>BSBM01000293.1:1055000-2382500 GCA_027924585.1 Larix kaempferi
TACAACAGGATACTTCACAATCATGGTTCAAGGCAATTGAGGAAGCTCAAGACTCTCTATTTTCACAATCAACAAGCTTGAAGAGGATTCTATAGGTAGCATTTGGAATTGAGGATTCCACATTCACAGTTAGCAAGCTTCAATAGGATTCTACATTCACAATTTCAAACTCCAAGAGGAGAACTACATTCACAATTTCAAGCTTCAAGGGGATTCTACATTCACAATGTCAAGCAAGCTTGATGAATCTATATGAGCACAATTGAAGAAGAATCTACATTCACTATTGAGCAAGCTTGAAGAATCTATATTCACAAATGAAGAATTTTCTATATTCACAAGTAAGGTAGAAACTTTACTTTCACATTTGAGCTAGATTGATGAATCTATATTCACAATTGAGGTAGTATCTATATTGACAATTGAGAAAACTTGAAGAACCTATATTCACAATTGAGAAATAATTTGGATATTTGAATAGTTGAGCACACCTCTAGAATCTATTTTCTTAGTATTGCTCATTGTGGTCATGGGGAATTCACGCAATCGAAAAAGGAAATTGGAAAGGAAAGAGAAGCCTCAAGAAACCATGGAAGAAGTTAGAGAAAAGAAAAGATTGGACATGTGGAATTGAAGGCATTCCATGGAATCTCATCCAATTCCAACCGTAGATGATGCCATGATCGTTCCTACCCATCCACCTCAAGAAACACAAAGAAATTCACTAGAGGGGCCCTCAATTTCAACAACATTGGATGAACAAGCACCCAACATTTCAATTCTGACATCAAGTCAACCTCAGAATATGGTAGTGAATGACTTGTTGGGTAGTGGTTATACAAGCGATGAAGTTAGAGAGGCGTTGAGTGGAGGATTTACAATGGAAGAAGCAAATGTTATGGAGACCATCCAAGAGAATGAAAGACAAGAGGCTCCTATTGAAACGTCGGAGTGTCCTGGTGATGTTGTACATGCTCCAGTTCCAACATCCATACCTTCATTAGCAACTGCACGCCGAAGAACTCCGAAACGTATACAGGTTGATGAAACTCTCATTAGTTCACTTGAAGGTACGTTGTCTAAACGTGCTATTGCTTATCAAACTCGACAAATAATCGATAACTTTTTTTATTCTAAATGTGATGGTGACAAGTGCAAATTATTTTTATCATTGTTAAAATCTAGGTCTATGGTTGTTGTTAGAAGAACGTTAAAGATATAGATGACCAAAAAGTTAGAACCAAGTTCTCATATTGTCAAAAGTTTAGTAGATGCATTTAGTACAATTGGAAAGAAATCTCGCTCAAAGGATTGCAATGCGGCTCGTTGCATGTTGTCTCAATCAGTCGTGAGCAAAAACACTAGCGCACTTCGTTTTCTTAAACCTACATCCAAAATTATTAATTTGAATGTGAAGACACTTCGTAGGTATTGTGTTAGAAGAGAAAAACTTGAAACCGGTGAAACAGATGTTTGGGCCTTCATTGGTAGGTTGCCATGCTCTGATATGAAGCTCATTGATGCAGTAAAGGGATTAGTGCAATCATTTTGGCATGACAACACTAGACCCTCTTCCAACCAAAAATATGTATTAAAATTGAGAAGGGTTCAAAGGAACGTGAGCCACACATTAAACATTTTCTTGATATGACACAAACAAAATTATATGAGAGATTTAGGAATGAACATAACGAACTTGACTTGGGCCAAAGATCCTTTGAAAAATGCAAACCATGGTATGTTAAAATAAACATAATTCATAACACATGTTGTTGTCGATACCACATTGAGTATGGTTACTATTATGACACATATACATATATTTTTCGTGTATTGCATAACACTCTTGTGTAGGAATGCTCAGCTACATTACCACCGATGCCATCTAGATACTTTATTCATAGCATTTTGTGTAGCATGCCAAACAATTTCACATTTTATCAAAAAACTTGCATAGATGGGACATGCCCAGGGTGTGGTGGATTCACATTATTGGAAAAATGCATACATGTGACTGATGAGCATGAACTTGGGAGGCAAGAGGTGAACTTGCAGTCATTCAAATATGTCACATATGACATTGATGGAGGGAACGAAAGAAAAAAAATACAATTGGTCACTTCTCAGGTTGGTAATGAGCTATTGGATACTATTTTTTCTTCAGATTGCAATTTCATATGTAACAATCTATTGATATAATGTCTTTATTGTTGATCTAATAGGTACGGGTTTGCGACTTCATGGAGGAATTCTTTGAAAAGACACAATAGTATGTAAAGCATGTGCATGTGGCTCGTTGGCAAGATGAACAGTTTAGAACGTGTAGGGATACATTTCCTATCGGGACTATCCTGTCAGTGGTCGATTTTGTGGAAAACTACACTCTTCAACCGCAAAATGAGATTCAGAGTCAATACTATCACTCGGACCAGGTCAGCCTAATGGTCCATATCACCTATAGACATGGGGTAGATAGTACTGAAGACAACAAGAGGAGTATCACTTCTACATAAGTGATGACAGGTGTCACGACTTGGCTTTTGTACAACACAGATTTTAAATGTTCTACAATCACTTGAAGGATAACAATATACGGATGGAACAACATTGGATTTGGTCTGATGGTTGTGCAGGGAAATTAAAAAATGCCCGTGTATTCCAATGGTTGTGTATGCTCCACAAAAGGCACAAGGTGCCACATATTTGGAACTATTTTGAGACCGAACATGGAAAAGGTGAACATGATGGAGCAGGTGTGTGCATAAAGACTGCATTACGCAGGGTAGAAATGAAGTTCACAGATGGACCTATCATCCAAAATGAAAAAACCATTGTTGAATGGTGTGCTTCAGTCACGGGGGAGGGAGCAAGAAGGCAGGAAGATCACTCAACCAGGAAAGCACATGTGGTTAGATATTTTTGGGAGGTGGTGGATGTAGATCATTCACAGTTATATGAGTGCAAGACCATCCAAAGAACTCGTGCATTTCATTTAGTTAGAACGTTAGACAATGCTATACTTGAAATGTGGACAAGGAAACTGTCATGTTTTTGTTCTCCATGCAGTAGTGGTGAATGGGACGAATGTGAATCCATGGATTGGGTTGATAGATGAGACCGTGTATTAATCCCCATTGGTCGATGGATAGCTACAGAATTATCCCAGTTGGAGGAGGACCAATCAAGTATTTCACCAGATTATGACCACATATCAGATCTCGTACAACCAGGTTCGATTAATATTTTTATATTTTTTACAGCTAGTTGTGTCTAATTATCTTTGTATATTTTTGATATTTTTGACAACTAGTTGTGTCTAATTAGTTGACTAAAACATTGGAACTATATTTTCTCCAGGGCACATATATGCAGTGGTTGCCCCGAGACGCAATGCATGGCGCATTGAATATTGGATGGCACGTTGCTTAGAGGGGAAGCAAACCCTAAATGTCCCATTGCAGGACTCCGAGGGAGTTTATTTTCCGATTGGGTCGATGGTTATAAAGGGAGAATATTTGAACCAAGTTTCCCATTCAACAAATAGAAAAGGGTATACATATGAAGATTATAGACCAGGTGAGATTGTATACCATTATACAAACTTAGTTATTGGCATAAACCTCCAGTTGCAAACAATGCCAAGGAAGAACTCATCAAAGGGACGATACTTATTGCCTTATTCCGAGCACGAGAGGTTAAAGTAAACCATTGGTATTCGAGGTGATCCTGATGGTCTAGTCGAATGACCATAGGTAGGTAATATCGTATGTGGTTTGCATGTTTTATCAAGTACTTTGTTATAGGTATGTGGTGTACATGTATGCTATGATTTTGTTTCGTGGTCTCATTGAGTATTGACATTAATATTTTGACTATTGAAGCCATACATTGATAGCTTCATAGATTGATAAATTGCATAGACTTGGTACAACTTGATAAATTGCACATGCTTTGTCATGGATTTGTTTTCTTTGTTTTTTTCTCCCATCCAAGTAAACCATAATATCTGCATCCTCGTGCCCATTTTCATGCTCACTAGCACCATCACGATCTTCATGCTCATTATCACTATCCCCATGGTTATTGTCGCCATCACCATGCCACCATGAACATCACCACCGTGCTCTTCCTACCCATGTTGTCACCATCACCATCCCATTTTTCACCATAAGATTCCCATCCATCATCCACACAAATATAACTGTTAGACTGGAGGAGAGGGGCATCCCTAGGACATGACATGAATGATTAAAATATAACTCTTTCCTTTATGGAATTATAGGGAGTTATCCTACCCAATCCCATGACCATTTTTCGTTAGATTGTGTGAAAAAATACAACATTTATTGCCCTCAACCTAGCTCATTTTGCCTCTTCCTAGTTCAAAGGTGTTCATGCTCCTCTGTTTAAAATCACATAAATTTTGGACCGAGATATCGATGATGTGCAAGCAGGCTCGAGCAACTGGCTGGTCCGGGTCCTAAAAAGATCGAAATACTCCACTCAACCCGCTTAAATGAATTTGAGAAATAATACCCCTGTGACTCCATCGGGCTAGTTTCGATGACATTTTCATGCGACTTGCAACTCGACATAACTCGGCAACCGAAGGTCGGATCAACGAATCATCGACTCCGTTGGTCTCTTGGTGTGCCATTACCTCTAGCGGCCCTCTCCCTCATGTTCTCATGGCCCAGTGACTTCTTTGTGCATTCATTTCGTAAACTAGGGTTTTGCTCAGTTTACTTCAATGCAATCTCGCATTGGTGGGTCAACTCTGTAAAACCCTCCACTGAGCCAGTGTTGGTAGTGTTCCCACGTCGTCATTTCCCATACACACTTGCAGGAGCCAATGGTACGCAATCTTGTTGCTCCGTTTGCTTTTTCGCTCCCAAACCAAAAGTCACCATGTGTCCCTGAACGACATTTTCATGCGACTTGAAACTCGATATAAATCGGCAACCGGAGGTCAGATCGACGAACCGTCGACTCCATTGGTCTCCTGGCGTGCGATTACCTGTAGGGGGACCTCTCCCTCGTGTTCTCATGGCCCAGTGACTTCTTTGTGCATTCATTTCGTAAACTAGGGTTTTGCTCAGTTTCCTTCAATGCAATCTCGCATTGGTGGGTCAAATCTGCAAAACCCTCCATCGAGCCAGTGTTGGTAGTGTTCCCATGTTGGCATTTCCCATACACACTTGCAGGAGCCAACGACACGCAATATTGCTGCTCCATTTGCTTTTTCACTCCTGGACCGAAAGTCACCAAGTGTCCCTAAACGATATTTTCATGCGACTTGAAACTTGACATAACTCAGAAATCGGAGCTCGTATAGACGAACCATTGACGCCGTTGGTCTCCTGGCGTGCGATTACCTCTAGGGGGCCCTCTCCTCCGTGTTCTCATGTCCCAGTGACTTCTTTTTGCATTCATTTCGTAAACTAGGGTTTTGCTCGGTTTCCTTCAATGCAATCTCGCATTGGTGGGTCAACTCTGCAAAACCCTTCATCGAGCTAGTGTTGGTAGTGTTCCCACGTCGGCATTTCCCATACACACTTGCAGCAGCCAACGGCACACAATCTTGCTTCTCCATTTTCGTTTTCACTCCCGGACCGAAAGTCACCAAGTGTCCTTGAATGACATATTCATGCAACTTGCAACTCGACATAACTCAGCAACCGAAGGTCGGATCGACGAAACGTCGACTCCGTTGGTCTCCTGGTGTGCGATTACCTCTAGGGGGCCCTCTCCCTTGTGTTCTCATGGCCCAGTGACTTCTTTGTGCATTCATTTCGTAAACTAGGGTTTTGCTCAGTTTCCTTCAATGCAATCTCGCATTGGTGGGTCAACTCTACAAAAACCTCCACCGAGCCAGTGTTGGTGGTGTTCCCACCTCGGCATTACCCATACACACTTGCAAGATCCAACGATACGCAATCTTGCTGCTCAGTTTGTTTTTACTCTCCCGGACCGAAAGTCACCAAGTGTCCCTGAACGACATTTTCATGCGACTTGCAACTTGACATAACTCGACAACTGGAGGTCGGATCGACGAACCGTCGACTCCATTGGTCTCTTGGCATGTGATTACCTCTAGGGGCCCTCTCCCTCATGTTCTCATGGCCCAATGACTTCTTTGTGCATTCATTTCGTAAACTAGGGTTTCAACCAGATGTCTAAGCTACACTTACAAATTACAAACCAACTAGGGTTTCATGAACTACACACCGCATAATAAAACTAGGATTGGCATGGAAAGGATATTTTTTCTTGAGAATACTCTTAATGGGGGGGAGGCTTTTCAAATTAAGAAATCAGAATGAGGATAAAATTTTAATTGAATTCAATACCTAGGGATTGTATCATACTATGTTTCAATTCCTAAAGAGCTTGATATGGCCATGCCTTCTCATACTTGAGACAAAGATGGAAAACACAGCTTCCACATCCATGCATCTATTTGGAACCACTTGTGATGAACCTGCAATAATTAATTAATGCAAATACACGAGATATCAGAAATAATAGAACATAATCACTTTTATATTGATCACGGGCCACTTCGAGGGGGAAACCTCCTTTGAGCAAGCTCAATACAATTAACTTCACGGTGCCTTCAATGACCTCAACACACACTTATATACTAAGTCTATGCCCAATACTATGAGTCAAAACCATGGGACATATAATACTATGGGATGACTTACAAAGCATATGTGTCCAATACTATGGGTCAATACTATGGGCTAATATAAACTACGAATCAACAAATACTACGGGACGACTTACAAAGCATATGCGTCCAACAACAATATACTAACATAGTAAAGAGAAGGGTTGACATAGGTTCCTAACACCACTTTGTTGAAGTACGTAGGCAATAGAAATGCAACGTAAAACGAAAAACCTCAGTAAATGACCCACAAAGCAAGAGACTCTGAGTCATATTTGAATTCGCTGAAACCTAAAATGCATACTTATCACACTGCAAGATAGAGTCACAGGGGTATTATTTCTCAAATTCATTTAAGCGGGTTGAGTGGAGTATTTCGGTCTTTTTAGGACCCAGACCAGCGAGTTGGTCGAGCCTGCTTGCACATCATCGATATCTTGGTCCAAAATTTATGTGATTTTAAATAGAGGAGCATGAGCGACTTTGAACTAGGAAGAGACAATATGAGCTACGTTGAGGGCAATAAATGCTTTATTTTTTCACACAATCTAACGAAAAATTGGTTGCGGGATTGGGCGGGATAACTCCCTCCAAACAATAGCTAGCACAGATCTACAAAACAGGGTTCAGGGAGGGAAACAAATTTTAAAACAAATAATAATATTCACTTTATACAGAGTATAAATTATTACTACGTGGAAGCTTCTCCTAAATTGAGATCATATTGGCAGCCTCCCCTATTAATTTCTATGATGTTGCAAGGATTTTGTAATGTGACAAGTTTTTTATCTACGCTCCGAACAAGGAAGCCATTAACTAATTAATGCCACCGTTAAATGCAGGGTAAGCATCCCTATAATGCCATAAAGGAAAGAGTTCATAATTTAAAGCATCAACGTACCGGATGCTCAGAAAGGGAGTGTGTAGTTTTTACACACGGTGGTCAACTTTGCAAAATCATCCACCAGGCACTTTTGGCTAGCGTTCCCTGCTAGAAATTTAATCATTCATGTCACGTCCAATTGAATTTTAATGGAGTCCAGGTTCCCATGCTCCCACCAAATTAGGCCCATCACTGAATGAAATGAAGCTACTTAAGGAGTTGAATTTAAATCATTCATGTCATGTCTAATTGAATTTTAATGGAGTCAGTGAAGCTATCTAATGCAATATTTGCTGGTTAATCTACGAAACTAGGGTTTTGCTCAGTAAGGGAGTGTGCAATTTTTGCACACTGGGGTCAAATTTGCAAAATCATCCACCGGGCACTTATGGCTAGCGTTCCCAGATGGAACCCTCCTAGACACACTTGTAGGACTCCCTGGAACCCAGTTTTGTGGCACAGTTGGAATTCTATGCCCCCGGTAGGTATCCAACAGGTGTCCCCGAAGGCCTTTTGGATGTGAGATGGAACAAGCCATAGAATGAAAACCATGGATTGGATCGACAAGCCGTCGACTCCGTTGGATTCAGGATGTCGGTATAGAGCTAGGGGTTCCCCTCTCCTCTGGTCCCATGGGCCAGGTGTTACCTTGTAGGTCCATTTTGGAAACTAGGGTTTTGCTCACTAAGGGCCAGTGTGCAATTTTTGCACATGGGGGTCAACTTTGTGAAATCATCCACCAGGAACTTATGGCTAGCACTCCTGGCTGGAACCTTCCTCGACACACTTGCAGGACTCCCTGGAACCCAGTTTTGTTGCACGGTTGGAATTCTATGCCCCCGGTAGGTATCTAGCAGGTATCCCTGAAGGCCTTTTGGATGCGAGACGGAATGAGCCACATAATGACAACCGTGGCTCGAATCGACAATTCGTTGACTCCATTGGATTCAGGACATCGGGACAATGCTAGGGGTGCCCCTCTCCTCCGGTCCCATGGCCCAGGTGTTACCTTGTAGGTACATTTTTGAAACTAGGGTTTTCTCAGTAAGGGAGTGTGCAATTTTTGCACACGGGGGTCAACTTCGCATAATCATCCACCGGGAACTTATGGCTAGAGATCCCAGCTGGAACCATTTTAGACACACTTGTAGGAATCCCCATAACTTGGTTATGTTGCACAGTTGGAATTTTATGCCCCTGGTAGGTATCCAGTAGGTGTCCCTGAAGACCTTTTGGATGCGAGACGGAACGAGCCATACAATGACGACCGTGGCTCGGATCGACAAACCGTCGACTTCGTTGGATTCAGGACATTGAGATAGTGCTAGGGATACCCCTCTCCTTCGGTCCCATGGCCCAGGTATCACCTTGTAGGTCCATTTTGGAAACTAGGTTTTTGCTCAGTAAGGGAGTGTGCAAGTTTTGCACACAGGGGTCAACTTTGTAAAATCATCCACTGGGAACTTATGGCTAGTGTTCCTAGATGGAACCTTCCTAGACACACTTGCAGGACTCCCCGAAACCCAGTTTTGTTGCATGGTTGGAATTCTATGCCCCCGGTAGGTATCCAGCAGGTGTCCCCGAAGGCCTTTTGGATGCGAGATGAAACGAGCCATACAATGACGACCGTGGCTCGGATCGACAAACCGTCGAATCCATTGGATTCAGGACGTCGAGATAGTGCTAGGGGTGCCCATCTCCTCTGGTCCCATGGCCCAGGTGTTATCTTGCAGGTACATTTTGGAAACTAGGGTTTTGCTCAGTAAGGGAGTGTGCGATTTTTGCACATGGGGTCAACTTCGCAAAATCATCCACCGGGCACTTATGGATAGCATTCCCATTTGGATCCTTCCTAGACACACTTGCAGGATTCTTCGAAACTCGGTTTTGTTGGACGACCGTCATTCTATGCCCCCGGTAGGTATCCAGTAGGTGTCCCTAAAGGCCTTTTGGATGCGATACGGAATGAGCCATAGAATGACGACTGTGGCTTGGATCGACAAACCATCGAATCCATTGGAATCAGGACATTAGGATAGTTCTAGGGGTGCCCCTCTCCTCCGGTCCCATGGCCCAAGTGTCATCTTGTAGGTCCATTTTTCGAAACTAGGGTTTTGCTCAGTAAGGGAGTGTGCAATTTTAATGACAAAGGTTGAGTATGATGACATGACCAAGGTCAAGAGATTGTTGACATGGCAAATGGAAATCGTACAATGGCAAGATGTTGGCAAAGGAAATGGACAAGTTTGAAGACATTGATTAGTATGATGGTGACATGGCCTAATAATATGGATGATGCATTGATGAAAAAAGCTTGATGACAAAGCATCAGTGACATACTGGCAAGTAGCAAGCTTGGAGGACTTAAAGACAAGCAAGCATGATAAGCCAACATTGATGACAAGGCACATTTATGGGCATTGGAGCCATTGGAACACCTAATGGGCCAAATTACCCATTCTATGGTCATTTGTGGCTTAATGGGGTCATGAAGCCCACACAAATTTTGAGGAAGCCTTCAAACATGCTAATGACTTTAATGAAGTCTTTGCCTTGGTGAAATTGGGCCCTTGGAAATTTGGTGGTGTTTGTGGTCTTGCAACATTTACATGCTACATATTGTGGTCACAATGTTGTTGAAGCCCACAATATTTGAAGAAGCCCATGAACATGATAAGCCCTAACTCATTATGGTAAATCGATTATACCTTTAAAGAACTTGAATGATGACATGGCATATTGTAGCTTGGTGCACATGATTGATTTTGATGACATGGATCCCTTCTTTAAACCCTTGAAATTTGGTGTGGAATCCCAAACTTGTGACAATGTGGGCATGCATATGAAATTAAAAATAAATAAATAAAGAATAAATTGAAGCAAGGTCGGCTCCAAATCACAATGAACAACCATTACATCATCGTTTGTATCAATCAAGAACATTCAATTTTAAATACATTTTCATATGAGGATAATACATCCCTTTTACAAACATAGGACAATGAACATCTTATTTTCCTTCATCAAAACAACATTATCAAGGAATATCATTAAACTAGTTAGGTATTTCATTTTCCATGGATTTTGTATGATTGCTTTTGCATTATGACAAGTGGAAAATGGATGCACACATGAGGATGCACAAGATGAGTAATCCAATAACATGAGGATGCACACACACATAGGATGATGGTTGTAGGTGTTGATTGTATCAAGATGAATAATCCAAATATGAACCCTTGGAGTTCACAAACAACACAATTTTGGTTTAGATATCAAATTAGCATGCATCTGCCAAGTTCATTGAATTGTTGAAAGATATTATTAGTTTTTTCCATTAAGATAATGTTTTCATAACACAATGGTGAGATGTTACTTGATCAATGCAATAAATGTAAGAGAATAAATATTGCTTAAAATGTAATTATATAAATTTCAATAGCATAATTTACCAATTTGTGGAAGAGATAAATCATCACTTGCACAAGTGGAAACTCAAGAGAAAATATGGAATATATTGTATCATGCATTGATAGTCGAATGTTTGTAATACAAAATATGGCAAAGTAGCCGGCCCTCAAATGGCCTGTAAATGTACATGTATCCCTAAATACAACAATGTGTACATGTACATGTCAAAATACATATATAAAAGACTATGCAACATCAAAAATCAATCTTTCGCGGTGTGGTCATGGAAGGCCTCTCTATAGTTGTGCTCTGTAAATAAAAGATCATCTCTCAATTAATTCAACAATTCAACATTGATCAACATGTTTGGGTAAATTGAATAAAAAAACTTGGTTATTAATGAACATCTCACCACAAGAGGAGACCCGGTCAGAACCATGGATTGAGCAGAGGGGCCGAGCACTTCTGCCACTAATGGCTGCAATCACCAAATGGGGAAATACTTAGACATGCATGAATAAACAATATAGTAACATGGTTAAATACTATGCATTGTGATTGTTGAAATAGTTACCTCTGTATGACTTGTGCCTATTGCAAATGCAGCACTAACTGTAGCATCAATGACCCTTGTTAGGTGAGGGGTAGATGGATCTCTCATGTGTCTGCTATAGAGGAAATCCACACCCTTTCTAGGAGTGGAGCCTCTCTTATACACTTGTACATTTTGCACATTTGGACTACGAGGAGATCCAACTGCTGATAGTCTATGAAGTATAGAGGCTGGTGGCTACAATCACCAATACTGATGCAGTTAGAAATGCACTGGTCAATGAAATACCATGTATTAAGAAAATGACAATGGTGAAATACATACTGATGTAGTGTATACATCAATCAACTCCAATAAATGTTCTGCCACTTGTAGATCCCCTATGGGCTGTGTAGCGCTTGTATCCCCACTAGGGGGGACATCACTAGATGAAATCATTTACCTGTGATGGGGATCTACAACCTACAATTTAGAAAATTGTAAATATTAGATTGTGTAGCATAAATTAAGTAACATGTGATAACAAACTCACATGTATTAAAATAATGTCATGTTGAAATAGTTACCTTAGTGTGAGATGTTGTCACTGAAGGTATGACAACATATTGTAACTCAGAAGGTTCTGCTGCATGAGCCTCTTGCCCCTCATGCCCTTCTGGTAGCAACTACAAGTTTTAAAATAATTAAAAATATTAGCAATCTATATATGTGTACATAGTAAGGAAAAATAATTTACAAATGGCACTAAATTGTTAATTGGATTTACTCATGTATTAAAATAATGTAATGTTGAAATAGTTACCTCGGCGTGAGATGTTGTCGCTGAAAGTATGACAACATCATCGTCATCGGGAAGTGCTACTGCATGAGCCTCTTTCCTCTCTTTCCCCTCAGGCCCTTCTGGTTGTTGGGCCTGGCCCAAGTGGGGAAATTTTGATAACGAAGGACTTTGGAACTGCGAAGATGAGCGCAGTTCAGTTGAAGAACTTTATGTGTAAAGTGTTGAGGCTGATGCGAAGTTGCGTGTAGCACCATTTTGACAGACCTGCGAAGTTGCGTGCAGCACCATTTTGATAGTGTTGCGAAGATCAGTGCTGTGAGGAAGCAGTGCTGCGAAGTGACTAGTCCACGTGGAGCCAGCAAAGCAGAGTGTTGGACGGAGGATAGGCATGTGTTTCGGTTAGACCGTCGGTGGTCTAGTTTTGGTAAAGATGCTCTAGGAGTGCCGAGTGGTGGGCAGGAGCAAATCAGGAAGAAAGCGACTGGTGGCACACGTGGAAGATACCACTACCTGAGCCAGTCGCACGAGACCGTTAGAGAAAGAACGGCCCAGTGAAAGTGACCTGTTGGCATGCATGCAACAGGAGGACCGATAGTGATGTGAAGCGGGCGTGGAAGATCGCCACGATGGAATATTCTCTACCAGAAGCTAGCCGTCTGGTTTAGGGAAAACTGTGACATTTTTTGTAAACCTAAGGGTTTTCGCCTTCAGTTGTAAAGACATGAACTACAGGCGTGGTCTATAAATAAGGCAATTTTGTATGGGAAAGGGTTAACTCTTCAATTGCTAATTCTCATTCATTGAATATTGTTAGATCTTTCTGAGTTTGAAGCTATTGTAAAGGCTCTGCAACTATGTGTGTAGAGACCTATCTGAGAGAGAAGAGGGTCTGCAGCTGAGTGCATAGACCAAGAACTATTGTACCCTTCCCATTGGAGAAATATAACAATAGCTCTTGTGGATGTAGCCTTCATCCCGGGGGTGAACCACATTAAATCTTGTGCAGTGTGATCTTATTGTTGTTTTTGCATCTATTTGTTTTCTGTGAATGAAGGTTTGGATCCCCATTTAGTTACGGTTATGTTAAAGCTTTTGTATGTATTTGCCATAAGAGGAAGTGTGGAGATAATATGTTAAGCTTTGCATGAACAGAGTGATGGTGAATGTTAGTATGATAAGCATCAGGAAATAACAGTATGTCAAGTACCCATTTATGTAGAAGAAGTTTAACTAAGCACTTAGTGAATGATATTGTGAATGCGCAGTAATGTACTTCCATATGTCATAATATTGAATAATGCAAGACAACGAACAATCATCTAAGTGATAAGTAGAATCCGTGTACTGCACAGAGCTAATAGGGAATGCATACTTCAGTTGTATTTCCCTATTGTTTATGCTCACTTAAGCCGCACAGTCCGAAGTTGTGACACACTGCGCATGAGGAAACTATGGAAGTGTGGACCGCGGGGTAACCACTCATCGCGCAGTCCTTGTTCCGCAGCACAGGCTCTATGGTGTGATGGGAAGTAATTTAACCTACACAACTCATCACCTACTGTGGAAATCTGATTCCGCAGTAACCCATAGATACACCTCGGGTGAGACCTCAACCTACTCGCAGGTTGTTGCCGAAAGGGCTGCTGCGAAGGGGTTTTGTTGGTCAAGGAGAAACTGTGAAGAACCTGGGTCTATATTGGAAACCTCTAGGTCAGTATAGGAAGCTAAAAAATGGTGTTGTTGCTGCGCTAGAATTCGTGATGAGTTTCAGTCGTGATGTGTGACGAAGAATATCAGTTCCTGGAAGGCTCATAAAATTGGAATCCTGAAAAGAAAGAGATCTGGGATTGGTGTGACAAGACCGAAAGAGACTTTGCAAGGAAAGAGAACAGACACCCGCATCTATCCGACACACAGTGGTTGAATAGATATCTGTGGAGAGATATTCATGAGATTTTCTGGGCATCATTTCCGAACGAGCTGCACGCGTGGATCTCGCGGCTCGTAGAGAAGAAAACCTGTTTTCAAGGAGGAGTTCCTACATAGTGGACTCTGGTGCTCATAGCGCAGCTCAAAGCGATAGACAGCCCATTGTCGCATGCAGTTGACTTCTGGGTTGATAACATGCTGGAAGGCTTTGTAACGGAATTTGCTGTAGACACATTGAAATCCTACATCCAAGCAAAAGCATACTTCCTCGAGGGGTTCAGAGGTAAGTACCTTAACAATCTCAGTCTATATATTAAAATGCTGTCAACTGAGAAAGGTGTTTTAAGAATGCAGTGATATTTTAAAATCTGTCATGGTAGACAGTATATATGGTGATTCTGACGAAGAATCCCATAATATGAAAAGTGGGAAGAGGTATAAATTTAATAAAGAAAAGCACCTCGGAGGACCCGGACTCCATGTAGATACCGAGATCCCTTGTGATCTTAACAACCAGACCGCGCCACCATCAACTACAATCCGACCCATTACCCCTCAGAATTCGCTGGTTGTAGAGACTGCGCCACCCCTATCTCAAAACCCACTCTCTACGTAGCCCACTCATCAGAGTACTAAGACTATTGTGACCCAGACTACCCCAGTTCAGAATACCCAGTTGCAGAAGATCCCTCAGAGTGGTATCCCTAGCACTATCCTGATACCCCCATTTACTTTCTCTACGCAGAACCCCGCACAACAGCCTAGCACTAATCCGGGTGCTACCCAGCCTAGCACCACTCAGGGAACTACTCAAGGTGCTCCTCAGGGTGCTACACCACCTAATATGACAATGGGAAACACTGACATGAAACTGCCGATATTTAAAGCAACCGATCTAAAAGACCCTGACCAGCACTGGTTTCTTTGCGAAGCCGTATGGAATGTAAGACAAATCCAGGATGATGCTGTGAAGAGAGTGCAACTCATTACCACCTTCAGAGATAGAGCTTTACATTGGTTTATGAAGTACTCTTAGACACAACCAAGAACCCTTGCAGAAATTAAAGCTGTGCTTGTGGCAGAGTTTAAGAAACCCAAATTTGAATCTCAGTGTATAACCGAGTTGAAAGAAATAAAGCAGAGACCGACTGAAATGGTCTGGGAGTTTGATCAGAAGTTCAAGACGTTACTGGACCAAGTGAGCTTTTTTATAGCTTCGGAACAACACAAGGAATGGTTCATTGCTGTGTTGGTACCCCACATTAGACAATCATTGATGCAGCAGAAGGTTGCGTCGCAGGCAGAGGCCTTGGAGATCGCAATGAAGCTAGAAGCTTCGCCGATTGGTGAGACTAGCTATGGGATGTCTCAGATCCAGAACCAGCTGACCACCTTGACACTAGAACTGCAAAGCATGAAGAATGGCAAGGAACAAAGGTATGAACCCAGACATGAGGTCTGGTGTACAAGTTGTAAAGGAGAAGGCCATGATCGGGAAAATTGTCCCCTATTCCAGGATTATCTCAACAGTGGAGCGCCAAATCCAATAAACCAGAATCAAGCACTGTGGTGTGAAATTTGCCTAACCAAAGGACACAAACCTGAGGACTGTTACCTCATACAGAAATATGTAAAATCACCCAAAAGTTTATATTGTACTTTTTGTAAATTTGTTGGACATGATTGTTACACCTAAAATCTCCTCATCATCATATTCAATGTATACATCCCTGAAGTTACCTTGATTGAGTGATTGACCTGGAAGGATTTGCACTCATTTTTGCTAGGTTTTGAGAGGTCATCTGCATGTGAGCAATGTGCGACGTCGCACCTTGCCCCATTACAGGGTGCGACGATGTCAGTTAGATGGAAAAAATAGCTTCTTTGAGTACCTTCTCGAATCTTGCTAACTTGGGACCTTATCCCTGACCTCTTGGAGGAGTTGGCACTCGGTTCCTAATACTTTGGAGAGATCCCTTAAGCTTCTCCTACCATATCTCAACCTATCCTATCGATATCTTATCCACTTAGTCCTATTTAAATGAAGCTCACTCCCATCCCAAGGGGGGAAGTCTATGGTATCTACATGCTGGTGAAATCACTCTTGGAACATCTCCACTCACCTATTGGAGAACTCATACTTCCTTGGAAGGGTATGGAAAATGGCTTGGATGGAGAAGGGTTGCAGCGTTAAGCTACAGTTGTAGTTCTATGTCTCTGCTATGTATTTCCCTATCTACAGTAATACAAATGCTTTCCACCAATATTGTTAATGTGTGATGATATTGAGTAGTTTACCTGCTTAACTGTTTACTTAGATCTCTTATTGTATAGATGCTTTTTACTCATGTTATGTTGTTTCTTGTGTCTTAACAGGTCTTGTAGCTTGGATATGACGACCGTAAGACGTGGAGTAACATTCAAGGAAAAGGATTGCGAAGTAAAAGGTAAGACATCTAGCATTGGATCCTTAAGTAGATCTAGGAAATTCATTTGTCATCTGTTCTATTTGTTCTAGACTCACATTGAGCTAGGGAGATCCTACTCGTGTTCGCTCGAGTGGATTGTCTGATAAACAAATCTGGCAACCATACTACAGAAGATACAGTCTTATTCAGTAGTTTTCAATCTGAGAGTCATTTTCAGTTGATTGCTTGACACAAGCCTTTTTATTTTTGCCATTTACTTCTTGAAGTTGATTTCACTATCAGATCTTTGTATTGAAGACTTTGATTTGCTTCC
This sequence comes from Larix kaempferi, assembly GCA_027924585.1. NCBI lineage: Eukaryota > Viridiplantae > Streptophyta > Pinopsida > Pinales > Pinaceae > Larix > Larix kaempferi. The sequence continues at coordinate 1,071,973 of BSBM01000293.1, forward strand.
TCTGCGTTTATACAACTCATTTCCAAACCATTCCATGGTTCATTGCTGAGAGATCTGATTCATTTTTGAATTTAGACTTCGCCTGTCGCACCTGGGCAATGGAAACATAGCGACACTGTTTCATTCTTGGCCTCTATTCTTTACCTGTTGGTCACTCGTCGCATCCCTTGCATTGGTAAACTGCGACATCGTCACACTTCTCGTGTAAGTAAACTGCGACGTTGCACTGTGTACAAGCACAGAGTGCGTCGATTTGTCAAAATTTGGCATGCAGGCATCCCCTCCCCATTTGATGGTCTGAACCTTGGTCTGCTGTATGAACTCCCTCTCTGATACAAGATCCAACCAGAGATCCCACTTTTGATTTGTGGTTTGAGAGTCTGGTTTCATTTGGATTGGTTTTGGGTTTCGTCTTGGACAAGTTTGAAGACCGGTAGTGGTGGATAATCTTGTCTCCTCCACCTTCATCCGCTCACCCTTGCATTCCCTTCCTTCCATCCCTCTGGTCATTGCATTAGATCAACCTACAGACCTCATTTACATTTGTTTTTGAGCTTTGCTTGCTACTGTCTGATTTTGAGTCTTGTGTGTCTTTCAGCTTGACCGAGTGCTTGTCTTTTCTTGAGTTTTCTGAGCACTGAGTGCTGCAAGTAGTGTTTTCTTTTCAGTCATTTACATCTGAAAGGAGAGTTGTTATCAAATTATTGTTTTGATGCATCCATTGAAAATTTAGAAGTGATTCTTTCCCATCGTTTCTCAAACATTATTGAAGAAAATTGTTGTGCATTGGAACGTTTTCGTTTATATTTTGGAAAAATTGAATGAATGTGTGATCAATTGTGTTTTTCCTGAATTATGAATCGCTCATTTTCTTGAAAGACTCAAAGTACACTTCGATTTTTGCAAAATTGATTCCATGCTAAGGAAAGATAGATGCAATTTTAATTTTTGTTGCTTTTGGGTCATTGAAAGTGAAATTGAAAAACTTGCATATTCCATTTCAGAATCCTCTCTTTTCATCACCTAGTGTCATTTTGCTTTGAAAAGAAAAAGAGAAAAAAATTGTTGTGATTTGGATTAGTAGTGTCGTGATTTTCTGTGTTTCGCACAAAAGGAAAAGAATGCTTTCATAGTCAAATTTGTTTGAATTGGGAATTAGGTTGCATTGAGTTTGTTTTGGCAATACTATTGGAAAAATATTTCTCCTTCCCATAGTTAGAATTCATCGAAAGAAAAGCGCATTTCGTGAATGTAGCTAGGACTTGCATTATGCTTCCAATTATGTACTCACCTCATGCATTCACCTAACCGTCCAAGATAAAATTAACAGTAGAACTAGGTAAAATTTTTAGCAACTTGTTTGTAAGTTAGAGACGTGTTCCGACATCGTTAAGTGTGGTAGTTGTCGTTATTTGCCAACACTGTATTCCGGGGGTATTGTAGTCTTCCATGTACTTATCAGTATATCGATCTCCTTCACATACCCACCAAGTACCATAATCCGTACTTGGTGTATATCGAAGGGTGTGTCATGTACTCGGTAGTATATCGAAAGGTCTCTTACCAAACGGTTGTGCATTAGAAAGCACCACTACGGATTTGAGCTCCCATGTACCTTGTGTATATCAGGAGACACCACTAGGATTCCTGAAACCAACCGAGTTAACCATTTGGCCGTCTTGGCAAAGTAATACACCGAGAACAACACTCGGGGAGATTAGCATGCACGTACTGTCCATGTAATCGGGTATGCAGGCAAGGGTATGGTCCCAATCCTCCTTGTTGCGTCATATTGTTGGACCCTGTAGCGGTTTGCGATGCCTTGATAATCCCATGAGGTTCCAGACTTTGAATCCACTCTGTCACACAAGTCTGCTTGTTGCCTTAGTTTGAGTAGTATTCTTTGACTGCTTTTTTTTTGTAGCATACCCTTGGGAGAAACATTGTTTCATCCATCCTGGATGATTTTCCTGACACTGTGGTGGATTTCCCCTGGAGAAGATCCCGTAGGATCTTAAACTTATCACCCGAATATCCCCTTAACCAGGAGGTTATTTCGAGGGTAAGAATGGATCAGTGCAACACGGTCACAACTACTAAAGTGGAAAACCCCGCTTTGAACATTGGAGGACTCCTGTTTCCTTTAGATTCACCTACCTCTAACCCTACGTAGGGCGAAGAGGTGGACACTTCTACTTCACAAAACCTGTCTCCCATTTTACTGGGAGAACCTGGATCGTTGGAATGGATAAACCGACCCCAGGACGGCCCCACAACAGCTGTTGGCCCTTCAGTAGCTTATTGGACCTCTTCTACAGGCCACCCAGTCGCTCATTTTTCCATCTCATCCCCACCTAACGGAACTACTCCAGAGCTCTCTAGACCCTCCTATAGGCCTGACCCCACCGATATTTTTGGTCCTATCCATGAACGTTTGGAACAGTTACATCTTAGGGTTGATGACCTTGGAAGACAGAGTCTCGAGCAACGATCTGAAGAGTTTCGAATTCAGAACTTCCAAATAAGATTCGACGACAGAGACATCCCAATTCATCTGATATCTCTTGGATCACCTGAAGCATCCCTCCACAACCAGACCATCAACGAGATTGGCTAACCTTCGCAAGAGTCGAGTCCCGCATCACAAGTGAACCAATCAGTTGAAGGACAATAGTCCAACACTTCGATCACTACCACAATCACTTTACCAGTTCCTCCCCCACCTCAAAATTCGAGGGGAGGATATTCCATTCCCCCAGATTATCTTATTGGTAATGTTATTACTACAGTAGCTAGTCAACAACCTACGTTGGTTCAACCCTTGCTTAATGGTCAACCTATTATGGCTGGGGGGAAACCCCCATTTCCTAACCAAAACGTAGGCAGCGGAGTTCCCAACGATCCTCCCGTTGGACCTTCCCAACCCGCTAGACCATCCACCATGGGATTATCTCATGTTGGGGGCCCATCCAATGTAACTCAACCCTCATGGATTCAAACGTATCCAGGTTTCGTTAATCCTTCCTTGGGCCAATCTAATCCCGGAAATGCACCATACGGGATACCTTATCCCGGGAATCCATAAACTCTATGGGGGAAATAGCCCATGTTACAACCAACTATCCCTCAAGCACCACCACCCCATATTGGTCCACCCCCACCTCCTCCTGGAGGCGGAGGCCCCCCGCCTAACTCTGGTGGAGGTCCGACTCATTTCACCAACAATGGCCCCCACCCTTCCGGCGGAGGCGGGAATGGTCCACCACCCCGCCAGGTGGAGGAGGCGGCGGATCATCCTATTATGGTGGATCAGGAAATTTTCCTTCGGGCGGTGGAGGCAGTGGTGGATCTAATTATTATGGTGGTGGTGGTGGTGGAGATCCTAATCCCTTCGACAGTGGAGGTGGTGGAGGCGCCCACCCTTCTAGCGGTGTCTATGGACCTCCACCTCCTACTAGCGGTGGTTATGGACCCCCACCTCCCCCTGGCGGTGGTTGTGGACCCCCACCTCCCCCTGGCGGTGGTTATGGACCCCCACCTCCTCCTAATGGTGGCGGCGGACCTCCACCTCCTCCTGGCGGTGGTGGTGAACCTCCACCCCCTCCCGGTGGTGGAGGTGGACCCCCACCTTTTTGGAATGGATCATCTTATGGTGGAGGACCTTATTTTGGTCCAGGAGGCATACCCCCTTATGGTCAGTTTCCTCCTGGTACACCTTACGGTCAGTTTGGTCCATACATGCCTTATTCGTACTATCAATACGCACAACCAAACCTGCAGCTGCCTTTCCTGGCTACTTTGGACCTGCCCGACCTATCCCGTTTAACCAACGATCCTATTTACCATGGACCTAATTGGCCACCAATTCCGGTGAAACTTCCATCTGATATCCCCAAATTTGACGGCAAGCCGGGTGAGGACCCGAAAAACCATGTGATGACATACCACCTATGGTGTTCATCTAATCCCTTAACAGACGATTCGATTCATCTCAGATTGTTTCAAAGGACTCTCACCGGTTCGGCTGCCAAGTGGTACATTAAGCTACCACCCCATTCTTTTCCCGATTGTGGTTCTCTTTCCATGAACTTTTTGATGCATTTCCAGCTGCCCATACGGTATGAGACTGGTACCGAGCTTTTAACCTTGCTCCGTCAGAATACCGCCACTCATATTTTCGACCATATACATGAGTGGAGAAGGAGACGACGTCTCATTAAAGCTCCTATTCCAGATAAGATCCTAGCATACTGGTTTACAAAATCCCTCATCCCTACCATAGCAAGAGATGTTGGCATGCGAGGTGTTGTCACCGAAGAACAAGCCATCGCGAGTGCCCATGTACTAGACCTAGTCTACACTCAATCTGGTACTTTGTTTGATATTCTGCTTGACGCGCCTTGCGACGTTAACGACCCTGTGAAAACGCATAAGGGACCCCAAGCCGATGAAATCATTGTATCCCTTCACACCCAGCCTGCTTCTAACTTTGTTGGATCATCGAACCTCCACAATTCCTCTCCATCACCAGCTTAGGCTGGCCACAACGCCTCCAAGTCTACCACTCCTGCTGTGACCGAAGAGGTGAATTCTGTTCAATCAACTTCATCTCTAAAGTCCACTGGAAAAAAGAAGACCAAAGGGAAACCAAAGAAGTCTTCTGCCCAGCAGGAGCAAAAGAGCACTCCTGAAGATTCCAAGGAGAAACGAAAACTGAAGTATCCTTGTTTACTGTGTGGAGACGATCATTTCTCCAAAGAATGTCCCCATAGAGACGAAGTCCAAAAGTTTCTTAGGGGAAAACCGCCCCCCGTAGTCCTCAACGATCCGTTTCCATCTCAAAACTAGCAGAAGATCGCTCAACCCCCCCAGCCCAGGGGGAACCATCTAATACCACGCATGTTCTCATGGTGCGTAACGAGACGATCAATCTCGCCACTCACTTGCGATCCTATGACTCGGTCCCTTCGAAGGAACCCGTTGGAAGTAATACTGAGAAAGCTTCCACCTCTTTCCCCGACGTCACTGTACCATCGACTTCTCTCACCATTGAGAAGCCCTCTTTAGATTCGATATTGTGCCTGCCCAAGAGCACGATTTGAAAAGCTATTTTCAATCCTAATGCTTGGGCAACACAAAATTACAATATCATTGAAGACTATCCCCTTGCGCCATGTCCACACTGGAAGTTTTGCAGAATTGTCCTAATCAACGCAAGACTCTCCTTGTAGCCATCGGTGCAGTTGACCCTAATTCCTCGAATACCATCATGTTCTGACTTGACTACTTCAAGCAGAGGCTTTCCCATCAGCTTGCATTCCAAGTAGCTTCGGCTATTGCTGGGAAGATTGTCCATCGTACCATTTTGGACGAAGGCGCCTCTACTTTTGTCATGTCGTTCGCTTGCTGGAGAGCCATCAGTTCTCCTGAATTGAATCGTTCTCCTACCACATTGAAAGCATTTTGCGGATGTGGCTTTCAACCTCATGGGATCTTACAAGCTCTAGCAGTTGATTTGGGTGGAAATACCATAACCATTAATGTGGAAGTGGTCTCAGCCCCGATAGATTATAATCTCTTACTCGGTCGTAATTGGTTTTACACCATGCAGGCGGTAGCCTCTTTAGTCTTCCGCGTAGTACAATTCCCCCACCAAGGGCAGATTGTTACTATCAACTAGTTAGATTTTTGCACATCGGACACTACTACTCATCCTGGTGACCACATTCCTTCCATTGGAAAAATTTCAAAATAGTATGAGAGTATAGGGGTTGGCCTTTTGAAAGATTCATCTCTCATGGGCGTTTTTCCCATTTCGGACCCCCCTAATCACGTTGCCTCGGTGAACATGATCTCCACAAAGATTTCATCTCACTCCACTGACTATTGGCTTGTACCTGATGAAGCCACAACACACCTGATTGGAGACACAATGCCTTTTTCACCCACAGAACGTATTTATGAGGCCATCCAGTCAGCACCGGAGGACCACTTAACTGTGACCTCCCCATCTTGTTCTCTACAACGGGCACCATCTCTACCTGATCTCTTACTTCGGGATTTTCATTCAGACAAGTCCATCATGGAGGTTATGAACATTGATGATGGCCCATGGGACAACCTTCACCATAGGTCATCTTTTCTACCACCTCTGGAGTACGTAGAGAACAACATCCACACCATCTTTTCCCCCGATATCTGCCCGTTCCCTCATTCACCCATACTTACATGTCTTTCAGACATGGAGGGTAACTTGGCCAACATAGAGCCTACCACCCCGGTAGACATCTCGGTAAAACCTGGTATAGTGGAACACATTCGCATAGGCCAGAAGTGTTCCCCTGAAGAAATAAGTATTGGTACTGCCTTATTTAAGCGATTTCAAGATGTTTTCATTTGGTCCTATGAAGAGATGCCTGGGATAGACCCCACGATTGTTTCTCACAAAATAAAAACCTATCCTGACATCAAACCTGTACATCAAAAGTTGTGACCGGTACACCCCTGGAAGACTGTAGCGATCAAGGAAGAGATTGAAAAACTCTTAAAGGTTGGCTTCATCTATCCTATCCCGTTGACAGATTGGGTCTCAAACGTCGTCCCTGTGAACAAAAAACAGGGTACCATTTGCGTCTGTGTCGACTACAGAGACCTTAACAAGGCTTGTCCAAAGGACAACTACTCGACCCCATTCATCGACCAGATCATTGACAACTGTGCCGGAAGCGTCATCTTCTCATTTATGGATGGCTTCTCTGGTTATAATCAGATTGAGATCAACCCAGCCGACCAACATAAGACGACTTTCATCTGCCCTTGGGGGACGTTTGCATACCGCAAGCTTCTGTTTGGCCTCAAAAATGCTGGCACCACGTTCCAACGAGCCTTGTCTTATGCCTTCCACGATATTAAGGACTTTGTGGAACCTTACTTGGACGATCTCCCTGCTCATTCGAAGCAACATGAGTTCCACATGGATCATCTGATGACCATCTTCCTCAGATGCAGATGGTACAACATCTGTCTGAATCCTCACAAGTGTATCTTTTGCGTTGAGTCCGGACGCCTCTTAGGATTCATAGTCTCAAAGGATGGGATCTGCATTGATCCCTTAAAGGTGGAGGCTATTGTCAACCTCCCACCTCCCAATACTATGACGGAACTTCAAAGTCTCCAAGGGAAGGCGACTTATTTAAGACATTTTGTTTGTAATTTCATGCAAAATACTAAGGGGTACATGAGGTTGCTTAAGAAGGACATCCCATTCATTTGGGACGATCAAGCTCAAAAATCCTTCGACAACATCAAACATGCCATCACACATGCCCCCGTAATCCAACCGCCGAATTATTTTCGAGATTACATTTTATATCTCGCTGCTTCTGCTACCACTATTGCCATGGTTTTGGTACAGGAGGATCAAAATGCCCAGGAACATGTAATATACTATGCGAGTAAGGGTCTCACCGACACTGAAACTAGATATTCACATGTTGAAAAAATTGCTTTCGTGGCGGTCATCACCATCCAAAAGTTCCGACACTACATCCTGCTCCACACCACCACCATCATTGCGGACTCGAACCCCATGTACCACATACTGACACGTCAGGTGCTTGGGGGCAAGTATTCACGTTGGATCGTGATACTGCAAGAATTCGATCTTCTTTTCGAGAAAGACAAGTCCAAAAAGTCCTTGGTGTTTGCTGAGCTAATTTGTGATCTTCCCCGTTCTGATGTAGAAGTTGAGCACAATGAATCCTTTCCAGATGAATCATTGTTTCTCATCAGTACGATCGATCCATGGTATGGATATGTGACATTATATCTCGAAACCCAATGCTTCAACCCTCAACTATCTCACGACGACTGTTGTAGAATATGTCACCATGCAAAGTATTATCTGATCATCAGTGATACTTTGTACCATCGTGGCATCGATTCTATTCTTCGACGTTGTCTAACCCACGATGAGGCTGAACGCATTCTGAATGACTGTCATGCTGGGGCGTGTGGCGGTCACCTCTCTGGGATGGCTACAGCCCAGAAGATATTACGTGCAGGATATTATTGGCCTACTATCTTCAAAGATTGTATTGAGGCCGTGAAAAGATGTCCTCCATGCCAACACTTCCGTACAAAGAAGCACACCCATCCCGCCCCGTTACACCCAGTTATTGCCGTGGGCCCCTTCGCAAAATGGGGCATCGATTTTATGCACTATAAGCCTACCTCGGTCGGGGGGCATAGTTACATCATTGTAGCAGTGGATTACTTTACAAAGTGGGCCGAGGCAATGCCTACATACCAAAACGATGACAAAACTGCTGCACTCTTCATGTTTAACCATGTAATAGCATGGTTTGGAGTTCCTCAGGCAATCGTTACTGATCATGGTTCTCACTTTCAGAACCATATGGTTGATGAACTAAGTGATAGATTGGGTATTCGTCACGAAAACTCAACACCCTACTACCCGCAGTCCAATGGACAGGTCGAGGCCATTATCAAGGTCTTGAAAACTATGGTCCAAAGGATGGTAGGCACGCAAAAGTCCAACTGGCATAACATGCTCTTTTCAACATTATGGGCCTACAGAACTTCCGTTAAAACCGCCACGGGCTTCACTCCTTTGCAATTGGTATATGGCTTGGAGGCTGTCCTTCCTATAGAGTGCAAAATTCCATCTCTACAACTCACTATCGAACTTCTTCCTAACATTACTGCCGAGGAAGAACGTTTCCTATACTTAGCAAAACTTGACGAGTCTCGCCGAGATGCTGCTCTTGCTAATGAAGCACACAAGAAACGCATCAAAGCTCAATACGACAAGTCAGTTGAACCTCGTATCTTCAACGAGGGTGACTTGGTCCTCACATACGACCAGAAGCATGATAAACTAGGCGCAGGAAAGTTCGAGTCCATGTGGCATGGACCTTACGTTGTCAAACGTATTTCGGAGAAGGGAGCTTACGAGCTTGAAGATTATGACGGAGTATCTTTGGGTGAACCCCGTAATGGGATTTACCTGAAGAAGTACTATGCCTGATCCACTCATGCATATATTTTCTTGTATATACTATACATGGCGTGCTTGTGCGTTTTTGTGTGGTGTGACGCACTTGTTTTTAAAGTGTCTTTAGATCTTGTTTTCGCTTCTCATACCATGTTCTATCTGCGTGTGCAGATGGCAATGTTCTATGGATTCATGGATGATGCCAGCCGGCATACCCGTAACCTTGACTTGGCAGCTTGGGTACTGTATTCCCCAACGGGTGAGCTCATCAGCTCAGGAGGAAGTTGCCTTGGATTCGCAACCAACAATGCTGCAGAGTATCTAGCGGTAGTCAGAACTTTAACCAATGCAATTTCCTTGGGTATGAACCACATTGTTATCCACATGGATTCTCAACTGGTGGTTTCTCATCTTAACCAGGTCTACACTATCCTTGATCCTACCCTTCTCCGTCTCTTTAGACGGGTTCATCTCTTAGAAAGGTCATTTGAAACCATTCAATACCTGCACATCCCACGAGAGTTAAACACAGTTGTTGACTCGATGGCCAACTTCATTCTAGATTGGTACGTCGCACACACATGATACTCATAACATGTAAAATCATTCACAACATGTAAATAATGCATTATATAGAAGCAAGCATATAAACAAGATCACATCATCATTTGTTTTAAACACATAATGTATAAATCGCCGGACTGTCTGTATATATATATATATAATCTCAAAAAGGTAGTGCTGATACAAAAATATGAAGCACGATAGCTTTCAGTAAGTCTCTACAAAATCTGAAGCATCGAAGCTTTTAGTAGTACAAAATATGAGGCCTCTAAGCTCTCAGTACACACACAGTAACAACATATGGCCTATCGTCTAGTCCGTACAGACCTAGGAGGTCTAACAGCCCTCGCCTGCTGAGAGTGGAAGCAATCCACTACCCTCGCAACCCTGCGAAGTAGTGCATTGAAGTGTGCAGTCGCTCCAACCATGTGTACCTGCATGGGCCGCGGCACCTCATCTACCGTTGGCTCGGGAATGTCCAGTGTCAACCCACTCAGGTTGGCATAAACTCTGTCCATCTCCGCAATGGCAGCATGCACAGCTAGACCCACGATCGCTCCCTCTCCTCTTTCTCTCCTAGCAAGAAGAGAGGTCCCCATAGGTCGTACAGGCCCCACATCTGCACACACATGTTGGTCACCTGTCAGCACTATATCAAAAAAATCATAAATGCACAAAACTTAAAAAAGTATAAGGGTCATTTATTCTTATGGAGGTCTCCCCATGCTGCTCCCTCTGGCAGCGACAGTTCTAGGTCATCTGTGAAGTCGGTACCACTATATGGAAAGTCCTCCACCATTAGTAGATGGCCCTCCAGCGAAGTGAAGAACTCGGGAGGGAATCTGATGATAGTACCTCCACCATGTCAAGTCATCACATCGGTCCACCTGACCATGTGTGGATCCTTGAGGTCCCTGTCCTCTAGCAGTACCTGAGGACGCAAATGAGGAACCTATTCCAGCAAGAATAAGGGCATTATAGATCCATAGCCAAACTGTTTGAGCTCTCCTCGCCGACACTTTGTCAGCTGAGCTCATATGTTTGCGAGGACTCCCTTGCACCAGTTAAATATCTTCGGAGACAAATAGTCCTCCGCATAAAGCATCTGTGCCCTGGTGGCTAAGTGAGGAGCTTGACTCCCCGCCATCCTCATAATGGTGAATAATATGGCATGTAAAGGACGTTCTCGTACATCTTTAATGAAAATCTTCCCGCTAGTGCACGGGAGGTGGGAACACAATGCTGTCGGATCAAGTCCTCCACAGTACGATCACTTCCATGTGACCTAGTAAGTATCACATTATCGCCCCTTCGGGACAAACCAGTGAGAAAGTAGATGTCCTTGACATCTATGGTAAGCTCGTGCTCACCAATCATGAAGTAATGTTGAGCCGTATCCCAACATTGGAGCATGTGAGTCAGTAGTGGAAGTTGGGATCTCATCCCCTGAATGCGGAAGAACTTGAGGAGCTCGCAATTCCTCAATGCTTCCACACAATGTGGATCATTTGCAGCTTGTTCATCATTGAGTTCATGTTCCCTTTCCCGCCATTCCAAAACCATTATGATGCTTGGAACCTGTCAACAGGAGGTTTTTAACATCATTAGAACTTGCTCCAACCTCTGTGGGTTTTTATTTTGAGTTTGGTTTGAGTTTTGGGATGGACATCGCTGTCATCGCACCCCACTTTTGTAAGCAGAGCGACGTCGTCGCAGTCCATCCATGGATTCTTTGTGAAAACTAGGTCTCGTCGCAGTTCCCGAAAAGGCGAATTGCGATGAGCCGAGGGTGCAATGACCCTTCCCAAATCAAGTCAAAACCCAAAAAATTGACCAAAAATCAAAATTGTAAACCACTACAAACTTGCTAGTTGAAGTTTAGGGTTACCTGTTCCTGACGGCAGGCGAAATGGCTGCTCGTAGCTCCCAGAATCGACGAGTGAAATATGGCTCCAAATAGCACTACTCCTCCCAAATTTGGCAAATAAAATAATGGTGACTATATTTGGTTTTTGTTTCTATTTATAAACAAATTGGAGTATTCATTTTCAAATATTTGATGCCATTATGTCATTTGCTATAGTTTGGATCAATTTTATTATATTTAAAATGTTCGGTTGACTATTTGACCTAGTTTCTGAGTGCGCAGGAGTTGTTAAGTATCTTTCTACGCCACTTTCATATTGGAACGATCACCTCAGGTATGAACACCCCTTATGGTTTTTGTCGTTTATTCTTTTCATAGATTTCAATTAATGAGCTTACTCTTTGTTCTTTCTCATGCTCTTGAAAATATGAGAATACGTTACCGAGTTATGATTTATCACTTTTCTGGGCTCTTTAAACTCCTATGGAAAAGGACCCCCCCGGGAGTCTATCTTTAAGCTCTTTTCAGGCTCTCGAAATACGAAAAGATTGCCAAGCGAACTTGTTGCGTTCACGCTTGTAAAAGAATGTGAATGGTCATCCTCCCGGTGATAATTTACCCCTTTTTCAGACTAGGGGGCACTAATTACGAAAAAGGTGTACTCCAATCAATCATGACTAGAAGTGTCATCTCCCACGTTGTTTTACCCTTTTTTGGGCGATGAGGCTAACTTTACGAAAGAGGACCGTTGGAGTCTGCTTTAGTTCTTTTTCAGACTTTCTAAACATGAAATGACAACCGAGTTTATCTTCTATGGACTCGTTAAACTCTTACATTCAAGGGCCCGTCATGGGACGAACCCCTCCTGTCCTAGGTTCGGAAAACATTTGGGATTGGACTCATCTATGATATGAGCTATACCAAGCATCTGGTTACCCTCATCAAGCTCGTAAAAAACACATGAGGCACTCATCATTCATGATGGGGAAAAAGGAATTTTTTTGTATTACACACTTTGTTAGTGGCAGTACGTGGTTGTTCTTGAACATGGCACTCATCTGCATTTGCATACAAGTACTTGGACTATATGTTTGTCCTCGAGTTCCGCTTATTTCCTGAGTCTTGTTACTCCTTTGAGTCATTCAAAGAAAGATTCTTCCATCAGTCGCATAGGAAATTTACGTCATACTCATTATGTCAATACTACCAAGTCGTGCGATGCCCATGTTCAAGAATATGTCCGTCATTTATTATCTGCAGTTTGTACACCCAGCACCATGTCAGTCTACTTTGAGTCAGTCTTGCATATCACTGTACCATCCGATCTACTCTACACATCTTTTGTTGTGTTTCATGTCGATTGATGGGGGATTCATCATGGCCCTCCTTCGACGGATTCATCCTTGTCGACTTCAACTCATCATCCAAGGACTGAATCTAGAAACCAATCAAGTACCTTGGCCATGCATGCCTCAATGGCAGGTTACCTCGCCTTCAACATGAGTTTACATCATTGAATCTTGATTGAAAGATTTCATCTTGCGTTCGAATTCGACTCATTTATTCACGCTTGATGATATGTATTGTGATACCTTGGGAATCATTGACATTAATGGTGATCTCCCTCGCACCTATTAACGGTTTACATCAATGACCGGTAATCAAGTGGTTTCTACCATGTTCGAAATCAAGACATTTGTAATCACATGGACAGATTCGTATCATTGCGAGTTCATCTTGAAGTCCCTGAGGAGTCATATTTTACCTAGGCTGCGATGGAGTTTGTATTTGAGTCATATTACACGGATCCACATTTGTATTGTTCGTGGTTGTGTTATCATCTCATCATGGATCTACACTTGTGTTTAGTAGCCATGATTGTGTTCAGTCGGTCATTACTACCATGGATCTACATTGTATTGGTCGGCAGCCATGTGCGATTGTCAATTTAGAGTCAGTTGTACTGTAGCAGTGCCCTTAATCCGACAAGTCCATTGCCATTTCTTCTATCAAATCATTTCACCTATCCAACCTTTAAATATCTTCATGCTTTGGGGGGCATTCTGTTACACCTAAAATCTCCTCATCATCTGATTCAGGGTATACATCCCTGAAGTTACCTTGATTGAGTGATTGACCTGGAAGGATTTGCACTCATTTGTGCGAGGTTTTGAGAGGTTGTGGCAGGCTTCATGTGAGCAACATGCAACGTCGCACCTTGCCCCATTACAGGGTGCGACGATGTCAGTTAGATGGCAAAAATAGCTTCTTTGAGTACCTTCTCGAAGCTTGCTGACTTGGGACCCTATCCCTGACCTCTTGGAGGTGTTGGCACTCGGTTCCTAACACTTTGGAGAGATCCCTTAAGCTTCTCCTACCATATCTCAACCTATCCTATCCATATCTTATCCACTTAGTCCTATTTAAATGAAGTTCACTCCCATCCCAAGGGGGGAAGTCTATGGTATCTACATGCTGGTGAAATCACTCTTGGAACATCTCCACTCACCTATTGGAGAACTCATACTTCCTTAGAAGGGTATGGCAAATGGCTTGGATGGAGAAGGGCTGCAGTGCTAAGCTTCGGTTGTAGTTCTATGTCTCTGCCATGTATTTCCCTATCTACAGTAATACAAATGATTTCCACCAATATTGTTAATGTGTGATGATATTGAGTAGTTTACTTGCTTAACTGTTTACTTAGATCTCTTATTGTATAGATTCTTTTTACTTGTGTTATGTTGTTTCTTGTGTCTTAATAGGTCTTGCAGCTTGGATCTGATGACCGTAAGACGTGGAGTAACATTCAAGGAAAAGGAATGCGAAGAAAAAGGTAAGACATCTAGCACTTGATCCTTAAGTAGATCTAGGAAATTCATTTGTAGTTTGTTATATTTGTTCTAGACTCTCATTGAGCTAGAGAGATCCTGCTTGCGTCCACTTGAGTGGATCGTCCGATAAACAATGATGAATCTAATTGTCGCGCATATGAGATAATGAATGAAAGAAAATGAGATATGGATGCAATGCGAGGCGTTGGGTTGTACTACGTCCAAGAGGACAACCAGCCGAAGTAAGAGAATGTGCAATATGATGAAGGAGGATACAGAGGCTGTGGTGGTGGATACCGCCAAAGAGGAAGGAATGCTGGCATGGCGCAGGGGCAAGGCCACGACCAGGTAATCTGTTACAATTGTGGACAGCCAGGCCATGTGTCTAGAGATTACATCAATCCATGTACCACATGAAACTATTGTAAATCATTTGAGCATGTTATTGAAGACTGCCCAGTGCTGGAACTAGAGATGCAGAAAAGAAGAAGGACGGAGGCACCAACCCCAAACATTCAGTGGATTGCAGCAGAGAACAGACCTGTGGATCCAAGCATCAACGTCCTTACATGTAGTGGCGCTGAGACAGGATGAGACAGAGGAGCAAAAGTCTCGACGTTAGGGGATTGTCACACAAAACAAAGTCCCCTTGAGACAATATGGATAAGAAAAGCTGCGGGCAAAGAACCTGTTTTCGACTTACAGAAGAGCAAGGAAGCGTTTACCGAAGCACGAGAAATACCTAGAGAATAAGCACCAAGATCACCGAGAATCCCGCTGTGCAGTCAAATACCACATGTAGAAGACATCCCAGCTGCATATGACAAAACAAGTACCGCAGCAGATGTTGGCACTTCTGTTGCGCAGTTCCTTCGGAGCTGCATGAAGCTACTAAAAAGCGAAGACGCGATAACAGAACTATAGAAGCTCATAAACCAATATGAACCACAGATGGAAACAAAAGCTTCTGATAGTGCAGTACATCACATTAGGAAGCATAAAAGAATAGTCTGAGAAATGAGGTTTACTGCGCAAATAGGATATTTTGAAATGGATGAGATCATCGTGGATCTGGACTCTGAAGTGAATGTCCTAGCTAAGTAGACATGGCAGCAGATGGGTTGACCAAAGTTGTTATGGTCACCTATCCAGTTGAGAATGGCTAACCAAGAGAAAGTCATACCTTTTGGCCGATTAGCTGATGTGGTGGTTGATATCGATGGAGTCCAGAGTCATGTAGACTTTGAAGTTATCGAGATTGTGGATGATAGTCAACCTTTTCCTGCGCTGTTGGGAATTGAATGGGCTATTGATAACCTTGCTATAATAAACCTGAAGATAAAAAATATGATATTTGAAGGAAAACGTCTTAGGGTCATCGCGTCGTTGGATCCTGCAGATGGTGACAGATACAGTGAGCCGATTCAGGAGGAATCCAGGGATCAAGACTTGGAGAGACTGTACCAGATAACCGTGAACCAAGAAGATTACGTTAATCCCACTGCAGATGGTACACTTCGCTGGAGATGTGACAACTCTTGTAGCTCTGACTTGGAGGCAAGCCTAGAGAACTGGCAAAGTCGCATGCATGAAGTCTTAGCGAGAAGATGCACGTAGGTTACAAAATCACTGCGCTGGATCAGAAAGGAGGTAAGCCCTGTTCCTACATATGATGGTTTTGCTAACGTTTACTCCTTTATACAAGAATATACCGCAGCTATTGAAGATGAACATAGATTACCAACACTAGACATGGCACTGCACGAGACACCTGCCAGATGGTGGGCTACGCATAAGCAGACATTGCCCACTTGGGATCAATGTAGAATCAAAATGCAGATTTGGTTTGCTGAAAAGGTCACCCTACCTTTTGAAAAATACAATGGGCAGACCGATCCAAAACACCATATTGAGATCTGCTCACAAGCATGGGCGGAAAGACCAAGCACAGAATGGGTGCATCTGTTTGTGCATACGCTGACGGATGATATCCCAAAGAAGTGGTATCTAGACCTGGATTTGTGCAGGGAAACAACGGACTGGGTCACCTTGAATGCGAACTTCCAAAAGGATTTCCATTTTGAGGATGAGAACCCGCTCATACATGATCCGTTGCAGATAATTAAGGAACGCATATTCAGAGAAGACTGTCCTCACAAAAATATGACATTAGAAGAATTCTTCAAGGCAGATGGCATTCCTGCGCACCTACAATCAGAATGGAAGGAACACAAAGAACATGCCATGGAGTGTTATAACCTAGTTGAAGAGGCTGATGATAGAAAGGAAGAAGATGAGGACGACCCACGCAACATAAACATATGGGAATCCGAGGGTGCGCGCGATGTAGAGGTCCCTTCGTTGGAAATCCCGGACATGAGTGGACCAGTGAAGATGCAGAAGGTGAACATTGGCACAAGTGAAGGGCCGAAGTTCGTGTCCATTGGAGACTATTGGGACGATCAGACAGTCGCAGAGATCGCAGACACATTACATGAATACCATGAACTGTTTTCGACTAAGTTCATAGAAATGAAGGGCATTCTGGGAGACTTAGGGGTAATGAAAATACCTCTTAAGCTAGGCGCCAAGCCTGTGAAGCAAAGGCCATACAGGTTAAACCCGTGATATAAAGAAAGAGTGCGCACGGAGCTAGATAAGATGCTCGAGGCAGGAATCATTGAGCCTGTTGAAGAATCTGAGTGGATTAGCCCCATGGTCGTTCAAGACAAGAAAATGAAAGGTGAAATCAGAATTTGCGTGGATCTCAGGAAACTGAATGATGCTTCCATGCATGACCCATTCCCTACTCCTTTCACAGACGAAGTGCTTGATAATGTTGGAGGGAACGAGGCCTACTCTTTTACTGACGGCTTCTATAGGTATCATCAGATCAGGATTGATCCCGTAGATAGGCATAAGATGACTTTTTCTACAGAATGGGGGTCGTTCTAGTACACAGTAATGCCTTTCGGTTTAAAGAACGAGCCTTCCATCTTTTCCAGAGTTGTCGTCGTGGCCTTTACAAATTTTATGCACAAGTTTCTGGAAGCCTATTTTGACGACTGGACTGTGTTTGGATTACTAAAGAACCATTGCACGAATCTTAGAATGACGCTTGAGAAGTGTAGACAGCATCAGATCTCCTTAAATATGAAGAGGTGTATTTTCTGTGTTCCCTACGGGATTCAACTTGGCCACATTGTTTGTAAGCAGGGTTTGATGGTTGATCCTGCAAAGATTGCAATTATTGCAAATTTACCCACACTAGATTCGGTCAAGATGTTGCGCTCTACTTTAGGACATACCGGATATTACAGGAAGTTCATAAAGGGTTATGCGCAAATAACCGTAGCAATGGAAAAACTGCTAAAGAAAGACACGATGTTCATTTGGAACGTAGAATGTGAGCAGGGTTTCGATACATTAAAAGAAAATATGGTTACTGCGCCAATCCTAGTGTTCCCATTCTGGGCGAAACCATTACATGTACATGTAGATGCGTCATGTATCGCACTGGGAGTTGTACTCGCTCAGCCAAAAGAAGGGGGTATTGACCATCCCATCGCATTTTCTAGCAGGAAGCTCTCAACAGTGGAAAAGAATTAAACTACTACTGAGAGGGAAGGTCTTGCGATGGTATATGTGCTGCAGAAATTCAGGCACTACTTGCTTGGTGCGCACTTCCTCATGTTCAGTGACCATTCCACTTTGAAATACTTGGTCAATAAGCCAGTGTTAGGGGGGCGCATATGCAGATGGCTGTTACTATTCTAGGAGTATGACTTTGAGATCATTGTTAAGCCAGGTAGGTTGAACTTGGGACCTGATCATCTATCAAGGATCGAGTTAGGAGAAGAGCCGACAAACATTGAAGACAGTCTGCTTGATGCGTAGTTGTTTTCTATATAGGTTGCCGATGATTATTATAAGGACATTATTGATTTTTTAACAACAGGATTGGAACCTCAGGACTTCTCCATCCAGCAAAAGAAGCAGCTGGTAGTGTGTGCCGTAGAATTCACTATTATTGCAAGTCAGTTATACAAACTCGGACCGGATGAAATCCTGCGCAGATGTGTATTAGACCATGAGAAACCATTCGTCTTAGCAGATGCGCATTCAGGGGTCACAGGAGGTCACTATGCAAGAAGGGCTACCGTGCAGAAGATATTATGCGCAGGGATATGGTGGCCTACGATCCATAAAGACTCGAAAGAACACTGTCGGAACTGTGATGTCTGTCAGAGGACAGGAAAACCTTCGCGTATAGATGAAATGCCACTGAATCCACAATTGACCTTGCAGGCATTTGAAAAGTGGGCCATTGATTTCGCGGGTCCCATAAACCCACCAGGGAAAAGAACTGGTGCGAGTTACATCATTACTGCTACTGATTACCTCACCAGATGGGCGGAAGAAAAACTAGTAAAGGACTGCAGCACAGGTACTGCCGCGTAGTTCATTTTTGAAGAAATACTTTCATAATTTGGATGCCCGAATATTTTGATGAGTGATCAGGGCACCCACTTTTTGAACAGAACTATTGAAGCTCTCACAGAAGAATTCCACATCCATCATCAGCGCAATACCCCATACCATCCACAGGAAAATGGCACTGTTGAGGCATTCAACAAAATACTGGAGAATGCGCTCACTAAGATTTGCAATGTGAATAGAGATGACTGGGATTTGCGAATCTCATCTGTGTTATGGGCATACAGGACCACTTGTAAGAAACTGACTGGACAAACACCCTTTCGGTTGGCTTATGGACAAGAGGCTATAATGCCAATGGAGTATATTGTCCCCAGCTTGAGAATCGCTGCATTTACCAGGATGGAAGATCGCGCAGCGCTGGACGAAAGATTGCTACACTTGGTTGGATTGGAGGAAGATCGCTTCATCGTAGGCTTTCACCAACAAGTGCAGAAAGATCAAGAAAAAGCATGGCATGATCGCCATATCAAGAAAAATTCTTTTCAAGTAGGTGATCTAGTCCTCCTGTATGATAGTAAGTTCATGAAATTTCTTGGAAAATTTAAAATGCACTGGCTAGGACCATATACTGTTTAACATGTAACTGACGCTGGCGTAGTTCAGTTAGCCACATTAGCAAAAAATAACCTACCAGGGTTAATCAATGGAAGCCGACTTAAGCTCTATCGGGACAGTCAGGCTTCGCAGGACACTTGAACAACAATAGGAGGGAGATTTCTAAGTGCCAAGTACAGTTGGAATTGGGCATTGGAAATATGAATGAGTCTGCACGTGTACTATAAAGAAGAGGTTGTATATACCGCGCAGCACTGCTGAAGCTGCACAAGCAAAGACAAAAAAAATAAGAGAAAAGAAAGAGTTCAGGCGCCGCGTAGTAACTGCGCAGGATTAGAGATGACCTGTCGCGTAGTTTGGCGCAGCCCTTGTAAAAATAGCCGTTACACGAGCCATGAGAAAAATAGCCGTTATATGACCGTTTCCAGCAATTGCTTGAGCATTTAACGCAAAGATAGCCGTTCTAAACAGGTTGATGAAGAAAGGGACTGAAGGATTTGTTGGATTTGGCCAACAAATACCACATGCTTAACTAGCCGTTGAAGGGCGCGGAAGGAGTTAGTTGTGCCTATAAGTAATGCTACATAAGGACTCGCGGGCGTTACCAAACACTTAGAATT
Organism: Larix kaempferi; assembly: GCA_027924585.1. Lineage (NCBI taxonomy): Eukaryota > Viridiplantae > Streptophyta > Pinopsida > Pinales > Pinaceae > Larix > Larix kaempferi. The sequence continues at coordinate 1,091,926 of BSBM01000293.1, forward strand.
TTCATGCGCTCACTCATGTGTTAGCAATCTTCAGTAACCTATCTGAAATACTTGCCAACTATCGCCAGTGAATGTCTGAGTGGTATTCCAGAGAAGAAGAAATTACAATCCAAGAAACGATGAGACTATTTCACTACGGAGGGATCGAAGGGTTAATGAAAACCCCTTCCAAGAAAGTTGTATTAGAACCAGGTCAAGCATCAAGGAGGTCCCCAAGGCACGCCCCAACCATGCAAGAGAAAGGAAAGGATACAGTTGGGCCAAGAACCAAGATCCCCAGGGTGAGTTCAACGGTACCACGGTCACCGATACTTGATAAGGAGATACCATTGAAGCTCACACCAGAAGACATCTCGTCGAGGGCACTAGATGCCCCAGTTTACAGGCTCACAAAGAATGCTAGATATGAGATTCCGCTTTCACCAATTTCAAAGCATGTGGAAGTCGCCAACAACTTGCTAGGAAAGATCCCAGACTGCAAATGGGAGGATTATGACCTGTTGGGCATGCAGAAGGACGAGCCCCATGAGCCTAAGTTCCCACAGTTCCAGCCTGACTAGTATATGTGCTGGAAGAAAGATGAAAAGGGCACACTTCAATTGGTCGCAGAAAGCTGGCTAACAGGAGTAGTCCAGTCCGGACTACTCAATCTCCTAAGATTACCTCACTTCGATAGATCGCCGAAAGAGTCATTGAGCAGATGGAAGAACTAATGACCAAGAAGGAGAAAAAGAACAAAGCCATCCAGGATGGCCTACACAAGAATTTTCTTGCACTGCAAGGGCTCACAGAAAAGATGGACGATGTCTAGGAATGGCTACCCTTGCCGCGAGACTCTGAATCCAAAGGGAGGTCGGGAGGAACCTTGCAGCCAAAAACACCACAACTAGCCATAACCATGCCAGCAAAGACTCGGGTCATTCATCTGGACCCAATGACTATAACTCTGCCAATGATAGAACAGTTGGTGCTGGATACAAAGGACGTCGAGCGTGTAGAACTCAACCTGGAAAAGATACTGTTTCCTGGCTTGCACTTTTTGCACCTACAGATTGTAGATGAAATGCACGAAAGAACCACCAATGTGCTGAAGTCACAAGTTGAGCTGCAAGCCGCCAATAGGAAGCTCGAGGAATATAGCTCGCGCAAAGGTATGCAATTGCAAGATGAATAGGGCCGTTGGTTGTGATTGGAGGCCACTATCACTTCTGTCGCAGATGACATTAAGGAATTTGAAGTCCACGAGGATCCTGCAGACACCATTGTGAAGATGGGGGTGATGGTGAACTCCCTGAAGTTAGAAATACAAGACAAGGAGCTTCTCTCTGAGGCTGATATTAATGCCTTGAAGGAAAAGATCAATACGGAGACATCACTGACTGAGCAGGATCTATTGGAGCAAGCAGTAAATGCCGCAATAGAGACTATTGCAACTGAAGTGGCTAAGTGCCAGAACCTGTTCGAAGCGGCATCAAAGGCATTCACTGCCCTCGAGGAGGATCCAGGATTGCTACAAGTAAAGATTGCAGTCAAGGACAGGCAGGCTGCACTGGAAAAGATGGACGTAGAAGTCAAGGCCTTGCCACAAAGAGATAAGCTTCCAAAGTACAGGGAAATAAATAACCTCAAGAAGGAGGTGCAAGCCTTAAGGGAAAAAGAGACAAAAATGTCTGATCAGTCACAACCCTTGCTGGAGGACGCCAGTACAATTTCATAGCAGATTGAAGATAAGCTGAAGGACTTGCACGAGAACCAGGAATAGGTGTAAGGCCAAATCGTCCAGGAAATAATGCCTGAGATATTAGACATAGTCAGGCAAGTCAAGCAGGATACGAAGGAGGCAGTAGAAAAACTAATCGGGACGTATAATGAGTTTGTCACGAAGCTAACTCCGCAGTTAGCGGAACAGATCAAGGAAGCCGAAGTTGAAGGTGGCTCGGGGATGAGCTACATGTAAGTGTTAGGGGTCTGTTGGGCTTGGCCCAAGTGGGGCAATTTTGATAATGAAGGACTTTGGAACTGCGAAGCTGAGCGCAGTTCAGTTGAAGAACTTTCTGTGTAAAGTGTTGGGGATGCTGCGAAGTTGTGTGCAACACCGTTTTGACAGAGCTGCGAAGTTGCGTGCAACACCATTTTGACAGTGCTGCGAGGAAGTAGCGCTATGAAGTGACCAGTCCATGTGGATCCAGCAAAGAAGAGTGTTGGATGGAGGATGGGCATGTGTTCCGGTTAGATCGTCGGTGGTCTAGTTTTGGTAAATATGCTCCAGGAGTGCCAAGAAGTGGGCAGGAGCAAATCAGGAAGAAAGCAACTGGTGGCACACGCGGAAGATACCACTACCTGAGCCAGTCGCACAAGACCATTAGAGAAAGAATGACCCAGTGAAAGTGACCTGTTGGCATGCGCACAACAGGAGGACCGATAGTGATGTGAAACAGGCATGGAAGACCGCCACGATGGAATATTCGCTACCAGAAGCCAGCCGTCCGGTTTAGGGGAAACCGTGACAGTTTTTGTAAACCTAAGGGTTTTTGCCTTCAGTTGTAAAGACATGACCTACGGGCATGGTCTATAAATAAGGAAATTTTGTATGGGAAAGGGTTAACTCTTCAATTGTTAATTCTTAGTCATTGAATATTGTTAGATCTTTCTGAGTTTGAAGCTATTGTAAAGGCTCTGCAGCTGTGTGTGTAGAGACTTATCTGAGAGAGAAGAGGGTCTGCAGCTAAGTGCGCAGACCAAGAACTGTTGTACCCTTCCCATTGGAGAAATATAACAACAGTTCCTGTGGACGTAGCCTCCATCTGGGGGGTGAACCACATTAAATCTTGTGCAGTGTGATCTTGTTGTTTGTTTTTGCATCTGTTTGTTTTCTTTGAATGAAGGTCTGGATCCCCATTTAGTTACGGTTATGTTAAAGCTTTTGTATGTATTTTCCATAAGAGGAAGTGTGGAGATAATATGTTAAGCTTTGCATGAACAGAGTGATGGTGAATGTTAGTATGATAAGCATCAGGAAATAACAGTATGTCAAGTACTCATTTATGTAGAAGAAGTTTAACTAAGCATTTGGTGAATGATATTGTGAATGCGCAGTAATGTACTTCCATATGTCATAATATTGAATAATGCAAGATAGTGAACAATCATCCAAGTGATAAGTAGAATCCATGTACTGCACAGAGCTAATAGGGAATGCATACTTCAGTTGTATTTCCCTATTGTTTATGCTCACTTAAGCCGCACAGTCCGAAGTTGTGACACACTACGCATGAGGAAATTGTGGAAGTGCGGACCACGGGGTAACCTCTCATCTCATAGCACAGGCTCTGTGGTGTGCTGCGAAGTAAGTTAACCTACACAACTCATCACCTACTATGGAAATTTGATTCCGCAGTAACCCCAGAGATACACCTCGGGTGAGAGCTCAACCTGCTCGCAGGTTGTTGCCGAAAGGGCCAGTGTGAAGGGTTTTGTTAGTCAAGGGGAAATCGCGAAGAACCTGGGCCTATATTGGAAACCTCCAGGTCAGTATTTGAAGCCAACACTGGTGCTGGTGCTTGAGCCTATGGACTATGCTCTACATCATTGGTGTAAAGGTCTTCAACCCCATGCCCTTCTTGTAGCAACTACAAGTTTTCAAATCATCAAAAATATTAGCAATCTATATATATGTGTATAGTAAGGACAAATAATTTACAAATGACACTAAATTATTAACCACTTACTTACCTGTGTAAAGTATCTAGCAAAAGGTATCATCTGTTTGGGCAGGACCAAAGCAAGGATGGTCGCATATTGTGCATGGGTGCGACTCTCGGTTGTGATCATGATGTAAAGGTCTAGCGCCACTACTAGATGCTCCTCCACCACTTGAAGGTGGTGGCTCTACCCCACCGACAGGTGGCTTCTCTACTCCACCCAAAAATGGTGGCTCTGATGGCCTTGCTTGGTACGTACCTTGAATATATGTGCTATGGCGAACAACCACCTATGCCAACAGTAGGAAGGACTCCCGTGTCTCTGGGACCAACTGATGTGTAGGCGGCACATCTGGCCTAGGTAGCTTCCTACGAGGTGGAGCTATTGGGTGATCAGGATCTATATGCCTTGCATTGGGACGTTGCTGAGGCATCCCCATCCCAACACCCTGGTACTCCAAGATATCAAAATAGTTAACATGCTTCCCCATCACAAATTTTGCATACATCTTTCTCAAAAAATATAGGGGCATTTCCTTGTTGTTGTGTGGTGGTGCATCAAAGACCATGTACCATCGGTCGATCTAGTTATCTATGAATGGTTGATATGTACACCACTCAATAGAAATGTGCCTTTTGTTTTCATTCGGGATTTTACCCGTTTGTGGATCTCTAAAGAGGGAAAATATATGTTGTTTTGAGATTTTCAACTTCTTGACTTCTTTGTAGCTATGTCCATCCTGATATTGTTTCCTCTTTCTTTCTCTGAATGTGGCAATATCTTCCAGTGCACCATCAGACCTACTAAAGGTCTCTATCATTGCATCCAAATTGGATGCAAGCATAAGATGTCTATTATCAACAATAGTAATTGAGGCTCGAATTTCTCTAAGCCTCTGAATTTCTCTTTGGATGTTTGAGTGTGCATCCATGGTCGTCACTGCAATCCAAAAATAAAAAAATAAACAAATAATTAAAAACGTATACATGTGCTATAATGACATCTTTAAAAAATGAAAGATGTACAAACTTTATGCAAGAACGAATACATTTCAAACATAAATATCATCATCTCAGGCATACATTACAAACATAAATATAATTTCATATGACCATTGCAGGCATACATTATGGGTCCTTGTGGGAATAAGGGTGGAGACCATGCAGGCATAAAGACCATGATGATGTGGAAAATATATTTAATTTTATTGGTTAAGGATGGGCAAGACAAGACAAAAGACAAGGTGATGGGCATTGGCACACCTAATGAGCCAAATGACCCATACTATGGTCATTTGGAGTTGGTCGTAATACCCTGGAAAAGGATGACTTGGAGATAACAAGTGACATGAACAAAGAAGCATGAAGTGAACAAAGAAGCTTGATGTTGACACTTGGCAAGGAGATTGGGGGCATCCCTTATGGCATCTGTGGGCATCCAGGAATGAAGCTGATGGACATGCAGGCATGTTTGTGGAAGCTGTGAGCATCCTGGAGGCATGCCAAAGATCCCCATGTGGAAAATTGAATAAGGTCTAGCTACAGGCATGTTCAAAGGCATAAATATGGCCCTTGTGGGCATGAGTTAAAAGCTAGTATGGGCATGCTGGAAGCAAAAGAAAATGTTGATGATGTGGGTATGAAGACCACGTTTAGGTGGGAAAAAGAAAGTCTAAACATATATATATATATTTATAATTTATGAGGTGTTTATGGAAATCAAATTAAAATTTGATTTTAATATTGACAAGTCGACTTCCTATTTGATGAGGAAATTATGGAGACAAAATTACAAAATTAAAAAATTACAAAGATTATATCTTGTGTCTGTTGTGCAATGTCTTGATGAGTTTACTTGATGAATGGCATGTGATTGGTACATAGTTCATGGATGAATATGATATTGAAGTGAGCCATTGTGTCTAACAGGGTGGATGTAAAATTCATTAAGGGATTGATAGTAGGAAGGAATTAAGATATGTTAAATAACAAATTTTATAATTTTTAGTTTTGGTATTTCATTTACAAAGATTTCTAGTTTAGGGCAACATCAAAATTTATATTTTTAATGATAAAATGAGGCAAGGATTTGGATGCTTACCTTTCCAATCCTCCATGCAAGATGAAATTTCCCTCGTTGAGCTTCCAAATCTACCACGTTGAGCTTCTCCAATGCGTTTTTGGCAAGACGAAATCGCTCGAGCGTTCGTGTTTTGAAGAAACAATGGGTAAAATAGTGTCGCGGTGCGCAGAATGTTTTTTTTTGTTTATATTAACCAGTGCGCGTTTTGTATCACTATAACGCACGCGTGTTTTGGAATCCTAGCCTACATGTCAATTGACATGGCAGGGTCGGAGGCCGGCCATGCCTAGTTTTAAGTAACGCTCGCGCATTTTGGATTCACACAATTCTTGCGCGTTTTGCGAATGTACGATTGCACCGAAAGGGTCCCTCAACTTCGTGCAAGAGCCCCTTAACAGATAACCCGTTACCACTTTAACCCCTTTACACTTAATCGTAACCTTTTATACCTTACCCCACTAATAGTCGATCCCTAAATCCCTTAAATTTGATGCATTCTATAATTTTGTGGATAAACTGTATAACCTAGACATAAGTTCCATTAAATGTAATCAAAACATGTGCATTGAAATATTGTTAAGAGGTTCCATTAATAACTAGGTGAATATTATATGTTCACTTAAAAGTAATTCTAGCATTTGTTCCAATTTACAAACTAAATGAAATCTACTCCAATTATTCCCATATTTATAATCGCATTGTATTAATCATCTAACATCTATGTTATAACCCTTATATTCCAAACATAGGTTATATTCTTGCTTATAGCCTTTTGTTTTATTTTGTGATCATATGCATTAGAAATATCATGCAGTGATATGTTGTTATATTAAGACAAACGTTTATTATTGATCACTTATAATTCCGAACTCATTATTGGAAATCATATTCCAGTCTTGGTAATTAAGTAGCATAAATAGGTCATGGATTACGAAGGATATTTCCATGTAGACTTAGAATCTCACCTTCCATCATTACAATCTAATGTGTCCATCAATATCGATGAGAGCAAGGTGATGCTGCAAGTATTGGAAACACGTTTCTGATCAGACACCGTAACGTAAAAAATAGGAGATTTACCATGAGTCTCAGATTGAATGTAATCTTCCTGGTTTAAGAGGAGGAATGCCATACATTAATATGGCGTGGATTCAACATAATGGATCTCCCTTATGGTGAAGCTCCCTAGAGCTGTTGAGTATGGAAACATGGATTCAACTAAATGAAAACATAGACACGGTACACACAGAGTGTCGATCTTAATACCGAAGATCTGACCTGAACAACCCGTAGATTAAAAAATTAACTAAGCGATAAGGCGGACTGCTGTATAGCACTTTCAAAAATAAAAATTTATGGATGGCGCTATTGTCAAAATAAATTCATGGTTGTGAAAGGAAAGGAAAAACTGAGTGTTTAACTCACATCATTGATCTAGTTGTTAGAGTTCGAGAGGGATATATTTTTTGCCTAGGTCTTGTGCCATTCCAATCAAATCTCAATCAATCTTTTGATCCCTAGAATTTAGGATCTTGTCTAGTTGTTGAGTTTTTATATTTGATTTGATTGACATAATATCTTTTGCTTGCTTTACATTTTTTCTTTGTCTCATGGTTGTGTCCCCTCTTTCAACTGATTTCTCCAAGTTCCTTTATTTTTTATTTATAATGAAAATAATAATTGTTATGCAAAATATCCACTCACACTACAGGTCACTATCTTAAGTTTTATAACTCTTTTACAACTAATAATTGTTTTTTAAATAATACTTAATAAAAATAAATATAAGTATAAGACCTATTGCTACTAGTCTCTAGGATGGGTGTATGCATCCTATGTTTGGTTTCGTTAGGATGAGAAGTTGTCCATTGCACCTCTTATCATACTAGTTCGTAAAAAATATAAATTGTAGGTCACTGAACCCAAGCAATAGAATAAAATAATAGTAGTTGGTTTAATAACATCTGTCTAAGCTAGTATCTCTTTACTTGGCCAAATCATAATAGCATCTTTATGGCTGCTACAAAATGATATGTTCTACATTTTTTATGCATATGAAAAACAAGTTCAACCTACAAAGAAAATAAAGGAAGCAACACATCGTTATAGTTTCCGAACAAAAAATATAAGAGATTGATTGCTCCCGGTTGACCATAGAAGGCGTACATATTCGTGGTTGCTTCCAAAGCATCTGCACTACATTTAGATGTTAAAAAATGTTCACGTCTGTAGGATTTCCTTCAAATGTGTCATGCATCACCTCTCCTGCTTCCTCCCTGAGCCTACACTCAAATGAAATTCATATTCACAATTTCAATCTACAAAAATATAAACACATTTGGGTCTAGAAAAATATACATATAGAATCCAAAATGTAGTAACTGTGTGTAACAATTTTAAATATAGCCTCAGAAGTCGTTGACAGATAAATTTTAATGAACGTCTCTTAAAATGATGATTTTTCAACCAGTGGGCGTATTTAGTGCAAGATACAGCTCGAAGGCCTGGTGGGGCACTGGCATATCCCTAGTGGTTGAACTCAACAAGTTATCCCATAGACCACATTGACTCAACCATATTGTATCAAATTTGAAAACCAGATCATGGATTTGCATGTAGTTGTATTGTATTATGCCTATGCGTGCAGGACTTGGTATTATTGTTTACATCTCCCTCCTAAGAATTAATGCATTTGATCCCATGCATACAGCATTAGAATTGGTTTTTTTTTTCTTTGCTGGCGTGGTCGACCGTAAGTGTGCATTGTAGTTAAGAATTGAAACATTGGTATCTTTGGAGCGATTTCTTTCTTCCCTCTCCACTAGGTGTTACTCTAGTAATTTCGTCTGATAAAATTACCCCGGATAAAATTTTATTGATAGAAAAGTATATAAATAAGACTTATTACAAATACTTATGAAGTATTTATTACAAATAAGAGATAAAGAATGCAAGTAATTGGAAATAATACTTATGAAGTGAGAGCAATGATTCTACTCCACATTTAGCGTGATGTGTCATCGATTTAGCCTTTTTAATGTTCAGTAAAGGTTTGGAGACAATTTTCATTAGCTATTATCCATTTGTAATATTAAAACTTGACTCTTATCAAAATTGTAACATCATGCTTGCGATTGATCATAATTAGCAATACCAAAAAATGGTTTTCTTTGAAGTTTATAACATAAGGTTTCTTTGAAAGTGGTACACACCTTAGCAAGTATACATAAAGGTTTATATATATATATATATAAATTGGTTATGACCCAAGAGTTAAGTTCAATGTTCATATGATACCTGAAACTTTTGATTGATCATAGCCTTGGGTTATATAACCATTAATGCAACGTTAAGTGAGATACACATCCATGTCCACGAAGGCCGCTATGAAGTAACTTAAGGACTTGATTAAATTGTAGTTGATAGGTCGCAACCTTAGTTGTGATTATTGAAAGAGAAACACGTGGAGTCCATGCATAACATCAATGTACATGGATCAGTGTAGCCTTGAAAGGTGTCTATCGCCCAGGTGCCATTGTCTCTTGTCATGAGTTATTCTCTCATGCTCGACTTTGGAGGGATATTTGTTGTTGTACTGCGAATCCTCGAATTCATGGAACGATTCTTGCAATAGATTTCCTGTGATGTACCTGGAATCATTCTGGTTTACAATGCATATGAGGTAATGCGATCCTCCATCTATGTTGGATTCTCAATAATGAGTTTAGGTGTAACCTGTGGCCTATCACTTCGTGCACGGTAAATGGTAATGAAATTGTACTCTCACAGATGATAGCTATTGGAATTAGAATCAGTGGATGGGTGTGAGCAGAACCAGTTCAAGTTGAATCAACAACCATACTAGAGTAGTATTATTCTATGTTATTTATTCGGTACATGAAATATAGGCTGACATCATGTATTACTGGAGAGGAAAACAATTGAGGAATGTGCATACAGTTGAATAAATCCTCAATATAGCTTACTGCAATGCATGCCCATAATTTTGGACACAAATGCTATTGAGATCAACATTGTTTGCATAGATATACAAAATGCAAAGCTGAATCCATTATTTCTTCCCTTGCCCGAGTTTCATTGGTTTCTTGGTTGAAAGCTTAACTGAAACTTCATAATCATAAATATTTTTTTATTAAGTTTTAATAAGGACGTTATAGCCAAGATAACTACATTGTTTTCTTTTATATCGGTAAATCTAACTTGAAATTCTATGTTAGATCTTTTGAATAGAGTTAAACATTACTCACTCAATGCAAATTCAACCACTGCCAACTTGGTTGTCACAATAGGGCCCACCCATCACAAGAAAATTGAATAAATGAGGAATCACACAATTTTATATGTGAAATTCTGAGAAAAAAAAATAAAAAAAATATGCACATATGTTGGGTTCGATGACATATGAACAGAGGTAGTGTTATTTTTTACTTGATGGTGATATTAATCATTTAAGCGCAAGACAACCATGGCTTGGACGATGCTTGAGAAAAAAGGTTATCGAAGCCAGTTTGTTGTTAGGAATTATGTCTTGGTTCAATGTGGTGCTTTTTGTGTGTACACATGATTTTATTTTAGTCCTTTGAACATTGAATGACCGGAAATATTGGGCTCGCTAGTCCAGAAATTATGACCTAAAGTTTCTGCACAGCTTACACTTCCACTATAAGGGTTTTCCAAAGAAAATAAGAAAGTGCTTTATCTGATTTTCAAAGCTTAGAGTTTAAATGTACGTATGTATTTAAATCAATGTTTGCTATGGGTTCCAACAAAATGGGGATGGGCATGGATTGTTCCACCTTTTCCGAACACGTTCAACAATATAGAATAGCCATCAACAAAAAGTATGGTTTCCCCTTGTCCGACGATGCATACTATGGGTTTCAACTGTCAGCACTCAACCTTGTACGAAATGTAACGATAGTTTCGACTTTCTATTAAATAGATAAGCAATCATCGTAGATAAGAAATCAACAAGAAGGCCTTCAAACAAGTGGAGGTTGAGAATCTCAGATATCGCTTAGAGGAATAGGGTTTGAATGAACAAGAGACGAACATCAAAAGAATAATGCTAAAACATAACAGTAGCAAGCAATAAAGAATAAAAAAGAGACAATGCACTTTTATAAACATTATTTTTAATCGAATCCCAAGGCCTAGGAGTTATACAAGTGTAATCAGTTGCAGGATTTGTAATCGGTTCTTACCTCACACTTACAATGAAAAATAGATGGTGCAGTTGACCTTGAACTTACCCTACAAAGGAAGGTGCAACAGTTGATCCTCCTTACCCTCTTACGCTAATGAGGAAATAAAGTGAAATCAATCAATTAAAATTTACTAGGAAAAATAGCAATGCATCTAGTTTTTTGAGTCTCTATCTGGATGGTTGTCACCATAAGTATGTGCTACCAGGTCTCTTACCTTACCTGAGCATATTTAACTTTCCCCCTCTCTATAACCATGTGACCTCTTGTTTTGGCCCCATTGTAAGAGAATATATCCTCGTTCTGTAACGTAATACCCAAGGGTTGGTTTTCTTGGCTAGTCTTCTATCTTCATTCGTCTTCTCATGGAAGGGTTCTCGAATGGAGTTTACGTATTCGAGAACTTTGTGGTGGTTTTCGTTGCTGCTTGTTGAGGACCCTCCTTTTGTCCTCAATGTCTTTCCTTCCAAAAGGGTAGGGTATTGGGATGAATCCCATTTAAAATCCTTCCATTTTCGAGGTTCTCTTCCTTCTTGCATAGTTTCACATGCGCCTTTTTTAAATTACTCGATGCCATAGAATCCGTGCTATCCCCTTGATATCTGCATAGACAAATCAAGAGCGTAAGATAAAAAATTTGCAACAGATTTAGTTTGCATGTTGAAGAGGACCAAATAACTGTGAGATATATTCATTTCATCACATATTTCAAGTAAAAACAAACATGTAGTTTTTTTATGGGTTTCAAAGCACAGTATTCAACCCTTCATAACCTCTCCATATGGGTTTGTATTGGTTGGACAGGTTTTCTCCAAATCAATTACTGGAAACCAAAAACATGCAACACAAATCTGAAGGGCATCTCGCACATGCTCATCACATTTTTTCTTAAATGGCCAATTTTTAATCACAAAATGGAAACATAGCGGGGTTGACCCTCAAATTCCAAGCCCTTTTACAGAAATTGAACTTGAAGAACAAGAAATAGTAGGCTACAACACATATTTCTTCTCAAACAGTGCAAAAGTCTCACTTGAATCTTTTATGGCCTCCCGATAGCCCCCAAATTAAACCTACACCATTTAGGCATACTAAAAATTAGTTCATGCACTTAAAATAGTCAATTTTTGCACCCATATTTGATTCAAATAAGATTTATTTTCACAGCTTAAAGACCGTGAAGGGAATCCCGCACATCCTCATCACATTTTATATTAAACAACCAATTTTCAATCACAAAATGGAAACATAGCGGAGTTGACCCTAAAATTCCAAGCCCTTTTAGAGAGATTGAACTTGAAGGACAAGATACAGTAGGCTACAAGACATATTTCTTCTCAAATAGTGCGGAAGTCTCACTTGAATCTTTTCTGGCCTTCTAAGAGCCCCCAAATTAAACCTACACCATTTAGGTATACTAAAATCGGTTCATGCACTAAAAATAGTCAATTTTTGCACACATATTTGATTCAAATAAGATGGATTTTCACCACTTAAAGACCATGATCTTCCCTCGTATAATCCATATAAGCAAAGGAAATTGTTAGATCCATCCAAGAAAGACCTTCCTGGACTTCCATTAACAAAATATATAAATCAATAAAAGATTTTCAATGACCACTGCTTACTTCAGTGCTACTCCAAAAAATAACCTGCCATGACACAATATAGTAAAAACATTCCCATTCTTATCTCCACCCATCGCCTTGCAATAAAACCAAATGGAAAAATTACCACAGGCCTAAAATATTCTCCTTTCAAAATATCAAAAGTAAAGAATTTGGAGGGCTATGATTTTTGAGCACGAAAAAGAGAGTATCAGAAACGTTTTAGGTTTGAAACCGGGGAAACTTCTTATCTGCTAGACATAATACCTTCTGATATTTCTAAACTACAAAAGGTTCACAAGATTTTAGAGGTTGAATAGTTTCCTCTAACAATAAATATGCACAAATATTATAGATTACAAGGTTTCATAGAATACGATTGTAATGGGAGCTAGAAAAATGGAAATGGAAACTTAAACTACACCCCCCTCACAAAGGATTACCAAAAATTTCCATAACCAGCTCTGAAGCAAGGATGGGAAAGATCATCCAACACTCTCTAACATCATTATACATCCATACCAATCCATAACACAAGTTACTCGCACCAAAAAATGTCATTTCCAACAATATGTCATTAACCAGTTAATTAAGGTAATTAATGCGCTAATTATGATGCTTAACTTACAAATGACGACACTTAGCATAAAATAATTTGTTCAACTAATTAACATAATTTATCAATCCCAATGGATAATTAACACCTACACCCATGTAAATGTGGCCAAATAACTATTTTTAAATCATTAAACATAATATACATGAAAATGAAATACCAAGACTAGTCAACTAGTTTCACTATGCAAACAACTAGTCTTGTGCATTTTCGATGCACAACCATACCAACTATATAAAAAGTGAACAAAAATACATTATGTGAATAAATAGTCATGCATTTAAATGAAAATAAAAGTACATTTTCAACTCTGATCCGAGTACATAAACGCAGAATCTTTCAAGTTTAATCAGTACAACTAGTTAATAAACATTGCTACGAATTCAATCAAACCAATTGTATTGAGTTCCAAGGCACACATAGGTGAAGGTACAGAGATGGAAAATAGAATTCTACATCACAAATAAATTACAAAAAAATATCATATGTCTGCGCATTCATCTTTTACCAAAAACATAGAATAGGATCACGGTAACAAATTTTATAGAATATATTGGAATCTCTTTCACACATTTAGTAAAACATACCATATGAAAATATCAGATTTGAATCAAATATCTCATATAAACATTTTAACAAACACTTCTCTTGCAAAGTATCAAATCTAGCTAAAACTATTTTTCTGGAAAACTAGTAATTTAAAAACAACTGGATTCATTGCAAATGGATTACATAGACCTTTCTAAAACTATTCCACATTTGAATAACACATTATACCAATATTAATAGATACATACAAATCACATCTATAGCATAGGAGTCTCATAGGCATTTTAACAAACATTTCACTTGCAAAGTCCCAAAACTAGCTTTTGCAATTTTTCCAAAAGAACTAGTAATGGAAAAACAATCAGAATCATAGGGAAGGACTTTTTCACATTTGATTCACACATTCCATCATATATTTCAGATGAATATATATATATATATATATATATATATATATATATATATATATATATATATATATATATATATATTGTTTCCTTGGAAAAAAGCGTAATTTCATCAAAGGATAATCAAATTACATACTGTATAAGTGCTTCAGAGAGCCCTTTTAGGTATTAAGATTTTCAGCTTCGAGTATCAAAAATGCAGAAAATAAAATGATTTGATCTCGAGAGATCTCAAATATAGCCATATACATCATATAAAGTGCTATGTAGAGTAGCAAGTGTCCAAAAAAAAAAGAGAAAAAATATTATGTGTTTTGATAAAAAAAATTGTTGTTCAAGCCCCTCGATGAATGGCCTGTGATAATGTTCATGAAAAGTGTTGTTGACCTGTTCCAAAATTTTCCAATGTCCACGAGGAAGCATCAGGCCCTTTTTAGATAGGTGGTCAGCATCCTTATTCATGTCCCTATAGACATGTTTACAAGAGAAGTTGTCAAACATCCCAATAATTCTCAGTGTGTCCTCTAGTATAGTGCTCAGAACCAGATTGTGGCATCTCTATAATCTATTTACCCAATTTATGATGATCATGGAGTCACCAAATATTTGTAGATGAGTACAATGTTTTTCTAATGCAAAAAGAAGCAGCAGATTTAAAGCGAAGAGCTCACCAAAATTGTTTGTGTCGCTGCCCAGGCCCATATGGATCTTGTAGAAGTGAGTATTAGAAAGGTAAAGAATTGCGCCCCCTCCACAGATGTTGTTCAGTGAGGCACCATAAAAATAGGCCCAGGGGGTTAAGGGGATGATAGTTTCGACAGTAGGGATGTAGGGTTGGGATTTTTCCTATGGAAAATGTGAGAGGATCGTGATACATTGATTAATCAAGATGG
This sequence comes from Larix kaempferi, assembly GCA_027924585.1. Taxonomy (NCBI): domain Eukaryota; kingdom Viridiplantae; phylum Streptophyta; class Pinopsida; order Pinales; family Pinaceae; genus Larix; species Larix kaempferi. The sequence goes on from BSBM01000293.1 coordinate 1,107,007, forward strand.
AGGGGGTGGTGTATTTATTACATAAGATAATTTGGTTACGAGCGAGCCAAATGCCCCAAATAACGATCATGGGAAGTGCTCGGATGTATGAAGTGTTTGGGGAGTCTAGCCACCGCTTCCATGCCTCATCAATAGTCTGCCTCGTCCATAGACCGGCAGTAGTGTGAATAAGTTTCAACTCATACCAAATGTTTATAGTGAATAAACAGTGGATAAAGAGGTGGGGTATGGATTCCTTGGCCTATTTACAAAGAATACACCAACCCAGACCTTCAATATGTTTGTTCCTGATGCGATCCCAGGTGGCTATTCGGTTTGCAAGTGTGCACCACATATTTTTTTTGTTTTTTATGGGCAATGTGATTTCCATATCATTTTCCACCACCAAAGCAGTTCAACCTATTGTTATTTTAGTTCCATTAACAGCTTATAACGCAGTTTTGGAGCGTATCTGCCATTTGAAGCCGGCGTTCATATATGTTTGTCAGAGGAATCGGTGATATGATCATGTGAGAGTAGTAGAGCAATGAGGTAGTTATTCCAATGGTTATGTAAATCATCTGGGAGATTCAAGTCCTCCACGTTCAACCAACCCTGATGCTAGAAGGTGGTAGTCAGGGGATCGACAATCTGCGATAGATGGAAAAATCCATCTTGATGTAGAGAATGTATGAGAAGTTTCGGTAGAATGTGATGATTTTGACACCCAATCCATGGGTCTGAGCAAATGTGGATTTATGACCCTCTTCCAACTTTTCAGGAAAGTCCCTGAGTAATGAGTGATAGTGATTCCATCATAGCTTTCGAGATGATGGACATCCCGGTCCGAGGCTTTATGGGATTCCAGATCCGATTGATGAGGGTATCAGGAGAAATATATTTTTGTTTGATGACCTCTGTCCACAAATTTTTTGTGTTGAGTATTCTCCAGGCCACCTTTGCATCCAATGAGGTTGCGAAGGTGTGGATGTGTTTGATGCCCCATCCCCCCAGCGATTTCGGTAGAGCAATGCTTTCCCATTGTACCCAGGGTGTTGTATAAGAATCCGAATGACTAGACCAGAGAAACCGAAAACAGAGCTTTCTGGATTTTTCCTTAATACCCTTTGGGATCGAGGCCAGTGAAAGCCAATACACTAGGATGGCCTCCAGCACATATTTGATGAGGACAAGATGACTAGCTCTGGAGAGCCATCGGTGACTCCAGATCATAAGTTGTTTTTCCAATTTCACAATGAGCCAATTCCAGTCACACTTCTTGTATCCATTTGGTTTCAAGTGAAAGCCCATATATTTAAGACCTTCATCCATAAATAATATTTCAAAAGGGAAGAGAGTGAGATACCTGTGTTGGTTAGTTGCAGTCACTCTATAGAGAGTAATAGAGGATTTGTGGACATTTATGACCATGCCAGTGGCATCTTGGAAGAGAGTTAATATATTGTTGAGTTGTTCTGCATCCCCCATCTTTCCATCGCAGAAGATTAGAATATCATCCACAAACAGTAGATAAGAGCCATAGAGTGTTGGTGATGCATAATCCATGGAAGGAACCCTATCATATTGCAGCTGAAATAGCTCAGCTGAGACATTCAACCACCAGAAGGAAGAGTAGAGGGGATAAGGGACAACCCTGGCGAAGTCCTCGTTCCACACAGAAGAAGTGTGAGGGTGAATTGTTTATGAGAACAACAAAAGATGCAGTAGTGATGCAGCTCATCGTCCATTTAATAAAGGCATAGTCAAAACCCAGATGTGTCATAAGAAGATGAAGGTATAGCCAGCTGACTCTGTCGAATGCCTTTGAGAGATCGATTTTTATGACAGCCCCCTTAATGCCCTTTAGTTTTTGGGAGTGTAAACCTTCCTGTGCAACCCCGATGGCTTCATGAATCTGCCTTCCCTCCGGGAAGCCAAATTGTTCTTTGGAGATGAAATTAGACAAAACAGTTTTGAGTCTCTTAGCCATACTTTTAGCCACAAACTTGTAAGTAATATTACAGAGAGATATAGAGTGATATTCATCCATTGTAGCCGGTTTGTTAGAATTTGGAATGAGAGCAATAAAAGTGGCATTTAGTGGAGGATGTACATGACCCCCAAGACGAGATTCTTTGACTAGAAGGAGAAGATCATTTCCAATAGTGTCGAAGTATTCAATAAAGAATTCAATCGTCCACCTGTCCAGTCCAGGGCTCTTGTCCTTTTGAAAACTGTGCAGTGTAGCCTTAAGTTCCTCCTCAGTGATCTCTTCCATAAGGTTTAGGTTATCAGAATCAGTAACATCTCCAGGAAAAAAATTGAGAGAGTATAATGACTTCAATGTTATTTTCTCGACGACCTTCTGAGAAAATAGTTTTGAAGTGTGAAGTTCCTAGAGAGGCTAGGTCTTCAAAAGAGGATAAGGTCTCTCCATGTTCATTCTGGAGGTCCCAGATAGTATTTTGTGCCTCTCGACCCTTTGCAAAAGCTTGGAAGAACTTGGTGTTTTCATCACCACTAGAAAGCCAGGTGGCTCTAATTTTAAGTCTCCAAACTTCTTCCCTATCAGAGAGTATCTTGTTTCGCAAGCTTTTCAGTGATCAGAGTAAAGCAGTGGAATCCTATGAGGAGTAACCACCCCCATGAGTACCCTGTAGTTCTGCCAAGTCCCTTTTGACCCGATTCATCTCCAAAGCATCTCATTCATGCTTTTTGTGTGCCCAATCTTTTAGAAGATATTTTACATTTGTGAGATTCTTGACAAAGTGTGGGGCTGCATGTGAACCTGCCCCTGGTTGGTAAGGAATCTAGGTGTTTTTTATTATAGTTGCAACCTATTCCTCTTTAAGCCAAGAAACACATAGCTTGTAGGGACTGGGCAGTTTGGTAGAGTTCCCGAATATCTTGAAACAAATAGGAATATGGTCAGAAATGCCCCCAGAATCGACCCATTGTCGAAGCCTATAGTTTTGAATCATGAGAGCCTCAGCAATCAGAAATCAGTCCACTCTCTTAGAGATGATCCCCTCCCCGATTCTGTGGTTGTTCCAGGTTAGTTTTAGAATGGGAGGTTGTAAGTCGATGAGGTGAGTGTCCTTCAGAAGTAGGTCGAAGTAATTGGCAAGGGAATCGCCCCTTGCAAGAGGTCCCCAAGATTCGTGGGCTCCGAGTGTGAAGTTCAGGTCCCCACCAATGATCAAGTCACCCCAGAGAACATATTGTTTTGATGAAAAGAGTCCTAGTAATCCTCATGGTCCAAATAGGGGCCATAAATGTTGATGATAGTAAAATTCCTATTTAAACTGGCATGGAAAATTTCAACACCCAAAATAGAGGAAGAGCCCCAGGAATTGAGGGCTTTAGTTGATGATTTTTTTGAACCTGTGGAAAGTCCCCTAGAAAGACCACGCCCACTGATAGAAAGAAAGTCATAAGTAGGGAATGAAGTAGATAGAAGGGCTAGAACATTAGCTTATGACCCCATATTTTCTTGTAACAAAAAGATGTCTGGCTGGTGTAGAACAATCAACCTCTTGAGGGAAAGTTTTTTAGGATTACTTGCCAAACCCTGACAATTGAAGGATAGTAGTTTCATGGGATGACCCTTGAAAGGGAATGCCCTACTCTAATTTCCCCATCGATGGTTTTTTGTTTGCCATCCGCTAGGTCCTGAATGACCTGCTGCTATGCTGTTGCAAAATGTGAGGGTCTACCACGACCACGAGAGAGTTTTCGTGGTAAAGGATTGAGGCCCAAGCCGGTGCCAAGGGGTAGTGTGGTCATTAGTATGGGGATATCATGAGAGTGGAGGTGAAAATGGATGGGATGTGTTGTAGCATGTGCCAGGGTTGTGGGAATCATGGAGAAGTCCATGTCAGTAGTGGGGGATGGGGTAACGGATTGGGCTAGAGGGGGGTGATTCGGAAGTTGAATAGGGATGGGAGGGCCAACGGAAACATTCAAGTCCAGATTCAGAGAACAAAATGTAGAAACAAAAGTGGAGAAAATAGAGGTGGGGTTTTCAAGCATACCCGAGGCAGTAGTAGTGGTATCAACCACCAAGCAGATCATCTGTGGAACCGAATCAGTAGCTGTAGTTTCCACCAAAGATGAGTAGGGATTTGGAGCATTCTCGCCCGATTTCACATGTTGATCCCTAGCAATGTCCACGCTGATTATGTCATGTAGTATGTCTTTGAGATCTTGTTCTCACCTGCCCTCTTTCAGGGTTCCATCCCCAGCTCCAGTGTCCATGCCTTCCCCCCGCTTACGAATGTTGTCCGATTTGTGCTGAAAGGTGAGTTGATAGTGTTTTGCAAGATGCTCAATGCCATGGTATCTGTAACACTGGAAGGGTATTCCCTCATAGTCCAATTTTTGTACTTGCTGCGCAAGGCCCCAAGTGAAATTGATATGTGGATGAAGTCCTTCGTGGACATTGATAGAGACTAGTATTATAGAAACTACGAATTTCTTGGTATGAGTGTAGGACAGATCAATGTCAATGTATGCACCTAGGGAATTTCCAATATCATGGAAGGAGTCTGGATTCCAGAACTCCCAGAGTAAGCCCGAAAGATGTACCCATATGGGAATCACATCAAATTTTTCAGTGTCTACGTCGAACATCGAGGTCCAGCTTTTAAAAAGAATGGGCATGTTTCCCAGGCTCCAATGTGTCATGAGGATCTGCCCAACATCCTCATGGGATTTGAATTTGAACACGAACCAACCTCTAGAGAGGACCATGAACACAGGCTTGTAGTCAAACAGATTGAACCAGTTTGTGGTTATCCACCTATCCAAGACCTCTGAGCTAGGGTATTTCCCTTGGGCATGGCCAACAATTGCTGTCTCAGCCATGTTCAGCGAGTTTGCTATAGAGATGTTCTTGTCACAAATCAGTTTGATTGAATACAGGGCGCTCTTTAGGAAATTTCCCTTCTGCTTCCGAGAGAGTGTGACCTCCCGATGTTGCAGAGAAGTGTGGGTTCCGAGTCCCGTAGCGTCGACACTAATGGAAGTTAGAACCGTGTCGGAATGAGCCGAGGAGCGGAAGAGTGAATCAATGAAGTCATCCGGGGTCTGTGAGAAAGGAACCTCAACAAGATTTGAAGTAGGTATCTGTTGTTTGGTGATATCCTAGAAGGGCCAGCCACATTCCCTGGAATCTGATAGATATGTCGAGTCCAGCGGCCATTCTGCCGTCGAAGGTTCAGTGTGAATGATCGTTCAGGCAGAGGTTATAGAACCACCGAGGTTACAGCTCGAGGGAAGTTCAAAAAGGGAGTAGGGAGGACCCCCAAGACTCGGAGCAAGTGGGCGGGCTGAAACATTCTCACTGGAGAAGAAACCGTCCATCGATAGTGACAGGTGGTATGTGAAGAAATGTGCATCCATCGAAAACTCCCCCCTATATGTCAAAAAATCGACAGAGCTATCTCCAGTTGTCTGAAGTGAGTCTAAACCCAGTGTGAAATCACTGCAGCACTGTTAAGTATGGACTGTGGTTTGTAATCGGTTGAATGGTAAAGAATGGAGTTACCATCAAGTGGATCCATAGAATAATCTACTACATCCACCGTGTGATAGTCTGTGCTGGTGTCAGAGGTGATGGGTGTGAGGGCCATCGAAAGCCATGTTGCCACCATCACAAATACCAGTTAGGGTTTGCAGGGGGAAGCCCCACTGGGCTGCAAAACCCTTATATTTTCCTCCATCCATAAAATCAAAGTTTTTTCACACATATATATATAACAAATAACCAATATAAATAAAATACAACCACTTATCTTGCAAATTCCCACAATTGAAATAAACCATGACACAATCCACCCAGCCATAGACACTGTACAAGTCAAATATTTCTTTGCAATGGTCACCTGCAATCCGGAACCATGATTCCACAAGAAAGAGTGCACTAAATCATAAAAACCAACTATCATCGGTCCAACCACAATTCCAATGGCAAGTGGATTCCACATCACTTCCAATCTAGGACAATAACTCAACAACAGATAGTCACAAGTCTATCATCGATCCAACTATATTCCAATGGAAAATATACGCCACTATTTCCAATCTAGGACATACAAATCCAGGACATATAGACTCAATAAAACACTAATCTACCATCGATCCAACTATATCCAATGGAAAGTGTATTCCATATCATTTCCAATCCAGGACAAGCAGCTTCCAAGATAGATAAAATAGCAACAATCGAGTCTCGCTACTTGGGTACAGGATCATCAAGGGAACACCAACTATACAAAAATACCATTGGATCACAGTATCTCACACATACCAAGTGCAACAAATCAAATTCCCAAGTTCCAAAGAGCAATGCACATGAGTGAGTGAACCAAGAACAAAGAGAATGAAGACAAGAACCAAGAAGCAAAAATCAAGAGAAAAATGAAGCACACACCAACCAATTTTAATTCCTCATGGAGAAATCAAGTTGGGGGAGAGAGAGAGAGTCTGTGTTCAAACTTAAATTTCTTACATTCCAAACATCTGGCTATGTATTCCGCAATTTCCTTTTTCATTCCTAGCCAATAATATTCTTTCTCAGTCGCTTCTATTGTCTTTTGATAACCTAAGTGACCCGCATAAGGACATCATGCATTTATTTTAAAACCATCTTCCTTATGTTTTCAAAGTGTAGGAACATAGACTCTATCCTTATACTTAAGTATTCCATTTTCCAACTTACAGTTTTCAAATTTAGGTGCTATTTACTATTGGCTTCGTTTATTCTATCCTATAAATCTGAGGTACTCATACTAATAGCTACATGCATCACATGCATTTTTCTACTAAGTCCATCTGCTACCTTATTTTATTTTCCTTTGATATGCTTAATGTCAAAATCATACTCACACAATAATTCCATCCATCTTCTTTGTCTTGCATTTAAATAAGGTTGTTCAAACAAATACTTCAATCCATTATTATTAGTCCTTAGTTCGAATTTCTTTCCCATCAAATAGTGTCTCCATATTTTTAAGGCGTGTACAACTTTTGCTAATTGTAAGTCATGAGCGGCATAATTTCGTTCATGATCCTTTAAATTTATATATTCATAACAAATAACCTGTCAATTATGAGTTAACACTCCACCTATAATTTGTTTACATCCATCTGTACATACCACGAAACTTTCCTCTGGATTCACAATTTTTAGAACTGGTGCACTAGTGAGCATTTCCTTAAGCTTTTGTAAACTTTATTCACACTTAGCTATCCATTCAAATTTTATACCTTTCTTTTGTAATAAACTTATCGGATGTGATATCTTTTAAAATCCCTCTACAAACCTGTGGTAATAACTTGCTAATATCATAAAATATATTACCTTTGACACATTATTAGGTGCTAGCCAATTCATAATAGCTTCTATATTTTTCGGATCTACTAATATACCTTCTTTCGATACAATGTGTCCTAAGTAGTGAATCTTATTCTGGTAAAGAGAGCACTTACTTAACTTAGCATAAAGTTGGTGTTCTCTAAGTACTTGAATTACTAATGTTAAGTGTATTTCATGTTCTTCCTCTGTCTTAGAGTAAATAAGAATGTCATCCAGGAAAATAATCACGCACTTATCGAAATACTTTCCAAAAATACCATTCATTAAACACATAAATGTAGCTAGTGTATTTGTCAAACCGAAAGGAACAACTATAAATTCAGAGTGTCCATAACTTGTTCTAAAAGTTGTTTTACTAATGTCCTCTTCCTTAATCTAGACCTGATGATATCCCAATCTGAGATCTATATTTCAAAACACTCTAGATCCCCTTAATTGATCAAATAAGTTATCAATTCTCGGAAAATGGTATTTTCTCTTGGTAGTTGCTTTGTTTAACTATCTGTTAATATATGCAAAGTCTCAAGATACCATATTTCTTCTTAACAAATGAAACCAGTGCTCCCTCAGGTGAAACACTAGGCCTGATATAACCTTTCTTTAACAATTCCTCTAACTGCATCTATAACTCTTTCAATTCATGAGTACTCATTCTATAAGGGACCTTAGAAGATGGAATTGTACTGGGTGCTATATCAATGGTAAAGTCTATTTCTCTTTTAGGAGGCATTCCAAGTATTTCTTGAAATATATCTGCAAATTATTTTAATATTGGATAATCTTGTAACTAAGGTTATTTTTCCTTTGATTCTTCTATATGAGCTACATAAATCTGACATCCTTTTCTAAAAAAATTCTTTAACTGTAAAGTTGTAACTCGTCTTAAAGATACTAGTCTAGGTATGCCTTTAACTGTTACTCTGTTTCCTTCCTCGTCCAAACATGTACAAGTTTTATTATGACAATCCAAAATAGCATGATGTGTGTCTGCAAAAGGATTTAGTCCATTAATATCCAAGGGGCACTGTCTTACTATCTCTGTGACTCTTCTCTTAGTTCTAGTAACTATTACTAGCTCTAGAATCAATCAAAATAGATACAGGTTTGTTAACAATCTTACCTGCTACTTCAATGATGCGATACTGATGATCTTCTTGTCTACCTTCCAAAGCTACATATATATTTTGAGTTCTACTGGCATCACCCACGATTGTTGCTTCCTGATTGTTGTGAAGGTTGTTATTTTTCTTACGTGGACAGTCTCTTGCATAATGGTTCTCATTACAATGCCAACATTGTATAGGAGGTCTCTTATCCGAACCTAACTACTTATGAAAATTATCATTTATGTTCATAGGAGATTGGAACCCTTTATTTCTTTGTTGATGCTTAATGTTCTTATCCTTCCAGTTCTTGTGTTCCTTATTTTTATCCAGTTTATACAAATGTATTGGTTTCCAAATTACTTCCTTCATAGTTTTTCACATATCATATTGAATTTTGTCTTTATAAAAATTTGGCAACCCACTTACAAGCCTTTGGGTCTTGAATTTCTCATCTTTTATGTAATTTTCATAAGTAAAATTTCAATAAATATATTCTCATATGCATCCATAGTCATGCTGCCCACCTTAAGCTCAAAGAACTCTTCCATCTTGTGATCATAGTATCATTCTGAAAGATATTCTTGTTGAAAATACTTTTTAAACTTTCTCCAAGTGATCCCTCTTTCATCAAATGTATTTCATCTTAGTCATATGTTTCCACCAAATAGAATCTGTTCCATACAAATGATAAATAGCTATTCTTTCTTCCATGTTTGGTGAATAATGACACAATTGGAATTTTTTTTTGATTTCTATCAGCCATGCTTCTGATTATTCTCCTTGTTTAATTTCACCATTAAAGGTTGGAGGTTTTATCTTTCTTAATTCTCCCATCAACTGATCCTAATCATCCCTTCTTATTCTTCTTCTACTACTATGGTCTTCTAAAGAATGGTCTGGTCTACTCTCTTGACTTCTACCTCTTTTTCTCAAGGGAGGTGTGCAATAACTATCTGGCGGAAAGTTCATTCTAGTATAAGTTTCCTTTTTTTTTTTTGTTTCTTCCTGGGTATACCTTAAGGATTTTATTTCATTCATTATCTGTTCTTGAAGGTGAGCAATATTTTCATTACAATTCCTAACTGAGTCTTCCAGATCAAGGGATGAACTACCTCTTCTTTGTCCTACATACTCCTGCTCGGGACCATAAGGTGTTTGTTTTCCTTACATCCTTCTACTATTTTCTTTGCTAGGTATTCTCTAGTTTTAACTACTTACTATGATCTCACACCTATTCCTTATAATCTTTGTTAGCATTCCATCTATTGTTATCATTTAATAGATTAATAATTTTTCAAAATAGATAATTAAACAAAATACATAAAAAAGATATGACCTTTCTGGACAACTTCTAAGTCTTCAATAATTTCATTTTTTCAAAAAAATAAAAAAAGATAACAACACCTTCAAAACGACTTTTCATCTAAGCAATAATAACTTATTATCCAAACAATAATAACTTTTCATCTAAACAATAATAACTTTTCATCCAAGCAAAACAAATTCAAAGCAACCAGTAGGCCCAACAACCGTAGTGTTGCAACCACAACTCTGATACCACCTGTAATGTTCCCTGGGGATACCAAATGGGATTAGTGACATATCATTATCCCTAAGAGGCTAATTACAACATTTAAGCACAACAGAGAAATAGAATAAATACTTAATTTCAATTTTCACAAATTAATTACGACAAAATATCAATAATCACAAAATAATTATAATAAAATTTACATTTGAGCAAGCAACTGAAGAAAGGTTGTGAAATATTATACAACAATGTATAACATCATTATGCATCCATCCCAATAAGTGACACATGTTACTTGCACAAAAAAAGGCCATTTCCAACGATATGTCATTAACTAGTTAATTTTAAGGTAATTAATGCGCTAATTACGACGCTTAACTTACAAATGATGACACTTAACATAAAATAATTTGTTCAACTAATTAATTCAATTTATCAATACCAATGGCTAATTAACACCTTCATCCATGTAAATATGTCCAAATAACCATTCTTAAATAATTAAACATAATATACATAGAAATGAAATACCAAGACTAGTCAACTAGTTTCACTACGCAAACAACTAGTCTTGTGCATTCTTGAGGCACAACTATACCAACTATCCAAAAAGTGAACCTACAGAAATTATGTTCATAAATAAGCATGAATGTATGGAAAAATAAAAGTACATTTTCAGCTCTGATTTGAGTACATAAACAAAGAATCTTTCAAGTTTAATCAGTACAACTAGTTAATAAACACTGCCAGGAATTCAATCAAACCAATCATACTGAGTTCCGAGGAACATAGAGGTGAAGGTATAGATATGGAAAATATAATTATACAACACAAATAAATTACCAAAACAGAGCATATGGATGTACATTCATCTTTGACCAAAAATAGAGATTCGATTCCAAAAACTAGTTACCAATTTCAATGTTTTGAAACTAGTTTCCAATTCTAGTTTTCAAAAGAAATTCAACAAGAAGGAACTAATGATCGAAGGTTAGGATAAGAATATTAGAGGTCATATAAATTCATATGGATGTAGCTTCATACTCATATACAGTCCACATTTCAAATCCAAAATCTAGCTATAGCAACCTCTCCGAAAAGGATAACATTTTGAGAAATAGACTAGGATTGCGGTAACAAATTTTATAGACTATCCTGAAATATATTTCACACATTTAGTCAAAAATATAAGATGAAAATATCATATATGAATCAAATAACTCATATATACATTTTAATAAACACTTCCCTTGCAAAGTCTCAAATCTAGCTAAAACTATTTTTTCCCGAAAACTAGTGATTGAAAAACTGGATTCATTACAAATGGATTACACAGACCTCTCTAAAAATATTCCACATTCGAATAAAAAATTCTACCAATATTATAAGAGACATAAAAATCATATTTGTAGCATAGTATTCTCATAGGAATTTTAACAAACATTTCTCTTGCAAAGTCCCAAAACTAGCTTTCGCAATTTTTCCAAAAGAACTAGTAATGGAAAAACAACCAGAATCATAGGGAAGGACTTTTTCACATTTGATTCACACATTCCTTCAAATAATTCAGATGCATATATATATATATATATATATATATATATATATATATATATATATATACACACATATATATATATATCTATATCTATCTATCTATCTATCTATCTATATATATATATATATCATAAAAAAAGCCCATCTAAATAAAATACAACCACTTATCTTGCAAATTCCCGCAACTGAAATCGGTCGTGCCACGATCCACCAAGCCGTAGAGACTGTACAAGCCAAATATTTATTTGCATATGTCACCCTCAAGTCAGATGCGGAGAGACCCTGGTTGTAATCCCATTAATTTGTGTTGTGCCCCATTGACTGAAAACTGCATCCAAAGTTCCGTAAAATCCCATAAGATGGGGCCAAGTGTGCATAACCATTGAACACACAAAACCACATCACATCCGCCTAAGGACAAGGAAAACATATCAGAGTGCAGGTTATAATATTCCATGGAGATATGCACATTGTGACACTTCCCCTTGCAAGGTAAGGTGCCCCCATTGGCAACCATGACTTCAAAGTTGGAGCAAGGATGGACAAAACAATCAGCTTGTTTGGCAATCCGAGGGTCAATGAAGTTATGAGTGCTACCAGAATCAATGAGTATGGTAAGAGGGAGCTTCTTGAAGTATCCCCTGACTCGCATTGTTTGTGGGGTGGTGACGCCGGTTACAGCATGGAGAGAGATCTCGGGTGGGTCGTCCTGAGATGGGGTGTCAACAGGTGGGTGTTGAATGTCGACCTGATCATCTACTATATCTGGAGCTTCTTCATCAAGTTCTGAGGCAGGCGGAGAATCCCCGAGTGAATTTCTCATCACAATTATAACAAAGCCCTTTTTATCGGCATTCCTACATCTCTATTTCAGACAAATGCTTGATAGGAGTTGGTTGAGGAGCAGGCGTGATGGGAGGTCGTTGGAAACCCATATTTCTGAAGGGAACAAAGGTGGGTTAGGAGCGTTGTTGAGCTGCGATCTTGTCCTCTGCCAACTTAGCCAACCCTAGGACTTCCATCATTGTGTTGGGACAGAACATTTTGACCTCTGAGAGGATTTCATCCTTGAGACCACTGATAAAACAACTCCTGTAGAATTCATCAGACAATCCTTCTGTGTGAATGGTCAGTTTCTCAAATTTTGTTTGATACTCTCTCACTGTGCCAATTTGGTGAAGTTTAGTGAGTGCTCCTGTGAAGTCATCAAAAGCACTAGGACCAAATCGTGGCAAAAGGAGTTGGCAAAAATATGTCTAGTTTGGTTCGAGATGAGCTTTGCTGTACCAACGGTACCATTGAAGGGCTTCTTGTTCCAAATGAAAGGATGCAAGTGGAACTTTCTGGACATCAAAAGTATTATGCAGATTGAAATATTGTTCTTCTCGATATATCCATCCAGTCGGATCAGTACCATTGAAGTGAGGAAAATCAAGCTTCGGTCCACGAAAATTGCTGGAAGAAGAGAATCCGGTGGCTGCAAAAGATTTTGGCGGTCAGTTATTGTTCATGGCTGAATGCTAAAGATGGAGGATGAGAAATTTTTCATCCAAATATTGGAGTTTGGTTTGGATGGCTGCAAGTGCTTCCTCCATGGTGTTTGCTCTTGCGCAGGTGACAACCATAACTAGGAATTTTTTGTTTTGGTTGACTGGGTAGAAAAACAAAAACAGAAACTGCTTCAGTAAAGGAAAATCTGGATTTGGGAAAAAATATGAAGGGTAATTGGGGTTTTACTAGGTTTTGGACATTGTCGAAGAGACAAGGAAGCAAAAAATGAGGATTTCAAAAGCAGGGTGAAAGGATGGGAAAATTTGGTAGAGGGGGACAAAGAAGCAGAATTCAGAAAGGAACTCTGTGGTAAAATTTGAAGGTGATTGGGTGAAATATGAGGAAGTTATGACAAACCCTAAAAATAGACAAATGTGAGATTTCGGGCTTTGGGAAGGGGAATTGGGGATAGGGTCCTCAGGAATGAAATATGCAGAATGGGATGACAGGGGTTCCCCGAAAATTTCAAGGGAAACAGAGTGAAAACAAGGGAGATATGGAGAAAAAACTGTTTTTTTTTGTTTTTTTTTTTTAGATTGAAGCGACTACGGCTTGGAAGGGATCTGGAATAGATAAATCTACAACGGCCCAGAAGTGAGCGAAAATAGAGGGATCTGAAACGGCACCGAATGGATTGAAAACAGCTGGATCTGAAACGGCGTAGTAGTGATCGACAACAGTTCAGCTGAAAATAGATATGGACCCCAGGTATATGCGGCTTTCTAACAGTTCAGGTGTTTCACTCGGCCACTAATGTTGTCTGACGGCTTGCGTATTGGGGCAGTACCCCTCACTCCACAGCTTAGGTAAAATTGATAACCGCTTTGCCACAAACGAAAGCTCTTGGTTTACCTCATGGGTGGGAACTAGTCAATCAGGTAGGGGTCGTTGCCCTTTTCGCTGGCAGGTCCTCTCAATGGGCCAGCTACTTTGGGGTTCCTGTGGTACTCCTTACAATGAGTTTTAGGGCTTATGCCCAAGTACTTCCCACAGTTAAGCGGATAGGGATTATTCCCAAATCCGAACCTGCAACAGATGAAAAAAAATTTGGCAGAAATTTCACCTAGTGAGCCCAAGAAAGTGCTCTGTTACCAGATGTGATGAACCTGCAATAATTAATTAATGCAAATACATGAGATATCAGAAATAATAGAACTTAGAATCACTTTTATATTGATCACGGACTACTTCGAGGGGGCAACCTCCTTTGAGCAAGCTCAATACAATTAACTTCATGGTGCCTTCAATGACCTCAACACACACTTATATACTAAGTCTATGCCCAATAATATGGGTCAAAACCATGGGACATATAATACTATGGGACGATTTACAAAGCATATGTGTCCAATACTATGGGTCAATACTATGGGCTAATATAAACTATGAATCAACAAATACTACGGGACGACTTACAAAGCATATGCGTCCAACAACAATATACTAACATAGTAAAGAGAAGGGTTGACACGGGTTCCTAACAAGAGTCCACTCAACCATAAATTCCAACTATCATTGGTCCAACCACAATTACAATGGCAAGTGGATTCCACATCACTTCCAATCTAGGACAGTAGCTCCAAGACAGATAGTCACAAGTCTACCATCGGTCCAACTGTATTTCAATGGAAAATAGATCCCACTATTTAAAATCTAGGACATACAGATCAAGGATAGATAGACTCAATAAAACACTAATATACCATCTGTCCAACTACATCCAAGGGCAAGTGGATTCCACATCATTTCCAATCCATGACAAGTAGCTTCTAGGACAGATAGACTAGCAACAACCGAGTTTCTCTACTTGGGAACATGCTCAGCAAGGGCACAACAACCATCCAAAAATACCACTGGATCATAGGATCTCTCACATACCAAGGGAATTAAATCATATTCCCAAGTGTGAAAAAGCAATCCACATGAGGGAGTGAACCAAGAACAAAGAGAATGGAGCCAAGAACCAAGAATTAAAAATCAATAGAAAAATGAAGCACACACCAACAATTTCGAGGGAGAAATCAAGTTGGGGGAGAGAGAGAGTCACAAGAGGTGTTTCTTTCCTAGAATAGAAAACCACTAAGGAGGAGTTACAACTTTCATGAGGGAAACACCAAGTGACATTCAAGGGGGCGCACTAGGAGAGAGAGTGAATCCAATTTTAATAAAAACTATCCCAGAATAATAAAATCAAGGAGAAACAAAAAATAAGAAGGTCCATAATTCAAGAGGGTCAACCAACATAGACAGAACCACTTAGGAACATACTTTCCCACTTCCCCTTGCTCGTAACATCATGGTTCCTCATACTCTTTTATGTGGCATCGTTCTATATCAACTGTTTTATTTTATTAATTAATAGTAATAATGTGCAAAACATAGTCCTGGCACCTCGTGCCATAATGTCACAACATCAAAATAATAATATGTCCAGGGGCTAAACCAGAGGGTATTATAGGGAAAGAGCGGTATGATGTGGACTAGCCACGTTGGAAGACATGTGGGTGGACAACATCCACAGTTTGCAGGCATCGCAGAGCATGGATCCATGACAATCATCGATCGGTCATTGGTTGTTGATGCGCATCCTTGGGTGTACCACAAAGAGGAGTTCATGGGAATCTATGGAGAAGCTCCGTGGGCACATTGGAGAATAACTCCACGGATTTCTGTGTAGAAGATTTCATGATAGCACCGTGGAAGAAGTTCCACAAGCACAGAGTGAATTCCGTGACTACAACAGGGGAAGATACGCAATCCCAGTGGTCGATGGTAAAAAATCATAGGACATCGTTCCTCTGTGCAGATTAGCAGGGTTGCTAAAATGTGCCTTAAGGAATAGCCCGCAGAGAAAGGTCCACGATCGTAGTGGAGTATAGGTCCACAGAGGTTGTTATTGGTTGGTTGTCAGTAGTCAGACGTCTTCCATCGATCCGTGGTATTTGAAAATCTATCGTCAGTGCACATATGTGGGGTTTTCCAAGATGTATATATGAGAAGGGTTGAGAGGGAAGGTCCGACCCACAGTGGTGATTCAAAAAAAAAAATAGTCTCGAGCCCAATTTTTTTTTTCCATAAAAGGATCAGTTTCGATAAGAATATGATGATACCTGAAGCATTTGGATGCTATTGATAAAGGTCATAGAAGTACCAGTGAGAGGCTTGATCCCACCCCAATCTGATTTGGCAGAAATTCTAATTGGTGACTTTCAAATATCAGTGTCTAGAGACCCGATGGGTGCTTGGTTTGGGCCGAAATTGTTATGGTGCAATCATAGACCAGGAACACAACTAAATCCATAATATTGGAGCCAAATTCCAAAAGGTATGAGGACAAGGTGCGAAAGAAATCCAAAATCCACTATTTAACACTTTTTCAGGCTTTTGGAAAACTTGCAAGAGGTAAAGTGACTCTAGATGTCGAAACGCGAAAAATATTGAACTCGACATTTTACCTACTCATCAAGACGAACAAATTTCATTAGAATTTTTTTCCATAAATTCTTAGTTTATGAGATATCCAGTTTTGGTAAAAATTCCAAGCCTAGGAAAAATGCAAAACTTAGAAGTAGTCAAACCCATAATTGTATAGAGGTTGACTGGAGCATCAGATCAGAGATCTAAAAGTTGTTGCGTGATCCATGTTATATGTTCTACTAGTTCCTAACAATTTTTTTTCTATTTCTTTCTATATTTTCTTCTGTAGATGGCTAAAGTTGGTCTCTGAAGCTAATTGGACCTGTAAAAACAATGCAAAATTGGACAAAATTAGCATTTTTGGGAGGGCGTAACTCTCATGTCTGAGATCATAATGAAGCACGAGAATAGGCGTTGGAAATATTATTCATATGGGAACCAACGTGCATGGTCAAAATCTAAGTAAGGGATTTAGATGTCTCAGATATCATAGCAGAAAAGTGCCCATAACTTTAATTTGACAATTTTTTTCAATAAATGGTCGTTTCCAGAAATACATAAATGGAACAAAAAAATGATGATTCAATAACCCTGTGATATACTCCATGAGAATAATTATATTAAAGAATAACATTTGTATTTGTCATTGTATGTACTACTAATATGTCTAATAAATATCTCTATGATGCACAATGCTTGCAGTTTACAATCTTTGAACAATTGTAGTAGAGGGAAGCAAGTAGAAAATATGCAGTTGTAGCAAAGGACCCATATGAAAATGATGCAGATTTATTAGGAGAAAATATGAAAGAGGGAAATGCTGAGACATAATATAATGGGAGGAGAGAGAAATTCACTCCCCACAATTTGGTTGAAACAATGAAAAGTTTCAATGAGAGGTTGATCAAAGCTCAAGAAGAGCAAAAACAAATTATTGCTTCCATCGTTTAGAGTCTCACCAATATTTAGTAGAGGGTGCATCTTGGATATAATCCAAGTAATGTTGGTCAAGAAAAGAGAAGTGCAGGAATCCACTCTAGAAGTTGCACTAGGAGGAGGAAACCAAGCCCAAGAAATGGTTCTTTGAGTAGGGCACATAAGACATATTTTTGAAGATCTCCTTCTATCCGTTCATGTGATTCTTAAGGTTCTCAAAGAATCCCAATGTATGTTTCAAGCAGACTTGAAAGAAGAAGAAATTTTAAGAGGATTCCACAAGAAGAATTCAGAAAGGCAAGGAACCCACATTTGATGGAGAAAGTAAGAGATGTCAAGAAAAAGAGGCATGGATTCTTGGGACAAAGAAATATTCTTAAATCCATGATTACACAGGAAATGAAAAAGCTAGAATTTCTATTCACAATATCAATGAACAAGCTTCGATTTGGTGGGAGCATCTCATGTAAGTAAAAGGAATCAAAGAAATAAGGATCAGCTAGGGGCGATTTAAAAAGTATTTCAAGGAAAAATACCTATATTCCAGGTATTATGATAACAAGAGGAAAGAGTTCAATGACTTAAAATTGGGACATAAGTCTGTGGAATAACATGTCCATAATTTTTTGGAATTGTTGAGTTATGTAGATTACATCAAATATTAAAGGTTAAAAATTCAAATCTTCCTTGGAAGTCTTCCCCAAAACTACAGAGACATGATTGAGTTTGTTAATCCACCAACCCTAGATGAAGCCATCATAATGGAAATGCATTGCCATGAGAAAAGCAAAGGAAAATCGTAGGTTCATCCATCATGGAAAGGAAATCCAAAAGGAATATTTGACAAAAGAAGAAGTGGATTCAAATCTCCATTTATAAATTAGCCAAGAAATTTCCAGCAAGGCCAGCAAGAGCAAAGTGGAACCAAGCCAACAATAGCAGCAAAAAAAGGACCAAAATGACCACTTCATTGTTGGGGATGTGGAGAAAACCACATGCTTAAATACTATTCACATCGAAGAGAGAACCCTCGAGGCTTGCATAAATTAGAAGAAGCAGTTACAGTGGAGAATATCGCAAGGGCATCTCCTCGAATTTATGCGGCATTGGATAACCATCAGGTAGACCATCAATCAGTAGTGGTGGAAGCTGAAGGTAATGTTGCCAAGCAATCTATTTTCTTTTTTATTGATCTAGGATCTACTCATTGTTATGTTACTCTAAAAGTGGCTGAAAATTATTCTCTTATAAAAATCAAGCATGGTAATTCTTGGCTAGTTTAGTTATCCATAAGAACAAAAAGAAAAGTGAGTGAAGTATTGATGGAGTGCTCCATAGAGTTAAATGGACTTGTCACAAAAGTAAATTTGAATGTCCTACCATTGGGATCCTATGTTGGGCCTAGCCCAGGTGAGGCATTTTTGGTACAAGTCAAGTTTTGGCACTACAAAGTGAAGCACAGTAAAGCTGGAGACTTTTTGAACAAGTCAATGTTGGGAAGTTGTGAAGTTGAGCGTAGCACACCATCGGAAGAGCTATGAAGTACAGCGTTGTGAGGAGACAGCGCTGTAATGAGCCCGATCTATGGATATCTGGCAAGGAAGAAGGTTGGATAGAAGACAACACATATTCCGGTTAGACCATCAGTGGTCTATTTTTGGTAAAGATGCTCCATGATTACCAAGCGGTAGGTAAGGAGTGAAGTGGAGGAAAGCAATTGGTCGCACAAGAAAGGAACCACTACCTGAATAGGTCACATAAGGCCATTAGAGAAGGAATAGCTCGATGAAAGCGACCTATTGTCATGCGCGCAACAGGGGGGCTAATATCTACGTGACCATGCGCAAAGGACGGTCATGACGAAAGATTCTCTACCAGAAACCAGCAAGTCAGGTTAGTTGAAAATCATGGCAGTTTTGGAAAACCTTAGGGTTTCGCCTAGCTATTGTAAAGACATGACCTACGGGCATGATCTATAAAAATGATGTATTTTGTAAGGGAAAGGGTTTATCTCTATTGTTGATTAGTATTGAGAAATATTCTAAGTGTAAAGACTAAATAGATCTCTGTTGAGAGACATTTTTGTAAAGGCTCTGCAATCTATGTACGTAGAGACCTATTGAGAGAGAAGAGAGTCTGCAGCTGAGCGCGCAGAATGGAACTGTTGTACCCTTCGCAAAGATTAATACAACAACAGTTCCTATGAACATAGCTCCCATCCTAGGGGTGAACCATGTTAAATATTGTGCAGTGTGATTATTTATGTGTTTGCACTTGTTTGTTTGCTTACAATGAATGCTTGAATTCTCATTTATCAGTTGATATATTCATGCTTTTATATGTATTTGCCATGAGAATGAGATGGGAATAATATGTTAAGTATCACATGTATGGATGAATGTTGAATGCACAGTATTTCTAAGTTAACGAATGCATAAGTCATTTAGATAAGCACCTAAGTAGGAGAGTTCGCGTTGTGCGACTCCCTTGAAGTGCATCCTCAGAAGAGCACAGAGTAGTGTATTTTGTCTCATTGCATAAGTTGTAAGACTAAATAATCTAAGGTAGTAGATGAATGAATAAAGCACTAAGTAATGTCATCAATAGTGGCTAAGTCCGAAGAGGAAGTGTATAAGTCAGTTGCATTGTCCTGTCGATTGAAACCTATCAGAACCGCATAGTCCTTGGATGCACTGGTTGTGCAAGCATCTTATCTTGTAGAAGTGTTAACTGCGACGAAGGCGATCGTCACGCAACCCTTAGTCCACAACGCGATACCTACAGCGCACTGCTCGCCAGTTATTCGAAACTCGCATCACCAGGTTGTGGAAACCTGATTCCGTAGCCACCCCCTAATCTTCGCCTCAGGTGAGACCTCAGTCTGTTTGCATACTGTTACTGAAAGGGCCGGTGAAAAGAGGTTTTGTTGGCTCCTTGAACCGTGAAGAACCTAGGTCTACATTGGAAACCTCTAGAACAGTATAGTAAGCCAACAAATGGTTCTGTTGCCGTGCTAAGAATCCGTAATGAGTTGAAGTCATGATGTGCGATGAAGAAGAAGCTTTGTTGGATATTTACTTTTGGCATCCAGACAAGAAAGAAAATAGGCACCCACATCTCTCTGACGTTTAGTGGTTGAACAAATACCTATGGAATGATATTCATGAAATATTTTGGGAATATTTTAGAAACAAGATACACGAGTGGTTGTCAAGGCTCGCAGAGCACAGAAACTGTACCCCACAAGAAGTACCGACCGAGTGGACACCAGAGCTCATTGAAAGGCTCAAAGCAGTAGATAGTCCATTCATGTGAGCAGTCGACTTCTAGGTTGACATCATATTAGAAGACTTCATGACAGAGTTCGTTGTGGACACGTTGAAATCCTACAGCGCAGCCGAAGCAGAATTTTTCAAGGGTTTCAGAGGTAAGTATCTGAACAACCTCAGTTTATTCATTAAAATGCTTTTAGCCGAGAAAGGCATTTTTAGAATGCAGTGAAATTGTTGAATTTGTAATGGTCAATAGCATTTATAGTGAGTTTGAAGAAGAGATACATAATTTGAGAAGTGGAAAAAGATATAAATATACGCCTAAGAAGACTTCCAATGAACATGGACTCCGCGTAGATATTGATTCACAAGCCGAACTTGATAGCCAAACCACACCTCCATCTTCCACCTATCAGCCTATTACTCCGTAGAATCTAGCGGTTGTGAACACCACGCCTCCCATTGCACAAAATCCACCAGTTGAGAACCCCCTAGTTGTGAATATCCCTAGCACTCAGAATATTCTGAATTAGAACGTTCCACGCAATACCACGTTTATTTTTAATGCTCAGAACCCTACGCAGAACCCTACACCACCTAGAAGAAGCATGACTGATGATATTAAGTTGCCGATATTCAAAGGAACAGGTCTAGAGGACCCTGAGCGGCATTGGTTTCTATGTGAAGCCGTATGGAGTGTCAAACAAGTTCTAGATGATGCTGTGAAGCGAGCGCAACTCATTACCACATTTAGAGACACAGCCTTGAATTGGTTCATGAAGTACTCACAAGGACAACAAAGAACCTTACTGGAGATTAAGATTGCACTCTTAGCAGAATTTAAGAAGCCAAAGTCAGAATTGTAGTGTATCACAGAGTTAAAGGAGATCAAGAAGAAACCTAATGAGATAGTCTGGGAATTTGACTAGAAATTTAAGACATTGTTGGACCAAGTAAGCTTCATCATAGCACCGCAACAACACTAGGACTGGTTTATAGCTGTGTTGTTGCCCCATATCAAACTGCCGTTGATGCATCAGAAAGTGGCTTTGCAGGCAGAAGCCCTGGAGATTGCAATGAAGTTAGAAGCTTCACCTATTGGAGAAACTAGCAGTGGGATGTCTCAGATTCAGACCCAGTTGGCTACCCTGACACTACAACTACAGGATATGAAGAAGGGAAAGCAAGAGAGACAAGAAGTCTAGTGTATAGGATATAAGGGAGAAGGACACACTAAGGATCATTGTCCTTTATTCCAAGAATTCCTTAACATGGGTGCACAAAACCCATTAAATCATAACAAAGGCCCATGGTGTGAGATCTGCAGAACTAGAGGACACCGAACAGAGTACTGCTACTTAATTCATAAATATGTAAGAACACCCAAAACCCTATATTGCAATTTCTGTAAGTTAGTTGGGCATGATGAGTCCAACTATTGCGTGTATGAGCTCATGTTGGAAAGGAAGAAAGATATCGAGCATATGTATGGAGGAGTATATAGAGTCCAAGAAGAGACTCTGCAGAAACAAGATAATGTGCAACGCGATCAAGGACCATACAAAGGGTGTGGAGGATACCGCAGGAGAAGAAGAAATTACAACCTAGTGCAAGGAAGAGGCCGAGGTCAAGTAATATGTTATAACTGTGGCCAACTTGGACATGTATCTAGAGACTATACCAATGAATGCACTACTTATAGCTATTGTAAATCCTTTGATCATGTCAATGAGGCATGTCCAGTATTAGCAGCAGAAATGCATAAATGGAAACAAGATGTCGTTAACCCAAACATTCAGTTGATCGCAGCAGAGAGAAGACCTACGGATCTAAGTATCAATGTAGTGACGCGAATTGGCGCTACGATAGGGAGGGATAGAGGAGCAGAAGCTTCGACTTTTGGTGACTTTGACACTAAGCAGACTCCTCTTGAAACAATCTGGATCAGAAAAGCTAGTGGGAAAACACCTGCTTTTAATCTCGAAAAATATAAAGAAGTGTTTGAAGAAGCGCGAGACATTTTCAAAGAACAAGCACCTAGATCACCTAGAATCTCATTGTGCAGTGAAATACGACATATAGAATATATGACGGCCTCTTACGTCAAAACATGCCACACGGCAGAGACAGGAACCTCTGTTGCACAGTTCCTAAAGAGCTGCATGAAGTTGCTGAAAAGCGCAGATGCTATAGCAGAATTGCAAAAAATGTTAAACCAATATGAGCCACACATGGAGATGGATACTGCCGAGAGCACAATTCACCAGATCAAGAAACACAAAGGATCAGGTCGAGCAATGAGGCTCAGTTCACAAATAGGAGACTATGAGGTGGATGAGATCATCCTTAATCTGGGATGTGAAGTAAATGTCTTAACTAAACAGACATGGCAGTAGATGGGGAGACCAAAGATGTTCTGGTCACCTATCTAGTTGAGAATGTCCAATCAGGAGAAAGTCATACCTTTTGGAAGGTTAGCCAACGTTATTGTTGACATTGAAGGAGTGCAAAGTCATGCGGACTTTGAGGTTATCGAAATTGTGGACCATAGTCAGCCTTATCCAGCACTATTGGGTATATACTGGGCAATGGATAACCTTGCCATCATAAAATTGAAGACAAAGAAGATGATCCTTGAAGGAAAGCATCTCAGGGTCATCGCACCACTGGACCCTTCAGACGAAAAAAGATACAATGAGACGATTCAGGAAGAATCCATAGCTCAATATTTGGACTGGCTTTACAACATGACTGCAAACTAGGAAGTCTATATTAACCCTACTGCGGATGGAACACTCAACTGGAGATGTGATAGCTCTTGCATCTCAGACTCTGATGCAGGACTGGAGAATTGGCAAAGTCGTATGCATGAAGTATTTACAAGGAGATGCGCGCAGGTTACAAAGTCACTGCGCGGGATTGGGAAGGAGGTAAGTCCAATTCCCACCTATGATGGTTTATCTAATGTTTATTCCTTTATCAAATAATATACTATAGTAGTTGCAGATGAGCATCGCTTGCCAACACTAGACATAGCACTACGTGAGACACCTTCCAGATGGTGGGCTGCGCATAAGTAGAGATTAACCACATGGGATTAATGCAGAATCGCGATGTAGATCAGGTTCGCTGACAAGGTTGCGCTGCCCTTTGAAAAATATAATGGACAAATGGATCCAAGGGAGCATATTGAGATATGTTCAGAAGCATGGGAGGAGAGACCACAAACAGAGTGGGTTCATCTGTTTGTACATACATTAGAGGAGAAGACTCGAAAGAAATGGTACCTGGATATGGAGTTGCGTAGAGGAACCAAAAATTGTCCGACCTTGACTACAAATTTCCAGAAGACCTTCAGTTTTGAAGATGATACTCCTACCATAAATGATGCTTTCCATATTATTAAGGAAAGAATATTTAGACCAGAATGCCCACATAGAAAAATGACATTAGAGGAATTCTTTGGAGATATAAAAGTACCTAAAAACCTACAGCCAGGGTACATGAAACAGATAGAACATGCCATGGAATGTTATAATCTAGCTGAAGAGTCCGAAGATAAAGAAGAAACTGATGAGGAGGAATCGCGCAACATAAACACACCTGAGTCAAAAGGAGTGCGCGACGAAGAGGGACCTCCACTGGAAATTCCAGACATGAGTGGACCTGTGAAAATGAGGAAATTAAACATTGGCACCAGCGAAGAGCCAAAGTTCGCATCTATTGGAGCCTACTGGGATGATCAGACGGTCGCAGAGATCGTAGACTTGTTACATGAGTATCAAGATTTATTGCCAACGAAGTTTACATAAATGAAAGGTATTATGGGCGACTTAGGGGTCATGAGGATACCTCTTAAGTCAGGCGCGAAGCCTATTAAGAAAAGGCCCTATAGACTGAATCCGCAAAACAAAGAACGAGTCAAGGAAGAACTCGATAAGATGCTCGATGCGGGGATCATCGAGCCGGTTGAAGAGTCAGAGTGGATAAGCCCGATGGTTATCCAAGACAAGAAAACTAAGGGTGAGATTAGGATCTACATGGATCTTAGAAAATTGAATGATGCTTCGATGCATGACCCATTTCCTACTCCCTTCATTGATGAGGTGCTCGATAATGTTGGAGGAAATGAGGCATATTCCTTTACTAATGGATTTTCAGGATATCATCAGATAAGAATTGATCCAGCAGATAGGAACAAGACCACTTTTTCCACTAAATGGGGGTCATTCCAGTATACAGTAATTCCTTTTAGTCTGAAGAACACACTTGCCATATTTTCTAGAGGTGTGGTCACGACATTTAAAGATTTCATGCATAAGTTTTTGGAAGCCTATTTTGATGATTGGACAATATTTGGGTTGCTAAAGGACCTTTGCGCAAACCTCATATTGATGCTAGAAAAGTGAAGACAACATCAAACTTCATTGAACCTGAAGAAGTGTGCCTTTTGTGTACCTTATGGAATTCTGTTGGGACACATTGTGTGCAAACAAGGCTTGATGGTTGACCCTGCGAAGATCGCAGTTATTGCAAACTTGCCAACACCGAATTCAGTAAAGCAACTGCACACCACATTGGGTCATACCGGTTACTGCATACAGTTTATAAAGGGTTATGCACAGATAATTGCAGCTATGGAGAAGCTATTAAAGAAATATGCGTTGTTCATCTGGAATGCAAAATGTGAGCAAGGCTTTGACACATTAAAAGAGAAAATGGTAACTGCGCAAATCTTAGTGTTTCCAGACTGGGAGAAGCCATTCCATGTACATGTTGATGCTTCATGCATAGCATTGGGTGTTGTATTAGCACAACCAGGAGAGGGAGGTATTGACCATCCCATTGCATTTTCGAGAAGGAAGCTCTCGTTTGCTGAGAAGAATTATACCACCACTGAGAGAGAAGGCCTAACTATGGTCTATGCACTACAGAAATTCAATAACTATTTTCTTGGTGCACACTTCTCTATGTTCATTAACCATTCTACTTTGAAATACCTAGTCAACAAGCCAGTGTTAGGGGGGAGAATCTGTAGATGGTTGTTACTCTTTTAGGAGTATGACTTTGAAATAGTGGTTAAGCCTCGCAGATTGAACTTAGGACCTGATCATCTTTCAAGGATCGAGTCAAGGTAAGAACCTACGAACCTTGAAGACAATCTGCCTGATGCGTAGTTGTTTGCTATCAAGATTTTTGATGACTACTATAAATATATCATAGAATTTTTTAATACTGGGTTGGCACCCATAGAGTTTACTACGCCATAGAAGAAGCAGCAAGTAGTAAGAGCAACATACTTCACCATAATTGCCGGACAGCTATACAAATTGGGACTAGATGAATTGCTGCACAAGTGTGTGTTAGAGCATGAGAAGCCATTTGTACTGGATGATGCACATTCAGGAACAGCAGGATGTCACTATGTAGGACGAGCCACTGCGTAGAAGATATTGTGAGCAGGGATATGGTGGCCTACGATTCACCAAGACTCAAAAGAACACTGCCAGAGTTGCATTGTCTGTCAGAGGATAGGAAGGTCATCGTGAAGAGATGAAATGCCTTTGAATCCACAATTGACACTACAGGCCTTTGAGAAATGGGCCATTGATTTTGTGGGACCTATAAACGCATCGGGGAAGAGAACTGGTGTGAGGTACATTATTACTACAACTGATTACCTCACCAGATGGGAAGAAGCGAAGCCAATGAAGGACTGTAGCGCAGTTACTCCCGCGCAGTTCATTTTTTAGAACATCCTTATAAGGTTTGGATGCCCGAATATTTTGATTAGTGATCAAGGCAATCATTTCCTGAACATAACCATTGAGGCATTGACAGAAGAGTTCCACATTCATCGTCAGTGAAGTATGCCATATCATCTGCAAGCAAATGCAACTGTTGAAGCATTCAATAAGGTACTGGAGAATGCGCTGAGAAAAATATGCAATGTCAATAAGGATGACTGGGACCTACGCATTCCAGCTATTTTATGGGCATACATAACTACTTTTAAAACGTTGACTAGCCACACACCCTTTAGGCTGGCCTATGGACATTTTAGGCACACTAGTTAGCCACGTTAGCAGGAGATAGCTTTCCCAACCTAGTCAGTGGAAGCAGAATAAAAACCTATCGGGATGGTCCTGCTTCGTAGAACCCTTAATGATCAAGAAAGAAAGGAAGTTTCTAAGTGCCAAGTATAGTTGAAATTGGGCACTAGAAATGGGAAAGAGTTTGTACGTGCAATGTGATGAAGAAAATGTATATACTGCGCAGCACTTGTTAAGAAGTGAAGCTACGCAAAAAAAAAAGAAAAAAAAGAAAAAAAAAGAGGAACCGCATAGTTGCCAAGGCCAAAATGCAACTGTGAAAATAAAGTTGAACGAGAAAAAGAGGCTAAGGTTAGAAGCAAGAAATCAGACACCGTGAAGTGACTGCACCAGAGTAGTGACGACCCGCTGCGCAGTTCAATGCAACACTATAGAAAAGTAGCCATTAGAATGTCAGTCGCAAATATAGTCATTATTCAGTACTTTTTCCAGTGACTGCTTGAGCATTTAACGCCGAAATAGCCGTTCTAAACGAGTTAATGAAGGAAAGGACTGAAATTGTCTCTAGATTTGGCCAACGGATACCACATTTAATGCTTATCTAGTCATTGAGGGGCATAGAGGAGACTAGCTGCACCTATAAATACTGTTGTATTTGGACTCGCGGGCGTTACCGAAACCCTTGAATTTTCTTGCGAGCAATACTTTGTGATTGTTTACAGCAAGTTATCAGAAATCCCATTGTTCTGCCTAAATCCATCTAGTGAATGTCTGAGAGGTCCTCTATTGAGCAAGAGTTCATGGTCCAGGAGATTGTGAAGGTGTTTAGAAACGGAGGAATTGAAGGGTTTATGAGAACCCCCATCAAGAAAGTTATAATATAACAAGTTCAGGCTTCTCAAAGATCACCAAGACATGCTCCAACAATGCAAGATAAAGGCAAAGAACCAGCGGTGCCGAAAATGAAGCCAAAAATGATGAGTTCCACAGTGCCACAAGCTCCATTGGGCAACAAGGAAATACCATTGAAGCTAACCCATGAGTATATCTCGCCCGTGCATAGGATGCACCGGCCATTAGGCTATTAAAGAATGCCAAGTATGAGATTCCGCTCTCACCTATGTCGAAGCATGTCGAAGTGGGAGAAAATCTATTGGGTAAAATCCTAGAGTGTAAGTGGGAAGATTACGACCTGCTTCAGATGCAAAAGGTGTTGAATATTGTAACTTCTAAGAATATTATATTTGTACTTTATTATTCCGGAGATGTTTCATCCCTCCGAGGTAATTCTATTATGTATCTGGAGATGTTTATTCCTCCGTTGGATTGTGGTAACTAGGGTTATTATATCCACCATGTGGGGTTCGGCCTTGAGTTAATTAATTAGGGGTTATTAGACTCTCTTGGGAGAGGTCGGCCCCATTAGGGAAAAAGTCAGTCAGAAATCTAGTATAAGTAGAGGAGGATGCTCCTCACTTATCTCACACTTGCATAGCTCAGAAAGTAGCGCACTTGTGTTTGAGAGGTCTACATAGGAGGTAGAGAAGGAGCACTAGTCTTGGAGCACATATTGTATTTTGGTTGATCATCTTATTGAGGAAAGCTTTGTTGGGTTTTCTACCCCATGAGGGTTTCCCAGGGTAAAATCTCTGTCTATCTTGTGATTGTGTTTCTTTCAGTGATCTTGCTAGTCAAATTAGTTTAAACTTAACATGGTATCAGAGCTAGCCTGAATAGAACATCTTTCACAAGGAAAAATTATATTTCTCTCTCTCTCTCCCAAAATTAGGGTTTCTGCAAAAGTTAGTATTTTTGGATTCTGGTTGCATGATTGAATATCCCTTCTCAAAATCAAAGTTTTGAGCCCTAGATCGAGATTTTTGGTTGGGTAGAACTTCGAGAAAGTCAAACCCTATTTTGACCAAAAGTGCGATAAACCAAAAATTTTGTTGCAGATCTGGAAAGCAAAAGGTTGAAGAAGCACATCTCCTGGTAAGTGTTACTCTATCTCTTGAAACTCCAATCTCTTGGACTCCCCCAAGAGAACATGGCTCCAAGCACTAAGCTTGAAGACAAGCTAGAAGGTATAGAGAATTTCTAGGCATGGAAATACAGAATTGGTCTCATTCTTGAAGAGAATGATCTTGCTCAATATATCAAGAATGAAGTTGCAGAACTTGCTGAAGATGAAGCCAAATAAAAGAATAGGAAGGATCTAATTAGGGCAAAGAGAATCATTGCTAATTCTATCAAGGACCACTTGATTCCCCAAGTGGCATCCAAGAAGACCCCAAAGGAAATGTATGATGCCCTAGGAAGAATGTATGAAGGGAGGAACATCAATAGGAAGATGAACCTAAGAACTCAGTTAAAGAGTACCAAGATGCACAAAGGAGAATCCATTCAAGACTACTTCTCAAGGGTCTCCCAAATAAAGGAACAACTAGATGCCATTGGAGATACTCTTGATGAAGATGAACTTGTGATGCCTGCTCTAAATGGTTTCACTAGACCTTGGGAGTCATTTATACAAACTATGTGTGCCAGAAAACAAAGTATGAAGTTTGATGTAGTATGGGAAGATTGTGTTCAAGAAGAAGCTAGGGTATCCAACAGAGAAGCCCTTCTCAAGGAGGATGACCAAGCCTTGGCTACACAAACCAAAAGAGGAAGAAAGGGTCACTTCAATAAAGTGGACCACAAGAAGTCTCAACCCTCTCATAGATTCAAAAGGAGAGGAGGAACAAACTTAGAAAGAGACCTCTCCACAGTCCAATGTTACAATTGTCTTCAACTAGGACACTTTGCTAGAAATTGTACTTTACCGGCAAAGAAGAAGAAGTTTGCTCACAAGAGACATCATGCACATATGACAGAAGATGATAGTGGAGAAGAAGAAGAAGAAGAAGAAGAGGAAAGGCCTTGAAGGAAAAGATCTAAAGTAAAGAAATAAGATCCAGAAGAAAATGTCCTATTTTTTGCACTCTCTGGATCTGTGTTACCTGGAGAAAATACATGGCTCATTGATAGTGGTGCTTCAAAGCACATGACAGGTCAAAAGAAAAATCTCTCAAGACTTGAAGAAAAGACTTCTCCACAAAAGGTATCTCTAGGAGATGATTATCAATATCCCATCAAGGGAATTGGTGAAGCAAGCTACAAGCTTGATTCTGGAACACCTTTAAAGATGAAAGAAATTTTATATGTACCAAGTTTAAAGAAGAACCTACTTTCTATCTCAGCTCTAGATAAGAAAGGCTTTAGAATTGCATTTATTGATGGACAAGTACTTATGTGGCCCAAAGGAAAATCAATTGAGGATGCAGTTGTTATTGGTGAAGAAGAGGGAGGTCTTTACAAACTCAAGGGTCACCCAAAAGTTGCTCTTGTCCATGAAACCACTAGCCCCAGTGAGCTATGGCATAGAAGGCTTGCTCACATTAACTACAAGGACCTACCCTATGTGAGCAAGGTGGTCATAGGATTACCAGACTTGAAGGTTGATCATAATGGCACATGCAAAGGATGTGAAAAAGGGAAGAATGTCAAGAACCCTTTTCCAAAAAGTGAAACAAAGACTAAGAACATTCTAGAGTTAATACATTCAGATGTATGTGGACCAATGCCTACCACATCCCTAAGTGGGTTTGAATACTATCTCACATTCATTGATGACTATTCAAGGAAGACTTGGATATACTTTCTAAAAGGAAAGAATGAAGTCTTTGGAAAATTCAAAGAGTTCAAGGCCTTGATAGAAAATCACTCAGAAAAGAAAATCAAGATTCTCAGAACATATAATGGCGGAGAATATACTTCAAAAGACTTTGAAGACTTTTGTAAGGAAGTTGAAATCAAGAGGGAACTAACCACTTCCTACAATCCCCAACAAAATGGGGTTGCTGAAAGAAAGAATAGAACCATCATGGAAGCTGTAAAGACTATGATACATGACTAAGATCTACCCATGTATCTATGGGCTGAAGTAGCTAGGACAACAGTCTATGTACAAAATAGACTATCCCATAGTGCTCTTGAATTCAAGACTCCAGAAGAAGTGTTCATAGGAAAGAATCCTAAGTTAAGTCATCTCAAAATATTTGGATGTCCAGTGTACATTCACATTCCAAAAGAAAAGAGAACCAAGTTGGATCCTTCTGGTAAGAAGGGAATATTTGTTGGATATTGTGAATCATCCAAAGCCTTTAGAATCTACATACCAGGTTTTCATCATATGGAAATAAATAGAGATGTAACATTTGATGAAGAAGCAGCTCTCAAGAAATCTAAGAAGTGCCAACTTGAAGAAATCTATGAAGAAGATACACCTCCTAGAATCACAGTGTTGATGTATATGTAACTTCGGAATGTATTTCATCCATGTATTTCATTTATATATTATTGTACTCCTATAGAGATGTGTCATTCCTCTATACGGAAGTGTCATCATGTGTATTGACAAGTGTCGCAAGTGTGTTAACTTTCCGATGGGTTATTAGACCACCATGTGTGGGGTCGGCCCTGATTTATGTAATATATGGTTGATGTACCTAGCTAGACAAGTCGGCCCCACAAGGTCACTGGGAAAACAAAACAAGTATAAATAGAGATCGGGAGATCTCTATTTGGATCACTTAGAAACTCATTCTTCCTTCACTTGGAAAGTGGCGCACATGTGAGGAGGAGGATCATCTACTACTATGAGATTATATTTGTGTATTTTGGTTGAGCCATTGCTCTCTCTATTTCTGAGGAAGTTGTGGGGTTTTTCACCTTAGGGTTTTCCCCACGAAAACTCTGTGTCTCTTGTCTCTCATGCTTTTGCTTCTTGTGATGATTGACATGCTTGTTATGATTGATATGCATTGATATACTATACATGTTATTCTCTCAGTAAAGATCCTAGAGTATTGTGAATTAATTCTCAAAATTTAACACATAGAAGTTGTGCCCATCCCTGAAGATGATGTACCAGAGGACCATGACATATTAGAACCACAAGAACCCCCCATTACAAATATATCTAGAAAAAGAAGGCCAGCATGGGCTAGAGACATTATTCAAGGAGATGAAAAATATGGAGCTCCTGAAGGCTCCACTAGAGAAAGAAAGAAACCAAAGCTAGTATCCAACTATGTGGATTTGATGTGTGATCTTGTGGATCAACAACCTACTAGCTATGAAGAGGCAGCTCAAAACAAAGATTGGGTAGAAGCAATGACAGAAGAATACCAATCAATAATGAAAAATGATGTTTGGGATATAGTTCCCAAACCAAAAGATAAAAGTGTGGTATCTTCCAAAAGGATATTCAAGATAAAACATGCTGCAGATGGTAGCATTGAAAAAATATAAGGCAAGATTTGTAGCCAGAGGATTCTCTTAGAAAGAGGGAATTGACTATGAAGAAACATTTGCACCAGTTTCTAGGTACACTTCAATTAGAACTATCATGGCACTTGCATCTATGATGAAATGGAAATTACACCAAATAGATGTTAAGACAGCCTTCCTGAATGGTGTGATTGAAGAAGAAGTGTACATAGAACAACCACAAGGATTTGAGGTTAAAGATGGGAGAACACATATATGTAAGCTGAAAAAGGCTTTATATGGATTGGAGCAAGCTCCCAGAGCTTGGTACGGAAGGATTGACAATTTATTAACAAGCATGGGCTTTACCAAGAGTAAAGTTGACCCTAATCTTTATCTCAAGGTTATGGATGATGAACCTGTTATACTATTGTTATATGTAGATGATCTATTTCTAACTGGAAATGAGAAACAAATTGTCGAATGCAAGAAGAAGCTTTCTTCAGAATTCGAGATGAAAGATCTTGGATTAATGCACTACTTTCTAGGTCTAGAAGTATGGCAAGAACCAAAAGGAATCTTTCTAAATCAAGGTAAGTATGATGTGGAGATTCTGAAAAGATTCGATATGTTGGAGTGTAAAGCCATGGCCACTCCCATGGACTCCAACTTGAAGTTATTAGTTGATGACTCATCAGAATTAGTGGATGTGACTCTATATAGACAAATCATTGGATCATTGATGTATTTAACAAATACCAGACCAGACATATGCTTTGCTATAAATACCTTGAGTCAGTATCTAGTAGAACCTAGAAAGGTTCACTTAATAGCTGCAAAGCATGTGATGAGGTATCGAAAGGGTACATTAGATTTTGGTCTATATTATCTTGGAAATCATGAACTCAGATTACTTGGTTACTCAGATTCTGATTGGGTAGGAAGTGTTTCAGACAGGAAGAGTACATCAGGTGGATGTTATGGTCTTGGATCTACCATGATCTCATGGTTCAGCAAGAAACAATCTAGTGTGGCTCTTAGTACTGCTGAAGCAGAATATATAGCTGCCTGCTCTACTAGCTGTGAAGCAGTGTGGCTTCGAAAACTATTATGTGGAGTGTTTGACTTAGAGATGGATCCCACTGTGATCTTATGTGACAATCAAAGTTGTATTAATATGACAGAAAATCCAATGTTCCACGATAAGTCAAAACACATAGAGATCCGATATTTTTATATACGAGATATGGTGCAGAGAGGAGCTATTAAGCTCGAGTATATGAGCACTGAGGAACAAATTGCTGATATATTTGACCAAACCTCTATCTCGAGTGAAATTTGAGTATTTCTGAGACAAGCTTGGTGTATTTCAAAAGGACCCTCCTCGAAAGGGGGAGTGATATAGTCACTGATGATGAGATTTCCCACATTGACAGCAAGGTCCATGATGAGGATACCTATTTATTACACCTAGATATTTATATGTATGCTTAGGATACTTATATTTAGGATACTTATACGTATACTTAGAATACTTATATTACTTGTATTTCTGATATATGCACTTATACTAATTAGGATACTTGTATTGTTGATTAAGATACTTATATTGATGATATGTATACATGTATTGATGAGGATACCTGTATTGATGATGAGGGTACTTGTATTGATGAGAACACTCGTATTGATGATATATGTACTTGTACTGATGATGTACTAATGATAATTGTGTTGATGATAATACTGTGGGGATTGTATCATCCTTGAACATATGTTCTAAAAGGACCCGTAGACATATGTCTCTGAGAAAGAAGAGGGATTGCATCATCCTTGAACACATGTTCTAAAAGGATCCGTAGACAATTGTCTTCGAGAATGAAGTCCTGAGTGGGCAGGTGGGGATTGCATCTTCCCCGGACTTCGGTCCCAGAATTGATCCGTAGACAGATGTCTCTGAAAATGAAGTCTTGAGTGGATAGGTGGGGATTGCATCTTCCTCGGACTTCGGTCCCAGAATTGATCCGTAGAAAGATGTCTCTGAAAATGAAGTCCTGAGTGGAGAGGTGGGGATTGTATCTTCTCGGGACTCTGGTCCCAGATTTGATCCGTAGATAGATGTCTCCGAAAATGAAGTCCTAAGTGGACAGGTGGGGATTGTATCTTCCCCGGATTCCGGTCCCAGAATTGATCCGTAGACAGATGTCTTTGAGAATGAAGTCCTGAGTGGACAGGTGGGGATTGTATCTTCCTTGTACTTTGGTCCCATAATTGATTTGTAGACAGATGTCTCCGAGAATGAAGTCCTGAGTGGACAGGTGGGGATTGTATCTTCCCCAGACTTCGGTCCTAGAATTGATCCGTAGATAGATGTCTCCAAGAATTGAAAGATAGGACTGCATCGTCCTTGGACCTTAGTTCAAAAGGTACGTGATAGGACTTCATCATCCCTAGACCTTAGTTCAAAAGGTATGTGAGAGGACTGCATCATCCGTGAACAATTGATTCAAAAGGTACGTGAGAGGACTGCATCATCTGTGAACAGTTGGTTCAAAAGGTACATGAGAGGACTGCATCGTCCGTGAACTTTGGTTCAAAATGTACGTGATGGGATTGCATCATGCCTAGACATGAGATTTGTCTTAAAGTGATAAGGAATGATCCTCCCAGAAGTTGATCGGGATTTCATCATCCCTAGACATGAGACTTGTCTTAAAGTGATAAAGAATGATCCTCCTAGAAGTTGATTGGGATTGCATCGTCCCTAGACATGAGACTTGTCTTAAAGTGATAAGGAATGATCCTCCTGGAAGTTGATCGGTATTGCATTGTCCCTAAACATGAGACTTGTCTTAAAGTGATAAGGAATGATCCTCCTAAAATTTGATCGGGATTGCATCGTCCCTAGACATGAGACTTGTCTTAAAGTGATAAGGAATGATCCTCCTGGAAGTTGATCGGGATTGCATCGTCCCTAGACATGAGACTTGTCTTAAAGTGATAAGGATTGATCATCCGGGAACTTGATATGGATTGTATCATCCATGGACCTATGTCCTAAAGAGAGCGGGATTGATCATCATGTAATATGATCGTGTGTATTGCAAAGTATGCTATGCTGATGATCCAGATCCTGTAGATCGAGATGATGATCTAGATGCTATAGATCGAGATGATGATCCAGATGCTGTAGATTGAGATGATGATCCAGATGTTGTAGATCGAGATGATGATCTAGATGCTGTAGATTGAGATGATGATCCAAATGATGTAGAAGATGAAGACTCAATACTGATGATGCTGATGTTCTAGTATTGACTATGTTCCAGTAACTACTTGAGTTACTGATGATGATGTATTGAAGAAAGCTTCCGATGATTTATAGATGTATCATGTATGATGTAGTCGATGACTCCTTTCTCCTGTAGATGTTGTTATAATATCCTTCTTGTTAAGGGGGAGTGTTGAATATTGTAACTTCTAAGAATATTATATTTGTACTTTATTATTCCAGATATGTTTCATCCCTCCGAGGTAATTCTATTATGTATCTGGAGATGTTTATTCCTCCATTGGATTGTGGTAACCAGGGTTATTAGATCCACCATGTGGGGGTCGGCCCTGAGTTAATTAATTAGGGGTTAATAGACTCTCTTGGGAGAGGTCGGCCCCATTAGGGAAAAAGTCAGTCAGAAATCTAGTATAAGTAAAGGAGGATGCTCCTCACTTATCTCACACTTGCATAGCTCTGAAAGTAGTGCACTTGTGTTTGAGAGGTCTGCATAGGAGGTAGAGAAGGAGCTCTAGTATTGGAGCACATCTTGTATTTTGGTTGATCATCTTATTGAGGAAAGCTTTGCTGGGTTTTCTACCCCATGAGGGTTTCCCAGGGTAAAATCTCTGTCTATCTTGTGATTATGTTTCTTTCAGTGATCTTGCTAACAAAAGGACCCCAACGAACCTAAGTTTCCAAGGTTCTAGCCAGATCAGTAAATATGCTAGAAGAAATATGTGAAAAGAAATATTGCCTTGGTCGCAGAAAGTTGGTTGTCCGGAGTGGTCGCATCGGGAGTGCTCAACTTGTTGAGACTCCTACACTTCGACAGAGCACTAGAGCTGAATGCGGTGGTGGGAACTCTTATGTCACGCATTCACCAAGGATATATTTGGCTTTATTGCAATATCGACCTGAACATTGACTTGATCCACCGAATCACTAGATTAAGCAAGAGAGGTGAAGATCCGAAGCAGTTCTTTCAAGGAAAAGCAGAGACAAAGAAGTTTCCGCGAAGATGAAGAAAACACAAGCCATCGTCAAAGGGAAGAGAGGATTTGTCACCGATGACATAGATGATGAGGCTACGTGGTTTGTCACACAGCTGCTAGCCGAAAAAATCCTAAGAAAAGGAATACCATTGGAACTGCCTGCGGGCACAGTGCTACTTGGTGTAAAAGCCGTGGAGGGAGGGAGATTCAACTGGTGTCAATACCTGTTGAATGAGTTGCTGGAGGAACTAAATGATACACAGATACATGGAGGTAGTTTCCATTATACATGGTTAATAGTGTTGATTGCATTTGTAGGGTGGAAGGACCTGAAGGATTACGTTGGCATAACAACCGACAACAATGATTCCAGAGGAGCCCGTTATACAAACCTTTGGGTGAATTTGAATTCACAAAGACAGCATGCGACAACTGAAGTCTTCTACACTTATTATGAGCAGTTGTGTGAAGCTATCATTGTCACACCATGGATAACAAAAGAGGTTACAGCTAAGTATATTTGCACTATCAATTTTTATGCTGACATGCGTTCTATTCACATTTCAGCCAAGGCAGAGAAGAAGAACCCTGAATGGTTCCAAGGAAGATACCACATGAATGAAGAAGACATTGATAACATTCTGAAGGAATGGCCTACTAAATTTAGAGTCGAAGTTGTGGAAATCCAAAGTGACTCTGCTGAGAGCAATCCCATTCCTATGCCCATTTTTGAAGAGCCGTGGACAGGAAAAAGGAAAGAAGCTGAGAGTCTTGTGCAACAGAAGATACAGAAGAATAAGCAGAAAGCAATTAAGGGCCCATCGGAAGCAAAGCTTCATGATGATGATTACAAGATGATCACATCTACAATAATAGTGCAGATGCAAGACCTGATGAGCGAAAAAGAGAAAAAGACTAAGGAAATTCAAAAGAGTCTGTAGAAGAATCTGATCACGTTGCAAGGCATTACAGAAAATATTGAAGAAGTGCATCATCGCTTACCCTTGCTGTGGGACTCAGAATCAGAAGGGAGCTCAGGGGGCACTTCACAGCCAAAGACAACGCAACTAACCCTAACTTTTCAATCGAAGCCGCATCTAGTCAAACTGGATCCACTGAGTGTAAGACTGCCACCGCGTGAGTAGTTAACTTCGGGTGAGCAGGACATCCAGCATGTGGAAATCGACATCTTAGTACTTCCAATGGAGGGTCTACATGATCTGCACCTGCAGGTTGTCGGGGAGATCCATGAGAGATATGTAGTTGCCAAGAACTAGCACCATGAGTTGGTGGCAAACTATAAGAAGCTGCAGGAGTTAAGCTTAACGAGGTCCATGCAATTACAAGATGAGCATGACCTCCGAATGAGACTAGAGTCTATAGTCATTGTAGTAGCTATGGAGATATCGGAATGCGATGAGAAGACAGACCCTATAGACACTGTCATTAAGATCGGTGAGGTGGTCCACGATTTTAAAGCTGAAATGAAGGATATGGAGGTCAATTATGAAGCTAATATTGCTACATTGGAAGCACAGAATCAGCTGAAGATTCCACCTGATCAGCAACAAATCAGAGCAAAGGAAGTGAAAGCTGATGAAGAGAGTATATCCAGTGAAGTGGCTAAGTGCTAAGCTCTATTCAACGAAGCAATAAGAACATTTATTGCGCTAGAAGAGAACCCATAGATACTAGAATTCAAGAACACCTGGAAGGATAAGTAGGCAGCTTTAGAATTGCTGGATGCAGAGATCAAGGCTCTGCTACCAAGAGAGCGCCTTCGCAGATATCCAGAAGTCAAAGAACTGAAGAAACAAGTTCAAGAGTTGAGAGACAGGGAGGTTGAAGCTAGAGACAAATCACATTCCCTCCAAGAAGAATCTCATGAGATATCACAGAAGATAGAAGTGAAGTTGATAGAACTGCGTGATGCGCATGATTCAGTCAAAGAGCAAACTGATGATGATATAGATGCCAATGTGTTAGACACCATCAGAATTATGGAACAGGATGCTAAGGATACAGTTTCTAAGCTTAGCACAACCTATCAATAATTTGCTGCTAAATTATCTCTACCGAAAGAAGAGCAACCTGGAGAAGCAGAAGTTTGAAGTGGCTTAGAGATGAGCCACATGTAAGTGTTAGGGGCCTGTTGGGCTTGGCCCAAGTGGGGCATTTTTGGTACAAGTCAAGTTTTGGCACTGCAAAGTGAAGCGCAGTAAAGTTGGATACTTTTTGAACAATTCAATGTTGGGAAGTTGCGAAGTTGAGCGTAGCACATCGTCAGAAGAGCTGTGAAGTACAATGTTGTGAGGAGACAGCGCTGTGATGATCTCGATCTACGGAGATCTAACAAGGTAGAAGGTTGGATTGAAGATGACACATATTCCAATTAGACCATCGGTGGTCAATTTTTGGTAAATATGCTCCATGGTTACCAAGCGGAAGGTAAGGAGTGAAGCGTAGGAAAGTGACCGATCGCACAAGCAAGGAACCACTACCTGAATCGGTCGCATAAGGCCCTTAGAGAAGGAACGACTCGGTGAAAGTGACCTGTTGGTGTGCGCATGAGAGGGGGGCTAATAGTGATGTGACCATGCACAAAGGATGGCCACGACGGAAGATTTTCCACCAGAAACCAACAAGTCCAGTTAGCTGAAAACCGCGACAATTTTGGAAAACCTTAGGGTTTCGCCCAGCTATTGTAAAGACATGACCTATGGGCATGATCTATATAAAGGGCATATTTTTTAAGGGAAAGGGTTGATCTCTATTGTTGATTAGTATTGAGAAATATTCTAAGTGTAAAGAGTGAATAGATCTCTGTTGAGAGACATTTTTGTAAAGGCCCTGCAAGCTGTGTGCATAGAGGCCTATCGAGAGAGAAGAGAGTTTGCAGCTGAGTGTGCAGACTGGAACTATTGTACCCTTCCCAAAGACTAATACAACAAAATTTCCTATGGACGTAGCTCCCATCCTGGGGGTGAACCATGTTAAATATTGTGCAGTATGATTGTTTATGTGTTTGCACTTGTCTGTTTGCTTACAATGAATGCTTGAATTCTCATTTATCAGTTGATATGTTCATGCTTTTATATGTATTCACCATGAGAATGAGATGGGAATAATATGTTAAGTATCATATGTATGGATGAATGTTGAATGCATAGTATTTCTGAGTTAACGAATGCATAAGTCATTTAGATAAGCACCTAAGTAGGAGAGTTCATGCCATGCGACTCCCTTGAAGCACAGCCCTGGAAGTGCGCAGAGCAGTGTATTTCAACCCATTGCATAATTCGTAAGACTAAATAATCTAAGGCAGTAGACGAATGAATAAAGCACTAAATAAAGTCATCAATAGTGGTTAAGTCCGAAGAGGAAGTGTATAAGTCAATTGCACTGTCATGTTGATTGAAACCTATCCAAACTGTGCAATCCTTGGATGTGCTGGTTGTGCAAGCATCTTAACTTGTAGAAGTGTTAACAGCGATGAAGGCGATCGTCGCACAACCCTTAGTCCGCAGCACAAGCCCTACAACGCGCTACTCGCCAGTTAGCCGAAACTCACATCACAGTCTGTGGAAACCTAATTGCGCAACCACCCCCTAAACTTCGCCTCGGGTGAGACCTCAGTCTATTCGTAGACTATTGCCGAAAGGGCCGGTGAAAAAGGGTTTTGCTGGTTCCTTGAACCGCGAAGAACCTGGGTCTACATTGGAAACCTCTAGAATAGTATAGTAAGCCAACATCCTATGATGCCCTTATTGGTTTGGATTGGTTGGAAAATTGTAGAGCCAAGATAAACTGTTATGAGAAAGTACTTGAATGCATCGATGAAGAAGGATGGCCCAGAGTGGTGAAAGGGATTCCCAAGCAAGTTTCAATAAGGCATATTTCAACCATATAGTTGGGAAAGTTCTACAAGAAAGGTTTCTACTTATATGTGGTCCATATATCATATTCATTAGAGGACAAAGACCCAAATATAGAGGATTACCAGTTGTTGCAAGAGTTCAAAGATGTGTTTCCAGACGAAGTTCCCGGACTTCCACCAAAAAGGGACATTGATTTTACAATCAATCTTGTTCCAGGTGCAGCCCCAATTTCTAAATATCCTTATACAATGAGTACATAGGAGTTGGTAGAGTTAAAAATGCAACTACAACAATTAATGGAAAAGAAGTATATCATACCATGTGTGTCTGCTTGGGGAATGCCAATGTGATTTGTCAAGAAGAAAGATGGGACTTTAAGGCTATGTATTGATTACAAGCAGCTAAATAAAGTGACAATCAAGAATAAGTACCAATTGCCCAGAATTGATGATTTGTTTGATCAAATGAAGGGAGCCAATGTGTTTTCAAAGATTGACATGAGATTTGGTTATCATCAAGTGAGAATAAAAGAAGAAGGCATCCACAAGACAACTTTTTGGATGAGATAAGGTCATTATGAGTTCACGGTGGTGCCATCTGGTCTTACTAATGCACTTACCATGTTCATTTCTCTCATGAATAGCGTCTTCAACAAATATTTGGATAAGTTCGTGTTAGTATTCTTAGATGACATTATTGTTTACTCAAAGAGTAAAGAAGAGCATGAGGAACACTTAAGAATGACATTGCAAGTTCTTAGAGAGCACAAATTATATTCAAAGTTAATAAAGTGTGACTTCTACCAAAGAAGAGTACATTATTTGGGTCATATTATTTCCAAAGAAGGAATTGCAGTGGATCCATAAAAGATTGAAGCCATAATGAATTGGTCTACTCCAAAGAATGCTACAGATGTTAGATATTTTATGGGTCTTGTAGGATATTATAGAAGGTTCATTGATGGATTCTCCAAGATCACTCATCCAATTACATCGCTGCAAATAAAGAATGTAAAATTTTTATGGTTTGAAAAATGAGAAGAGAGATTTCAACGATTGGAAAAGTTACTTACTAGTGCCCCTGTTTTGAAGGTTACAGATCCAAAGAAATATTTCGTAGTATGCATGGATGCTTGCATTGAAGGATTAGGTGGAGTGCTTATGAAAGAAGGATTCATAACTTGCTATGAGTCTGGGAAATTAAAAGAGCATGAAAATAATGATGCAACTCATGATCTAGAACTAACATCCATAGTACACACCCTTAAGATGTGGAGACATTATTTGTTGGAAAGAAGATTCGAGCTTAGGACAAATCACATGAGCTTGAAATATTTTTTTGAGAAACCAAACTTAAATTCCAAGCAAGCTAGATGGATGGAATTTTTGTGCGAGCTTGATTTTGATCAAACATGTGAAAGGAAAAGAGAACAAAGTTGTAGATTCTTTTCGCATAAAATTTCATGCAGCAACTTTAAGTATGTGCAAATCAGATTTAAGAACAAGAGTTATTGAAGCCAAAAATAATAATGAAACTTATCTTCAAATAAAAGAGAGATAGCAGAAAAGAAATTTAGATGAAAAGTGTGAAGGATATCAACTTGGGGAAGATGATCTTCTTATTTATAAAGCTAGATTGTATATTCCAAATTGTGTAGATTTGAAGAAGATGGTAATTGATGAAATTCATCAAATTCCATACTCCAAAAATCCAGGATATCAAATGACATTTACAACAACAAGGAAAAAATACTTTCATCATGGGATGAAAAAGGATGTAGCCGAATACATTTCATGGTGTCAAAAGTGCCAACAAGTCAAGGCAAAGCATCAACATCCAACAAGACTATTGCAACCTTTTCCCATTCCAAAATGGAAGTGGCAAGTAATTTATATGGATTTCATAACATGTTTTCCAATGAAAACAAGGCAACATGATTCAATTATCATTGTGGTGGACAAGCTATCAAAGGAAGCTCATTTTATTCCAGTCAAGTCCACTCATAAAACCAGTGACATAGCCAATATAATCATGAAAGAGATATTCAGTTTGCATGGGTTACCCAAAGCAGTAGTCTCGGATCGAGATAAAAAA
Source organism: Larix kaempferi (assembly GCA_027924585.1). NCBI lineage: Eukaryota > Viridiplantae > Streptophyta > Pinopsida > Pinales > Pinaceae > Larix > Larix kaempferi. The sequence goes on from BSBM01000293.1 coordinate 1,149,338, forward strand.
TTCACATCCAATTTTTGGAAAGGATTATCAAAGACTTGGAGACACAACAAAATTTCAGTACAATGTATCATCCCCAAACAGATGGTCAAACTGAGAGGGTGAATCAAGTTCTTAAGGATATGTTGAGGATGTATGTGATGGATAAGCCATCTAAGTGGGAGAATTACCTACACTTGGTATAATTTTCATACAATAATGGACATCAAGCATGATTGGGAATGAGTCCATTTGAGGCATTGTATGGAAAGGGATGCAGAACTCCAGTGAGTTGGGATAGCTTGGTAAATAGATTAGTACTTGGGCCATAAATGCTCAAGGAATTGAAACAGGAAATTGCTAATATCAAGCCAAATTTAAAGGTAGCCTAGGACAAGCAAAAGATCTATGCAGGTTTAAAAAGAATGCACAAAGAATTTAAAGTTGGGGATCATGTCTATTTGAGAGTAAATTCAAGGAAAAATTCCATAAAGTTGGGAAGTTGTATGAATTTGGCACCAAGATATTGTGGGCCATTTGCAGTCCTTGATATGATAAGACCATTTTCATATAGGATTGCATTTCCTACTAACATGAGAGCTCATAAAGTATTTCATGTTTCTTTGCTTACGAAGAATGTACATGATCCTAATCACGTAATTGATTGGAATATGATTCAGGTGGAACTCAAAGGAGAGTTCCAAGTGGAACCTATGCACATGCTTGACAAGAAGGTAGCATTGCTCTGGGCCATTTGATAGGTAAAAGTGCAATGGATGCACATTGGTCTTGATGAAGCTACATGGGATCTAGAGGATTCCATAAGAGAGGCATACCCATTTTTGTTCAGTATTGAGAACACTGAGGACAATGTTTTTATAAGGGGGAGGGGAATTTAATACCCGCATTTTGAACCTTGGAATTATTGGCTCGATATGTAAATAATGTAAATATGTGGTGTATGATTCCTAGCTTGGAGCTCAAGGCCAAGGCCCTCCTAGTGAGTGGTCAACTTATAAAGGAAATTAATTTATATATTATGGACATGTGGTAGTCGGCCATGAAAAATGTAATAGTATGTAAATATTTATAATACAAATAAAATGTCCAAGAGCTGGCTATGGAAGCAAAAAAAATGAGGGGGCTATGTTTATCCACTAGTGAGAGGTGAGGGGTGTGTGGGGATCCAACCCTTTGTTCCCAAGTGTCATCCTAAGAACCCCTTGTGCCATAGTGTTATAGTGGATTAGTATGCAAATAAGGATATGCGATGACCTCCTTAGCCCAATTCCTAAGCTAGAAACAAAACAAGACAAAGCATGTTTATTCCCCTAACTTGATCCATATAGAAGGTTTGATGATTTACCTCTTGATAGAAGAATTCTCCTCCCTTTCGAAGCTAGTGCTCAAATGCTCCCTTTGCCCTGCTTTGAACAAATCACATATGAAGAAAGATACTAGACAAGAATGCAATGGAATACTAGTAATATGATCAAGCTAAATGTTCGACCAATGAAATACATAATATATGGAAACTAATCATATATGGGAAATATAACATGTCATTGTATTATTAATATAATGGAAAGAAATTACAACCTTTTCCTTGGCATTGTAGCTCCTTCCTGATGGGTTCCTCCTCTACTCCGATGGTCTCTTGCGACAGATTGAGATCTAGAAGTAATCAGCATGGGATGATTCCTTCAGCATAACACTCTTGCTTTCCTGTTCTTTCCAACTAACTCATCCCTTTGGCCAATGATTGGATTTGTAGGGAGATAGGGATGGAAATAACGGTGAGATGTGACCCCAAAGGATAAGGAATACAAGGTAGAGTCTAGATGGAATGATGGTGACCATGTCCACCTAAGATCCACTTCTAGAAACCTCTCAAAAACCCAATAATTCGCCCATACAGACATCGACACAATTTAATAGTAAAGCAACGTGCGTCGAAACTCATCGATGCAGGTTGACATGAAGGAAAACTGTGTCGATGGCGCAAGATGCTTATATAGTAGACCACTTCGATGGAAATCGACACCCTTTGTCTATTATGCAAGGTGCGTCAATGATGCCAAAAATGGTGAATGATAGAATAGGGAAAGTTGGATTAGTTACTCAGGTTAAGTGATTCGGGGATCACAACAAAGTTTAGTTTCCCGGTCAATGCAATGAGCACAAATTATGGATAACAGAATTCCACCCAAAGTATGAAGCTAGAGGGTATGCCGATAGGTGAGTACTTTGATAAGAGGAATGGAGAAAGGAACCATTTGTCAGAGAACCTACAACAACAATCAAGGACTTATGCAGTACATATAATGATGTTCATGAACTAGAAATTTCATGACATGGATTCCAAACAATACACTATAGATCCATGGAGACACTGGAGGTGGATATGGCCACGAAAAATACAACTGTGGATCCATATTGATAAATGAGACTCAATCGCATACACAATGGATCTACTAAATGGACAGAACATAGCCACCAACCAATACAATGTGGATTTATGTATTAGTAAACCAATACACTCCATCGCAGCCTGGGTAGCAGATGATGAGATACCCGTGGTTTTCAAACCAATCCCAAAGATACAATTCTAACCATGTGATTACAATCTGTTGATGTCGAACATTGTAGAAACCACTTGATTACCAGTCAATGATGTGAACTGCTAACAAGTGCAAGAGAGATCACCGATGATGAGAATGAATCCCAAGGTATCATATTAAATTCCATCGAATGTGAATAAATGTGTTGTAGTCGAACATTCATGGAATAACTCGATCAAAGGTCAATGATGGAAACCTACTGTAAAGAGCGAGAAGACTTGGCATTGATGTATGTAGACTTCAAGGTACTCTTCTGTCTCTAGATCTAATCCCCAGATGATGAGTTGATTTCGACAAGGACAGATCAGTCGAAGGAGGGACATGATGATACCCACGTCATCGACATAAAACATATATAGGATAATTTTTGTATTGAGAATGGACTAACACAAGGTGTATGGGAAAACAATACTGGGTCTGGAAAGAGTGCGGTGGCAATTCAATATACCACTTGGTAGCATGGCCAGTAAGGGTCCTCTGAAAGAGTCTGAGATAGATGGAGTCATCCATTAAAGAATTTGATGAACACCACAAATGATAATTCATCACACGGTTCTTTGGATCCTCACTGGGTTTGTCATCAAATTTAAGGATGTATGATGGTAATTTGAGAGGAATCGGTGGCCAATGAGGTTCTTTCCATATGGGCTTGTTAGTCAAATGCGCAAAATATGGTAGATCTAAGATAGACAGGAATGGTAATTGACGGTTCGACTGTGGAGAATGGTAATATTAATAGGGAATTAGGGTACCAGTAGGACCGAGGATAGATTGATCATAGGGTGATCCTCCCATGGGTTGTGAATTATACGGCGACGGTCCTCCATATAGTGGTCCTCCATATGATGGAGGTGGTGGCGGGGCATAAGGGTGATATGACGATGGTTGTGGTTGGGGAAGATGTCCACCAACTGATGGTAGAACTGGGGGGTTGTATACCAGAGTCGTTTCCTCCTATATTGGATTGGTGTTTCCAGGAAAAGGTAATACAGGATGCATATGTCCTGGAGCAACGTGGTGGTAGATTTGAGTTGTTGGTACAGTAGAATTTCCCGGTTTCATTTGACTTAATGGGGGCTGACTCTAGGTATAATGGCCGTAAATGGGTTGTACCAATGGTTTCCCCCTAGTCACATCATAACCACTAACAATTTGGTGCCCTCCAAGGGCATTGTAACCATTGATTGAAAGTTGGCTTCCAGCCACGTTGTTTCCGCTAACCGAAGGTTTCCCCGTGGTCATGTTATAGACACTAACTGGAGGTTTACCCCCAGTCATGTTACAGCCACTAACTGAAGGTTCCCCCCTGTAACCAATGGTGGCTTAACCGAAATAGGTTGTCGAGTGGATGATGATTGGACCCTAGGTGTGACAACAACAATAGCTGGGGGTTTCCCTCCAGTCGTTTGGGTCTAAAGGGGTATTGAGCCAGGAAATTGAGTTTGAGGCAATTAAGCCAGAAAATACAGTTGTCTTGGATCAATAGACATCACACTAGACAATGGTATTCCTGTCGAAGGTAAAGTATGAATAAGAGTTTGATGTTCTAGATGCGCTACTCCATGAGTGGAACTAGAAGGAAAATACCTCTACCTCACAGTTTGTCCGAGTTGTCTCATTTTGGATATGGTCTCATGATTGGACTGGGATATTCTCTGACAGGACACGAAGATGGTGTACCAAACTTAGGAATAGGAAGTCCAAAGGAAACACCCCAAAATGGAGATACATGACCAAGGATATGCATAGTTGGTTCTTCTGGAGGTCATGTGGGAATCCAATCTATAGCTCCAAAATATCCTTCCAATGATATATGGAAATATGTATCATGTGATGAAGGTTGATTCTCCGCATTAAGTTGTATAATGGACTGTGGAAGAATGGGAAGGTTTTTAGGGAGTGAAACATCCCCATGAGTTTCTACAACCACCTCCTCAACATGTGAACCAGATGTAACCAGTTGGTCCATGGTTACCTCTTCTCTTCCCTCAACGGTTGGGGGAAAATTAGGTGGAAAACCTTGTAGTTTGTGATATTTTATCACAAATTGCTTAGTCGTTGTGGCTGTGGAAATATTCTCTCAATAGCGAAGGATCCAAAGTCCTCAAAAGAGTGTGGTGGAAATTCAATATACCACTTGGAAGCATAGCCTGTCAAGGTCCTCTGAAAGAGTCTGAGACAAATGGAGTCATCCACCAAAGAATTTGATGAACACCACAGATGATAATCAATCACATGGTTATTTGGATCGTCATTGAGTTTTCCATCAAATTTAGGGATGTCTGATGGTAATTTGATAGGAACCGATGGCCAATGAGGTTCTTGCCATATGGGATCGTTAGTCAAGCGCGCCAAATCTAGAAGATCTAAGATAGCCAGGAATGGTAATTGTTGGTTCGGCTATGGATACTGGTAATATTAATAGGGCATTAGGGTACCAGGAGGACCAAGGACAGATTGATCATAGTGTGATCCTACCATGGGTTGTGAATTATAGGGAGGGGGTGCTCCAGATAGTGGTCCTCCATATGATGGAGGTGGTGGCAGGGCATAAGGGTGATATGATGATGATTGTGGTTGGAGAATATGTCCACCAAATGATGGTCCAGCTGGGGGTTTGTATACCGGATCCATTTCCCCCCGTATTGGATTGGTGTTTCCAGGAAAAGGTACTCCAAGATGTGTATGTCCTGGAGCAACATGGTGATAGATTTGAGTTGTTGGTACAATAGGGTTTCCTAGATTCATTTGACTTAATGGGGGTTGATTCTAGGTAGAATGGCCCCAAATGGGTTGGACCAAAGGTTCCCCCCTAGTAACATCGTAACCACTAACAAGTTAGTTCCCTCCAAGGGCATTGTAACCATTGACTGAAATTTGTCCTCTAGCCACGTTGTAGTTGCTAACCGAAGGTCCCCCCCCCGTCATGTTATAGCCACTAACTTAAGGTTCCCCCCCAGTAATGTTACAACCACTAACTGAAGGTTCCCCCCAGTAAACAATGGTGGATTAACTAAAATAGGTTGTCGAGTGGATGATGATTCCCCCCCAAATGTGACAACAACATTAGTTGGGGGTTTCTCTCGAGTCGTTTGGGTCTGAAGGGGTATTGAACCAGGAAATTGAGTTTGAGGTAATGAAGCTAGAAAAGATGGTTGGATTGGATTGATAGACATCACACTAGACAATGGTATTCTCGTCGAAGGTAAATTATGAATCAAAGTTTGATGTTCTAGATGCACTACTACTAGAGTGGAACTAGAAGGAAAACACTTGTGCCTCATAGTTTGTCCAAGTTGTCTCATTTTGGATATGGTCTCATGAAGTGGACCGAGAGATTCTCTGACAGGCCATGAGGATGGTGCACCAAACTCAGGAATAGGATGTCCCAAGTAAACACCCCAAAATGGAGCTATAGGACCAAGGATAGGCATAGTTGGTTCTTCTGGATGTTGTGTGGGAATCCAATCTATAGCTCCAGAATATCCTTCCAATGATCTATGGAAAGATGTATCATGTGATCAACGTTGATTCTCCGCAGTAGGTTCTATAATGAAATGTGGAAGGATGGGAAGGTTTTTAGGGAGTGAAACATCCCCTTGAGTTTCTACAACCACCTCCTCAACATGTGAACCAGATGTAACCGGTTGGTCCATGGTTACCTCTTCTCTTCCCTCAACGATTGGGGGAAAATCAAGTGGCAAACCTTTCAATATACGATATTTCCTCACAAATTTCTCATCCATGGTGGTTGTGGAAAGCTTCTCTTCATAAGAATGACTCATATAAAAACACACAAGAAGTCCTACTCAAGCTTAGGCCACAAGCAAACTTAAGTGACAAGTGGGGTTTGATAGATCAAATTCCTCACAGGATTGTCAAGTCACTGCAACTCACTATATACTACAGGATACAACAATATATGAGCCAAGGAGGATTGGGACCATACCCTTGACTATATGCTCGATTACCTGGACAATACGTGCGTAGTATCTCCCTGAGTGTTGTTCTCGGTGTATTGCGATGACAAGACCACCAAATGGATAACTTAGATGGTTTTGGGATCCTAGAGGGGTCTACCGATATACGCAAGGTATGTTGGAGCGCAATTTTGTGCTACCACTGTATAATGCACAACCGTATGAAAGGGGCCTTCCTATATACCTCGAGTACGTGAAACAACCTTTCAATATAACACTAGAGTACGTGAAATTCCATTTCTATATACCTATAGTACGTGGAAGAATCGGGCAGTCCCCGGAATGTAGTGCAGGAAAATAACGATAGCTGATATGTTTATAGACGCCGAAACATGTCTTCTAACCTATCACTCAAAATTTCTAAAATTTTTAGGCCTAGGATAACGATGAATTTTATCATGAACAGTTAAGTGAACTTATGGTGTGTGGAATGACCTCAAATCATGCATCAACTGTATGAGAATAAATCAATTTTTCTTTTGGTGAATGCTAAATGTGGGAGAGAGAGAACTTTGTTTCCTTGAGACAATTGCACAAATAACTCCTTTCACTAATGAAAACCAAAAGAAACAATATGCACTCTTTCAATCCAACAAAGATGCAAATGAAACACTAATGCAAAATGATATGCATTGTTTTCTCTTCACATGATTGTAATGCTCTACTAATACTTGTAAAAAGAAACTTAAGAAATATTTTTCTTTCGCTGATTTGAAAATTCCATAAAACAATGGAAGCAAGACACTTTCACCCAAAACTCAAGAAAGCAACTAACACCTACACTAAATTTGACAACAAAACAAGAAAAACACTTGTAGCATCAAAGAGATTCGGAACAGAACAAATCTAACACTTCTATAGGTCCACAAGACTAATCAAACCTGGAAGGGAATGAATGTACCCCAAACTAAGATGGTGATCACTTGATACAAAGGGATCCACAAGAATATTGACTTCTCTGAAAAAAACAAGGACTGGAATAGAGATGCGAAGAGCTTGCAGAGACTGATGATGGTCTCAGGAAATCACAGAAATAACCAGATCCAAAAATTTTCAGGGAAAAAATGGCCCGTCTAGAAAATTAGGGATATCGATGTGATCTGTCAGGTATGTAACATGTGTCGACCTCAATCTACATGACCTAGTGAACCAACAACCCGCGTCGACGATGCGTTGTATAAATAATGGAAAGCGTGTCGATTCCCGTGGGTACAATTTTTTCCAAATTAAGATTGAAAACCCCTGAACTTGGAAATTCTGAGTGGACCTAGAATTCCGAGGAGTGCTTTGAATGACTCAGATACTCTGTAAAACAGATCAAAACCAACAAAAGACCAAATTTAAAGTAATAGGAGCTATATCTACAAATCTAGAGCAGAGTCTCCCACTATGGTCGCCAATTTGTTTTTATAGTGGATTAGTTTGCAAATACGGATATGAGATGACCTCCCTAGCCCAATTCCTAAGCTAGAAACAAAATAGGAAAAAGCATGTTTATTCCCCTAAATTGATCTAGATAGAAGACTTGATGATTTACCTATTGATAGAAGAATGCTCCTCCCATTCCATGCTAGCGCTCCAATGCTCCCTTTCACGCGCTTTGAATAGATCACCTGCCAAGCAAGATACTAGACAAACATGCAATGGAATACTAGTAATATGATCAAGCTAAATGTATGGCCAAGGAAATACAAAATATATGGAAACAAATCATATATGGGAAATAGTACATGTCAATGTATGATCAATGGAATGGAAATAAATTACAATCTTTGGCTTGGCGTTGCAGCTCCTTCCCGATGGGTTACTCCTCTATTCTAATGGTGTCCTACGATAGATTGAGATCTAGAAAAAATTGCCCTGTGATCATTCCTTCAGCATAACACTCTTTCTTTTCTAATATTTCCAACTAACTTCATCCCCTTGGCCAATGCTTGTATTTATAGGGATATAGGGATGGCAATAACAGTGAGATGTGACCCCAAAGGATAAGGAAGACAACGTCGAGTCTAGTTGGCATGACATTGACGGTGTCCAACTAACATACACTTCTAGAAAGCTCTTGAAAACCTAATAATTCGCCCGTACAGACATAGTTGCGATTTAACAGTAAATCAAAGTGCGTCGAAACTCATCAACACAGGTTGACATGAAGGAAAAATGCGTTGATGGTGCAAGTTGCTTTATAGCAGATCACATTGATGGAAATTGACACCCTTTGTCAGTTATGCAAGGTGCATCGATGCTTCCAAAAATGGTGAATGATAGAACAACGGAAGTGGAATCAGTTACTTAGGTTAAGTGCTTCATGGATCACGACAAAGGTTAGTTTCCAAGTCAATGCAATGAGCGCAGATTATGGATAAAACATAAATGGTAAGCAACTACCTAAGTGGAATTCCATGCTGATATTTATTCATGTTGTAAGAAGGCAGCTGAGAAATCAGCTCATGAATTTAATGGAGCATGGAATGACTACAGAAATTCGTATGGATGAGTATGGGCACATTTTTTGGTACCCATAAGTCAATATTCCTCATGAGAATTCATTTCCTGTCATTCCTATTCCATTGTTTTGAAACCAGAGACCAATTCTTAGCAAGCTATGCATTCCCAGCAAGAGAAATTATAGAAATCACAACCTAATAAGAAGCCACATTTTAAAGTGTTAAAAAGGCCCATAAACATGGGCTAGTCGTTAAATCGAGTGGGGGATTCATAGACTCGAAACCTAGGGCGAATTGGAGAGTGCCAGATGTTATGTGTTTACTTTTTAGCATAATAACATTAAACAATATAGTCACTGAAAGAAATACAAGCACAACAATAGAAAAATAACACAAAATTTCTCTTAGGGAATCCACAAGGGAGAAAACATTGGCAAAAATTCCTCAATATAGAATTCACCAAGTACAAGATAAAACCCAAAGACAAAACAACTTCTCTCCTTCACCAAAAAACTTCTCTCTATCTCCTATGCAAACTTGAGTGAGTAAGGGGATGGATACAAATGAGCAACTGATCCTCTTATTATTCAGTTGAGGTGACTTTCCCCCAACAGGGCTGACTTGACCTAACTGACTGGGCCAACTTGTTAAGTACATAATAAAATATTCTTTTCTAGATTCTTCTGGGCCGACACAAGTCCTAGGGTTTACATTGATTCTTTCAATGAATCTTACATTATCAATTACATCATTGACATCTTCCAAAGGAGGAATACAATAGACAAGTACATTTATAATATGTTTCGTAATTACATTTCTTTAACACTCCCTCTTAACTAGTGTTACACCTCAAATTGTCACACTATGTACCATTGAGAGTATTCATGTCATATCACCATGAGAAACATGATGTTTGTGCCTCCTAAGGATGTTAGGACCCTTTGTCATCATGTTGGTCCTTTCCTTGGTAACACTTGGAAGCAAATCCAACAACTTAGGGGTCAAAAACCACTTGACCTAACCCATTTATGGGCCTCCTAGAGATATTTTCGGGCCCTGCTATTGGTGCAAGGCACAAAAATTCCTTATTTTCACATTTTGCATGCCTATGGGGGTGCGAAAATTACAACATTTTTGCATTTTGCTCAGTTATGGGGGCACGAAAATACCTGAATAGCAATTATCCCTAGATTTTGGATCTTGGATTTCAAGGAGATTTTCATGGGATGAGGTCCCCCTTCGAATCCCATCTCACATTCCCTCCTTGGCATGTTTGAGATGAGGATAATGCATTCTACATTCCCTCCTTGGCATGTTTGAGATGTGGATCATGTATTCATGGGATGAGGATAGTGTATTCTACAGTCCCTTTGACCCATATTAAGGTTTTTTCAACCTTTTGGGATCTTTTGTGTCATTTGGATTGCTTTGATTGGCTTTGAAAAACTTGGGACATCCATATATCTCTAAGTCATCTTTCTTGGGTTTTGACCCTTGTTTCCTTTCCATCTTTAACTATTTATTGGTTATTGGAGTAGAGCTATTCTTTGTTTCCATATTTGTTCAAAGAAAAGCTTATTTTTGTCTCTCGTTGCTACATTTACAAGCTTGAAAAACATAAATCTCCTTCTTGTATTGGTTTGATCATTTGACATTCTTGGTCTTACATTCATGAGAAGAAGAAAATATTGTTTCATGTTCTTGTGCATTTGAGTTACAAAAATATATTGGATGTTTTTTCTTTGCATTGCATTTGATTGGAAACGTGTACCAAATCTTTCTTTCCCATAACTTAGATGTGTTCTTTTTAATTGTAAAAAGATAGGAAATGAAATAGAATTTTTGCATTTGTTATTGATGGAAAGATCTCTTTTGTCACTCTAGGGTAGTTTGGGTATGGATTTACATGATTGGTTACCATTCATTAAAAGCTAAAATTACATTTGCATTGGGTTGTTCATTTGGGAAAAGAACTTATTACTCTTTCTTTAATTAGTTTTCAATGAAAAAATGAAAGATTTGCATTTCATTTAGATTAGTGGTGCATTTTGTTTACTTTACAAGTCTACACATCATGCATCCACTTAACCGCATAACATAAAATAAAGCGCTAGTTAAGTTAAAATCTTTAGCAACTTAAATGATAGGTTAGAGACGTGTTCCGATGTCTTAAAGCATAGGAGTTGTCGTTATTTTCTTGCACTACATTCTGGGGCTTGTGTGGCTCTTCCATGTATTCAATTGTATATAAGAAGGCCCCTTTCCTACGGTTTTGCATTAGACAACACTACTATGGATTTGAGCTCCCACGTACTTTGCGTATATCGGGAGACCCCTTTAGCATCCTGGAACTATCCGAGTAAACCTATTGGCCGTCTTATTGTTGCAATACACTGAGAACAACACTCGGGGAGATTAGTACACATGTACTACTAGGTAGTTGGGTTATGCGGTCAGGGGTATGGTCCCAATCCTCCCTGGTTAGTGCTTTGAAATATTGGGCCGTATAACTGTTGGACCCTAGAGTATATCGCGAGTTGTGACAATTTGATAATCCTGTGAGAATCTAGATTATTTATCCATCCCTTTCACAGACTTCTTGTTGCTTTTATATTTGAGCTATAGTGTTTGATTTGTGTGGTAATTTATAGGTTCTTAAAGGGTTTAGACATGGAAAACTCTTCTGGCACTACCAATCAAGAGACCCATTTTCAAGGGGTACCTTTTTCTTTCCCTCCATTTGGAGATATTGGTCCTCCCTTTATTGCTACTTTGAATCTTCCCCGATTGTCTATAGGGTTACCAGTATGGTTATTCTCCAATCCGGTGATCCCTAATGCACCTAATTTTTCAAATTTTAACTCTCCACCATGAGAGTATCAATCCCAAACTGATCCTTTCCCTTCTTTGTCAGATGTGCCTTCTTTCGTTGCTTATTCCTCGCATGATCAAAGAAATTGTCTTAGTAATCAGGAGGATAAGAAGAACGAGAAAAGGAAGGTTAAGAATAAGAAGGATAAGAAAGAGACCAAGAATCAACCAGTTGCCTCTAATGGTACTCATTCTTTAAAAACACCTCGTAGACCCAAGTTCCCTTGCAAGCTTTGCAAGGGTGATCACCTTCTCAAGGATTGTCCTGGTCTTTCCAAAGTGTTAGAAGAGGGGTCTAAAGGCTCCAAACCACCTATATCATTAGCCTCTAGACATCATACTAATGATACTCCATCAACCAGTGACTCTATGGTTAAGGGTCGGAAAGGTAAACTCAAGAATACATTTTTGTTATGCAAGGGAATGCACCTTACTTACCTTTGTCCACGCATGGATGAAGCTTCACAATTGCTGGAAGAGATTACTGTATCTTGTAAGTTGTCCCTTGATCCCCCATTGGTTGATCAAGTGGTTGATCTAGCCCCATCCTCAGTTGATCCCACTCTTTCTCCAAAGAGTGAAGTTGAAGTCGATTCGATATCACCTCCACTCAATCCCAGTTGTTCATTGGAGAATGTCTAGACTGAAGTAGTCACCATGATAAAACCACTGATGTTTTCTTCATCAATTCATATTGTTCTAGACAAGGGGGAATTTGACCCATTTCGACGGAGCCCCCCCCAAGTACTGAGGTCATTTCCTTTGATTGGAATGATCTAACAGAATATTGTCTTCCTTCGAGTGTTCCTTTTTAGATATCTATAGGATTATCCGATAAGGAAATCTTTTGCACTATAGTTGATGAAGGAGCTTATGTTAGTATTTTATCCTGAATTGCTTGGCAAGCTTTAGGAACTCCTCAGCTTGTTCCAGTCACTGATCAGATATTGGATTTTAATAGAAGTCCTACCAGACCTTTAGGGATCCTTCCTCAGCTACCTATTACCTTAGGAGGGAAAAACATCTGCATTGATGTTATGGTAGCCCAAGGTCCCTTATATTTTAATCTGCTTCTTGGGATAGATTATGTCTACGCCATGAAAGTTGTAGTGTCCACACTCTTTCGAGTGATGTATTTTCCTCATCATGGGAACATAGTGACCATCAATCAGCTTTCCTTTGTTAAACCTAATCATTGTATGACTTCTAGCCACTAGACTTCCCTAAATGTTTCGCATGTCTTAGTGTTTCCTCCCCCATCATCAACTATGTCTCTCGAATCTGTAAATCACATCGGAGTTGAGTTGCTAGTGAACCAATGACTTCTTTCCATCATGGAAGAATATTAGAGGGACATGTTTGCAGCCTCTGGACATCATGTTGGATTTAAGACCACTAGCTTCTTATGATGGGGGAAAACTACCAACCTTTGGACATCATGTTGGTAGGAACCAATATCAAGCATAGTTTACTTTTGGTTTTAAGCTTGTGTAAAAATGAAACCAACTAACACTTCGAGCATAGTTTTATTATATTTTAATCTCATTAAAAAATGAAACAGGACCCTACAAGCATAGTTTACTTTCAGTTTCAAGCTTGTGTAAAAATGAAACCCTACTTTGAGCATAGTTTCATTTTGTTTTAAGCTCATTAAAAAATGAAATGGGCCACTTCGAGCATAGTTTCATTCTGTTTTAAGCTCGTTAAAAAATAAAACCACTATGAGCATAGTTCTATTCATGTGTCAAGCTCGTTAAAAAATGAAACAACCCCATGAGCATGGTTCTTTTCCTATGTCAAGCTCGTTAAAAAATGAAACGGATGACCACGAGCATAGTTATATTCCTATGTCAAGCTTGTTAAAAAATGAAATAGTACCCCATGAGCATAGTTCCCTTTCTGTGTCAAGCTTGTTAAAAAATGAAACAGATCCTCTCCCATTGAGTTGAGTCTCCCACCATATTTAGGACTTGAACCTTTATTTCATCTACCTGTGTCACTTAATCCTCATTCTTCCTATGCCTCTGGTGAACATTTTCTTATTAGTAGCCAGGATTTTAATTGGGTGAAGAAGAAGAATATGTAGACGAAATGAAGCTTGGGGTGCATGTCTCCAGCCTTTGGGCATCATACTAGAGTTAAAGTGCTAGCTTTCACTGATAATGTTGGGGGAAAGTTTCCAACCTATGGATATCATGTTGGGGAAAAACTTGCTAATGGGTATCACCTTGACTACCAACCTCTGGCCATCATGTTGAGTGGAAACCTGTCAATGGGCCTCATTTTGAGCATAGTTTAGTTTCAATTTCAAGCTCGCTAAAAAATGAAACCATCGTCCCGAGCATAGTTCATTTTCTGTTGCAAGCTCGTTACAAAATTAAGCAGATACCACGAGCATTCTTCCAACCTTTCTTCGAGCTCGTTAAAAACAAGAAGAGGTGTCGAGCTTACTTTTCACTTTTTCGTTCTCTGGTTAAAAATATGAAAAGTGGTTTGAGCTTAATTTTTACCTTTTTGTGCTTTGGTTCAAACCTGAAAAATATTACAATAGCTTTTGATACCATTCTCGTGCTCATTAAAAAATTGAGTAAAAAGGTGTGTCTAAAGAGTATAGGTTTATCACTTTATCTGGCCTCGTTAGACTATTTACGAAAACAGAACTGTGTTGATTTTACTTTTTCCTTTGTCATACTCAGTCACCAACTATGACAAAGTTGTACATGGAGTCCTCTTTAAGCTCTTTTCAGACTCCCAAAATAGGAAAAGATTGCTGAGCGAACTTGTTTCTTTTACACTCGTAAAAATATTTGAAAGGAAGTCTATCTGGTGGTAGTTTATCCCTTTTTCGGACCGTTTAGACTATTTACGAAAAAAGAACACTCTAGTCAATCATGATTAGAAGAGTTCTCTCTCACATTGTTTTATCCTTTTTCAAGTGAAGAGACTAACTTTTACGAAAAAGGCCTTTTTGGAGTCTTCTTTAGATTATTTCAGACTCTCTAAACATGAAAAATCATCGAGTTTCTCTTCCTTGGACTCGTAAAATCAAACATCGAAGGACTCCTTTGGGATCAAACCCCTCCTTTATTAGGTTCGTAAAACATGTGAGAATGGACTCATCCGAAGGATGAGTTATACTGAGCATCTGTTATCCTCCTCAATCTCATTAAAAAACAAAGAGGTACTCATCAAGCATGATGGGGGTTGGGGAGAAATAATCTAAGTTTGTCTTAGAAAGATTTATGGTAGCTTGTGTCACCCTTGAACATGGCACCTGTTTGCGTCTCATCATACAGTTGGGTAATATTCTTATCTCCGAGTCATGCCAATTCTATGAGTCATCCCGCTCCTTCAAGTCACCTAAAGAATGCCTCAGTCGTCGTTGCATTATGTCTTGGTCTCGGCCTCATTGATTCAATGTTGCCGTGTCATTATTTTCGTGCCATTCAATGTTCAAGGGAAACTTACCTTAGTCAGTCTCTACAATATTTTCATCCTTTGCATCCTTGTGTCAGTCCACACTAATCTATTTCATTACTTCACATCACTTTCCTGTGTCGGTTTCGTGTCGATGATGTGGGATTCATCATGGCCCTCCTTCGACGAGTTTATTCCTGTCGACTTCAACTCATTATCCAGGAATTAGACTTAGGAACCAACCGTAGTACCTTGGTACCTGCATACCTTAATGGCAGGTTTCCTTGTGTTTGACAGTAGGTTTTCATCATTGACCTCTGATCGAATGATCTCATGGATGTTCGACGTCCACTCATCTGTTCACATTTCGTCGAGATGTACTATGATACCTTAGGAGCCATTGTCATCATTGGTGATTTCCCTCTCACTTATTAACGGTTCACATCATTGATCGGTAATCAAGTGGTTTCTACCATATTCGACTTCAACACCTTGTAAACAAATGGTTAGATTCGTATCAATTTGGGGATTGGGTAGAAGACCCTGGATGGCGCTGAAATTTATTTAGCGCATCCAGGTTATGATGGTGAGTTTTTGAGTAGGTTCCCACATGGACATTGTGTTGGTGACCTTATTGATGTATTGTCACACAGATCCACTCTTGTATTGGTTGTGGTTGTGCCATTGTCTTATCATGGATGTACACTTGTAGTCTAGTAGCCATAATTTGTCTTCAGTCATTGTTGAGTCAATACTATCATGGATCTAAGATGTATTGGTTAGCATCCATGCTTTGATTCAGTTGTTCTGAGCATGGGTGTGTCCGCGTTCTCTTTCAGATATCCCTGTAGACTCAATTTTTGATAAAGTGTTTCGACCATAAGATTTCTTCTGACCTCACACTTTAGGGGGCATCTGTTACACCTCAAATTGTCACATTGTGTACCATTGAGAGTCTTCATATCATATCACCATGAGAAACATGATGTTTATTCCTGCTAAGGATGTTAGGGCCCTTTTTCATCATGTTGGTCCCTTCCCTAGTCATACTTGGAAGCAAATCCAACAACTTAAGGGTTGAAAACCACTTGAAGAAGGTTTTGTTGTGAAGGGACAAGAACACAAGGTATGCAAACTTGTCAAGTCCTTGTATGGCCTAAAATAAGCACCTCGAGCATGGTATGAAAAACTAACCGAGCATCTTCTAAAGTTGAATTTCAAACACTAAAATATTGACAACGCAATGCTATTTGTAAAGAAATTTGGAAGATCTGTTGTGTTTCTTGTAGTATATGTGGATGATCTTTTGACGACGGGAAACAATGAAAGTTATATAGCATCCATAAATAAATACTTAAGGAAAGGCTTTGAAATGACTGTTCTCAAACATATTCACTATTACTTATGAATTGAAGTGACTCAACATCCTAAGTACATTTTCATTTCTCAAAAAAAGTATATTGGAGAACTGTTGAAAAAATTTGGGATGACATATTGCAATCCACTCTCAACTCCAATGGAACAAAAGCTAAAGCTCACATCAAGTGGAGGAAAATAATTTGAGGATGCAACCAAGTACCGACAGCTTGTAGGAAGCCTTATATACCTTACTACCACCAAACCAAATATTTCTTATGTTGTTACCATTTTTTCACGGTTTATGCACAAACCTTGTGAAGGAAATTGGTCTGCAGCAAAGAGAGTTCTAAGATACTTGAAAGGGAAGAATTATTGGGTACTTTGGTTTAGACTTCGATGGTGAAAAGGAAATAGGAGTATCCACTTCTGGAAACACAATGAGTCTTGGATTAGCAACTATCTCCTGTAGATCACGCAAAAAATAAGTTCCAGTAGATTCGACAATAGAGGCAGAATATGTAGCAGTAACAGAAGCAACCAAAAAGATTGTGTGGCTTAGGAAGAAACTTCAAGATTTGTAGGAGAAACAAGAAGACTCTGGACTCCACTTTTGATTGACAACACTTCTGCAATCAAGTTGGGCAAGAATCATAGATTCCATGATCGAATCAAACATATCAACACAAAGTATCACCTGACTCGACATCATGTAGAGGCCAAGATAGTTCATTTACGTCATTGTTCCACTAATGATCAAACTATAGATATCTTCACCAAAGCACTTGGACGAGAAAAGTTTGAAATATTTAGAACCATGCTTAGACTTACAAAAACCCCTTCGGATTAAGGGGGGGAATGTTAGAATCCTTAGGGAAATTTGTAAATAAATAATACTTTCATTTTGGAAGAGGTAGAGTATAGGAAACTCGCACGGACCTGTGGGAATATGAATGCCAAAGGTTAGAGATAATTTGTATAAATATAATGCTTTATGAATGAAATAAATCATATGGGATTTATTACCTTTCAATGATATATCTAGATTAGTATAAATAAAAAAACTAAAGATAATATTTTTCTTTTAAATTTCCCACTGTGATACGATTATTATAATGGATTTTCAAATTGATCTTATAAATGCTAGGTAAAAAAGATTGGGTCCTCAAAGTTCACAACAGATGCATGTGGTGATAAATCACCATGAACACAACTTTTGTAGAACAAATACATCCAACACCCAATTAGAACTCGCCACAAAAATTCTTCAGACATCTACAACATCAACCTTAATTTTCCTGCAATCTCCAACACAAACTCGACGATAAAACCTTGTAAATAATCTGACTAGTATTAGTATAATACACGGTAAATGGCACCAAAGCCAAATGAATGTCAGACAAGGAGACAAATTCCAAGGTATAGTACAATGGATGAAAAATTACACATCAACAACCTCTACAAGGGAGTGAAGAGAAAAGGCATGATCTCACAACATAAGACAACTTAGTTCAATGAAGTCTGTAATTTGGTCCAAGCGTACAAATGAACTGAAACTAACATGAGACAATGTTCATGGAATTATCCATAGCTTTGATGCCCCATGCGAGCATACCTTAGTCTTGTACCAACATTCATGCCTCCCACACAACCAAAACTCAACCACACCACACTAAAACCTTATGCCTACCACTTATGCCACTCCTATCTACAATCGTAGGTTGGATGAAATCAACATGTTGACACACAATATATGAAACCTCGGGCTCAATCAAATCACCAAAACTTCATCGTAGCAATATTAGAGTATAAATACAAAATTGAATACAATTTGATACACAAAATATATGTAAAAAAAGTAAAAATTATAATACCATTAAAATATGGAAGTAAACATCTCATAAATAAAAACATGAATTTTTTAAATTTAAAAACATGTGGTTATTCCAAATATTAAAGTAATATTCCTTCTGCATTATAAGTAACTTGCACCATAACACAAATTTGAAACATCACATATGATATAACAACTTGATGTTTTTTTTGTTAATATGTGTGTGTTAATGAGTTTTTGTGTCCAATTTTTCTTTATTTTACTTTGCAAAATAATTTATTTTGATGTGATTTAAGTTTGTATTTATTTATAAGAAAAAATATATATGTGTTATTACACTAATTGAAATTCTATTTTTATTTTAACAATTGAATTTTAATAATATATTTAATAAAATTTTAAAATATTAAAAATTTAAATATATTTAAACATTTAATTAACTTTACTATAATTAACTTTACTATACTGTATCTACAGTATGTAAAATATTCACCAAATCTATGCAAATTCATAACCCTATCTATAAAGATAGCAAGGATTTTCAATAACTAACCACGACTAAGAGCTATCTCATGAATAGTCTTGCCACTACATAAAAAGAAAAAAGAAAGGCTGCCATCTATGTGGGTTATAGATTAAATATTCAAGGACTAAAATCCATCAATATATAGGTAGTATGTCAATTGTTTTGCCAATAGTAGTAATAATAGAAAGGAAAAGTGGAGATGAATGGGTTTGTCATTTATTTTTACAAAGTAACAAAGGTATTTGGTTTATTTTGCCAATAAAAATGGTGATGAGAAAATTGAAAAATGCATGTGAGTGGAATATAATCACAAAGAAAAAGTCAATTTTGGTTAGTCATTGAATTTTTAGAATGAGGTGAACATATAATGGTGATGGGAAAATTGAAAAATGCATCTGAGTGGAATATAATTACAAAGAAAAAGTCAATTTTGGTTAGTCATTGAATTTTTAGAATGAGGTGAATATATAATGGTGATGGGAAAATTGAAAAATGCATGAGTGGAATATAATCACAAAGAAGAAGTCAATTTTAGTTAGTCATTGAATTTTTAGAATGAGGTGAACATATAATGAGTTTTTATAATCTAAGATTTATTTCAATTGGTTTATCATTCTGTTTTATCAAATTATTAATATAAAAAAAAAATTATGAATTGTAAAATAATATGTGAGAAAGGCTTGTCAAGAATCATATATGAACCATTTGGTTCCAAGCAAATTATTAGTGGCCACACCAATTACACAATTGAATCGATGTCTGGGACATGTTATGCGAATGTCAGTCGTATTACAGAGAATTCACATGGAAAAACAAGAGTTTCACATGACTTTTATGCATATTCATAATAACGTGATGATCTCATCACGAGACCACATCCTCTAAAACACCATATTAGACATAAACATGAAACATCCACAATGTGTATGTTTAACACAATAACTAGTACTAGCAATAACACAGAAATACTTTCATAATTTATACATCCTATAAATACTACATGGTCTCGTGTGAAAATAATATAAATATTCAAATTTTACAATAGTAATATCATTTGATATTTGCTTTTACCACTACCATAACCGATATGCTAAACCAAGTTTATGTGGAATGTAACTGCAAGAAATCTCCATCTTCTATAAATACTTCACCAGATGAACACACACTCTTTTACTGCATTTGATCTGTCCTATGCCTGCTATGCAAAAACAATATGATTAAGCAGACTGATACTGCTCTTAAAAACAATATGATTAAGCTTGTGATACTGCTCTTAAAATAAGGAATTTCACCAAGGAAAGCAAATGAAACAAAAGATTCATTACCTGGTGGTATTCATGAGGATGTTGGGGAGGCGGTGGCAGTGGAGGTGGCGGTGGCGCTGCCGAGGGCGGTCGAGATGGCAATGGCGCCAGAAATGTCGGACACGTCTAGTGACACGGGGGTATCAGTACCCTCGCGGACCGTTAGTGATATGGCGGGTGCAGTAGAGGTGGAGGGGAGAGTAGCATCGGTGGGGGAGAGGAGAGGGGAGGGAGAGGGAGAGGGAGAGGGGAGAGTAGCGGCGGCCGCGGAAGTAGTGTCTGCCATTGGAATATAGTCACTCTTTGTTGAGTTGCTACTTCGTGGGTAGGAAGGCTCCTTCAATATTTATATAGAGAGGAGGTGCCTGCCATTGGAGTATTGCTGAGTTGCTAGTTAGTGGGTAGCAAGGCTCCTTCTGTATCTATATATAGAGAGAGGAAGGTGAGAATCTATTTGTCTATCACTGTCAATCTAATGTAACTCCTGGAAAATCGACGATGAGACGGTGAACAGTTTTGACATAACAAAAAAACATATATTCCACGACATGAAAATCGATTTAGCATTCCACATTAACGTATTGCCTGAGAAACATGATTGGATTGTCCAACAACATGACCGAAAAAACATAAACAATGAAATCCCGACAGAATCTAGATCAATAAAAAAAACACGAAACCGAGGCAGAATAATTACAAATAGAGAAACCATGAAAATTTTACAGTTGCGCCGTGATCCACGTTAAAGCGCGTGACCGGCGAGTGACGGCTACGACCATTCCTCTATTTACGGTGACCAGAGCTTTCATTCTACAAGAGTCTGTATCATAGTTAGTGATATTCCCAATAGTTAGTGAGATTCCTATCAATGAAAAGATAGATACTTTACTTGATTTGACGTTTTTTGTGATAATACGTGAATGATATTAGTTTTCAAATTGAATGGTGATTTTTCCAAAGCTTGAATTCACGTTTTCCATGATAATAGGTGGATGATATTAGGTTTTCAAGTTGAAGGGTGATTTTTAATTTGGTAATGTAGATGGAGATCCGAGGATAATTCTCGTAGTCGATAATAGTTAGTAGCATAGTTAGTGAGTTTCTCATTCTCAGCATTGAAAAGATAGATACTTTAGAGTTAGTATCATAGTTAGTGAGATTCCCACCATTGAAAAGATAGATACTTTATAGTTAGTGAGCTTCCCAACATTGAAAAGATAGATACTTTACTCTGACGTTTTCAGTCATATTAGGTTTTCATAATTATGACATGTGAGGACTTTTTCAGTGATATTAGGCTTTCATAATTATGACATGTGAGGACTTTACAGTGATTTTCCATAATAATACTTTACAGTAATTCTTTTAGGTAATGACATGTACAATTACAGGTAGGATTTCATTATCAGCATGTGCAACATAAACAAAATAAATTCATAAATATAATTTTTAAGTAAATTATTTCATTTATTTATTTTTGGTATTTTTCAAACACATAAATGTTTAGGGTTTGATTATAAGGCTTTGTAAAATAAATATAACAAATTCATAAATAATTATTTTGTTAAATAATATAATTTAAATATTTATTTTTTATATTTTTAAACGAAAACATTTTATTAGAGTCATTGTGAGGTTTTCAATATTAGTTATGGGTTTTAGGGCCCTAGACATGGTTAAGGGAGAAAAACTCTATTTTAGGCTCTAAAAGAAGTTTGTAGGCATCTAATAGGAAGTCTGAGACCAAAATGATTATGATTTGTTGAACAACCACTTAAAATAAACTTGAGCCATGGACCCTAAAGGAAGTGTCTATCTATCAAGTCATTTTTTTTGCATTCTCATATATGCTTCATATCTTTTATGATAACATCACAACATAATAGAATGGTATGTCCAAAGGCTATCCTTCAACTCTATTATATACAAAGAGGTATGGAAGAATTACATCCCAAAATACATTTGGGATAAATGATTTTCCACCTATTTATGTAATGAATGGTAATGGGAGAATATTTCTCCATGATGCATGTGGCCTAACTCCATTTACACAAGATTAGAGTTATTTATGCCTTCTAGTGCTAGATAAGATATCTTAAGACATCATTATACACGTAACATTATCCATAATTTTCTTACAATGTAAAGCCTTGGTGAATCTTGCTAATTCTTAAATTTCCAATCATAAAATATTGGACGATATTTTTCTAAAAATATTCAAATTTATAAGGGTTTTATATAGTTTTTTGCTAACGAAAACCCGCAACAAAACACAACCAGAGCGGTTTTATATAGTTTTTGGCTAACAAAAACCTGCAACAAAACACAACCAGACCTGAAAAAAAAGCTAGATTTGTTGTAGAAAAAATAGATAATTGATAGCAAAGTTAGTATACAATTAATTTTAAGTGCAAGCTAATGAGGGTCACTTTTGGTGCTTTAGGTGCAATAGAAAACTGAAAAATAAGGCATCCTTCAACTTACTTGTATTTTTTGAGATACTTACACAAGATATCTTGCATTGAGTAAAAAATATGAAATGTAGGAAATTGAATCACTTTTCCGAATATATATATTTTATGTATTGAAAATTTACATAATTATGTCAAATTTCATTTTTCTAATAGTCACTTTTTATTTTTTTTGGCAAATGATAAGGTATATGTTTTTGTGGGTGCAGCCTTTGAGTGCCTAAATTATGGTTTCACGCTACAAAAATTGGTAGACATGTAGAGAACAAGTATTATTAGTGCAACACTATTTTTCCAAAATTAAATGTTTAATTTTTTTGTTTAATTATCTAAGTGATCAAACCTCGAGAATAGTATGCCAAGTGTGGGTGCAACATTTAAAGGTCTTAATGCAATGATTTCGACATGGAATTTTTTAGAGCATGTAGAGGTCGATGTCTACTAGTGTAGCATACAATTTTTTTTTAAATGGTTGTGAAATGAAAAAGTTACGAAAGAAACACTAACAACATGTTTTTTGACTTAAAGAGAGCTAATACAAGAAAATTATAAAAAAAAATAGAAAAAATTACATATTTGGAATGTGCTTAAAAAATGCTATCTATGTCTAAAATTTCGTCAAAACTGGTTGTGTATGTCATGTTGTAAAGAGTGATGGAAGATAGGCATATTGAGAAAATGGAGGAAATGCCCAATTATCTATGGTTTACCATATTCCATAGCACGGGGTTGGTAACTTTGAACCAATCACATAATATTTTGGATGACATGCTGGCACATGAGAATGCGCATTTTAGGCGCTAAGGAATGCTCGCACATTATGTTTAAATTCAAATTTTTATTCCCGCGTTTGGTGTTAACAAAAATGCTCTAGCGTTTTGTTTTTCCATAATGCTCTAGCATGTTGTTTCTCCAAAACGCTCGAGTATTTTTGAGAAACAAAACGCTAGATCGTTTTGGAGTTACAAAACGCTCTAGCGTTATAAACCACATAAACTATGTGATAAGTGTTGAATGGAGATAAGGGGAGTGAGAGAGAGAGGGGGGATACAAGAGCGGGGGGGACAAGGAACATAAATTTATGGAGGTGGAGAGAGGAATGATGTTGACATAGATTTGTCAACAGTAGTTCACTTCGCGCAATGTCAACAAAGCTCAACACGAACTCCCATAAATACCGTCCCAGAAAGGGTTTATCCTTGCCAGCAACACTCGCAAAGCGAGTGAGGTCTCACCCGAGACACCTAAGAGGGCTCCAGGAACCAATATTCTTCATATATAAGAGGACATGCATTATCAACAGTTAATCGCAACATAACCCAGAGATCAACATAGTTAACATTTGCATTGTAACATCATCATCGCATAAAAATACATACTAATCAGATCTATGCAAAACACGGGGGCTTCACAAGAAGGTAATATAATATCACGTTCATTCATATTACAGTATTAAATATTCATGAAAACCTAAAAATTATATTGCTTCTATATTAAGGGGCAAATGGTTTTTTTTATTTAGTGTAACAATGCAAAAATACTTTGGGGTCTTTTTTATATGGGCGGGTTGACAAATATCTGCCAAATGGAGATGGTGGGATCATGACCGGATGAGAAATCGGGTTGAGGCAAGGCTCAGGATTATCGATACGCAGGGAAATCGCATCTTAAGGCATGCTTGAGGCCAGGGGTTTCATGGTGAAGTGGGTTTCCAGTCGATCATAGTCGAGAGATAGTGGTCATTGACAGCCAATTGTTACCAATAGCACTCAGCCAGTTGTTACCAATATCCTTGAGAGGCTCTAAGCCTCCAAGGCAATTTATAGGCCCTCGATAGGCCTTGGGGGCTTGAATCCCTAACCACTAGTGCCTATTACAGGCCTTGGGAGGTTTAGTCAACCTCCTAGAGCTTGTTAGAGGCCCTGGGGGCTTGGATACCTAGCCCACAATAGGTTTAGTCAGCGATTGGAGAACTGCAACATACAATCTAAATGTTGTACTATGTGCATTGGCTCTAGTGACATACAAGAAGTGATCTCCTATCTCTTCATTAGACCATTAGATATTGCAATATGTGGTTGAGTAATTGCATTGTGGGTGAAGTAATGTGCATCCACAATATACATCGAAAGAAACAAGGTGCATTGTAGAATGCATGTGGGGTCATAAGAAGGGCATCACATCAATATACTAGGTAGAAATATAAAGGGGTATAAAAAATGTTATTGAAAAAATTGATACATACAATATCTAGTGAAAATATGGTTTTTTTAAAATTGGGAATGCATATTGGGAGGGGGTTAAAAAAAACGATTTTGGAAGCTATTTTCCAATATTTAGTGAAATTATGGGTATTGTTTCATATGCCATGAACGAACGTGCTATGATAGCGGCTTATTGAGTGAAGCCCCCGTGATGCAGTAACAGATTATAGAAACATATTTAACAGATGTGAGATACATATCATAACTGTGACATTACATATCTAATCATATTGCGACATAATTAATCATGCTACAATACAACACATACGCGGAAAAGTCATGGACAAAACATTCCTTCTCATTATACATCAATTTGTCTTGCAAATCAGGGATATAGATCCGCAAAACCCATCCTCGAAAACTCAGATCAAAGTCAATCCAAAGATAGATCGAACCAAGATAGATAACGAATCAAAAGATAGACAAAGGATGATAAGATGCCCCAAAGGCTTACAACGTGACTTCTATTTATAGGCACAGTGGCAGTTACAAAATCAGTCCACTTCGCAAAGTGGACATATCTTAACCATTAAGTCTAACTAACTCCTAAGTCCGCTTTAACCGCTTTGCTCCGATTTACCCACTTTTCTCTACTTTACCCACTTTCCTCTGCTTTATCTGATTTGCTCCGCTCTGCGATCACTTTTTACCCTTGTCGTTGTCCACTTCTCTCCCTTGTCGCTGTTTGTACCAAAACTTCTATGAACTACCCCTGTATCAACCAATGAGGAGGGAGAAAATTAAATACCTAAACCCATAAGTCCTAAGGCCCAAACCCCATAAATCCCTAAAACTCTAAGCACCTAAGCCTTAACAGATAATCTCTTACCACTTTAACCCCTTGACACTTAATCCTAATGTTTTATACCTTAATACACTAATAGTCCATCCCTAAATCCCTCAACTTTGATGCATTCTATAATTCTGTGGATAAAATGTATAACCTATTACTCATCTAACATTTATGTTATACCCATTATATTCCAAACATAGGTTATATTCTTTCTTATAGCCTTGTGTTTTATTTTGTGATCATATGCATTAGAACTATCATATGTTGATATGTTATATTAAGAACAACGTTTATTATTGATCACATATAATTCTGAACTCATTATTGGAAATCATATTCCATTCTTGATAATTAAGTAGCATGAACAGGTCATGGATTACGAGGGATATTTCCATGTAGACTTAGAATCTCACCTTCCAGCATTACAATCTAATGCGGACATCAATATCGATGAGAGAAAGGTGATGCTGCAAATATTAGCAACACGTTTCTGATCAGACACCGAAACGTAAAAGATAGGAGATTTACCGTCAATCTCAGATTGACTGTAATCTTCCGAGTTTAAGAGGAGGAATGCCATACATCAATATGACGTGGCTTCAATATAATGGATCTCCCTAGAGCTGCTAAATATGGAAACATGGATTCAAATAAATGAAATCGCAGAAGATACAAACAGAGTATCGATCTTAACACCGAAGATCCGACCAGAACAACCCGTAGATAAAAGAATTAACTAAGGGATAAGGCGACCTGCTGCATAGCAGTGTCAAAAATACGAATTTATGGATGCCGCTACTGTCAAAATAAATTCATGGTCGCGAAAGGAAAGGCAAAACCGAGTGCTTAAGTCACATCATCGATCTACTTGTCAGAGTTTTACAGGGAGATAGTTTTGATTGACATAATATAGATTATATTTGTTCTTTGTTTCATGTTCGTGTCTCTTCTTTTAATTGATTTTTTCAATTATCTCTTTTTTTATTTATAATGAAAATAATAATTGTTTTTTTTTTTAGCTCGAGGGGAATCGGTAACTTGTCAAACTTGCCTGGGCCAGACCCAGGTTCAAATCCGCTGCTGCCACTATAACCCCTAAGGTATAAACCGGCAGCCCGCAAGCCAGGATATACCAGCAACTTGTGACTCAGCAAGGACCGAGACGTCCCCACTCCAATCCCAACAAGGGGCGGTGGGGTGCCTATCCTTTGAGCCTTATCACAACGGGCCATATCTCAGTGGGAATTGACCCCTAGTGGGTTGGGTGAAAACCACCTTCCCCCACCGCTGGACCACCACTTCATTGATATGAAAATAATAATTGTTATACAAAATATCCACTCACATTATAAGTCACTATCTTGAGTTTTATAAATCTCTTACAAATAATACTTATTTTTAAAATAATACTTAATTAAAAATAAATAAAATTGTTTCAAGCTATTACAAATCCAATCCATATAAAATAAAGGAAAAGAAACAAAACGTTATATAACACCAATCACAATAATAATAATCATCCACACAAAAAACCAAAAAAAAAAAAAAACCTATGTATAACATCAATATCATCATGTAATTACCCAAAAAAACATCAAAAGAAACATCTCAATACAAATAGGAAATATTGGAAAAACAAAAAATAAAATAAAGCAATAAGGCAGTAATTTAAAAAATTTAATAACAAATTAAATTACCTTATTTAATATTAAATTTAAATCTCACATTTCTTTGTTAATATGATACTTTTTTCCAAATTGTATGAAAGAGTGGCCGCAATCACGGAGAAGTCTACAAATAACTACTGTTCTTCAAAAGGAATTATTAATATGGTAGTTATGTTTTTAAAATTTCATTTATTTTTCCATTGTATGAAGGATGCGTAGCAGTCATGATAAACCCTATCTCTCCCTATATATGGAAGGAGACTTGGCACCCATAACCAGCAACTCAAAGAGTGACCATCCTTTAATGGCAGACCCCTCCACGGCTTCCCTTCCTCCCCATCCTGGCGCCGCCGCCCCCTCCACAGCTCTCCTAGCTCCCCCTCTTGGCGTCGCCGCCCCCTCCCCCAGCGCTAAAACCATCGCCCCCGCCCCCAGCGCCAAAGCCATTGCCATCGCCACTGCCACCCACAGCGCCAAAGCCACAGCCACGGCCACCGCCTCCCCCAGTTCCTCCGCCTCTGTACCCACCTCCAGTTCCTCCGCCGCCCTTGTACCGACCCCTGCTTCCTCCGCGGCCGCTGTACCCACCAACGTCTTCATCCCAGTACCCCTACTCGTTCCAATCCCCAACCCCATCCCTCTTCCAGCTGTCCCACGACCCATTCTCGTGCTCACACCCGTTCCCATTCTCATCCCCATTCCCACCCGAACTCTCTGTCACAACCATCCCCTCGTCTCCCCACCCCCACAAATAAAAGACCCCACCAAAACCATTCCGCCCTCCTCCCCGTAACCACTACATGTGAACTTGTCCTCTGCCTCAATCATCGCAATCACTGTATCAATACTCAGGTAACGACTGTTATATGCAGGCGTTTGCTTTCATTGGTGCAGTTCCTTCTTTTAAGAGCAGTATATGCACAAAGTATCACCATTTCACTCTTTTTCGGATCTACACGAGCTTAATCATTTTAGATATATCAGTATTTCACTCTTTCTTGGATCTACACGAGCTTAATTATCATATTTTTGAATTGCAGGCATGGGACAGAACAAATGTAGTAGAAGATTGTGTGTTCATCTGTGAAGTACTTATACAAGATGGAACATTCACATATCCTACGGCCCTGCAATCTGTCGGAGTTACGTCGAACATCAAGTTGGCTTATGATGTTTAAAGGTTGTAATATTTGTTGTGTTAAACTCTAATGATAGTATATAAAACATGAACCAAACCTGTAATCGTTGTAGTAGAGATACTGTATGCATATGGCATGCTCAAGTCTGATTGTATGTGGTTTTATTAAGTACGCAGGCCAGTTTTTGTTGTGTTAAAGATGCAAGTTGTGGATGTTTATGTATTAGTGTCATAGTAAGAATAATAAAGTTGTGAAACCTTACTATTTTTCTTTATATTTTCCTGCATCAAATATTTGCCTGGCTCTAAAGTATTTGCAGTGGGATTGGCTTCCCTAGCTGCACATCTTCTTTTGTGTTTAATATGACTAGCACATCTACTTTTGTGTTTAATATGACTAGCACATCTACGGATGGAAACGCCCAAATTGTTCAAATAAGTTCAGATCAATAAGCTCTTACAGGAGAGAATACACAATCTCTCAGTGCTTTGGTCAAAGATATTAAATATTACAGTTGAATGGGCAGTGGTTTGGTCTGAGAAATTAAATGTTACAGTTGGATGAGTAATAATTTAAATGTAAATCTCAAACTAACAATGTATACCGTAATCTATACTAATCTATATAGTCAAATAAGTATAATCAGAAATCTATAGTATTCCATTCCATCTTTTTGGATATTTTCATTGAAACCAGGGAACGATATCCTCATATTTTTTTATCATTTTGATTGAAATCAGAAAACGATGTTACATCAGCTCCGTCTTTTTAGATCGTTTTCATTAATTAAAAAAACGATTCCATTTTCATTAGAAGAAACCATCTGTATTACATTTGCTCCATTTTATTGGATCATTTCCGTTGAAACCGGAGAACAAATATTCCACTCACTAATTTTTTTATGATACCATAAGTTTGCGAATTGGATTTAACTATTGTCGTTGCTTTAAAATCGTTTTAAGAAAACATATAATTTGTTGGAAAAACTTAATTAAGAGTTGATTGAGTATTTAGTCTGGCAACTCTGTCTCCGGTAAGTCTTGCACGTTAAGTTTGTATTTATGTAACCGCGTTTGTATTTTGCATATCAAGAACTTCTTAGATAGAAATTTATTACAGTCTTAAATGTATCACATTAGCTTCCAAGTGAAGCGATCTTAAGTATGTGGTAATGGAATTTCTATATATAGAAGAAGATAATTGAAGATTAGAGAGAGATGTGTGAGAGAAGAAAAAAATGCGTGAAGAGCCATGAAGTGTATGAAGAGCCCAAGCTCTATAAGAAGTGAAAGTTCATAGTAAAATCCCATCTCCGTGTAATGTCACAAGTTACTCAGTTTTACTATGGTAATATATATAAGTTCATAGTTTTATGAATTCATTGTCAAGAATGTTGAATGTTGCATGCCGCACATTTTCTCTAAATTTACTTAAGTGAATGTTATTTACATTTACTGTTTGTAAAAAAAATCAAGACTTCTCAAATAGTAATTGAGAAGTCGGAGAAGTAAAGTATTTCGAGAAGCTAACTAAGCATTTATGCGAAGTTCAACTGCGCAGTAAAAAGTTGAAATGCACAGTTAATCTGCGAAGTTAATTTTCGAGAAGCTTGTGTTCAAAGAAGTATTTGTTCCGCTCACAGCAAAGAAAAATAAGACTCTCAGTCAGTGCGCAGTTCAATAATCTTGAGTGTGCCTTGTGCTTTTCCCTTGATCTGGTATCAGAGCTTGGTTTACGTACGAATTCTATTTACAAAAGAGAAAAGCGATTAAGAATAGCTTCCACTTCTGATAATTTGCAAACTCCAATCTTTTTAGGAATAAATTATGAATATTGGTCTTTAACTATGAAAGCTTTGATCAGAGGTCAAGATGTATGAGAAATAGTCCAGAATGGCTATGTAGAACCATCAGACCTAACAATATACAACAATCTCACACAAGTGGAGAAGGATGTCTTAAGGGATCATAGGAAGAAAGATGAAAAGGCGTAGTTCCACATACATCAAGCGACACATGAATCCATACTCCCAAGAGTAGCAACAACGACGTCAACTAAGGAAGCGTGGGACACACTAGAAACTTCCTATCAAGGCTTGAACAAGGTAAGGACTGCAAAACTACAAATTCTTAGAAGATATTTGAATCTCTGTCGATGAAAGATACAGAGTCAGTAGAATCATTCTATACTCGTGTTATTGGTCTAGTTAATCAAATAAAGTTTCATGGAGAAAATCTAAGTGACCAAAGAGTTGTTGAAAAAGTTCTTAGAGTTCTTCCAAAGTAATTTGAATCTTTAGTTGTGACTTTGGAGTAAAACAAATATCTGTCTCAATTTAACTATTGATGAGTGCAAGCCTCATTACTCAATCATGAACATAGAATCAACAATTCATATACATCACTGAAAGGTGCATTTGCAACACATACATCTATAAGTCGTGGAAGAGGCAGGGGGAGATCAAACTCTAGAGGTAGAGGAAGAAGTTCTTTTAGAGGAGGATGCAACAACAACCCTGTACATGTCACTAGTAGAGGTTAGAATCAGATGCCCAGTCAGCCAAGTGGGAAAATGTATGATAAATAAAAGATTCAATGTCATTACTGTAAGAAGTGTGGACACTTCGCATATGAATGCAGAAAGAAGCAATATGACCAATGAAAGCAAGGCCAAACATAGTCAAGCAATATCACTACGAATAGCTCATTGTTCTCAGTATGTGCATCTCCACTTGAATGCAATGTTGTCTAAGAAAGTCCAAATGACAGATGGTATTTAAACTCAGGTTGTAGGAATCATATGACTAGTAATTTAAATCTATTTTCTAGTCTAGATAAATCAGTTCAAACTGATGTCACACTTGGAAACAATATTCAACTTACTGTTTTGGGTAAGGGTACTATTGATATTCTAACCAAACAGGGGGGACAGAAATTTATACCTGATGTTTATTATGTTCAAGGTTTGAAGCATAATTTGATGAGCATTGGACAGTTTATGGAAAAAGGTTACAGAGTTCACATGATAGGAAAGCATTGTCTGATCAATGACATATATCCAAGCAATCAATTAATAGCCGAAGTGCAGATAACAAGCAATTGCTTGTTTCGTTTGAGGATAAGACCAATCATAAAAGCAAAAACAACTCAAGTTGTTCATGGAAGTCAGAATGAAAATTCTGGAGCTGCATTCAAAGCAGAAAGTAAATAAGCAAAAATTCACTGCAACAAGGAAGAAAAAGACAACAAAGAAATGCAAGCATCATTTCAAACAGAAATAAATGATGAATCCTGGTTGTGGCACTTCAGATTTGGACATCTTAATCTTGGTGGGCTGAAGCTACTGCATATAAAGGACATGGTAAAATGATTGCCATTGATTGATAAGCCAGAGAAAATTTGTAAAGGCTATATTTTTGGAAAACAACACAGAGAGACTTTTCCAGTCGGAAAGTCATACAAAGATTGCACACCACTTGAAATTGTGCACTCTGATATTTGTGGACCGATGCAAAAACCATCCATGAGAGGATGCACTTATCTTCTCACATTTATTGATGATTTCACAAGAAAAACCTGGGCATATTTCTAAAACACAAATATGATGCGTTTGGTTGTTTTCAGCAGTTCAAGGCACTTGTGGAGAAGCAGAGTGGTTACATCATCAAGATATTAAGAACAGATAGAGGTGGTGAGTATGTTTCAAATGATTTTTTAAACTTCTGTAAAAATCATGGCATACACAGGAAATTCATTGCATGGTATACACCGCAGCAGAATGGTATTGCAGAGAGGAAGAACATAACCATTATGGAGATGGCGCGTAGTATGTTGAAAACCATGCATCTGTCAAATGAATATTAGGCTGAAGCAATGGCAACTGCTATATACATCATGAATCGATATTTGACAAAGAGCATGAAGAACAAAGTTCTGCATGAAGCTTGGACATGTATGAAACATAGTGTATCGCATTTAAAAGTTTTTGGTTGTGTAGCATACGCACATGTTCCATATGAGCTAAGAAGGAAATTAAACAATAAAGGATAAAAATGCATTTTTATTGGGTATTCTGAAGACACAAAAGCATAGAAGTTGTATGATCTTGTTGCAAGAAAAGTTATTATCAGTCGAGATGTTCAGTTTGTAGAAAATGAAGCATGGGATGGAACCGTAGAGAAGAATGTTAAAATCGTGTCACACGTTGAACATGATGATATCATAGAAGATGTGGTTGAGACTCCGCATGTGAATCAGAACTTCGCAGCTCCATCTACTCCCATGAAAGCGCAGCATGTTTCACCACAGGGAACTCCGACATAAGTCGCAGTTCAAGCTACTCCGACAAGCACACCAAGTGCGCAATGAACTCCATCAAGCAGTTTGCGAAGTTCGACATCATCAACTCCGACAAAGACAAGAAGTCTGCGTGAGATATATGATACTGGTACACCCAATTCATTCTCAGTTTTTGCATTATTTTCTCAAATTAATGATCTGCTAACATTTGAAGAAGCTATTGAAGATAAATTTTGGGCACAAGCCATGGATGAAGAAATAGAATGCATTGAGAAGAATCAAACATGGGAACTAGTTGATAATCCTAAGGACAAGGATCTGATAAGCGTCAAATGGATTTATAAGACCAAGCAAGATGCTGATGGAAATGTGTAGAAGCACAAGTCAAGATTGATAGCAAGAGGATTTACACAGCATCCTGGCATAGACTTCAATGAAAATTTTTCACCTGTAGCTCGAATGCACACTATCAGAACAGTTTTGGCCATCGCAACTCATAAGACATGGCAGGTTTATCAAATGGATGTTAAGTCTGCATTTTTAAATGGTTATTTGGAGGAAGAAGTATATGTGGAGCAGCCACAAGGCTACGAAGTCCCAGGAAAAGGACACATAGTATATAGACTAAAAAAGGCACTTTATGGTTTGAAACAAGCTCATAGAGCTTGGTACAGTCACATTGACTCTTACCTCATTTAGAATGGATTTCAAAGAAGTGAATGTGAGCCAACGCTGTACACAAAAATCAACAAGCAAGGTAATAAGCTAATTGTATGCCTGTATGTAGATGATTTAATATTTACTAGTGATTTTGGCATAGAAGAATTTAAATCAGTCATGGAAAGTGAATTTGAAATGACTAATTTGGGGTTTATGAAGTATTTTATGGGAATTGAAGTCCAAAAGACTGAAAATGACATATTTTTATCTTAGTCGAAGTATGCAAGTGATGTCTTGAACAAATTTAAGATATTAAACTGTAAGACAACTCCAACACTAGTGATAACAGGTTTGAAATTAAGCAAGGAATATGGTGGATCCAATTTAGATCCTACACTGTTTAAAAGGCTTGTTGGTAGCATTATGTATCTAACAATGACAAGGCCATACATCATGTAACGACAAGGCCATACATCATGTATGGAGTCAGTTTAATATCAAGATTCATGGAGTCAACAAAAGAATCTCATTGGAAAGCAGGTAAAAGAATTCTGAGGTATGTAGTGGAACAAAAGACTTTGGTATTTTGTATTCAACCTCAGAAAATTTAAAACTCATTGGATACACTGACAGTGACAATGGAGGCAACATAGATGACAAAAAAAACACATCTGGGAATACATTTCATTTAGGAACAGGTGTTGTATCATGGGCTTCAAAGAAACAAACCATAGTAACTCTTTCTTCAACAGAAGCAAAGTATAATGCAGCTACAAGCATTACATGTCAAGTCATTTGGATGCGAATGATGTTAAGTGATTTGTCACAAAACCAACAAGAACCCACAGTCATTTACTGCGACAACAATTCAACTATCGCACTGTCAAAGAATCATGTGTTCCACAAGAGAACCAAACACATCGACACAGGGTACCATTTTATCAGAGAATCGATAAACAACAAGTAAATTTGTTTAGAATTTTGCAGGTCTGAAGATTAGGTAGAAGACATATTTACAAAACCATTGACAAGGGACACATTTCAATATCTCTAAAATTGTTTGGGAGTGACAAGTTCTGTGCAGTGAACTTCATGATGCATAGAGCATGTTTCAACTCTGAAACATTTTATAAAATTTTATTTTTGTTTAATGATCCCCATCTGCTCATAATTAAGGGGGAGTGTTGGAAAAACATAATTAAGAGTTGATTGTGTATCTAGTCTTCGTCAGCTCTATCAATCACCCTGTCAGTCTTTTTGTGTCAGTGCGCAGAGTCTGCAATGTCAGCTAGTCAGTAATTTTGCAGCCAATCCAACGCAAGTCAAGTTTGTATTTATGTAATCACGTTTGTATTCTGCATGTCAAGAACTTCTTAGGTAGAAATTTATTACATGCTTAAATGTATCACAATAGCTTCTAGGTGAAGTGATCTTTAGTCAGTGGTGATGAAATTTCTATATATAAAAGAAGATAATTGAAGATCAAAGAGAGATGTGTGAGGGAAGAAGAGAAGGATTGAAGAGCCGTGAAGTGTATGAAGATCCCAAGCTCTGTAAGAAGTGAAAGTTCATAGTAAAATCTCATCTTTGTGTAATGCGAAAAGTTACTCAGTTTTACTACGGTAATATATATAAGTTCATAGTTTTATGAATTCATTCTCAAGAATGTTGAATGTTGCATGCCACACATCTTCTCCATATTTACTTGCATAAATGTTATTTACATTTACTGTTTGTAAAAGAAATCAATATTTCTCAAATAGTTCACCGTGGTGAAAGTTCTATTTTAACAAAGAGTAACTTCACATAAATGTTTTGGTTCTTATGTCCTAACAAGAAATGTTTTAAGATAAAGCTTGTTTAAGATTGAGTTATTCTAAGTTAAAGAAGTATGCAAAGTTAACTTGTGCAAAGTTAATCTTCGTGAATTAATTGAGAAGTTCGCGAAGTAAAGTATTTCTCAAAGCTAACTGTGCATTTATGCGAAGTTCAACTGCGCAGTAAAAAGTTGAAATGCGCACTTAATCTCTGCGCAGTTAATCTGCGAAGTTAATTTTGGAGAAGCTTGTTTTCAGATAAGTATTTGTTCGACACCATCTAGAGCAAAGAAAAAGAAGGCTTTCACTCACTGCGCAGTTCAATCCTCTTGATTGCACGGTGTGCTTTTCCCTTGATAATTAACAGGTTAAAGTTTATAAAATTACAAAGTTTAAAATTGAAACAACCATATTTCATCCAAAGTTCTGCCAAAAATCTAAATACTAGTACAACCACAAATTAAGTAAAAATCTAAATACTAGCATAGTCACAAATGGTTACTTAGTTTGTGTTCGATTAACTCGTATAGCCCACCGGCCAAGAAGCCTTTCACTGAAAATATGCTTACTAAAATATCAAATTATACAGACACACAAGTGGAATCCAGGTCAAATGAAAATTTGTTTTCCAAAATATCAAATGATACAGATGCATAAGTGGAATAGTACTTCAGGTCAAAGGACCAAGGTAAGTGAAAAGATTAACCAACTTTACTAGGTTAAAGGTTAAATTGTAAAGAAGAATCCGCTCCTTCCATAACAGAACCCTTCCCAACAACAAAAATCCAAGAGGTTAAAAAAGTTACAATATAAAATTAAAGTAATTGAAGTTGTATTTAAGGAGAATCCTGTGATATGCCCAAACTATGAGCTTGTGGCTAAGACCCAACTCATCTCAAAAACATTAGTTAATTTGGAAAAGTCCTCTTCAGAAAGACCCTTGAAAGTAACAACTTATATGAGATAATGCAACATGCTCTCATTCCATATGAATAACACACACATTGGTTGGAACTCGAGAGTTCTATTTGGATAGTGCCACATGTTACCAGAGGTAGAGAACTCAATCGCAGGATCGGTTTCTGTATGCACTGACACAACCATAGTCGATGGAGGACCAAGTAATTAAAACTAAACAATCAAAGCTACAAACCAATCAAGGCAGCCAAATTTCAAGTAGGGAAAAATAAAAAAATACATCACTCATATGTTCTCGTCTCTTGTGCTTGGCTACAACATGGTGGATATCGACCTTATTGTGATTATTGTTAAGAGCCATGCTCCTGCTAACATAATTATTTTTATAAATTAATGGTCAAATAATTTTGTGTTCGATGGAGTTACCTTAGCTTTCATTCTGCATCCCTGTACTACCTTGAATGGATTTCAATTTGGTTGTTATGATAAAGCAAAGACACTATGGTTTCCATGGACCTAGCTATGACCGTCACTTCCATGAGAAATGTTTGTGCAAAAATATTCCATTGCAAATAGGTCTTTTCCTAGCAGGAAGAGAAGCACCTTAGTTAGGGACAGACTGTAGAAAATATGAGAGGTTCTTGCAGATTCTTGGTTTAGCTACTTGGAATAGACCCAAAACCTAAATCTAAACCTAATTGTTATCTGTTAATGCCTAGTTGTAATCACATATTTTCCATGCTTCAACTACATGTTATCATGAGCTAGTTTTAATTAAACTAGAACTCTACCAATTATCCATGCATCAGCTACTATTTATGCATTCATCAACTAACATTTATTTTTGATATCCTTTTTTTTTAATACATGAGTAGTTGTAAACACAGGTTATCCATGATTTAGCTACCTATTATCACCCACTTCTTTTAGTTAAACTAGACCTCTACCAATTCTAGCTGCAGTTATTTTTGATATATTCATATTTTATATAATTGTTTATTTGGAATTTCAAGACTACCATAGAATCAATTTGGACAGTACACTTGTCACATCCTCATGCAATCTAGGAAAAGATAGGGATTTTAAAATGGTAAACTGTATAATTGGGATGATTGAAATTGTGCCAAAAAGGTAAACCTTAAAAATAACAAGCATGGACCATGAATTATATATGGACTATGAACTTGGTAGAATTGTTGGAACCATGATAACTAGCATAGCCACTTAACTTGTGGCCATGAATAAGTTAAGTGTCACAAAAAATTAATTGTTCTTTATGGGTTTGTAAGAACTGCCTCAACTATTTATTCATGCATTAATTATCATTTATCCATGCATATCTACGAGTTATTTTTGTTATTCTTTTTTATAATTGTTTACAAGTGTCTCATCCTCATGCAATCTAGGAAGAACATAGAAGTAAACACCTATCGATATAACAAGCAATTGAAATGAAGAACATATTGACATGTGAATCCATGGATTATTCCACCACTGATACAGTGCATCATAAACCCGGTATGTATCATAAAATTTTTCAAATAAGGTCAAACCAATAAGCTCTTACAGGAGAGGATATAAACAATATCTCAGTGGTTTGGCGAAACACATTAAATGATACAGTTTGATTAGTAGTGGTTTGGAGTGAGAAAGGATGAGTAATAATTTTACATGTATCAATTTAACGGTGCATACCCTAATCTATACGAATCTATGTAGAAAAATAAATATAATCAGAAATCTATAGTAACTCCATTCCATCTTTTGGGATATTTTCATTGAAACCAGAGAATGATATTATCCAATTTTTTCATCCATTTGGTTGAAATTACAAAATGACGTTACATATCTCCGTCTTTTAAGATCATTTTCATTAATAAAAACAATGATATTACAATGTCACCTACCCAAATTTATGAAAATTACTATCTTATTTGCAAAATACTTTATGTTAAATTTAATTACAAAGTTTTGTAATTATGATTAGTTTTGATCATGGATGAATGTAATTACTGAATATTATTATTTAAATAAATTAATTAGGAGACAGACACCCAAGAGGACTGTTAAATGAGTATTCACTGACCCACTAGGAGGAATGGAAGCTGTTGGAAGGTATGGGACAGATGGCAGCGGTTGCATCACACCACTAGCTGTTGGTTATGACACAACTACCCCTAAAAATAGGGCATTATCCTCCAAGTGGAGGGAGTGAGAAGGAATCTCATTTAATGAGCTAGTAACATCTGAAAAGGCCTAGGCAGCCTATAAAGGCAAATTCAAATTGAGCAGGCAGCTCTTGATCAATATTTCTATAGAATATTTTCTTCATGTGCATCAAGTGATCACTGAGAGATTCGAATAGGGAGGC
The DNA here is from genome assembly GCA_027924585.1 of Larix kaempferi. Taxonomy (NCBI): domain Eukaryota; kingdom Viridiplantae; phylum Streptophyta; class Pinopsida; order Pinales; family Pinaceae; genus Larix; species Larix kaempferi. The sequence continues at coordinate 1,188,068 of BSBM01000293.1, forward strand.
TAGTGGTGAGTGTAATCCTAAGTTTGCATATTTTTGAAAAGAACTAGAGGTGCTGGTGCAAGTCTATTGGACTGCTAGTTATTGAAGATACAAAAGTTATTTGCTACTGCAAGAAGAAGTCCTACTTCCTGAGTTTCTTCCTCCTGGTGGTTCAGTAAACAAGATCGGGGGTCCTAAGACAGTACTTGACTGTTTTCAAGAATTGGTTGGGTGGAACAGTCTTCTTGGGTTGTTTGTTGCCCTACAGATTCATCTAGGTTCTACAAATTTTCTATTTTATCTCAGCTAGTAATTTAGTTCTATATAGTTAGCGTTTATTGTTTTTTGTTTTTCAAAAAGAAATTCATCCTAGATTTATTCACAGTTTGAAAGTTAAAGTTTAAATGATGATTTGGAATTGATAAACCAATCTCTATATTTTTTCACATGTTGTTCTATGCATCGTACTCTAGTATAAAGACGCATATTAAGTATAGATGAAACGATAGGCATATAGCCATTGATTCGACAGTTAATTATAGTATTCGAGTTTTGCTTCATTTTCTACCCTACAGTTAATAATAGTAATAATTACTGTATAATATATAATCTATTGCAGAATGCTCTTTTATTTCCTAAAAAATAAACATTGTTTAATTCATGTACAATCACATTGCAATATACTTAACATTACTATATACATAGTAAATAGTTAAATTTATATTCTTGTATATTATATTAAGTTTGCATTATGAAAAGGATAGATGCAATTAAATAAATGCATTCATTTTATCAAGCTACAAACAACAGTATCTTACAGTCTTCACATTATCTACATTGTACACATACATTGTTTCCATTTTCCTATTATAAGCATTGTATTGATTATTCTTCTAATAAATAATAGAAACTTTATAAACATCTTTATTTTCCATTACTATTTATTTCATTATTTTAGATCTGCTAAAACTGTAAGTGTCATTTGTAATTTTGAACCTCGTATCAAAACCCTAGTTAGGTTCAGATTTCCACTTTCATCGTATTTACAATAGAAAACATTACATTCTACATAGACCTTGGATCGAACCCTAGTCGATACCATAAATCCTGTTTAGATTTTCTTCTTCAAACTTTTACTTTATATTCAAACAAAACACGAATTAGGGTATGGCCCTAATTGTTTCCTTTGCAAACAAAATTGAAAAATGTTTCATCATTTTACTCTATATAGTTATCAACATCGACGACATTCTTAAACCCTAGTCTAGCTCAAGAAACACGACTTTAACCTACAGTATCAAGTCAAACAAAACATACATCTACGCAAAATATTTAGCATACATTTTCATTACCGAGAAGAGAATTATCATTTACATAGTGAACGAGCCCACGACTCTTCTTCATAAATTAACCAACGAAGTTGTGGTTCTCATAATGATAATTTACAACTTGCTTGCAAACAAAATCGTATAGGGTTTTTTCCGAAGTTTTTCAACAGTGGAAAGAGTCCAAAAAATTTAGCATTGACGAGCTACAACTCCAGTCGATGACATAGTATAGAAACCAAGTATCATTCAAATGAATGAGAGACAATCGTAGAATAACAAGTATGCTTCGAAAGATCTTCAACCATCAACAACGACAGAGCAATGACGAGTCTTGGCAAGGCCCGTTACTCATCTTTTGAAACCACTTCAACCACAGATGAAGAGCACTACAAGGGTTTTGGAAGACCCAAAGCTTACTGGAGTAGAAGCATGCAGTTTCCATTTGCCAAACCCTTACTCAAGATGTTGTTCAAACCCTGCGACTGACAAACAAATAACTTGGATTAGATTACTGATACAATTTAAAACTGAAAGTTTAATTGCAAAGCAAAGAATCACCATTTTCCATCTAGGGTGCTTACCTTCACAATCCTGTGGCTGAGTTCTTGGCATTCACCAAAGAGACGATGAGGTCTCTGCTTTAAATGAGACAAGGGGACTCCTATCACTCTACAACATGGTGTATCGCTTTCAATACATAACGAAGAGCTTGAAACCCTTAACGCTTTAACACTCCGAACCAGAGACTCAGATCTCAAAACTACAACGACATTATAGTGGTTTAGAACATCCAAATCAACCCTATCTACAGGTCTTGGGGTCGAACCCCTTTCAAAACCTTCCATCAAATTTTTCAGCAGCCTGTCAGCCACACAGACCGTAACAATAGCACATTGAACAACTTCCCAAGTTAAAAAACCAAAAACCCACGGTAGAAGTTAGGGTTACAATCTGATGGTATGGACTCATCACCATTGACGGTCACAACGATGCCAACGAAATTAACATTCAGACAAATAATGTCGACATTAATTGCCCACTCTTCATTACCAGTTGACAATGCCACTATTACACATGGAGGAACGATCAACGTTCAGTTCGAAGGTGTATCATCCATACACAGCGACAAGTACAAAAGCTAATACATCAAATTCGTATTACGTGGATCGCTGGAAATCCAAGTCAACTCGGGTACGTACCAAGTGTTTAATGCAGGATCGATACAGGATCTCCACAACAGCTTGAGGCCCGCGCTTTTAAATGAACCTGTAACCCTATCAAATGTCAAGTTTAATGCATGTCAGTACTTTCGACGTGATAGTAAACTATACAAGAGACTTTGTTGATATATCATTTTTTTTTAATGTTTGCATTCGTTATAGTATTTGTAATGTTTATGCAAATATATCGTTAAAATGTTTGCAATATATTGCTATCGTTTCGGTATATTACAATGTTTGTAATGTTTTGCAAACGTTTCATTATAATATAGATTTCATTATTTTTCAATCGTTGACATTTAAATCAAAATTCAATTTGATCTCACCATTGTATCTACGATACATAGGGTTATCAAATGGATCAACACTTATATGGTCCAAGCTTTGGCTACGCAATATAAATCCATGTTTTGTTTTATTTTAACTTTTATTTATATTTTTTTATTATATATTGTGGTTATTTACATAATTGCTATATGTATATAGTCTCTAGGCCAAATTACATTGTTTCATAAAGAGTCAAATAGTATAGTGGTAGATAGGAAACATGAACCACAAGAGCTAATATAGCTACTCATTAGGTATAATAATATCTTTTTGTAATAAGCTCTCAAGTATATAAACTATCATATATAGTTTGGTAATATAAAACAATAGTTCCTTCGATTTCCTATTTACATTGAATCATGTGATATGATGGAGAAATTACCACTTGGTACTACCATGCAAATGATGACAACAAGACAGCTATCATCATGATAATGACGATGACAGAACCAACTAGTACAATGACGACTACAGTGACGATGCTGCTAACTTGATGCTTTTCAATAGTTAACATAGTTTGATTATTACTCAGCTGCAATACGAACCTTGGAAGGAAGAAATGTAAGCATGCGAATCGTACCTGTATGCTTTTATACTTGCAACAATCTTTAAACATTTTATTTTTATTTACAACGGTGAATTGAACTTTACACGAACTAGGATTTATTGCAATCATGAAACTTCTTACTTGTCGTTTGCACATAGAACAGGTTCAATGCTTTAGCGTTGCAGCTAAGTAAGCTTCGGGGTCCCTCATAGGACACCCTTGTTCAGCAAAAAAAGCAAATTGTCAGTATCATCTCAAAGGAAAAAGTATCATATCACCTTTCTAACCTATCATTTCATTTATTACATCAATCATACTTATCATTGCAATGAAAAGTGTCGCATCATAATTCTGATCTATTAGTTCATTCAATTATCATAATCATAGTTGTTAAGAATGTCTTTAAGTCATCACTATCACAATGCTTCTAAACAGAATTTAAATCATGATTAGTACTAACAGCTGTTTAATTATTACTGTCACAATCAACAATTATTATTTCCGCAATTATAAATTCTCGAAATTAATGCTGTTATTGCTATTATTAAAAATTTTAAATTTTTATGAAAATTCGAGATGTTACATGTGGTATCAGAGCACAGATTCAAACTCTAGGCCTGAATAAGGTCCAAAACATGTAGCAGAAAATTGTACTAATTTGAAATTTTTATTATTATGTATCCAGAAATCATTTTCAGTTACAGGTATGGAGAACACATCTGAACAATTAAGCAACAAATTTCAGCCAAACAGTCATAGTTTGGGACAGCACTATGTAGCGGAAGGTCACGGTGAACTAAATAACAGTTCGATAGAACTGTTACGTGCTTTCCATGAATTGAAAGCAGAAATCAGATCTGTGAAACAAGACAATGAGAAGATTCTACAAGTACAAGAAAAACTAAATCAAGTACTGTTTGAACATAGTCAAACAGAGGAACAAGAGAGAAACAATGAAGATATTTCCAAATTTGAGGATATGCCTCACACTAATAAAATTCATAACATAAAAACCAGTGAAGGGAGAGATAGCTCAACCTCATCAGGAGATGCTATTGAAGTACACAAAAGGAAACATAACTATACTAGTGATAGCAGTGAAGGAGATTCCAAACCAAGGAGGAAAAATCATAAGGAATATGAATAGATTTCTGGAGAATTCAAGAAGATAAGACCTCCAACTTTCAATGGAGAAACTGAGAAAGGTGAGATAGCTAAAGCTTGGCTGTCTGGTATAAAGAAATATTTCCAGATCTATAACTATTCAGAGTTCTTAAAGGCAAAAATGGCTATATATAATTTGACCGGAAAAGCGGATATCTGGTGGCAGGACATCAAAAGGGTAAAGGGCATCAAAGATAAAGATGTAATTTGGAGTGATTTTAAACGATATTTTCAGAAGAAGTATCTATCTGAACAGTACTATGAAGAAAAATCTAAAGAGTTCTACGATTTGAAGTTGGGAGGTATGAACATGAAGGAAATGAACAGTAAGTTTCTAAACTTACTAAGATACGTACCATACCTCATAGAAGAAAAACCAAAAATTCAAAGGTACTTGAGTTGCTTACCTTTCAGTATTAAGGACAAAATCGAGTACGACAGTCCTAAGACCTTGGAAGAGGCAATGAGGAAGGCAGTTTTCTGTTATGACACAAATCGGAAAAGAGAGGGAATGTCAAATTGGAAAAATCATAAGCCCAACAATTTTGAGCAGAAAAAGAAAAATTTCAGATTCAGTGGAAATTTCGGATTTCAAAGGAAAGATTTTCAGAATCGGAATTATCAAGGAAACAACTCCAGAAACAATTCACAGCAAAATTCTACAGTACCCAGAAATGCACCTAATAATGCCAAGACTAGTGAGCCAAAGACACATATCAAATGTTTTGAATGTCAAGGCTCCCATTACGCATTAGAATGTCCCTTGAGGAAATAGAAGGCAAACAACATCAACTCTATTTAGACTGAACCTACTGTTGGAGACGTGGCAAGGGATATGCCAAGAATTAATGCAGCACTTGACAACAGGCAAGCAGATCATCAAATATCCATAGTAGAGATTGAAGGTATGTTATATGATCATCCTGTCACTATTTTAATAGATCCAGGTGCTACCTTAAGTTATATATCACCATACATTGTGGAAAGTCTTAAACTGAAAACTGAAAAGTTTAGTAAATCTTGGCTAGTTAGACTAGCAACTGGAACAAAGAGAAAAGTTTCAGATTTTATAGAAAACTGTGTTTTATCCATGAATCATTTGCAAACACAAATCAAGTTGAATATTCTACCTTTAGGTTCTTATGATATTACAGTTGGGATGGACTGGTTAGAAGCCCATCATGTCATCCTGGACTGTTATGGAAAAAGTTTTACATGTTTGAATGATGAAGGGAAAACTATAGAAATAAAATGCATCCCAAGGAAGGTAACCCTTAGACAGATCTCAGCCATGCAAGTTAAGAAGGCAGTTAGGAAAGGATGCCAAATGTTTACAGTAAACGTGGTAAATGATTAGTTTATGGATAAAGAGAACAAACTAAAATTAGAGGACATACCTGTACTAAAGGATTTTAAGGATGTATTTCCTGAGGAGATTCCAGGATTACCACTCAAAAGAGATTTAGATTTTACCATAGACTTAATACTAGGAGCGGTACCAAATTCAAAAGCTCCATATAGAATGAATATACTGGAGTTAAACAAATTAAAATCTCAGTTGAAGGAACTTATTGACAAGAAGTATATTAGACCAAGTGTGTCTCATTGGGGAGCACATGTCATCTTTGTTAAGAAGAAAGACGGAACCTTGAGACTGTGCAGAGATTATCGCCAACTCAATAAGATGACAATCAAGAATAGGTACCCGTTGCCTCGCATAGATGATCTATTTGATCAGCTGCGTGGAGCAACAATATTTTTGAAGATTGATCTAAGATCAGGATATCATCAAGTACGGGTTAAGGATGAAGATATTTACAAGACAACTTTCCGAACTTGGTATGGAAATTATGAGTTTGTAGTCATGCTGTTTGGCTTGACTAATGCCCTGGCTGTATTTATGTGTCTGATGAATAATATTTTGCATAAATACTTATACAAGTTTGCTATTGTGTTTATAGACAACATTTTAGTGTACTCAAAAAGCAAAGAAGAGCATGATGAACATTTACGGATTATCTTACAAGTATTAAGAGATCATCAACTGTACGCCAAATTTAGTAAGTGTGATTTCCACAAAGACAAAATTCAGTATCTAAGACACATAATTTCAGCAGAAGGAATCTCGGTTGACCCCGACAAGATAAGGGCCATTAATGACTGGCCGGTTCCTAAAGATGTGTCAGATGTAAGATCATTTATGGGCATTACAGAAAGTTTATAGAGAATTTTTCAAAAATTGCCAACCCCATAACTTCCTTGCAGAAGAAAGGGAAGAAATTTGTTTGGGATCAGAAATGTGCTGAGAGTTTTAAGAAATTAAAGGAACTATTGACGACAGCACCTATCTTGAAGATAGCTGACCCCAACAAGGATTTTGTAGTTTGTACAGATGCATGCAATGACAGACTTGGTGGAGTCCTAACACAGGAAGGGCATGTGGTGGCATATGAATCTAGAAAGCTGAAAGTACATGAAAATAACTACTCTACCTATGATTTAGAGTTATTGGCAGTTATTAATGCTTTAAAAATGTGGTGTCACCACCTTATTGGTAGGAAATTTACATTATTAATAGATAACATGGGTCTGAAATATTTATTGGATCAGACAAACCTGAATGCTAGACAAGCTAGATGGTTGACATTCTTAAGTGAGTATGATTTCAAAATTTAGCATATTAAAGGGATGGAGAACAAGGTTGCAGATGCCTTGAGTTGCAAGGAAAAACTAAATTTCATTTCAGCAATCAGTACTTATTCAACTAATTTGGAAAATTAGATTCTGGAAAAAGGTGAAATAGATGAAGAATACAGAAAAATGAAGGAAAAGACAGCAAACAACAGTTTTAAAAATTGTATGGTAGATTACAGAATGAAGTAAAACGGTTTATTACTGTTTAAAAATAGATTGTATGTACCAGATATACTAGAAATAAAATTTTTGATATTAAATGAGATGCATAAAAGTCACTATTTTGGTCATCCAGGTTATCAAAAGACCATTACTATGCTAAGAAAAGAATACTATTGGCCCAGAATGAAGGATGAAGTAGTAGAGTACATCGCAAAATGTTTGGACTGTCATAAGGTGAAGGTTGAACACCAACATCCTGCTGGATTGTTGCAACCATTACCAATACCAAGTTGGAAATGGGAAGTGATCACCATAGATTTTATTACTGGATTACCTAAAAATCAGAAACAACATGATTCTATCATGGTGGTAGTGGACAAACTCAGCAAGGCAGCACATTTCATACCTGTAAAGACTACTCATAAAGCTCTAGATATTGTAGAGATTTTTATGAAACATATTTTTAGACTACATGGAATACCGAAAGTAATAATTTCAGATCGTGACTCGAAGTTTACAGGAAACTTCTGGAGGTCACTATTTAAGGGGTTGAATACAACTTTAAATTTCAGTACAACATTTCATCCATAGATGGATGGACAAACAGAAAGGGTAAATCAAGTTTTAGAAGATTTATTAAGAATGTGTGTTAAGGATCAGCTTGGTAAGTGGGAAAACTACTTGCACTTAGCAGAATTTGCTTATAATAATCACTATCATGCATCGGCCAGACTTAGTCCTTTTGAAATTCTTTATGGTAGGAAATGTGATACACCTGTTTAGTGGAATGATCCAGCAAATAGAGTTGTTTTATGACCTGAATTATTGCATGCATTAGAACTAATTGTGAAACAGGTGCAAGGACATTTAAAAGCTGCCCAAGATAGGCAAAAGAGTCAAGTAGATTAAAAAAGAACTCATAAAGAGTTCCAGGTTGGTGAACATGTATTCCTCAAGGTAAGACCGAAAAAGAGTTCACTGAAATTGGGAAGCTGTGCCAAGTTGGCACCCAGGTATTGCGGTCCTTTTGAAATATTGTCTAAGGTTGGAACAGTGGCAAACCAATTGGCTTTGCCACCAAACTTAAAAATACATAATGTTTTTCATATATCATTTTTAAAGAAATATGTGCATGATACTACTCATGTTGTGAATTGGAATGATGTACAGGTGGGACAAGACAAATATTTTCCGGTGAAACCGGATTGTATCCTCGGAAGGAGGGAAACTATTCTCTGGAATCGCAGCATTAAGCAAGTGAAGGTGCAATGGAAGCACCTTAGCCCAGAAGAGGCAACCTGGGAGTTGGAGAGTATTATGTGGGCAACATACCCAACTCTATTTCAGGAACACTCAAGGAGTGATTAACCAACATCGATGACGATGTTGAGACTTAAGGGGGGGTGTATGTCACCTACCCAAATTTATGAAAATTACTATCTTATTTGCAAAATACTTTATGTTAAATTTAATTACAAAGTTTTGTAATTATGATCAGTTTTGATCATGGATGAATAATTACTAAATATTATTATTTAAATAAATTAATTAGGAGACAGACACCCAAGAGGACTGTTAAATGAGTGTTTACTGACCCACTAGGAGGAATGGAAGCTATTGGAAGGCATGGGACAGAGGGAAACAGTTGCATCACACCACTAGCTGTTGGTTATGGGACAACTACCCCTAAAAATAGGGCATTATCCCCTAGGTGGAGGGAGTGACCAGGCAGCTCATTTAATGACCCAGTAACATATCAAAAGGCCTAGGCGGCCTATAAAGGAAAATTCGAATTGAGCAGGTAGCTCTTGATCAATATTTCTACAGAATATTTTCTTCATGTGCATCAGGTGATCACTGAGAGATTCGAATAGGGAGGCTAGTGGTGAGTGTAATCCTAAGTCTGCATATTGCTGAGAAGAACCAGAGGTGCTGGTGCAAGTCTATTGGACTGCTAGTTATTGAAGATACAGAAGTTATTTGCTACTGCAAGAAGAAGTCCTACTTCCTAAGTTTCTTCCTCCTGGTGGTTCAGTGAACAGGCTCGGGGGTCCTAAGACAGTACTTGACTATTTTCAGGAATTGGTTGGGTTGAATAGTCTTCTTGGGCTATTTGTTGCCCTACAGATTCATCTACGTTCTACAAATTTTCTATTTTATCTCAGCTAGTAATTTAGTTCTGTATAGTTAGCGTTTACTGTTTTCTGTTTTTCAAAAAGAAATTCATCCTACATTTATTTACAGTCTGAAAGTTAAAGTTTGAATGATGATTTAGAATTGATAAACCAATCTCTATATTTTTCAACATGTTTTTCTATGCATCGTACTTTACTATAGAGACGCAGATTAAGTATAGATGAAAAGATAGGCATATAGCCATTGATTCGACAGTTAGTTATACTATTCGAGTTTTGCTTCATTTTCTACCCTACAGTTAATAATAGTAATAATTACTGTATAATATATAATCTATTGTAGAATGCTCTTTTATTTCCTGAAAAATAAATATTGTTTAATTCCTGTACAATCACATTGCAATATACTTAACATTACTATATACATATTAAATAGTTAAATTTATATTCCTGTATATTATATTAAGTCTGCATTATGAAAATGATAGATGCAATTAAATAAATGCATTCATTTTATCAAGCTGCAAACAACAATATCTTACAGTCTTCACATTCTCTACATTGTACACATACATTGTTTCCATTTTCCTATTATAAGCATTGTATTGATTATTCTTCTAATAAATAATAGAAACTTTATAAACATCTTTATTTGCCATTACTATTTATTTCATTCTTTTAGATCTGCTAAAACTGTAAGTGTCATTTGTAATTTTGAACCTTGTATCAAAACCCTAGTTAGGTTCATATTTCCACTTTCATCGTATTTACAATAGAAAACATTACATTCTACATAGACCTTGGATCGAACCCTAGTCGACACCATAAATCCTGTTTAGATTTTCTTCTTCAAACTTTTACTCTATATTCAAACAAAACATGAATTAGGGTATGGCCCTAATTGTTTCCTTTGCAAACAAAATTGAAAAATGTTTCATCATTTTACTCTATATAGTTATCAACATCGATGACATTCTTAAACCCTAGTCTAGCTCAAGAAACACGACTTTAACCTACAGTATCAAGTCAAACAAAACAAGAATATACACAAAATATTTAGCATACATTTTCATTACCAAGAAGAGAATTATCATTTAAACAGTGAACAAGCTCACGGCTCTTCTTCATAACTTAACCAACGAAGTCGTGGTTCTCAAAACGATAATTTACAACCTGTTTGCAAACAAAATTGTACAGGGTTTTTTCCCAAGTTTTTCAACAATGGAAAGAGTCCAAACATTTAGCATCGACGAGCTACAACTCCAGTCGACGACATAGTATAGAAACCAAGTATCATTCAAACGAACGAGAGACAATCGTAGAATAACAAGTATGCTTCGAAAGATCTTCAACCATGAATAACGACAGAGCAACGATGAGTCTTTGCAAGGCCCGTTACTCATCTTTTGAAACCACTTCAACCACAAACGAAGAGCACTACGAGGGTTTTGGAAGACCCGAAGCTTACCAGAGTAGAAGCACGCAGTTTTCATTTTCCAAATCCTTACTCAAGATGTTCTTCAAACCCTGCGACTAACAAACAAATAACTTGGATTAGATTACTGTTACAATTTAAAACTGAAAGTTGAATTGCAAAGCAAAGAATCACCATTTTCCATCTAGGGTGCTTACCTTCGCAATCCTTTGGTTGAGTTCTTGGCATTCACCAGAAAGACGACGAGGCCTCTGCTTTAAAGGAGACGAGGGGACTCTTATCACTCTACAGCATGGTGTATCACTTTCAATACATAATGAAGAGCTTGAAACCCTTAACGCTTTAACACAGACTCGGATCTCAAAACTACAATGACATTACAGTGGTTTAGAACCTACAACTCAACCCTATCTACAGGTCTCGGGGTTGAACCCCTTTCAAAACCTTCCATCAAATTTTTTGGCATCCTGTCGACCACACAGACCATAACAATATCACTTTGAACAACTTCCCAAGTTCAAAAACCAAAATCCCATGGTAGAAGTTAGGGTTACAATCCGACGGTCTGGACTCATCACCATTAATGGTCACAATGATGCCAACAAAGTTAACATTGGGACAAACAACGTCAACATTAATTGCCCACTCTTCATTACCAATTGACAATGCCACTATGGCACATGGAGGAACGACCAATGTTCAGTTCGAAGGTGTATCGTCCATACACAGCGACAAGTACGGAAGCTAATACATCAAATTCGTATTACGTGGATCGCTGGCAATCCAAGTCAGCTGGGGTAAGTACCAAGTGTTTAATGCAGGATCGATACGGGATCTCCACAACAGCTTGAGGTCCACACTTTTAAATGAACATGTAACCTTGTCAAATGTCAAGTTTAATGCATGTCAGTACTTTCGACGTGATAGTAAACTATACAAGACACTTTGTTAATATATCAATTTTTTTTAATGTTTGCATTCGTTATAGTATTTGTAATGTTTATGCAAATATATCATTATAATGTTTACAATATATTGCTATTGTTTCGGTATATTACAATGTTTGTAATGTTTTGCAAATGTTTTGTTATAATATAGATTTCATTATTTTTCAATCGTTGACATTTAAATCAAAATTCAATTTGATCTCACCATTGTATCTACGATACATAGGGTTATCAAATGGATCAACACTTATATAGTCCAAGCTTTGGCTACGCAATATAAATCCATGTTTTGTTTTATTTTAACTTTTATTTATATTTTTTTTATATATTGTGGTTATTTACATAATTGCTATATGTATATAGTCTCTAGGCCAAATTACATTGTTTCATAAAGAGTCAAATAGTATAGTGGTAGATAGGAAACATGAACCACAAGAGCTAATATAGCTACTCATTAGGTATAATAATATCTTTTTGTAATAAGCTCTCACGTATATAAACTATCATATATAGTTTGGTAATATAAAACAATAGTTCCTTCAATTTCCTATTTACACTGAATCATGTGATCTGATGGAGAAATTACCACTTAGTACTATCATGCAAATGATGACAACAAGACAGCTATCATCATGACAATGACGACGACAGAACCAACTTGTACAATGATGACTATAGTGACGATGCTGCTAACTTGATGCTTTTCAACAGTTAACTTAGTTTGATTATTACTCAGCTACAAGACGAACCTTGGAAGGTAGAAATGTAAGCATGCGAATCGTACCTGTATGATTTTATAGTAGCAATAGTCTTTAAACATTTTATTTTTATTTACAACGGTGAATTGAACTTTACACGAACTGGGATTTATTGCAATCATGAAACTTCTTACCCGTCGTCTGCACATAGAACATGTTCAATGATTTAGCATTGTAGCTAAGTAAGCTTCGAGGTCCCTCATAGGCACCCTTGTTCATAAAAAAAAGCAAACTGTCAGTATCATCTCAAAGGAAAAGATATCATATCACCTTTCTAACCTGTCATTTCATTTATTACATCAATCATACTTATCATTGAAATGAAAAGTGTAGCATCATAATTATGATCTATTAGTTCATTCAATTATCATAATTATAGTTGTTAAGAATGTCTTTAAGTTGTCACTATCGAAATGCTTCTAAACATAATTTAACTCATGTTTAGTACTAACAGTTGTTTAGTTATTACTGTCACAATCAACAATTATTATTTCCACAATTATAAATTCTCGAAATTAATGCTGTTATTGCTATTATTAAAAATTTTAAACTTTTATGAAAATTCGGGATGTTACATACTACCACTCTATTTTTTTCATTTTCATTGGAATAAACAAACTATATTACATCATTTCCATCTTATTGGATCATTTTCATTAAAACTGAAGAACAATATTACATTCACTCCATTTTTATCACACCGTAAATTTGTGAATTGGATCATGAATTAATATGAAGTAGAGTTAGTATGATTTCATCAACTCCTACTCCACCTACACGTAACCCCGCCCTCTATCTCTCCTAATCCTCCTCCCCTACAACTTACCACCGCCATCTCTCTCTCTTTCTGTGTGTGTGTGTTTGTGCCCCCACCCTATACCCCCCTTCTCTCTAACTTCGTTAATCCTCCCCAAATAGCTAACCCCCCACCCTAATATCTATCTCTTTCTCTCCCCCAACCTCCCTCATTCCCCTACCCCTAATCACTAAAACCCTACCCCCCCTCTCCCACCAACTCTCTCTCTCTCTAACCCTTAATAACACCTCCCCTCTCTCCCCCCAACCTACTCGACTTACCCCCACCCCTCTCTCCACCAATGCAATAACACCCCACCCTCACTCTCTACCCCTGAATCCCCCTCCTCTCCCTACCCCCTATCTCTCTCCTTCTACCCCTATCCCTGACCACCCGTCTATCTTTCTCTCTCCTAATCCCCCTCCCCTACCACTAATCACCCCCCATCTCTCTCTCTCTCTCTCTCTCTCTCTCCCCCCCCCCCCCAAACCCCCACTCTTCACCTATATTCCCCCTTCTCCCTAACCTCCCTACTCCTCCGCAAACCCTAACCCCCTTGATCTCTATCTCTTTCTCTGCCCCAAATATCGTCCTCCCCCCTACCCCTAATCACACCCCTAACTCTCTCTCTCTCTTACCCTCCTACTCATCCTCCAACCACTAACCCCTCCTTCCTCATTTTCTCTCTCCCCTCCTCCCCCTCTATCACTTTCTCTATCCTGTACTCCTCCACCTACCCCTAACTCCTATCCCTCTCTCTCTCTCGCAACCTCTAACACCCCCCTACACACACTCTCTCTCTCTAACCCCCTTACTCTTCTCCCTACCTTTACCCCCCCCCTCCTCCTCCTCCTCCTCTCTCTACCTCCCCTCTTTCCCCGACCCTTACTAACCCCATATCATACTCTATCTCTCCCCTAGTCCACCTACACTTAACCCCCATCCCTCTCTCTCTTCCTGAGCCCCCTAACACCCCTCCCTCTATCACACTCTCATTACCCCTAACCCCCCCTCTCTCTTCCTAAGCCCGCTCCACCCTCTCTTCCACTTTCTCTCTATTACTCCCCTTACCCTTAATCCACCCTCTCTCTCTATCTCTCCTAATCCCCCTCCCCATACTACTTGCTACTCCTCCATCTCTCTCTCTCTCTCTCTACTCTAGCACTATACCCCATTTCTCTCTAACTTACCTAATCCTCCTGAAACACCCACCCCTTTCCATCCTGACCTCTATCTCTTTCTCTCCCCTACCCCTAATTTCTCACATCCACCCTCTTTCTCCTCAACTCTTTCTCTACCTCTCTCTCATCCCTTTAATCCTTGACCCACCCCTAACCCCCACCCCTCTTTCTCTCCCCTAACCCCTAATCCTCCCAACCCCATCTCAAATATTTTCCCTCAGGTAAATTCAATGTTATTAATAATACACTAGTGTTTTAAGTCTACAAATCATGTGCATGTTTTATAAATAAAATTCGCACATGCAATTTTCACAGGGGGTTCACTCAATGAACTTGTTACATAGCACGACCGTTCACAGGATATTAAAGAATATTCCTAATTTCACTAAATATTGGAAAATGCCTCCTAAAATTGTATTGTTGGGCCCCCCTCCCAATATACCTTTCCAATTAAGAAAACCCCTATTTTCACCAGATATTGTAGGTATCCATTTTTATCAACACATTTTTAATACCCCCTTTATATCATATTATCAAGGTGTAACAAACAGGAGCCCTAATGCATCTTAGTATAAGAAAATAGCATGCTAAATAAAATAGAAGTATAATTCTAATAATGATCCCACTGGGATTGCAAGGGTGTCTGATCAATTTGTAGCATTGGATCGTGGAAGACCCAATTAAATAGTAATGGTAAAGGAAAAATGAGTAAAAGGAAACCCAATCAAGAGATTAATGCAACAAAAAATGTAAAAGACTGATAGTCCAATAGTCAGTGCAATGTTTAGAAAAGATAAGAATTGCATATGTTTCAAACCACAACCTATCAATCTACCAATTTTATATTATGTAAATACAAATATATCCGTAGAGAGCTCATGTTTTCTATAAGATTAATAAATTAAACTCCATAAAAATGAAAAATTGAAACCCTTTCATGGATGGACTTCCCTACCTTCCTATCAAAACAAACATAATGGCGTTTGAACCCAAATGACAATAGAAAAATTCCTCTTACTTTCCAATAACACCATATGATCATGTGCATAGCTTGGATTTTGGTCATTCACAAGATTCAATGAACTGCCTCTACCTCCTCTTTAATTATTCTTGCAATCAAGGGAATCAACAACATTTAGTTACCTTTTCTTGGTTTATATCTAGTTCTTTTTATGGCTTTACGGGAGAGGGAAAAATATTCTTTGTTAAGTTTCAAGCATGCAATAGATATAAAGATAGATAGATGGTGAAACTTTAATGATACCATTTCATGGTAATGATAACACATAGGGTATGTAAACAAGGATCTAGACATAGGATAAGTTTTATTATAATGTTTAATTACTTTCCTAGGTCATAGACTAGGTAGTTGACCACATAGTGACTAGTTGGCCCACTTCACGTCATCCTTATCCACTTATGTGCCTTATTTTTCTTTATGGCTGCTTTTATGACTATCTTGGTTAGAAAGAGCTCCCTTCCTGCTTTTATGTGCTTTGTTCTGCTTTTACTACTTGTCAAGCAATTTTCCTTGGTTTTGAGTTGGATAAAGATAAAGCTATGGTGCCTTATTGGACTTAGAAAGTTGACATGTTTTTGGCCAACACATCCACCCTGTTTTTATCATCTAAAGTCAACATATTTCTTCTTTCTGATCATACATAGGATTCCATAATTTCTTTTCACAATTCGTGATCGTCTTGACTAGTTTGGAAAGTGATGTTGCCACTGATGTGGTTTTTTGCAATTTAGTAAGCCTACTTTTTGAGAGCTTTTAGAATGCTTCCAAGGAAATTCAAATTTCTGATGTAATTATATATTTTGACATCCATCTCAGTGCCCAAGTTTGGCTGATGTAATTTTATGCAATAGACTTGTATTCCATGCATCAATTCTGACTCAATTTTCACTGTATTGTGCAATCTTTGCTTGGAAATTTTGTGTGGAACTTCTTGAGTGCTTAGATATGATTTGGATCTAATATTCTCACACTGACTTTCTATAGGAAGAATCGTTATCCCTCCTATCCCTATTGAAAATAATTCAACTAGGGAAAAGGAAAGTGAACCTCCTAAAGTTGTATCGAACCCGTCAACTTCCTCAAGTTGTATTGGATCCCTTAACTACTACTTCCCATGCTTTGTGGGTACATCATCAACTAATTTGCTCATGATGAAGTTACAACCTAATATTTTTTACCATATTATGTTAATAATTTATATTTCTCATTCATTTCATCAATATGCTCCCAAGTACCTATAATTGTGATCTGTTTTCCAAAGAAAGCATTTCTGTGAAAACTTCCACAAAGAATCATCTTTTTTTCATGGTTTCCCCACTTCCCACAGCATCTTTTTTTGCACCTCCAGATATCTGGTGTCAAATCATTGCTTGTTTACCTATTTCTCCGATGATGGAACTTAGAAGAGGCTTTCGACCTCACCCACTTAATCCTATAAGTAAGTTAGTTCCCTATTGAAATCCCTCATAGCTATCACCCGCCTAAGCCTCTTATGCTACACCCTCCTTATCAGATGGAAGGAAGGAAGGAAATTAAATGCATGAAATTCAACGAGCGAGTTTA
This sequence comes from Larix kaempferi, assembly GCA_027924585.1. Lineage (NCBI taxonomy): Eukaryota > Viridiplantae > Streptophyta > Pinopsida > Pinales > Pinaceae > Larix > Larix kaempferi. The sequence continues at coordinate 1,205,325 of BSBM01000293.1, forward strand.
CTATTGAAAAATTCGAGTTCAAGAACCTAGATGGATACACATAGGGTTGGAATTTGTATTCATCTTTTCCCATCATATAATTTTTTTTTATGTTTTTGGTTCTAACTTCTTATACTCCCCATCAAAAAACGTTTTGCCTAAAATTTTGGCCTTCAACAATGAAGTTTTCATAAGAAATTAACCCTTTGATAATGAAGTTTTAATTAAAAATTTACCCTTCCATAATGAAATTTTAAGTTAAAAACTACTCATTAAGTGTTTTTTTGCAACTACAATAAATGTTGAATAATAAGCAACCACTTTTCAAAATATCAACAAAGTAGGAGTGCATTTTTTGCAACTTGTAAGCTAACAAAATACATTAAAAAAACCAATTTTCAAGTACCTTTAAAGTTTTGAACTTGTGACCTTCCCATTTACAACTTCTCATCTCAATTAATCATTTCCAATTGCTCTACGTGGGAAACTTTTGTGATTGTTACATTAGTAGTCAGTCAACCAATTATTGAAATTTGCAAATAATTTTATTGTTAAAGTAGAAATTTGAAATTGCAATTTATAATTCCTAAATGGTGGTTTCAATCATTTTTTTGTTTAGAGTAGTAATCTGAAATTGCAATTTCTAATTAGTCAATTAATTATTGAAATTTGCAAATAATTTTATTGTTAAAGTAGAAATTTGAAATGCAATTTATAATTCCTAAATGCTGGTTTCAATCATTTTTTTGTTTAGAATAGTAATCTGAAATTGCAATTTCTAATTCCTTACATTGCAATATGCAAGTGTCAAGTTGAAATTGCATCACCAATGATTGAAATTCTAGAGTTTGTAATTTCTTAAATATCCACATGATGAGACTTTAATCTACATTAATATTTTAATTTTCAATAAGCAATTAAAGTCATTACCAAAAAGTGTGTGATGTGTACATAAAAAATCTAAGATATATTTTTCTAATATAATGAAGAATTGAAAGTTAATTTTGATCAATACATCTTTATGAGATCAATTTAAAATGTGTGCATATTTTATACAAATTATAATCACATTATACATAGTATCAACAATTTCAAGATTGTAACTTGTTTAACTTCACTACTATCATGTTTATATCCACCATAAACCTTTATAACAATCATGCTTCATCATGCACAAACATTTTGACCATTTTGACTATTAAGAAAAACATATTTTTCATAATCCACAAAACTTAATCAATAAACCTTTATAACATCATGTTTCATAATGCACAAACATTTTGACTATTAAGAAAAACATATTTTTCATAATGCACAAAACTTAATCAATGTTAAGGGTTATTGGTTATTTAAATCTTTATAACAAATGATTAATTTTAATTTCAAAATTCAAAGTATGGAGTATTAATCACTTGTTCAATAATCTTATTGAGAGTTGTATAATCAATTGTTGAAATTGGTGGCATCATGGGTGAACAACCAAGTGGCAGAGGAAGCTAGTTAGTTAGACATCGCGTCGGAAATATCTGGAAAACAACATGAATGCAAACTACAAGGATAAACTGATCATGATTCCAAGGTTGATTAGCATAGGCTAGGTGGTATTGGTATCCTCCGAAAATAAATAACCTTCATTTGAGTGCCTATTCTACTTAGATTTTTTAAATTCATGACCATCACTACATGATGTGATGCGCACCTTCCCCTCAACCACAAGGGAAAAGAGGAGTTATATTGATCCTAGAGGGATTGTCTACGAATTGTGAAGATGGTGGAGGTGGAAGAATACTCATCCTTGACATGGTGGTATGAAACTATGAATTGCCTGAGGATACCGTCGAAGTGATATTGGTGTTACCGCAACTTGAATGCCTTTGCAAGGAGTGGAACGCTCTTTTCACATCGTCTAAACTCATAACTAATAGATGGGCTGAGGCGCCTCCAAATAAAAATCCATGGTTGTTTCTTTGCAAAGTCAATTCCCAAATGGGTGATTCCTCAACGAATTCTTCCGCATATTGTTTCTTCACACGGACCTAGAAGAACTGCATCTTCATCTCCTTCATTTCAAAGAGAAATGAAAAGGTGAATTATAGACCATATTACTCTGTATCGGCCCAAGGATTGTTCTTGGTGGATATTTATGATGGTAGTTATGTTCTCTGCAATCCTCTCACCCAAGCATTCTTGAAACTCCCCCCATCACCATGCCATCCATAAAGATACTTTTGACCAAATGCATTGTGTCCTGGAATGTGGGTAATCAAGAGAGTTGTGAGCAATAGGGTAGATCTAACCATTATTACACTTGTATTGTAAATAGCAAAGAACAACAACCATATTTCAAGCGAACCCTAACCCCGAGGTGGAAAAGCACGAACACGCAACACCAGGAAATGAGAGGGAAACAAACATGGCGTCTAATCAATACACCACATAGGAAGCATCATGCAGAGAGTAAAGAACACAAGCAAAGGTTGCAAGAGAAGCCTTGACATTAATTAAGTTTTACAAAATTTATTAATGGTAAAAAAAACATTTTTATTAATTACTTACCTGTTTAGATAGACGACTCCATAAAAAATTTGGTCTTATTTGGTGGGAAAAATGCCTTGTGACGGAAAAATGTCCATCAAATTCCAACCTTTCCAATAATGGAATCTCTAATGCACCTATCAATTAATAATTGACTTTTGAAAGTGAATGTACCTACCTTTGATACGGGACTAGGTTCCTTTGACTTGCATAGATTCCTCATTAGCTTAAAAAATGTTTTCTAGGGAGAACAAGTAGAGTGAAAGAAACTAACTGTTTTCATTGTACTTTTCGCAATGACAGCATACTTCCCGCAATCTAAAAGTATTTATCCAAACTCACCACACTCAATGTTTGAAAAGAATCCTTCCATTGCAATTGCTTCAGCTATTTCCATTACATGAAATGATGAAAAATATCCTTCAACTACTTTCATGACTATTAGTTTTCTAAATCATGGCATGCGGGATTTCTACTGTTGAAGCTTCAGATCTCCCTGAAATTCAATTACAAACGCCGAGTCATCAAGTCTTTTATTTATTTTTTGGATTATCAGGTCGTGCCGTCTAAGTCATAGCTCAGTATTGGAATTAGCAGTAATCATAACTTATGGCGTTGGAAAAATATTTTCCTCATCGCACAGAGGGGCCTTGCTGTTATAATCATGGTGTAGTGGTATCGATAGAGGCTTAACATGATGAGCTTCAACCAGCTGCTTGTATTAGTCATGGGAAAGATGGAAGCTGTTGATCATCCACAATATCATCATGGAATCTATTGCTCATCCACAATATCATCAAGTTTTTGTGTAGCCCCTGAAGAAGAACTACTCAGAGGACATGATACTCTTCCAACTTCTCAACAATGCCACCAAGCAATGCTGCCAAGCTTCGATACTCTGCATCCCATGACCAATAGAAGATGGTGACCCCTATAGCAATCACTGGATCCATGGCCTGCACGCCTGTGATTTGCAAGGATGAAACGACTAGGGCACAACGTGAAGCTGTAGAGGAGTTGAGCACAAAGTAGTATAATAGAGGGGTCCACAGATGCCCATGGGGTAAATTTGTGGCCGAAATAAGAGATTCAATAAGGTGGGGGCTCGACTCTCGAGTGTGGCTGGGAACTATCAAAATGGCGGAGGAGGTTTCCATGGCTTATGATAAAGTTTCTCTTCTCATTTGTGGAGCTCCGGCCTCGTTGAATTTTCCCATTGATGTCGTAATGAAGGATTTGGCAGATAGTAATTGATGTCATAAGGAAGGATTTGGCATATAGTAATTACAGATCGTCGTCTAAACTTATATCCTCTCGGCAAAAAGCGCATCAAAGTCTCTGACAATCAGATCGAATTAAGGAAGAAAATAGAGGTGCCGGATGTATATTCTCTTGTAGTGGATTTTAACAAATAAAATGTAGAAGGGGATGATGGAATGAACACCATGTGGCAGAAAAGAAGTAGTGATCACATACAAGAGGAGTAATCTGGATTGGAAATCCCTCCGTGGGATAAGCATTTATGAACTGCTACCTTCTGATTGATTAATGGTGTGCCAATGAGTATTAATAATAATAATGATTTATGCTTGGCCTTAGACTCAAATCTTGTAGAGTTGCAGGACCTTGGGAGTGATTACTTGGAAGAGTTGCTTCTTTCCGTAGAGCACTCTAATTATTTCCTTCAATTTTCTATGCCTCCATTGTTGGATATGGTGAAAACATAAATAAATAAACAAAACTTTCGATCTTCACTTGCTTCTGATTTGTATTTGTGTCTCGTATATATCGTATATAGTGTACACTCTCTCATAGCAAAAGTTTCCGAGGTTTTGGATTAGTTAGTACGGTTAGTTAATTTGCTCAACTAAATTTGTTATTGGTCATAATAATTTTTTTTTTCAGTTTGATTGCATTCATTTCATTAATTTAGCTTTAAGAAGCTAACCTCCTACTTGACTAATACATGCCACAATTCCAGGGCCACTGGCCTCCCATACTCCATCATATACCCTTGGCATATTAATGCATCACTGGGTAGTGCGGTCATTTTGCCTCTACATCATTCGACATAACCCCAAACTCATACATATATGTTTTTTGCAGGTTGAAGTAAGCTTCCAGGCATAAACCTTTAATAATGTGAAAACCATTTTTATACTATTCAGTAGCGGTTTCCTTACCTTGGTGGGTTGATTCCATTTGGTTTAACATTGGTTGGTCAAGTGATTTAAAGGCTACGCTTATTTGACAAGCACTAACCTTATTTTTGAACTAAATATCCCACGAAATAACAAATTTACACAGAATTTTAGCAGGTGGATACAATTGCATATGGAGAGCATCTATAACACATATACCATATGTTCCAGTTATTTTTTGTGGAATTAGGAAAAGAGTTTCCTACAATGTTTCGTGACATACCCTTTAATTGAGGCTTGTAGCAGTAAAATGGGCGAGCTTGAACGAGAAAAACTGGATCCATTACTTGAGTGTAGATAGAATAACCTCTGCAAATCCTACATATCAAAACATTAGAGCAATGATTTAGTTGATGGTATATTATATGTAATATATAAACAAGAGTAAATGAAAAACACCAAACGCAGGAATCATCCAAACCATACATGTGACAATATATTCATCCAATTGGAAAAACGAATGCAACAATTAGCCATTAACCCTGTGGAATTCGAATATACAATGATTCAATATAGGTGAGAACAACAGAGAATTAAATGAAAATTCTGTTAAAGTATTCATTTCATGTTACTATTCAAGTCAACCCTTAACCCGACTTGCGTAACAGAATATTGCAGATATAATCAGTATAAGAATCATACCTAACGGAGAATTCTCAAATTGGTTCACATCGAATCAACCCAGGAGATGAGTAACCATTTGCATGCAACAGATCCTGGCAGAGAAAGAACCCTCCAAGCTCATCGAACAAATGCTAGAAATTTCGGAGAAGTGGGTTGCATTTCAAGCTTTCATGAGAGCTGAGATTAAATTAAAAGAACCCTCTAGGCTCATTGAAGAAATGCTAGAAAGTTCAGAGGAGTGGGTTGCATTGCAAGCTTTCATGAGAGCCGAGATTAAATTAAATTTGGAGTACAAATTCTTGTAGCTAGATATCTACCCATGCCATGCATTGGCTAGTAGGTCGAGGTTTCCATCAATTCTACCATCTGTTTACAATAGTAGTGTACCATATATTAAAAGCACAAATCCTTGAAGAAATCCAATGAGCGCCAAAATTCATTTCATACCTAACCAAACTTTGAGCACTTTTTTGCTATGAAGAATTAGTGTAATTAGAGTTGGAATTAGTGTAATTAGGGAGAAGTCTCCTATTAAGAATTAGTGTAATTACTCTTAATGAGAGTTGAATTCTTGGAACAACTAAATCATTTATAGAATGCAAAAACCCATTTTCATTATATAATTCATATTTGTAGCACCATGGTCTAAATATTGTTATAATTGTGATCTAAAAACTTATAGAAGTGTATCTTAGTTGTCGTTTTTCTATGGGTTCAAGATTTGGCTGTCCTACCCATACAAGCTATCAAGTGGCGTCTTAAAATAATAGAAACCCTAGTTAGGGTTGTACTATACTTGAGTGGATATCGACATTGCTTGGTTCAAGGTATTTTAAAAAATTGAGAATGTTTGCTACCATTTCACACTCATTTCGTGAGCATTGGTAGACAAAATAGGATGGGAAATTAAACCACCTACCACTCAACAAGTTTCTTTGATAATGGGTTGGGTCAATGTTGACTTGTCTTTTTTCCCCTTAGATTCTATGTTGGTGGTGACTAACCTCTTAATGACTAGGGTTATTGGTGTTTCTATTAGCAATATCCAAAATGTTTACTTTGTGAATGATACTGCGAACCCATGGATTTTCACATATACTCTTATTTCTATGTGAAATGTTGGCACACAACACTAAAACATCATTGCTTGAACTTTTGGTAACAAAACTCCCATGTGACTGCAGGTGAACTATGTAGATGCATGAAACCAAATATACAAAGGAAGTGATATTTCATCCCTTTCATACAACTTTTAGGAGAGCATGGTATTGTCGCTCTTCGTGACTAAAATTTTGAGTGACTACGAAGTTATCATGTCAAACCAAACCTCAATGGAGTGTGATATAACATATAGTCACACACATATATCTCCTGGAATAGTGAAATGACACTATTGGTTATCAACTTTTTGTAAAGGGAAATATTGTCAAGGTAAATGAGACTTGTGAGAGGATGCACTATTATTATTTTGTTGTTCCATAACTTGTGGAAGAGTGCAACACATCAAATATATCTCAAGGTTTAGGATAGTGTGATATTTCATTGTGACTTGTTGTGTAACTTCAACTTTCTAGAAATGAAATCAGATCATGGCTCATGTGATGTATTCATTTGAAAATCCCTTCCCCTTTCTTTGAAAGATATCTGACGACATATGAAATTTTCATTGTTTTAAAACTTGTAGCAAGTGTGATGTTATTGTTTGAATTACATTAAATGGAGATATTACATTAAAAATCTCTCTCGGTGGATGATTTTGGTCCATTGCATCCCACTCATCCCACCCAATTGACTTCATCGTTGTGGTTCCTTATATTTGTGTCATTGGTCATTGATCATTACCTCAATTCCATTAACAATTTGAAGATCCATTAATCAACCAAGCACATGATCAACATGAAAACCCTTCAATATAGAACTGGCATCAACCATCCTACATCCCGATTGAGTATCTCTTGTCCATCAAATTCAAAACCTTGTTCCCTTGTCCCATGATTTTCCCTCTGCCTTCCCTCCATTACTTCTGCATGAAATGTAATAAAATATACCCTAAATATTTGTATTTCCATATAACGTAATTAAGCCCCCTTGGCCCCTTAATACAAGGCAATATATTTTGTCATTTTTGTATCATATTTTATTCCCCAATATGAATGGATGTGATAGGATATTGCCTACCAACTGACCCCCCCATGGCAATTTTTTAAATGAAAATCGTGCACATGTTTTTCATGACACCAAATTTTTTTAGGTAGGAAAGGAAATTTGAATTTAAAAGGAACACGCTCATGTTCTTTACCACCTAAATCGAGTTGATTCCTCATGTGTTTCTGTGTCATACCTATTCCTAGGTGTTTACTTAGGAGTTAGCTTTGGGATAACAAAACATATGCTATGGGATATGGTAAACCATAGATAATTGGACATTTCAACCATTTTCTCAATATGCCTATGTTTTACCACTTGTTACAGTATGCTACACATAATCATTTTTTATGGAATTTTAGACATAGATATCATTTTTTCTGCAGATTCTGAATACTTAATTTGAAAAAACAAATTCCATTTTTTTCTATTTTTCTTATGTCATTACTCAACTCAAAAAACACAATGTTAGTTTTCTTCCATAAATTTTTCAGTTCCCAACATTTAAAAAAAAATTTATGCTTCACTTTTATACATCGACCTCTACATGCTCTAGAAAAACCATTTTATGATCATTGCATTAAAATCTTCAAAAGTAGGACCCACACTGATGTAGTGTTTTCGAGGTTTAGTCAGAAAAAAATGAAAATTATTAAATTTATTTTGAAAAATAGTGTTGCACTACTACTATTTGTTCTCTATATGTCTACCAATTTTTATAGGTTGATTGCATCATTTAGGCACTCAAAGGTGGGACCCACAAAGACATATTAATATACCTTATCATTTTTCAAAAAATGTAATCGTTAGAAAATATCAAACTTGAGATATGAATATTTTCAATGGATAATTTTTTTATATTTGGGAACATGATTCAATTTCCTACATTTCATGTTTTTTACGCAAAGCAATATTTATTGTGTAAGTATCTCAAAATATCCATGGAAATTGAGGGATTCATTTTTTTCTAGTTTTCTATTGCGTATAACATGTCAAAAGAGACCATCATTATCTTGCATCAGCCCTCAAAACATGATAAAGGTGATAACAACCTTTCTTGGAGGCCGAGGATACCCTTACGAGGTCATATGTGGTTCCGCAAGGAATTTTTCATCTCCCTATATTCTTCGAACATTCCTTTGGGGTTTAAGGAATGGGATTCCTCCTTTGATCATTATAAGGTCCTTGAGACACATACCTACTTCTCAAAACCACCTAATGTCATTGACGTTCCTAGTCATAGTTTGACGTCCCTAGTCATAGTCCAAGGGTAACTTCAAGAGGCAATGCAAGGTTATTTGAGGCATCCTTCTTTGTCCTAGATGTCTAGAAGATTCCTTTACGGATTGAGCCCCAAGTTTCCTCTGCCAACCATTTCCATCACTAAGACCCATACATAGTGATTAAAAAATTATAATGGAAACCATATCACTACATAGAGGTAGAAAATGCCATCTAGAGGTCATCTGTGGTGTTTTAAGGTGAAATTATAAACCCCAAACACCTAAAATATTCCTTTAGGGCCTAAGGCTTAGCATTCCCTTGACCATGTTCAAGTCCCCAATATCATACGTCCTATTGTAGACCTCATGATTCCAACATTATCCCAACATGGAGCACAACTCCGTGATAGATAAGAGAGGTTAGTTTTACAAAAAATCCGTAAATAATGATATAATCTCGTCCAAATACCCCAATACATTCATATTTTCATTTCACATGTCTTTCTCAATAATGAATACATGACCTATATATATACCTATTCACTCATTGCACATGTGGGCCCTTCATTAGGGTTATTGTAGTTACATACATTTAACCCCATATATGCCCACCTTTGGTTCATACCATATATGCCCCGCTTGGGTCATAACATTGTATATGCCACTTGAGCCTTGAAAGATACCTTTAGTGTCCAAGGATTGAGTTTGATTCCTTAAGTGTATTGAGACTTATACCTAGTGCTACAAAACTTATAATGGTTCCCATATCACAACTTTGATCAAGGGACTGAGGCTCATGCCTATTGCTATAAAACTTACAATTGTGCCCATATAACAAGTTAGATAAATATAACACCATCAAGGGGTTAGGTGTAGTTATTTCAATACATGGAGGTCATGTGTATTGGTTCAAGGAATTCATTTTAGCTCTTTATGTACACAATATTCCTTAAGTCCTAAAGCATAGGTTTACTCCCTCCACCATATTGAGGACCACTCAACCCATAGTTTGTGCTAAAATTTTTTAATGGTGTACATAGCCCCACTTGAAGGAAAAATATCCCCTTGGGAGTGTTGGTAGGCAGTTCGATGAGGAAATGTCGTAGTACTGCCGAAGCTGCGACACATCGGATGAGGGCGCGGAAGGAGTATTTTGTGTTAAAGTATATCACAGTTGGTGGGTTTTGGGTCACTTGGACCACATGTTATGTAATGTTGAGTCAACTGTACCGCAGTATGCGGGTTTTTGGGTCATTTGGACCGAGTCAGTTAGATATTGGGTCATTTGTCCATAGTGCCGGTTAGGAAGTCGTTTGTAAGTGGACAAACATTGTAATGGTAGAAGCCTATAAATAGACGAGAGTTGTAAGTGTTAGTGGAGAAGATAGAGGGAGATAGAGTGAAGGAATTGGCAAGAGATAAGGAGATGTATGTGTATGGAGATCTATGTTTTGCTTCTGGTATACGACTGTGGCAGTAATATAATGATGATGTTTTGGTACGACCTTTGGGCAATGTTGCGATATATGAATGTTGTTATATTTTCTTGATGCAATGTCTGCTTACTGTTGCTGGGTTGATAAATGCTGTGATTAAGTAATATGTTATAACTCCATGTCGAATGTTTAAAGTTTTTGTTTAAGTACTGCAATAGAGCTAGTCTATGTAGCCACAACTCTCCTCCTCCCTTGGCGGAAACATGGTTTCGTCTGGTCTTCCTGGATGCCTCGGGTGAGACCTCATCCACTCTGTGGGTGTTGCTGGGTGGGCTCAAACCTGCCCAGGCCGGTGCCCAGGGAGACTATGGTAGGTGTCGACAGTGAGGCGAACCCCTGTCGACCGAGGTCACGTTGGTCAACAAATGGTTCCATTGCCAGGACTGTGTGTAGAGTGAAAGGAGGTCATGTTGTGGCACCCGACGAAACCAGAGATACAGAGCTGGTTTGATCAGAAGTTGCTAGAGTTTGCTAAAGAAGAAAGCTGGAACACGCGACTGACAGTAGATCACTAGCTGGGAAGGTATATTCACGACGGTCTACACGAATGGTTTTTCTGTGAATTCCCGGTCATTCTGTACGAGTGGTTGTCAAAGCTGTTGGGTGTGTTATATCTCTTCACATGGTGGGTGCGTGTACACCACGATCCCCTCCCCAGTAGTGATTCGCCTGTGCCAGGTGCGACAGAAGGGGGGGTAAGCCTGCCAGCCCCCCCGCCCCCCTCGTTTCGGACCACAAAAAAAATTTGGGCTGTTTTTTGCTTTTTTGTTGTTTCGGCCCATTGTATTCTATCTAATCCCGGTAAAGGGATTAGGGTTGTAACCTAATTTTGGGTAAACGAATTAGGGGTTTAGATGCTGTGAATACGATATATTGTACTGTAAATGGTTAAGAAAACATATAATGAAAAGAGTTGTGCGGCTCTAAGTTTTGCTGGTTTTTTCTCAGTTAAGGGTTTTCAGGTGAAAATATCTGTGTTATGCGTGTGCCATTGTGTATTTTCTGTTAATGGTTAAGAATCTGTATCAGTTTTTACTACACTGTTAAGGTTTAAAACTATCAAAAGCTGACCTTTCAGAAGAGGAATTTCCAGGGTGGTGAGCCGACGGCTTGGACCCCGGAATTGATTTAGGAGCTACGGGAAGTCGATAGTAAGGCATCGTGGGCTGTTGAAGTTTGGCTCGATAGCATCTTGGAGGGATATATCACTGAATTTGCGGTTGACACACTGAAATCCTATAGTGAAGCTGAATGATATTTCTTCCGCGGACCAAGGGGAAGGTTTTTGCTATCGCTCCAACTGTCGATTAAGATGCTAATCTACGAGAAGGGTATATTGAAGATGCATCTTGACCAATAAACAACTTGGTGGGAGGAGGCAGTGGGTACCGTGACTGTTGGGGAATGGTACATGGAATGGTAAGGGCTAGATGGGTGCATACCATGAGGAGACTCTGAGCAAAGCCGAGGAAGAAAGTGGTCTTACAAGAGGAGGAGCGAGGTTTTGATAGGAAAAGAGGCATAGGATAGGAGAAGGTCTTGCTGTGATCGAACCGCAAAACCGTGAAGGAAGACCACAAGGGATGACTAGGCTACACCCAGGATAGAAGCAGGACCAAACCCCGGCACCAACGTACCCACACCTTTGCTCACTAGCTCACAAACAGCAAGAAATACCACTTTGACACTGCCAAGTTCGTCAATTCCATAGAAGTTAATTGGTAGCAGCACAACGAAAGGAGGAAGGAAGCTCATAATGACGGGCAATGATGCTAAGTTACCGTTGTTCCACGGAAGTGCGACAGACAACCCAGAACAGTACTGGTTTTTGTGTGAAGCGGTCTGGACTGTGAAACAGATCACTGATGCTGATGTTAAGAAAGGACAGTTAGCCATGACTCTGCGAGGTCATGCATTAGATTGGTTCATGAAGTTTGTTCTATTCCCTACGGGATCCCCAGAGAAGTCACTAGATGAGATTCAGGATGGGCTAATTGCTGAATTTAGACGGCCCAAGTCCGAAGCTAATTATATCATAGAATTGAAGGAAATTAAGTAGTGTCCCAATGAGACAGTATGGGATTTCGATTAGCGATTCAAGACGCTGATGGAAAAAGTTAGTTTCGATATGAGCGCTGTCCAACATAAAGAGTGGTTCATTGCGACATTGCTCCTGCATATTCGGCCGCCGCTGATGCAGCAAAACATTTCGATGCCCAGCGGAGCTCTAGAGATTGCAATGCGATTAGAGGTGTCACCAATTGGAGATAATGCAGCTGGGATGTCGCAGATACAGACACAGCTCGCTAACTTGACTATACAGTTGCAATATTGGAAGAAGAGCAAGGAACAATGTGATGAAGTATGGTGCATGCGATGTCGAGGTGAAGGGCATACGAAGGACAATTGCCCAAATTTCCGCAATTATTTGGTGTCAGGTGCGCCAAACCTGTTGAATGGTGGTAGCATGCCATGGTGTCATGTTTGTTAGGTGTATGGGCACAGTCACGACAATTGCCCTTATATGCAGAAAATGGTTACAACCATGAGAAATCTCTATTGCACATTTTGCAAATCGATGGGTCACGATGACAAAGATTGCCGTGCATATGGGTTTCTACAAGAAATAATGTGCGATGCATTCTACATCAAGGATGATCAGCATGCCATACAACAACTCCAACTACAACCGCAGGTAGTCCAGCCACTACCTCAACTGCAGATGCAGTTTGTACCACAACAGTTCGTGCCACAACAGTTCGTGCCACAATATGCTCCTATGCAAATGGCTCCACAACAGGCATAGTACGTACAACAGCCATAGTATGTACCACAGGGGAAAGGCATGCAACAAAATCCTATGCAGCCGCAATACCAACAGCACGGTAGATTTCGAGGAGGATACCGGGGCGGACGCGGTGGAGGATTTGGTCAAGGAGGAGGACGAGGTGGTCGTGGACCTCTCCAATGCTATCTTTGTGTGGTATGAGGGCATTACCAGCGAGACTGTTCACTACTATAGAATCAGTGTACATTCTGTTTTGTTAATGATCATACAGTTAAGAATTGTCTGCAACTGATTGCACAATGGTAGGATGGGAATGCCCCGCAGATACAGAATCAGACCTAGCCACAGCAACCAGCCCAGAACCAAGTCCAGCAACCGGCCCATAACCAAGTACAACAACCAGTACAGAACCAGCCCCCGCGACTAAATTAGAATTCAAATCCAAATGGGAACCTGCAGGGAAATCTGCAATAGACTCATATGCAGGGTGCAAATATTGTAACAATTTCTGTAGAACCACGACCACAAGATGCTTCGGTGGCTATTGTAACTCGTGGAGGAAAAAAGACTGGAGAAGATAGCTCACGACTGATGATTCGGTTGGTAGGATAGAAGACGGTATCATTTGACATCAATGCTGAACGGGAGGCATTTCTTCAGGCGCGTCGCACCTTGGAGAAAGATCGCGGTAAGGCCGTTGTTTGCGATATGCCACCTGTCTTTGACACCACATTGGAGGGCGGTCCGTCGAAACCACTGGGAACATTGCAAAGGTTTCTTGAGAGATGTTTGTTATTGGCCCGGGATCTGGCTGCCTTGGTTGAGATTGAGGGATGGTTGCAGCGATTTCCAAAAGGACGGTAGGAGTCTGCAGTAAACTCTTTACAGCGATGAAAGACTGGCAAGGAGATGAGAATGAATATTCAGATTGGTGAATATGATGTTGAATCTGTTATTCTTAACCTTGGTTCGGATGTTAACATCTTAACCAAGAAGGCGTGGTAGAAAATGGGGAGTTGCCCATTGAGCTGGTGTCCTGTGCAGCTCCGGTTGGCTAACCATGCGAAAGTAACACCCATTGGATGGGTTCCGAGGCTAATGGTTGATATTGAGGATATGAAGACTTATGTTGAATTCGATGTCATTGAAGTAGTTGAGGGAGGAAGCTCTTATCTGGCACTGTTGGGGATTGGATGGGATAACGACAGTGGAGCTGTAATCAACTTCAAGAAGCGCATGATGACCTTTGAGAATCGCGATTTCTGAGTCATAGCCCCGTTAGATCCAGCTGAAGGACGTCGATACGTTGGACCTGTAAGAGATGAAAATCCCACTGGATGGGACCATGCATTCAATATTTCTGAAGACTATATTCATCCCACTGCCACGGTGAGCTGGGTTGGCGCAACGAGAACTCTGCGTCTTCTGACTCTGATGATGCATTAGAACATTGGCAGAACCGGTTGCATGAAGTAACTCTCTTAAAATGTGGCTTAGTTACGTAGTATTTATGTCATGTTGCGACAGAAACGGTCACATTGCCTGTCTATGAGGGGTTTCCTGGTTTAACCAACTTTTTGATAGAATTTGAAGAACGGGTCTCAGAACCACAGCGGTTGCTGGCATTAGAGGAAGCACTGAAGGTCGCTCCAGCATGATGGTGGGAGACACATAATAAATCTATTGATGGTTGGTCATAGTGTCAAAGGTTGATGATGGTCCAGTTCGACGATACTGAGGTTTATCATACAGGAAAGTATGATGGCCGGCAGAATCCCAGTGATCATGTGATGGAATGCCAACGATTATGGGTAACGCGACCTAGAGATGAGTGGGTCCATGATTTTATCCATACATTAGACGAGATGCCACGCTCATGGTATACTGCAGCTGAATTGCGCAGAGAAATTACCACATGGAGGGAGTTGACGGTCTGTTTTACTCATACGTTCACTTTTGTGGATGCCAACCCTGACGTCAATAATGCCTTACAACTCATCCGCGATGTGGTACTTCTGGATGTTCCGGCATCCTACCCTATTGATCCGCACACATACTATCAAATACAGTCTCTTATGGAGTGATTCAACATAACCAGTGGGCCAGAGGACAAGGACGATCCCTGGAATGTCAACATTCCCGAATCTAAAGGAAGTCGCAATGTGGTCCCACCTCCTGCGCCAAGTAATCCGTTTAGTCAACCATTGAAGCTTCATAAGCTCAATATCGGCATTGAGGCCACTCCCAAGTTTGCAAATGTTGGGGACTATTGGGACAACGAGATGATGAGTAAGGTCACTAATTTACTCCATGATTTTCAAGACTTATTCCCTACGAAGTTTTCCGATATGAAGGGGATCCTGGGTGATTTAGGGGAGATGAGGATTCCTTTAAAACCAGATGCTAAGCCAGTCCGACAGCGACCTTATCGGCTGAATCTGCAACATAAGGAGAAGGTCAAGGCCGAAATTGATCACATGTTGGATGTTGGTATTATTGAACCAGTGGAAGAGTCCGAATGGATCAGCCCTATGGTGGTGCAGGACAAGAAAACCGATGAGGTGCGCATTTGTGTTCACTTGCAGAAGTTAAATGATGCCTGCTTGCACGACCCCTTTCCGACCCCGTTTACTGACGAAGTACTTGAAGGGGTGGGAAGCCAGGAGATGTACTCATTCACCGATGGGTTCTTTGGCTACCATCATATTCGCATTTCGAAAGAATATCGCCATAAGACAACTTTCGTTACTGAATGGGGCTGCTTTCAGTACACCGTAATGCCGTTTGGTTTGAAGAATGCACCTACGATATTCTCCGGGTCATTGTTGCTGCATTTAAAGACTTTATTCAGAAGTTCTTGCAAGTATACATGGATGATTGGACAGTTTACGGGTTGATCCGCGATCATCTTGCCAATCTGTGATTAATGCTTGAGCGATGCCAACAGTAACAGATATCGCTGAATTTGAAGAAATGTATTTTTTGTGCACCGTTTGGGATATCGCTGGGTCATATTGTGTGTAAGCAAGGGTTGCTGATCGATCCAGCTAAGATTACGCCAATTTAGGTTTGCAACCGCCGAGCACTGTTAAGCAGTTACAAGCAACTCTAGGGCATACGGGGTACTATCGCAAGTTCATCAAGGGATATGCAGGGATCACCGCCCCTATGGAGAAATTGCTGAAGAAAGATGTGCTATTTCAATGGACTCTGGAATGTCAAGACAGTTTTGACACACTGAAGACGAAGATGGCTTCGGCACCAATACTGGTATTTCCGGATTGGAGTAAGGAGTTCCATGTACATGTGGATGCCTCATCAATTGCATTGGGAGTAGTACTGGCTCAGCCAGGCGAAGGAGATCTTGATCACCCTATTGCTTTCGCTAGTCAGAAGTTGTCATCCACTGAACGCAACTACACCACCACTGCGCGGGAGGGTCTGGCAATGCTCTAAGCGCTGCAGAAGTTCAGGCACTATTTGTTGGGTGGGCACTTTAAAATGTTCACTGACCATTCCGCGTTGAAATGCCTAGTCAATAAGCCTGTGTTGGGGGGGAAGATATGTTGCTGGCTACTTCTTTTTTAGGAGTTCAATTTTGAAGTCATTGTGAAGCCAGGCCAATTGAATGCCGGTCCTGATCATCTATCACGGATTGATACAGGGGAGGAACCCACTAGTATCGAAGATGGGTTTCCAGATGCACAACTATTTAAGGTTGGTGTTGCTAATGACTATTTTGATGACATCCTCCAGTTTTTGACCACAGGTACTGCATCAGATGAGTTCACTACCAGAAAAAAGAAGCAATTGGTAGTCAAGGCTATAGACTTCCAGCTAATCGCAGGAGAGTTGTATAAATTGGGCGTTGATGAGATATTGCGCAGATGTGTCTTGTCGCATGAGCATGCACTGATACTAGTTGAAGCACATGGAGGAGTAGCAGGAGGACACTATGGCCGTCGGGCGATGGCTAGGAAGGTGTTGCGTGCGGGGCTGTGGTGGCCTACCCTACATAATGATGCGACAGACTACGCGCGGTCATGTGATGTTTGTCAGTGAACTGTCAAACCATCCCGCCGCAATGAGATGCTGCTAATGCCTCAAATAAAATTACAACCGTTCGACAAATGGGTCGTGGATTTTGTAGGATCGATCAGTCCACCAGGGAAACACACGGGTGCATGGTATATTGTCATGGCGACAGAGTATTTGACCCGATGGGTCGAGGCGGCACCTGTAGTTGATTGTTCCATGGCTATGGAGGCATGATTTTTGTTTGATAATATTATCACTCGCTTCGGCTGCCCTAAGATATTGCTGAGTGATCAAGGAAGCCACTTTCTTAATTGCACCATCAGCGCATTGACGGAGGAGTTACAGATACAGCATAAGAAGAGTACACCCTACCACCCACAGGAAAATGGGACAGCGAAGGTGTTTAACAAGGTCTTGGAGCATGCACTGACAAAGGTGTGCAATGCGAACCGTGACGACTGGGATCTTAAAATCCCTGCAGTGTTGTGGGCCTATCGCACCACATGTAAAAGGTTGACTGGTCAGACACCTTTAGGCTGGTATATGGGAAAGGAGCGATTATGCCAATGGATTACATTGTTCCGATCCTACAGGTTGTGGCTGTCACGGGTATGGACGATGTTGCAGCATTGGATGAATGTCTGGTGCAATTGGTGCAGCTAGAAGAAGATTGTTTCATCGTTGGGTTCCACCAAGGGGTCGAGAAGGATTGCCAAAAGGCATGGCATGATCGCCACATCAAAAGTAAACAATTTCAGCAAGGTGACTTGGTGCTATTGTATAACAGCAAGTTTATGAAACATCCTGGAACGTTGCAGATGCATTGGCTGGGTCCCTATCGCATCAGTAGTATTACTTCAGCTGGTGCAGTTCAGTTGCAATAGTTGGATGGGGCGATGCTCCCCAAGCTAGTAAATGGTCATAGGTTGAATCCCTATCGCACGGCCTTAGAACACCGCGATGCTTGAGTCGCATTAAAAAAAAATAAAAATAAAAAAATAAAAAATAAAAAGAGAGAGAGAGAAAAGAGAGAGTGTGTTGCAGGTTTCTTGGTGGCAGATGGCGCACCAACAGCAGAAGGAATGCGTAAGTAGGGAGGCTTTTGCTACAAGTTCAGAGCAGTTGGAGAGACATGACAAAGTTGTGACCATGATCGATGACGAATTTGGTTGAGTTAATGCAGGATTTTGTGATGATTACGGAGGATTTGGGGGTACGGGGTAGTGTTGTGACTACTGTCCCGCTAACATTTTGTGACCCTATGCCATCATCCCTATACATGATTGCACCCACCGTATTCAGCCTGGTTAACACATGGCGATGGTATGTTTTGCACATGGCATGCTAGGCCGGTACAATCAGAAGGATGTGAGGAGATTGCTTACACGTCGATATGTGGGATCTTCGGTGGCAACATGGTTGCCACTAGCTGCGTTAGTTGATGTGTTCACGCACACATATGCGAGGTAATGGAGCATCATTCCCACCATCGTGACCCGAGAATGGTCTGGCTATAAGTAGCAGAGGAAGACGGTAGTTCATTACAAAGAAGTCTTTCCGAAATAGCATGGTTATGCTGTCAAGATTAGTTTGCGAGTTGAGTTGTGAGGAATTCCAAGGAGGCTGTGGAAATGCTTCACTGCATTTCCTGTGGAAGCACCCTAGGGGCACTGTGAGCCTGAATGACGAGTGTCCCTAAGCGCCTTGATACGGTGGGTGCATTTACACTGTGGTATGACCGAGCCAAGGGCCAGTCCATCATGTTTAAGTACGCAGTAGTTTTTCGAAGGATTGTGCTCTTCTTGACTAATGAGATGGTTGGGGTGGTAGCTCCCTAACCATAGTAGGAGCCATTTACTGGTGTGCAACAGATGTGCCAGAGTCATATGCTAATTTCGCACCTTGGTACTATTCATCCTCTTTTCCTTCCCGTCTGTACCATTCACAGAGACTCGAGGATGAGTTTGAGACGTACATGACAGCAAGTCGGGGGATCCCCACTTTCAGGTAAGACTTACAGAACAACGAGACGCTGATCAGTGTAGCAGAAGGCGCAGGACAACACCGCGTGATCTAGACAGCAATAACAGTTGCAGCAACATCGAACAGCTGTATGCAGACTTCAAAGTAAAGACCACAGCGTGTACGATGTCCAGCAGTTGACGTGGCTCGAGGGCGAGCCACAAGATTGTGTTGTGGGCCTGTTGGCAGGTGGTTCGATGAGGAGATGTCGCAGTACTACTGACACTGTGACACATCAAATGAGGGCGTAGAAGGAGTATTTTGTGTTAAAGTATACCACAGTTGGCTAGTTTTGGGTCACTTGGACCACATGTTATGTAATGTTGAGTCAATTGTACCGCGGTATGCAGGTTTTTGGGTCATTTGGACCGAGTCAGTTCGATATTGGGTCATTTGTCCATAGTGTCAGTTAGGAAGTCATTTGTAAGTGGACAAACATTGTAATGGCAGAAGCCTATAAATAGACGAGAGTTGTAAGTGTTAGTGGAGAAGACAGAGGGAGATAGAGTGAAGGAGTTGGCGAGAGAAAAGGAGATGTATGTGTACGGAGATCTATGTCTTGCTTCTGGTATACGACTGTGATAGTAATATAATGATGATGTTTTGGTACGATCTTTGTGCAATGTTGCGATATATGAATGTTGTTATATTTTCTTGATGCAATGTCTGCCTACTGTTGCTGGGATGATAAATGCTGCGATTTAGTAATATGTTATTGTTAACACCTAAAAAGTGCTCACTAGCTCATTCCCCTATTCACATGACCCATTTGCCCACTTTTTCACCATCTGAGCCTCTGAAACCAACAAAAGGTCACCAAAAGACCTTGGTACACCCCTTTTTCCATTAAAAAAGATTATTTTTCCAAGAAAATCATAAAAAACCCTCAAAAAGGGTCCAAATTCCCAAAAATATTAAAAAGGGAATTAAAATATTATTTTTATTCAAAAAAGGAAAAAGGAGGGAAAATTACCTAAACCATGTTGGTCAATACCATTGGTTTCCACAAAACCACAAATGGTATTCCTCACCACCAAAACCTATAAAAAGGTGGTAGGGGCTCCTCATTTCACATCCTTCCATTATCTCATCCTTATGCTGCTGAAATCTCCCTTGAGCACTTTTAGCCATTGAAGCAACCTTGGAGAAAGAGACCTATTGGAGTTTGGAGCTACTCATCTTGGGAGTTGCTCAACATCAACCTTCACCATTGAAGGTAATATCGCAAGCACTTGCTTGCCCCCCACTTTTCAATACAAAAATTTATTTCTTATGTTTCTTGTTCTTGATTTTGAAATATTTACATTATTTGCTTAGATTCTTGTTTAGATCCATGAAAAGTATTGTTTATTTAGTTTATTGTTTTTATTTCTATTGAAACTGCTACTACTAGTTAGTAGGTGCCCATAGCACTAAGCTTGGTTGCAAAACCGAGCCAACAGTTTTTGGCGACTCCGCTTTGGTTTGAACTTTAGATCTCTAGCTTTGCCATTAAATCTTAGTTTTTATAAGTTTTTAACCATTAGATCCATAGATCTGCCATCTTAGACAGCAGATCCATTGCTGTTCTGAGATTTGGCCTCAAAAAACAGCCCTAAATTTTAAATTTTCGAGTTCGTTTCTCGTTTTCCGTGCACGGCTTCTGCCTCGCGGCTTTTTGCCAGACAGTCGCGCGGTCCATCGCGACTTTTCTGCATTTTTCCGCGCGGTCCATCGCGGCCTTTTTCCAGACAGTCGCGCGGTCCATCGCGACTTTTCTGTGTTTTTCCGCGCTGCACACCGCGGCTTCGCGGCCTTTTTCCGCGCTGTCCATCGCGACTGTGCGCCCAAAACCTGCGCGGTCCATCGCGACTGTGCGCCCAAAACCTGCGCGGTCCATCGCGACTGTTCGTCCAAAACCCGCGCGGTCCATCGCGACTGTTCGGCCCAAAACCCGCGCGGCCCATCGCGGCTGTTCGTCCAAAACCCGCGCGGCTGAATTTTTTTCATTCGGCCATCCCGATTTTGAAAAATATTTTTTACTGTACTTTCTGCCCATAACACATTTTTTACAGTATCAAATTCTGCATATTTTCCAGAGTTAGAAAATTTTTTTACTATTTAAAAGTGCATACATAGAAATCTTTTTAAAAATTTTCAAGAAAGTGAAAGAAAGATTCATTTTGCATTCTTTATCTAGATTCAATTTTTTTTTTCTTGTTTACTTCTTTAGAATCTTGCCCTTAGCAAATTTTATTGAAACGAAGAAATCCATTTATTTCTTTTAGAAGTTTATTATTTTCTTTCACAAATCCAAAAAATCCATTATTTTTTGAGTTATTTTTGAAAAAACAAATTAATTTCTTTTTAGTGAAAAAAGTCTTAAATATTTGCTCGTTATTTTTCGAAAAGTCCTTTATTTTTTGAAAAATTTCCCTTAAAGCATTTAATTTTTTCAAGTTCAGTTTATAACACCTCACGTGCACTCACACGATCACTTAATTGAACTAAGACTTAAAACTTACCCTAATTTGAACACACTCTTAACCCCACTTGGGGAACACGAAAAGAATTCTTGTAGCTAGGTAGTATTGGGGGGATAGGTGTTCCAATAACACCCCTCAGTTCATACATCTGAGACATAGAAGTTGTCCAATTAGGGAGCTAAAATCTCTTAGTACTTTTTGGCGCGGTCACAACCGGTTTGTGGGAAGGCCTCTCCCCTAGGAGGGTTGAAGTCGCGAGGATGGTTCCGGAAGCCTGAGTGGGATACCGAAACCCATTCAGTAACCGAAGGGCTACCATTCGCAGTTCTCGGGATATCCCTGTATTGGGATATTGCGATCAAAGGACCAAACGACAGATTTACCTTTTCTCGACGCGTCATGAACGGAGTATCCTAGTAGCCTGTCTTTTTAGGATTGATTACCCGGTGTCCCTCCCGGTAGGGGGATATCTAGCCGTTGTCTCTACATTCATATTGTCTGACTTGGATTTCATCACCTTGCAGGGGATATCGTCTGTTTGAGTCACAATACTTTTAGATTAGGTGTTTGCATGATCTTTACCACCTTTTGAGTCTAGTTACACCTATTTTTTCTAGGAGCCGCTTGCATGTTGGTATTCTGACCGGTTGTTGCATTCCTCCACTTATTGTAGCACAGCTGCTAGAATAAGTGCATTTTTTGAGGATCGATTTTTTGGCCTGTGAGCCTTCTTTTTTCACTCCCCTTTTTGCACCCTCGGTTGCATTAGGGTTTTGAGTCTTTTACATACATATATCACCACCTGATACTTAAAACAAATTTTTACATAAAAAACATATTCTCACCATTGAGAATTCTAGACGTTCTCGTCGTCTACAGGGCGAACTCCCAGAGTTTAGTCCACTTGGCTCTCCACGTCACGGACGCAGAGCATTATCCCTTGATTCGACACATCGTCGATCATCTAGACGGTCATCCGATTCTGACATACCCCACTTCACCTTTGATTTGGAGGTAGAATCCGAAAACCCCACAGAGTTACCACCTACCACAATTATGTCTGGAACACCAGAAGATCCACAATTTACATTAACCATAGGTCAGACATCCGCAGACCTTTCTGCGGGGATACCATCCATGACAACACCCACCCCCTTGGGTATGCCCAATATGGGTAACACTCCACATTTAGGAATGCCTAGCACAGGACCACAACCTGTCATGGGCATGCCCAACATGGGGGTCATACCCCCTTCGGTTTCCACAAACCCTATCCCAGGAATCCCTAGTACGATTCCTAACCCAAGTGTCACTCCTGTTGCACTTGGGAATGCTATCCCAGGAATCCCTAGTGCGATTCCTAACCCAAGTGTAACCCACGTTGCACTCGGTAGTAATATACCAGGAATCCCTAGTGCGATTCCTAACCCAAGTGTAACCCAAGTTGCACTTGGGAGTACTAACCCATATCAGGCCACACCTGTTGGAGGGCACATACCCGCCATACCTAGCATACCTATAGGAGCTACTGGACCCCTACACCATACCACAATGGCTAGGCCAATCCCGGTTCCAATCACCACATCCGCTAGTCTACCATACATGGCAAGTCTCAACTTGCCAGATTTAGCTAGGCTTACGAATGACCCCATTAGGCATGGTCCTGCTTGGCCCCATATGCCCACTAAGCTTCCCTCTGACATCCCTAAGTTTGAGGGAAAGGCCGGAGAAGACCCCCAGAACCACATCATGTCCTTCCATTTATGGTGTTCCTCCAACTCCATAGTGGACGACTCAGTCCGCCTCCGTTTATTACAGCGCACCTTCACTGGCTCTGCAGCCAAATGGTATATCGAGCAACCCCATGGGACGCATTCCACATTTACCTCCCTTGCCTCGACCTTCCTGCAGTTCTTTCAGCTACCAGTCCGCTATGATGCGGGCGTCGAAATCCTACTGTCTTGCAGACAGAACACGGCCACGCACATCACTGACCATATCCATGATTGGCGTCGGCGCCGAAGCCTATGCAAGATCAAATTAGACGACCGAATCTTTTTAGACTGGTTCCTTAAATCCCTCCTTCCCCTCATTGCGAAGGATGTAGCTTCTGAAAGACCCCAGTCTGAAGAGGAGGCCATCCTTAAGGCCCAACAGTTTGACCTTATCTATGCCCAGTCAGGATACCTATACACCATCATACCTGACGCCCCACGAGGCGACTCTGCACGCGGTGACACACCGGGGGCATCACATGCCGCTGATGGCATTATTGGCCAAATTACACCGCAAGCAAAACCTTTCAGTATGGTGAGCACCATGCCTGCCCCAGACCTTTCTAGGGCTACATCCAGTTCCGGAGCGACAACTTCTTATGCTCCAATAAACCAGACCCATCATGTTCATGGACCCTCTTGTCCACAACATTGTTATGGCCAAGCGCCATCAGCATATGTACCTCCTACATACTATGCTCAACCTACGGTACAAAACCCCATGCAGTTTCCACAACAGCCCATGCATTACCCACAACCGGTTGCACCGGCTAACCTCACACCTCCACCAGCGCAGGGGTACCAACAACCCCAACAGGCAACTGGACCACCTCCAGCTCCACCTGCATACTATCCACCGCAACCTGCTCCCGCACCTGCGGCTCCTCAGAATCCCCCCAATGCTCAAGGGCATGTGTACGCACAACAACAGCAGCCCCAATATCAAAATAACCAACGCAACCAGGGTGGACAACCCAACCGCGGAAGAGGACGCAACCGTGGAAACAATCAAAACCGCAACCAAGCTCCACAGCCTACCCAGCCCCCGCAAAACAATAACGCGGCGCCCGCTCATCAGAATCCTGATCGGCCACCTAAGCAACCTAAAAATACTAATTTACGGACAAACCATCCTTGTTCCATTTGCGGTGTCTATGGCCACTATACCCACGCTTGCCCACATCTCGAGTGAGCTCGACAACTATGGACAAATGATGCCCATCGTCAAGGGCAGGCGGCTCCTCAGCCACCACCCAACCCCCCACCACCTCCACAACAACCTCTGGTTCTCCAAAACCCCTTTCCAACACAAGGAGTGGTAAACACCCAGCCGTTAGCCCCCCAACAGGGCAACGTGCAACCACAACAAATAACTTACACAGCTCCTGATCAACCCATGTTTGATTCAGGTACCCACCACTTATTGATGATGTCCACCGCTGACGTCAATGTCCAAACCCGTCGAAATCAATACGGACCGACTTCTGAAGCCCCCCCCGCCGAAAAGGATACCACTGCTAATCCCACTGATCAGACATTGCGTATACCTCAGGTTCCACTTGATGGCGCTTCTAAAGCACCTCGCTTCCCCCTTCGCCGAATCAACAACAACCCCAATGCACGAGCTGCATCCAATTACAACATCGTAGATGACTTAGCTCAATCTCCCGCAGCCATGTCTGCGTTAGAAGTCTTAAAAACCTGTCCTTCTCAGCGCAAGACTTTACTTTCCGCCATTGGGGCTATTGAACCAAATGATTCGAACTTGATGACCTTTGACTTAGACCAATCTGAACCACGGCTGCCTTCCACCATAGCAGTCCAAGTTTCCGTTTCTATTCGGAATCTTGTCATCCATCGATGTATCATCGACGAGGGTGCCTCCACATGCGTCATGTCCACTTTTGTTTGGCAAAAGTTGGGCTCCCCTGCTCTCCAGCAATCCACCACTGCATTGCGGGCCTACGACGGCCGGTCAGCTCAACCTCACGGTTTATTACCCAAGGTACCCGTCCAATTAGGTGGGAAGACCGTGCTCATCGACATAGAGGTCATTAACGCCCAACTAGACTATAACCTTTTACTTGGCCGCAGTTACATGTATGCCATGAAAGCGGTCGCCTCCTCCGTCTTCCGCACCATGATGTTCCCCCATGAGGGCCGCGTGGTCAAAATTGACCAACTCACCTACTATGACCCCAACGCCCCTGCAGCACCGGAGAATGTTCTCCCCATGATTGAACAACCCGCTTCTAGTGCTGTTACCTCCTTTGTGTCTTCTGTGGCACTCGGACTGTATTCGGATACACCAATGACCTCTACATTCCAGGCCATTCCACCACCGTCACCGGAGACCCAAGTCGCAAACCTCTGTACTGTTTCGCAGAATACGCAAACACCCGGCGGTCAACCACCATTGATCCCCAGTCACATTGGTGTTACACCCATCCACACCATCCCCTTCCTATTTCCTCCTTCGGGTGTAGTAAGCGCCCCGGTTATGGCTACCCTTAGCCTACCCGGGCTAACATTGGGATTACCCGTGTGGTATATTCCGCCTCCCGTTCGATTACCGACACCAGACGTCATCCTCCAACCGGTACAACCTATTGTTACCACAAATCAACCTCCCCCTGGCGTCGCGATCCCTTCGTCGGCAACGACACCTCCTCCTAACCCCCATATTCCTTCGTCGTCAATGAAACCTCCTCCGGGTCTCACGATTGCGTCGACGTCAAAGGATCCCCCTCTCCTTGCTAAGCCCACTGGGGGCAGAGGTCCACAACCCTACACTGCCATACCACCTCCTAAGACAGCCAAACCCCCACCGGTGTTTCGAGCTCCCCCCAAATGTTCATTATGCGATGAAATTGGCCATCCAACTCATCAATGCCCACATTTACCGGCACTCCAAGAACATATGAATATGTTGGACGATGACATCGGCATCCCAGTAGTCAAATTAGAGCCACCTCTACAGCCTCGCGACAAATCACTGCGCACTAACCATCCTTGTGCTATATGCAGTGTCTACGGCCACTACTCACACCATTGCCCTGATCTACCAGACTATAGAGCAGCGCTGTACGAATTAAACAATGCCGATTTAGAGATATCTCCTCCCCTCATCGAGGAGATTCACCCTCCACCATCATCCTCGTCAGAAGAAGTCAATACGATATATATGATTTCGACAACCTTCAAACCAGAACCCCTTGATTTATGGTCTGACTACTTCAATACTGACGAGCAGATTTTGGAAACACTCACTGCACCCGACTACCCTTGGGATGATATGCATCATCGCTCGTACTTCCTCCCGGAAGCATCTACCTCCACCGCATCCAACCAGCTATCAGTCGAGTCGAAAGACTTCATACCTGCTAAGGTCGATTGGTTAAAGGACCCCATCCCAGCACCGGATGCCTTTGAAGAAGGGAACATGTCCAACATTTCCCCCACCATACAGATAGACATTTCCATAACACCAGGGAAACCTGAGCTCATCTCGCTGGGCGCATCTTGCACTCAAGCAGAAACTCAGGCATACAAAAAACTCTTTCAAGAGTTCCGAGACGTCTTCGCCTGGTCCTATACCGAGATGCCTGGTCTCGACCCCGCCATTATTGAACACCATATCGATACATGGCCGGAAGTACCCCCTGTTCGTCAGAAACAGCGACCTATTCACCCTGCCAAGCTCCCCGCTGTCAAGGCTGAAGTCGAGAAACTTCGAACAGCAGGTTTCATCTACCCTATTCCGTACACCACATGGGTGTCGAACCCCGTCCCTGTCAACAAAAAGCAAGGCACCCTTAGAGTATGCACTGATTTCCGCGACCTAAACCACGCTTGTCCAAAAGACAATTTCCCCACGCCATTCATTGACCAACTCATTGATGAGTGTGCGGGCCATGAGGTCCTATCCTTCATGGACGGGTTTTCCGGATACAACCAGATTCACATCCGCAAGGAGGATCAGTACAAGACTGCCTTTACCACCCCATGGGGCACCTTTGCCTATCGAGTCATGCCCTTTGGCCTTAAAAATGCTGGTGCCACTTTCCAGCGAGCCATGACCTACTGCTTTCACGACTTGGTCCATATCCTGCGGGTCTATCTTGACGACCTCACAGCGCGTTCCCGAAAACGATCAGACCACCTTAGCGACCTCCGGCAAGTTTTCCTGCGTTGTCGTAAATATAAAATCCGCTTGAACCCACACAAGTGTGTCTTTTGCGTCCCGGCAGGCCGGTTGTTGGGTTTCATTGTTTCCCAGGACGGGATCACCGTTGATCCCCTGAAAGTCAAAGCCATCTTAGAACTTCCCCCTCCTCGCACGCTTCGCCAGCTTCAGAGCTTGCAAGGTCGGTCCAATTTTCTTAGGCGCTTTGTTCCTGATTACGCCACCAAAGTCCATGGATTCTTACGCTTACTTCGTACCCACATACCCTTTGTCTGGGACGAACAAGCAGACACGGCATTCGAAGCCCTCAAGAAGGCTCTCACACAAGCCCCCTTGATATCCCCACCGGATTTTTCCCAAGACTTCACCCTTTACGTCTCGGCATCCGAACATGCCGTATCCGGAGTTTTGGTCCAAGAAGATGCTTCCCACAAAGAGCATGTAATTTACTACGTCAGCCAGACCTTGTCTGGCCCACCTCTACGTTACCCATATGAGGAAAGATTAGCCCTAGCTGTAGTCTTTTCCGTACAGAAACTACGACACTACATTTTGCTTAGTCATACCACGGTCGTGGCCGACTCCAACCCCATGGTCTACCTCCTCACCAGGAGACTCCTTCAGGGTCGTGTCGCTAAATGGGTCATTATCCTCCAGGAATATGACCTTACTTTCAAGACTCCCAAAAGCACCAAAGCCCTCGCGCTTGCTCACTTAATTACAGATCTCCCGTCCTCTTCGACATCACCCGTTATCCATACGGACCTGATTGACGAGCAGATCTTCGTCATTTCGTCGGACGACCCTTGGTACGGAGACATTTTGACTTACCTCCGTACGCAAAAATTCTGACCACACATCGATCGTGATGGACGCCGTCGCATACGACACCACGCACCCCGATACCTACTTATTGGAGATGTACTTTACCGACGCGGCGTTGATACTATCTTACGCCGCTGCCTATCCCATAGTGAGGCAGAACAAGTCCTCAATGATTGTCATAGCGGTGCCTGTGGAGGCCATTTCTCCGGCATGGCTACCGCCCAGAAAATCATTCGGGCAGGTTATTTTTGGCCATCGTTGTTTACTGATTGCATCACCGCAGTCAAGCATTGCCAGAACTGCCAGCTCTTTGCCCCCAAAGCAAGAACCCCCCCTGCCCCCCTTCATCCAGTCATCACTGTTGGACCATTCTGCAAATGGGCCATAGACTTCCTCGACTGCAACCCCCCGTCAGCCGGCGGTCACAAACACATCATTGTGGCCGTAGATTATTTCACCAAGTGGGCAGAAGCCATGCCAACCTATAACTGCAAATCCGACACCGCGGCGCGGTTTTTCTTCAACCACGTCATCGCTCGTTTCGGAGTACCACAACAGCTAGTCTCTGACCACGGCTCTCACTTCGAAGATGCCGTCTGGAAAGAATTATCAACCATGTTGAAATTCGAACACCATTTCTCTTCCGCTTACTACCCCCAAGGAAACGGCCAAGTCGAAGCGATCAATAAAATCTTGAAGACCATTCTCCAACGCACTGTAGACAAGCACAAGTCCAATTGGCATCACATGCTTTTCCCAGCACTCTGGGCTTACCGCACATCAACCAAAACCGCCACCGGTTTTACCCCTTTCCATTTAGTTCACGGTGTCGAATCTGTCCTCCCTATTGAGTGCCAGATCCCAGCTTTACACATCGCCGTTGAGCTCCTACCAGATACTTCCCCGATCGAGCAACGTTTACTGCTCCTAGAGCAGGCCGATGAAGATCGGCGCACAGCCATTCAAAACATGGAAGCCGCTAAACAAAGATCGAAACTAAGTTACGACAAACGCGTCCACCCAAGAACCTTTTCGGAGGGAGACCTTGTCCTCGCTTACGATCAAGCTCATGATAAAACCGGAAAAGGGAAGTTCGTGTCTATGTGGCAAGGCCCCTACATCATACACACCTGCCTCGGGCAGGGGGCATACATTCTGACCGATTCAGAAGGCAACACCTTACGCAACCCACGCAACGGGTTGTACCTTAAAAGATTTTACCCATAGAAAATCTCATGGACACCATCGTCCATTTTTTAGTATAGGCATACGTTTTTCGTTCACAAAAAATTTTCAAAAAACCTAAATATTTGTTTTCCCTGCATGACCACAGATGGAGCCTCTTCCACTCTGCCATATCGGTTTCGCTGATGGTGCAAGCCGTTGGTCTCCCAATCTCGCCTCCGCAGCTTGGGTAATATACTCCCCTTCACATGAGTTAATTCACATCGATGGAGTATGTTTAGGTGCCGCCACCAATAATCAAGCTGAATACGATGCCGTGACCGGTCTCCTGGCCGCTGCTCTCCAGATGAGCATACGTCACCTCAACGTTTTCTTGGACTCACAGCTCCTAGTTTCCCAGCTCAACAATGATTACCAGGTACGCGATCCCTGTCTGTTCAGAAAATTCCTGCGCACTAAACAAATGGTTAGACAGTTTGAATCCATTACATTCACACATGTCCCAAGACACCTCAATAGTGTAGCAGATAATATGGCCAACAGTGTCCTCGACTGGCACACCAATCACATCATGCCATATCCATAAACAAAACATGCACCCAGGTGCAAAACATGTGCCTCCACGGGCATATACAAAAAACCAATATTGCATCCACGTGCATAACATGTGCCTCCACGGGCATAAAACAAACCAAAATAATGCATCCATGTGCATAGCATGTGCCTCCACGGGCATATATAAATCTACAAACACACTGCATCCACGTGCATAACATGTGCCTCCATGAGCATATACAAAAGACAAAGTGCATCCACGTGCATACACATCAAAATATCCAAAATATATATCCACATATATATACGAACCAAAACGTCTACATGTCATAAGTGCCCTCAGCACTCGATATACACAAAATACATCTGTCATACAAAAATGCTTCCCCATATGCTCATGAGCATTTGGGGGCAAGTACAATGACGTCTAATCATCAGGATCCTCCGGATCCTCAGGATCCTCCTCCGGCTCCTCCTCCGACTCCACCTCCGCTGGCCCAGCCGGGTCACGACGACCCCGAACTCGCCGCTCGGCTGGCCCTGCTGGGTCGTCCCTCAGACGTATCCTCCCCGGTGCCGGCTCTGCCGGAGCATCTCCTCCACCACCCCCGTGTCTCGCAGCAAGCACCGCTGCCCTCAACAACAGTGACTGCCACTCGGGCGGTGCACCGAGACATCCCTGCAAAATGTCCCGATCAAGGTCCCTCCAGCCATCCTCCGGAAGTCTAGCTACGATCCGGGCCAAAGTCCGTCGAACACCATCTATAGCATCGTCCTGAGGGCCAACCCCTCGCCCACGGGCTCCAAATCCTCCACCACGAGGAGGACGTACAGGTACTGGAGGACGCGCAACCACTATCGCCCGCCCCTGCCGAGCCACATAGTCAGGTGGTGGTACCGGACCAATATCTGCACAAAGCAAGTAGAACCATCAGATACTATACAACAGACATCATCATGATCAATCATAATACATATGGTATAAACATCACATAAGACACAAAAACATACCGTCTAAGCTCCAGGCCTGTCCTGGGGCACGTGGCATCTCCGGGTCTCCCCGGTAGTCCATACCGGCGTATGGATAGTCCTCGATCACCAGTGGCATCTGCTCCCACTGCTGGAAAAAATCCTCTGTAAAGAAGCCACGGATACCACCGCCAGCACGAGGCATCATCTGCCCCCACCTCATCATACGAGGCTCGCTAGGTAGACCAGCACGAACCGGTACGTGTGGCCGTAGGGTCGGCACCCGCTCAAAGAAAAAACAACATAAAAATGAGGCGTAACAGAACTCACCTCCCTCTCTCACAGCCTTGTCCAGATCTCTCCGGACACCGGCCAAGAACATCTGAGCCCAAGCATAGTAAGTACCCCGTAGAACGGAGTCCACCATCACCGTCTGCCCCCCAGACATACGATGGGGTGCAGCAGCACCCAAAACCCTCAGAACGCAGGCACCAACGGCTCGCATATCCCACTCACGTAGGAACTTCAGACTGATAGAGCTGTTTACCAAAACAGCGTCATCCCCACAAAAGGTCTGTAAGAGGTCCTCCATATCCACGCCTGGAGGCAACCTCGGAGAGATATCACCCACCTCACCCAAGCGAGGCAAACCGGTCAAAAAATATACATCAGTGAGAGTAATCTCCAACCTCTCACCACCAATAATAAAGGCACCCTCTGCCGGCACCCACCACTGAACGAGCTTGTTCAGGAGTCTCCTCACTGAACGGATATAAGGTATCTGAGCGAACTTCAAGAGTCCGCTCATGGCTAAGGTCTGTCTCACCCCCCCATCATCCTCGATCCTCGCCACAATCTCGGCATCAATATCTCTCTCCCGCCATACGGACTGAGCCCTCCGCAACATCCTGCCAAGAAAACACAGAAAATTTTAGCCCCAGCATAAAATTTTTAAAAAAAAAAAAATCTCATCGCGGCTTTTTCACAAAAAGCCGCGATGACCATCGCGGCTTTTCCACAAAAGCCGCGATGACCATCGCGGGTTCCATGAAAAAACCCGCGATGAACATCGCGAGTTTCGTCCAGACAGTCGCGATGAACATCGCGACTGTCACCCATGAACACGCGATGAACATCGCGGGTTCCGACCTCACAGTCGCGATGAACATCGCGACTGTGAGTCTAAAACCCGCGCGGTTCATCGCGGGTTCCGCCCCGAAACCCGCGCGGTTCCACGTTGGAGAGTCAACGTGGAGTTTCGCGGCTTTCGGGGGCCCACCGCCAACTAAAAAAGACATAATTGACTAGGTTAAGGCGAATAGAGTTACCTGCAACTCGCTAAATCGAAAACCAACGGTGAAATCTCCCGGAAATCGAGAAATAGCTCTGACTGCTCTATCAAACTCGCACGTGACAATGACAAGTCATATTGGGCCCCACGTCCTATTTATAGAAATTCCACAAATTTCAAACAACCATTGCGGTGTCATACGAAGTCCATTTCTCAAACCGTTGGTACCGTTGGGATCAGCACAGCGAGAACTTCATAGAGGTTCCTTCCGTTTCCCGTTTTTCCCGGGGTCCATTTTTGACCATTTTTTAGCCCCTCTCGTGGCCTCGGTTTGCGTGCCACATCGGCCGTACTCCGTTTTCGAGGTGCCTTATATGGCCGGATTCAGTTTTCCGCGCTCGTGATGATGCTAGAGACCATTTCTCGCTCTCACCTTTAAATTTCCCGGGCATTTTTTCCCACGCCCCCTCGTCGCCTCGGTTTGCGTGCCACATCGGCCGTTCTCCGTTTTCGATGTGTCTTATATCGCCGGATTCAGTTTTCCGCGCCCTTGATGATGCTAGAGACCATTTCTCGCTCTCACCTTTAGATTTTCCGGGCATTTTTTCCACGGCCCCTCGTCGCCTCGGTTTGCGTGCCACATCGGCCGTTCTCCGTTTTCGATGTATCTTATGTCGCCGGATCCAGTTTTCCGCACAGATGACGATGCTTGAGACCTTTTCTCGTCCTCGTCAATCCATTTTTGTTCGGTATGATTTTACCCCTTTTTCGTGCCGAGCAACCCCTTTTACGAAAAAGGCACTTAGGGAGTTTCTGTCAAGCTCTTTTCTGACTCCTAAAACAATGAAAAGATCGCCGAGCAATCTTGCTTCCTTTCATGCTCGATAAACGTATCTGAAAGGGCGTCTACCTGGTATAAGTTTACCCCTTTTCCGGACCTTGTAGACTAATTACGAAAAATGTATACTCTAGTCACATCGGCTAGAAGAGTTCTCCATTCGCATCATTTTTTATACTTTTTCGGGCCTCGGAGACTAAACTTACGAAAAAGAAACACCAACAGAGTCCACTTACTGTTTTCAGACTCTCTAAACATGAAAGCAACCATGAGCATGCGCCGTCCTGGGCTCACAAAATCCACAGGACCGTACCATTTCAGAGCACACTTTTATCCCTTCTTGAAGCTCATTAAAACTATGAAGAAGGAAGAAGGGTGCCTCTTGGCGCCACGACAGATCATATCTACTCGCTAGCAGCTTCCCCTTTTGGTCGCCTTTGTTCAGAGTATTCTGCAGTATGTCACCCTGAAACTCCCTCGACAGCTACCATCAGCTTGTCCTCCCCCCCCAGAGTCAATATATACCATTCAGTCAAAGCTATGATCCCTGCACCTACAAGTCAGTTCCCTACGCCGCCAGGTCAACCATGTCATCATGCTCTGAACAAAGGAAGTTTGAGTCTACCCATTTTTTGACCCAGTTATTTCCCTTCCCCACAAGTATGTCAGTCCTACCAGCAGTACTACATCACTTCAGTTTACACCTCGCGCTCCTAGCAAGGATACATCATTGCCTTGTTAGTTGCTAGTCTCCCTCTGTCGACGACAACCACATTTATTCCAGAGGATAGACCTAGAGGCCCCTGTGTCTTGGACTCATTACCATTTATGATGAGTACCTACGAATCATTTCGAGAGGAATCCTCAGTGCCTCTCCCAATGGTTGTTTCTCACATGCTCGACTTCAACACCTTGATCGCATCGTTGAGACTCGCACAGGGTATTGGTCCTTTCAGTTATTAGTCGAAGACCCCGGATACCTCCTGACTCCTCCACATTTGAGAGTCTTCCTATGGATAATATCAGTTACACTTTTCCTATAGTTATCCGGGCTGCGCATGGCGATGATATTCAGATTCACACCTGATTCATACTCCCTTGAGTATACAGTTACATTTATTCCCAGATTTGACTCATAGTCCTTGAGTCCCTACAGATGTTGGACACCTTCAGTTTCAGCAGTTCCACAGTTGATCCAGTGTATCAGTTATTGAGATCATTCTTATTGCGATCATTCATGATCATGAGTATATCCCACAATCATGTCCCCTCTGGACCATTATGATGTACCAGTATATTTCTTCACGTATTAGATCCCCCTTCTTGGGACTAATTGTTTTGTATATGCCTTGATACGAGCATGGGAATGCCCGCCTCGTCCTTTATCAGAGATTATACCTCATTCATATTGAGGCCATGTAATATTTTTTGTTTTTGCAGCTTCCAAGGGCCGTGGCTCCAGTCTCCAAACGGTCTCTTCTCTCCCCTAAAACCCAGAAAAAGGACAAAAGAACTATGATGTCTATCGGCCATACGATGAGCTCCTGCCCTCACACATCAGGGGGCAATCTGTTAACACCTAAAAAGTGCTCACTAGCTCATTCCCCTATTCACATGACCCATTTGCCCACTTTTTCACCATCTGAGCCTCTGAAACCAACAAAAGGTCACCAAAAGACCTTGGTACACCCCTTTTTCCATTAAAAAAGATTATTTTTCCAAGAAAATCATAAAAAACCCTCAAAAAGGGTCCAAATTCCCAAAAATATTAAAAAGGGAATTAAAATATTATTTTTATTCAAAAAAGGAAAAAGGAGGGAAAATTACCTAAACCATGTTGGTCAATACCATTGGTTTCCACAAAACCACAAATGGTATTCCTCACCACCAAAACCTATAAAAAGGTGGTAGGGGCTCCTCATTTCACATCCTTCCATTATCTCATCCTTATGCTGCTGAAATCTCCCTTGAGCACTTTTAGCCATTGAAGCAACCTTGGAGAAAGAGACCTATTGGAGTTTGGAGCTACTCATCTTGGGAGTTGCTCAACATCAACCTTCACCATTGAAGGTAATATCGCAAGCACTTGCTTGCCCCCCACTTTTCAATACAAAAATTTATTTCTTATGTTTCTTGTTCTTGATTTTGAAATATTTACATTATTTGCTTAGATTCTTGTTTAGATCCATGAAAAGTATTGTTTATTTAGTTTATTGTTTTTATTTCTATTGAAACTGCTACTACTAGTTAGTAGGTGCCCATAGCACTAAGCTTGGTTGCAAAACCGAGCCAACAGTTATAACTCCATGTCGAATGTTTAAAGTTTCTGTTTAAGTACTGCAATAGAGCTAGTCTGTGTAGCCACAACTCTCCTCCTCCCTCGGCGGAAACATGGTTCCATTTTCTCTTCCTGGATGCCTCGCGTGAGACCTCATCTGCTCTGCGAGTGTTGCTGGGTGAGCTCAAACCTGCCCGGGCCAATGCCCAGGGAGACTGCGGTAGGTGTCGACAGTGAGGTGAACCCCTGTCGACCTAGGTTGCGTTGGTCAATAGGGAGGTCATGTTTTTGTTTTGAGGTATGCTCTTAGGACTTGATGCCTATAATATTAATTTAGGTCCTAATTCCTAGGTTTTTTCATCCAACTATGTCTAAAACCCCAATACCCATATCTAATACTAAAAACTTACTAATATAATCAATATCCCTAGTTAAAGGGTAATTATATACTCAACATGTCATCTGTTATGGATAAATGTGTTGTTTAATTTTAAACTTGGATGTTTAGAATCTCTCTATATGGTGTAAGGCGTAGGTTTCCTTCTTCAACCATGTCTAGGTCCTAAAAACTCATAACAGGTACATCCAAAATATCCTAATGGCACCCATCTTCTTACTCATATGTAGGGATGATAGTAAGAGGCTTTATGTGGTGTTTGGAAGTGTTTTTCATATTCATGTGTTCCCAAAATATTCCTTTAAGTTTCAATCCCCATGTTTCCTCTCATGATGTTTCCAAGTACCTTGATCCCCTTAACTAGAGCTAAAGATATTATAATGATACCCGTCTCCCCAATTGTAATACCATAATTCACGTAGGATGTCATATTTGGTTGAGTCAATGTTCTTCACTCTATATGCCTAGAATCTTCATTTATGGCCTAATTCATAGGATTCCTCCCTCAACCATATACAAGACCCTAAGACCAATACATAATGCTAAAATATTCCTAATTTCACTAATATACCCACTCTTAAGCTAATAATATCATCCGAAGGAGATGTGTGGTGGTTCAAGATGTCATGCTTATCCCTTGATACCTATAATATTTCTTTAGGGCCTATGGTCCAATTTTCCTCCCTTAACCGTGCCAATGACCTTGATATCCATGCATAGTACACAAATCCTCCCAACGACATTGATATGATTACTTCTAGGTGTAGGATACTCTCAATAAGTTGTTTGTTGATTCATGGAATCATTTTGGGTCTTGGATAACTAGAATATTCCTCGAGGTCATACAACTTAGGTTTCCTCCCTACACCATGTCAAGGGCCTCAATACCCGTGTCTACTTCTTGAAACCTCCCCAGCGTACCCATAGCCACACTCATAAGGAAACAATAACCTCAAGAGGTCATGTGTGATGGTTCAAGCCATATTTCTTGACCTTCATGCATAGAAACTTTACTTAGGGTCCATAGCTCAAGTTTTCTCCCCCATCTATGTATAAGGCCATATGATCCACGCCTAGTTGTAAAAGCGCCATACCTCTCTCCATATCCCTATTCTAAGACCAAGTATTCCCTCAAGAGGTCATGTGTGGTTTTTCAACACATCATTCTTGGCCTTTGGTGTCTAGAATATTCCTATAGTGACTAAGGCTCAAGTATCCACACTTGAACATGCCAATGGCCCCTAAACCCTCCCTTGTCATCAAAACATCTTAATGGTGTCGATATCCACACACATGGAGGTTAAGAATATTATTAGGAGGTCATGTTTGGTGGTTTAAGGTGTCATTGTTGTCCTTGGATTCTTAGAAACTTCTTTTAGAGCTTACGCTAGAGGTTTTTTCCCTTAACAATGTCTAAGGATTTAAGAGCCATGAATAGTGTTGAAAAACTCATAATGGATCTAATATAATCTATTTGTTTCAATAAATATAAAAAATAAATAATTGAATTGTATTACTTTACAAAATATCTATTTGTGAATTTGTTGAGTTTACGTTAGCCTCGTAATTAAATCCTAAACATTTTTGTGTTTGAACAATACCCAAAAAAATAAGTGAAATGAATTAATTACAACAAACATATTTAATAATTTGTTTTGTTTATAGTATAAATATTCATAATTGAATTTTACTATACATGTCATTGTGGCAAAGAAGAGTTTAACACCACTTTATTATACTCGCAAGTTTAGCATACATCATATCTCTTAACATATAGTTTCATACACCATATCTCTTAACATATATGATAAGAGGTGTTAATACAAACACTACAACACCACATAATATAAAAGATGCTAACTTGTAATATTAAAATATGAGGTTTCATGATATATCATATGGGAAGTAGATGGAAAAGTCCTGCCTATCATGAGAATATTTCTCTATCATATATCCCAAAGAAAATCACCTTCAATTTGAAAAACCCATATCATCAATGTATTATTGTGGAAAAAGAGTAAATTAAAGGATTTACATTCCCTCGAAAAGTAAGGGACTAAGTCCTAGGTTTCTTCCTTGACCATGTTCATAGTGGTAGCGACAGGCATGGCTGATGAAGCATCATTAGGAGAATGTCTGGCGCAGCTAGTGCAGCTTGAGGAAGACTGCTTTATTGCAGGTTTTCAACAGAGCGTGGAGAAGGATCGAAAAAAGGCTTGGCATGATCGCCATATCAAGAACAAATAGTTTCAGCAGGGTGACTTGGTGCTGTTGTCTGACAGGAAGTTCATGAAGCATCCAGGGAAGTTACATATGCATTGGCTTGGTCGATATCACATCAGTAGCATCACTTCAAGAGGTGCAGTACAACTACAATAGTTAGATGGAGCGATGCTCCCGAAGTTGGTGAATGGTAGCAGGTTGAAGCCCTATAGGACGGGCTTGGAGCAGCACGATGCCTAAGTCGCATCGAAAAAAAAAATGTTGGAGGCTGGGTGGCAGGATGCTGCACCAACAGGGGCAGAATGAGTCAGTCGAAGGACTGGTATAGTAGTTTAGTAGTCATGCCATGACCACCGCAGGGTCGTGACACAGTCAAATCAACAAATCATGAAGACAGTTGAATACAGTTAAACCCTGGGGTTAGGTGAAGTGACCTGTAGTAATGGTGAATTTGACCGATTAGGTTGGAAGGATTGACGACTAGGTTGAACATAGTTGGCATAGGTGCAATGAGGTGGAAGCATGGCCGACAACATCCGAGTTGATGGTTCACACATTTTGGCACAAATGGCAGCTGGTGGAAGCATGGTCACTCCTCCGCACGTAAGAAGTCCGGTTTAAATACATGTGCTGCGGATCCACCTCCCCAGGAGACGACGGGATGGCATGATGACAGGATCAGAGCCTTATGTGGATGGATTTACGAATTATTTCCATGGCAGGTGTGCAGGACGGTGAAACTGCATAAATATAGGCCACAGAGGCTAGTTGAGCAACACTGTATCTATCTAAGAAGAGGACTTTATGTTGCGAGTGGGTCAGGAAGTTAGATAAGTTAGGAATTCCAAGGAGGCTGTGGAAATGATCCATTTCATTTTGTGCGGTAGTACACCAGGTGCACTAAGGGACCGAACGACGAGTGTGCATGAGCACCTGGAGAAGGAAGCAGCGAGGACACTTGGGTTTTGAAGCGACGAAATATCATCCGAGATTTCTAGGTATGTGGTGTCAGTTCGAAGCTTCATGGTCCCTGCGACCACCAGAATGAAAGGGGTGGCAGTCCCCTCGTCCTGCTAGTAGGTGATTCCCAGTGCGAAACAGATGTGCTAGAGTGGATGGCCTGTTTTGCACCTTGGCATTGTTCATCCATTTCTCCTAAGTCTGCACCAGGTTTCCAGAGACTGGAGGATTAGTATGAAAAGTACATGAAAACAAGCCGATCGATCACCGTATGAGTTTGTGAGGTACATGACAGTGAGCCAGATATCACTGTACCAACAACGTGCTCCAAACAACAAGAACAGTGAAAGAGGAATGGTCCAGCGACAGACAAGAACGAGTACACCATGTCCAGTTGACGTGGCTCGAGGGAGAGCCACAATATTGTGTTGGGGGCCTGTTGGCAGGTGGTTTGGATGAGTCAGCATTGCAGCATCGCAGATCCTGCACAAGGCTGAAGGTACCGCGAAAGGAGGAAAGCAGCATGCAAGTCAATTACTTTATGTAGTTTTGGGTCATTTGGATCGCTTCATGGATATTTTGGGTCATTTGGACTGCGTTATGTGTATTTTGGGTCGTTCGACCGCATTATGTGGTATTTTGGGTTAGTCTTTTGTAAAGTTCATTGAGAAGTAGTTAGACGGTTGCCTAAGTGGACCGCAAATGTAAAGGCATAAGCCTATAAATAGACTTAGCATTGTAAGTGTTAAGATATCATTATCGCCAAGAGACGAAGAGATAGTTGATGATTAAGACCGATTTGGAGATATATCTGCCTATTATTGTCCATTAATCTAGGTATGTGACAGAAGGATTATCTTATTGTATCTAGGTTTTTGCAAAGATGAATATGATATGACAGTGTGTTGAGCAGAATCCTTATGTCTTTCCTGTTTTCCATATAATGAATGCATTATGCGATATGAATATGTGAATGATGTGATGTTTCCTTGCTACAATTAATGTTTTACTATTATATCTATTGCGCATTTATGGTTTTGTCAATGATGAGATCTATTGAATGATGTTGCGGTTCTGTTTAATGATAAGATTGAATGCTTAGATCTATTTCTGAATGTCGCAATAAGTTGATTAATTGATGCACAACATCCTCCTTCATTCGGCAGAAACATGGTTCCGTCAACTCTCCCTTGAACATCTCGGGTGAGACCTCATCTGCTCTATAGGTGTTGCTGGATAGGGTAAAACCTTTCTACGATGGTGCTCAGGGAGATCGCAGTGGGTTGGATGTCGACAGACTGAGGAACCCCTGTCATCTAGGTTTGTGTCAACAATCATGCATAGTGTAACCATTCA
Organism: Larix kaempferi; assembly: GCA_027924585.1. Lineage (NCBI taxonomy): Eukaryota > Viridiplantae > Streptophyta > Pinopsida > Pinales > Pinaceae > Larix > Larix kaempferi. Next base: position 1,245,679 of record BSBM01000293.1, read on the forward strand.
TATAGCATTGAACAATATACTACTAATATGCATATGATGGATAAGTTGGACAAACATTCCATTGTTGTTTATCTAGAATGAATCCTCTTTGTTGACATGTTGAGATCTATGCACGCTCTTGATAGTATGTTTTGGTAGAGAGGGAAGGCATCTAGATAGCCACTGTATGCATACAAGATATGGAAAAGTGTTGTGCCAAAATATTGGTCAATATAGTTACATAACTATGTGAATCATATCAGTATGCATCATAGGTTATCATGATTTCATGATTATGAAGTATTACTAATCATGTAATTAACTTTGATTTGTAGAAAATATCATGAAGAATGATGAACACCGAACAAGTGATGGATGTTCAACAAGAACACTTACAAATCAAACATACTATAAAAGGCTCGTGGCTAGAAGATTCTCTTAGAAAGAGGAAGAGGATCATGACGAGATGTTTGCTCCAAGTGGCTAGATAAGACCATCCTCTTAATGGTGTAATTGAAGAAGAAGTACGAATTGAGAAAACTCCCAGGATTCAATTGACGAAAGCTCTATACGGGTACCCAGGATCAATAGTCATTTGATGAGCTTAATGATCACCATGGGTGATGTATATTTCAACCTTTGCTACAAGGTTGAAGATGGTGTCTATATACATATGACATTCTTCTCTTAGATGGATGGAAGAAGGAACTCACCACAGAGTTCGAATGATCTTAAGGCTCATATCAGTAGACCCATATGACGAGAGATGGAACGGATATATATGCAAAAGATCACTCAATGCAGAGTGTGAATGATGTTCAGTCACAGAGGGAGAAATCGACGATGTTTAATGTTCCACGAACTTTCATCCCTATATCAATGAAAGTTCGTGGAACATCAAGTACTTTCATCTCTATATCAACGAAATTTCTAGGTTTCACTATTCGTTGCAATATAGACGAAGGTCGAGCTATATATACTACATACTCTAACCATTATTTACACATTTTCTATAGTTGCGACACATTGAGCGTGAATTTTGAACTTGCGGGTTGATTGTTTGAGCTTGGATATTCTACATAGCTCTGATTTTGAACTTGCAAGGTTAGTAATTTATATTTTTTTGTCTATATTTTTATAAGGGTTAGAATTTAATATTGTTTAGTAATGAGGCTTAGGTGTTAACTTGTTATTTTTCCTTTCTAATATTTTTTTGAAGAACTTGCTATCATTTTCATTAGGCTCATTTTAACTTTTCTCTCATGCATAAATTTGGGGTATTTGTCAATCTCTTATAAGTGATTGTACTAAAGACAATTGACATATGGAGGGGATATTCGTCTTGAATTCCATTGTATGATATCATGAATATCCCCATGAATTTAAGATAATGACCACGTGGAGTGGATTATCTAGGTATGTTGATTTCCATGCAAGACTATTTACCTTTCTTTAGTTAGATTCAAAGATTTGATTTATTTTATTTTTATTTTCATGAAATACATATCTCAAGGAAACTCATTAAGCACTTTTATTCATCAAGTACATAAAGTTATCTCCATAAGGTTACTTAGAGTTGATCCTTTGGTATTCAGTGTTGGATCTCCCTTGGTGTTGGCCATTTGCTCTAGCAATCCCTTATCTTTCCTTTGTTGGTTTCCTTTTTTTCACCAATATTTTTCATAAAGGGAAATTCATGGGCTTCAGCTATGATTCTGATTCTCAAAATTCATGGCTTTTATTTTTAACTTTTGTTTCCCTGAAAATCTATTAACAAATGATTTGAAATCTCGATTCCATCTCTCATGACCAGAACGCCAAATCCATCTCTCATGACCATAATGCCCAATTAGTATACAACAACTTTTATAGGATCTTCACATCACTTCAACACTATTCTTAGATGGTTGTGATTAGAAATATCTTCTCCAACCCCTAGTTGAAATCAATGCCAACAAAGCCCATTATTGGTAGTCTACATAATAAAATTTTGTGGAACTAATACATACAAAATATCAACTATGTTGTATTGAAATACCCACAAAATGTCCCTATAAAATGGTTGTGGCAAGGAAATTCATGGAAATGTGATTTTAAGTCCAACATATTTCTAGATTAGGAATTGCATCACATTGTCAAATCTAGATTCTAGTTAAATATTTTAGGGTAACAAGTTGATTTTCATGGTAAATAACATTGATTCTCGTACTAAAGTCATTTTTTTTGAATTAAAATAAGTGGTACTGGGAACAAAAAATAAGGTGACATAAAGTAAAAATATGCCAAAGCAAAGGTAATGTTGGAGTATATATGCACATAAAACAGGTAAATGTTGGCCATGTGGCCACCCTTTGAAATTTGGATGATCAACCCATTTCTACATGCTTCATCCACTTTCCAAATATTTCTATAATAATCCTATCCATGTATCATTTCAGTGAAGTACCTAAAATATTAGTCCATAATATTCATGCTCAATATATTAAGAATTGTCCAAAACACCTTATAACCTTTATTGCAAATTCCATTTTCGAATGTGAAAAGTGGCTTTGAGTTGCACGCACATAGACTGATATAAAGGCCTAACAATTAGGAGCATTTTTTTACCTTCTTAAAGGTCAAAGGTTTGATTATTACGGTGGGGTGGCAGGTAGGGGGTTTAGGTATGTACACCTTTGTAAACTACACAATGAAATTGCTACATGGAGAGGGCCCCTTGTCCCACAAACACGGAGGTCTCATATATCAATTTGGTGTTTGGATAGGTCAAAACCTTAAAATTATATTATTATTACTATTATTATTATCATCATCATCATCCACTACAATGTTTGTAATTATTGTGTTTGTAAGTATTTTTGTGACTTGTCTTGCTTGTGATTATTGTGTTTGTGATGTTTTTTTTTTGTTTTGAAAAATTTGTGATGCTTCTTAAATAAGCTCACTAATTATTTTTGGCTTGGACCTTGTTGATAATTTCTTCATGTAAATATCATTGCTTCATAACCAACCCTGAATGTTCTTAAACTTGGTAATAATGTTCTCATACAACCTTATCACAACATCTCTCAATTTGAAAGGAACTTTTAGCTCTTGTAATCAATTCCAAAGGTCAGTTATAGGAACCATGTCAAATGATTTTCTAAAGTCAACGAAGAAACACAACATATTGGTTTTTTTATTAAAAAACTCCTCTACAATGACCCTAATTATAACAAGGTGGTCCACAATTGAGTGATAGATCTTAAATACAACGTAAGATGGTACATTGAAAGTATATATTACTTTAGTCTTCATGTTTTTCTTTATAAATATAGAAATTGGATTATAATATACTGTATTAAAAAATATACTTATAATATCTAATGTAATTGACAAGTTATTTTTTGGTATGGTGTAGGTAAGACAATTACTTGTACCACTACAAGGATTTGTCACCATGAATGAAAATGCACGGAAGCTTGCTCAATTTAGAGTTGTATTATAGGTGAGAGGAGATGGAAAATGTTATTGTCCTTGCTCTGATTGCGGGGGCTTGCAAAAAAGAAGACTTTTAATAACAATAGCTGAAAGACATTGTAGGGAGAAGGGGCAAGCTGAATGGGGTTATGAATATTGTCCCCTGGTAAGAGGTCGTTATTCAATTTTTAATATATTCACTATAATATTCATCATGTCATGAATTTCAATAAAATGTCTTTTTTTTTACTATATGATCTATACACACTAATTTTTCTACGTTGTTTGTAAATTTATAGACAATGCCCCCAAAATGTCGCCCTCCGGAGAGTTATTTGCCAAGTACTAGCAGAAATACTCATTTACAGTCTAATGAACTTCTACATCAGAATATTGAAGATGATTAAGTAGTTATTTCTGATGATATGGATGTAGATAACATTAGTGGTACAAATCAGGAAGATGAGATACATAGATTGATCCAAGACACATTTGCTCCAATGGATGAAGACAACTAGGATGATAGTCAAGATGTTGATCCTCTACTCGAGAAGTCACGCCAACCTCTTTATGAAGGCTCAAAAACAAATCTTCTATCTGCTATATTGTTGTTAGTGAACTTGAAGGTTTTGCATGGTTTATCAAACACCTGTCTGACACAGATACTAAGGTATGTCATTTGTTAATTATTTTTGTCTGCATGTTCACAATATCTATAGAAAGGGTTGACTTTTTTCCTATATTATTGCTATTGTTATCTAATTTGTAAAGTTTGGATGCGATATTGATGATTAGTATTGTTTTCATTGATATGTTCTTTTGAATTTTGTAGATTGTTAGGTGAATTTCTATTACCAACTTCAAATATTTTACCATGCACATATCGAGAGATATATGTCATTATGAAAGCATTTGGAATGGAGTATCAAGCTATTGATGCATGTCCTAATGATCATATCATATACTATGGAAAATATGCATTAGAAAATGAATGCCCACAATGTCAAACAAGTAGGTATCGAATTGATAAAGTGACAAAAAAGGTGCCTCAAAAAGTTCTTCATTATATTCTGATAATTCCACGTTTCCAGCGGTTGTTCAGGTTTCAAAGTATAGCATAGTTTATGGATTTTTATGCAAAGAACAAAAGTCATGACGATGTTCTTCGAATGCCTGCAGATGGTTCTGCATTGAGGCACATCGAAGAAAAGTGGCCAATTTTTAAAGAAGAACCTCGTAATGTTGAACTTTCGTAGGCAGTTGATGGTGTCAATACATTTGGAGAGCTTCGTTCTACCTACTCAGTGTGGCTTGTTTTTGTTATAAACAATAACCTTCCTCCTTGGATGTCAATCAAGAGAGAGCACATAATGTTGGAAATGAGTGTTCCAGGTATTTAATTAATATGTAATTTTTTACTTGAAATTCTGATCACTACATATTTCATTGATTTGTTTCATGCATGATAATTATGTCTTTTATATATAATGACATATAGGCGCTAAATATAATTCATCATGTATGTTGGACCAATTAGGAAAGTACCAGGTTAAAGATATGAACATATATCTTGAGCCTCTTATCAATGAGTTGTTGAAGTTATGGGCTGGCGTCACTATGTATGATATCTCTAGACCAATAGGGCAAAGATGATTTCAATTCCATGGAATACTTTCATTTACAATTCATGATGCTCCCGGGTTAACACATTTTTGTGGTATATTGTTACTTTCTTTTGTTCCTTAATATTTTATATATCTGTTGATAATATCATGCATTAGTTTAAATTGTAATTCTAATTTGCTACACCAATTCATATATCTTGTAGGTCCTCAAACAAAGGGTAAATTTGCATGTCCAGTTTGCGGTCCTGTCATAAAATATCGTCATTCAAGGAGTTTAGCAAAGGAAGTGTTTGATGAGTATAGGCACTTTCTACCTAAGAACCATAGTTATCAAACTATAGACAAAGAAAAATTTAATGGTAAAGAAGAGAATGGAATAAAACCACGAAGAATGACACCTCACCTATGGAAGTTGGAATATAATAGAAACCGTCAAGGTATGCCAATTTTTTTTTGTACTGAATTATGTTCAGCACAATATGTTATACCTATATTGATTAATTAGTTTTAATTTGATTTTGTTGATGTTTCATGAATGTCGTTAAGGCGCGAATGGGATTTTACGAGGAATCAAAATTTACCCGATTCAATGCAGTAGGTTTCCATACTACGAGCACCTGCAAATAGTTCATTTGTTTAACAAAATGCATATCGGGAAGAACATAACAGAAATGTTATGGTGAATATTAGATGGAAGGACTGAGAAAGAAAAAATTGGAAAGATTTGTAGTGACATCAAAGTGTGATCATTAATTCTAATGGTGATGGCCATCAACAAAATATTAGTCTTCCTTGGCACTTGACGGAGCAACAAAGCAATATTGTAAAAGAGGTCATAAAAAAAATCAGGTTTCTGACGGGTTTTTCGTCAAACATAAAGAATATCTTGACGAAAAAAGGTGATTTTGCTGGGGTTAAAACACATGATTGGCATACATTAATTAAGGTAATTATGAGTCTATAATATATTTCATTATCGGCATGCACTATTTTATTAGTTTTATTCTCTTATTTTGAAATAAATATTAATAATTATGTGTTTTTTGATACAGTATGTTATACCTTTATCTCTCCCAGATGAATTTGACAACAACATAAAACATATTATTTATGTTCTTGGAAAATACATGGGGTAAGTAATGTTTTACTTGGAAAATGTACTTGGTATGTGGTTTGTAGCGGAACTTATTGACATATTATGTTTTTCCCACAAATATTATATAGGACTTGATATTGTTTTATTACATCATTTGTAGGTGGCTTTCATCAAAAGAAATCCATAAAGAAGATATAAGGCATTGGAAGAGAGAAATTTCCCAACTAATGTGTGAAATGCAACAGTATCTACCTCCAACATTTTTCAATGCACAAGAACACTACCTCATACACCAAGTTGAGGAGATTGAATTATGTGGACCAGTACACACAAGGTCGATGTGGATGGTGGAGAGGCAGTTGAAGTCATTGAAGGATTTTGTTAGACAAAGAGCGTGTCCTGAGGGTTCTATGGTTGAAGGATATATGGTATATCAATGCATCGTTTATATTAGTGAATATCTACCTAAATTCACAAAAAATATGAATGTGCCTCGCATTTGGCATCTCGACTCCATCAACAAATTTGAAGGGGAGGTCCTGTTGGGGAGAGGTACATTGAGGACTATGAAAGGTAATTATTATACATTGTTGAATTAATATATTACACATGTATTTTTTCCAATTTTATATTATCATATTGTTTTTTAACTTTTTTTAATAATTATGCATTTTTAACTATATTAAACTATGTGCCTTTAATGATATCTAATTAATGATATTGAATTGTTATTTTATCCTATAGTTGGTCTAGTGTGGGATGCTTTACATTTATACATTGTAAATAACCTTGATTGGATGGAGCATTGGATAAAAGATTGTGAAGAATTCTTCGGTAGGTTATCATGGGAAGGGGTCAGTAACATGATTAAAACAACTCATCGTATTCGACATCAATTTCCTGAACTTATGTCGCAAAGGGAAGTTGATTTAGCCTATGGTTTAAAAGATAAAAAGGCAAGTAAATTGTTTACCCACATTTTTTCTAGTTACTTCGATCCATTTTTCCAATTACATTTCATTTGTTTAAGTTTTCAATTATATTTACTAACTCCTATATGACGTTTATTAATTCACAATGTATTTAATTAACCTGTTGTCAATGTTGCAGTTGAAACATCACAAGGCTATGTGGTGTAATGGTCATAAATTTTGTATCAAAAAGTTGGATGATAATAGGAAAACCTCGGATTGTGGGATAACTGCAATGTTTAAGGTCACCAATGTTTCCTCTAGAAGTGATAGACATCCAGAAGAAATTGAGAATAGGTACTATGGGCATTTGGAGGACATTATTGAGTGTGATTTTAATTCCTTTAAAATAGTTTTGTTTGAGGTGAAGTGGTACAGGCTACAAATGCATGAACGTGATCCTGAAAGAACTGTTACTGAGAATACTAATGGATTTATCATGGTTAATACAAGGGCATTTGAACCGGGTACAGAGCCCTATGTTCTTCCAAGTCAATGTGAGCAAGTCTACTACTCCGAGGTACCAGGTAAAGAAGGTTGGTCATACGTTGTTCGATACGATCCAAGAGGAAGACCATTAAAGTATAACCATGTACTAGATGATGAAGACAATCACGAAGAAGAAGAAGATGATGATGATTTAGATTAGGCTGCAGTCGATGTGTTAGATGAAGAATTTGAAGAGGTTGATCATGCAATTGTAGCAGACGATGATGTCATTGACGATATGGATGACTATATTAGTGAAGATGACTTTGATGATGATGATGATGTGAATGATCCTTTCATCAATATCTATTCAGAACCAGATCCTAATACAGATGCTGAGTTGGATGAAGAAGAAGATGAATGATATTTAATTGTTGAAAGGTAGAGGTACACAATGTTTTTAGGTTAAAGTAAATGCACTCACCATATGTTCATTTTGTTGATTAACTTGGTTATATTTGAAAATTAGTTTTCTAATCTAATTATGTTCTACATGTGCAGTAGCATGGGTGTTCCTGGAGGTTGTAGTGGTAATGGTTTGAATCGAACATGTGTCGATTGAGCAAGATACAAAATTAAGTTATAAGATTTATGTGTTAATTTATGGGTTATTTCAATTACTAACTAGTGGACCATCTGAGCCATCTTGGTTTGAGTTCAAGTGCAGTTTGTTTATATGTTATTCTTTTAATTTTTTTAAATTCAATCAATAAAGTATTTTTTATTGAGATAAATTGTTGCTTTAATAAGTCTTTTTTCCTTTGAAAAGACTTACGGACGTGCTATTTTTTAATCTATGTTGAGTGACAAAAAAAATCTTTTCAATATTTTTCATGGAGGTTCCCTTGTCCCATGTTCCATCTATGTCGCAACCTAGCTCTATCCCAAATCAATGTCACTTAGCTTTGACTCTTCTTGTTGTTAACTTTCTCTCCCGTTGCACATAAGAATTTTTTTAGGATTGTTTGAAAGCTCTCAAACAATAATGGTGGAAGCACCTCCAACTAGAACCAACGTCAATTTTTTTATCTCATGAAATGGTGCTAGATGTCAATATGTTTTGTATTTGCATGAAAGGTGGGATTCTTAGCTAGACAAATTAATGACAATGTTAATATCACACTATCCTATAATATCACTTTGACTTAGCCCTACATCTAAACATATTTTCATAATCCAAATGACCACCTTACAAGCATGAGTAGCCTCCATACACTATGTCGCTTCTCCCCACAACTTGTTTCTTTCTCATCCAACTCATTGCTCCACCAAATAGTAAAAAAACATATGCTCTCGTAGATCTCCTTCTATCTACATTCTCTACCTAATAAAAATCGACATAACCTTGTATGTCCAATAAGTGTGGTTCCTATGAAAGATTACTATGACAAAATATGGAATAGTCATGAATTACCTTGCAAATACCTAAATACCCTCTTAACTACAACCCAATGTTCGCATCGGTATTATCCATGAATCAATTCAAAACTCTCACTACTTAGGCAATGTATGGTCTAGTACAAACTATAGAATACATCATAATACAAAATGCAATATCACAAGGAATAGAAGCCATATCCTCCATCTATGTCAGTTTTGTAGGACATTGTTCAACTAAAATCTTAGTTTCCACATAAATCAAAACACTCAATGGTTTACAATCTACCATGCAAAAGCACCATAAAATGTTGTTTACATACTTACAATGGATCAACCAAATATTTTTGTTTTCTCTATCTCTAATGATTCCTAATATAAATTTTGTAGCCTCCAAGCCCTCCAAGTCCTTCATCTCAAATTGTGCTAAAATATGAGACTTCAAATCACAATTCACATCCCTATTGGTACCAAAAAATAACATATCATCTACATCCAAAGTGATAACAAGGACATGACCACCATCTTGTTTGTACTACATATAGTGATCTAATTTGGACCTTAGAAATCCCAATCCTAACACAAAATAATAAAATTTTTGGTATCACATTTTGGGATACTATTTGAGACCATATAAGTAGTTTTTTAATTTGCAAACTAGTGACTCTTTAAGTTTTTTAATATATATATATTACTATTTAATTAATATACATTATAATATAATTAATATATATTATAATTTTGCAAACAACAAAAAAAACAAAAATGAAACATACCTGTCAAACTTGGCCAAAACGCTATGTTGCACCTCTGTTGGGTTCGACGGCACCCCCTGCAACCGGCTCTTGGGTCGTGTCCTCCTTCACTATGCAAATTCCACTGGTCTTTTGGTGGCACTCGGTCCGGTATTGTCCTCACTACACTCTGCTACAAGTCTTCTGTTGTGCCTCTGTTGGGTTCGACAACACCCCCTGCAACCGTCTCTTGGGCCGTGTCCTCCTTCACTGTGCAACTTCCACCGGTCTTTTGGTGGCACTTGGTCCGACATTGTCCTCATTGCACTTTGCTACGAGTCTTTTATTGCGCCTCTGTTGGGTTCAACGACACCCCCTGCAATCGACTCTTTGGCCATGTCCTCCTTAATTGTGCAACTTCCACTGGTCTTATGGTGGCACACGGTCCAGCATTGTCCTCATTGCACTCAATGGCAACCGTAAGTTGAAACCCTCCTCTATTGAGTCGAATCTCTGCATTTTTGGCTACGAATCCTCTATTGAGTCGAATCTCTGCATTTTTGGGTGCGAGTTAGGTTGTTATTTCATTTGCTAATTAGGTTATTTTCATTTTAGTTCGAATCTATGTATATTCATATTGTTTTGTAAATTATTTGAGGCCGACTTGTTTCGAATCATATTTTAGAATGTGCCTAGTCCTTGCCTTCCAGACCACCCATAGCACACAGAGTTGTGGTCAAAGGGTAAGGAAGGATAGGTGATGGATGAGTATGAAAATGTCTAGTTGAATCTGCTCCCAGTCATTGGAAACACATTATGTCATGGATTATCGATTTTTAGGTTAATTAGCCCCCACCTCACTCACAAGACTGTATTATCGGTTTTCTAAATGTTTGCAGGGTAGGGTTGGGTTGCTAAAGCATTCATCATGCAGCAATTATGCCAAGCCTTTTGGGGCTACCTTGCAACCTAAATCAAGTCCCATCTTTCTTATATTGAATTGAAGTAATGGCATTAGTACAGCGTGACCGAAATCAGACAGCTTAAATTACACTACAAGGTTGCTTAAAGCAGGTCTCCTCATAAGCTTGATGCAATGCTTTGCAACTATTGTTGCCATGTCTGAATTCTAAGATCCAGTTGTATAGGTGTCTCTTTTTTCAAATCCACCCAGTACTTGTATTTGACCGAGGGGTATACTTTCACTAGACCTAACTTGTGAAGACACTTTGTTTCCATACATTGTCAAAGTTGTTGGGACTTTTATCAGGTCTAGTTCTAGCAAAATGAAATGATTAATTTTTCTAGGTGACATTAACATGGAAACATGTCTAGTGTCTGACAACTGAAGGAACTTTGATTTAACCACTGGACCCAAACTTCTTGCTGTAACTCTTCTTATGGTCTTAGATTTTTGTCTTTTCAGTATAGTGTACATCAATGTGCCAATTAAAATATTCATCATAGGATATTGATATGGAATATCTTTACGTTTGTTAGGTAGACTTAGATCATCTTTGCTTATTTGTAAAATGATAATGCATTTTTTTCCAATTCTTAAGAGCTTGGTTTCAAATTTGCATCTAGGGATGAGAGTTGTCCATGAGAAATTGGTTATTCAATGGGTCTTTTACCACAAGGATCGGCAAGTTATAAAATGCTCAGGTGACTCAGAAAAGATAATATAATTTACTTACTCTTTAGGTTCTGCATATAACTATAATTACAAAGATTATAGATTTAGTCAATGTATCACCATTTTTTGAGCCCTCAATATTCCCCCATGTCAATCGACTAGTGACCCCAGTTTTAAATTTTGATCAAGGAATGACAAAAACATCATGCAACTACCCATTAATCTTGATCTTTAACTGAACTTGGCAATGGTATGTTGACGATTATTATGTTTTGAGCTGAGAATTTATTTGTTTTGATTTTGTGTATCATTTTTCAAATCATATTTGTACTTATATTTTGTTTCCTTACCATTCTGTCTTTACCTGCTTTTGTCATGTTGGATGCATTATTGACAAGAGTGTCATCACATTTTAAGGATTTGATGCGAATTTTACATGTTTAAAGTGATATGTAGTTTGTCTAAATTTGTAATTCCTTATGTATAACTTGTTAATTTTCAATTGAATGGGAATGAGAATTAAGTCTTTCACAAAGTATTTGGTTTTGGTTTGCACCAAGAAGCAATGGACCTTATTATAGTGCAACAAATTGTGAGAAAATTGGAAATGCTAAGCATAAGTTATAGGTACATGTGAAAGCAATTTTTACTATGCAACCTCAAAGGTGTAATATTTTTAATAATGGGCACTTTTCTTGGATAAAAATATTTGAAATCCCCCTAATTTCCACCAGTGCTTATCATCTTCTTGAAAACTTGTATAATGCAGATAATAAATTAGTTGACCGAACTCAATTTGAGCAAAACAATTTTCCATGCGAGACTTATATTATTGTTAAGAAAAACATCTTTTGCATGAAATTTTGGTCCGGACGAAGATTAGTTTTTGATATCTACGATAGGCTTCCTAGAGATTTTGCAGAATTGTGCATCCAATGTAAGTGTTAGTTTTAGAATCCGAGATCTATAGGAATGGAAATATGCATTTATAATTCCTCACCACATCAAGGTGGCTAGGCCTCACCAATTATGAAATTATGAATTGATGTCAAATAGGAATAGGGTGACCGATCGCTAGAAAACTTAATCCTTCCTCTCCATACTACAAGTGACAGTCCTTCAATCATACATCAAAAGGGAAATTTATAAGTTTGTTAATCCAAAGATCAAGAATTATCTATTAAGCCTTGGGTTATTAATTTTCCACACCTCGATGAATTAGTCTTTAATTTAAATATGCCATATTTGTACTATGCTCAACAAATTGTGACTCATATTTAAAACTTTGTTGGTGTTTTGTAGAGCTAAAAACCATTCTAAAGGCCTAAGCTTACACCTTAGTGAAGTTAGTGCCCTATATTTCTTCCCCCAAAGTCTGAGATTTGAGTCATGTTGAAACATTAACTGGCCTGGGAAATACATAAAGGGAACAAAAGGCCTATCTATTTTCACCTCCTCTATAATAGAGCATCCGACCAACCAACAATAGAACTAATTGTGACTTGAGAAGTCAGATTCAACTATATCATAGTTGATTGTGGTTTTCACAAAATAATATCATGTTCTTCTTTAGGCATTGCATCCATGGTAGCCCTGGGATGACCTCATTGACATAATAGTGAAATGTAACAAGGCATATGTATAGGAAAACTGTTTTATATGATACAATGTGAAATATATTTAGGTTTAACCATGGCATGAATCACAATCATTCATTGGTGATTGTGGATCGTATGGGATCCCTTGTTCTCCACTCTTCATGTTGATGTTGCACTATGCATCACAATCCAAATAAGAGGTGATTTGAATCTAATTCTTTGATGGTTACATTATGCCTAGGAGTTCCCAAATCTCATTTTCACTACTGTAAGGGGATAGGAAAATCCCTAACCATGCTCATGATTGCCCATATTTGTTAGGAATTAGCCCATAATTAGTCCAGACTCAGAAGAGATAAGGTTTTGATGAACACAAGTTCAGAAATAGTCTCAATTTATACCGAACATGTTCAGGTTTGACCTTAAAGAATGGCTAAAATCTACTCATCATTGTTGGTTTCTTAGGGATGAGGTTTCATTGTTGTTGGGGGGTTGAGATATAAATTGGATCTTTCGAAATTCTTGCATGCCATTAGATGTTGATCTTGACTTGGATGGGTTTTGGTTCAAATTACATTTTGGAATGGTAATTGCCTTTTACAATTCTCTCTTGCACAATATGCTACACTTTTACATTCATAAGCTTCATTTTTTTTTTCTGCAGCTATGTCAATTCCTAGCACAATTAATTTTAGCACAGTAAGGCTTAAATTGTCAAGGATTTTAACATTAGTACCATATGTACAAAAAGGTAGATTTACTGTTGATTGAGTTATTCTAATGCATGATTTTCTATGGTTTTTGCTTTATAGAGCACATCACCATGGTGGGATTATTTTCGATGGTATATTATTAGTGTATATTTGACGATGTTCATTGTCTTCTTGTTTGGCATCATCATCTCTTATTTGAATGTTTGAATCAAGCACATGTGGTGTATAAGGGTTGTTTGAGGGTCTTACATAACATTCCCCACACATTTGATTGCAACTAACACATTGCTTCCGAATGTTGTTATTTAATTATTTATCCTAATGGTGTCAATGACCTCTATGATTTTGACTATCAGGTGCTGAGGTGGCATCTTTCGGTTGTTTGCTTGCTTGGGAGACTAGAGTGCTCGCCTTATTTGGCAAATTTTGTAGTTATTTGGAGGCATAGAAACCTTTTTAACAATCTATTAAAAAGGTCATTGATACCATTAGGATACGTAATTAAATAACAACATTCAAGAGCAAATCAACCTTGGTACACTCACTCATTCACTCACTCATGTCATGCACTTACTCCTTAGCTTTGCAACGTGACGAGTAATGACTGACGACTATGAGGTACTAGCCACTAGGATTTGACTCTGAATCCTAATTCACTTTAGGCTTAGATCTAAGGTCTTTTAATGTGTCAATGACTATGGTTGTGACAATAGAGAACCACTACAAGGCCCAAAACAAGGCCAACTAGAACCACAAACCAAGAAGAGGTTGATTTATGCATTGCCATAGAGAGGTGGCACTAGGCACACAATATGGAGAAACAATGAGTTAGGAAAAACATTTGGACCAAAGTACCGCAATGGTAACTAATAAGAGAATATACTGACATAGAAGTATGTTGTTAATTTTTAACAAGCGAGCCTGAAACAAGTGAGCTTGAAACATGCGAGCCTAGTGCAAGCGAGCATGAGGAAAGCGAGCGTAGAAGGTCAAAGCGGAATCCAGTGGGCCCATAAACCACAAGTAAACATGAAAATCTCTGCTTGGACTGGAGGAAAAACTCATATCTATACTATTAATGATAATATGAGTTGGTTGGATTATATGCAAGACTGGAAACCTAGGTGGGAGTTGAGACATGTTGAAGTTTTAGATGCTAACTTACAGGGATCTGATGCTTTTATTAGACTAGTTCCATACCTCAGAAGAATGCCTATCGGATCCAGTATTGTACCAGAGATGATTTACAACAACTCCTTGAGAAAAGCAACTGATGCAAGCAATTGGTTAACAAACCTCTACCATGATCTCAACTTAATCTCGACAGAGGGGTCTACACATCACCCTGGGGTACAACTAGACGAACAATACTACTATATTAACTAGATATGTTCTTTGGAAGCATGGCCACATCAAGATGCTAGTCTATGGTTTCCAAGTACTACACACACTTATGAAAAATATAAAAAATTATGGTGGAAATTCTTGAGAAAAGAAAATACAGATAGAACATATTATACCATGCTAAAGTTTGGACTTCAAACTACACATATCCATGAGGATCTTGCATTCTACGTCCTTTATTGGATGAGAGACTAGTGGCAACCATTCAACATCAACCTAACAGCATTAGAACCAGCTGTTATTTATAATCCAAAACGAGAAGTTGGAGAATCTCTCGAACAGGTCAAAGATATTTTGCAAACAAAGCTTACTGAGGATCAAATCCTTGGGTACTACATTAAATACAAAGAACAGTGGCTTGTCAAAACCGGCATAGACGTCCACATGCATCATAATAGATGCGTGGTCTTGAGGTCTATTTATTCAAAGGCATGGAGGACTGAATCCAACGTCTTTTGATAAATATATGGTCCCCCATACTTTGATGATTTGTAAATATCTCAAAAGTATTTGGCTATGAGTGGGGCCTGTCCATTCAAATTGTCATAAAGATTGAAAAGAAAGTCATAAAAACTTTTAGATCTTACTTTTGAAAGTCATAAAAACTTATAGATGTTTTCCATAATGGTTAGTTACTTTTATGTTGTCATCAATGACAATCCTATTCATCATGAGACTATGAACATGGACTTCATTTCTTCTTTGTATGCATGGTGTTTTCGAATTTTCAAAATTGTCTTATTGCATGTTTGATTTTCAGCTATCATTGTAGTCATGGTTTGGTTGTTTCCAACACTTATATCTCTTGTTGATTTCACTTAAGTTAAGGCTTAAATTGTCAAGGATTTTAATGTTTGCATCAAGCACATGTGATGTATAAGGGTTGTTTGAGGATCGTACATAACATTCCCCAGACATTTAATTGCAACTAACACATGTGTTTATCCTAAACCATGTTATTAAGTATCCTAAACCATGTTATTATGTGATTAATGTGTTTATCTTACATTACATGTTACTAAAAATTGTATTAGCACAGTGACATAACTGGTAGTGTTGATGTTTCTTATGGACAGTGACCAACTTGGGAGTGCTAAAGATAAAAAGTTGAAAGATATGAAAATTGTGTTTAATTTCTATCTTGCTATTTAATTTAGGTACTTGCTTATTAAATGAAATGTATATTGAAGTATATTGATGTGTACACCTGCTTATTTCAGTATATCTCACCTAAGTTAGCTCATGTATTTTGCATTCTCTGTTATAGTATTTTACTGATTATTTGGTTTAGATGTATTGATAAACAGTTACAAACATTGTTGCAATGTACTCCTGAGTGGACCCTCTCACTGTAGTTATGGTTTGTTGGGATGATATAGTCAATTAATGTTTCTTAGTTGAGTGATTTTTCCAAACAGTTCACTAACAAATAGTTTTCATATGCATTAGCATAAAATACCAGCATGTAAATTTTAAAAATGAAGGGTAAGTTGCAAATAATATGCCATTGAAAGAAAGAGGGTGGCTGCCAATAATATGCCCAACATTGTTAGAAGGATCAAAATTGGGTGATATACTAGTTAACTTCCTCAATTTGTTGTCCCCGATGGTTTTTTTCTCCCCACAACAGAAAAAGACCCCCAAATATGCAATCTCAGTCCACAAAAGAGCTCACAACCTATAGTGATGAATGTGGTGTCGTATGGACAGCTTGTTATGGCACTGTAACTTGGTCTCTTCCTTCCAGAAATCATCCTCCCAATACCAAACACTTCAACTGATATTTGTAACACTACATCCACTAGGGTTTTCATGTCCCTCCTAAGCCTCAGATTTGAGGGAAGTATATGTGTTTAACTAAGAATCTTTGCATTTGTGGATGTGTACTTTCAAAGAAGAAAGAAAGCATTGTCTTGTTTATTCTTATTTTATCGAGTGTAGGTACCACCAAATAGGTATCTGTCAGATCTATCTTCCTCAAGTGATTATGAAGATATATTCAGAGAGGTTGAAAGTGAGATGAGTTGTACTAGATCTACTGGTTTTATATCAACTAGATCTGAAAAGACAAGGAAAAGATTTCATAGACGCATGAAATATTTTATTGCCAGCGGTGGCTCGTGTAATTATGATGCTGAGAGCATAGGATACATTGATTTTCCATTGAGGTATAAACATCTAGTGCAAGGATGGGTACCTAATATGCTACCTCAAGTGGACACAGATTTCCTCATCAATGGGAGGATGTATCACATCGCTCCTTCGTCCTTACATGGATTGGGTCTATTTTCCATGGATGGAATAAAGGTCCGCTATGGCATTGTAACTGAATTGATGGAGTATGTAGGACCACTATACAAATACAATAACTGGTTGATCTTGGTCCAATATACTTGAAGTATGCAAAGATATGGAGTTGCCGTGAATTATATTCAACTGGTAGAAAAAAATTAAAATAGAGGGGCGACTATGTATATTGATGGGAGACCAAAAGCATCTGGAAACGTTGTCGGATTTATAAACAGTACACGACCAGTGACAACAAATAAGCAACCAAATTGTGAATTCGAGGCACGCGACCATCATCGTATATTTGTATGTGCAATAAAAACAATACTTGCAGGTGAAGAGTTGTTGATCGATTACAACTTAAATCGAATAGATGTGGCTTCTGTGGTCCAGGGTAACCATGGACCATCATAAACTATGCCTCATCATGTAAATGCTAAATGTAGTAACTAAACATGACTACAATAACTAAATGTTTCATTTTTTTTTTGTTAACATTCGATTTCCACTATTGTCATTCGCTTTATTCATGCTTATTATGAATATTTCCATGTGATTACACTGCTATGAATATCTCATTTTTGTTTATGATGCAATTATTAACTCAATGTTTGTTTACGGTGGTGGCAGTGGAAAGGCACATGCTACTTCCATCGTCTAGGGTGACCGTGGAAGGTCAGAATCTACACCTCGTCAGGTAAATGTTAAATATAGTAAATAAATATGACTACAATAACAAGATGTTCCGATTTTCACTATTAGCATTCGCGTTTTCCGTGCTTACTGTTAATATTTCCATATGATAGCATGCTTATTAAACTGTAGCAAAAGTCTGCTCATGGCCATGGAGTAGGAACATGTATCTTCTACTTTTGAGGTAAAAATAAATATCTCTAATGCAGCAATATCTCATTTTTCTTTATGTTACAATTATTTAGTATGAGGTAAACGTTTATTTATTGATTTATTGTGTCGGGGTGGCGCCATTGGAAAGGCACCTGCTACTTCCATGGTCAAGGGTGACCATGGAAGGTCACACTCTGTGGCCCTTCAGGTAAGTGTTAAGTAAAATAACTGAATGTTTCGATTTAGTATGTTAACATTCAATGTCCACTATTGACATTCACATTTTTATGAGCTTATGATGAATTACTGGTTCATTTTTCTGACATTATGATGGATTACTGGTTCATTCAGGACCATGGAAAGGCACCTGCTGCTTCCATGACACCGATTCATCGTGGACACTCTCTGGCCATAACACCATGTCAGGTAAGTGTTATTGCATAATAGTAACTTAATTTTCATTACAATATCAATATTTGAATGATGTTAAAATTATATTGCTTAATTTAATTTATTTTTTGATGAATTTAGTCAGATGTACATGATCTGGGTGATTAGGGGTTTGAGGAAGACATTTTATATTCCATTGACCCACTACACACTTTTAGAATAGCATTGAAAAAGGAAAACATAGAAATGCTTGCCTTGGATCACAAAAGGTCCTTGACATAGGAGAATAGGGCAAGGATTCAAGAGCTGCAAGATCAAATACAATCTTATGGGGTAAGTGGCATCTTCACAAATGTTTTTAAGCTATGTTGTGATTTCATATATGATATTATGTATTTTATTATTCCAAGTGATCTAATAAAATAAATTTTCTTGTTTGTAAGAGTTTTTAAAACCTGTGACTAGAGAACCTGCCGAGACAGGTATAGGTAGCAGTGATGGTCCAATGCAACAAAAAAGAAGCAATGTACCAATGAGTCTTTTTGGCACTCCTGTGGTTGGCCTTGAATAAATTGATGATGACACTGATGAGAGAGAGCATGATTCCATGCCGGAGCATGATGCCATGCCAAAGCATGATGAGACGTATCCTAGGACCCCACATAACTCTGGAGATGAACATACTGTAGACGACCAATAAAATTTTCCTGGAGAAGCACGAGTTAAAAGCATCAGATCAATAGATGTCACCTTTTTGGTGGATGACTCTTGTGTTCCTATCAAGATTTAGAAAATTGCTGGTATTTCACCATTAATTTATAGATTTTAATCATGAAATTGAAATAGACCTACATTGAAATTATTATAAATTAATGGATTACATGTTTTTGTAGGAAACAATGTCTTCTACATGCATTTGAATGACAAAGCCTTGGAGCTGTTTGGCCCCACCATTGGCACATGGTGGAATAGCCAAGATAGCACTAAGAGAGATGAATTGATGGACCACATGGTCAACTTGTTCGGCAATACTTTCAACAGGAAAGCTGTTGCAAGGTTAGCCAGTGAGAATTTGAAATATACCAGGGCCCAATATAGGGAAAGATTGCAAGCTAACCTCAGGCATGAGCACCCTACCATGGTTCCTGAGAAAGAGTGGAAGGCACTCATAGATGATGCAAGGGAGAACTTGCAAAAAAAACAAGGAAAACAACCATGGCCTGGTAAAGCAAGGTACAACATACATAATCTTTTTACTGAAATAAGCTCAATTATTTTTTTCTTTTTTGTTTTAAGTAAGATTTTTGATATCTAAGGTTTTTCAAAATTTTCATATATAGGATACCTAACACCTCCAAATCAACCAAGGCTAGAATGGAAAAGCATGGGCAAAATAGACTGGGCTAGGGTATCTATAGAAAACTAAGAGAAAGAATCGTAAGTATTAAATGATTAATTGTTGGGAATATTTATTTAATAGTACCAACCAAATATCTGATTTTGATACTGGAAATTTTAAAATGTGTTATCATGCATTGCAGGGAAATACGTTCCAAGCTGCTACCACCGAGGAAGACCTAAAGCTTGGTTTCAAGTTTGGTTTTAAAAGTGTGGTTGAACATCGGAAAATCTTGGGGCAGACTCCAATTTCCCCAATGACGCAAATGTAGGTATATCACCAATTGTAGTATACTATTAAAGTCTATTCAGTACTTCTAATTATATCACCCATAACTAAAAATTTATGTTTGTTTTTAAGCAACAATGCAACCGCAAAAGTGAATCTAGTGGTACTCAGTAAGCACAAGCTGATGTTGGGGTGTATATGTCCCATGATAGCATGGAGCATACTTTCCATTCTGGTATGTATGCTTTGGAAATAGAAATATCTATTGTGATTAGATATATATATTTCCTGATGTATACTTATAAATTTTCTTCTTTCAATGGAAGACCATGCAGCTCAGGAGCATGAACTGCAAGAGGAAGCAACTAGACCTTCAATTAACACCCCAGTTGTCACATCTACAGAGACTGGTAAAGAAAAATATTGTGATTTTAATCAAAATAAAGAAATATTTATTTCAATAATAATTCAACGTCATAAATATATGCTCATTTCCGTTGTTGCAGTTCACACCCCTTCATAACTGCCTCCACGCCATGCTCAGCGATGTACAAGAAGTGGCATAAATGAGGGCATGGAAACAAAAACAATAATAGGAGATATTGCAGTAAATACTCCGCCAATTGATGATTGTGATATCGTACTCACAAATTTTTACAATGCAAAAAAACAGAAATCAACGAAAAAGTAGATGCACTATAAATTCATGACTTGTATTTTGATGGATATAGATGTTGTTAGTATGAAACATTGTTAGTAAGTAACATACATAACTTTTATTTGGTATAGTTAAGAGGTACTTATATTTTATGTGATGCTCTTAGGAATTTTCCCATTTATATCTTTTATTTTCTTAGAATTAGAATTTTAAATTTAAATGTCATCACAAGTCATTGTATGCTTGTTTATAATTATTTTGTTTTTTAATATTCAAATTTTTTGTTTTCTCACACATCATCACTCCTGTATGTGCTGCATGTAGATATATTAGTCTGAAACATTAAATCTCTTTATATTGGATATATTATATATGTTCATCATGAATTCGATCATCATCACTCTTTATAATTTGATTACTGCCCATTACATCTCGAGGACCAAGTTCAGCACAGGGACCACAGAGGAGTCTTGAAGTTGATAGAGATCAAATTTATGTTGTAAAATATTTTACTGTTGCTTTAGCACTATTCATAAATAGTACCACACTTCAGATCTGATTTTTGGTTAAATGTTGATGTGGAGATCTTCAACTGTACCTCTCTTATTGTTATATGATCAATATGTTTATTTTATTACCTGTTACTGAAAGAGATGAAAATTATGTTATTAAATGTTTTATTGTTGCTTTAGCACTATTCAGAAATAGTACCATTTTATTGTCCATCTGTAGAATTGTTATGTTACTGTACCTTTCTTTCACCTGTGTGCTAAATTGTTGTAGTATGTTGACTGTGTTAATCTGTTTGAGGTCTATACTTAACTTTTCCTCTCTCTCAAGGTACTTTCATGTTCCCTTGGTGACTTGTCCCTTGAAAGGATAAGATCTAAACCAAAACGTTGTCTGAGTACACGGAAGCCTAATCAATTTTTATTCGCTTTTTTCATAGCTTATTTACTGCTGCTGCATATGTTATAATTTGATTATTTCCCATTACATCTCGAGGACCAACTTTAGCACAGGGACCACAGAGGAGTGTTGAAGTTGATAGAGATCAAAATTATGTTATAAAATCTTTTACTGTTGCTTTAGCACTAGTCAGAAATTTGGATGGTAATTGTGATGAAATTTTGCTTTTGTAGACCATATTCCTAAATTTAAAGGTAACACAGGTGGCTCTTATTTTCTATAGTACAAGGTACTTATCTGTTATGTGATGCTATCGGGATTGCATAGAGAGAAATGAGGGATATTTTTATTTGGCATCCCACCACCCTTCCTTATACTGTGATGATGAACTTTTAGGTTATATGGAACGTCTGTACATTTGAGAGAGATATGACTGGTTGTACCTTCCCCACCTTGATTGAGCTATGATTGGTCTTGTGGTACCTTATCTTTCACTTGTGTTTAATGGGGTCATTTTCCCTCCTTGAGTAACTTTTTTAAAACCACGTTGTTGAAGTTTTGGTCTTATAGAGTACTATGGTTGTTTGGCCACATTTGGAGCATACCCTTGGTTCTAAGGGTCATGGTTATTCTACTACCCACACTTATGTTATGACCATTGTTTATATTTTCTTATTTTATGACCATTGTTTATATTTGTACCCACACTCCAGATCTGATTTTTTGTTTAATGTTGACGTGGAGATCTTCAACTATACCTCTCTTATTGTTCTATGATCAATACATTTATTTTATTACATGTTACTGATTGAGTTATTAAATACTTGTTGTACCTTCCCCACCTTGATTGAGTTATTATTGGACTTGTGGTACCTTGTCTTTGACTTGTGGTTAATGCGTTCATTTACCCTCCTTCATTTTTTTTATACCACCTTGTTGAATTTTTGGTCTTATATTGTACTTGACTTTGATCACTTGTGATCAGTTGTGGTGTGCTGATAATCACTTCTCTTGTGCGGAGACTTGGTTGAAGTTTATAATTTTTGTGACTTTATTTATGTTGAGTTATGTACTGTGCTTAACTGTCATTGACCTAATCAACTCCAGTCATTTCTCTCTCTCTGGTTTGTACACACCGTCTTGTAGGGTCAGCTGGTTCCTAGAGAAGACTAGCCTCTTTGAGGCACAATCAGTCTTTTCTGAAAGTAACACTTCTAAGTATATTTACAAGAATGGTTTCACACCTAGGTTGGTATCTTCAACTATATCTCTCTTTTTGTTATATGATATATATGTTTATTTTATTAAATGATATTGAATATTAGTTTATCGTTTTAGTTTGCTTGTCAGTGTAACTTATTATAATCTGTTGATATGGCAGTTATTAATATACCAAAGAGCCTGTGTTAAGTAATTACTGGTTGTACATTTGGAGTTCTTTGTTACAAGAGGTAAGTATTCATGTGAAACTTAGTGATTATGCCACATATACAATTCTAGGAGTGGGATCTATCTCACTCCAAATAACATCAGGTGATATCCTTGAGCATATTGGTGTTTTGTATGTACTTAGATTAACTAAAAATCTATAAGTTTTAGTTTAAGTGATGATAGATCTCAAATATATGGATGCATTTCACGATCAACACGTCCTTATCATCATCACTAGTTAGAGTTGATGAAGGCTCTGGAGTACCTAGTGAATCTAGGTGACTAGAGCTTTGAACTTGGGTTGTTGATGATGGATTTGAAAGGTCAGTTACAATAGAGGCTGATGAGGACCTCTCCAATGCTTACTTCCCCTTCATGAATCATATGAGCAGACCCAACTGCAGATCAGCGGTTGGGTTGGGGTTTAGGATGATTACAACTGCCCTTAAGAATATATCTCTTCTTCGACATTCACTGCTGGTTGGGGCCATAGGTTGCCCTTCATAGCCGTTGGTATCTCCAAACCATTGCCCACTACGTGGGTATCCATCCTCTTGCAAGAGGTTTATCCCCACAAAATCACTTTGCCACTTACTTATGATAAATAAGAACACTTTCTTTTGTGCTCATTGAACACAAATATTTTTTCAAATGATACTTTTTGTAGGAGACAAAACCTGTTGCGGTGAAAATTAAAGTATCTACCCAAGTCAGTAGGAAACATATATTGGTAAACAAAATGAAATGAATATATACCAGTCAAGCACCCTTTCATATCAAACCAGTAGGTAAATCACATACATGATCAAATACTAACTTTAAAGATTGAACATACAAGTAATACTGGACGATACACATTAGGTTTTCAAAATGTGCCCAAAATTATATTGTCAAGCTCAATATGATAGCATTTTACAAGTAATTTTTGTTGAGGGATTTTCATGGGAATCACTAAATTCTCTTCTTGAAATGGCCCGGAGCTGTATCAGCTCTAGGTACAGACAACAATCAAGGTCATCATCATCCAACTCTTCCAAATGTCGAAAATCCATGCAGTGATTTAACGATCTAGAAAAGGAGGCTATCAAGCTCTTTAAAATCTTCTAAGCAATAATATGCTTAAGAGTTCTACCATAAAAATATATGGTACATACAGACAAGAGTTGCAAAATAGAAGCTACTCTGTTAAGTGCACCACTACAGTTTAAGATTAGTAAATATGATCAAGTTTGTGCATCGTTTAGTTGCAGTAAAAACAAGTAAATGGAATGGCAAAATTAACGTGGAATGGAAGGCCCAACTTTTATAGCTTTGCCACTTGGTCAACTCTTGTCCACGTGGCCATTTCTGTGCATCGAAGGCCTCGATCAGTAGCTTACTTTGGAAACTCACAAGAATGACCATCGAACAACCATGTTTTTTATAAAAACTACTGAATATAAGCCTCATAATTCTATCCTTCATCAACGCAAGCTGAGACAAGGCTCTATACTGTGAGGGTTTCCAAGGGTCAGTTTTCAAATTCCTCATGGACAATCACCCAACTGGTTCTCTAACTAATCATAAAACAATTTTGATTAGGTGAATTTCATAATCGGTATAGGTTAAAGCAATTAAGTTCTAAGGATGTTTGTGATTTCATGCCCAGAATGCAATTTTATTGCAGTCTAATGTTATTTTTATGCATAGGAGATTAAACCCAAGCTGGAAAATACACAAGAGTTCCTAGGATTGAGGATTAAGTTTTGATTATTGTTGTTATGACTTAGAGGACCTCCCAGAATTTCCCTTTTAAGGTTGTTTACTATTGTCATGATTGCAAACAACCTTGATTGTGTGGCATGCTTGATTATACATTTTAGTCAATGAAGTTACCTCCAATGTTGACCTTATACATGTCTCATTCGTGCCAAAGTATGCTACAAGGATGCAATGACATGTTTCTAAATTTGTCATCAAAGCATTCATATAGATCATATTCATGCTTTCATCATTGTTTCCTTCAAAATACATCCAACAAACAACATTCTGGGACTGACTTGGAATATAACTCTCATGTAGTTTTCTCTAACTTTCAATAGAATCTATCACTAACTTTCAACTAACTTGGAACTGACTTGGAATAGACTCTATCACTAACTTTCAACTAATGCTAGGTGCATTAGATGCCATGTCAGTCCTTGTATTTACACCATCATCAACTGAGTATATCCTGGACCTGTCTGTGGATCTGTTGTATATATTGAATGAAGAAATATGCCTCCCATTTTTCCCTAGCCTATTGTATAGCCACTTAAGTTTATGGATCCTGAAATGAAATGATGAGTGGAGCAAAATGCTATGAAACCAAGTATGAAATTGGTTAATATTTATAGAGATGTGATCGCGACCTTTGTTGCATGCATGTTGATAAGGGCAGGATTTCATCACAAGTGTGGGAATGCAAATGGTTGTACATGTGGAAGAGTTGGACAAGATATTTGTCAACTACTTTGGTTTTTGACCATCAAATTGAGGGGATTGAGGATGTAATGTTCTAGATATGTCAAAGTGACACTTCATTGGGAAACAAGGATTTCTTATCAATTATAATACCAAATAGACACAATGGATGTTGGAGCTACAAAGTGTGATCAGACATGTAGAAATAAAAGCATGGAAACCTCTGGTGCAATAATAGAATTGTTGCATGGGAACATGATTCCATCTTAGAGAAATGATCAATAAGCATAAAGACACACTTTGGGTTGTTCCCTGTAAGAGGTACAGTAGAAAATAAAACCACATTGGACTCCCATTGACATCAAGGGACAATAAGTGTATACATAGAAATATTCCTATTTGGGAGTTTGGAAATTGTTGTAAGGGATGCAAGATAGGATTTGTACTTCAACATCCCATTGCATCAATGACCCGTAGAAATGGGCCTAGAATGCTACAAGTGTGTTACTAATGCCACAGTAGTTTTAAATGAAGTCAATGTTATCAAGGTATCCTTGATGAAGGAAAAATGTAGAATTTGATAGAGAAACTTGACCTGTCAAGCATGTTGGATGTTGATGTAGTGAATTGAAAGATTGGATATGTTGAATAGAGATTGACCGATTTGTTAAAAGTGGCATCCTCAAGCTAGAGCATTGAGCATTGTTTATTGCAAGTGTTGCAAAAGGTAAACTTAGGGCCTTCTTGACTCCACATTTCTTAACTCTAAATGGAATTGGTATAAGTAGGTCATCCACTTCGTATGTCTTCCTTTCTTCAACCTACTCCTGAGTTTGCAAGAACCACAAATCCTAATGATCTAAATGAATAATGATCTCCTTGCCAAGTAGGTGGTGTCACCATTGCTAGACAACATGCACAATAGAATACAATTCTAGTCATCTATTGAGTACTACATAATGTCCCAAAAGGTCTATAAATGATAGATGATTGAATATCCAGTTAATGTGAGTATAGTGTTGAAACTTGAGAGCATAATCGAATGCATATATTTAAAAACCATAGAAACCTCCTTTTTTCAATTCATTAAACATCTATTGTTGCTTGTTGGTCCAAAAAAAGGTGAGATTCTTACGGTTCCCATAAAGTATCTAATTTAATGGCAATAGGGCTTCAATATGTGCAATACTGAATAGATGCAAGGATTGCCATTTAGTTTGGTTTATTTTTTTTTAACACTTCTAGGTTTCGTCTTGATATTGACGAACTTTCGTGTAGGCTATATAAGATGTTTCCACGGAAGTTCATCTATATATCGACACATGTCTTCTATATGTTTCCACACAGATGCTGAACCTGCCACGAAAATTAGTGAAGCAATTTGTGGATACTGCGACGCACATTCGTGGAGCTATAGAAAATGTTTCCACGTAGATGTTGAACCTGCCACGAAAGTTAGTGAAGCGATTCGTGGATACTGAGACGCACATTAGTGGAGCTATAGAAAATGTTTGCACGCAAATGCTAAACCTGCAACGAACATTCGTCTCTATCGCAACGAACCTCTGTTATAAGTTTGTCTCTATAGACACGAATGTTCATGGCAGGTTTAGCATCTGCATGGAAACATATAGAAGATGTGTGTCGATATAGCGACGACACTTCTTGGAAGGTTTTGCATCTGAAAACTGTTGTGTAGGTGACACATGGCCACTGGGTAGCGTTGCTATTTCCACGACGATGAATCTTCGTCTCTATATCCATGAAACGGTAGCCACAAAAAAATGAAACCCGAATCATTGCAACAGGGACAATAAATCGTGGCAATTACAACGAAAAATCGTGGCAATTTTGTCCATATGTACTAGTGTTACAATTGTAAGTGTTAAGATATCATTATCACCAAGAGACAAAGAGATAGTTGATGATTGAGACCAATTTGGAGATATATCTGCCTGTTATTGTCGATTAATCTGGGTATGTGACAGAAGGATTATCTTATTGTATCTAGGTTTTTGCAAAGATGAATATGATATGACAGTGTGTTGAGAAGAATCCTTATGTATTTCCTGTTTTCCATATGATGAATGCATTATGCGATATGAATCTATCAATGATATGATGTTTCCTTGCTGCAATTAATGTTTTACTATTTTATAGATTGTGCATTTATGGTTTTGTCAATGATGAGATATGTTGAATGCTTTTGCGGTTCTGTTTAATGATAAGATTGAATGCTTAGATCTACTTCTGAATGTCGCAATAAGTTGATTAATTGATGCACAACATCCTCCTTCATTAGGGAGAAACATGGTTCTGTCAACTCTCCCTTGAACATCTCGGGTGAGACGTCATCTTCTCCGCTGGTGTTGCTAGACAAGGTAAAACCTATCTGGGACGATGCTTAGGGAGATCGCAGTGGGTTGGATGTCGATATACTGAGGAGCCCTTGTCGACTGGGTTTGTGTCAACAATCATGCATAGTGTAAGCATTCATATAACATTGAACAATATACTACTAATATGCATATGATGGATAAGTTGGACAAACATTCCATTGTTGTTTATCTAGAATGAAACCTCTTTGCGGACATGCTGAGAGCTATCCACGCTCTTGATAGTATGTTTTGGTAGAGATGGAAGGCATCTAGATAGCCACTGTATGCATACAGGATATGGAAAAGTGTTGTGCCAAAATATTGGTCAAGATAGTTACATAACTATGTGAATCATATTAGTATGCATCATAGGTTATCATGATTTGATGATTATGAAGTATTACTAATCATGTAATTAACTTTGATTTGTAGGAAAGATCATGAAGAATGATGAACACTGAACAAGTGATGGATGTTCAACAAGAATACTTACAAATCAAACATACTATAAAAGTCTCGTGGCTAGAATATTTTCTTAGAAAGAGGAAGAGGATCATGACGAGATGTTTGCTCCAAGTGGCTAGATAAGACCATTCTCTTAATGGTGTAATTGAAGAAGAAGTACGAATCAAGAAAACTCCCAGGATTCAATTGAAGAAATCTCTATACGGGTACCCAAGATCAATAGTCATTTGATGAGCTTAATGATCACCATGGGTGATGCGGATTTCAACCTTTTCTACAAGGTTGAAGATGGTGTCTATATACAGATGAAATTATTCTCTTAGATGGATGCAAGAAGGAAGTCACCACAAAGTTCGAATGATCTTGAGGCTCATATTAGTAGACCCATATGACGAGAGATGGCACGGATAGATATGCATAAGATCACTCAATGTAGAGTGTGAATGATGTTCAGTCACAGAGGGAGAATTGATAGCTTCATGACAAGCTTGGGCTTTACCAAAAGTAAAGTTGATCCTAACCTTTACCTTAAGGTTATGGATGATGAACTTGTCATACTATTACTGTATGTGGATGATCTCTTTCTAACAGGGAATGAGAAACAGATCATGAAAATCAAGAAGAAGCTAGCTACAGAATTTGAGATGAAAGATCTCCGATTGATGCATTACTTCCTAGGTCTAGAAGTATGGCAAATCCTAGAAGGAATATTTCTCAACTAGAGAAAGTATGCTATGGAAATCTTGAGAAGATTTGATATGTTGGAATGTAAACCCATGACCACTCCCATGGATTCCAACTTGAAGCTGTTAGCTGATGACTCATCAGTGTTATTGGATGTGACTCTATACAGAAAGATTATTGGGTCATTGATGTATCTGACGAATACTAGGCCGGACACCTTGATTCAATATCTAGTGGAACCTAGGCATGTTCACTTGATAGCTACAAAGCATGTGATAAGGTACCTAAAGGGTACGATAGAATTTGGTCTATGTTATCTTGGAGATTGTGACTTTAGAATTGTATGGCTACATAGATGATGATTGGGAAGGAAGTGTATTAGACAAGAAAAGCACATCGGGTAGATGTTATTGTCTGGGATATGCCATGATCTCATGGTTTAGTAGGAAGCATTCTAGTGTGGCTCTCAGCAAAGCCTAAGCGGAATATATAGTTGCTTGCTCTGCTAGTTGTGAAGCGATATGGCTTCGGAAGTTGTTATCAGGAATGTTTGACTTAGAGATGCAACCCACTGTGATCCTCTATGACAACTAGAGTTGTATCAAGATGACAGAGAATCTAGCATTCCATGATAAGTCAAAGCACATTGAAATCCGACATTTCCATATACGGGATATGGTGCAGAAAGGAGCTATAAAGCTCAAGTATGTGAGCACTGATGAACAAAGTTGTTGATGTATTGACCAAGCCTCTGTCTCGAGTAAAGTTTGAGTATTTTTGAGAGAAGCTTGGTATATTTCAGAAGGACCCTCCTCGAAAGGGGGATTTATATGGTCAATAATGATATTTGGATACTGGTATCGATGATGAGATTGCCTATATCGACGGTAAGGTCGATGATGAGGATACCTGTATTGATGAGGATACTGTATCGATGACGTGGATACTTGTATCGATGATGAGGATACATGTATTGATGATGTGGATACTTGTATCGATGATGAGGATACTTGTATTGATGATGTGGATACTTGTATCGATGGTGAGGATACATGTATCGATGATGAGGTTACCTATTCCGACGATGAGGTCGATGATGAGGTTACCTGTCCCGACGATGAGATCGAGGATATAAATGATAAGGTTGATAAGTGATCCTAAGACTTGGTCTAAGATGACGAGGGGATTGTATCATCCCCGGACTTCAGTCCCTGAATTGATTCATAGACATGTGTCTTTGAGAAGTGGTCCCTAGTGGACGAGAGGGATTGTATCATCCTTGGAATTCGGTCCCTAAATTGATCCGTAGACATATGTCTCCAAGAAGTGGTCCATAGTGGACAAGAGGGATTGTAACATCCCTAGACTTCGGTCCCTGAATTGATCCGTAGATATATGTCTTCGAGAAGTGGTCCCTAGTGAACTAGAGGGATTGTATCATCCCTAGACTTCGGTCCCTGAATTGATCCGTAGACATATGTCTCCGAGAAGTGGTCCCTAGTGGACAAGAGGGATTTTATCATCCTTGGACTTCAATGCTTGAATTGATCCATAGACATATGTCTCCGAAAAGTGATCCTTAGACTTTGTCTAAGTGTACGTGATAGGACTGCATCGTCACTGAACAGTTGGTTCAAAATGTACGTGATAGGACTGCATCATCCCTGACAGTTGGTTCAAAATGTACATGATAATACTGCATCATCCTTGAACAGTTGGTTTAAAATGTATGTGATAGGACTGCATCATTCTTGAACAGTTCGTTCAAAATGTACGAGACTAGATTGCATCATCCATAGACATGAGAGGTGTCTTAAAGTGAGAAGGATTGATCGTCCTACAAGTAGATCTGGATTGCATCGTCCATAGACATGAGAGGTGTCTTAAAGTGAGAAGGATTGATAATCCTGTAAGTAGATCTGGATTGCATTGTCCATAGACATGATAGGTGTCTTAAAGTGAGAAGGATTGATCATCCTGTAAGTAGATCTGGATTGCATCGTCCACAGACATGAGAGTTGTCTTAAAGTGAGAAGGACTCATCATCCTATAAATAGATCTGGATTGCATCATCCATAGACATGAGAGGTGTCTTAAACTGGGAGGGATTGATCATCCTGTAAGTGGATCAGGATTGTATCATCCTTGGACCTATCTCCTAAAGTGAGATGGATTGATCATCTCGTAATTGGATCATGTGTGTTGAAGAGTATGCTGCTATGATGTTGTTGATCGAGAGATCTAGATGATGAGGTTGTTGATCGAGAGATCTGGGTGATGTTGTTGATCGATAGATACAGATGATGCTGTTTATCGAGAGATCTAGATGATGCTCTTGATCGAGATATCCAGATGATGATGTTGTTGATCAAGAGATCCAAATGATGTTGTTGATCAAGAGATCTAGGTGATGTTGTTGATCGAAGATCTAGATTATGATGTTGTTGATCGAGAGATCCATATGATGTTGATCGAGAGATCCAGATGATGTTGTTGATCGTGAGATCCAGATGATGATATCGTTGATCGGGAGATCCAGATGATGATGTTGTTGTAGCTGTTCAGATGTTGCAGAAGATGAAGACTCAATACTGAAGATGTTGATATTCCATTATTGAAGATTTGAAGATGATCCAGTAACAATTTGAGTTACTGATGATGTTAAATAAAGCTTCCAATGATTTATAGATGTATCATGTATCATGTAGTTGATGACTCTTTGCTCCAACAGATGTTGTTATAATATCCTTCTCGTTAAGGGGGAGTGTTGAAATATTGTAACTTCTAATAATATTATATTTGTACTTTATTATTCCGAAGATGTTTCATTCCTCCGTGCAGACCTTATTGTATATCCAGAGATGTTTATTCCTCCGTTGGAATGTGGCAGCTTGGGTTATTATACTTCCATAGTGGGGTCGGCCCAGAGTCAGTTGTAATGGCATGTTTAAGTCCCGTAGTGGGGTCGACCCACTCAACATTATGTTGAGTGGTTAAGTTGTTGAGGCCGACCCAATTAGTGTAAAAGTCAAGTCGGAGTAGTGTATAAATAGAGGAGGTGTGTTCCTCATTTAACACACACTCACCTATGAAACTCGCATAAGAGAACAAGAGATCTGCAAAGGAGGAGAAGGAGCTCATGTTTGGGGATTACATCTTTGTATTTATTGATCATCTATATTGAGGAAGCTTTGTTGGGTTTTCTACCCCATGAGGGTTTCCGAGGATAAATTATGTCTCTTGTGTTTATGTTGTGCTTGTTGTTCTTTCAGTGATCTTGTATATGCTATTATTGTGAAATTGAATGTAATACTGATGTTATCTAGCTTAGCATATTGAATCTTAACAGGTCTAAATTTCTTTTAGGGAATTCAAATGTAAAATTTATGGATTCAATTGATTTTAGGGCATACAAAAACAAAAAATATAGAAATTAGAAGGGTAATTTGGTTTAAATACCTGAGGTTGAATAAATTGGTGCCCAAGGTGGAAGATTTGGGCCCTATACTTCAAAACGCGTTCACCACTACTCATTTCATCACCATTGCTACTCAGTCACTGTTGTGGAGCAACTGACGGGCTCATCCCATTTCAAGCATAAAACATGTTTTCAAAAGTGCATATGCATTTATCGGATTGCTTGGGATCAATTATCTTTTATGGAAATTGAATGGGTTTCTTGAATCTACCATTGCATCTAAAAGGTCCCTCAACTTTGTGCACTCACACATAAACGAATTAAATTATTTCATTCTTATATTATTCAAGCAAAAAAATTCTCATGAGCAATAATTAGAATGCAAATATCATAATCAAATTATTTACTTTTTACATTATTCTCACTTCAAATAAAAAAATAAATGCTCATTATAAAAATGTTGTTGAAAAATAATTAAAGGCAAACTATTTTAATTTATTAAGATTATAAAGGTGGTGATAAAAGTGATTTATATTGAAATTTAATTTTTTGAATGAGATTTCTTTTGTAAATCTTAGTATATTGTTTGATGTACATCAATGCTAAAGGATGCTTTGAGTGCTACACATGGGTCTTCAGGCCATGGACATGCTTAACAAAGGAAACTTCTACATTATTCATCTTTATATAAATCTTATGGGCGTCCAAAAATAGCGACGACAACTCAAACCACCACACATGGCCTTCCATGTGTATTCTTAGCTTTTGTCTATGGATATCAACACCATTACTACGGTTTGATCACTAGGAATGGGTGTAGGGACTCTCAACATGGCAGATAGAAGAAAATTGGATCTTAGGAACTAAAAGAATCCATTAGGCATCCATGGCCAATAAACATGAAAACACCTAAACCACCAC
Source organism: Larix kaempferi (assembly GCA_027924585.1). Lineage (NCBI taxonomy): Eukaryota > Viridiplantae > Streptophyta > Pinopsida > Pinales > Pinaceae > Larix > Larix kaempferi. The sequence continues at coordinate 1,279,218 of BSBM01000293.1, forward strand.
ACGTGACCTTTTGAAGGTATCTTTGGACTTTTAATAGAGATAAGAGGGGATTTGGGAGGTTCTTAGGACTAAATGTCTATCTCAAGGCTATGTACATAGTTAAGGGAGGAAACACATGACTTAGTTATTAAATGAAGTATATAGAGATCTAGGTTAAAGAAAGACATATTGAATCACCACACAAGACCTCTTGAGGGTATCCTTGGCGTACGAGGGGGGATATATGTGTTATTATGATGTTTTGAGTAGTAAACATGGGTCTTGATGTCCTTGACATGGTTAGTCTGATTAGAAACCTATAACTTAGGTCGTAAAGGAATATTCTATTCAATAAGGGATAACAACGATGCATTGGACCACCACACATAAATACTTGGGATATATTTCACCTTCGAGTGGATATATCAATGGAATTTTGAGGTTTTAAATAGTAGCCATATGTATAGGGATTCTTGACATGGTCTAGGAAGAAAATGTAGGCATAAGGAATTATAGGAATTTTGTTGGCATCAAGGGCCAAGAACCATATAGGGATGTTAATCAAAACTTAAGCTATATATTCTATAACATCTCCCAAGCTGGGTATCCTTGTATTCCAAGTGGGAACATGGGGCACATCATGATATTTTAAGAACTAGGTATGGGTTTCAATTCCCTTGATGTGGTTGGGGGATAAGGTGTGGGGATAGGACCATAAGGAATCTTCTAGACATTGATATTCATGAACAACACCTCAATGGGGATATGGGTTCCATTGGTGGGTTTTAGATACTAGGCATGAGTCTCTAGGCCTTAGACATGGTTAAAGGAGGAAACATATGATTTATTTAGTAAAGTAAGCTTCTAGGATTCCAAGTTCAAGAACAACAACTTAATCCACCACACATTACCTCTCAAGCATATCCTTTACCTCCAACTTGGCATATTAACAATATTATGAAGTTTGAGCACTGGATATGGGTATTAAGGACCTAAACATGGTCAAGAGACAAACCAAACCCTTATGACGTAGATGAATATTATATTATTCTAATCCCAAGAATGAATCCTTGAAGAAAAACACATGACTTTTGTAGGGGATATTTTTCTACCAAGTGGGGATATGCACATGATTACAACTTTTCAACCACAAGGTATGGTTCACGGTGCCCTCAACATGGTAGATGGAGGGAACATAGGATTTACACCCTACAATAATATAATATGCATCCAACACCAACAACAATTCCTTAAACACAAACACATAACCTCCCAATAGTATCTTTCATGTTTGAGTGGGCATATTGCAACCATTGTGATTTTTTGAGTACTATGTATCTTTAGGGAGGCCTAGACCAAGGCTAGGTGATGAGACTTAGACATTAGACCTAAAATGTAGTTTCTAAAGATCAAGGGACATGAACAATGCCTTGATCCATCACATTTGACCACATTGCGGGATATTTGGCCATTGATTGGTGATATGGGAACCATTATAAGGTTTTGACCACTAAGGATGGATTATGGGGCCCTAGGAATGGATAAGGGATGCACTACTTCATGAACAACAATTCCGACCACCACACCTGAACTTCTACGAGTATCATGTACGTCCAAGTTGGGATATGTGCACCATTAACACATTTTGAACACTATTTATGGGTCTCTATACTTTAACCATGGTCAAGGGTGTAAAATTAGGCATTAAGCCACAAAGGTAGCTTGTAAGGATTAAGGATCATGAACAAGACCTTGAAACACAATATAGGATCTATTTCAAAATATTTGGAATCCAAGAGAGGGTATGGGCTCCTTTAGAATGTTTTAAGCACTAAGGATGGGTCATGGGGATAGGGACAAGGTCTCGAGGAGAAAACTTGGGCCATAAGCCATAAATGATGCTTCTATACATTTATGTCATTTCAAACCACCACACATTTTCTCCTTATGGTATCTTCGGCTCCAAGTGAGGATATGGTCACCATTAGGAGTTTTTAAGCACTAGGTTTGGGTATTGAGGCCTTAACCATGGTCAATGGAATAATATTAGGCATTAGTCTCTAAAGGTATCCTCTTGGGTTTGATTTCCATGAATGACACATTGAAGCACCATAAATAAAATCTCAAGGGGATGTTTATCCTTTGAGTGGGGATGTGGGAATCATTATGAATTGTTTATCACTAGGTATGGGTCTCAACGTATTTCAAACTATCTAGGGAGGAATCCCATTCCCGAGGCCCTCGATGAAACTTCTAATCACAAGGGACAAGAACAAAGAATTACATAACCACGATGGATCTTTTGGGGGTGTCTTCGGCTTATGAATAGGGCTATTGGTTCCATTATTGCATTTTCAAGGGTATGTATGGGTTACAAGACTCTAGATATGGTTGGGTAAAAAGCCCAGGCCTTATGCCATAAAATAAGATTCCAGGAATTTTGGGCCAATAATGATGCCTCCAACCACAATGCATGATCTCCCATGGGAATTGTTTGCTTCTAAGTTGGGATATGGGCACAATTAGCATTTTTTAGCACTAGGTATGGATCTTGGGTCCTTGGCCATGGTAAAGAAAGGAAACTTCATCCTTAGTAAATATTTTAGTTTTCTAGGGCTGAGAAAGATTCCTTGAACAAATACGCACGCAATAACAATCGCATATTTGGACTGCAATTAGGGATGGAAATGCCATTAAGTGGTTTTTAGTAGTAGGAATGGACTTTTACGATTTAGACATGACCAAGAATGGAATACCATGCCTTAGGCCCTAGGACCTACAAGAATATTTGATGCATCAAGGGCAATGAAAAGTGCATTGAAGCACCACGCATGACCTCCTAAGGGTATCCTTGCCCTTTGAGGAAGGATATCGACACCTTTAGGAGATATTGAGCATTAGATATGGGTCTTGGGGCCTTAACATTGTCAATGGTGGAATCTCAAACCTTATCCAATAAAGGAAGCTTCTAATCATTTACGGGAAAACATGATGGATCATATCATCACACATGACCTCCTTATGGTATCCTTGTCATATAAGTGGGATATATGAGGAAGGATATCAAGAATATTACTATGCATGAGACTTACGACCTTAGACATTGTTGGGGTAGGAAACATGGGTGTTATTTCCTAAAGGGAGCTTATAGGAATCCATGGACAAGAATACTAGCTCAAAGCATCAGTCATGACCTCCCAAGGTCTCTAGCTTCAAACATGGATATTTTCCATTAGGAGTCTTTTAAAACTAGGTATGAGTTTTGAGGCCCTAAACATGGTTGGGGGAGAAACCCTAGGCCTTAGGTTATAATTGAATCTCAGGATATGAATAGTGTCGCAAAACACCACATATGATTTCTCAAGGATAACCTTGGTCTCTAAGTGGGGATATCTCAATCATTCAGAGGTTGTGAGAACTAGTTATGGATATACCTAGGCCTTAGGCCCTAAAAAAATCTTTAGGAAAATAGGTCCAAGAATAATACATCAAACCACCATACATCACTACCCATGGGAATCAATGGCCTTTATGTTTTAGATATTTCATTGTATTTCATTTATTGAGGGACAATATGAATGGACACTCAATTTTTTACTATGAGAAAATTATGAAAAATAAACAGTCTTTGTTTGGTGGAACAAATGTAATGAGGTGATCATAGGAATATTTTTGAAATTTGAAACAACTTGTTGTTGAAAGTTGATGGTTACCCATCCTAGTAATTTTCCTCCACCATAGATAACCATCTTATATGCATTGTCTTCTTTCCTTGAACTTACATAATGAGGTATATTTAGTCTCTTTTTCAACCATTGCATGAAATGTTGTACTGAAATAAGAGAGACGAATTTTATGTAATGACAATGATATGGTAACAAATATACAAGTGTAACAAAGATACTTGTACTAAATTCAAGACTAATGTCAAAGAATTAGTTCAACTCTTATTCGAGGGAACAAATTAATTAAAAATTTATCCCATTAATGTATGCATATATAACCTTAATTTATATTGATATTATCCTACAAATTTTTTTGTTTTACATAAAATATATACTTTTTTTTGTAAACTGCAGAGAAAATTTATATTAAGGTACAAAAAATATTACATGCACAGGATAGTATGTAGTTCTGAGAGCCTTCTCAGGCCTCTCATGAAGCAAAAATGACCAAAATAAGGCCCTTATAGACCTTCCCACAAGTGGCTTAAGAGTATTATATTTCATCAACGTGTATGACATTTACATAATTGCAAAAAAAATATGACCCTCTAGGATTAGACTTGCTACAAGAGATCCTATAACAGCTTCTAGCATAAGCATGGTAATAAAACAAAACATAGTGTCCCACAGAGCTGTAAAAACAGAGAGAAAAACCAAAGGATTACTTGGAGATGCCATTGGAATTAGCTTCATCTATATTCTCTTCCACTATGGGGAAGTGATAATCTCTAGAGTTGGAAGAGTTGTCACGGTTGTTCTTTTTGTTGGAGTCCATTTAGTTATCCCTAGTCTTCTTGGCCTCGGATCTTGAGGAATTGTTAGTAGCATTTTAAACTAGAAGTGGTTCAATCTTTATGGGAAAAACCGAGATGGAAGCACCAAAATGTTCCACCCTTTTACGCTTGTGGCCACTATTGGATGCCACGCTGGTGGGATCCGCTTGTTCCAATTGGAGAATGTCATGCAGGGGGTTTTTGGAATCCACCGACCTTGGAATATGTGACTAATGGGAGGGGAGGTGGAGTGTTCAATAGGGTCTAGAGCTGGAGTAGGAGGATGGAGTTGAATTCCCTGTTGGGGCTCCTGGGCCTGCATGAGGAGATTGGATAACTTGTTCTGAACCATACAGAAGTGTCTGCGCCTGTCGTGAGTCCTTTGAGTGACCAAATGTTGCAGCACTAATTCTTCTTCGCAAACATTGAGCATTGTTCTCAAATGCTCCAAGATTGAATTATTATACCCATTGAGATTAAATCCTTCATTCCCACGATTACCATGGTTACCAAGACCTCCACAACCTTGACGGGGAACACCGTGAAGCCTTCGAGCCATCTCTTTTAGCTGATAATTCACCCTAAGAATCCAGTGGCTCTCGGAAGAGAGCCAAGGGGTCTTAGATACGAGATAGAGAATGAAAAAGCCAGTGCATAACAAAGTGTCGATATGAGAGCACCAAGCCCAAACCATCAATGAGATATTAACAAAAAGTAGAGGATAGACCTTAATGTCATTCCCGCTGCTATGAGATCTACTGGAGAAGTAATGCCAGCCTAGAGGCATTAAACCAGTGCCTGTAATGGGCCATTATTTCGCACGAGGGAGGGAAGGAGGTCCAGGTACCTTCCCCATATCGAGTGGAGGCTTGAATGACAGGAGAGTAAATGAACAAATTCCTCGAGGAGGAGTCCAATTTAATTCGCATGTTGGAAATATCTAACATGCTCCACGTGGTTTCCCTCGTATGCAAGACCACATCACCTACATCCTAGTCATAAAATATATACGTAATTACATCTTTAGTGGATAGGGGTAGGGGGAGTAGGGGAGAGAGAGAGAAATATATTGAGGCTTTATGGGTTGAGAAAGAGATAGTGAGAATTACACACACACACACACACACACACATATATATATATATAGAGAGAGAGATGGGAGGTGGTTAGTGGTAACAGAGAAAAAGAGATAGAGTGGTGGGTAGGGGTAGGGATAGGAGGTTCAGTGGCGATTTTGGGGTGGGGAAAGAGAGGGAGAGATATTGGGATTTAGGGGTTTAGAGAGAGAGAGAGAGAGATCACAAGGGGGTGTCAATAGTTAATGGTGGGGGGTTATGGGTAGGGGGAGTAGCTTGGGAGAGGCAGAGAAATATATTAAGGGTTTAGGGTTTTAGAGAGAGATATAGATTGGAATTTAGGGGTATATATATATATATATATATAGAGAGAGAGAGAGAGAGAGAGAGTTTGGCAGTTAGGGGTTTAGAGAGAGAGGGAGAAGGAGATAGGGTTAAGGTTTTAGAGATAGAGAGAGGGCATGTAGGGTCAGGAATTAGGGGGACCAAGAGAGTGAGAGAGAGAAAGAAGGGGAAGAGGAGAGAGTGAGTGAGATAGAGGGGGGCTTAAAGAGATAGAGAAAGAGGGGGTTAGGGTTTAGGGTAACAAAGAGGGTATATAGAGATATGGGGGTGTTAGGATTTATGGTATTGCGAGAGATGAGGGGTTGAGAGAGAGAGAGGGGGTGGGGTTATAGGGAGGGAGGAGGGGTTAGGTAAATGAGGAGAGAGAGAAAGGGGGGTTTGGGTTAGAGAGGGGTAGGGGTGTTAGGGAAAGGTGGGGCTAGAGAGAGAGAGAGAGAGAGAGTAATAAACCCAAATTTTATTTTAGTCTTTTTAAATTAAAGTTTGATGAACTAATCCTTTACTCAATAACAGTCTTCCCTAACCAACTAATCAACTGAAACTTCATGGTATTCTTCCCTTAACATAAAAGAGGTATGTTAATATCTATATGACATGAATTTATAGAATTCCCTTTCTAGCATAGTTATAGAAGTATACACTATCATCAATATATATAAAAAATTTCACATGTATCATAACTTCAAGTATATATGTGATATAGTTTTCCCAAACCCATATCCCATGGTGAGGTTTGATACTTATACATGAAAAAATGTTTCTTTAGCTATGACTTTTTTTAATTACTTTTACAATAAAACTGATGTATAATTTCTTTCCTAATAGGTTTGTAAGTACATTAACTTAGAAAACATTTACATATTATAAAGAATAAGTAATTAACTGAAATTTCCATGAAATACGAAGCATATCATTGTATATGTGTTTTCCTGAAATTTAATGATCATTTTTCCTCAACATCTATATTACGCTCATTGATACCTATACATTATCATTCTATAGGTACATAGGTATGTGGAATTTTTATGACTTTAGTACTAGCTCGAAATTTAAACTTATAAATAAATCTCAGATTACTTTAAGATAAATAGAACATACGGTTATCATCTAAAGTCCACTTCTCAGATATATTTATACTATTTGTAGCGTCAGTTTAGATTTAAATGAGTATTTTCCCTTAACCCATTAAGAGTTAAAGCAGTCTCTAATTAATCATTTGTATTCATTGACTTCTGTATATATTTGTAATTGTGATATGTATATATATATAACTCACTTACAACAATAATTAAGTGCGTACTCGCTAGGGATTCTATGTGGACTTCCATGCATATCTACCGAAGTCATGATAACACAATTAGTGGGATGACTTCGCCGAGATTTGGACTACATGAAATAGAACTAACAGATAGTAATAAACTTATGTTTCATGAACATAAGTTAATCCATTATCATGAAATGACATGAAAAATACTCAAAACTTGGACAAAGGTATGGAAATTTCATCGGATCTATATTAAGTGGATGTGCATAACTTCTCATTAGCCAGTCAAGGTGGAGATCAAAATACAAAAGTTTTAAAATAGCTCAACAAGGTTAAGGAAAATCTCTTTGATGGATATAACCGAAGTGATCCACGACTCGGTGGTCATGAATGCACTTACCAAGTTAACTAACTGCAAGCAGATATCCCAAGGCACTAAGAACACACTAACTAGCATGATTACACTGTTAACAAGATAATTCATTAGGATTAACATGATTATTGGAAATTTATTATAGTTATATAGTTCGGTCTGCATTCATAAGGATTACGGTGTCAACATATAAATCTATGGAAGTGAGAAATCTATTCATCAATAACCTCGTAACACTGGGAGGATTTTTAGAAAGGGACTATGTTCAAGTTGACTAACTCGACCATCATCGACATACAACCAACATCCTTAAATGAATTTTTTTAAACTTCATATATATATATATATATATCCCTATTGTCTATTGAACTGATGATTATAATATAAATTGTTTTATACCTTAAATGTATATGTAAAACAATGTTTATTCATTATCACATAGGTTTGGTCTCTATGTGAGGTCGATTTCTAGATTTTGTTTATTTCAATTAGATTGTTATCTTTTGAATGGATCTCAACATAATTTCAATATCTAATAATTACAGAGTTAGGAATTTAATTCGATAATCACTCGGTCTTTTAAATAAAATATCCACAGTCAAACAATAACATATTATGCTCAGGTAAGAAATATTGTAACTATATCTATATATATATATATATAAACAATCTATTATCTACATATTCGATAACAGCCTACAGGAATTCGATACAAGTTCATATTCAAATATATATAAAACCTATCATTACAAGGAAGTAGTTCCAAAGATCCACATCTAATCCATCTAGTTTAATATATATATTAAATATAATGCCGATGTACCCTTTTTTTCCATTCAATGTATGAAATTCGATTCAAGATACACATTCTACAGGAACAAAACTCCATTAAAAAACATATACTACTTAAATTTTCTTGTTCATAATATATATAACAGAAAGATTAACAACTAGACCTAAATATTCTTATGATTGAACCGTAAATAGAAATTTCTCTTTGTACATGACTGCGATTTAATAAAATATGAACTTTGTTAAAAACCATAGAACCCTCATAATCACGGGATGTTAAAGCATTATTTCCAAAGAATTTAGATTTTCAATTTCATAAATAATTAACCCAGTAGAATAGATTCTTTAATAACAAATTTCATATTACAAACTTTGTCTTCCATACAGAGTATAATCAAAATAATTTGACCCTATTTTACTATTTATTGTAAACAAAGTAAACCATACAACCATAAAATAAGATCTCATTCGTCTATAATTCGATTCCATTTAAACAAAATGTCAACAGAAGATCTTGTTCATCGATTGTGAAAATAGTCTATATATAATTCATCGTTTCAATGAAATCCCGTTATATCTTTAATAAAACATTTAAAATATAAATTATACGAATTTCCTTTCCCTATATCAAGCTCAAATCGCCGCGTAAGTAATGATAACAAATATATGCGTACAAGTAAATAAATCGGCATATTTTGTAATATAGATTCAATCTAAATTTGTCATATACATACCTACAAAATTATGTGATGTACCAAAAGTGGGGAAGATCACATGAAGAATTAGTTCCTCCCAACCATAGGAGAGGAAAACAACCTGCTAGACAACTCCACCCTCGAGATGGATCACAACCATGCACAAAAGAACTCGCAATCAAAGCTTTCTCACAGCACTCTCTCACAGATTATATAATAAGATATTGATGGACTTATGAAAATGACAAAATAATCAACACATGCGCAATGGCATAATTCCTCCATGAATACAAAGTCTTGTGCTATCTCACTGCACCAACATATATATTTTTTCCAGGTCTTGTGCAATCCCAATCAGATCTCAATCAATCCTTCAATCCCTATGATTTAGGATCTTGTCTGGTAGTTGAGCTTTTAGATTGGATTTGATTGGTAAAATATCCCTTGCTTGCTTCACACATGCTTTGTGTCTCATGGTGGTGTTCCCTCATTTAACTGAATTCTCAAAGTGTCTTTTTCTTTTGAATTCATTAATTAACTAGTTTAACAGCTGAAAGGTGCTTGGGTCAATGAAGAACTTAAAGAGAAAAAATTGGGTTTTAAAAATAATAATTTGTTGTGCAAAGTGTGATTCACACCTCTTGTGAGTATTTTTGAGTTTTTAAACAACTCTTACAAAAATAATTCTATTTTTTATATTTTCACAAATATTAAATCAAAATAAAATATAATGTCTTCAGGGTATCACATTTCTCCCCCTCTTATTCTTAACACTGTCCTTAGTGTTCTTTTATTTATACCTCTCTTTCTCATTCTAAAATATGAAAGGATATTCCTCCATTTCCGATGTCGCCTCTCTAGGGATGAAGTGCTTCCATTGCACTTTTATTTGAACGATGGCTCGATTCCGTTGCATACATTCCTTCCTGTCTAGGATATGTAAAGGCTCTGTTCGGAACTCGCCCTTTGGTTCTACCTAAATCATATTCCAATCAATTACATGAGTATAATCATGCACATATTTTTTTAATAAAGAAACATGAAATACATTGTGTACTTTTATAGTAGGGGGAAGTGCAAGTTGATAGGCTACTGGCCCTATCTTAGCTAACACTTCGAAATTCCCACAATAGTTGGGTGCTAGGTTGAACACCGTCCCAATCTCAAGGTACTCTTCTTTGGTCTTACCTTTAGATACACATCATCTCCAATTTTGAACTCTCTTGGAGTTCTCTTTAAATCCACATAACTCTTCTGCCGATCCTAGGAAAATTTTAAGTTTTGTCGCACTTCCTTGACCATCTCTTCCATATCCTTTAACATGTTAGGTCCTAGAAGAATCCTATCAGCATGGTTATCCCAAGACATAAGTGTGGAATTTTCGACCATATAATACTTCAAATGGACTCAATTTTAAGGAAGCTCGATATCCATTATTATAAGCAAATTCTATTGAATGTTAATAGTCCTCCAATTTACCTCGTTTATACATTACATATATTCGTAACATATCTTCTAACACTTGGTATGTTCTTTTAGTTTTCCCATTTGTTTGAGGATGGTAAGCAGTATTGAAATTTAGCTGAGCATCTAAACCCTTAAACAAAGACTTAAAAAAATTACTTGTAAATTGTGCGTCTCTATCAGAAATCACAACTTTTGGAATACCATGCAAATGGAAAATCTCTTTCATAAAAATATCAACTATGTTTATTGCTTTGAAAGTAGATTTCACAGGTATGAAATGTGCATCTTTACTTAATTTATCAACAACTACCATTATTGAGACATGTTGTTTATTTGTTTTAGATAATCCTGTTATAAAGTCCATGCTTATTATCTCCCATTTCCATTATGGGATAGGCAAGGGTTGAAGTAACCTGGCAGGATGTTGATGTTTTGTTTTTACTTGTTGACATTCTATACATCTAGCTAGGTAATTTGGAGCATCATTCTTTATTTTAGGCCAATAATAACTTCTTCTTAACTTTGTTATCCTCATTTTATATCCCAGATGTCCGAAATAAAGTTTCTTATATAACTCATTCAAGATTGATTGCTTAACTTCTTCAGAATTTGGTATATATAATATATTTTTATAGATCAACAAGTCTTCTGAGCTTATATAATAAAATTTGGATTCACTTCTATCAACATATTTTTCCAATTGTTCTTTGATTTTTAAGTATTCTTCATCATTTTTAGCTGCATCTTTTATTAAATCTTCAAGATTTGTCTTATAACTGCTAAAAGCAGTCGAACAATGTGGAATGGAATTCCTACTTAAGGCATTTACCACTTTAATCTCTTTTTCTTTAATGTGTTTAATTTCAAAATCATACTTTCTTAAGAAGGCTAACCTCCTTGCTTGGCAATCGTTTAAACTTTGTTGATCAAACAAGTATTTTAAGCTTATGTTATCAGACATTAAAGTGATTTTTCTTTTTCTTAAGTAATGCATCCACATTCTTAATGTATGTATTATAGAAGCTAATTCCAAGTCATGTGTTGCATAGTTTCATTCATATTCTTTAATTTTTCTTGACTTATGGCTTATTACATAATCCTCTTGCAATAGCATGCTACCTTTAATCCCTCTAAGAAGGCATCCATACAAACAATGAATTCCTTGTATGGATACACTATTCTTAGAATAGGTGCGGTGGTCAATAAGTGTTTACTATTTTCAGAGCTTTCTTGACATTTATTAGACCATATAAATTCAGTTGCTTTCTTTTGAAGTGAAGTTATTGGGTAAGCAATAATGGATAACCCCTCAATGAACCTAGGATAGTAACTCGTGACTCCCATAAAGGATCGATTCCCGATTACATACTTAGGAACTCGACAATCAATGATTGCCTTGATTTTATCTGGGTCTACAAAAATGTCTTCCTTAAATATTACATGTCCTAGGTATTGAATTTTATCTTGAAATAAATCACATTTACCAAACTTTGCATAAATTTTATGTTCTCTTAAGGTTTGTAATACCAAATTTAAATGTTCTTCATGTCCCTATCCATTTTTAGAGTATATTAATATGTCATCAATAAATACTATTACAAATTTATCTAAGTATTTATGGAGAACATTGTTCATTAAACACATGAACATGACTAGATCATTGGTCAAGTAAAATGGTACAACCAAGAACTCGTAATGCTCATACCGTGTTTTGAATGTTGTTTTATGAACATCCTCATATTTAATTCTTACTTAATGGTAACCAAACCTTAAGTAAATCTTCGAAAACACCGCAACTCCCCATACTTGATCAAAAATGTCATCAATGCTGGGAATAGGGTATCTATTTTTAATAGTCATATTATTTAATTCTCTATAATCAATACAAAGTATTAATGTGGCATCTTTCTTTTTAACAAACAACATTGGTGCTCCCCGCGGAGACACACTTGGTCTTATATATTTCTTATCTAACAATTCTTGCAATTGTAATTTTAATTCCACCAACTCGGGTGTATTTATTCTGCAAGAAATCTTAGAGGTAGGCACTGCTCCTAGTACCAAATCAATGGTAAATTCAATATCCCTCCTTGGATTTAATCTAGGTATCTCTTATGGAAAAACATCTTTAAATTCATTTAAAAGAGGAAAATATTCCAATGTAGGTTTTTTTAATCATCATTATTTTCGATGATATGCATAACTAACAATTTACATCCCTTCCTAGCACACCTTTTCAATTGAAAAATAGATATTTTCCTGGTAAGAAGTTTTTTAAGAATCCCTTTAACAAGTCTATTTTCACCCTTTTCATCAATACAAGTGAAATTTTTCTCAAAGCAATTCAATAAAACTCTATGTTTTTCTAACCAATCCATTCCAATTAATACATCATATGATCCTAATGAAAAAATGTTCAAATCTACCTTTGTAACCAAATCTTGCATATAAATTTAACAACTAGAAAAAAACTTGGTTACCTTCGTTTTGTTCTTGTGTATAATTGCACTAACCACAACTTTTCAAAATCATACTTTTTCATTTTATACAAATCAACTAACTTAGGAGATATGTAACTTAAAGTAGATCCAGAATCAATTAATATATAAATAGGTTTTTCAAATATCTTACTATCAACTTCGATCATTGAAGGTTGGTAATCCGCTTGATGATTGTTCAAAGTTGCACGTTGGCCTTCGGTATGTCCTAAGCAACCTATCCAACTATGGTTGATTCTCGAACAACGTGGATACTCCGATTATTCTTCTTATGAGGACAATCCCGATAGAAATGACTCTCCCCATAGCCCCAAGACTGTAATCGTTCTCTTTTTATTTCTTCTTTCTTATTATTAAAGAGATTATCTTTATACTCAGTTCTTATTGGTTTTTTTCAATCCTTAAAAGTATTCCTCTGAAAATTCTTATGTTTATTGAAGCGTTTGAATTCTCTTATTTTAAAATTACTTCCTTCTCTTTTATTGAATTTATAAGGATTTTCATTCTTACTTTTAGATTGATCATAAGCTAATTTGGCTTTCCTCATTGCGTTATATAATTTTTTTGGGTTATCAAACTCTCAGTCTATCTTTATAGGTAAGCAACCTAGGAATCTTTGAATTTTAGGCTTTTCTTCATTTAGGTAAGGAACATATATTAGCAAGGATATGAATTTAGTACAAAAGTCATGCATTGACATTGAACCTAATCTTAACTCATAGAACTCTTTTTCCTTTCCCTCATAGTAATACTATGAAATATACTCCTTTTTAAACTAATTCCAACTAACTTTTCAATCATTAATTCTTTTATCTCTTTTTAAGTCCTGACACAAAATATCAACGTTCTCGACTAGATTGAATATGGCCATTTTACCCTTCATAGAGTTGGAATAATTATACATAGTAAGGTATTTCTTCTTCCTAGATAGCCAAGCCTTAACTTCTTCTCCATTTTTTACTTCACCGTCAAAGGTAGGAGGTTTTATCTTTTTAAATTCTCCTGTTATCTCATCTTTATATTTTCTCCTTTTCCTTTGTCTACCCTCATAGCTATCACTAGAATCTTCCGATTGAGTAGTTATAGGGATTTCGTCAGAAGAAGGGAAGTTAGAGGATGAGTTTTCTCTCGTACATTTATTTTTACACCTATCCTTGGACACTTTATTTAGTTTGAAAAGTAAGGCCACATAAAAATATTCCCGACTTCTCATTACCCTCTCATATTCAGTTTTAAAGCGATGAAGTTCTGCTTATAAGTCTCTTACATTTTGCAGGAATTCATTTGAGTTATCATTGACATTATTGTTTTGTTGTTCCTCTTCATTAAGTTCAACCCAAATAGGTGGGGTAGGGGATTGTCTTCCTGCCATCTCTTCCTGTTGTTTAGTAAAAATGTATTCTATACAAGTAAGAAGAACAACATACAAACATCATTAGTTTTATCAAAAAGTAAATGGACACCTAAAAGTCAAGTGTTGTAACTTAAGCTCTGATACCACAATGTAATAACACCATTTTTTTTTTAAATTAAACTTTGATGAACTAATCCTTTACTCAATAACAATATTCCTTAACTAGCTAATCAATTGAAACTTCAGAGTATTCTTCCCTTAACATAAAAAAGGTATGTTAATATCTATATGACATAAATTTATAGAATTCCCTTTCTAGCATAGTTATAGAAGTATGGAATATCATCAATATATCTAAAACAATTCACATGTATCGTCATTTCAAGTATACATGTGATATAGTTTTCCAAACCCATATCCCATGGTAGGGTTTGATACTTATACATGAAATAATGTTTCTTAAGCCATAACTTTATTTAATTACTTTTACAATAAAACTGATGTATAATTTATTTCCTCATAGAGTTTAAAGTACAGTAACTTAAACAACATTTACATATTATCAAGAATAAGTAATTAACTATAATTTCCATGAAATACAAAGAATATCATTGTATGTGTTTTCCTGAAGTTTAATGATCCTTTTTCCTCAACGTCTATATTACGCTTGTTAATACCTATACATTATCCTTCTATAAGTACATAGGTATGTGGAATTTTTATGACTTTAGTCCTAGCTCAAAAATTAAACTTATAAATAAATCTCATACTTCTTTAAGATAACTAGAACATACCATTATCATATAAATTCCACTTCTCACATATATTTATATATTTATACTATTTGTAGCATGATTTTAGATTTAAAATGAGTATTTTCCCTTAACCCATTAAGAATTAAAGCGGTCTCTAATTAATCATTCGTATTCGTTGACTTCTGTATATATTTGTAATCGTGTGATATATATATATAACTCGTTTGCAACAACAATTAAGTGTGTACTCGCTAGGGATTCTATGTGGACTTCCATGCATATCTACTGAAGGCATGATAACACAATTAGTGGGATGACTTCGCCGAGATTCTGGCTCAATGAAATAGAACTAACAGATAGTAACAACCTTATGTTTCATGAACATAAGTTAATCCATTATCATGCAATGAAAGGAACAAGAATTAAAACTTGGACAGAGGTATGGAAATTTCATTGGATCTATATTAAGTGGATGTGCATAACTTCCCATTACCCAGTCAAGGCAGAGATAAAAATATAAAAGTTTGAAAATAGCTCGACAAGGTTAACGAAAATCTTTCTAATGGATCTGACAGAAGTGATCCGCCTCTAGGTGGTCACGACTGCACTTACAGAGTTAAGTAGATGCAAGCGGATATTCCAAGGCACTAAGAACACACTACCTATCACGATTACACTGCTACTAAGAGAATTCATTAGTCTTAACACAATTATTGGAAATTTATAATAGTTATATCATCTGGTCTTCGTCCATAAGGATTACGGTGGTGGCATATAAATATATGGAAGTGTGAAATCTATTCATCAATAACCTCATAACACCTAGAGGATTTTCACAGAGGGACTCTGTTCAAGTCGACTAAATCGATCATCATCAACATACAACCACCATCCTTAAATTATTTTTTTTTTAACTTCATTTATATATATATATATATATATATATATATATATATTCATTCATATCCCTATCGGCTATTGAACTTATGATTAGAATATAAATTGTTTTATACCTTAAATGTATATGTAAAACAATGTTTATTCATTATCACATAGATTCAGTCTTGATGTGAGGGAAATTTATAGATTTTGTTTTTCATGCAATTAGATCATTATCTTTTTAATGGATCTCATCATAATTTCAATATCTAAGAATTACAGAGTTAGGAATTTAATTCCATAATCGCTCGGTCTTTTAAATAAAATATCCACAGTCAAACAATAACATATTATGCTCAAGTAAGAAATATTGTAACTATGTAGAATATATATATATATATATATATATATATAGTGTAATCTATTATATACAGATTCGATAACAGCCCACAGGAATTCGATACAATTTCATATTCAGATATATATAAAACCTATCATTACAAGGAAGTAGTTACGAAGATCCACATCTAATCCATCTAGTTTAATATATATTAAATATAATGCTGATGTACCCTTTTTTTCCCATTCAATGTATGAAATTCGATACACATTCTACAGGAACAAAACTCCATTAAAACCCATAAACTATGTAAAATATTCTCGTTCATAATATATATAACATAAAGATTAACAACTAGACCCAAATATTCTTACGATTGAACCATAAATAGAAATTTCTCTTTGTAAATGACTATGATTTAATAAAATATGAACTCTGTTCAAAACCATAGAACCCTCATAATCACCGATGTTAAAGCATTATTTCCAAAGAATTTAGATTTTCAATTTCATAAATAATTAACCCAGTAGAATAGATTCTTTAATAAAAAATTTCATATTACAAACTTTGTCTTTCATACAGATTATAATCAAAAGAATTTGACCATATTTTACTATTTATTGTAAACATAGAAAACCATACAACCATCAAATAAGATCACATCCGTTTATAATTCGATTCCATTTAAACAAAATGTCAATGGAAGATCTTGTTCATCGATTGTGAAAACAATAAATATATATATATATATATATATATATATATATATATAATTTATCGTTTCAGTGAAATCCCGTTCTATCTTTAATAAAACATTTAAAATATAAATTATATCAATTTCCTTTCCCTATATCAAGTTGAAACATATCAAGCTCAAATCACCGCATAAGTAATGCTAACAAATATATACATACAAGTAAATAAATCGTCATATTTTGTAATATAGATTCAATCTAAATTTGTCATGTACATACCTGCAAAAATATGCGATGTACTAAAAATGGGGAAGATCACTTGAAGAATCAATTCCTCTCAACCATAGGAGAGGAAAACAACCCACTAGACAACTCCACCCCCGAGCTAGATCACCGCCATGCACACAAGAACTCACAAGCAAAGCTTCCTCGCAACACTCTCTCCGAGAGTCTGTAACAAGATATTGATGGACTTATGAAAATGATAAAATAATCAACACATGCACACATGCATAATTTCTCCATGCACAATACAACATCCTGTGCTATCTCAGTGCACCAATATATAGTTCTTTCCCAAGTCTTGTGCTATCCCAATCAAATATCAATCAATCCTTCAATCCATATTATTCAGGATCTTGTTTGGTAGTTGAGATTTTAGATTGGATTTGATTGGTAAAATATCCCTTACTTGCTTTACACATACTCTGTGTCTCATGGTGGTGTCCCCTCATTTAACTGAATTCTCCAAGTGTCTTTTTATTTTATTAAAAATAATAATTTGTTTTGCAAAGTGTCACTCACACCTCTTGTGAGTATTTTTGAGTTTTTAAGCAACTCTTACACAAATAATTGTTTTTTTTTTTATATTTTCATAAATATTAAATCAAAATAAAATAATAATGTCTTCGTGGTATCACATTTCTTCCCCCCTTATTCTTAACATCGTCCTCGGTGTTCTTTTATTTATAGCTCTCTTTCTCATTCTGGAAGGATGGAAGGATATGCCTCTCACATTTTATCCTTCATTCCCAATGTCGCCTCTTCAGGGATGAAGTGCTTCCATTGCACTTTTATTTGAACGATGGCTTGATTCCATAACATACGTTCCTTCCTGTCTAGGATGTGTAAAGGATCTATTTGGAACTCACCCTTTGGTTCTACCGAAATCATATTCCAATAAATTACATGAGTAGCATCATGCACATATTTTTTTAACAAAGAAAGATGAAATACATTGTGTACTTTTATAGTAGGGGGAAGTGCAAGCTGATAGGTTACTGGCCCTATCTTAGCTAACGCTTCGAAATGCCCACAATAGTTGGGTGCCGGGTTGGAACACCTTCCCAATCTCAAGGTACTCTTCTTTGGTTTTACCTTTAGATACACATCATCTCCAATGTTGAACTCTCTTGGAGTTCTTTTTAAATCCACATAACTCTTCTACCGATCCTGGACAACTTTTAAGTTTTGTCGCACTTCCTTGACCATTTGTTACATCTCTGTTAACATGCTAGCTTCTAGAAGAATCCTATCAATATGGTTATCCCAAGACACATAAGTGTGGCATTTTCGACCATATAATACTTCAAATGGACTCATTTTTAAGGAATCTTGATATCCATTATTATAAGAAAATTCTACGGAATGTAAATAGTCCTCCCATTTACCTAGTTTATCCATTACATACATTCACAACATATCATATAACACTTGGTTAGTTCTTTTAGCTTTCCCATTCATTTGAGGATGGTAAGCAGTACTGAAATTCAGCTGAGCATCTAAACCCTTAAACAAATAGTACCAAAAATTACTTGTAAATTGTGCGTCTCTATTAGAAATCACAACTTTTGGAATACCATGCAAATGGAAAATCTCTTTCATAAAAATATCAGCTATGTTTATTGCTTTGAAAGTAGATTTCATAGGTATGAAATGTGCATCTTTACTTAATTTATCAACAACTACCATTATTGAGTCATGTTGTTTATTTGTTTTAGATAACCCTGTTATAAATTTCATGCTTATTATCTCCCTTTTCCATTCTGGGATAGGCTAGGGTTGAAGTAACCCTGCAGGATGTTGATATTTTGTTTTTACTTGTTGACATTCTATACATCTAGCTACGTAATTTGTAGCATCATTCTTCATTTTAAGCCAATAATAACTTCTTCTTAACTTTGTTATCATCCTTTTATATCCCAAATGTCCATAATAAAGTTTCTTATGTAACTCATTCAAGATTGATTGCTTAACTTCTTCAGAATTTGGTCTATATAATATATTTTTATAGATCAACAAGTCTTATGATCTTATAGAATAAAATGTGAATTCACTTCCATCAACATATTTTTCCAATTGTTCTTTGATTTTTAGGTATTCTTCATCAATTTTAGCTGCATATTTTATTAAATCTTCAAGATTCGTCTTATAACTGCTAAAAGCAGCCAAACAATGTGGAATGGTATTCCTACTTAAGGCATCTACTACTTTAATCTCTTTTCCTTTAATGTGTTTAATTTCAAAATTATACTCTCTTAAGAAGGCTAACCTCTGGGCCTTGCTTGGAGATCGTTTAAAATTTGTTGATCAAACAAGTATTTTAAGCTTATGTTATCAAACATTAAAGTGATTTTTCTTTCTATTAAGTAATGCCTCCACATTCTTAATGTATGTATTAAAGCAACTAATTCCAAGTCATGTGTTTCATAGTTTCATTCATGTTCTTTAATTTTTCTTAACTCATGGCTTATTACATAATCTTCTTGCAGTAGCATGCCACCTTTAATCCCTCTAAGAAGGAATCCATACATACAACGAATTCCTTGTATGGATCCATTATTTTTAGAATAGGTGTGGTGGTTAGCAAGTGTTTAATCTTTTCAAAGCTTTCTTGACATTTACTAGACCATATAAATTCAGTTCATTTCTTTTGAAGTGAATTTATTGGGTAAGCAATTAGGGAGAACCACTCAATGAACCTGCGATAGTAACCCATGACTGCCATAAATGATCGAATCTCGATTACATCCTTAGGAACTGGCCAATCAATGATTGCCTTATTTTTATCTAGGTCTACTGAAATTCCTTCCTTAGATATTACATGTCCTAGGTATTGAATTTTATCTTGAAATAAATTAAATTTACCAAACTTTGCATAAATTTTATGTTCTCTTAAGGTTTGTAAGACCAACTTTAAATGTTCTTCATGTTCCAACTCATTTTTAGAGTATATTAATATCTCATCAATAAATACGATTACAAATTTATCTAAGTATTTATGGAGAACATTGTTCATCAAACACATGAACATGGTTGGAGCATTGGTAAAGAAAAATGGTACAACCAAGAACTTGTGATGCTTGTACCATGTTTTGAATGTTGTTTTATCAGCATCCTCATATTTAATTCTTACTTGATGCTACCTAGACCTTAAGTCAATCTTCAAAAACACCGCAACTCCCCGTACTTTATCAAACATGTCATCAATGCGGGGGAGAGGGTATCTATTTTTAACAGTCATCTTATTTATTTATCTATAATCAATACAAAGTATTAGTGTACCATCTTTATTTTTAAGAAAAAAGCATTGGTGCTCCCCACAGAGACACACTCTGTCTTATATATTTC
The DNA here is from genome assembly GCA_027924585.1 of Larix kaempferi. Classification (NCBI taxonomy): domain Eukaryota; kingdom Viridiplantae; phylum Streptophyta; class Pinopsida; order Pinales; family Pinaceae; genus Larix; species Larix kaempferi. Next base: position 1,299,858 of record BSBM01000293.1, read on the forward strand.
TTATCTAACAATTCTTGCAATTGTAATCTTAATTCCACCAACTCAGGTGTATTAATTCTGTAAGGAGTCTTGGAGGTAGGCACTCCTCCTGGTACCAAATCATTGGTAAAGTCAAGATCCCTCCTTGGAGGTAATCTAGGTATCTATTCTAGAAAAACATCTTTAAATTCATTTAAAAGAGGGAGATATTCCAATCTAGGTTTTATTTTATCATCATTATTTTCAGTGATATGTACAACAAACAATTTACATCCCTTCCTAGCACACTTTTTCAATTGTAAAATAGATATTTTCCTGGTAAGAAGTTTTTTAAGAATCCCTTTAACTAGACTATTTTCACCCTTTTGATCAATACAAGTGAAATTTTTCTCAAAGCAATTCAATACAACTCTATGCTTTTCTAACCAATCCATTGCAATTAATACATCATATGATCCTATTGGAAAAATGTTCAAATCTACCTTTGTAACCAAATCTTGCATATAAATTTAACAACTAGAAATAAACCTGGTTACCTTCATTTTTTTCTTGTGGATAATTGCACTAACCATGACTTTTCAAAATCATACTTTTTCATTTTACAGAAATCTACTAACTTAGGATATATGTAACTTAAAGTAGATCCATAATCAATTAATTTATAAATATGTTTGTCAAAGATCTTACTATCAACTTTGATCATTGGAGGTTGGTAATCTGCTTAATGATTGTCCAAAGTTGCGCTAGTCTTCGGTATGTTCTGAGCAACCTATACAACTATGGTTGATTATCGAACAGTGTGGATACTCCGATTATTCTTCTTATGAGGACAATCCTGATAGAAATGACTCTCCCCACATCCCTAGGATTTTAATGGTTCTCTTTTTATTTCTTCTTTCTTCTTATTAAAGAGATTATCTTTATACTCAATTCTTATTGGTTGTTGTCTATCCTTAAAAGTATTCCTCTATAAATTCTTATGTTTATTGAAGGGTTTGAATTCTCTTCTTTTAAAAGTACTTTCTTCTCTTTTCTTGAAATTATAAGGATTTTCATTCTTACTTTTAGATTGATCATAAGCTAATTTGGCTTTCCTCATTGCTTTGTGTAATTTTTTTGGGTTATCAAACTCCAATCTATATTTATAGATAAGCAACCTAGGAATCTTTGAATTTTAAGATTTTATTCATTTAGGTAAGGAACATATATTAACAAGGATAAGAATTTAGTACAAAAATCATGCATTGACATTGAAGCTAATATTAACTCATAAAACTCTTTTTCCTTTCCCTCATAGTATCACTATGAAATATACTCTTTTTTTAACTCATTTTTAGACTAATTCCAACTAAGTTTTCTATCATTAATTCTTTTATCTCTTTTTAAGTCCCACCACCAAATATCAGCGTTCCCGACTAGATTGAACATGGCCATTTTACCCTTCATAGAGTTGGAATAATTATACATAGTAAAGTATTTCTTCTTCCCTGATAGCCAAGCCTCAGCTTCTTCTCCATTTTTTACTTCATCGTCAAAGGTAGTAGGTTTTATATTTTTAAATTCTCTTGTTATCTCATCTTTATATTTTCTCTTATTCCTTGGTCTACCCTCATAGCTATCACTAGAATCTTCTTATTCACTAGTTATAGGGATTTCATCATAAGAAAGGCAGTCGAAGTATGCTTTTTCTCTCATACCTTTTTTTTACACCTATCCTTAGACACTTCATTTAGTTTGAAAATTAAGGCCTCATTAAAATCTTCCTGATTTCTCATTACCCTCTCATATTTAGTTTTAAAGCAATGAAGTTATGCTTGTAATTCTCGTACAGTTTGTAGGATTTCATTTGAGTTATCATTGACATTATTGTTTTGTGGTTCCTCTTCACTAAGTTCAACCCAAATAGGTGGGGTAGGGGATTTTCTTACTACCATCTCTTCCTACTGTTTACTAAAAATTTATTCTATACAAGTAAGAAGAACAACATACAAACATCATTAGTTTTCTCAAAACCTAAATGGACACCATAAGGCCAAGTGTTGTAACTTAAGCTTTAATACCACAATGTAATAACCCCAATTTTGTTTTCTAAATTAAACTTTGATGAACTAATCCTTTACTCAATAACAATATTCCTTAACTAATTAATCAACTGAAACTTCAAAGTATTCTTCCCTTAACATAAAACAGGTATGTTAATATCTATATGACATGAATTTATAAAATTCCCTTTCCAGCATAGTTATAGAAGTATGGAATATCGTCAATAGATATAAAAAATTTCACATGTATCATAATTTCAAGTATATATGTGATATAGTTTTCCCAAACCCATATCCCATGGAAAGGTTTGATACTTATACATGAGATAATGTTTCTTTAGTCATGCATTTATTTAATTGCTTTTACAATAAAACTAATGTATAATTTATTTCCTCGTAGAGTTTAAAGTACAGTAACTTAAACAACATTACATATTATCAAGAATAAGTAATTAACTTCATTTCCATGAAATAAGAAGCATATCATTGTATATGTGTTTTCAGGAAGTTTAATGATCCTTTTTCCTCAACAATATTACGCTGGTTAATACATATACATTATCCTTCTATAAGTACATATGTATGTAGAATTTTTATGACTCTAGTCCTAGCTCCAAATTTAAAATTATAAATAAATATCATTCTAGTTTAAGATAACTAGAACATACGGCTATCATTTAAATGCCACTTCTCACATATATTTATACTATTTGTAGCATGATTTTAGATTTTAAATGAGTATTTTCCCTTAACCCATTAATTTTTATAGCAGACTCTAATTAATCGTATTCATTGACTTTTGTATATATTTGTAATCGCGATATATATATATATATATATAACTCGTTTGCAACAACAATTAAGTGTGTACTCGCTAGGGATTCTATGTGGACTTCCATGCATATCTATCGAAGGCATGATAACAAAATTACTGGGATGACTTCGCCGAGATTCTGGCTCAATGAAATAGAAATAACAGATAGTAATAACCTTATGTTTAATGAACATAAGTTAATCCATTATCATGCAATGACAGGAACAAGAATCAAAACTTGGACAGAGATGGAAATTTCATCGGATCTATATTAAGTGGATGTGCATAACTTCCCGTTACCCACTCAAGGCAGAGGTAAAAATACAAAAGTTCAAAAATAGCTCGACAATGTTAACGAAAATCTCTCTAATGGATCTAACAGAAGCGATTCACCTCTCGGTGATCACTATTGCACTTACAGAGTTAAATAAATGCAAGCGGATATTCCAAGGCACTAAGAACACGCTAACTAGCATGATTACACTCTTACTAAGAGAATTCATTAGGCTTAACACGATTATTGGAAATTTATAATAGTTATATCATCTAGTCTTCGTCCATAAGGATTACGGTGGCGGCATATAAATATATGGAAGTGTGAAATCTATTCATCAATAACCTCATAACACCCGAAGGATTTTCACATAGGGACTTTGTTCAAGTTGACTAACTCGACCATCATCAACATACATCCAGCAATCTTAAATGAATTTTTTTAAACTTCTCTCACACACACATATATATATATATATATTCATTCATATCCCTATCGGCTATTGAACTGATGATTAGAAAATAAATTGTTTTATACCTTAAATGTATATGTAAACCAATGTTTATTCATTATCACAGAGATTCGGTCTCTGTGTGAGGGCTATTTCCAGATTTCATTTATCATTCAATTAGATCGATATATTTTTGATAGATCTCAACATAATTTCAATCTCTAAGAATTATAAAGGTAGGAATTTAATTCCATAATTGCTCTGTCTTTTAAATAAAATATCCACACTCAAACAATAATGTATTAGGATCAGGTAAGAAATATATATATAAAGACAAATAATATATTATCTACAGAGTCGATAACAATCCATAGGAATTCAATACAATTTCATATTCAAATATATATATAACCTATCATTACAGTGTAGTAATTAGGAAGATCCACATCTAATCCATTTTGTTTAATATATATTAAATATAATGCCGATGTATCCCTTTTTTCCCATTCAATGTATGCAATTCGATTCAAGCTACACATTCTACAGGAAGAGAACTCCATTAAAACCCATAAACTATGTCAACTTTTCTTGTTCATAATATATATAACAAAAAGATAAAAAACTATACTCAAATAGTGTTACGATTGAACCAGAAATAGAAATTTCTCTCTGTAAATAACTGCGATTTAATAAAATATTAACTCTATTAAAAACCACAAAACCCTCATAATCATAATCACGGATGTTAAATCATTATTTCCAAAGAATTTAGATTTTCAATTTCATAAATAATTAACCCAACATAATAGATGCTTTAATAACAAATTTCATATTACAAACTTTATCTTTCATACAGATTATAATCACAAGAATTTGACCCTATTTTACTATTTATTGTAAATAGAGTAAACTAGAGTACAATAAAACAAGATCTCATCCGTCTATAATTCTATTCCATTTAAACAAAATGTCAACGGAAGATTATGTTCATCGATTGTGAAAACAGTCTATATATATAATTCATCCTTTCAATGAAATCATTTTCTATCTTTAAGAAAACATTTAAAATATAACTTATATGAATTTCCTTTCCCTATATTAAGTCAAAACATAGAAAGCTCAAATCGTCGCATAAGTAATGATAAAAAAGATATACATACAAGTAAATAAATCATAAGATTCGTAATATAGATTCAATCTAAATTTTTCATATAAATACCTGCAAAAATATGCGATTTACCAAAAATGGGGAAGATCACTTGAAGAATCAGTTCCTCTCAACCATAGAAGAGGAAAACAACCCGCTAGCCAAATCCACTCTCGAGATGGATCGCCACCATGCACACAAGATCTCACAAGCAAAGATTCCTCACAACAATCTCTCCCAGAGTTTGTAACAAGCTAGTGATGGACTTATTGTACACAATGTTGTGTGCTACCTCAGTCCACCAATATATAGATTTTTCTCAGGTCTTGTACCATACCAATCAAATCTCAATCAATCCTTCACTCCCTATGATTCAGGATCTTGTCTGGTAGTTGAGCTTTTAGATTGGATTTGATTGGTAAAATATACCTTGCTTTATTTACACATGTTATGTGTCTCATGGTGGTGTCCCCTCATTTAACTGAATTCTCCAAGTGTCTTTTTTCTTTTATTAAAAACAATAATTTCTTATGCAAAGTGTCACTCACACCTCTTGTGAGTATTTTTGAGTTTTTAAATAACTCTTACAAAAATAATGTTTTTTGTATAAATATCTTCACAAATATTAAATGAAAATAAAAAAATAATGTCTTGGGGGTATCATAGAGAGAGAGAGATGGAAAGGAGGAGAGAGAGAGGGATTGTGGTTAGGGAAAGGTGGGGCTAGAGAGAGAGAGGAGGAAGAGGGTTAGAAAGAGAGTGTCACATACCCAATTTTTTAGAGTTAGTAATTTTGATGAATTTTCAAAATTTTCTATAAACCATTTAAGGTCATAAAGAAATTCAAGAGTCCGCCATCCTTTCATAATAAAATGACGATTATTTAAAAAAATGTTCATAAATATAATCATATAATTTCAACTTTGCCACAATCGATACTCTTATAATCCGGAATTACTTATGCCGAGGTCTTTAGTCATTTATTTCTATCACTTATACAACTCCAACTATCTTCTCATTAAGAATTATTTATACAACTACTTTTATCACACTTTGGAAAATCAAGTAAGAGGAAACATTTAACATAACCACGTGGTACTCATATTCACACATATGGGTGATATGCATTATCATAAACACCCAAACAAATCTAAATCACACATACGAATAAGAACAAGGTAATCATAATCACACATAAGAGAGAGACAATTATACACACTTTAAAGACACATCACAGAGAGACTTTTTTAACGGGGGTTCACCCAATCTAGGGCTATGTCCACAAAGCAAAATCGCTTTATTAATTGTCAGAATTTGAGGGGTTACATCCAGCAATATGGTAGTTGCAATAATTGTTTTCCCACATTCTCAAAGATATCTCTTAGGAGAACATTTTCAGGTCTTTTGATGCTAACACCAAAACAATGGTCTATCTCCATATTTAATACAAGGATCGATTTCTTATGATTTTTTTTAAGAACAAAACTTCTATCGAGATAAAGTTTAATCTGTCAACAAGAGAGATAAACACACATACCATCATAAATCAATCATTTAATTATGTCGAAATCTTAAAACTAAGTCGACTAGAAGACATGTATATTCTCACAAATACTTAAGCTAGTTTTTTATATCCTTAATAGGGATAAGACGACGGAAATTGAGATCTATATGTTATTTTTTAGGCATTCCATGCTAGCACAAAATGCCTCACTAAGACACACAAACCCGGATCAGCATTACGCTGTCCTTCCACAAATGCTTTATGCATTTCGATGGCAACAACTATAATAATATATATAAATTAAGCAATAAAACCCTAGTGATGCAGCTTCACGTTGTCTTTAAACATTCCGATGACAACATAAAATATATCTAATATGAAGTTAAACAGAGTGCAGGGTTCAGATACCCCAACCATCCCTTCTCTATCTCAACACATCCCTTTCTTCAAGCACACGTAGTCAACAGGGCTAGTAACAGGAAATAAAGTATATATACAATCAGATCCCTGAATGCAACATTACGTTGTTCATAGAAATCACAACACAGAGACAAATTATATATTAAAGAGTATATGCTTAGAAATCACACATGGGGTTTATAACAAGTCGCACTCGAAATCCTCCACGCTGTCAGCATAAACATAAAATAAACCGTGACTGGATTCATAACTCAAAACGTAAACATAAAATTAGTTTAAGGACTCCGACGTTTATACAGAGGAAATTCATCAAAGGGAAGCGTAATGTAACACGTCCTAGATTCATATACTATTTTATGGTATGAGTTTTCCCAGTAGAAATACTGGCAGTCCGATTAAAGCTAGAAAGCTTGATAAGAAGACATTTTTTAGGGGATCAGGCTTCTCTGATACCGTCCTTTCCTTCCCTTCTTCTTCCGAGAGCCATCATTTATACCACTAATTAATATAACACAACACAAACAAAGAGATCTATGACCACAGAAATACCAGCACGGTGAGTATATATCCTTCCTCAGAGTTTATATATATATATATATATATATATATATATATATATATTATACAACACAGGAAGAAATGATCCCATCACTTAACACGCTGGAATACATCACACGGAACTTTCAAAAACAAACTGAAAATCTATCATTCTTGTTGTCTTTTCCTCAAATGTGTCCACAGAAATACAAAAGCATTATATATATATATATATATATGCAGAGCTTGGAGCCTACGATCTCACTCGGGGCACTACTTCCTTCCTATGGAATCAAACGCGTTGGCCTACCGAACCCATATCCACACACAAAAAAAGAAACAGATCCACATTGAGGAAAATGAGGCTGTGAACAAACTCGCTATTACAGAGCTAAAGGTTTGGTCACCACGCATGCTCACGCTAACCTAATCAAACAGAGATCCATCAAGACAGATCCACAATGAATATATATATATCTACAACACACTACCACAGAGCTAAAACCTACCCTTACAATTCGTAGGTGGAGATAACCAACACAAAATTGAAACAAGGTATCCATCGTGAAACCCACACATATCACACGCAAATTTTAAGAGAAGGGGATCTAGCGTACAACCCCACATGCACTCTGAAACAGATTTACTTAAAAGAAAAATTACTATGCGATCTTGGATCAGGCTTGCTCCATCGAGCTAAGCCGTCATTTCCTGTCGAGCTCCATGATCCCCATTTGATAACCAACCCTCCAAATTATAACAATCCATAAAATTTCCAAAGTTTCCCCTACTTCACGAGCTCTACCCTTTTAAGAGGTTAGCCTTCCTTTCAAATGTGACAAGTGGTAGTTTTCCGGATTGGCATCACAACAAGTGAACAAGTGTCAGTTGACATGAGTTGGGTGCTCCATCATGGAGACAAACTCGCTGAAATAACTCAACTAGATTCTTTACTATAACGTTTATACTCCATTAATATAAAACATCCTTTTTAAACTTTTAGCAATCTTCATCCCTCTAACTCCTTAGTCGAACCACTATCATCATTTGGGGTATAAATGCATTGCTGATAATTACTTGAAAAATACATGCCTTCTTTCCCAAATATTAAATCCTCTTTCTCCTCTCGACATGAGGAGGTATATCCTTTAACACTTTATGGGTAATAATATATATATATATATGTATGTATATGTATATATATATATATAGATAAATTGTTTTATAGTTACTTTCAAAATTGTTTATTTATCCTCAATAATCGAACCCACTTTTTACCTTTCTCTTAGGGTGCTAGGAAAAACATATTTTTCTATCAAAATAGGAAGAAGTGTTTATACATACATATATAATCACATATATCTTATATAATTACTTTTATACGAAGGACTTTCTTCTTAGGAAAAACTTCCTTCATTAATTTTGGCGTAATAATTATTCATACAACGATTTAGTTACTCGATTTCTTTTAGATATATATTATATATTTATAAATTCAAAATATGAACATCTAAAAATCAATTTCATCTCCCTTTAAAGTATTATAGCCTTGCTCCCTATCGAGAGACAAAGACCACTTCTAATATATATATATTCAATGATTTTTAATTTTTCCCACAACAATTCTTTTATATATATATAATAAATGAATATGTACTAGTTATCTTTCCCTACCTTCCTCCTATGAACATCACTATGTATATAGAATTTTAATTTGGACAATAACTTATAGTTGCATTTCTTACGCACACACATACATATATATTATATACTTGTATACTTACTTTCCTATTATGCCATAGTGATAATAGCAGTAATACTTAGTTCTTCCTAAGTAGGTGTGTAAAACCTTTCTAATGTTTTTAGCCGACGATACTAAATGCTTAATTTACCGATCCACTTATGAGTGATTCTGTCTTAGGGTGACACCCGTCGTAACTAGTTGTGTCACTATCTAAAAAATAACACTTACAAACATAACACTAGTTTCAAGGTGCGCTGGTGGGGTCTTGTCCTTGAGCTCCTCAACAGGGCCACTTACACAATTACAATTACATTTACAAAAATAATAATAATAGGGATCAAATAGGAGGGATGTTACATCCCCCTCCCCTTAAGAATAACACCATCTTCGGTGTTTAACAGTTTTTCTTTCACATCCTCACATCATCTTTCGCTTGCTTTGTTCTTTTGCTTTGGTCATCTTCCTTGGTATTCATGATTATCTTCGAACTCTCACAATTTTTCACACGTATTTATGGTTCGTACTTCTTTCACAACCTGCAAATTGTACAGATCATACGATATCTTCCAACATGCTTCAACATAACATAATTATACAAAATTTCAAACAGTAAATGTTTAACATTTATCATTCATCCTCATCCTTGAGGAAATTTTCACTTACATCCAATAGTCTAGTTACAAGACAAATCATTAATATTTGTTATATCATAAAACAAATCTTTCAACAACACTTTGTTGATCATCTAACTCTCCCATGAATTTGGACTTCAGCAATTCCTCTGCTGGACACAGAACTCGTCCTCGAGTTCTAATGTCTCAGAAATCAAACTTGCAGACAAGAACACTCTCTGCAAACTCAGCATAAAAATCTGACAGTCCTACATTGCAACTCATTAGATAGCATTCCCCTCATCAAATCTCTTGTGTGCGCAACATAGCAGTTTCCATCAAAACACAAGGAAAAACTAGTGAGCCTCCTACTCAATTCGATGGATATAAGTCTTCCTAGGTCTTTGGGTCATTTTTATCATTTAATGAGCCACCTACTCAGTTCCACCTTCCTTGGGGAACATGACCACATTTTAGGGAAATTTCCTCCCGCAATTGCTAGTAAGTGAGTGCAGATGTTGCCTCTCTACTTGAATCCAGGAAATAATATTTTCCACTCAAACCTTCTCATTTCAGTCCAGGAAATTTACTTGGTAACAATAATTTATTATTTATTACATGCCATATGCAACATAATAGCAACAAAACCTTAACAATTATATTCACCTATTTACTTATCACACTCTATGCATTGTGATGATCACACATCATTAATCATAAGTCTACAATTAATCATGGTGCATAAAATCCTATAATACACACTATAATAAAATGTAAGATAAATCAATACTTACTCTTGGGTTATTTAGCTCAACTTATCTATATGAATGGTTTTATAATCAACTTTCCACTTTGATCATGACATCGGTTATAGTCAAGTTCACCTCCTGAAATGTTAGTATAGAAGAAAAATTTTCTTTGCTTCAATTGCTCAACAACTGAACATATTAGTTCCATAATAATCATCTTAATAGTATATCACATATGCTCATTCAATTAACTTTTGCATCCTCTCCTATTCATTCTGATGTATAAATGTAAATTCTTCAATATCCTTAATGTGAGGTTGGGGTCAAGTCTGCTAACAAACAAACATGTTAGTATCATAGTTTAAACATTTAGTTGCATATAGATTCATTTCCATCTAAGACTCATCATCAAAAGATTCTTTTCTCTATAATCTTTACTAGAAGATATAACAAACCCTACTAGGGATCTATAAAAAAAATCTATGGAAAAAATATTTAGAAATATATGCATTTCTAAAATAAGATCATTTAAATCTCTAGGAACATGGCTTGCAATTTCATACAATAATACACCTCTAAGCTTATACTTAAAACTCTAATAACGATAAGAATTTCTAAAATGAAATACAATTTATGTTAAGTAAAAAAATCTTAACTTTTAACAAAATGACGATTTTTCATAAACAAAGATAATATTCAAACACATCATTCATCTTATCTCTAAAGCATAACTCGTAACTTATAAACTAAAGGTATGTCAAATTCATTATGGATATCAATACTCAAAAGTAACAATTACTTAGGCTATATTCTTCAAGAACTCCATACTATTGGATTCGTGAAAGAGAATGAAAGAAAGACAACATATATTTTGAAATAAACATACTATCAAAACCTAAGTAAAAGATGTACATTCTATCATTGATACTTGAAGACCAACTTTTCATTTCGAAGAATGAACCTATTAATACGTAGCTATAACTTCCTACCCACTAAATTAAGCAAGTATCAATCATATTCTATAATATCTATGAATGCAATATTTTCCGATATAGCATTACACGAAACTATCGTAACAACTATGCAATACTAACTAAAATGTAGCTATTATAATTTGTATATGTTCAAGTGACTTCTCCTAACCAAACAAGCTCACTTCTTTGGAGTATACTAATAATACTACACTCTAACCTAATGAAGCTCATAGGTAGTGAGCTTAGTAATTCTTAAAAGAAAAATAGAATAACAAAAAACTATATTGAGGATCTACTTGATACTCCTATGCAATTTGAAATTTCCTATTAAGTTAATCTGCATGTTCATAACACTATTCATAATCATTTGTTTGGTCAAGGTAATAACATTTTTTGCCAAATTTTTCCATATCTTTATCTATTTCTTAGACTAGTACTTTAACAAATGACCTAGAATTATGAATCATCGATCCAACATAAAATATTATGATGCTTCTATTCTATTTAACAAAGTTAATCAATCATGATACAAAAATCATTACATTTCACATCAATCTCAGAAAGGATAGAACAACATCTTATCGATATATCCTTCATATGAGAGAATTACATCCTAGTATTTCTTTGCTACTTTCAAACATTTCATGTATTTATTTGCACATACTTCAATTAGTTTGATTTTTATGACTATGTCCTAGAATGTGCTTTACATGATAGCATTATTTGTATTATTTTGTAACAAAACCAATTACTTCGATAATTAGTGAATCATTCTTTTAGGAAATGAATCATTTTCTCTTATTTATAGCATTAATTAGAGTATTTACATATGCATTCCCTAATATAGATTTCAATGGAAGTACATCACTTACACACTTGTATCATTAAATAAAATTAACTAAATATGAGGCATTCATTCTTTATTTAAATCTCATAACCCCTTTCAGATATACTGAAATCATTTCAACAGGATACCACTTTCCATAACAATACCATACAACAATGCGAGTATATATATATATAGCAAGGGAAAACTCACGATAAAGGTAAACATACCTGACTCATAATTTTGTTATGAAAAAAAATGATGGAAATCCTTATCTTTACTCTTTTGGAGAACTTGAAGTTTAACTCGGATAACAGTATCCTCTTGTCCATTCTAGTCCATGCATCCAAAACAAAACAAAAATAACTTGATTAGTTAGTTTTGTGACCTTCATACTTACTTATCTCATGTTGAGCCCAATAGGCTCGAGTGCTGTAACCTAGCGCTCTGATACCATATGTCACATACCCAATTTTTTAGAGTTAGTAATTTTGATGAATTTTCAAAAATTTAAATAAAATATTTAAGGTCATAAAGAAATTCAAGATTCCACCATCCTTTCATAATAAAATGAAGATTAGTTAAAAGAATGTTCACAAGTATAATCATATAATTCCATATTTTCTACAATCGATACTCTTATAATCCAGAATTACTTATGTTGGGGTCTTTACTCATTTATTTCTATCACTTATACAAGGCCAACTATCTTCTCATTAAGAATTATTTATGCAACTTCCTTTATCACACTTTGGAAAATCAAGAGGAAACATTTAACATAACCACATGGTACTCATATTCACACATATGGGAAATATGCATTACCATAAACACCCAAGAAAATCTAAATCACACATATGAATAAAAACAAGGTAATCATAATCACACCTAAGAGAGAGACAATTATACACACTTTAAAGACACATCAGAGAGAGACCTTTTTAATGTGGTTCACCCAATCTAGGGCTACGTCCACAAAGCAAACTTGCTTTCTTAATTGTCAAAATTTGAGGGGTTACATCCAGCAATATGGTAGTTGCAATAAATGTTTTCCCACATTCCCAAAGCTATCTCTCAAGAGAACATTTTCAGGTCTTTCGATGCTAACACCAAAACAGTGTTCTATCTCCCTATTAAATACAAGGATCGATTTCTTTTGATTTTTTTTAAGAACAAGACTTCTATCGAGATAAAGTTTAATCTGTCAACAAGAGAGATAAACATACATACAATCAGAAATCAATCATTTAATTATGTCGAAATATTAAAACTAAGTCGAATAGAAGACATGTATATTCTCAAAAATACTTAAGCTAGGATTTTATATCCTTAATAGGGATAAGATGACGGAAATTGAGATCTAAATGTTCTTTTTCAGGGATTCCATGCTAGCAAAAAATGCCTCACTAAGACACACAAACCAGGATTATCATTACGTTGTCCTTCCACAAATGCTCTATGCATTTCGATGGCAACAACTATAATAATATATATAAATTAAGCAATCAAACCCTAGTGATGTAGCATCACGCTGTTTTTAAACATTCCAATGACAACATAAGATATATCTAATATGAAGTTAAAGAAAGTGTAGGGTTCGGATACCCCAACCATCCCTTCTCTACCTCAACACATCCCTTTCTTCGAGCACACGTAGTCAACAGGGGTAGTAACAAGAAATAAAGTATATATGCAATCAGATCCCTGAATGAAACATTACGTTGTTCATAGAAATAACAGCACATACATAAATTAAATATTAAAGAGTATACGCTTAGAAATCACACATGGGGTTTACAACAAGTTGCACCCGAAATCCTCCACATTGTTACCATAAACATAAAATAAACCCTCACTGGATTCATAACTCGAAATGCAAATATAAAATAATTTTAAGGACTATGGTGTTTATATAGAGGAAATTCATCAAAGGAAAGCATAATGTAACACATCCTGGATTCATATACTATTTTATGGTATGATTTTTCCCAGTAGAAATGTTGACAGTCCGATTAAAGCTAGAAAGCTTCAGGGGATCGGGCTTCTCTGAAACCGTCCTTTCCTTCCCTTCTTCTTCCGAGATCCATCATTTATACAACCAATTAATATAACACAACACAAACAAAATGATCTATTACCACAAAAATACCAACACGGTGAGGAGCTATCCTTCCTCGGAGTTTATATATATATATATATATATATTATACAACACAAGAAGAAATGATCCCATCACATAACACGTTGGAATACATCACACAGAACTTTCAAAAACAAACTGAAAAATCAATCATTCTTGTTGTCTTTTCCTCAGACGAGTCTACAGAAATCCAAAAGCATTATATATATATATGCAGAGGTTGGAGCCTATGATCTCACTCTGGGTGCTACTTCCTTCCTATGGAAACAAACGCATTGGCCTACCGAACCCATATCCACACACAAAAAAAAGAAACAGATCCACATTAAGGAAAATGAGGCTGAGAACAAGGCTCACTATTACAAAGCTAAAGGTCTGGTCACCACACATTCACGCACTAACCTAATCAAACAGAAATCCATCAAGACAGATCCACAATGAATATATATATATATATCTACAACACACTACCACAGAGCGAAAACCTACCCTTACAATTCGTAGGTGGAGATAACCAACACAAAACTGAAACAAGGTATCCATCGTGAAACCCACGCATATCACACACAAAATTTAAGAGAAAGGGGATCTAGCTTACAGCCGCACATGCATTCCGAAACAAATTTACTTAAAAGAAAAATTACTATGTGATCTCGGATCAGTCTTGATCCATCGAGCTAAGTCGTCATTTCTTGTCAAGCTCCATGCTCCACGTTTGATAACCGGCCCTCCAAATTATAACAATCTATAAGATTTCCCCCAAAACCCAAGGTTCCCCCTACTTCACGAACTCTACCCTTTGAAGAGGTTGGACTTCCCTTCAAATGCCACAAGTGGTAGTTTTCCAGATCAACATCACAATAAGTGGCTGTTGACATGAGTTGGGTGCTCCATCATGGATACAAACTCGCTGAAATATCTCAACTAGATTCTTTACTATAACGTTTATACTCCATTAATATAAAATATCCTTTTTAAACTTTTAGCAATCTTCATCCCTCCAACTCCTTAGTTGAACCACTATCATCATTTGGGGTGTAAATGCATTGCTAACGATTACCTGAAAAATACATGCCTTCTTTCCCAAATATTAAATCCTCTTTCTCCTCTCGACATGAGGAGATATATCCTTTAACACTTTATGGGTACCATAGTAATAACATATATATAGAGAGATAGATAGATATTGTTTTATAGTTACTTTCAAAATTGTTTCTTTATCCTCAATAATGGAACCCACTTCTTACCTTTCTCTCAAGGTGCAAGGAAAAACATATTTTTCTATCAAAATAGGAAGAAGTGTTTATACATACATATATAATCACATATATCTTATATAATTACTTTTATACGAAGGACTTTCTTCTTAGGAAAAACTTCCTTCATTAATTTTGGCTTAATAATCATTCATCCAACGATTTAGTTACTCGATTTCTTTTAGATATATATTATATATCTATAAATTCAATATATGAACATCTAAAAATCAATTTCATCCCCCTTCAAAGTATTATAGCCTTGCTCCCTATCAAGAGAGAAAGACCACTTCTAATATATATATATATATATATAGAGAGAGAGAGAGAGAGAGAGAGAGAGAGATGAATATGTACTAGTTATCTTCCCCTACCTTCCTCCTATGAACATAGGTATGTATATAGAATTTTAATTTGGTCAATAAATTATAGGTGCATTTCTTACGCACACACATACATATATATTATATACTTATATACTTACTTTCCTATTATGCCATAGTGGTTGTAGCAGTAATACTTAGTTCTTCCTAAGTAGGTGTGTAAAACCTTTCTAATGTTTTTAGCCGATGATACTAAATGCTTAATTTACCTATCGTGTTTCTGTCTTAGGGTGACACCCATCGTAACTACTTGTCTCACTATTGTAATGTCCCTTTTTTGGTTTTTATTATAATAGTGAAATTTTTAACTTTTTTCCCTAGTTCGACCTTCGACTAGTTTTGAGGTCTAGGTCTCCAAATTGTTCCAAATGCTCCCAAATATTCATATAAGGTGTATGAATGATTTTAGTACATAAATATGATGTTCAAGGATGATTTGGAGTCAAAAATAAGTTCCTGCAACTCTCCTTTAAGTTCTGTCCAAAGTAGGGAATGTGACTAGCAATTTCTCTTTGACTAGTATTGGTCTCTTGGTCTCCAAATGCTCCCAAATTATTACAAAAGGAATATGGATGATATTAGGACTTTATTATTAGGTTCAAGGATTCTTTATGACCTTCAAAATACTTCTAAATGTTAATTTTTGAGCATTTAATTCAACATACTCTAGGATCTTTACTGAGAGAATAACATGTACATCATATCAATCATATCAATCACAACAAGCAATCACATAAGACAATAGACACACAGAGTTTCCTTGGGGAAAACCAATAAGGTGAAAAACCCCAATAACTTCCTCAGATATAGATAGAGCAATGATACAAAACCCAAGCATAAGAGATAGTCTCCTAGCAACAACTTCTCCTCCTCCACTAGTGCGCCACTCTCCAATGAGTGTACAAGTGAGAAAGTGAATGATTAAATAGAGTGCCTCCCGCACCCTATTTATAATTGACTTGACTTGCCAATAACCTTACTAGGTTGGCCTCAACTTAACCACATAAAATAATGCTAACAGGGCCGACCCCCAATAGGGTGGTCTAATAACCCTTTAACCCACATGACTTATACAAGGCCGACCCCATCAAGGTGGTCTAATATTCCATCAAGTATAAGTTATGACACTTATAATATAAAGGACGACACTTTCGTATAGAGGAATAATATCATCTTTATAGGAGTACAATATACATGAGTGAAATACATTCCGAAGTTACAAATACATCAACTCTCCCTCTTAACTAGGAAGGTATTTCTCGACACAAATCTGCTAGCACAAGTCTTCTTCTCTGGATCATCATCATCGTCACAACTACTGCTATCTCAATCAATCTTTGAACTACTCGTCATAGGAAATTCTACAGAGCCAGTCCTTTTTCATACTAGATGTAGGCCCACCACCTGCAGGTCTTCATCATCTCTGGCCATACTGTGGAATTCTCAGGACTTATTACGTGAGTCTACAAAACCTTGAAAGAGCATCCCACGACTTTTACGAGCACACAGCTCAACCTATCGGATCTCCCAAGACCTTTTACATGCCACTGCATAACCTATCCACAACCCTAGAGTATCATCCTGATACTCATGATCGTACTGATCATAACATCGTTCACGAATCACAACCCAGATGCACATCACACAGCACTTACATTCACCGGAATGGGAAGACACACTTCAACCATCCGTGAAAGGCTCAACACTTATATCTATGCCACGGGAAGACAAAATTCAACCATGCGAGAATGGCATCGCACTTATATCCATAGCCATGGGAAGACACACTTCAACCATGCTAGGAATGGCACAACAATGATATCGTAGCCATGGGAAGACACACTTCAACCATGCTCGAATGGCACAAAACTTATATCGCAGCCATGGGAAGACACACTTCAACCATGCTCGAATGGCATAGCTCTTACATCAACGACCATGGGAAGACACACTTCAACCATGTCGGAATGGCCCTAGCCCTTATATCTGCACCATGGGAGGACACACCTACCACCATGAGAGAATGGCTCATGTGCATCTGTCTTCGGAACTCATCACACATAATCCAACTAATTATGTAATGTATCCATGTGATACATATCATCACATATGATCACCGTGATCATCATCATAGCATCATCCTAATGCATATCATCCAAAGTATGATCCTGATCATCATCACTGCATCGTCCTGATGCATATACATATACATGATCCAACTAATCAGACAAAGCATCCAACTGATGCATATACATATACATGATCCAACTGATCATACCGAGCAGTAACTGGAGCATCATCCTGATGCTCATCACACAGCACTTGCATCCACAACCATGGGAAGGATCCTCCTCTCACCATGCTTGGAATGGCTCCTGTAGGTGTGTCCCATCACTTCTTCCTCAAAGTATCTTCTATCTGAAGAACACCAAGCCTCTCTCTGAAGTATTCAACTTCACTCTGGCTAGTGGTTTCTTCAACACATATGCAACCTGCTCATCCGTCGCAACATACAGGAGCTTCACTACTCCTCTCTGCACCATATCCCTGATATAGTGATATTTGATCTCAATGTGCTTCGACCTGTCATGGAACACTGGGTTCTCAAACAACTTCACACAACTCTGGTTGTCACAAAAGATACCACTAGCATCCAACGGGAGATCAAATAGCTCAGACAGTAGCTTCCTCAGCCATACTTCCTTACAACTAGCCGAACAAGCTGCAACATACTCTACTTCGGCTGTACTCAGTTCTACGCAGGACTGCTTCCTGCTAAACCAAGAGATCACACCTGATCCCATACTGAAGCAGTACCCAGAAGTGCTCTTCCTATCTACAGCACTGCCTACCCAGTCTGAGTCAACATAACCCTGCAGGTTAAACCTTTGATTTGCATCATACTTGAGCCCATAATCAAATGTATCCTCTAGGTACCTCAGAATATGCATTACAGCAACCAGGTGAACACCTCTTAGATCTGTTAGGAACTGGCTCAATGTCTTCACCGTAAAGCAAATATCTGGTCTAGTGCTCGTTAGGTACATCAAGGACCCAATCATCTGACGATACATCAACCGGCTCAGATGAAGCATCACACAGAAGCTTTAGATTCGATGCCATAGGTGTGGCCATGGCCTTGCAGTCCATCATCCCGAACCTATTCAGGATCTCTACTACATACTTCCCTTGTCCAAGGAATATTCCATCTGCACTCTTCCACACCTCCGTGCCTAGAAAATAGTGCATCATCCCCAAGTCCTTCATCTTGAACTTGGTAGCAAGCTTCCTCCTCGTGTCGGCAATCAATTTATCCTCACCTGTAACAAACAGGTCATCCACATAAAATAGTAGTATCATTGGATTGCCTTCCTCAACCTTGTAGTAAATTTTGGAATATGCTTTACTCTTGGTAAATCCCAAACTAGATTGAAAGTTGTCTATCCTACCATACCAAGTCCTAGGAGCTTGCTTCAAGCCATACAAGGCTTTCTTCAACCTGCATACATATGAACCCCTGTCATGTGTCTCAAAACCAAGTGGTTGCTCCACATACACTTCCTCCTCAACTACACCATTCAAGAAAGTTGTCTTGACATCCATCTGGTGTATCTTCCACTTCATCACTGCATCCAGAGTAAGTACTGATCTGATGGAAGTGTATCTGGCTACAAGAGCAAAAGTCTCTTCATAGTCTATTCCCTCTTTCTGGGAGAAGCCACGAGTTACAAACCTTGCTTTGTATTTTTCTATGCTGCCATCTATAGCATGCTTGATCTTATAGATCCACTTGGAAGTCACAACAGACTTCCCATCTGTTCTTGGGACCGTATCCCAAACATCATTCTTCATGATCGACTAGTTTCCTCGATCATGGCATTCTTCCATTACTATATCCCGAATCCTGGGAACTTTAGATTCTTCAATAGATAGCTTTATTGCTAGAATAAATGTTGTATTCCTTCTTTTGTAGGCGATGGTATATGATCTTTCCTACAAGACAAGTTAAATTGCATGATTAGAAACATCTCATAGTTTTCAGAACAAGTTCTTACACATACAGAAACAAGATTGTTACTAAACTCAATAACATGAGGACAATCATATTATTAACTTAATCATGAACCGATTTCAAAACATACCTGTAAGTCATACCTGTCTGATTGCTTGTAGTAGTAGTTGTTGTTGTTCCTTTTGTTCTTAAGACAATATGAGGAAAAGTGTCATCTTCTTGGTATGTGTTGTGAGAGATTGATCTTCATTCCCCATCTTCTCTTCTCGAGCTACAATCCGAGCTTCTTCCTATGAGCATTCTTCCCACAGCTTACTGAAAGAGATAAGTTTCTTACTAGCACAAATTCCTTGGATGAAGGAATCCCATGACCTAGGAAGACCATTAAGAGTGGACATTACCACATCTCCATTCTCTATAACTTCTCCCACAAATTCAAGTTGCTCTTTTATCTGGGATACCCTTGAGAAATAAGACTGCATGGTCTTCGCATTCTGGAACTTGATTATCTTCAATTGATTCCTCAAGGTCATCTTCCGATTTATATTCTTCCCAAATAGCTTGGTCAAGGAATCAAACATCTCCTTAGGTGTCTTCAGAGATGACACATGTGGCATGAGATGGTTTTTTATAGAATCGGCAATGATCCTTTTATCCTTGACTAAGTTCCTCTTGTGTAAGGCCTTAGTCTCTTCTCCCTCTGGGATAGGAACCCCTTCACTTATGTAGGTGTCCAACTCACTCTCTTCTAGAATTAACCCAATCCTATACTTCCATGCTCGGAAGTTATCAACCCCTTCAAGCTTATCCTCAAGCTTGGTGTGGTGAGACATCTTAAAGAGTACTTCAAATGAAATATAAAAGATTTAGGTATTGCCTCTTGATTTGCAGAAATCTGGATATGGAGCTGGATTAGGGTTTGTTAGAGAAACCCTAAAAATTCAAACTTTGAATTTGAAACTTATGAAAGGATATAAAGATGCACCTTGATGATTTGATCAAGTTGGTATACGCAGAATTTGAAAAATGCAAAGTTTCACCCCTCAAATTTGCTTTTCAAACCTCTCGATTCACTAAGGAGGACCCTGAATTAGGGTTTGATTTTCCTGGAGCTTCATCCATCCAAAAATTTTGATCTTGGTCTCTAAACTTCAATTTATTTAGAGGCGCTTCTAGCCATGGTCTCAGATTTCAAAAATTCCAACTTTTGCAGAAGCCCTAATTTTTGGCTTCACTAGAGAGGACCCCAAACTAGGGTTTGATTTTCCAGGAGCTTCACCCAACCAAAAAGTTCGATCCAAAGCTATAAACTTCAATTTTTCTAAGGAGAATCTAGCCATGGTCTCAGATTTCATAAATTCCCCTTTTTGTGGAAACCCTAATTTTTAGGGCAAAAAATGGAAGTGCCCAGAATTGAATTATGATTGGACAGAAAGATGTGCCTTGCTAAGGAGAGTCAATCTATCATATTGCCTTTCCAAAATCTGTGGAGAGAAACCCAAAAACAAGAAGCCCTAGCTTCCGCAACTGCACAATGTCTTCTTCTCAGGTTAGCTCACCATGCTAATTGTTGAGCATTTAATTCAACATACTCTAGGATCTTCACTGAGAGAATAACATGTACAGCATATCAATCATATTAATCACAACAAGCAATCACATAAGACAATAGACACAAAGAGTTTCCTTAGGGAAAACCAATAAGGTGAAAAACCCCAATAACTTCCTCAGAGATAGATAGAGCAATGATACAAAACCCAAGCATAAGAGATAGTCTCCTAGCAGCAGCTTCTCCTCCTCCACTAGTGCGCCACTCTCCAATGAGTGTACAAGTGAGAAAGTGAATGATTAAATAGAGTGCCTCCTGCACTCTATTTATACTTGACTTGACTTTCCTAATAACCTTACTAGGTCAGCCTCAACTTAACCACATAACATAATGCTGACAGGGCCGACCCCCAATAGGGTGGTCTAATAACCCTTTAACCCACATGACTTATACAGGGATGACCCCATCAAGGTGGTCTAATAACCCATCAAGTATAAGTTACGACACTTACAATATAAATGACGACACTTCCGTATAGAGGAATAATACCATCTTTATAGGAGTACAATATACATGAGTGAAATACATTCCGAATTTACAAATACATCAACACTGACAACCTCCTCGATATTCTGGTCAATGTAGGAGTTTTTACTACCAATTTGGGGTTCGATTCCCCATGGGTAAGTGTTGAAGATGGCTCTCCAAAATCTATTAAACCATCTCAAATTTATGAACAGAAATAGAGTAAATATAAGGGACAATTTTAAGGTCTCATATGCATCACCATTCAGTTTAATAAGTCTGATACAAGCCTCTCCAATCAGATGCAAAAAGACTAGTTTCGACCTTGGGGGAAATGATAGGCAATTTTGTCCAAACACTATAAAAGTGAACAATATGACTCCAAAATCTTATCCACTGAACATGAAACTTGTATAAAAGGTAAATATAATTCCATATATCAATAATTCATGAATGATTCACTTATCCATTCGAATTTATCAACACATTATTGGCATACATCAACATAGTGGGGAAATTGGCACCATTTTCTCATTAATGATCATATTTACATAGTTCCACTTGGAATATCGACTTGAAGACATGCTGAACATGAATAAAAGATAATTTACATCATATGATAAAATAATGAAGCATCAGAAGCTCCCCCAAAGATAACAATAGCTCACCAAGTGCACAATTCCTCAAGGATCATGAATATGCCAGGAAATAGAGGAATGGTTGTAGAAGAAAGATGAAAGAGATGTGACCATGATCTGACATGTAGCTTGAAACTGTAACAAAATATTACATTAAAGCTCCAAATGAAAGGTCTTAATGTCCTTTCCAATTACCAACTAGGATGGGAATCTTTCACCCTCGAAATTGGCGCTAAGGAAAGTAGAGTAGCACTCCACTAGCTCTCCTCTCCCAAATGCAAAATGAAAATTCTAAAATGATCAAAAGCTGCTATTCTTCTTTGTTCATGACTTTAATAAACTTATAAGTTCCTCCATGGGTCAAATTCCTTCCAAGAGCTTCATGCCAACTCAAGTTGAAAAAGAGATTCCCAAGTATGCCACTTGTCCTACCAATTATAGCCCTCTCCTTCTCCAAATTCGAATTGGTGTCTCTTTGGCTTCCCTAACTCACTTGAGCGCCCTCTTGGAGGATATTTTTAGCCCTGACATGTCATATATGTCATATGTCAGCCTTCAGGTCTGATTTGTGTCATAGGTGTCATAGCATCTTCATCATTGTTGTCATAGAGCTAGGGAATCAGCCCAAGTGTCCCACTAGCTCCAAATTGCCTCTTCCTCTTCCATGGGAGTTATTGTTCCTCTACATTTTGACCTCATTGACTCATTCCAAGTATTATTCCCTTCCAAATCATCCCAAGAACATTGGAATTCTCATGGATTCGAATTGACAAGAGGAGGATGTCATGTGGCATAAAAAATCTAGCTTGTGTGGGTCCCACTTCCTCCATATGTATTCATGATCAAATGCCACTTTGATTTTTCCTTGTATATATTTATTTAGCTCCTTTATTAAATATGTATTCTATTCTAATGTCCACACATAATCTATTATCCTTCTTATTTCAAATTCCAATGCTTCCACCCCCCAACCTAGGGAACTAGTAATTTTTCCTCCATGGTAGTTCATTTGGATAGGTATATTACAACTTTGAATTGGGAATTTCTCTTAATGTGACCCACCTTGTCCATTTGGATCTAATTTAACATTATTACAAACTTGTACATCATTCTTGGCGATTATTTGACCCTTAGCATCAATTTGACAAACTATCATGAGTATGGCAAAGGGGCTTAGGCCATTGTGACCCAATGCAACATTTTGGGACATGACAAATCCTCCCTTCCCAATATTGCTTTTCCTCAAGAAATTTCAGCATATGTATGTGGAAAAACATGCTTTCTTTCCAAAATTTTGCTTCCCAAAACTTCTCTTCTAGAACCTTGAGTAGAGCCACCCATGCACTACAATTGTGTGTTTCCAAAAGCAAGGAGATGTGGATTTTCTTTTTCATTTTGACATCCCCTGTAACATCACCCCTAAACACCAAAATGTTAATTGAATCCATCAAAACCATGTTTGTACAATTACTCTTTACCTATTTCATATTTTGGAAACCCCTTATGATACCATTTTAATTCTTGAAGTTGCCACTGAGTTGCCCAACTTCCAATCTTTGAGATCCCATGAATATTTTACAGAGGAACCACCATGCTTGCTGTTGAACTAATCTAATAAAAATCACTTTATTAAGTGGGGAATCCATCCCCCATACTACTTGTTTCCCAAAAAAATTGAAATCAATGGGACTAAAAATTATCCCAGGGTCCCATTACTTGTATTGCACTCCAACAATTAAGAGTGCTCTCCAACCCATACCATCAGGGAAGAGCATTCCTGGATCCCATTTTCTTGTATGCATTCTTCCAAACATCATGAGTAAAAAAGATACATCATCAAAGTACATAACATTATAATAGAAATGTACATCAAGGAGGTGTCTCATCAAAGAACCATGAAAGTGCTTATACCTCCAAGTAAGTAGACCACACTCTCCAAGTGCATACAAGCTTCAAGTGACCAATCAAACCTACTCGAATGACATAGGTGAGGATCCCATGTCCTATAATGCTACTCCAAAAGTATGTAAGATGCATCAAAATAATCAACCATGTGTTCTTTCATCCAGGAAGTGAATGAAGAACCTCCACTAAAATCTGAACCAAGTAGGGAACAAAGAAAACAATGAGCCTTCAAGGGGCTTGTTAAATTTTCAGAATTCACTTCAATCTGATCTAGGATCTTAACTGAGAGAACAACATGTACAGCATATCTACAGCATATCAATCATGGAGACACTAATGCAAGCACACAAGAGACACAAAGATTTACTTGGGGAAAACCATAAAGGTGAGAAACCCCAATAACTTCCTCAGAGATAGATAGAGCAATGATACAACCAACCATGAGAGATAGACATAACCTAGCAGCAGATCCTCCTCCTCCATAAGTGCGCCACTCCTCCTTGAGTGCATGAGTGAGAAGTGAGTGAGTAAATAGAGTGCCTCCCGCACTGTATTTATACTTGAGTTGACTTGCCTTTTTACCTAACTCATGTAGGCTCGAACTTAACCACATAACATAATGCTGACTGGGCCGACCCCCAATAGGGTGGTCTAATAACCCTTCAACCCACATGGCCGACCCCCAATAGGGTGGTCTAATAACCCTTTGACCCACATGACTTATACAGGGCCGACCCCAAACAAGGTGGTCTAATAACCCATCAAGTATAAGTTACGACACTTACAATATAAATAACGACACTTCCGTATAGAGGAATAATAACATCTCTATAGGAATACAATATACATATATGTGAAATACATTCCGAAGTTACATATACATCAACACTCCCTCTTAACTAGGAAGGTATTTCTCAGCACAGTTCTTCTAGCACAAGTCATCTTCTCTGGATCATCGTCACTGGATAATCGTCATCGAGTCATCATCATCGTCACTGCTGCTGCTATCTCAATCAATCTCTGAATCTACTCGTCATAGGAAGTTCTACAGAGCCAGTCCTTTTTCATACTGGATGTAGGACCACCATCTGCAGGTCTTCATCATCACTGGCCATACTGTGGAATCCTCAGGACTTATTATGTGCGTCACAAAACCTCGAAAGAGCATCCCAGGCTGTTACGAGCACACAGCTCTACCTATAGGATCTCCCAGGGCACCGAATTACATGTGACCTCACCACAAAACCTCGCAAGAGCATCCCAGGCTGTTACGAGCACACAGCTCTACCTATAGGATCTCCCAGGGCGACGAATTACATGTGGTCATGGCAAAACCTTGCAAGAGCATCCCAGGACTGATTACGGGCACACAGCCCAACCTATCGGATCTCCCAGGGAAACGAATTACATGCCATAGGACAAAACCTCAAAAGAGCATCTGCCAGATATCCCAGGGCACCGAATTACATGCCATAGGCAAAACCTCGAAAGACTATCTGCAGATCTCCTAGGGCACCGAATTACATGTCCTTCCAGAGCAAAACCTCGAAAGAGCATTTGCCAGATATCCCAGGGAACCGAATTATATGCCATATGCAAAACCTCAAAAGACTATCTGCAAATCTCCTAGGGCACCGAATTACATGCTCATCTGCACAACCTAATCCACGGCCATAGAGTATCAACCTGATACTCACCATACATCAACCTGATGTACTAATGATCATCCTGATCATCATCACTGCAACATCCTGCTGCATATCATCTGGAGCAACATCCTAAAGCTCGTCATCCATGATCATCCTGATCATCATCACTGCAACATCCTGCTGCATGTCATCTAGAGCAACATCCTGAAGCTCGTCATCCATGATCATCCTGATCATCATCACTGCAACATCCTGCTGCATGTCATCTGGAGCAACATCCTGAAGCTCGTCATCCATGATCATCCTAATCATCGTTACTGCAACATCCTGCTGCATGTCATCTGGAGCAACATCCTAAAGCTCGTCATGATCATCCTGATCATATAATGCATCTACTTGATGCATACCAAGTATCTACCTGATACATATCATCATACATGATCCACCTGATAATACAATGTATCCACCTGATACAAATACAAATACATGATACATATCACCATACATGATCCACCTGATCATACAATGTATCCACCTGATACATATACAGATACATGGTCCAAGTATCCAACATGATGCATATACAAAAATACATACACATGATCCAGCTGATCATATCTAGCATCCAACATGATGCGTACATATAAATGATCCAACTGATCATATCCAGCATCAACATGATGCGTACATACATACATAAAAATGATCCAACTGATCATATCCAAGCAGAAACCAGAACATCATCCTGATGCTCATCATCCAGCGCTTACATCCACAACCATGTGAAGGATCCTCCTTCCAACATGCTTGGAATGGCTTCAGCAGATGTTTCCATCACTTCTTCCTCGAAGTGTCCTTGATCTGAAGAACGCCAAGCCTCTCTCTGAAGTACTCGAACTTCACCCTGGCTAGTGGCTTCGTCAACACATCTGCAATCTGCTCGTCCGTCGCAACATACAGGAACTTCACAGCTCCTCTCTGCACCATATCCCTGATATAGTGATATTTGATCTCTATGTGTTTCGACCTGTCATGAAACACTGGGTTCTCGGACAGCTTCACACAATTCTGGTTATCACAGAAGATACCAGTAGCATCCAACAGGAGATCAAATAACTCAGACAGTAGCTTTCCTAGCCATACTGCCTCACAACTAGCTGAACAGGCTGCAACATACTCTGCCTCAGCTGTACTCAATGCCACGCAGGACTGCTTCCTCCTAAACCATGAGATCACACCTGATCCCATACTGAAGCAACACCCAGATGTGCTCTTCCTGTCTGCAACACTGCCAGCCCAATCTGAATCAACATAAACCTGTAGGTTAAACTTTTGATTCGCTTCATACTTGAGCCCAAAATCCACTGTACCCTTCAGGTACCTCAGAACATGCTTTACAGCAACCAGGTGAACACTCCTCGGATCTGTCAGGAACTGAATCAATGTGTTCAAAGCAAAGCAAATATCTGGTCTCGTGTTCGTCAGGTACATCAAGGATCCAATCATCTGACGATACATAGAGACATCAACCGGCTCAGATGAAGCATAACATAGAAGCTTCAGATTCGATGTCATAGGTGTGGCCATGGCCTTGCAATTCATCATCCCGAACCTCTTCAAGATCTCTTACTGCATACTTCCCTTGTGCAAGGAAGATTCCATCTACACTCTGCCACACCTCCATGCCAAAAACAAATAGTGCATCATCCCCAAGTTCTTCATCTCGAATTCGGTAGTAAGCTTCCGCCGCGTTTCGACAATCAATCTATCTTCACCATATCAAGTTATGCACACATATATGACTACACCATGTTGTCTGGTGCATCTTCTATTTCATCACTTTTGTATTTCTCAATGCTGCCATCTGCAACATGCTTGATCTGATAGTTCTATAATAGACTTCCCTTTAGCTCTTGGGATCGCATCCCAAACATCATTCTTCATGATCGACGGATCATGGCATTCCATTTCTTCATTTCAATATCTTCAATAGATATCTTTGTTGCTGGAACAAATGTTGTAGTCCTTTTGTAGGTGAAGATATACGGTCTTTCCTACAAAACATGTTAAATTGCATGATTAGAAACATCTCATAATTTTCAGAACAAATTCTTACACATAAAGAAATATGTCATACAGTCATGCAATTATCTTAGACAATGCTTCAATACAACATTTATCCATATCCCGTAACTTTCTAGATGCCTTCCAATCTCTACCAGAACATTGTTAAGAGTGTGCACAACTCCCAACATGTCAGCAAAGAGGTTTCATTCTAGATAAGTAGCAATGGAATGTTGTACAGTGCCATAAGCCACTTACCCATGTATATTAGTAGTATATTGTTCATCAATGCAACTATTCTAATA
The DNA here is from genome assembly GCA_027924585.1 of Larix kaempferi. Classification (NCBI taxonomy): domain Eukaryota; kingdom Viridiplantae; phylum Streptophyta; class Pinopsida; order Pinales; family Pinaceae; genus Larix; species Larix kaempferi. Next base: position 1,328,356 of record BSBM01000293.1, read on the forward strand.
TGCACAATACATATCCTAAGTCTAGGAACATGAGCATATACATCATTGAACAATTTTATTTAAACAAACACATATGCAAGAAATGATAATTAAAATACTTATCTTTGTTTGTTCGTTGAGTGGACTCCCTCTGAGTCTTCGCTTTCTTGCAGGAGCTGCTGGAGTCCTAATCTGCAATAGCTTCTTCTACACCTTTCTGTTGTGGAATGTAGAGAGATGGACAACTCCCTCCGAATATCTGCATCCTTTCATAAACCACTGGAGTGTACTCCCTCTTGATCTTTGCTCCCTGGATTACCTGTCCTTGAACTTATATACATTCTCGATCCCTATGCATGCTTGTTAGTATCATCATTGTGTTATCCTTTAGGTCTAATATAAAATCATACATTCATTAGTATACTATTAAAACACAATAATCTCAAGCATGTATAGTCATGATCATTTCAAACAGAAATAGTAAGCATTATTATTCAAGGTTTATGTAGGATTCTTATGGTTAGTCAAATCATAAGAAACATAACATATCTAAACCTATAATTACTCAACCCTATGACTCTTCGGGTTAGTTGAATCATTAATCAAGATAAGAGATATAATATGCATAAAACCTGTGATTATTCAAACCTATGACTTCATGAATAATCATTATCAACAATAGTATAAGATCCTAACAGAAGGTAGGATTCTATCTTGATATAGGAAAAACATACCTGGATTAGCATGCTAGCTAGTTATGTCTAACATACCCGCATAATTTCTTTTGGTTCTCTTCAGTGACTTGTGCTAGTAACCTGCATGTCTCATAAGTTAACTATTACAAAACCAAGTTATACATACCTCGTAAATGGATCTTCTATGAGATCCATGACAATGGATGAATCTTTGTCCTCATGTTATCATGATCATATTTTCTTGGACCAGAACATGATTTGTCTTTCTTGGTGTACCTTTCATGTTAGTAGACAACATAAACCTCATACAACACCATAATGCATTAGTACAATCATAAGTGTCAACACCCTAATCAATGAATATTTTCTATTGTGCATTCATAGTTTTATTAAGGTGATATGACAAGTCAAGATCGTAATAACATGAAGAAAAACATACCATAAACTTAATCATGAACAAATATCGAAACATACCTCAATGAGTCATACCTATCGAGATCGCTTGTAATCTCCTTATGTAAAGCCTTAGCCTCATCTCCCTCTGAAACAGGAACTCCTTCACTTATGCAGGTGACCAATCCATCTTCTTCTAGGATTAACCCTATCCACTTGATTTGCAAGAACTGGACCTGGAGCTGGATATGGGTTTGTTAGAGAAACCCCAAAAATTCAAATTTTGAATTTCAAACTTCCGAAAGGATAGAAATATGCGCCTTGATGAGCTGATCAAATTGGTATATTCAGAATTTGAAAACTGCAAAGTTTCACTCCTCAATTTTTCCTTTGAAACTTTTGGATTCACTAGACGTGACCCTAAACTGGGGTTTGATGAAGCCCAATATTCTGCCCAATCAAAAGGTTTGAACCAAAGCTCTAAGCTTCTATTTTTCTGAGGAGCTTCCAGCCGTGGTCACAGATTTAAAAAATTCTCATTTTTATAGAAGCCCTAATTTTCCACTTTTATGATCAAAGTCCCAAACTAGGGTTTGATCAAGCCCGGCCTTCTTCCCAACCAAAAATTTTGATCTTGGTCTCTAAATTTCTATTTTGATGAGTAGCATCCATCCGTGTTCTCCGATTACAAAAAATCCAACTTTCTCCAAAGCCCTAAATTCCGGAAGCCATGAATGAAGGTACTCAAAAATAATTCTGTTTTGACAGAAATATGTACCTGATTGTTTCTGGTGTAACTCTGAATTTTTCAATCCACAGGGTCTGAAAAAGTTTCCTGAGATAGCCTGACCTGTTATCTTTCCATCCTGACAGGTCTGACCTCAATTGGATTCTCTGAGAGAGATTTATTCCAAGTGTCGCAACGTGACCTGTTTATGGGATAATACAGGAGATCGAACTTGTACGGCGTGCCACGTGTCACTGGTTCAACTTCGGCCTCTGCAAAATTTTTATGAGATAGTACAGTCTGTGTACTACCTTTCACGTTTTATGAAATTTAATTTGGAGCTTCCTAGCCCAAGTTATGACCTTTTTCCCAAGGTCACCTGATTTTGACTCAGATCTGGAAGAGGCATAAACCCTATATTGCACAGATCATAAATCACAAAGTACAACGAATTAGAGGTTGTCCTTTGGACACAAGGTACCTGGAGATTTAATCTTCGTCCTGTAACAATTTCAGATCCGAAAACATCTCCAAAACGGATTTATAGCAAAATTTCTACGATGACTGGTTTTTGCTATATCAAGCCCTAGCATCGTAAGTGCAACAAGTGTCATACATGCCATATCATGCCTTCTTTCAGGCTAGCTCTGATACCATGTTAAATTTTCAGAATTCACTTCAATCTGATCTAGGATCTTAAATGAGAGAACAACATGTACAGCATATCTACAGCATATCAATCATGGAGACAATAATGCAAGCACACAAGAGACACAAAGATTTACTTGGGGAAAACCATAAAGGTGAAAAACCCCAATAACTTCCTCAGAGATAGATAGAGCAATGATACAACCAACCATGAGAGATAGACATAACCTAGCATCAGATCCTCCTCCTCCATAAGTGCGCCACTCCTCCTTGAGTGCATGAGTGAGAAGTGAGTGAGTAAATAGAGTGCCTCCCGCACTGTATTTATACTTGACTTGACTTTCCTTTTTACCTAACTCATGTAGGCTCGAACTTAACCACATAACATAATGCTGACTGGGCCGACCCCCAATAGGGTGGTCTAATAACCCTTCAACCCACATGGCCGACCCCCAATAGGGTGGTCTAATAATCCTTTGACCCACATGACTTATACAGGGCCGACCCCAAACAAGGTGGTCTAATAACCCATCAAGTATAAGTTACGACACTTACAATATAAATAACGACACTTCCGTATAGAGGAATAATAACATCTCTATAGGAATACAATATACATATATGTGAAATACATTCCGAAGTTACATATACATCAACAGGGCTCACATAAGTAGAATTTGTGCATCTATGAACATGTGTATCATCAAGAAATAACAAGGGATGTTTCTTCCAATAATAATTTTCTCCAATCATATATCTCTTCACCCAAGTAGTGGATGAATTTCCTCCGATATCAATTGAACTAAGCAAGGAGAAAGGAAAATCATGAGTCTTCAAGTGACTCAAGTGAACATCATAAGTGCATCCATGTGGATGTGTCTCACCATAGGTAACAAGGTATGCTTCTGCAAATTTAAATAAGACATGGCTCTAATAATGTCATCATATAAAGGAGAGATAGGAGTTTCATTCTCCTCATGTGGCACCATCAAAAATAAACCTTTCACCCATACTTCATTAGGATGAATGCTGCAAAATATGGAAGTGTGGGATGTAGGAGAATGAACGAACTCACCCAAATGATCAGAAAGTGCAGAAGTGTCCTCATGTGAATGATCCATAATGGTAGGATCATGCACCTCCCTCAAAATTGCAAAATGTTCCTCATAGGTTGGTTCCAAGGTAGTGGAATAATACACTTCTTCAAAAATTGTGTCACCATTTCCAAGAGGAAACTCAAGTTCCTCTTCCACCACATCAAGTGCTTGGATCTCATCAAGCTCATCTTCAAACACATAAAGCACATGAAAATTTCCATGTTTCTCATGATCTACCATGTCATGAGAATCCTCCATGCAATCTACCGTATGACAATTTGAAACATAGCAGGAAGGACAAGCATATTACAACCTTTCAAGAAATTTCTCATTTTGAATTTTGAGTTTATGAACATCCTCATTATTATTCAAGTATGCATTAGGTAATAATTCATTAAACTCAACCAAATTTTTCCTATCAAAAAGCAAAGACATTAAATTACCTTTGTTGTTGCACATTTCTCTTTGAATCTTCTCCATGTCTTCAAGGAAGGATGGATCCTCCAATGAAGAAAATTTCCAACAATAATTTGACACTAATGCTAATTGAGTGTCATGGAGCATGCTAATGGTCTCTTGGATCTTCTTTTCATTCATATTCAAGGACCCTTCAATAAAATGAGGCTCTTGTAAATGAATATCCTCATCTTCTTCCTTCTTACTTGGACCAACTTCATGAAGCTCAAGTGGTGATGGGGAAGTTGATCTTGTTTCTTCTTCAACTACTACAAGGTCTTCATTTTCATGCTTAATGGAAGTTTGTCTTGCAGCAGCACTTTCAAAATTTGTCTCTATGTCACCAACATAGAGGTGTGAGAACCCATTAGTAGGGACTCCTTCATATTTTAAGCATCCATCAATAGATTCTGTTTGATTCATGTCCAAGGTAGAATGTGTCTCTTCCTTTTGCTCCTTCAAGCAAGCTGATGCATTTTGTACCCAAGTATGTGCATAACTTTGAGATGAGCCATCAAAGGTGGGAAGTGGCATTTTACTTATTGCATAATTAAATTCTCTATTTTGAAATGGATTCTTATTACCTTCCTTCATCTTGATCTTGTTTGAGGCAATGAGGTATTGATCAAATGGTAAAGTGTTTATGCAATCTTCACTCAAATTTTTCCATTTGAGTAGAATTTCTTCCACATCATTTGGGGATTTAATATTTTATTTGGACTCAAGAAATTTTGGTGCAGCAGGCCTTGGTGTTCTCTGAAATTCATTTTCTCTAATAGGGGGTCCTGTGCTTGAGAGAATATGCTCACCCATTGGATTCTTTTCCTCACAATGAGAACTGATGTTGCCTCCTATTACTCCTTTGCTCCCGAGTTGGCTAGCCATCAATTCAAATCCTTTCATCATATGTTTGTTCATGTCTCTAATACCACTTGTAATGTATTCAAAGATTGGTTTCATGAGTTTCCTAAGCTTCTCACCATCATCTGAGGTTCCCTTTTCATCCCTAGTCATAGTTTCCTCAAAACATTACTCTTCTTTTCCTACTTTTTCCTCTTCAACAAAAACAATTTTGGTTTCAATATATAATGGTGGTACCTGAATTCTTTTCCCCATGAATATAAAACCACATCAGGTGCCAATATCATGCTTTGATACCACTGTCATGTCCCTTTTTTTGTTTTTATTATAATAGTAAAATTTTCAACTTTTTTCCCTAGTTCGACCTTTGACTAGTTTTGAGGTCTAGGTCTCCAAATTGCTCCAAATGCTCCCATATCTTCAGATAAGGTGTATGAATGATTTTAGTACATAAATATTATGTTCAAGGATTCTTTAGAGTCAACAATAGGCTTCTGCAACTCTCCTTTAAGTTCTGGCCAAAGTAGGGAATTTGACTAGCAATTTCTCTTTGACTAGTATTGGTCTCTTGGTCTCCAAATGACTCCAAATGCTCCCAAATTGTTACAGAAGGCATATGGATGATATTAGGAATTTATTATTGGGTTTAGGTATGCTTTAGGACCTTCAAAATACTTCTGTAAACCTCCTCAATATTATGTTCAAGGTAGGATGTTTTACTAGCAATTTGGGGTTCGATTCCCCATGGGTAAGTACTGAAGACGACTCTCCAAAATCTATTAAAACCTCTCGAATTTATGAACAGAGGAGATGAAATATAAGAGAAAATTTTATTTTCTCATATGCATCACCATTCAGTTTAATAAGTCTGATACAAGCCTCTCCAATCAGATGCAAAAAGACTAGTTTCGACCTTGGGGGAAATGATAGGCATATTTCTCCAAACACTATAAAAGTGAACAATATGACTCCAAAATCTTATGCACTGGACATGAAACTTGTATAGAAGGTAAATAAAAGTCCATATATCAATCATCCATCAGTGTTTCACTTATCCCTTCGAATTTATCAACACATTATTTGCATACATCAACATAGTGGGGAAATTGGCACCATTTGCTCATTAATAATCATATTTACATAGTTCCACTTGGAATCTCGACTTGAAGACATGATGAACATGAAGAACAGAGCATTTACATCATATTATAAAATAATGAAGCATCAGAAGCTCCCCCAAAGAGAACAATATCTGACAAAGTGCGCAATTCCTCAAGGATCATGAATATGCCAAGAAATAGAAGAATGGTTGTAGAAGCAAGTTGAAAGAGATGTGACCATGATATTCCTTATAGATTCAACCTATAAAAAAATACTCCATTAAATATCCAAATGAAAGGTCTGAATGGCCTTTCCAATTACCAACTAGGATGGGGATCTTTCACCCTCGAAATTGGTGCTAAGGAAAGTAGAGTAACACTCCACTAGCTCTCCTCTCCCAAATGCAAAATGCAAATTCTAAAATGATCAAAATATACTATTCTTCTTTGTTCATGAATTTTTTAAACTTCTAAGGTCCTCCATGGGTCGAATTCCTTCCAAGATCTTCATGCCAACTCAAGTTGGGAAGAGATTCCCAAGTATGCCACTTGTCCTTCCAATTCTAGCCCTCTCCTCATCCAAATTCGAATTGGTGTATCTTTGGCTACCATAACTCACTTGAGCACCCTCTTGGAGGTGTTTTTTAGCCCTGACATGTCACATATGTCATATTTCAGCCTTCAGGTCTGATTTGTGTCATAAGTGTCATAGCATCTTCATCATTGTTGTCATAGAGCTAGGGAATCTAGCCGAAGTGTCCCACTAGTTCCAAATTGCCTCTTCCTCTTCCATGGGAGTTACTCTTCCTCTACATTTAGAACTCATTGACTCATTCCAAGTATTATTCCCTTCCAACTCATCCCAAGAACATTGGACTTCTCATGGATTCGAATTTACAAGAGGAGGATGGCATGTGGCATAGAAAATCTAGCTTGTGTGGGTCCCACTTCCTCCATATGTCTTCATGATCAAATGCCACTTTGATTTTCCCTTGTATATATTTATTTAGCTCCTTTATTAAATATTTATTCTATTCTAATGTCCACACATCATTTATTGTCCTTCTTATTACAAATCCCAATCCTTCCACCCCCCAACCTAGGGAACTAGTAATTTTTCGTCCATGGTAGTTCATTTGGATGGGTATATTACAAATTTGAATTGGAAATTTCTCTTAATATGACCCACCTTGTCCATTTGGATCTAATTTAACATTATTACTAACTTGGACATCATTCATGGCAATTATTTGACCCTTAGCATCATTTTGAAAAACTATCATGAGTATGGCCAAGGGGCTTAGGCCATTGTGACCTAATGCAAAATTTTGGGACATGACAACTATCTAAAAAATAACACTTAAGAACATAACATTAGTTTCAAGGTCCACTGGTGGGGCCTTGGTCTTGAGCTCCTCAACAGGGCCACTTACACAATTACAATTACATTTACAAAAATAATAATAATAGGGATCAAATAGGAGGGTTGTTACAGAGAGGGAGAGGGGGGATTGGTCAAAGTGGAAGAGAGAGGGCGTTCGTAGAGAGAGATGGGACGTGACGGGATGGGGTTATAGAGGGAGGGGGGTTAGGGAGAGAAGGGGGAGAGAGAAAGAGGGGAGTTGTGTGGAGAGAGAGAGAGAGAGAGAGAAGCTCGCCAAATAGATGAGATATGGGGGGTGGGGAGAGAGAAAGAGGTTTAGGGTTTAGGTTAAGAGAGAGGGGGGGGGTAGGAATATAGGGAGAGAGAGAGGGGGGTTTATACAATGAAAGGGATAGATAGAGAGAGGGGGGAGTGATAAATGCTATGCAACTCTTAAAACACTATAGATAATAGAACGTGCATGTTAGCAGCACAAGAACACTAATAAAGTGCACGCGTTAAATGTGCACTTGCTATTATTGTGCGCTTTATTGGCATGCACATGCTAACTATGCGCATAGGCTCCTGAACTTTTTTTGGGGGGGACGTGCTTTCCTTTTTCGATCTCCATGGAGAACGAGTTGGCAAGTTTTTATTTAGGTTTGGAATGCCAATCCTTATGGCTCAGACTACATTATAACAAAACACATCATGTTCTATAAATTCATGTTTTTCAACCTTGGTTTTGTACATGCTCCACTTATCCATTGCTAATAAACTGGACACACTTATAGAACTCTATCTACAAATTCCAAATATATCTATTTTTTGATAAATATGTTATTTTTTTTCTTTTTTTTTTCATTTTTATTTGCACTCATGCCAGATTTATATAAAAATATAGGTCATGTATTTCAGCTATAAATTTTGACTAACTCACCTATTTCAGAAACATAAAAGAACCCACACAAGTATATAGGAAGACCTACGCACTAAAAAAACAAAATTTGATTGATTATGTTAAGATTATGATAGCGGGGCCTAATGCTCAACTTTGTCATTTTGGGGATTCACTAAATTCGTTATTTTTTTTAAAATATAAAATTAAATTTGGAAATTTTGGAAAAATAGCACACAAGAATTTCCTGTTATCTACAAATCTACATAATTTTTTTCACAAAAATCGATAATTTACATGCCAAACTAGATGCCTAACGCTAACATATAGTGCCTCTAATAATTCATGTTAACGATCGAATTTATGTTTTTCCAAAATTTCATTACATCTAACCCGTCATAAGTGGGTATCATTACCTTGTACAAGCCCTACATGTAAACTCTTATTTAATTATTCGGTAAATTTGAGTTATATTTAATATTATTCATATTCGGTCAATTGAGTGTAGATTGGGTGGTTGGGAGGAATGTTGTTATCCTCCCCACCTGGGTTCAAATCTTTCTTTGTAACACTTGCTCCTTCGGAGCCGACTTTCTATGTAATGATTGTAAATTTGGCCATACCTTGATTCATAGCAGGTGTTGGCATTTTCCGCTTAAAAAAAATAAAATAAAAAAAGTTACAAACTATTATGAAAATCTTATTCAAAAAACCATTTAACTATAATAATATTGAAATTAGGATTCAAGTCTTATAGTTCATCTTCCTTGAAGTTAGAATTGTAATTGAGTAGGAATTTGCAAAATTTTTAATGTGTAAACTTTTATTTGATTAGTTGGCAAATCTTAGTTAATTTTAAATTAATTAACAAAAATATTCATATTGTCCTCTATATTTTGGTTATAATTTGATTATCATGTATTATAATTGATTTTTTCTAATTTTTTATATAATAACAATTGAAATTTTATATGGCCATTCAATTTCAGAAAAATCAAAATCTATATATTCAATAAATAATTGTTCAATAGAAACATTTGATCACATAATATAACTAAAATTTAATTTTAAAAAGGAATTATAAATTTAAATACAAAATGGAAAGTGCTTTATATTTCATTCATGATAATTGAATTTAAATGAGATAAAATATTCGAATGATTTCACCTATAAGAGGAAATGCTAAAAATGAGATTAATTAATTATAAACATGTAGTTTATAAGTCTAAATCACATATTAAAGAAATAGAGTTTAGGGATAGATGTCCATGGATGATAACAATGTCATGCAACTTGTTACACTGATAAGTGTTTATATCTTAGAATTTGGAGTGGACTAGGGTCTATGCTTTTTCTAAATTGTATGAGGATGAGACAAGTGTATTTTCTATATTTATTTTATGACACTCTTTCCAAATTTGAAATAAACAATTAGAAAATAATAATAATAATATCAATAATTTAAATGTCTCTACTCATCATATGCATGGGCATGGATAGATGGTATTCAACATCTACAACACCCTGCAGCAGTCTTAATGAATCTCTGCAACACCCTGCAGCAGTCCTAATGAATCTCTACGGTGTGCATGTGCCTATTGCTGGGCATGATCAATCATTCATTTATTACGAGTTATCTCTCGAGATGTATACCCAACTCTTTCTCAATCAAATGTACAGCTTTACTATTTATTTGCATACCAACTTTATCAATTATTTCAGTGTCCCACTGAGCAAACATACAACATCCTTTTTTTACTGTGATAACAAATTCATTCATTATAATTTATGAGTTATCTCCCGAGATGTATACGCAACTCTTTCTCAATCAAATGTACCTTTTACTATTTTATTCGCAGAGCATCTTTATCTATTATTTCAGTGTCTCATTGAGCAAACACACATCATCCTGCACCTTTTACTGTGATAAATTATTCATTCATTATGAGTTATCTCCTAAAATGTGTACGCGACTCTTTCTCAATCAAATGTACAACTTTACTATTTATTTGCAGCAACTTTACTATCATCCAATTTTTACTGTGATAAATGATTATTCATTATAAGCTGTCAGCTCGAGATGTATACGCAACTCTTTTTTCTCAATCAAATGTACAAATTTACTATTTATTTGCCGCACATGCATTAATAAATCTCTCTCGCTTATGACTTAATAGTAGCTTAAACCTCGGCTTCACGCACATGGAGTTTGAATGAGCCATCGCTCCCTTTGTACTTTTCTGTCGAAGGGTTTGAATGAAACATTATGTGGGGTACTCTTTGCCATTTTTGTCGGAGGGCTTTGGGCGGACTATGCTGCACCACATATGAGTTCAAAATTTTCTATGAATGAAACATTATCTTGGATACATTCTGCCATTTTTGTCGGAGGGCGTTGAGCGGCTAGAGCTGCACCACATTTTATTGAAAAGCACTATTGATTACACCAAAGCCCAAAGTCGGCAAAGAGTGCGCTTTATGTGTCCATGTGCGAACTCTATGTTTCTCAATCAAATGTACAACTTTACTATTTATTTGCAGAGCAACTCTATTAATTATTCAATTATTTCATTGTCCCATTGAGCAAACCACACATCATCCACTTTTTACGCAAGTGTGTGACAACTAATTCATTGTGTTGATTGTATAGGTAACACATCTAGATAGATCAATAAATTCATGGGAAATTCAATGATATTGATTGTGTTATTATTCAATGTATTTTATAATTATTTATCCAACCCTAATAGTTATATAATTTTATTTTCAATTATAGTAAAAGCAAAGATAATTGACCTCATGTACCTTGAACCAATTTATTTAGTTTATTTGATTATACTTTGCATCGAATGAATCAATCATTTTCCAACTTTTAGGCTAGGATGATTAAGGTGTTGAAAAGGATGTCTTGAACTTTTAGATAAGGGTCTACAACATTGAGGACTAGGTAAGGCATAACAAAAAAAGGGTTTTTAAGCATAATGCCCAAACGTAAGGTGATGAGTAAGGCATTGTTAAAATTATATCTTCACAAATAAAAAAAAATGGAAGGTATCTGATTCCAAAGGTAACACTATTCACCCGATTAAATGTTGTGATTGATATTTTCAAAATAGTGTATTTAAAAAGTGTTCGGAAGGTATCTATATTGATTTTTGGGAGAAGATATTCTATACTTGAAGTTCCCAACCTTAATTTCCTAAGAAACATATCTATATGAATCACATTCCAGAAGAGATATTCGCTTCACTCATTGGTTAGTAATATGTAGCTTTAATTAATTTGTGTTTATGAATTTATCTAGAGTTCTAAATCTCATTGTTTGTATTGTTCTCCTTAGTATCACTTTGATATTTGGGATAGTTTTGTGATGGAATAGATATATTTTAAAGCATGATATTTAAGTAATTAAAGATATATGTTAACTTAGATAAATATTAAGCTTTTATTTTCAATTCCATGATTTTTATGATCCATGACTCCCTCTCTTACAACATAAGCCTCGGGTTGCAAAAGGGACCATCTCAACTAATCTTAAGTTCAATAGGGTCCATTGTGTGGGACAATTCCTCACTTCAAAGTGGAAACCTAAGGATTTTGATCACAATGGCCCAATGGTAGGAGGAAAGTGATTCCGCACCCCCCAAAAGACTTCACATCTCAATCAAATTTTGAATTTATGTTATCGAGTATTACAACTTACCTATAATACATTCTATTTTAATGCAGAGACTTATTTTTATAGGCTCTCTATCTTCTAATTGATAATAATAATCCCCACCCCCACTTCATATATCTACTGTAATACCCCCAATTCGACCCTTAGGATATATTAGCCTTAAATGTAAATAATGCGTACAGGTGATGTATGTTTTTCCTAGCGTGGAGCTCAAGGCCAAGGCCCCGCTAGTGAAAGCCGAATTTTATTTAAAGGGCAAGTATTTGATATTTTGTTACCATGTGCTCTTAAGCCATGGAAATTGTAATAGGATGTAAATAAACATCATGCAATATAAAATCCCAAAACTGGCTACGGAGGGCAACGAATGAGAAGGGGCCACGTGTATCCACTAGGGAGTGGTGAGGGGGCTATGGGAGTGAACCATAGGTTGCCATATGTCTTTATGAGAACCCATTTGACCTTTCTAGATGACATTTACTCCTGTTGTAAGAGAATGGTTGTGATGTCAGCCCATGGCTTCAATGGAGTATGGGCAGCCCTGAATTCGTATGGGTAGGTATGGGCTCTTTTGACTTGTCCCACAAGTCACTCTACATCTTGGGGGTTGCTCCATCCTTATCCCCATTCCATTGTGGAAGTATGGGACATCTTTCTCCATCCAAAAACGAGCTCCCAGCAAGAAGAAAAACCAGAAATCGCGACTGAGAACCCACGTTTTGGGGAGCCAAAAACGTCCCGATTTGGTATTGGACAGTGAAATCCAATGGGGGATCCATTGGTAGGAACCTTGGCGCGAATTTGGGAGCAATAGCTACCCCCAAAAGCCATGGGAAAACCCAGTTTTAATGGCCCAGAAAATCAGTGACGGATTTGGGTTGTTTGTGACAGATTTGTGAGAAATCCGATTGTGGATGTATGAATAGAGGATGGGATTGCTGAGTCTAGCTTGAAGGGTATGTGGCTCTGGGATTGAGCTCAGTGGACTAGCATCCTCCTCCATCTCCTATTGCATGCTTGAGAAACCCAACCGTGTGTTGGCTTAGCATGGCTGTTTGAGTGAAACCCTGATTGTGAGTGAGCCATCTAGTTCCTCCTTAGTGGATACACAGCCCAGCTCGGGGGTGATCTCTCAGCTGAAAGAATACAGGCTGGACAGAGATCTATGGTTGGGTGGAACGTTGCTCTCACGTAGCCAGTCGTTGGATATTGCGTTGCAAGATAAGTGCTCTCCGTGACTTTAATTTGTATATATATATCTGGGTTCTGTAATGTGTTATTTGAATGGTTATTCTCCATGTTAATGAAATTGAAATGAAGTCTATGCATAGCATATGAATGGGATTGAACCCTGCATATGGAATCATATTCGGTTTGTACTCATGTGTGTTATTACGTTTAATTTCCATTGTGTTTTATTGAAGTCGAATCTGCATACATAAGTTTTAAAATGTTAGTTATTTATGTGCAAAAATATTGGGGCTAAGTTTACCAAAAGCCCGGTATGTTGTTAATGTTTCCTTCCCTGTTGTTCTATGGAGAAGGGAATTTTACATCTACTAAGCAAAAAAGGAAGTGTCAAAAGCTCAAAACACTAAGTGTAATGAAGGGGATTTTACTTAACTTATAAAGTGGCCATTGAAGTGGGTGGAGCAATGAAGGTTTGTCATAATCATGATCAATCTGATTGTCTTCCTTTTTTTGTGAATCTTCTCTCTCATTTTTCTCACAATCACTCTCATGTGGCCCTTTTTATCGGAAACTTCTCTATCATTCTCCTCACTATAGTTATATTGAATGGTGCCAATAATGCACTTTTTGAAGTAGTATCATGCCTAAATAATAACAATAATATCAAACCTTATCAAGGTGAGCATATGCACATCATTCATACAAAATTGTAAGGCTAAACTCTAGAAAATAAATTGACACTTATGAATTTGTATAAAATGTAATATGAAGGACATGAAAAACATAAGACTGCCATCAGATTTCCATTACATAGGTAGATGGGATGTGAAATTCTAGACCTGATAGTGACTAGAGTTTTGATCATTCATTCATTATGAGTTATTTCCCAAATATGACCTAATTAAATTTCTATAGTTTCATTATTGGTAATATCATGTAACTATGAAACATTCCCGAATCTCATGTAATTAAATTTCTATCTTTTCATTGTTGGGAATGTCACGTCACTATGAAAAACATGGGAGTTTCATGTAACTATGAAACACATGCTTGAGCAATGGTCATAGTTGTTGCTAGGGTTTGACTTTCATGCGAAAAATGCTAGTCACGAGGCATTTTGTCATTTAAAAATTGTTAAAAAAAATATAAATAGTCCCACAAAATAGGAAAACAATTCTCTAGCACGTATTTTTGACAGTTTTTAAACTATCATTAATTTTACTAGTTGGTATGTTTTTTTTGTTCGCTAGTTTGTCCATGAATTGCAGGTCTATCTTATGCTCTAAGAAACCACAACCTAGGGACGTTTGAGTCATCAAATTCACTCAGGGATCGCACATGGCTATATTGTAAGTGTCTCCTGCTAGCTACCTTATGGAGTTCAAAATTGGGTTTCCATGCAAAACTAGGCCCATTGAAACCAATTGTGCTAGCGAGATTTGACTATTGGTTGACCAATTAAAATATGTGTACGGTGTTGTTTCGAATCCAAATTCCCACATTCTCTAGTCTTGATGCAGGAGCATCCTTCCCTCCATCCAAATCGAAGTCCAATGTGTGGGTCAAACCTAGAAGGGGTCTTCATTTTCTGAGTTAATAGTCTTTGATGCAATAATGTAAATAAACCTACGTTTTAGTGTGCTTCTATATGAATGATGAATCACTAGGTGAGTCATTAGGGTAGATGAGTCATTTGATGATTCATGTAACTAAGTCCATATATTACGGTAGTATTTGGTGAAGCAATTGATGCTTCATGACCGAGTCATGGAGCTAGGTTAAGAGCTTGCTAGTATTAGCTTACAGTTGCACAATTTAGGAGATTGTTGAGTATAATAAGAATCTGAACTAGAATTGGTTTCATGATCCTGCTATGTATATATGTGTGCAAGCCTACGAGTCTAGGAGGTAGCCAAACAATGAAAATATGGCTAGCAAGTGGCCAAGCATTATAAATCAGGCCATATGGTTGATCATGTGTGTATCAGGTCTATGAGGATCATAACCTAGGTTCTTGATCAATGTGTATGTACGGGTATTTTGTGTTTGAATGGAGACAAACTATTATTGCAGGTCTTTGTGTAAGTGGACAATTGATTCTCTGTGTGTCTAATTCATTGTACAATTTCTTGATTAATATCCATGTGTGACATAGCCTGAAATTAGGGATTTCGTGAATTGAAGGTTGAAGAGAGTGTTGGGTGGATCTCTGTGTGCAGGCACATGAGTAACCGGTGTAATTTTTTGTGTAATCCCTTTATATGGAAGGATCGATGCCATGGATGAACGAATTTGCAGAGCTGTGTAAGGAGTAAAGCTTAGGGTTGAAGTGGAACAATGTGGTGGAGTCGAGTTGAAGTTCTAAGAGTTGATGCACAGATACAACAAGGAAGATCAAGCTACTGAAGTTCGATTGAAACTCATCAAGAAGAGATTAACGTTGTTTGATCGATCTCGTGTTCGATCAATACAGAATCGTAGAGTTGCTACTCTACTTTGCTTCAATAGAGTAGCGTACAACTCAAAAAATCTTGCAAATGCTGGTTGTAAAGTAGGAAAGTTCGACATTGAACGCTACTCCACTTAAGAAAACTAGTGTACACCTTAAAAAGTAATAAAAAAATATATTAATTTGACAAATTGGGATTAGTTGAAGTTGGTTTTGCAACTTCCCCGACCAACTACCTCTCGATCCAAACTACCTACCTTGTCCCATAAATACAAGGAGGATCCATGAGAGGGGTTACTCATAATGGTCATAATGACCTAGGAGGAGAAACTATGCATTAAGGGTTGTTATGCTGGAGGAATTCCAAAGTTAGTGTGAAGAGCAGGAGCCCAGGATCCGGTTGCACAAGCACTCTGAATGATCAAGTATAATTGTACTGATTATTTGCTTTTGACAATAAAGGTTGAAATGCCCTTCTCGTCCCAATCAAATGTCTAATGGATTGCATATTTGTTTGGATTAAATGCTTGATTGTATTGGATGTCTAAATTGTGTTTCAATTTCATCATTGTGATATCATTCAAGATACGCCGAGGAAGGTATCTTTGTATTACAGGTTCTCCAAACGGAAGATCAAGTGAAGGATTGAGTGGAAGATCGAGCAAAAGCTAGGATCGAACGTCATTAATAAAGTATGGATTCTAAGATCTTGATCTCTTTCTTTTTGTAGAATCCCATGTGATATGATTAATTCATTTACCTATCACCCCAAAAGTTGGTAGTGTCCCTCTCCTCGCTATAGGGTAGAATTCCCGGACAACAGACTAGCGACTCCATTGGGGACCGATTGTTTTCTGCTTTAGGAGACTCACTTAACTTTCCTTTTAGTACTTTTTGATCTTTTTGATCCTCTGAGAGGCTTGGTAGGTTATTGTAGCCTGTTTCAATTGCTTGACTCATCTCAGTTTGAAGTTTTAAAGATTGTTTTAAGCCTTCTCTGGCATAAACGATGGTATCCCTTGCACACAGTAGCGTACACTTGCTGAAAAATGCTACTTTACCTATTGCATAGTAGAGTACACATGCTGAAAAATGTTGCTTTCCCTACTGCACAGTAGGGTACACCTCCCAGTGTATGCAAGTTTGTACACTGCATAGTAGATTTTTTCCCTGTAAGTCTCTGTTTGCTTTTGCGATTTGATTTCCACTTGTTTGGTTTGATTTCCAGCGCCTTCTTAACTGATCCTTGAGGTTTGTAAGCCCTTGTTGAGTCTTGTTTGCCTCTCGTTAGTCCCTTAACTCATCTTTGCTTGCTTGAGTACCTTTTGAGGTGTCTTGCTTGTTTGTGACTCTTTTTGAAGACCGTGTATTGTTCCTTGTTGGACATAGCTGCACTCCTGTACCCTAGACGCTTGTTGTAGGTATACAAACCTTTGTTTTGTAACATTTGTTGTGTGTGGCAACACTGAGCACACTTTGACGGTGTCTTGTCCTTTGATTTATGTTTTGACCCCAAGTTGGAGTCGTTAGGGTGTTTTCAAAATTTTTTGAGTCTAGACACTTCCTAATTGCTTTGTTAGTCTTAGTCCGAGTAAGTTGAAGTATTTCAGTTTGCTTCCTTTCGAGTCTTTGTCATTGTAAGGTCATCTTTGGTTTACTTGCATACATTTTGCTTGGCTTAGTGCTTTATTAGGGTTCTTAGTGCTTTGGAGCAACCTTTGAGGTCTGCCTTTCCATTTTAAGCATCTCTTATCCTTGTTTTCTTTTCGCTTTGTTTCCAAGACCAAATATTTTTCCTTTGAAAAAATTTGTAGGACAAGTCTTTGCCAAGTCATCGATTTGATTGTTGTGAGCCTTAGAGTTTCTTTTCCTTACTCACATTTCTCTTTTAGGTCTTACTTGCTTCCTTTTTCGAGTTCTTTTTCTTTTACATATATCAGAAAAGGAAAAAAATGAGTTTGGTAGTTTAAAGTAGTGAGACTTATAATCATTTCGAAGTAGTGTAGTTTACTTTGTTTTGAATTTGAAAAGAAAATAAAAAAGAAACTTGTTTTAGGTTTGTTTATTTTTAGTTTGGGAAAACAATGAATGAGAAAGTTTAGTGAAAGTTTTTTACTTTTATGTACTTTCCATTTCTGTCACAACCACGCCACACAATGCACTGCAATCTTTGAGTAAATAACAACCCTTAAAAAGAATAATTAATAAAATTTATTAGCAACTTTTCTTTCTAGGGATGTCACTTCACCAACTAGCTTAGGCTAGGGTTTCAGATTAGAACACACTTTAACTATCCGAAACCATTTTCATTACTCAATAATCGTAGTGAGACTTTTTTTAGGTAAACCCATTGACATCAAAGTTGTTCTGGAAGCTCACTAAAACCTGAGTTAAGCACGAGGTCTTGCGAAGGTGAAATAGTGAGGATACCCCTTAACTTTTCATTTGGAGCATACACCAAGGTTGGTTCGCGTACGAGGATCCTTTTGGATTTCAGGCTTAGCTACCCTACCCATGTGTTCTAGTCGAACCTACGATTGTCCCTTAGAGCTTATTTCGTGTTAATGGTAGCTTTAGTATCTTGACTTTAGGGCTTCTTACACATGTGGCAGTGAAAGGCTATTTTGATTGTACCTAGGACAGATACGGAAGGTAACCCTTTTCAGTAATCTCGGGAGGGCGATTTGGTGATTCAAATGCTTACACCCAGAGGACCTGAAATGGACCCCGTATAACTGTTCTTCGATGCTCTACTAGCTTGTTCTGAACCCTAATCATCCCAGACTTTCTATTGAAAGTATTCACCATCCTTGTTTGCCTGGTTTTGGATACTTAGGATTTTGTAGTGGTGTGCTCTTTGTGCCTCTCACCCTTATTTGGCCTTAGATATTTCTGGCCCATTGAGTCGGAACTATGGATAGCATCCCGGTGAGCACCAATCAAGGGATCACTGTTCAAGGGGATCCTTGTGATTTTCCATTCATTGGGAACATTGGTACTCCCTTAATGGCTACCTTGAATCTTCCGGGATTCACTATATGGCTACCGCTTTGGTTGTTTTCCACTCTGAATGGCTTGCATGCTCCTAATGCTTCTTAAGTAAGCACTTCACATCAAGAGCAGCAGAACTATATTCCCTCTTCGCCAGTAGCATCTTCTCCTCCTCCTTCTACCTCATGTGGTGAAAGTAGTAATACTAGTAACCAGTAGTCTAAAAGGAATAGATGGAGGAAGAATAGGAAGAAGATGCCAAAGCAAGGGGGCATCCACCCATCCTATACAGGTCATGCTGGGAAAAAACACTCAGTCACTGTGAATCATACTGAACCTTGCCACCCTGCCTCTGGAGGTCATGCTGGGGGCACCCACCCAACTGCTGAAGGTCATGTTGGGGGAACCTACCCAGCCTCTGGAAGTCATGCTGGGAGGAAAATTTCAGTCACTGCAAATCATACTGAAAGTATATCTTCAACCACTATTTCTTATGTTGAGGAGACGTCATTGATCAATGCTGGTCATATTAATGACAAGTCACTAGTTCCTGTGAGTCATACTGGAGACATTGAATCAGCCACTGCAGGTCATGCTGAGAACGTTGAAATTTTTGACAAACCTAATAAACAGAAGCTTAAGTTCCCTTGTAAGTTTTGCGAGGGATACCATATTACTCACCGATGCCCTGCTATTCCATAGGTGCAAAGAGTGTGGTCCATAGTTCAAAAGTCTTCTGCTTCTCAGCAACCAGCCAATGCAATTCATACTGGGGGCAAGCTATCAAACAATGCTAGTCATGCTGAGAGTACTGTTGTTGTTGTGGACTCTAAGCTTATAGGATGCAAGCCAAAGTTACCTTGTAAAATTTGTGATGGAGACCATCTTACTCACCAATGCCCTGCTATTCCAGAGGTGCGGAGAGTGTGGTCCATGTTTGAAGGATCCTCTGCTCCTGAACTGTCTATAGATTCCCAACAGCTTGATCAAACTTTGGTTGATGAAGTGGTTGAACCAATGCAATCTTTGTTCAACCCCATTCTTCCTTTGGAGAGTGAAGCGATCGAATCGATGCAATCTTTGACAGACCCCAACAGTCCTTCTAAGATTGATGCACCTGTCCCTGAAGTCTTTTGCATTACCAACTCAGATGTTTTTGAAATGGGGGGCACTTCATTTGTGCCAAGTGAACCCCTACCAAGCTATGGGATCATTTCCTTTGATTGGAATAGTCTAACTGGGCCTCGCCTTCCTTTTGCTACACCTTTCCAGATAAAGGTTGATATCGGAAACCATGTGGTTCACCGATGTGTTATAGATGAAGGAGCCTTTGTTAGTATCCTATCCCCTTATGCTTGGAGATATTTAGGTTTTCCTAACCTTGTTCCAGCTGTTAATTGGCCGTTCACCTTCGATAAAAGACCTAGTGAACCGTTGGGATTCCTCCCTCAAGTACTCGTTACTTTGGGTGGAAAACAATCTTAGTTGATTTTATGGTTTTAAAGGACCCTATGGACTTTGATATGATCCTAGGGCATGATTATGTATATACTATGTAGGCTGTGGTGTCTACGCTCTTTCGTGTGATGCATTTTCCTCACAACGAAAGCATTGTCACCATCGATAAGCTTAGATTTGTTGATTCCTCTTATTACTTGACTATAGACCAAGTATGTTCCCCGTTAGTAGGCACTACTATGTCACAATCAAATTATGTGGCATATTGTTCCTTGAGTCCAATTGCTACTGAGAATAAGCCTCTGAATTCATGCTTACCTTCTCAGGATTGGGTCTCGGTAATTGACCAGGTGATGACTCCATATGAATGTTTAGACATGCGTTCTATTTGGGATGATATACTTCCATCTGATGAAGTTTTCCTAAAGTCTATAATACAGTCTGCCATTCATTTGGACATTTGATTCACCTGTCGAGCATTCTTACACCTTTTCTTCAAGCTTGTTAAAAACAGTAAGGAGGTTACGAGCAGTCTTCCACCTTCCCATCGAGCTCATTAAAAAAAGTAAGGAAGCTTCAAGCATTCTTCCACCTTCACTTCGAGCTTGTTAAAAACAGTAAGGAAGTTACGAGCATTCTTCCATCTCTCCTTTGAGCTCGTTAAAAACAGTAAGGACGTCACGAGTTTACTTTTCGGTCTCGTTAAAATTTTACGAAAAATATTTTTATGGAGTTCTCTTTAAGCTCTTGTTAGAATCTTTAAATATGACAAGATTGCCGAGCAGACTTGTCCTCTTCAAGCTCGCTAAAGGAATTGAAGGCCCATCTGCTTAACTATAAGTTTAACCCTTTTCCGGACTTTTGCGGATTATTTACGAAAAAGGAATACTCTAGTCATCCATGGCTAGAAGAGTTCTTCTTCCATTGGTTTACACTTTTTCGGGGGAGGAGACTAACTTTACGAAAAAGGACCTTTTGGAGCCTTCTTTAGGGTTTTCAGGCTCTCGAAACATGAAAACACCAAGCGAGCACTCACCTACTCGGGCTCGATGTGAAATCCACGAGAGGGTAAATAGAGGATTTTTTAAGTTTTTCAGACTCTATAAATAAGAAAACACCAGCGAGCATTAACCTACTTCAGCTCGATATTAAAATCAACGAGTAGGTGTATGGAGTTATTGTTTAAGTTTTTTAGACTCCTTAAAATTGAAAACACTGGCGAGCAAGAATAGATTTCGGCTCGATATTAAAATTCAGAGATCAGTATTATAGAGTATTCTTCTATCTCTTCTTTGAAGTCTGTAAACAATGAAGAAGGTCCCGAGTCTTCCTCCCATGGGATCATTAAACTCTTTACATGGTTGGATCTACTGAGTTTTCATTATTTCTTGAACTCATTAAAACGATAAGAAAGGTATTCTTTTATCTAAAAAGAATAAGGGATACAGGTATATCACATCTTGCAGTTTCAAAGGCAGTTCAGTCAGTCATATCCTTGAACACAACACCTACTTGAGTTTTTCATTTCAGTTGGGTTTTAGTTTTTGACCTTTGGGTGAACCCGATCTCTGAGTTGTTTACTCCCCCGGTTGGTTATTCTTCCAACCATATGGAGGGTTTGCTAATGTCTCCTACATTACAGGATTATATCACTTTCTTGTCATGTTGAAAACTGCCTAAGTCACTTCGTGTCATGCTCACTGTGCAAGGATACAACTTGTGTTGGCCATTCTGTATTTTATCTCGACCTCATATCTCGGCCATCCTAGTGACAGTCTTGTTACTTGTACTACTCCACATCATCTCATACCATTTGAGTGTTCTTCTTGTTGGATGATGGAGGATGCCTTAATGCCTCCCTTCCAATGGACTTCTTCCCATCGACATCAACTCATTTTTCTCTGGGAATGAAGTTTAGAGTTTCAGTTAGTACCTTGAGGATTGCAGTCACCAGTGGAAATCTCTCTCGCTGTTGAATTATGAGAATACATCAAAGCCTCTTATTTGACAGGTTCCTCAAGTGTTCGATGTCAAGTCCACTTATTCACACTTGTTTGGATCGTACTAGGTACCTTGGGCCCCATTATCATTATCGGTGGAAGCCCTTGCGTTTGTTAACGGTATACATCAATGACTGGTAATCAAATGATTCCCCCCATGTTCGACTTCAGCTCATTTATTCACATGGTTAGGGTTTGTACCTTGGGCTGTTTGGATGAATACCTTGGGATTTTGATAGCATTACCTCATTATGTTGTCACCCAAGCTACACAAGACTGAGCCTCACTTATTTTGGCTCTCCATGAGACATAGATCCAGTTTTTTGTTATGGCTATGATCTCTCATTTTGACATGGAACCATGCTTGTATTTCGGTGGCCATGCTATATATCATCTCCTAGTTATGCATCAAAGACCATGTTGTATCATGCTACACATCTATATGATGTCCATATTGTAATTGCTCGCTGACCTTGATTGTTATTTCAAGTACTTTTGTGACTTGGTTCTGTGGTTTCTTGCTCCTCCGCTAACTTGAAATTATAATGTATTCCGACCATCGTTTCCCTCTAACCTCACACATTAGGGGGCATCTGTTATAGGTCAAATATGCACTTCTCCATCCGTGATCACATCTAGATGTCGATCACACAAAAGGACAACTTGGATTGAAGAGCATGATTTCCCTGGATGATGTATGGACTAGAATTACCCCTCTGCAGCTGACAAAACTCTCATTTTACCTATTTTTTTGGAAAAACGCTACCCTATAAGCATGATAGTAGCGTTTTCCTGCTGAAATACTCTACTCCACTTCAATAAAGTAGCATTTGCATTCTGAAATACTCTACTTTGCTTCAATAGAGTAGCGTATAGCTCAAAAAATCTTGCAAACGCTGGTTGTAAAGCAGGAAAGTTGCATATTGAACGTTACTCCACTTAAGAAAACTAGCATACACCTTAAAAAGTAATCAAAAATATATTAATTTGATGAATTGGGATTAGTTGAAGTTGGTTTTGCAACTTCCCCAACCTCCCAATCAAACTACCTCTCGATCCAAACTGCCTACCTTGTCCCATAAATACAAGGAGGATCCATGAGAGGGGTTACTCATAATGGTCATAATGACCTAGGAGGAGAAACTATGCATTAAGGGTTGTTATGCTGGAGGAATTCCAAAGTTAGTATGAAGAGAAGGAGCCCAGGATCTGGTTGCACAAGCACTTTGAATGATCAAGTATAATTGTACTGATTATTTGCTTTTGACAATAAATGTTTAAATGCCCTTCTCGTCCCAATCAAATGTCTAATGGATTTCATATTTGTTTGGATTAAATGCTTGATTTTATTAGATTTCTAAATTGTGTTTCAATTTCATCATTGTTATGTCAGTCAAGATACGCTAAGGAAGGTATCTTTGTATTGCAGGTTCTCCAAGCGAAAGATCAAGTGAAGGATTGAGCGGAAGATCGAGCAAAAGCTAGGATCGAATGTCATTCATGAGGTATGCCTTCTAAGATATTGATCTCTTTCTTTTTGTAGAAGCCCATGTGATATGATTAATGCATTTACCTGTCACCCCAGAATTTGGTCTCACTATAGGGTAGAATTCCCGAACAACAGGTAGGAAAGTCTTCCCATGGTAAGATGTAAGGGCTGGGCCATTCTCACATGGTTATAGGAAAGTCCTTCCATGGTGAGATGTAAGGGTTGGGCGTGGATTTTTCGACATGGTTAGAGGAAAGTCCTTCCATGGTCGTGATGTAATTTCCAGGTATTTTTCTACATGGTCAGAGGAAAGTCCTTCCATGGTCGTGATGTAATTGCTGAGCTTTTCTGACATGGACAGAGGAAAGTCCTTCCATGGTCGTGATGTAATTGTTGTATCCTTTCCAACATGGTCAGAGGAAAGTCCTTACATGGTCGTTGATGTAAGTGCCGAGCCTTTCCCGGATGGTCAGAGGAAATTCCTTCCATGTAAGTGAGTGTAAGTACTGTGATGTGTGTGCATCTGGGTTGTGCTCCGTGGAATATGAGGTGATCTGAGGATGATGAGGTGACAGTATGGTACACAGGTTTTGCAGAGGCATATAATCAGTCCTGAGATGCTCTTGCAGGTTTTGCAGAGGTAGTGTAATCAGTCCTAAAATATCTTGCAGGTTTTGTAAAGGCAGTGTAATCAGTCCTGAGGTGTACTTACTTGATGGATTGCTCGTAGAGATGATGAAGACCTACATGGAGGCTAGGCCTACAACCACCATGGAAAAGGGATGTCTCTATAGAAATTCCTATGACAAGTAGATTGGATATTGATTGAGATAGCAGCAGTGACGATGATGATGATCCGATGACAATGATTTGATGATTTAGAGAAGAAGACTTGTGCTAGAAGACCCGTGTCGAAAAATACCTTCCTAGTTAAGAGGGAGTGTTGATGTATATGTAACTTTAGAATGTATTTCATATATGTATATTGTATCCCTACAGAGAGGTTATTATTCCTCTGTACAGAAGTGTCATCATTTGTATTTACAAGTGTCGTAACTTATACAAGATGGGTTATTAGACAACCAAGTGTGGGGTTGGCCTTGAGTTGGGTTACCATGGGTTATTAGACTCTCCTAGAGAAGTCAGCCTTGTTAGGTTATTAGGAAAGTCGAGTTGTGTATAAATAGAGTGAGGGTGTCACTCTATTTGATCATTCACTTACTCGTCTATCTCTCTCATTGAGTGATGCGCACTAGTGGAGGAGGAGAAGCTGCTAAGGAGACTATCTCTTGTACTTGGGTTTTGTATCATTTCTCTTTCTATTTCTGAGGAAGTTGCGGGGTTTTTCACCTTCTTGATTTTCCCCGAGGAAACTCTATGTCTATTGTCTCTTGTGCTTGTCTCTTATGATTGATATGCTATGCTTGTTATTTTCTCAGATAAGATCCTAGATCATATTGAATTAATGCTCAAAATATAACACTAACTTCAAACCCATAAATCTAGTCTAATATCTTCTATAATTCTTAACTCTCATGGTAACCCACATCACCCTAATCCTTAAATTCTAACCATTATAATGCTAATGTATATCATTCTCAATATTTAATTGCTATAGCAACTAACAACTATATATTTTGAAATCTATAACCCATGACCATTATATTCCTTCTAAATTTTCTCATACTTTACCATTTACAGTTATACCTAACCTGCTTAACCATTTACCACCATTACCTAAACAAAATAGTCTGTAACCTATTTAACCACTAATATCGAATCCCTTATTCATACAAACTTATCCCATAATTCCCAACCATTAACCAGTGTAATCTCTAACTAGAAACCACTGTAATCCATAATCCATAAGACCGTTGGTCCTTAATCCATATCAATATCTACCAAAAACTATAATATCTTATCTTTATATCCCATGACTCCCATCAATCCTAACAATTTACCCTCCCCCTTATTACTTCTATCACTTATATTCCACTACCATAAAAAACCTTAACTAGTGTTATTCCATAAACATTATAAACTTTAACTACTAGTAAACTCTCCAATCCATCATATTCCTCACCCATACAATCCCCAAAATTTATGCATCATAGCCTCTAATATACCTATCCCAACACCCTTAATTGATATAATCTCTCATACTAGTCAACTCTTAACCATGCCCAGTTCTAACAACTCTAACGTCTTACTTATATAATCCATTTAGCATAACAAATATAAGCCTGATCCTTATGATTTGTAAACCCTTTCATCCCCAACCCTTAACTTCTATAAACATTATCCCATATAACCCCTAAACATACCACCATAATCCCCAACCCCAAACTAATGTATTACCTAATATGTTATATCTATAACCCTTAACAAGTAACCTTTATAAACACATAACCCAAATAATCACTCACCATATCATCCCTAACCTCCAATTGCATACCTCTAACAACATAACCATTGATCCCTATAACCCCTATGTATTAACACCTATAACCTTTAACCCCCATTAACTTAAAACCTTACCATGTAACGCCAAACCATAAATTGTTACGATGTTTAAAACATATAACCCCTTCCACATTACCCCCACCACCATTAACCCATATTTTGGATAAAATATAATAATTATAAATCCTCATCGTTAGCCACAATAAATTCATAATTAGTATACACTATTGAACAGAACCATTTAAACCCTAAATCCTATCACCCTAAACCCTAACCCATAACCCCTAACATGTATACCTATTAAATCCATACTGTTATCACCCTTGAAGACTATCAAATATAAACCCCAAAAACTTGTTGGAAGTCGACAAGCCCAAAGTTTAATTTTAGTCACATGCAAGTTCTTTTCTCCGAAAGAAAGCCATATGATCTAACCAACTGAGCTGCAAATTAAAGAAGGCTAAATTTAAGGAGTGCAGTCAGAATCTTCGATTCTGAAGGCACTCCTAATAAGGAAGTACTTTGAATGGAGCATTGGAAACAGATGTCAAGAACGTCACTCTACTTAATTATTTTGTTGATTATTTACTCAGGCGTAAATTTTCCATGGTTGGATGATCATTGATTTATGTTGGAATTTTTCAGCTCCTAAAATATTTGGTTCAAATAAAAATGTCAACCTTAGTTATAAAAGGCGTGCAATTGATCTTTTGTTGTAATTCAATTAGTTGATCACTCTTTGCAATGTTTAGCAGCTCCTCAATTCCTATACTTTTCTTAAAGTCATCTTGGTGAAGGTATTCAAATCTAAAGGTAGGTGAAATTTTATGATGGTATAGGGTATGGATACTAATTTAACATCATCTTGATCTTAGCTTTTTATGATCATGTAGCAACATCTACCCTAGCTATCAATTTTTCTCTATGATTATGATGAATCATGATCCATTATTAAACTACTTTACCAAGGTTATTGATGATAACATATGGAATCATATATTTAATACCAAAGGTTAAGTTTCATGGTCTTAAGTACGCATGAGAATGTATTGGAAATGCAGTATCGGTTCTTGGATTTGACATGCTATATTAATTTGAAGTATCAATATGCTATGTCTTGGCATGATCATAAGTACCAGTTCCACTTAACCTTTGCAAGTTTACAAGTGTCATGTGACGTCTTTCCTCCATATCTCCATGATTTTCATATTAATTATGATATTTACTCTTTCTGAAAGTCGAAACCCTCTTCCATCTATCAAAATCCTCATTATCATTAGTGTTTGGGGAAGTCTCGAGTACCCTAAGTACTATCTCAACATGGAGGCGGTTTTCATTTTGGTAAATGTTCAAGGTTTGGGGAAGGTTTCCTCTCATTACCCTGTTTAGCTTGTGAATTGGTCTTCACTTGGTGAAATCCACGTCTATCTCATGGCCCCTGTCACGCATTTTAAATTATGTGGGACTGAATATTTGGACATTTCTGAGGAATGTGTCAAGCCTTTGAAGAAAGATGGATGGTTTCCCTTCTTAGAAATTTTTTCTGGGTTTAATGTTGCAGTTATGATGGCATTTTCCCTATCATTTGATGGAAAAAATGCTCATATTGCAATGTCGATATTCATTTGAATGAGGAATTTATTTCACAAGCAACTCAACTTCCTATGGATGGAAAAGGTTGGTTTAAGGGAAAACATATGAAGAGTTAGGCCTGGAAATAGTTATTGGTCAAGTCAGACCAACAAACCAAATACAAGTATGGTTTCCCTTTGCGCATGGTTAAGGAATAATGGAGGGATCTCTTAGAATTGATCATGAGGTATGTTACTTGTGAGGGATGCTTTCCTTAGACCCATTATTATCATCTTAGTTTATTGTTGGTTTTTAAAAGTAAGGCTCTCAATATGACCTTTTATTTCCTTAATAGTCTTCAGAAAATTGCATACTCTGTCCAAAATAACATAGCTATTAGGGAGAGAAGCTTATTTCATCATTGTTTAGTTAAAATTATCCTTGTGTATAGGTTATCCTAGCTCGATGATGGATGGGATTCATTCCCCACTCGAAATAACTGTGTAATTAATCAAATGGCCCCAAAGAAAAACAAAAACTAGACGCAGGCGCAAAGGACTTGTTACAGAACAAACTAGCCAAGAGTTAAGGGACGAAAGTGTTGGGATAGATTTAGTTAAACCCTCTCATGAATCGAATTCTCATGTTAAAAATGATTCCATCCAAGAAGAAAAAGGAAATACATTACCCTCTAACGTGAATGAAGATTCAGATTTCCATTTTTCTATCGAGACTATTAGTTGGTCTGATCATGAGGGTCAAACCAACAAAGCCATGAGTGATACAGAGATGCAAATAATAACAAGAAGCATGATTTCTACTCTATTGGCTAGGAGGAACCAACAAGATGATAATGCCCCAATTGTCAAACTTAGTGATTCCATAGATAACAAGAGAGATAGGTATTTAACAGATCGGATAGACCCTAAATTTTTGTATGATTCCACCTCATAAACAAGAGCTGGAAATGATCAAGATGTAGCTCACTCCATTCAATATAATGAGGAGGTAGACCAAAAACCCACTAAGGTAGACAACCAAACTCAACACATGGAAAATCAAGCCATCGAGCACACTATTCAAGAAACTCAAGAACAAAGGATTTCAACACTAGAAACTGAGCTTAAAGAAGTAGATCTAATCGGCACATTCCTGAGGGATGAAATTATAGGGCTTAAGGCCAAATTAGATTCTTGGGTTGATATATGGAGGGACATGAAGGGTAGGAAGAATGAGTATAAATCCTTTAGGAATACCATGTTCATGAAAAATAAAAAGTTTCTTAAACAAGCTAGGCTCCATAGGAAAAAGATACTTAAGCTTAAAGACAAGTTAACTGAAGCTACAAGAGCCTCCCCAGTCCAAGTGTCATTTGACCCTCCACATAGGGATTAATTTTTGCAAATCATTAACCTTCAGTTCTGATCAGTTTTTTTTATTTCCAATATCCACTGGATTTATGTGCGTCTGCCAATACAGGTAAAACTTTTACCATTATGCATTAATATTTGATTAAATGTGTTGTTATGAGGATACCTATAGAATCAAAGATTCTGCAAGCATCCATACATTATTTTATTTTCATTTTACAACGTTTAATTATTGATTACATCTCTTGATTTAGTGCTTGGATTGTTACATGCATGTTGTAGGTACAACAGATTCCATGTTCTATTTGAACATGGGAGCCCAAAGATTGATGATGCAAAGGTAATGGTTTAAATTCCTTTATCATTATGGGGTTTTCCATCATGTTTATTATAATTTTATGCCTATGCATTGCTTTGATTTAATTAGAATTTTCCCTTTGAAATTTTGTAGTTTTTTACTTTTTTTGAAGTTGCGGGAAGCTCTGATTTTTTTCACAAAGTTATTTTCATCCCGCAAACCTGCAAACCCTTAATCCCATGATTTTGGATTGCAGGAGCTTTTTTTTTCTTTTTTTTGGAATTTTGTCATCCCACAACCCGCAACCCGCAAATTGCGGATTGCAGAAAGTGGTTTTAATAATAAAATTGCGTGTGTATTTCTGCAACCCGCAATTGCGGATTGCGGATTGTGGAAAGTTTGATTTATTTTAAAAGGTTGTTCACGTTCCTGCAACCCGCAACCCGTAATTGCGGATTGCGGGAAGAATGTACATAGTTGAAAAATAAAACCCCACAGCTTGACCCTGCATTACGCAAGATTTGATCTCAGCCGTTGATTCTTCTTAATCCTACGACCTAGATTTGACCCGTCCAAAATCAATAAATATATCATTTTTTTTCTATTTTTTTATCATTTTCGTTTTCGGAAAATTACCTTGCTGAGTAGATTTTCACTACGAGTTTTACCAGGGGTCATTTTCACAGTTTTCAGTTAATTCAGGTTGGTTTTTTCTGTCATTTTCACATTTCATTGTTTATGTTTTGTTGTTTGTGAATTGGTTTTAATTTTGCATTTATCTATTTATTAGAATTGTTTGGTCTTACAAAATGTCACGGAATACTCGGTCCAAGACTGTTCAAAAGGACCTGCTGACCAAAGACCCAAAATTCGGTATCTTCTCAGACACTAGTGACAAGATTACTGAAACTTGCCAAATTGATTGGTCCAAAATCTACTCAATTTTTTATAATGATGACCTATTGGACATCCAGAACGATCAGTTGGCATATGAGAGAATTAGGGATTCCCAGCTTCATTCCATTGCTACCAAACCCTCTATTCTCCCTTATATTGATGCGGTTAAGTGGATTGTAGACCACGCTAACCCTAAAGACTAGTCATCGGATAACAACGCAAGGTCACAATTGGCTACCTTCTGCCCTGAGGTTTTCATCAGAGCCTATGCTCTTAAACCGGTCATGCAACCCCTTAACGGTGAATTCGTAGAATCTTCTAAGACCAGGCTTAATTTTAACTAAATGCTCAAGTCAAGGATGCATAACCTAATAGTTTCATGCTTAGGGATGATAACCTATACCCAGTCTCCTGGTTTAAACAACCTTATTCCGTACTGGTGGCCATGCTATGCAGACTCTGTGGTCTCCCAAATTGTTTTGCTTTTAAAGCTGAATGGGATCCTGTATCCCATCATGTCTTAAAAACTGGTGAGTATTTCCCTTGGGTATCTATCTTGTCATTCAAACTCAAGACAACCATTCAAACATATCAGCAAGCACCGACTCTGAGGAAGCCACATTTCTTCATTTTATCTTTTGTCATGGATGTATTTTGGATAGAATTTTAATATCTGAACATGGGATGGCAGTGGACTCCATCAGACCCTCCTGTCCATATTTATCATTCTGCATTATGGGAGAGCAATTATATACCTTTGATATATGACAATTGTGACCACTTCCTTTGAAGTATTTATCTTAAGATATTGAGAGAACAGACTCCTTGTTTCTCAGTTGATGCTAGAACCTTCATTGCCACAATTGGTGACGGGTATGTGGGTGAATCATTCTCATATGTTAGAGTTTGGGAAAGCAGTACTATCCATATGCTACCCAAGATAGTTCCAGACAAATTGGTCATTGAAGAAGTTTCGTATCAAACTGTTATTGATGGTGTGTATAAAAAGCTCACTGGTCCCAAAAGGAGGGGGTGGCCTAAGTTCCCCTTGAACCTTAGGCCATTGGCCATCCCAACTTCAACTTGGGCTATAGTATTGGGTGACAAAATGGATTCTTTGAAATTGGGATATGCTACCAAAACAAGATATGATCCTAAGGTATTTCTTGATGCCCATTTCAAGAAAAATCATGTGAAGGGTGGTTATGCTCATGAAGATATTCCCGATGACTCTATCTATCAGTGAGTAAATACCTTTTTTGAAGTCCTGTCTAGGGCTAAGAGAAAATATGAACATAGCCAAATCATGCAATATCAACAAGAGCTTAAAACTAAGGTTTTTAGCTACAGAGCAATGGAACTAAACTTCATTGAGCAAGTAAGAAAAGAAAGAGAAGAAAAAGAGGCTCAGAGAGAAAATGCTCTGTTAATGATTACTTATCCAGATGGTGACAAAGGAAAAGGACTCATGGAAAATGTTCCAGAGGTAAAGACTATTGAACAATTGAAATTTCTAATGCAGGCAACTCAACAATCAAAGCAGAGGTTAGCACAGATAACTTTGGTGTTGCACACCCAAGTAGTTGCAGCTATTAAGTCTACTGCTGATATTCAAGTGACTTCTGTAGTTACCCAGGTTTGTGATGATCAAGTGATAGCTGTGACTAAGCCATATAAAAGACAAAAAACTTCTTCATCTCAAATCCTTACCTTGGATATTATTGACAGTGATGCTGAAGATGAGGTACACTCTTCTATTCCTATGATTGAAGATGTAACAGAAGCTTCACAAACAGTTACATATTTATTGAATGGTATTGAAATGGATGAGTCGGTCCTAGACCAACAAATCTTTAAAACCACTCTTACTGTTTATATCACGACCTCAACACTTCTCCTTTCATCTATTCAGATTCCTTCAACCTTATCATCTGGGGTAACACCATTGCCTACCATTTCCAAGTTATTTCATACAGTAACTTCCACCACTATTACATTTCCAGTCAGCTCAATTTCACTTTCTATTTTTCCATCTACTATTGTATAGATCCAGTATTTGACTGTCCCTATGCAATTACCCCCATCAATTCTATCATCACCAACTATCAATGAACAAACTTCAGTTCCTCCTTCTTCATCACTAGCTAATGACATCCAAGTTCCACATTATGAAGTTTTCACTTCCATCCCTTCCTGACCTATGTACCAATAGTTGTTCAAAATATCTCGTCCTCCCTAACTTCTTCCCAAGTCACTGTGTCTATACCTAGTCCCACTATTACTCAGACATCCCCATTGTTTTCAACAGTAAATGTGACTTCATCATTTACTGAATTGGTAGTTGAGTTTGAAGATGATATTGTAGTCCCTCTTGGGGATTATTTCTATAGTAAGGCATCTAAGGCAATGGTAAGAAAAGTTAAGAAGAAAAGCAGGGATCAAGGAGGATCGGAGGAACCTACTCCTAGTCAAATAATCTGGGCTAAGCAAACTGATGATGTCTAGTTAGAAGCAGTGGATACAGCTGCAACTTTGGGTGCATTTGCAAGTGCAAACTTTGACTCAGTCAAGACACTGAATAAGGTGATTGATCTTAAAAAAGAAGAATTGAAGAAGCTTGAAGAGCAATTGCTCAAAACCAATGAGGATCATGAAGCTTATGTTATTGATCTCAGGAAGGTATTTGAATATAGGTTTGAAGATTTGCAGCTGAAGAATACCTCTCTACGGGATCAATTACATGATGCACAAGTTGTGAATGTTGCCAATACAAAAATGATAGCTATGCCTGAGAAACAATGTGAGGATGCAATTGCAAGTGCAACCTCCTCTTCCTTCTCTAGTTTTTCCCAGCAGGATTTTAAGGACTTGGCCATTCAGGTCAATGAGGAACACTATAAACTGATAACTAAATTATTTAGCACTCTGGATGATATTATAGAGACTCACATTGCTTTTGGAAAGATGTCTATTATTCTTAATGGGAAGGTAGCTAAAATACAGCAATCCTCTAAGGCCAATGATGCTATTGTGGAATGGAAGAGGTATATTAAGGACAAGCCAGAGGACATTCCAGTTCTTAGTAGTTTCCAGCTCAACAAAATCAGGACTATGTTGCGTGCTTGGCAGGATCTAAATGATATGGTTGAAGACACTATTCAGAAGGAACATGCTATTTGTGGAAGGAGATGGTATGTTGTTGACAACATCATGGTGACATTGTAGTTCCCTACCATGGCTCTTATTGAAATCGCATGTCCACCTAAGTTGGTAATTGAAAAGGTTGAACGCCGATGCGAGGAGGTCAAAGAGAAGATTCAACACCTCGAACATATCAAAATTGAAGACGTGGATCAATTAATCAGGAAACCTTTTTCCATGGAGAGAAAGATCCACATTTTTATCTGTATTTGACATAAGCTAGCTAAAAACAAGATGGAAAGTTTTACGCGTGATGCCTAGTTGGGGCTTGAGCAAGTGAATTATCCAAATATAGATGAATTGTTAGAGATTTGGGCCAAGTGGCAAGATTTCCTTGGCCATTAGTCTAGTTCGAATTTTGTAATCCCTGTTGAAGGGGAATTTACTCTTTTGTATCATTTTGTAATTATTATTTAAAGGGTAGATCCCGTGTAGGTTAGGGGATGATGGAATTTGGAGGAGAAAATAAGCAATAGAGTCTGGAGACAATCTAGTTAATGTAGAGCTTGTAATTTCTTACAAACTTTCAGTAATACAGTAATTTAATTCTCTTGAATCCTCTTTATTTGTTAATCAAATTTATTTGATACATATTTATTTTCCCTTCAGGTTGCATATCAATACTGTTTAATCTTTTTCAATTTATAAATACATTGATCTACAGTCTTGATTTTTCTCTGCACATGATCTGTGTATCTTTAATGTTTTAAGAGAATTTATTCAATTAAGACTTTTATCTATTTATGCAAATGGTTAATAGAAAATTATAATTGATGTTAATTTTTCAATTGACATATCAGTTACAAGTTAATCTTGAATGCACCTAAAACTTTAATTTTCCATTAGTCAATTTTAATTGGTTGGTAGTAACTTGAGCAGATAAGTAATTAATCTCTTTTACATTTCTATTAAATTGATGAACATGCTTATCCATTTTCACATCAGGCTAACCTGCATATAAACAAGATACCTTCTTAGAGTAGGTCTAACTTAGTTTTATATTTCCCTTTAGGTAGATTTGTTTTAGACTTAACACACTTTGTTTTCTTTCATTGGAAGACAGATCCTTTCAGGATCAAAACCATAAGTCCAAGCGTAAGCCTTTGTATCCATGGGGAATTACTATTCCAAATAGGATGGGGATAGAACTATCCTTGAGTAGGACCTTTTGAATCCTTTCAGTCTGTGTTTTTCCCCTCTGTTGTGAGCCTTGTAGCCCATTCCAACAACCTACACACCCAAGGCCTCAACAAATCGTGCTAGAAGGAGGGCCAACATAAAGATATGCCTAAACATAATACTAATAAACCTCCTCTAGGAAGAATACCAATTGTCACCCATAGTCAAATGCAGGAATCTACCTCTATTGAACAACCGATGCAAGATCCAAAAGTTATTCCTGTTACCCCTGTAATTGAGGATGAAACTAGAAGGGGAGACTTCATTTTTGTATCACCCACTAGGGGACCCCTTACAATTGAACAGTTACTTAAAGGTTCTTCTGATAGTGTTGCTAGGTTACAATGAAGTATCGTTGAAGAACATAACCAGGGGTTAGCAACAATTCATCATGAGAACACCGATCCGAAGGCAGATAATCAAGATAATCAAGATTCAGGTGACCAAAATACTGAAGAACATAACAAGTCTTACAGTCACCCATTGAATCCCGAATTTAATCTTGATTCATTATTTGGAGAGAAAAACACTCCTTAGCACATGTGATGCACCTGCAACAATTAATTAACAAGAATATGTGAAATAGCAGAAATGACAGAACTCAGAATCAATTTTATATTGATCATAGGCCACTTCGAGGGGGAAACCTCCTTTGAGCAAGCTCAATACACTTAACTTCACGGTGCCTTCATAGGTCTCAACACATACTTATATACTAATTCTAGGCGCCAATGCTATGGGTCAAAACCATGGTTCGTTACAAACTATGGATCAACAATACTACGGGCGACTTACAAAGCATATGCGCCAACAACAATAACACAAACTATTGATCAACAAATACTACGGGATGACTTACAAAGCATATGTGTCCAACAACAACATACTAACAATGTAAAGACATGGGTTCCTAACATCCCCTCCCCCTAAAAAAAAGCTTTGTCCTCAAAGCTTTGTCCCATGTAGCATCCTCTGGTTGCATGCCGTGCCACTGAATTAAGACCTCTGTGATAGAGCGAGAGCGAAGCTGACGCGTGCGCCGATTGAGGATGGCCTCTGGCTCCAAAAGGATGGATCCTTCATTATCCAGTTCAGGTAAAATCATTTGTCCACTGATGTTGTTGTTCTGAGGTGAAGCAACGAAGATAAGTTTCCAAGCATTTATTGACAATTTCAGTCTGACAATCTGTTTGTGGGTGATACCCTGAACTCATCTTCAGTTTGGTGCCAGTGTGGCGAAATAGTTCTGTCCAAAAATGACTGGTGAAAGTCGCATCACGATCCGAGACAATGGAAGAAGGGATGCCATGAAGACGAAAGATCTGGTCCAGAAAAATTATTGCGACGAAGGAGGCTGTATAGGGATGGCTGAGAGCACAAAAATGACTATATTTGGAGAGGCGATCAACCACAACGAGAATCACTGTCTTCCCGCCAGATTTAGGGATCCCTTCAATGAAATCCATAGAAATATCTGTCCAAATCCGTGTAGGTATGGGCAAGGGTTCAAGCAATCCTGGAAGGAGTGTTGTTTCACCCTTATTGCGCTGGCAGGTATCACATTCCGCCACCATCTGTTGAATTGTCCTTTTCATTCCCTGCCAAAAGAAGTTACGCCGTGCTCGTTCATACGTTTTGAGGAACCCAAAGTGCCCTGCCGATGGAGAAGCATGGAGTTCATCGAAGACAACCTGTTGAAGATCTGTGCTCTGGGGAAGCACCAGACGACCCTTGTATCGCAGAGAAGCACCATCCCAATGTTGAGATATTGTAACTTCAAAGAATATTATATTTGTACTTTATTATTCCGGAGATGTTTCATTCCTCCGTGAAGATCTTATTGTATATCCGGAGATGTTTATTCCTCCGTCGGAATGTGGTAACTCGGGTTATTAGACTTCCCTAGTAGGGGTCGGCCCTGTATGTGTTATGTGGGTCAAAGGGTTATTAGACCACCCTAGAGGGGTCGGCCCAGTTAGTTGTAGTGGGGTATTTAACCTATTGGTTAAATACAAGCCTACGTGTACTTGTGTAAAATACATATCAGAGTAGTGTATAAATAGAGGAGGTGTGTTCCTCATTATACACACTCACTCACTTGAGAAAGGCGCATTTGTGGAGGAGAGGTCTGCTATGGAGGAGAAGGAGCTTATGCTCAGGGTTTGCATCTTTGTATATTGCTGGTCATCTATATTGAGGAAGCTTTGCTGGGTTTTCTACCCCATGAGGGTTTCCCAGGATAAATCTCTGTCTCTTGTGTTTATGCTATGCTTGTTGTTTCTTCAGTGATCCTGTATATGCTATTATTGTGAAATGGAATGTAATGCTGCTATTTTCTGTCTTAGCATATTGAATTTTAACATGGTATCAGAGCTAACCTGAAGGAAGACAAGGTATGGCACTAAAGACACTTGCTTTACTTACGACAATTTGAAGGTTAGGGTTCTACATAGCAAAAACCAGTCATCGTAGCACTTTCGCTATAAATCCGTTTTGGCAAACTTTTCGGATCTGAAATTGTTACAGGACGAAGCTAAGATCTCCAGGTACCTTGTGTCCAAAGGACAACCTCTAATTCGTTGTACTTTGTGATTTATGATCTGTACAATATAGGGTTTCTGCCTCTTCCAGATCTGAGTCAAAATCAGGTGACCTTGGGAAAAAGGTCATAACTTGGGCTAGGAAGCTCCAAATAAAATTTCGTGAAAAGTGACAGGTAGTACACAGACTGTACTATCTCAGAAAACTTTTTCAGAGGCCGAAGTTGAACCAGTGACACGTGGCACTCCGTACAAGTTCGCTCTCCTGTATTATCCCATAAACAGGTCACGTTGCGACAATTGGCATAACTCTCTCTCAGAGAATCCAATTGAGGTCAGACCTGTCAGGATGGAAAGATAACAGGCCGAGATATCTCAGAAAACGTTTTCAGAGGCCGAAGGGCAAACAGTGATACGTGGCACGCCGTACAAGTTCGCTCTCCTGTATTTTCCCAAAACAGGTCACGTTGCGACATTTGGCATAACTCTCTCTCAGAACATCCAATTGAGGTCAGACCTGTCAGGATGGAAAGCTAACAGGTCAGGCTATCTCAGAAAACTTTTTCAGACCCTGTGGATCAAAAATTTCAGAGTTACACCAGAAACAATCAGGTACATATTTCTGTCAAAACAGAATTATTTTTTGGTACCTTCATTCATGGCTTCTGAAATTTAGGGCTTTGAAGAAAGTTGGAATTTTTGTAATCGGAGACCACGGCTGGATGCTACTCATCAAAATAGAAATTTAGAGACCAAGATCAGAATTTTTGGTTGGGCAAAAGGCCGGGCTTGATTAGACCCTAGTTCGGGACTTTGATCAGAAAAGTGGAAAATTAGGGCTTCTGTAAAAATGGGAATTTTTGAAATCTGTGACCACGGCTGGAAGCTCCTCAGAAAAATAGAAGCTTAGAGCTTTGGATCAAACTTTTTGATGGGGCAAAAGAGTGGGATTCATCAAACCCTAGTTCAGGGTCACGTCCAGTGAATCCGAAAGTTTCAAAGGCAAAATTGAGGAGTAAAACTTTGCAGTTTTCAAATTCTAAATATATCAGTTTGATCAGCTCATCAAGGCGCATATTTCTATCCTTTCGGAAGTCTAAAATTCAAAGTTTGAATTTTTGGGGTTTCTCTGACAAACCCATATCCAGCTCCAGGTCCAGTTCTTGCAAATCAAGTGGATAGGGTTAATCCTAGAAGAAGATGGATTGGTCACCTACATAAATGAAGGAGTTCATGTTTCAGAGGGAGATGAGGCTAAGGCTTTACATAAGGAGATTACAAGCGATCTCGATAGGTATGACTCATCGAGGTATGTTTTGAGATTTGTTCATGATTAAGTTTATGGTATGTTTGTCTTCATGTTATTACAGTTAGTACAATCTTGATTTTAGATTTGTTGTATCACCTTAACAAAATTATGAATGCATGATAGAAGATATTCATTGGTTAGGGTGTTGACACTTATGATTGTACTAATGCATTATGGTGTTGTGTGAGGTTGAGGTTGTCTGCTAACAAGATATAGGTACATCACAAAAGACAAACCAGGCTCCATGACCATGAAAACATGAAGACAAAGACTCATCCATAATCTTTGTTCTACTTACGAGGTATGTATGACTTTGTTAT
The DNA here is from genome assembly GCA_027924585.1 of Larix kaempferi. Lineage (NCBI taxonomy): Eukaryota > Viridiplantae > Streptophyta > Pinopsida > Pinales > Pinaceae > Larix > Larix kaempferi. The sequence goes on from BSBM01000293.1 coordinate 1,366,979, forward strand.
ATTATGCTTAACCTATGAGACATGCAGGTTCTAGCTCAGGATCTCTAAATCATTGAAGAGATTGTTTAGGTATGTTGTACATAACCAAGTAGGTATACTAATCCAGGTATGTTTCCCATGAATCTTACCTTGTGTTAGGATCCCTTATATAAGTATATTTGGAATGATTGGTTATGCTTATTCATAAAGTTAGTAATCAAGGGATTATGCATATTATATCTTTTATCAATGATATGCATGAATAAAAGAAGACTTCCCTGAAATCTTGAATACTAATGACTATACGTTTTCAAGATTATTTAGTACTATAATCTTTTGATAGCATTTAGAATATACTAATGAGTGTATGTTTGTGTATGAGATCATGAGGATGACTCTTGAGCATGCACAGTGGTACAGAATGAATAGAAGTTCAAAAGACATACAGAAGATCAAGCGGGAGGCAGCCACACAAACATAAAAGATAAGTATTTGAGTTGCTATTTGAAATAGTAATGATATTGCCTGCATGCATATTTGTATTCCTAGAATATATAATGCTGAGTGTAAACATTCATAGAGCATTGAACAGTATACAACTAATGTGCATATGTTTGGACAAACATTCCATTGTTGCTTGTCTAGAATGAAACCTCTTTGCTGACATGCTGAGAGTTGTGCACACTCTCGATAGTATGTTCTGGTAGAGATGGAAGGCATCTAGATAGCCACTGTATGCATACAGGATATGGGAAAGTGTTGTGCCAAAGTATTGGTCAAAATAGTTGCATCACTATGTAAATGATATCTGTATGCATAATGGGTTATCTTTTGATGATTATGAAGTATTACTAATCATGTACTTAATTTTGATTTGTAGGAAAGGTCATGAAGAATGATGGACACCGTACAAGTGGTGGATGTTCAAACAAGAATATTTACAAATCAAACAAAATATAGAAGGCTCATGGCTAGAAGATTCTCTTAGAAAGAGGAAGAGAATCACGACAAGATGTTTGCTCCAAGTATGGTGTAATTAAAGAAGAAGTATGAATCAGGTTCTGTATAGGTACCTAGGATCGATAATAATTTGATAAGCTTAATGATCACCATGGGTGATGTGGATCTCAACCCTTTGCTACAAGGTTGAATATGATACACATATGACATGGATGCAAGAAGGAACTCACCACAAAGTTCGAATGATATTGAGGCTCATATCAGTAGACCCATCTAACGAGAGATGGCACAGATAGATATGCAGAAGATCATTCAATGCAGAAATGAAAAATGAAAGATCTCAATTGATGCTTTACTTCCTAGGTCTGGAAGTATGGCAAGGCTCAGAAGGAATATTTCTCAACCAGGGAAAGTATGATGAGAAATATGACTTGAGGTGTTGGAATGGCCACTCTTATGGATTCCAACTTGAAGCTGTTAGGGGATAACTCATCAGAGTTAGTGGATATAACTCTGTACAGTCATTTATTGGGTCTTTGATATATCTAACATATACTAGGTTAGATATATGCTTTGTTATGAACACCTTGAGTTAGTATCTAGTGGAAACTAGATGTGTTTACCTGATAGTTGCAAAGTATGTGATGAGGCACATAAAGGACACGATAGAATTTGATCTATGCTATCTTGAAGATCATGACTTCAGATGGCTATTCAGATTCTGTTTGGGCAGGAAGTGTATCAGACAAGAAGAACACATCGAGAGGATGTTATTGTCTGGGATTAGCCATGATCTCGTGGTTTAGCTGGAAGCAGTCTAGTGTGGCTCTCAGCACAAGCGGATTATATGGCTGCTTGCTCTGCTAGTTGTGAAGAAGTTTGGCTTTAGGATTGTTTGACTTAGAGATAGAACCAACTGAGATCCTATGTGATAATTAGAGTTGTATCAAGATGACATAGAATCTAGTGTTCCATGATAAGTCAAAGAACATAGGGAACTAACAAGATATGACACAGAAAGGAACTCTAAAAATTTGAATTTGTAACAGGTTACCGTTGTACTAACCAAGCCTCTACGTCAAGTGAAGAAGTTACCAACCAAACCTCTGTCTCGAGTGAAGTTTGAACACTTCCGAGACAAGCTTGGTGTAGTTCAGAAGAACCCTCCTCGAAAGGGGGAGTAGCTCAGTACCTGACAAACCAGCCTATCTCATCAATGATGAGGCTACCTATTTTTCTGTTCTTATTTACTTAAAATTATTTAGATTTAGGACTCTTATATTATTTGTTTTGATGATAGATGTATACATGCTTTTGATGATAGATGATAGATGTATACATGTTTTGATGATGATGATACATGTTGTGTTTATACATGTTTTGATGATGATGATACATGTTGTGTTTATACATGTTTTGATGATGTTGATACATGTTGTGGTTATACATGTTTTGATGATGATGATACATGTTGTGTTTATACATGTTTTGATGATGATGATACATGTTGTGGTTATACATGTTTTGATGATGAGGATACATGTTCTGCTTTGGTGAACATGTGAGGGGATTGGATCATCCCTGGACTTTCAGTCCTAAAGAGAGCCGTAGACGTGAGGTCTCCGAGAATGAAGTCCTTAGTGGACAGTTGAGGGGATTGGATCATCCCTGGACTTTCAGTCCTAAAGAGAGCCGTAGACGTGAGGTCTCCGAGAATGAAGTCCTTAGTGGACAGTTGAGGGGATTGGATCATCCCTGGACTTTCAGTCCTAAAGAGAGCCGTAGACGTGAGGTCTCCGAGAATGAAGTCCTTAGTGGACAGTTGAGGGGATTGGATCATCCCTGGACTTTCAGTCCTAAAGAGAGCCGTAGACGTGAGGTCTCCGAGAATGAAGTCCTTAGTGGACAGTTGAGGGGATTGGATCATCCCTGGACTTTCAGTCCTAAAGAGAGCCGTAGACGTGAGGTCTCCGAGAATGAAGTCCTTAGTGGACAGTTGAGGGGATTGGATCATCCCTGGACTTTCAGTCCTAAAGAGAGCCGTAGACGTGAGGTCTCCGAGAATGAAGTCCTTAGTGGACAGTTGAGGGGATTGGATCATCCCTGGACTTTCAGTCCTAAAGAGAGCCGTAGACGTGAGGTCTCCGAGAATGAAGTCCTTAGTGGACAGTTGAGGGGATTGGATCATTCCCGGACTTCAGTCCTAAAGAAGAGCCGTAGACATGAGGTCTCCGATAACTGAATGACAGGACTGAATCGTCCCTGGACCTCGGTTCAAAATGTACGTGACAAATCCTATAATTACTCTAGGTTACATCCAGCATGAAAAAGGGCTGGCTCTGTAGTTGTGATACATCCAGCATGAAAAAGGGCTGGCTCTGTAGTTGTGATACATCCAGCATGAAAAAGGGCTGGCTCTGTAGTTGTGATACATCCAGCATGAAAAAGGGCTGGCTCTGTAGTTGTGATACATCCAGCATGAAAAAGGGCTGGCTCTGTAGTTGTGATACATCCAGCATGAAAAAGGGCTGGCTCTGTAGTTGTGGTACATCCAGCATGAAAAAGGGCTGGCTCTGTAGTTGTGGTACATCCAGCATGAAAAAGGGCTGGCTCTGTAGTTGTGGTACATCCAGCATGAAAAAGGGCTGGCTCTGTAGTTGTGGTACATCCAGCATGAAAAAGGGCTGGCTCTGTAGTTGTGGTACATCCAGCATGAAAAAGGGCTGGCTCTGTAGTTGTGATACATCCAGCATGAAAAAGGGCTGGCTCTGTAGTTGTGATACATCCAGCATGAAAAAGGGTTGGCTCTGTAGTTGTGATACATCCAGCATGAAACAGGGCTGGCTCTGTAGTTGTGATACATCCAGCATGAAACAGGGCTGGCTCTGTAGTTTTGATACATCCAGCATGAAACAGGGCTGGCTCTGTAATTGTGTTACATCCAGCATGAAACAGGGCTGGCTCTGTAGTTGTGATAAGGATTGATCATCCTGGAACTTGATCTGGATTGTATCATCCATGGACTCATGTCCTAAAGAGAGCAGGATTGATCATCCTGTAAATATGATCGTGTGATGACGATGCTGCTGATCGTGTGATGACGATGCTGCTGATCGTGTGATGACGATGCTGCTGATCGTGTGATGACGATGCTGCTGATCGTGTGATGACGATGCTGCTGATCATGTGATGACGATGCTGCTGATCGTGTGATGACGATGCTGCTGATCGTGTGATGACGATGCTGATGATCGTATGATGACGATGCTGATGATCGTGTGATGATGATGCTTATGATCGTGTGATGACGATGTTGATGATTGTGTGACGATGATGATGATGATCGTGTGATGACGATGCTGATGATCGTATGATGACGATGCTGATGATCGTGTGATGACGATGCTTATGATCGTGTGATGACGATGTTGATGATCGTGTGACGATGATGATGATGATCGTGTGATGACGATGCTGATGATCGTATGACGATGCTAATGACGATGTTGATGTTCCAGTAACTAGTCAAGTTACTGATGATGATGAATTGAAGAAAGCTTCCAATGATTTATAGATGTATCATGTATGATGTTGATGACTCCTTGCTCATGCAGATGTTGTTATAATATCCTTCTCGTTAAGGGGGAGTGTTGAGATATTGTAACTTCAAAGAATATTATATTTGTACTTTATTATTCCGGAGATGTTTCATTCCTCCGTGAAGATCTTATTGTATATCCGGAGATGTTTATTCCTCCGTCGGAATGTGGTAACTCGGGTTATTAGACTTCCCTAGTAGGGGTCGGCCCTGTATGTGTTATGTGGGTCAAAGGGTTATTAGACCACCCTAGAGGGGTCGGCCCAGTTAGTTGTAGTGGGGTATTTAACCTATTGGTTAAATACAAGCCTACGTGTACTTGTGTAAAATACATATCAGAGTAGTGTATAAATAGAGGAGGTGTGTTCCTCATTATACACACTCACTCACTTGAGAAAGGCGCATTTGTGGAGGAGAGGTCTGCTATGGAGGAGAAGGAGCTTATGCTCAGGGTTTGCATCTTTGTATATTGCTGGTCATCTATATTGAGGAAGCTTTGCTGGGTTTTCTACCCCATGAGGGTTTCCCAGGATAAATCTCTGTCTCTTGTGTTTATGCTATGCTTGTTGTTTCTTCAGTGATCCTGTATATGCTATTATTGTGAAATGGAATGTAATGCTGCTATTTTCTGTCTTAGCATATTGAATTTTAACACCCAAGAGTAATGTGGTACAACAAAAGGGTTGTTGGTCAAGCATTGGATGATTTGAGATAAGGAGGAGTCATTGACATAACCTTGTTGAACAGATTGCAACCAATTTGGAATAGGCATAGAAATAGCTGAAAGAGAACCTTGGGCATCAAATGTGCGAGAAAGAGCATCTGCCACAATATTGTCTTTAACCTTCTTGTAAGTGATCTCATAGTCATAACCCATGAGTTTGCTAACCCATTTCTGTTGTGCCGGGGAGGAGACACGCTAGTCCAAGAAATATTTCAGACTCTGGTGATCAGTCTTGATGCATAAATGATTCCCTAATAGGTATGGGCGCCACTTTTGTACTGCATGCAAAATAGCCATCATTTCCTTCTCATAGGTAGAGGCCTGGAATGTGGAAGGAGCATTAGTGAGGCCAAAGGGCATGACCAAAAACTCATAATTGCCATCATGTGTGCGGAAAGTTGTTTTAGGGATATCATCCTCATGAATCCGAATTTGATGATACCCAGAACAAAGGTCCAACTTGGAGAAAAGGTGAGCCCCATGAAGCTCATCAAGAAGCTCATCAACAACAGGAATTGGAAACTTATCCTTGATGGTGAGGTGATTAAGTGCTCGGAATTCAATGCAGAGGCGCCATGACCCATCTTTTTTTTGGACAAGAATAACTGGAGAATAAAAGGAACTAGTGCTTGGGCGAATAATACCTTGCTTCAATAAGTCCCGAACGAGCATTTCAATCTCCGTTTTTTGGTGAGATGGGTAGCGATAGGGACTGATGTTGGGAGGAACGCTACCAGGAAGGAGCTAAATATGATGGTCTTCTAGCCTGGAAGGTGGAAATATCACTGGTTCAGCAAAGACACCTGTATATCGATCCATAATTTGTTGTAGATCCAAAGGAGTAGTGGAGACCGTTGATGGTTGCATCTGGATGGAATGGATCTGAGCGATGACACCATGTGAATTCTTCTTAAGGAGTTTTTCCATGCGATGTGAACTGATGATGCTGAGAGAACCCGGTTGTAATCCTGTCAATGTGTGTTTTTGTCCATTCAGGGAAAACTGCATCCAAAGTTCAGCAAAATCCCATAAGATAGGGCGAAGTGTGCGTAGCCATTGAGCGCCCAAAACCACATCACATCCACCTAAGGGAAAGGCAAACATGTCAGAGCGCAAGGTATAATCTCCCATAGAGATACGCACATTTTGACACTTCCCTTTGCAAGGTAAGGTGCCTCCATTGGCAACCATGACTTCAAAGTTGGAGCAAGGATGGATAAAACAATCAGCTTGTTTGGCGATCCGAGGGTCAATGAAATTATGAGTGCTACTAGAATCAATGAGTATTGTAAGAGGAAGCTTCTTGAAGTAACCCCTGACCCGCATTGTTTGGGGGGTGTTGATTCCAGCTAAAGCATGGAGATATATCTCTGGCTGGTCATCTTGAGAGGGAGGGTCAATAGGAGGTTCTTGAATGTCAACCGGAGCATCCAGTGTTTCTGGATCTTCGTCACCAATTTCAGAGGCAGGCAGAGACTCCACATTCAAGAGATAGAGCTTTTGCTGAAGACATCTATGTCCCCGAGTGAATTTCTCATCACAATTATAGAAAAGCTCCTATTCTCTGCGTGCTTGCATCTCTGTTTCAGACAACGCTTGATAGGAGTCAGTCAAGGAGCCTGCGGTATAGGTGGTCGCTGAGAACCCATATTGCGGAAGGGAACAAAAGTGGACTTGGAGCATTGTTGGGATGCAATCTTGTCTTCTGCCAACTTAGCCAACCCTAGGGCTTCCATCATTGTGTTGGGACAGAATATTTTGACCTCAGAGTGGATGGCATCCTTTAGACCACTGATAAAACAACTCCGGTAAAATTCATCAGACAATCCTTCGGTGTGGTTGGCTAGATTCTCAAATTCGGTTTGATACTCTCTCACAGTGCCAGTTTGGCAAAGTTTAGTGAGGGCTCCTGTAAAGTCATCAAAAGCACTAGGACCAAATCGTTGCAAAAGGAGCTGGCAAAAGTTTGTCCGTTTGGGCTCTGGATGAGCCTTGATGTACCAACGATACCATTGAAGAGCTTCCTATTCCAAATGAAAGGATGCCAATGGAACTTTGTTGACATCAAAAGTATTATGTAGACATAAATACTGTTCTGCATGATAGATCCATCCAGTTGGATCGGTACCATTGAAGCGAGGAAAATCAAGCTTCGAACCACGAAAATTGGTAGAAGAAGAGAACCCATTGTCTGCTGAAGACTCGGACTGCCGTTTGTTGTTCATAGCTGAATGTTCAAGATGGAGACCGAGAAATTTTTCATCTAGATCCTGGAGTTTGGCTTGGATGGCTACAAGTGCGTCCTCCATTTTTTTTTTCTTTCTTTCTTTCTTTCGGTTGACTGGGTAGGAAAACAAAAACAAAAACTACTTCAGTAAAGGAAAATCTAGACTTGGGAAAAAATCAGAAGGGTAATTGGGGTTTGACTAGGTTTTGGACACTGTTGGATAGACAGGGAAGCAAAAATGAGGATTTCAGAAGCGGGATGAAAGAATGGGAAAATTTGGCAAGGGGAACAAAGAAGCAGAATTCAGAAGGGCTCTGTGGTAAAATTTGAAGGTGATTGGGTTAAATCTAAGGAATTTATGGCAAACCCTAAAAATAGACAAATGTGGGATTTCGGGCTTTGGGAAGGGGAATTGGGGACAGGGTCCTCAGGACTGAAATATGCAGAATGGGATGACAGGGGTTCTCCGAAAATTTCAAGGGAAACCGAGTGAAAATAAGGGAGATATGGAGAAAAAATTGATTTTTTTTTTTCCAGACTGGAGTGGCTACGACTTGAAAGGGATCTGGAACAACGCCGAATGGATTGAAAACGGATGAATCTAGAACGACTTGCAAAATGGATCTGAAACGGTGCAGCAGTGATCGACAATAGTTCAACTGAAAGTAGATATGGACCCCAGGTATGTGCGGCTTCCTAACAGTTCATGGGTTTCACTTGGCCACCAATGCTATCTAACGGCTTGCGTATTGGGGCAGTACCCCTCACTCCATGGCTCAGGTAAAACTGATAACCTCTTTGCCACAAATGACAGCTCTTGGTTTACGTCACGGGTGGGAACTAGTCAATCAAGTAGGGGTCATTGCCCTTTTCGCTGGCAGGTCCTCTCAATGGGCCAACTACTTCGGGGTTCCTGTGGTACTCCTCACAATGATTTTTAGGGCTTATGCCCAAGTACTTCCCATAGTTAAGCGGATAGGGATTATTCCCAAATCCGAACCTGCAATAGATGCAAAAAAGATTTGGCATAATTTTCACCCAGCGAGCCCAAGAAAGTGCTCTGATACCAGATGTGATGCACCTGCAACAATTAATTAACAAGAATATGCGAAATAGCAGAAATGACAGAACTCAGAATCACTTTTATATTGATCACAGGCCACTTCGAGGGGGAAACCTCCTTTGAGCAAGCTCAATACAATTAACGTCATGGTGCCTTCATAGGTCTCAACACATACTTATATACTAATTCTAGGTGCCAATACTATGGGTCAAAACCACGGGCCATTACAAACTATGAATCAACAATACTACGGGCGACTTACAAAGCATATGCACCAACAACAATAACACAAACTATTGATCAACAAATACTACGGGAGGACTTACAAAGCATATGCGTCCAACAACAACATACTAACAAAGTAAAGACATGGGTTCCTAACAGCACAACACCACAATAGGTGGATCTCCACCATCACCCCCTTCCTCTTCATCTTCCTCAGATGAGTCATCAGATTCTGAAACTTCTAGTTCATCAGAAGAATACATCCCAATGGATGACGGATGACCAAATAGACCATGGTTGGATCAAGATGTTGTGTTCATCCCGGGTGAACAACATAGACTACCTAAGAATCCTGAAAAATGGCTTCCAAAATATAACCCTGATGATAAAATCCCTGTAGAAGATCACATTAAAACATCCATGCAGGAAATCAGACTCAGAAATGTAATACATGAGGATGTAGTTTGTAGACTATTTCCTTATAACTTTGAAGGTAGAGCTTCCACATGGTACTTTGATTTAGAAGCCAGATCTATCTCATCATGGGATGATTTTGGAGCACTTTTCATTCATAAATTTGGGGATGACAATACCCCAGAAGATTTGGTTATAGATATTTCCTCCATGAAAATCAAAGGGAAAGAAAAGGTACGAGACTTTAACCAGATATTTTCATATCTCAAAAATAGAATCCCTACCAATGTTCTTCCTCTCAAAGAGTTGTTGGTAGCATACTATATCAAGGGACTTCCAAGTCAAATAGGTATATGGGTTAAAAGAGCTCATAAAGAAACTTTACAAGAGGCTTTTGAAGAAGTTATTCTAGTTGAAAAGGATATGTTTTTCCTTAAAGACAATCCTGACATACCAGCTGATCAAGCATCCACCTCTCGCAAGAAAACTGAGAATCCTCCCAAAACCACTGCAATAAAGCCAGATCCTTTTGAGATGGCTGATATGAAAAAGTTTATTCAAAATATGTCCAATGAGATGGTTGATTTAAAGAATAATAATAATGAAAATCAAGCTAATAACAAAGGTTTTGCAAGGCCACCTTTTAGGAGACCTTATCAACCCCCTCAAAATCCGCGACCTTCCAATCCTAATAAAGGATTGAATTCTGAAGAGATTTACTCTATTTTTCAAATCTCTAGCTATTGAAACAAAGAACGTCCCTGAACCCTTTGATGATCAAATAAATCAAGACTCACAATTACCGCAAGAAGAAGAAGAAGAAGACCAACAGATTAATACTGTAAGCTACTTTTCTGAACTCCCAATGAATGAAGAAGAAGAAGAACCTGAGATAGTATTCAATGTTCAACCTCCTTACAATACTAGATCAATAGGACAATCCTCTCAGGAATCTTCATCTTCAACAGCAGTTCCCAACAAAGGTAAAAGTGTTCCCCAAACGACTACAGCCATCCTTGAATTAGAGTATAGTTTGGCTGAAGATTTGAAAAGAGTCAAAGCTAATATTTCCTTATTTTAACTTCTCAAAGTACCTTCTATGAGAGACTCTCTACCTAAAAGTATGATAATCAAACAACCAAGGGAAACTCAAAAAAATAAACTAGACTCTTTTTCCAAACCAGATGACCAGAAACCTGGAAGCAAGAGGACACCTCCTTTCTTGCTTACATTTGAAATCTTCAATAGGAATGTACACAATTGTATGATAGATTCAAGTGCTTCATCCAATGTGATGCCCTTATCTATCTGTAGAAAAATAAATGCAACTTGGGAACCCTGTCCTACTCAAATTGTCCAGCTTGACATATCTAAAGTAAGAGTAGTGGGAAGATTAAGAAATATCTTGTTGACATTGTCTACTTATCCTAGGATCCACCAGACCATAGACATCATTGTAGCTGGCATCCCTGAAGCTTATGGAATGTGGCTGAGAAGAGACTGGTTGGAGAAGATGAAAGGCTACTTTGCCATTGATTGGTCTCACCTATGGATACCCTACAATGGACAACCAAATAAGATTAAGATCAATAGGGAACCATTTATGAAGCAAACAGTCATTGACCTTAATGACTCAAGTGAATTTGTCTCTTATTTCAATTCACATATTGAGCATTTCACATTTGATACTTTCTTTGGGGAGCTGCCTGTTGATTCTTCACCAATTCAGAATGTACAGAATGAGTCACAAATTACCAATGTTACTTATGTACCATTCTCTGGCAGTATTCTACATAATGTATATAATGTTAATACAAACTTTAGGATTGATCCTATTGCACTCTAGATCTGAAGATGGAGCTGGTGCAGGTTGTGTTTTGATATATTTGAAACAAACCAAGACAATGATTGCTTGCATACTTGAGTTTGAATGTACCAATAATATTGCTGAGTATGAGGCCCTAGTCTAGGGACTCAAGAAGGCCATTGCTATGGGTGCACAGGTAATTGAATGCTTTGGAGACTCTGAGATCATAGTGAAACATGTAAGAAACAAGATACATTGTTTGTCTCCTCATTTAATTAACTATCAAAAAATGGTGAGAGATCTCACTAAATCTTTCAATGCATTCAACATCAAGTCAGTCTTCAGATCACAGAACTTTGATGCTGATCTCTTGGCTAATACGACATCTAGGTTGATTCCACCAGAAGGTTTGTCCCATGAAACTTTTCAATTGAACTTATGTACAGGCCTTCTATTCTTGATAATGTGACAAACTGGAAGGTATTTTATGATGACCAACAAATACTAGACTTTCTCACAGCCCAGGATAGCTTTCAAGATATGGAAATAGATGAGGCTGAGCATGAGAAATCCTTTTCTGACCCTTCCAACCATATCCAAAAATCAGTTATCAACCTAGAGAAATTTTATTATTTGCAAGATAAGTTCAAACAAAAGACCAACTGTAAGACCCAGAGTTCATCTCTCAACTATGAGCTTGTCAACCTCGGCAGTAAACAGAGTCCTCGTTTCATCAATCTTGGGGTTGACTTCTCTATTAAAGAAACGAGAGGTTTTATTAAGTTATGCAAAGATTTCAGAGATGTTTTTGCATGGACATATGATGAAGTCAAAACTTTTGACACCAGTGTCATGCATCATAATATCCCAATGAAGCCAGAAGTAAAACCTTATCAATAGAATTTAAGGAAGATGCATCCCAGTCTGGAACCCTTTCTAAAGAAGGAGCTTGAGAAATTACTGACAACTCGAATTATATTCCCTGTAAGACATACACAGTGGATTGCTAACCTGGTACCTGTTCAGAAGAAGAATTGGGAAATCAGATTCTGTGTCGATTTCAGAAACTTAAACAGAGCTTCCGTAAAGGATAACTACCCTGTACCTCCTATGGAGTATATTCTACAGAGAGTAGTAGGGTTTGAGATGTTTTCTCTCCTTGATGCTTTCTCAGGATATAACCAAGTCCTAGTTTCCCTTGATGATCAATTAAAAACAGCTCTTAGGACCCCTTGGGGAACCTTTGCCTTTAGGTGAATGCCTTTTGGGATGATAAATGAAGGAGCTACATTCCAGAGAGCTATGGATATAGCTTTTATAGGTTTGAAGCACAATTATGTCATTGTATACCTAGATGATATTACTATTTACTCTAAAAAATGACATGAACATTTGTCTACTCTGAAACAGGTGTTTGAATGTTGTAGGAAGTACGAAATTTCGCTCAACCCTAATAAATCCATCTTTGCAGTTACATAAGGTAAGCTCTTAGGTTTTATTGTTTCTAAAGAAGGCATGATTATTGATCCAGAACGTATTGAAGCCATTTCGAATATTGGCCTGCCTGGTTCACGGAAAGCCATGCAATCATTTCTTGGTAAGATTAATTTTGTTTGTAGGTTTGTACCAAATTTTGCTCGGATTGTTAAGTCTTTACAATTGTTAGTTAAAAAAGATGCATAGTTTAAGTGTTCTGAGGAACAAAGAAATGATTTTGTCGAAATCCAGAGAGCCATTGCAGAAGCACCTGCTCTGATGTCTCCATATTTCACCAAAGATTTTATCCTGTATACCTTTGCTATTGATTTTTCATACGCAACTGTCCTGACAAAGAAACATGATTATGATGCTAAAATTCCCATTTCATTCATAAGCTTAACGTTCAAAGGAGCAGAAATCAACTACTCCCAAATCGATAAACAAGCTTATGTGGTCTACAAATCAGTGAAACATTATAGACCGTACCTATTGAAATCTCGAACTAAAGTCATTGTGCCTTATGCAACCATCATAAATGTTTTGGTTCAAAATGAACTAGGAGAAAAGAGAGCTCATTGGATGACAGATTTGCAAGAATATGACCTAGAGATCAGACCAGTAAAGATCGTGAAAGGACAAGGTTTGTGTCTTCTCACTGCCCAATCAAATGACCCTGTACAACAGTAGATTGAGCGGGTGCAAGAGGAAAATACGCCTACAGGTTCTGTTAATGCCATAGAAACTCCAACATCTGAACAGTATGATCATATTAAGTTTTTCTTAAACCATGGGTTTGCTCCTGAAACCATTGACTTCAAAAAACGTAGAGATTTAAGATTAAAGTCATCTCCATATCAATTTATAGATGGCATTTTGTTTAGGAAGAACTACGATGGATTTTTTCTTAGATGTTTAAAGAAGAATGAAACTGATGATATTCTTTTACAATTTCATGCAGGACCTGCAGAAGGGAACTTCTCAGGAGAAACAACAACCCACAAGATTTTAAGGGAAGGATACTACTGGCCTAATATGTTCAAGGATTCCTATGCTCATGTCATAAAATGTGAGCCTTGCTAGAAGTGTGTTGGGAAATTAAAAAAAACCACTTGTCCTTTGCATCCAGTGATAGTTCAGTTTCCATTTCAGCAGTGGGGACTGGATTTTGTTGGACCTATTAATCATGTTTCCTCCCTCCAACACAAATATATATTGACAGCCACATACTACTTCACCAGGTGGGTAGAAGTAGTTCCTCTCAGATGATGCAATACAAACCAAGTGATATCCTTCCTTGAAAGTCAAATAGTCACTAGGTTTGCTGCCCCTGAGTATCTAGTTTTTGACAATGCATATTTCTTTTCTTCCATTGATCTTACATAGTATGCCCTTCAAAAAGGGATCAAACTGAAGTTATCTTCCAATTATTATCCAAAAGGTAATGGGGTTGCTGAATATTCTAACAAGAACTTGATAAATATTTTGAAGAAGACAGTAGCTTCACATCACAAAGATTGGCACACCCAGGTTTACAATGCTCTTTGGGCAGACCGAGTTACCCCAAAGGCATCTATTGGAAATTCTCCTTACTGTCTAGTCTTTGGTAAGGAATCCATCCTACCATCCAACCTAACCATTCTCTTATTACAACTAGCACAATCCATTAAAGAAGATGATTCCTCCCCACTCCAACACATAAATGATACCCTGCTTAAGTTGGAGGAGGATAGGGAAAGGTCCAAAAACAAATTGTATCAACATCAACAGTTGGTTGAAAGATGGTTCGATGAGAAATCCTCTTTTGACAGAGAGTTTTCAGTAGGAGATTTGGTATTGAGATGGGATAAACACCATAAGGACAAAAATGAATATACCAAGTTTCAACGCCTTTGGCTAGGACCTTTCATTGTTACAGAAAATATTGGTCCTAGTACTGTCCAGTTGTAGACATTGGAGGGAGTCATTGACACTTATCCAGTGAATGTTTCTCTTCTTAAGAAGTATTTTGTTTAAACAATTTGATGCATCTTGTACATAAGTTTGGTGTGTCTACTTTTCTTTTTGTTTCTGATTGGTTTTCCTTTTATATCAGTTTTTGTTTGAATAATTCCCACACATTTGGAAATGGGTGTTGATCAATATGTCTCAAGATTAATACAGTCTGAAGTTTTAAGAATTCAATGTCAATTTTAGCTTTTCTCAACCTATGACATAATTTTTTTTTGTATATAATTCACAAATAATGATTGCATAGCTTTGATTGATACTTTCCCACCTTGATCCATCCTTACATATGTTTTGTTTGGTTAATTTAGGTTATAGGAGTGACTGTTTTTTCTTAGCTTATGCTTCATTAGTGAAATGCAACATATCTTAATAGCCTAGTCGACCTTTATCTTCTCTAGATCCTATCATAGTCACCTTGAAAATAATTTTCCTTAATACTTGTAGATTACAAGATGAGGGGTCTTATCACAAGCCGACCCATTAGGTTCATATCTATTTAGTGGAATGACATCCTCACATCAAGCCACCAAACTTGGGGGATGACATTCAGTTCCTACTGAAAGATCGAATATCCTATCACAGGTTGGTCCATTCATGATATGCAAAGCACCAGTGAGTAACATTACCATTATGTGGTTACCAAGCCATGGTGGTGTCTTGTAATTTACACCTTAATAAATGTTTTTTTCCTTTTATAATGTTAGGATATTTAGACATTTAGGAGTTAGTTAAGATCAACTTGTGTAATATATCTGTTAGGAAAAATGTGCTTCTTTAGTATGGATTAGTATGCATTTGTAAATACTTAATCTGACAGTCACGATATGTTCCCGACATAGAGTGATCTGATGGCTCAACTTCTCTTAGATCATACCTACCCTTGATCCGTGGCTTAACATCCGATTGGTCCATGATATCTATTTAAAGAGCATGGAGGGTCATTGGAAAGTTGATCGATTATGAGAAGCTCATTTGTAACTTTCTTTCTTTGCATAATAAATTGTCCCATATAAGCTATTTGGATGGGGCCATGGAGTTTTTCCCTCACGAGGGTTCAAACCACGTCAAAAAATTGGTGTATCGATCTGTGATCTGTTTGTGTGAATTGGTTTCTTTAGGTGTTTAGTCTTTTGGGAGTACCCTGTGTACCCGAACATGGTATCAGAGCTTTTATGAAGATCCGCTTCTGGTTATGATCTAGATCTTGACCTGTTGTTGCCGAAACTTGAAAGGGTTTCTGGTTCTGGTATTTCTGTGCATTTTTGGGTTGTGGGAGGTTTTCCATTGTGTCTAGAGCATCGTTTCCATTGTGAAATAGTTTTTGTTTGATTGAAACGGTTCCCGACTGCTTCAGAAACGCGTATTTCATCAGATTTGAAGGTATAATGTTATAGTGACACATTTTTATTATTTTATGTTTTAAAAGAAAAAAAATCTCATATTTTATCAGTTTTTACTATTAGATTTTTTAGTTTTGGATTGTTACTTTCCCTGTTTGCGTATGCTCTTTTCCATGCACCTTGCGCAATATCCACAAATAAAAAACAGAAAGGGAAAGGGATTTTCTCGACTGTGTATGCTTTTTGCCGTGCACCTTGTGCGATCTTGGCAAATCAGAAATAGAGAGAAAACGTAGACTTTCTGGGAAAGATAACAAGATCTAACCCCACAAGTGTGGAAAAGTTTTTTTGTTTCGGTTTGTGGTGTGATTTGTAGGCAAAAAGGAAAGCACGGAAAACGAGCAAGAAGAGTAAAAAAAAAAAAGCCCCCTTCCTCATTCCCATATTTTACATACCTTTTAATCTAGCTCACTTGGTTCAAAGTTGCTTTATTCCTTAATAGGTCTTGAGTTCAAGTCTTAGGAAGTTACTTTTAAAAGACAAAGTGCATGCAATTTCTATTTTCAAGTTACTTTATTGTAAAAGTGCATCTCACTTAAATAATAAAAAATACAAATACAAAATGAGTCACTTAAGTTCATTTTTATTGTTGCACTATTTAAATATCATTGTAAAAGTGAAATCACTTATTTTATAAAAGTGATTCACTTAAAGCAACTTTCTTGTAAAGTGATTGTCAAAAGTTCATCTTGGGAAGAGGGGGGTCCTTTTTTTTTAGTTGATCATTCTTTATGTGCCACGTCACTATTGGGTACATCTTCAACATTTTATTTGTTCAAGCATAACTTCATCATCCGAAGTTAGTTTTCAGTGCCGTTTTTTTTTAAACCGCCTATTTTTTCAAGATATTCGCATCCAGACTATTGGTTTCTTCTTTTATAGTCATTAATTTAAAAATATGGCCACCCCTTGTGATATTCTACTTACCAGTTCCAACTATTTCTAATGGAAATTTTGTATGGAGGATGTTCTACGAAGTAGGGGACTTTTCAGAATTACCTCAATGAAAGAAACATAACCCACTGATGATGATAAAAAAATAAAATGGGCAAATAGATGTGGCGAATCTCGTGGATTGATTGGGATGTCAATCTCTACTGATTTGCGATTCCACATATCTGGAATTGATGAACTTGATGCGGCTTGGGATAGGTTGGAATCTGTGTTTGGTAAACACAATGAAATTCGAGGTCATCAACTCGAAAATGAGTTGATTTCTTTAAATCCAAGTGATTTTTCATGCATTCAAGATTGTTTATCTAAGTACAAAACTCTTAAACTCTTATGTGCAGAATGTAAGATTAAGAGGGAAGACAAACAATGCATTTATCATATTCTTTCAAAACTTGGACCTACATATTCTATTTTTGTATCTACATTTTAATCCATGAAAGAATCCTTGAATGCAACTAGCTATCAAGAGCCTAGTCTTGAATCCTTTTGTGATTCCTTGATTAGAGAGCAAGATAAGCTCATCCATCTTGGAATAATCAACAATGCAGATACATCTAGGAAAGCCTTATTGTCACAACAGAAAGAAAAGTCCAAGCCTTCCAAGAAACAAAAATTTTGCAATAATAAGTCAAACAAGGATCCCAAACCCTCTCAGTCAGCTCCTTCTTTAAAAAATGACAAAGGATCCAAGCCAAAAGGCAATAAGATTGAGCATCATTGCAACTATTGTGGGAAAGATAATCATGATGAATCTAAGTGTTTCAAGAAGATGGCAGCCTTGGAAGTAGCAATAAAGATGCACCACATCAGCCTAGATTTGCTTTCAGAATCTACCTCTCATGGACATGCACTTTGTGCTTCTGGTTATTCTTATAATGCATCTTCTTCTTCTACTTCAAATGAATGGATCATTGATTCTGGAGCATCTTATCATATGGATAAGGATCAAGCCATCTTTTCTACTATGCATGAATGCAACACCAAACAAATATTTGTTGGTGATGATAGATCTCTAAGTGTTGTAGGAGTTGGAACAGTTCCAGTAGATAATGGTCATTTCAGTGATGTACTATGTGTTCCAAGAATTTCCTGCAATTTGTTATCAGTCTATCAAATCACTCATTCTGGTGAAGGTAAAACTGTGACATTTACACCTCACCAAGTTGTAATCAAGGATTTTAAAGATCCTCAACAGGTCCTAGCTACGGGAATTATTGATGATATTACCAGGTTGTACAAGTTTAACAAATTTGGGTCATCACCTTTTCATTTAATTTTTTTTGCTCATAGTGATAACTTGAGAAAACTTTGGGATGAGCGATTTGGTCACTTAAATTATCGCTCATTGCAACAACTATGTAAAGACAATATGGTGACAGGTCTTTCGATGGTATCTTGCAGGGATGGTGTTTGTTCCAGTTGTGTACTCGAAAAACATCATCGAGACAGTTTTGACAAATGTGCCTTGTGGAACGCCTCGGTTCCCTTGGAGCTTGTGCATAGTGACTTCTGTGGTCCTCTTCTATCTGCTTCTTTTTCTGGTTTCAAATATTTCTTAATTTTCATTGATGATTACACCAGACGCACTTGGGTTTATTTTCTAAAACTTAAGAGCGAAGTATTTAACATGTTCTTGGCCTACAAGGCCCTTGTTGAAAAATAATCTGGTCATCAAATTATTAAGTTAAGATCTGACAATGGAGGAGAATATGTTAACAAAAATTTCACTACTTTCTGCACTGAACAAGGCATCCAACAAGAGCACACTGTTCCATATACACCACAACAAAATGGTGTAGCTGAGCAGAAGAACCACACTTTAAAAGAAATTGCTAATTGTATGATCCAATCTAAGGGATTAAGTCTTCAATTTTGGGCTGAAGCCATTAATTATGCAAATTACATAGTTAATCGCACCCCCACTAAAGCATTACAAGGTATCACACCGGAAGAAGCATGGAGTAAAACTAAACCTGATGTAAGTCACTTCCATGTGTTTGGTAGTGAAGCATGGGCTCACATTCTAGATGAAAAACGGAAAGCATTGCAGCCTAAAAGTTAAAAGTGCATATTTGTTGGATATTCTGAAGATGTAAAAGGTTATAGACTTCTTCAACCACATTCTCATGATGTAATCATTAGAAGAGATGTTAAATTTGATGAAAATCTCTTGGCCTGCGAGCCTAACTCGGTGATTGTTCCATCTTTGGCCTGCGAGCCTAATTTGGTGATTGTGCCTTCTTCTTCTTCTTCCAACTTCCTTGACAGGTTTCCAACTCCAGTTTCTGATGATGACAGTGAGGATGAAAATCCACCTCTGCCTGCTCATGTTCCTCCAGTTTCACCAGCACAAGTGCTTCCTCGATGGATCCGTTCAACATGTGAAGCAACTGGTGATCTTTCCAGTGATCCTAGAGATCAACATCGAACACGTTCTCAGTTTCAGTGACCCTCTTCTCTTTTGTCTCAAGTTTCCAAGAATCATGATCTAGAAACCTTTGCAGAAGCTTCAGGAAATCCAGATTGGGATGCAGCTATGGATGAAGAATATCATTCCTTAATGGCGAACGATACTTGGGATCTTGTACCTCTTCCAAAAGGAATAAAACTTGTCAAATGTAAATGGGTCTACAGAACTAAGTATGCATCAGATGGAAGTGTTGAAAGACTTAAGGAAAGGTTAGTTGCCAAAAGTTTTTCCCAAGTTGAAGGGATTGAATACAATGAAACCTTTGCTCCAGTTGCAAAAATGAACTCCATCTGACTTGTTCTTTCCCTTGTAGCCTTACACAACTAGGAAGTCCATCAAATGGATGTCAATTCTGCCTTCTTACATGGTGATTTATAGGAGAAAATTTACATGGAACAACCTCCTGGATATGTTCAGAATAACTCTAGCCTTGTCTATCGCCTTAAGAAATCCTTATATGGCCTTAAGCAAGCTCCTAGAGCTTGGTGTGCCAAAATGGATAACTTTCTCCTTGAACTTGGTTTTTCTAGATGCCATTCTGACCCCAATGTCTATACCAAGAAAGTAGGAAACCATCTCATCGTACTTGTTCTATATGTTGATAACCTTATTCTTACTGGTAGTGATCCTAAGCTTATAACCCATGTGAAATCCAGTCTTAAGCAAAATTTTGAAATGTCAGACTTAGGACATTTGCATTATTTTATTGGTCTCTAAGTCCTGCAAACCAAAGAAAGAATATTTCTTTCTCAGTCTAAGTATGCTTGTGACCTTCTTTGTCGCTTTCACATGGACGATTGTACGCCAGCCCCTTCTCCCTTCTCGTCCAGAGTCAAACTTTCTGCCATTTGTCCTTCACCTGAAGTAGATGCCACCTTGTATCGTTAGGTTGTTGGTAGTCTCTTATACTCTACTCATTCCTGTCCTGACCTTTCCTTTTTCGTTGGTTGTGTTTCCCATTATATGCAAACACCTCATAAAAGTCACTGGAAAGCATCTAAAAGAATACTTCGATATATTTGAGGTACAATTCAGTTCGGGATTCATTACAGTACAGGGGGGAAACCTTTGTTGGTTGGTTTCACTGATTCAGATTGGGCCGGTGATCCCGATGATCGAAAGTCTACTGCAGGTTATGTTTTCAATCTGGTATCTGGACCTATTACTTGGGCTTGTAAGAAACAACAAGCTCTTGCTATTTCTTCAGCAGAGGCAGAATATCAAGCCACAGTTAATGCCAGTGAGGAAGCTTTATGGCTTCGACATATCCTTTCAGATTTTGGATTCGAACAATAGCAGCCTACTCCACTTTGGTGCGACAATCAAAGTGCCATCAAGCTTGCCAAAGATCCATTCCTACATCAACGCAACAAACACATTGAGCTTCATATGCACTTCATCAGAAATCTTGTTCATGATCATGTTCTTGAAGTACTCTTTTGTCCTACAAATGATCAAGTTGTAGACATCTTCACCAAGTCTCTTACAGAAGCGAAGTTTTCTAAACTTCAATCTATGTTAGGAGTTCAGGAACTTGTCATTAAGGGGGGATAGGCTCTAATTCCTCCTTCCTTTTCCTAATAGTGTCACTTTTGTAAATCCTTCAATCCTATCCCAAGTTGTTCTTAAGGGGGTATGTTATGATATTTAGACACTTAGGAGTTAGTTAAGATCAACTTGTGTAATATATCCATTCGGAAAAGTGTGTTTCTTTAGTATGCATTTGTAAATACTTAATCTGAAGGTCACGATATGTTCCTAACATAGAGTCATCCGACGGCTCAAATTCTCTTAGATCATACCTACCCTTCATCCATGGCTTAACACCCGATTGGTCCATGATCTCTATTTAAAGAGCATGGAGGGTCATTGGAAAGTTGATTGATTATGAGAAGCTCATTTGTAACTTCCTTTCTTTGCATAATAAATTGTCCCATAGAAGCTATTTGGCTGGGGCCATGGATTGTTTCCCTCACGAGGGTTTAAACCACATCAAAACATCGGTGTATCGATTTGTGATCTGTTTGTGTGAAGTGGTTACTCTAGGTGTTCGGTCTTTTGGGAGTACCCTGTGTACCTGAACATATAAGACAATTGTTGTACATAAGGATGGGGGGTCTTATCATAATCCATCCTTGTTAGTTTTTCAGAAATTTCAATCTGATCTATGTTGAAATATTGTAACTTCTAAAAATATTATATTTATAGTTTATTATTTCGGAGATGTTTCATTCCTCCGTCAAGACCTTATTGTATATCCGGAGATGTTTTATTCCTCCATGGAGAATGTGGTAACTTGGTTTATTAGACTTCCCTAGTGGGGGTCAAACTTGTATGAGTCATGTGGGTTAAAGGGTTGTTAGACCACCCTAGTGGGGTCAGCCCTGTCACATTATGTTAAATGGTTAAGTTGGGGCCGACCTAGTTAGTGTAAAGGTCAAGTTGGAGTTGTGTATAAATAGAGGAGGTGTGTTCTTCATTTAACACACATCACTCACTTGTGAGTGGCACATAGGTGAGAGAGATATCTGCTATGGAGGAGAAGGAGCTCATGTTTGGGATATACATCTCTGTATTGTTGATCATCTATATTGAGGAAGCTTTGCTTGGTTTTCTACCCCATGAGGGTTTCTCAGGATAAATCTGTGTCTCTTGTGTTTATGTTGTACTTGTTGTTCTTTCATTGATCCTGTATATGCTATTATTGTGAAATGAAATACAATGCTGATATTTTATGTCTTAGCATATTGAATCTTAACATGGTATCAGAGCTAACTTGAGAAGAAGACACTGTGCATTTGTGGAAGCTAGGGATTCTTATTTTTTGGGTTTCTCTCCATAGATATTGAAAGGCAGGAGGCTAGTTTGACTCTCCTTAGCAATGCACATCTTTCTGTCGAGACAGAATTCAATTCTGAGCATTTTTAGTATTTGACCTAAAAATTAGGGTTTCAAAGAAAATTGGATTTTTTGGAATTTGAGTCAATGGATGGATGCTCCTCAGAAAAATCAAATTTTAGAGACCAGGATCAAACTTTTTGGTTGGGTAAAGCTCCGGGAAAATCAAACCATAGTTTGGGGTCTTGTGTAGAAAATCCAGAAATTAGGGTTTCTACAAACATTGGAATTTCTGAAATCTAAGACCATGGCTGGAAACTCCTTGAAAAAATCAAATTTTAGAGCTTTGGATCGAACTTTTTGGCTGGGTGAAGCTTCACGAAACTCAAACCCTAATTTCGGGTCCTGCCTAGTGAATCTGACAGTTTCAAAAGCAATTTTGAGGGGTGAAACTTTGCAGTTTTCAAATTCTGATTATACCATCTTGATCAAATTAGCAAGGCGCATCTTTCTATCCTTTCAGAAGTTTGAAATTCAAAGTTTGAATTTTTAGGGTTTCTCTGACAAACCCTAATCCAGCTTCAAGATCCAGTTTTCAGCCAATCAAGTAGATTGGGTCAATCCTAAAAGAGAATGAGGTGGAAACTTACATAAGTGAAGAGGTTCCAGTCCCAGAGGGAGATGAAGCTAAGGCCTTACATAAGAAGACTACAAGAAATATCGATAGGCATGACTTGAGGAGATACATGTATGTGTTGAAATCTATTCATGATTAAGTTTATGATATGTTTTTCTTCATTAGTACAATCTTGATTAATATTAGAATTGTCTTATCACCCTAGTAAAAGTATGAATGCATGTGAATGATAGAAGACATTCATTGATTAGGGTTATATGATTGTACTAATGCACCTGTGGTGTTGTATGAGGATGATGTTGTATGCTAACAAGATATAGGTTCATCAAGAAAGACAAATCAAGTTCTATGACCATGATGACATGAATACAAAGACTCATCCATAGTCTTTGACAACATAGAAGCTCTACTTACGAGGTATGTATGACTTTGTTCTACTATGCTTAACCTATGAGATATGCAAGTTCTAGCACAAGGTCTCTAAATCATTGAAGAGAACAAATAAGATATTGTTTAGGTATGTTAAGACATAACCAAGCATGATAATCCAGGTATGTTTTCTTATATCAATTTAGAATCCTACTTTGTGTTAGGATCTTAGGTAAGTATACCTATGTATGAAATGATCATGACCATACATACTTAAGTTTATTTAGAATTATAATGTTTTGATAGTATTGAGATTATACTAATGAATGTATGTTTATGTATGAGATCATGAGGATGACACTAGTGCACACTTAAGCATCCATAGTGGTACAGAATGAATAAAAGTTCAAAGACATATAGAGATCAAGTGGGAGGCAACCACACAAACATAAAAGATAAGTATTTGAGTTGTTATTTGAATCTCTAAAATGGTAAATAATATTGCTTGTAATAGTTATATGCATATCTGTATTCCTAGAATATATCATGCATAGTGTAAGCATTCATATAGCATTGAACAGTATACTACTAATATGCATATGATGGGTAAGTTGGACAAACATTCCATTGTTGCTTGTCTAGAATGAAACCTCTTTGTTGACATGCTGAGAGTTGTGCACGCTCTCGATAATATGTTCTGGTAGAGATGGAAGGCATCTAAATAACCATTGTATGCATACAGGATATGGAAAAGTGTTGTGCCAAAATATTGGTCAAGATAGTTGCATAACTATATGAATCATATCTGTATGCATAATAGTTTATCATGTCAACATGATTTGATGATTCGGAAGTATTACTAATCATGTCATTAACTTTGATTTGTAGGAAAGATCATGAAGAATGATGAACACCGAACAAGTAATGGATGTTCAACAAGAAGACTTACAAATCAAACATACTATAGAAGGCTCTTGGCTAGAAGATTCTCTTATAAAGAGGAAGAGGATCATGACTTGTTGTTTTATCCAAGTGGCTAGATAAGACCATTCTCTTAATGGTGTAATTGAAGAAGAAGTGCGAATCGATAAAAATTCCAGGATTCAATTGAAAAAAAAGCTCTGTACGGGTACCCAAGATCGATAGTCATTTGATGAGCTTAATGATCACCATGGGTGATGCGGATTTCAACCTTTGCTACAAGGTTGAAGATGGTGTCTATATATAGATGAAATTATTTTCCTAGATGGATGCAAGAAGGAACTCACCACAGAGTTCGAATGACCTTGAGGCTCATATCAGTAGACCCATCTGATGAGAGATGACACTGATAGATATGCAGAAGATCACTCAATGTAGAGTGTGAATGCTGTTCAGTCACAGAGGGAGAATTGATAGCTTCTTGACAAGCTTGGGATTTACCTTAAGGTTATGGATGATGAACCTGTCATACTATTACTGTATGTGGATGATCTCTTTTTGATAGGGAATGAGAAACAGATCATGGAAAGAAAGAAGAAGCTAGCTACAGAATTTGAGATGAAAGATCTCGGATTAATGCATTACTTCCTAGGTCTGGAAGTATAGAAAGGCCCATAAGGAATATTTCTCAACCAGGGAAAGTATTTCATATGTTGGAATGAAAAATCCATGGCCACTCCCATGGACTCCAACTTGAAGTTGTTAGCTGATGACTCATAAGAGTTAGTGGATGTGACTTTGTACAGACAAATTATTGGGTCATTGATGTTTCTGACGAATACCAGGCCAGATATATGCTTTGCTGTGAACACCTTGTGGAACCTAGGCATGTTCACCTGATAGTTTCAAAGCATGTGATGAGGTACCTTAAGGGTACGATAGACTTCGATCTATGTTATCTTGGAGATCGTGACTTCAGATTGTATGGATACAGAGATGCCGATTGGGTAGGAAGTGTATCAGACAGGAAGAGCACATCGGGAGGATGTTATTGTCTGGGATTTGCCATGATCTTGTGGTTTAGCAGGAAGCAGTCTAGTGTGGCTCTCAGCACAGCTGAAACAAAATATATTGTTGCTTTCTCTGCTAGTTGTGAAGTGATATGGCTTCGAAAGTTCTTATCAGGATTGTTTGACTTAGAGATGGACCCCACTGAGATCCTGTGTGACAACCAAAGTTGTATCAAGATGACAGAGAAGCCAGTGTTCCATGATAAGTCAAAGCACATAGAGATACTATATTTCTATGTAAGGGATATGGTGCAGAAAGGAGCTATAAAGCTCAAGTATATGAGCATTGACGAACAAGTTGCTGATATATTGACCAAACCTCTGTCCCAAGTAAAGATTGAGTATTTCAGAGACAATCTTGGTGTCATTCAGAAGAACCCTCCTCAAATGGGGGAGTGATTTGGTCGATGATGTCGATACTGTATCGATGATGAGGATACTTGTATTGATGATGTGTATACTTCTATCGATGATGAGGATACATGTATTGATGATGAGGTTACCGGTTCCGACGATGAGGTCGATGATGAGGTTACATGTCCCGACGATGAGGTCAATGATATCAACGATAAGAAGTGGTCCCTAGTGGGAAAGAGGGATTGTATCATCCTTGGACTTCGGTCCCTGAATTGATACGTAGACATATGTATCCGAGAAGTGGTCCCTAGTGGATGAGAGGGATTGTATCATCCCTGGACTTCGGTCCCTGAATTGATCCGTAGCCATATGTCTCTGATAAGTGGTCCCCAGTGGACGAGAGGGATTGTATCATCCCCGGACTTCGGTCCCTGAATTGATCCATATGCTCTTGTCTTCAAGAAAGATGTTGATGAATGATGTAATGTGCGCTCCTGGACTTCTCAACATAGCAGTAGGTGATCATTCACAAAACATGTAATGATGTAATGTTCGCTCATGGATTAGTAGGTGATCATTCATAGGTTGTAAATCCTAGATCTGATTTAGGTCACACCCCAATTGAAATAGTATTGGCTCCATGGTTGACTGGAATGATGTAATGTTCACTCCTGTATTGCTCAATGTAGCAGCAGGTGATCATTCACAGGTCCTGTAATGATGTAATGTTCGCTCCTAGATTACGTAGGTGATCATTCACAGGTTGTAAATCCTAGATATGATCTAGGTCACACCCCAATTGAAATAGCACTGGCTCTGTGGTTGACTGGAATGATGTAATGTTCACTCCTGGACTACTCAGTGTAGCCGTAGGTGATCATTTGCAGGTCCTATAATGATGTAATGTTCACTCCTGGACTGCTCAGTGCAGCAACAGGTGATCATTCACAGGTGGTAAAATCCTAGATTTAATCTAGGTCACATCCAGTATGAAAAAGGATTGGCACTGTGGTCGGGATTGCATCATCCCTAGACATGGTGAGGTGTCGTAAAGTGATAAGGATTGACCATCCTATAAGTAGATCAAGATTGCATTGTCCCTAGACATGAGAGGTGTCTTAAAGTGAGAAGGATTGACCATCCTATAAGTAGATCGGGACTGCATCGTCCCTGAACGTTTGGTTCAAAATGTACATGATAGGACTGCATCATCCCTAAATGTTTGGTTCTAAATTCACATGGTAGGATTGTATCATCCTTGGAATTATGCCCTAAAGTGAGCAGGATTCATCATCCTGTAATTGGATCTTGCACATTGCAGAGTATACTGCTATGTTGATGTTATTGATCGAGAGGATCTAGATGTTGATCGTGATGGTCTAGATGACGATGTTTGTAATGTCCCCATTCAAATAAATGCATAGTAAGACAATCCCATCAATCCTACTAGTTTCCTAGGTTGGATGGGCACATGTGGGATGGTAATAAGGAAACTAATAAATGATATTTAGACATTAGAAGGGTTCAAGAATTTAATAAATATGATGAATAAATAAATTCAAGAGAAATTCTAGGTTGCAAGTGGTTTTGGAGACATATGGAGGTGGTGGGACCCACACTAGCTTGATTTTTCAATGACACATGGCAGCTCTCTCTTGCCAATTCGAATTCATGGGAAGGTGAACACTCTTGGGTGAGTTGGTAAGTCATAACACATGGCATTGAGCATATTAGGTCGAAATGGGAAGGAATAGTAACCTCCATGGGAGAGGAAGAGTCAAATTGGAGACTAGTGGACACATGGGCTAGATTCCCTAGTTTTTGACAACAATAATGAAGCATCTATGACATTTTATGACAAAATTCAGACCTGACTTCTTACACCTGACCATTATGACATGTCAGCCCCAAAAATAGGCTCAAGAAGGCGCTCATGGAGTTGGAGGAATCTAAAGAGACTCAAATTCGAATTTGGGAGAAGATGGAAGGTTGGAACTAGGAGACAAGTGGCAAATGAGAAATATTTTCTAAATGGAAAATAATTGAATCTATTGAGAGGATTTCAACCCCTTGAAGGCTAATGTTGGTTATAAAATGTAGAAATCAAGTATGAGAATGGCTTTTGATGATTTGAGAAAAATTGCATTTGTGAAGAGAGAGCTAGTGGATGACCAGTTTCTTGCCTTAGCCAATTTCGAGGGTGAAAGATTCCCATCCAAGTTGGTGTTTGGAGAGGCCACTCAGGTCTTTCATGGTGCTTTAAGGGAGTTTGTATTTGCAGGTAGCAGCTACAGTAATTTTCATGGTTTGGTTTAGTGCAGCACGTTCTCTCCACCGTTTCCAGTTTTGAAGGCATATTCGTGCTCCTTGAGGGAGGGCGTTTTTGGTGAGCACTTGTGCTTCTTGAGAGAGATTCTCATTACATATTTATGATTGTAATAGCTTCATATGCTCTGTTATTCATATTAATAAAGTCTCAGGTCGAAATACCCACTAGTTGTGTGCAAAACTATTGATTAATGAGCAAACAATGTCCATTTCCCCAATGCATTGATGTATGACACTATAATGTTGATTATTTTGAATGGATGGATGATTCTATGATATATGTGTGATAAATATACTGACATGGATGTCTTCTACAAGTTTCATGTACTGTACTTGAGCATTTGAAGCATTTTTACTCAGTTTAGTTGTATTGGGAGGTGAAATAGTGCCATTTCTCCAAGGGTCGAATTGGGGGTTTTTGCTGTTGAATGTGAGAGAGTTAGAACAGTATTAAAAATAAATTAATGGTGCATATGAGACCTTAATAACATACTTAACACATTATATACCTCTGTTCATAAATTTGTGGGAGTTTGGAGGCATTTGGAAGGCCATTTGCAGTGTTACCCGAGGGGGATTTGATGCACAAATTACTAGTCAAAATTACATATATTGATCAGAATACAAATCAAGTTTGCAGTAGTATTTGGAGGGCCATAAAACATCCTTGAACCTTATATTCAAGTCTAAATACCATTCATACACTCCTACAGAATATTTGGGAGCGTTTGGGTTGATTTGGAGGTCAAAACAGTAAAACTAGTCAAAGGTCGAAATTGGGAAAAAAAGTGGAAAATTGGGCATTTTATTAAAATTTGAAAAAGCGATATTACAAGTGGTATCAGAGCATGGTCTTGGAACCTGATGGTATTAACAATAATCCAAACAAATAAAACACCACCCTTTGAATCAGTAGTTGAAGAAGTTTTGGTTGAAGAAGAGATAGTAGCAGAAAAATAGTTTTTTTCTAAAACAATGGGTAGAGAGGAGGAGGAAAAATTAAGACATAAGGAGGAATTTATTGAAGCCTTAAAACCATGTTTTGAAGGACTTACCATGGTTATGCTAGATATGAATAAACAAATGATGAAAGGTTTCGAATTGGTGGGTAGCCAACTTTCAGGCAAAGGGATGATAGGAGATAATAGTTGTTCACACTCAGGGGAAAAGATGAAAGGGAATGAGCATATTTTCTCAAGTACAGGACCTCATAATAGACCTGATGAATTTCAAAGCACACAAAGGCATACTGCACCTAAATTTCTCACACCCAAAGAAGAGCCCAATCTTGAATTGGATTACAAGAAACTAGTAAATGATTGGAATGATTTGAATGAAGAGTGTAAAAGAGGTGTACCACTCAGTGACTACATTGATGCTATGCAAAAGATTAAAATGAAGGGAGACAATAGGAGTCCATTCCATAACAAAGAATTGAATAGTGCTCTTGGAAAAATGTCACTTCCTACTTTTGATGGTTCTTCTCAAAATTCTGCTAACACTTGGGTGCAAAAATTGGATGTATATTTTCAGCTGAATCCTATGTTGGAAGAGGATGCATTAAAAATGGCCATTTTGCATTTGGAAGGAGATGCCAATGAATGGTGGTTTCATGAGATGAAAACCTTGGGTCATAATCAAGTTAAAACATATGGAGAATTTGCTGACAGGGTACTAGAAATATTTGAACAAAAAGATCCAGAATTGCCTTTCAAAGAACTAGCTCAATTGAAGCAAACTGGGTCCCCTACCGAATATACGTTGGACTTTCAAAAATTATCAGTCAAGGTGGTTGATGTATCTATGGGAAGATTAGTATTGCTGTTCACTGAAGGTTTGGCTGAACCCTTAAGAGGTTTGGTCAAATCCCACAAGCCAACTACATTAAAAGATGCAATGAGCTTGACTAGGGATCTCCAAAATGTGCTTCCTAGAACGAGATTTCCTCCTAAGCCTAGCTATAAATTTGAAAAGAAACCTTGGAAAAGGGATGGATATGATAAGAAACCTTGGAAAAGAGAGTCATTTGAGAGGAATAAAAAAGAGGGACTAAACAGGGATGAACTTAGAAAAAAGAAATTATGCTTCACATGCTTCCAACCATGGACACCGGGGCACAAATGTACCAAAGGAAAGGTTCAATACATAGAAGTATTTTCTGATAATGAGGGGTATGATGGGGGCATGGATGAAGATGGACATATTTCAGATCAAGAAGAGGCATATGAGACAGCAGTAGAAGAGGAAAGACAAGAAGAAAATCAGCCTTCACCGGACAAAGCAAGAATTGGCAGTGCTTTCAGCAGTACCTCGCTATCATACTATCCGATGCAAAGGTGTGGTACAAGGACAAAGAACATCAGTTTTGGTAGATGGAGGAGCCACTCATAACTTCATTGATGCAGAGATGGTAGAGAAAAGAAAGATACCTATTGAACCATTTGATGGCTTCACAGTTGTCATTCCCGGTCACAACACAATGCAATGCAAAACATGGGTTCCAAAGCTGCAAGTCACCATAGGTAACTATAATTTTGTTGATAGTTTTTATGTGGTTGATGTTGCTGATACTAATGTGGTTTTGGGAGTGCAATGGTTGTATTCAATAGGAGAGCATACAGTAAATTATCAAATTCCCGAAATGAAATTCCAAGATTCAAAAGGAGTACAAAGAGTTGTGAGAGGGCAACACACTTATCCAAGTCAAGTAGTGACTTGCAATAGCATGAGATCTATATTGAGGCATGGGGATATAGAATGGGCTGCTGAATGTCATATTACATCTCCTAATCCAACTATAAATATTGTCAAACACCCAAAGGAGATAGAGAAACTTTTGCAAAAATATGAAAAGGTTTTTAGAGACCTTCCACATGGTAGGCCACTAGATAGGGGGGTTGAGCACAGTATTGTTTTGGAGGAGGGTACTTCACCCATTCAGATACCACCTTATAGACATCCTAAAAGGTTTAGAGATGAGATTGAAAAATCTATCCAAGAACTCCTAGAGTTGGGGCTCATTAGACCAAGCTCTAGCCCTTATGCTTAGTTCAGTAGTGCTAGTGAAGAAAAAAGATGGAACATTGAGAATGTGCATAGATTTTAGAGGCTTGAAAAAAAAGACTATCAAGAATAGGTATCCTATTCCTAGGATTGAATAGCTCATGGATGAGCTACATGGGGCCAAATACTTCTCAAAAATTGACCTTAGATCAGGGTATCACCAAATTCGAATGAAAGATGAAGATGTGCAAAAGACCGCTTTTCGATGTCATTTTGGCCACTTTGAATTTCTTGTCATGCCTTTTGGGGTTAACTAATGCTCCAGCCACCTTTCAAGCATGTATGAATAGTATATTTTGCAAGCAACTAAGAAGGTTTTTTTTTGTTTTCTTTGATGATATTCTCATTTACAGTAAAACATGGGAAGAGCATTTGCAACAGTTAGAGATTGTGTTGAAAATCTTGCAAGAAGAGTCCTTATTTGCTAAATTATCAAAATGTGAGTTTGGGATGAAAGAACTACTGTATCTTGGGCACATTATTGGGAAAGAAGGAGTGAAGGTACACATGGAAAAAATCAGGGCTATCTTGGAATGGCCATCACCAAAAAATATTACCGAATTGAGAGGCTTTATTGGCATATGCACCTACTACAGAAAATTTGTGAAAGGGTTCTCCAAGTTGACTTCTCCACTCACTGATTTGACTAAGAACGATTCTTTCAAGTGGGATGAAGAGGCTGAAAAATCATTCCAAAAAATGAAAGAGGTAATGAGTAGTTGTCCCATACTTGCACTTCCTAATTTTACTAAACCTTTTGTTGTGGAATGTGATGCTTCAGGTGGAGGAATAGGGGCTGTCCTAAAGCAAGGCCAACACCCCATAGCCTTTGAGAGCAGAAAGTTGCAGCCTCATGAAAAACTTTAATCCATCTATGATAAAGAAATTATGGCCATTATGCATGCATTGGCCAAATTCAGACAATACTTGGTGGGCAGCAAGTTTGTGGTGAAAACTGACCATAATAGTCTAAGACACTTTCTCACCCAAAAAGATCTAAATGAAAGGCAACAAAAGTGGGTAAGGAAGATTCAAGCTTATGATTTTGATATTGAATATGTCAAAGGAAAGAATAATATAGTAGCAGATGCTTTGTCAAGAAGGCCTTCCTTTTCTCTCATGGATATTGCCAAGGATTGCAAAAACATGCTACTAGTTGAATATGCCAAAGACAAATTTGCTTGTGATGTGTTGGATGGAATCAAAGGGGATGATAATTATAGGATTTTGAATGGGCTGATATATTATAAGGGAAGAATTTATTTAGTTCATAACTCCAAGCTCAAGTACCGAATTTTGCCAGAAGCACATGATTCCCCACTAGCGGGCCATCCGGGGATCTTCAAAACTTATAGACAATTGAGGCAAAGATTTTTTTGGAAGGGGCTGAAGGAAGATGTTCAGAAGTATGTGAATGAATGTAAAGCATGTCAACAAAACAAATCAGAACTTACATGTCCAACCGGCCTATTACAACCATTGCCCATTCTAGAGCAAAAATGGGACAGTATTTCCATGGATTTCATCACCGGATTGCCTAAATCCTTAGGTAAGGATTTCATCTATGTGGTAGTTGATAGGTTGACAAAATTTTCTCATTTCTTTGCTGTTACATCATCTTTTAGTGCTACACAAGTGGCTGATATTTTTTTCAAAGAAATCTTCAGATTGCATGGGCTCCCCAAGAGCATTGTCAGTGATAGAGATAGTAGATTCATGGGTTCTTTTTGGCAAGAACTTTTTAGATTGGTAGGCACTCAATTGACTCCAAGTACCAGCTATCATCTACAAACTGATGGACAAACAGAGAGGGTAAACCAATGGTTGGAAAGATACCTAAGAAACTATGTGGGAGGGCAGCAAAAAGCATGGGCAAAATGGCTACACTTGGGTGAGTTTTGCTACAACACCACTTATCATATGTCAATAGGAATGTCTCCTTTCAAAGCATTATATGGTTATGATGCACTT
Organism: Larix kaempferi; assembly: GCA_027924585.1. Lineage (NCBI taxonomy): Eukaryota > Viridiplantae > Streptophyta > Pinopsida > Pinales > Pinaceae > Larix > Larix kaempferi. The sequence continues at coordinate 1,399,840 of BSBM01000293.1, forward strand.
ACATTTGCTGACATTATATTTGGTGATAGTAGAGCCCCAAAGGCTAAAGATTGGGTGGAAGAGAGCCAAGAAATTTTAAAGCTCTTGAAAGACAATTTGCAGGTTGCTCAAAATCAACAAAAACAATATGCTGATAGACATAGAGAAGAGAGAACCTTTCAAGTCAATGATTTAGTATATTTAAGGTTGCAGCCCTATAAACAAACATCTCTCAAAAAGAATGGAGCAGAAAAATTAAAACCAAGGTACTATGGGCCATACAAGGTAGTGCGGAAGGTTGGAGAAGTAGCATATGAACTAGAACTTCCGGAAGGGAGTAAAATCCACATTGTATTTCATGTTTCTTGTCTTAAGAAAGCTCTTGGTCAGCAAATCATCACTTCAAAAATACTTCCTCCTTTGGATGATGAAGGTCAGCTCACACTTGTTCCGGAAAAGATTTTGAAGACACGGAAAAGAAGGTTGCGGAGTAGAATCATCAAAGAATATTTAGTGCAATGGAAGGAATTACCAAATGAAGATGCCACATGGGAAGAGGAGAAGATTTTGCAGCATCCAAATTTGAAATTGCTTGAGGACAAGCAATCTTGAGTGGGGAGGACTGTAATGTCCCCATTCAAATAAATGCATAGTAAGACAATCCCATCAATACTACTAGTTTCCTAGGTTGGATGGGCACATGTGGGATGGTAATAAGGAAACTAATAAATGATATTTAGACATTATAAGGGTTCAAGCATTTAATAAATATGATGAATAAATAAATTCAAGATAAATTCTAGGTGGCAAGTGGTTTTGGAGACATATGGAGGTGGTGGGACCCACACTAGCTTGATTTTTCAATGACACATGGCAGCTCTCTCTTGCCAATTCGAATTCATGGGAAGGTGAACACTATTGGGTGAGTTGGTAAGTCATAACACATGGAATTGAGCATATTAGGTCGAAATGGGAAGGAATAGTAACCTCCATGGGAGAGGAAGAGTCAAATTGGAGACTAGTGGACACATGGGCTAGATTCCCTAGTTTTATGACAACAATAATGAAGCATCTATGACATTTTATGACAAAATTCAGACCTGACTTCTTACACCTGACCATTATGACATGTCAGCCCCAAAAATAGGCTCAAGAAGGCACTCATGGAGTTGGAGGAATCTAAAGAGACTCAAATTCGAATTTGGGAGAAGATGGAAGGTTGGAACTAGGAGACAAGTGGCAAATGAGGAATATTTTCTAAATGGAAAATTATTGAATCTATTGAGAGGATTTAGACCCCTTGAAGGCTAATGTTGGTTATAAAACATAGAAATCAAGTATGAGAATGGCTTTTGATGATTTGAGAAAAATTGCATTTGTGAAGAGAGAGCTAGTGGATGACTAGTTTCTTGCCTTAGCCAATTTCGAGGGTGAAAGATTCCCATCCAAGTTGGTGTTTGGAGAGGCCACTCAGGTATTTCATGGTGCTTTAAGGGAGTTTGTATTTGCAGGTAGCAGCTACATGAATTTTCATGGTTTGGTTTAGTGCAACACGTTCTCTCCACCGTTTCCAGTTTTGAAGGCATATTCGTGCTCCTTGAGGGAGGGCGTTTTTGGTGAGCACTTGTGCTTCTTGAGAGAGATTCTCATTACATATTTATGATTTTAATAGCTTAATATGCTCTTTTATTCATATTAATAAAGTCTCAGGTCGAAATACCCACTGGTTGTATGCAAAACTATTGATTAATGAGCAAACAATGTCCATTTCCCCAATGCATTGATGTATGGCACTATAATGTTGATTATTTCGAATGGATGGATGATTCTCTGATATATTTGTGATAAATATACTGCCATGGATGTCTTCTACAAGTTTCATGTACTGTACTTGAGCATTTGAAGCATTTTTACTCAGTTTAGTTGTATTGGGAGGTGAAATAGTGCCATTTCCCCAAGGGTCGAATTGGGGGTTTTTGCTGTTGAATGTGAGAGAGTTAGAACAGTATTAAAAATAAATTAATGGTGCATATGAGACCTTAATAACATACTTAACACATTATATACCTCTGTTCATAAATTTGTGGGAGTTTGGAGTCATTTGGAAGGCCATTTGCAGTGTTACCCGAGGGGGATTTGATGCACAAATTACTAGTCAAAATTACATATATTGATCAGAATACAAATCAAGTTTGCAGCAGTATTTGGAGGGCCATAAAATATCCCTGAACCTTATATTCAAGTCTAAATACCATTCATACACTCCTACAGAATATTTGGGAGCCTTTGGGTTGATTTGGAGGTCAAAACTGTAAAACTAGTCAAAGGTCGAAATTGGGAAAAAAAGTGGAAAATTGGGCATTTTATTAAAATTTGAAAAAGGGATATTACAATGTTGTTGATCGTGATGGTCTAGATGATGATGTTGTTGATCGTGATGGTCTAGATGATGATGTTGTTGATCGTGATGATCTAGATGATGATGTTGTTGATCGTGATGATCTAGATGACGATGTTGTTGATCGTGAGGATCCAGATGATGATGTTGATCGGTAGATCCAGATGATGATGTTGTAGCTAATCGAGTGCTGCAGAAGATGAAGACTCAATACTGACAATGCTGATGTTCTAGTATTGATTATGTTCCAGTAACTGAATGAGTTATTGATGATGATGAATAAAGAAAGCTTCCAATGATTTATAGATGTATCATGTATCATGTAGTCGATGACTCCTTGCTCCTGCAGATGTTGTTATAAAATCCTTCTCGTTAAGGGGAAGTGTTGAAATATTGTAACTTCTAAGAATATTATATTTGTAGTTTATTATTTCAGAGATGTTTCATTCCTCCGTGAAGACCTTATTGTATATCCAGAGATGTTTTATTCTTCCGTGGACAATGTGGTAACTTGGGTTATTAGACTTCCCTAGTGGGGGTCATCCCTGTATGAGTCATGTGGGTTAAAGGGTTCTTAGACCACCCTAGCGAGGTTGGACCTGTCACATTATGGTAAATGGTTAAGTTGGGGCATACCTAGTTAGTGTAAAGGTCAAGTCGGAGTTGTGTATAAATAGAGGAGGCGTGTTCCTCATTAAACACACATTCACTCACTTGTGAGTGGTGCATAGGTGAGAGAGAGATATTCTATGGAGGAGAAGGAGCTCATGTTTGGGATATACATCTCTTTATTGTTGATCATCTATATTGAGGAATCTTTGCTGGGTTTTCTACTCCATGAGGGTTTCCTAGGATAAATCTGTGTCTCTTGTGTTTATGCTGTGCTTGTTGTTCTTTCAATGATCTTGTATATGTTATTATTGTGAAATGAAATACGATGCTGATATTTTATGTCTTAGCATATTGAATCTTAACAATCTAGGATTTTAACTGAGAGAATAACATTTACAACATATCTACATCATATCAATCATGGACACAATAATGCAAGCACACAAGAGACACAAAGTTTCACCGAGGAAAACCAAGAAGGTGAAAAACCCCGCAACTTCCTTAGATATAGATAGAGCAATGATACAACCCAAGTACAAGAGATAATCCTCCTAACAACAGATTCTCCTCCTCCACTAGTGCGCCACTCTCCAATGAGTGTGTGAGTGAGAAGTGAATGATCAAATAGAGTGCATCCCGCATTCTATTTATACTTGACATGACTTTACTAATAACCTTTAGTACGTCGGCCTTAACTTAACCACATAGCATAATGATGACAGGGCTGACCCCCAATAGGGTGGTCTAATAACCCTTTAACCCACATGACTTATATAGGGTCAACCCCAACAAGGTGGTCTAATAACCCATCAAGTATAAGCTACGACACTTACAATATAACTGACGACACTTTCGTATAGAGGAATAACAACATCTCTATAGGAATACAAGCACTTCCATATAGAGGAATAATAACATCTCCATAGGAATACAATATATATATATGAAATACATTCCGAAGTTACAAATACATCAACACTCCCTCTTAACTAGGAAGGTATTTCTCCACATAGGTCTTCTAGCACAAGTCTTCTTCTCTAGATCATCGTCACTGGATCATTGACGTTGAATCATCGTCGTCGTCACTGCTACTTCTATCTCAATCAATCTCCGATCTACTCGTCATAGGAAGTTCTACAGATCCAGTCCTTTTTCATACTGGATGTAGGTCCACCACTTGTAGGTCTTCATCATCTGTGAGAACAGTCTGATAGAGGTGGACTCTTAGGACTAAGTATGTGCTAATGAAATACCTGACCAGAGTATCCCAGGAACATTTATGTGCCTAAGCTCATCCGACAAGATCTCTCAGGACTGATTACATGCATCCCTTCACAATACCTTTAAAGAGCATCCCAGGAACATTTATGTGCCGCAACACGACTAGCAATATCTCTAAAGAGAATCCCAGGACTTATTACGAGCACATAGCTCAACCTATCAGATCTCTAGGACTGATTACATGTGAATAGACAATACCTTTAAAGAGCATCCCAGGAACATTTATGTGTCGCAGCATGATCGACAAGATCTCTAAAGAGCATCCCAGGACTTATTACGAGCACACAGCTCAAACTCTCAAATCTCTAGGACTGATTACATGTCTACATAGCAATATCTCATCCCAGGACTGATTACAAGCACACAGCTCAACCTATCGAATCTCTAAGGACTGATTACATGCTAGTTGCACAACCTGGCACATATCATCTCTGACCTCCAAGTATCATCCTGATACTCATGATCTACCTAATCATCATCACATGGAGCATCATCCTGATGTACATCATCCAGAGTATCATCCTGATCATCATCACTGCACTATCCTGATGCATATCATCTAGAGCAACATCCTGAATCTCATCATCCATGATCATCCTGATCATACAGTGCATCCACCTGATGCATACACAGTATCTACCTGATATATAGATGATCCACCTGCTCATACAATGTATCCACCTAATACATATCATGCATCTACTTGATTCATTTCACATACATGATCCACCTAATTATACAATGTATCCACTTGATACATTTCATGCATCTAACTAATGCATATCACACACACGATCCACCTGATCATACAATGTATCCACCTGATACATATCATGCATCTACCTGATGCATATCACATACATGATCCACCTGATCATACAATGTATCCACCTAATACATATACAAATTAATGATCCAACTAATCATATAAAGCATCCAACATGATGCATCTACAAAGCATTAAATGGATCATCGTCCTGATGCTCATCATCCAGTGCTTACATCCACATCCATGGTAAGGATCCTCCTCTCACCATGCTTGGAATGGCTCCTGCAAATGTGTCCATCACTTCTTCCTTGAAGTGTCGTCAATCTGAAGAACACCAAGCCTCTCTCTGAAGTATTCAAACTTCACTCTGGCTTGTGGTTTTGTCAACACATCTGCAACCTGCTCATCCGTTGCAACATACAGGAGTTTCACTGCTCCTCTCTACACCATATCCCTGATATAGTGATATTTGATCTCACTGTGCTTCAACCTATCGTGGAACACTAAGTTCTTAGACAACTTTACACAACTCTGGTTGTCACAATAGATACCAGTAGCATCCAACGAGAGATCAAATAACTCAGACAATAGCTTCCTCATCCATACTACCTCACAACTAGCCGAACTAGCTGCAACATACTCTACTTCGGCTATACTCAGTGCTACGCAGGACTGCTTCCTGCTAAACCAAGAGATCACACCTGATCCCATACTGAAGCAACATCCAAAAGTTCTCTTCCTATCTACAGCATTGCCTGCCCAATCTGAATCAACATAACCTTGTAGGTTAAACTTTTGATTCGCATCATACTTGAGCCCATAATCAATTGTACCCTTCAGAATATGATTTACAGCAACCAGGTAAACACCTCTCGGATCCGTTAGGAATTGGCTCAATGTGTTCACCGCAAAGCAAATATCTGGTCTCGTGTTTGTCAGGTACATCAAGGACCGAATCATCTGAGGATACACTGTGACATCAGCCCGATTAGATGAAGCATCACACAGAAGCTTCAGGTTCGATGCCATAGGTGTGGCCATGGCCTTGCAGTCCATCATCCTGAACCTCTTCAGGATCTCTACTGCATACTTCCATTGTCCAATGAAGATCCCATTTGTACTCTGCCACACCTCCATGCCTAGAAAGTAGTGCATCATCCCCAACTCCTTCATCTTGAACTCGGCTGCAAGCTTCCTCTTGGTGTTGGCAATCAACCCATCCTCTCCTGTAACAAATAGGTCATCCACATATAGGAGTACTATCACAATATTTCCTTCCTCAACCTTGTAGTAGAGCTTGGACTCTGATTTACTCTTGGTAAAGCCCATATTTGATAGAAAACTGTCCATCGCACCATACCAAGTCTTAGGAGCTTGCTTCAAGCCATACAAGGCTTTCTTCAACCTGCACACATATGATTCACTGTCATGTGTTTCAAAACCAAGTGGCTACTCCACATACACTTCCTCTTCAACTACACCATTCAAGAAAGCTATCTTGACATCCATCTGGTGTATCTTCCATTTCATCATTGCAGCCAGAGCAAGTACTGTTGTGATGGAATTGTATCTGGCTATAGGAGCAAAAGTCTCTTCATAGTCAATCCCTCTATTTGGGAGAAGCCACGAGCTACAAACCTCGCTTTGTATTTCTCTATGCTACCAACTGTAGCATGCTTTATCTTATAGATCCACTTGGAAGTCACAACAGACTTCCCTTCAGGTCTTGGGACCACATCCCAAACATCATTCTTCATGATCGACGGATCATGGCATTCTTCCATTACTTCATCCAGGATCCTGGGAACTTCAATATCTTCAATAGATAGCTTTGTTGCTGGAACAAATGTTGTAGTCCTTCTTTTGTAGGTGATGGTATACGATCTTTCCTACAAGACAAGTTAAATTGCATGATTAGAAACATCTCATAGTTTTCAGAACAAATTCTTACACATAAAGAAATATGTCATACATTCATGCAATTCTTTTAGCCAATGCTTCAATACAACATTTATCCATATCCTGTAACTTTCTAGATGCCTTCCAATCTCTACCAGAACATTGTTAAGATTTTGCACTACTCCCAACATGTCAGCAAAGAGGTTTCATTCTAGATAAGTAGCAATGGAATATTGTACAATGCCATAGGCCACTTACCCATCACATGCATATTAGTAGTATACTGTTCATTAATGAAATTATTCTAATATGCATAATACACACCCTAAGTCTGGGAACATAAGCATATACATCATTGAACAATATTATTTAAACAAACAAGTATGCAAGAAATGACAATTCAAATAGTTATCTTTGTTTGGTTGTAGGGTGGACTCCCTCTCAATATTTGCTTTCTTTGCAAGAACTACTGGAGTGTGCTCCCTCTTGATCTTTGCTTCCTGGATTATCTGTCTTGAACTTATATCCATCCTCGATCACTATGCATACTTACTAGTATCATCATTGTGTTATCCTCGAGGTCTCATACATACATTCATTAGTATAATCTTAATACTATAAAAAACATTATGATTCTAAGTCATCTTAAACATGTATGGTCAAGATCATTTCATACACATATAATTTATCACAATTCTTTTACTCATGCATATTCCTATTTGACCATAGGACTTTTTTGGTTAGTCATATAATCAATCAAAGTAAGAAGCATAATATGCCTAAACCCATGATTACTTAAACCTATAACTTCATGAATAATCATTATCAATCATACCAAGTATACTTATATAAGATATCCTATCACAATTTAGGATTCTAACTTGATATAGGTAAAACATACCTGGTTATCATATTTGCTAGTTATGTCTAGCAATATATTCTTGTTCTCTTCAATGACTTGTGCTAGTAACCTGCATATCTCATAGGTTAAGCATTGTAGAACCAAATTATACATATCTCGTAAGTTGAGATTCTATGTGATCCATTACAAGGGATGAATCTTTGTCTTCATGTCACCATGGTCATATGTTCTTGAACTAGAACATGATTTGTCTTTCTTGATGTACCTTTCATGTTAACGGACAACATCAACCTCATACAACACCACAATGCCTTAGTACAATCATAAGTGTCAAAACCCTAATCAATGAATATCTGCATTCATAATTATATTAAGGTGATACGACAAGTCTAAAGTTAATCAAGATTGTACTAACCTTAATGAAGACAAACATACCATAAAATTAATCATGAACCGATCTCAAAACATACCTGGATAAGTCATACCTGTCGAGATTGCTTGTAATCTTCTTATGTAAGGTCTTAGCCTCATCTCCCTCTGAAATAGGAACTTCTTCACTTATGTATGTGACCAATCAATTCTCTTCTAGGATTAACCCAATCCACTTTGATTTGTCGAAAATAGATCTGGAGTTGGATTAGGGTTTGTTAGAGAAACCCTAAAAATTCAAACTTTAAATTTCAAACTTCTGAAAGGATAGGAATATGCACCTTTCTGATTTGGTCAAGCTAGTATACTCAGAATTTGAAAACTGCAAAGTTTCACCCCTCAAAATTGCCTTTTAGATTTCTTAATTCACTAGGGAGGACCTTGAATTAGGGTTTGATTTTCCTGAAGTTTCACCCAACCAAAAGGTTTGATACAAAGCTCTAAAATTTGATTTTCTTGAGGAGCTTCCAACCATGGACACGGAATTCAAAAATTCCAACTTTTGTAGAAGCCCTAATTTTCCACTTTTCCGATCAAAGTCCCGAACTAGGGTTTGATCAAGCCCAGTTTTCTTCCCAACCAAAAAATTCAATCTTGGTCTCTAAATTTTGATTTTGATGAGGACAATCTAGCCGTAGTCTATGATACAAAAAATTCCAACATTCTCCAAAACCCTAAATTCCCGAATCCATGAATGAAGGTGCTCAAAATCCAATTTTGTTTTGACAAAAATATGCACCTGATTGTTTTTGGTGTAACTCCGAAATTTCAGATCTATAGGGTCTAAAAATTCAGCCTGTGTAACCTGACCTGTTATATTTCCAACCCCATAGTTCTGACCTCAAATGGATTCTCTAAGAGAGATTTATGCCAAGTGTTGAAACGTGACATGTTTATGGGATAAAATAGGAGAGCGAACTTGTACGGAGTGCCACATGTCACTGGTTCAATTTCGGCCTCTGAACATCGGACCTGTGAAATTAAAGTCCGTGCCATACCTTCCACTTTTTACTAAATTTCATTTGGATATTCCTAGCCCAAGTTGTGACCTTTTTTCCTAGGCCACCTGTTTATGACTGAGATCTAGAAGAGGCAGAAACCCTAGATTGTACGGACCATGAAAAAAAGGTACAACAAATTAGATGTCATGCTTTGGACACAAGGTACATTGGCATCTTATCTTCGACCTTTAAAACTTTTAGATTCAGAAACTTTGCAAAAATGGATTTATAGTGAAAGTGCTACGATGACGGGTTTTTTCTATATCAAGCCCTAGCTTCTCAAGTGCGACAAGTGTCATAAATGCCATACCATGCCTTCTTGTAGGATAGCTCTGATACCATGTTAGTTTTTCAGAAATTTCAATCTGATCTAGGATCTTAACTGAGAGAATAACATTTATAGCATATCTACAGAATATCAATCATGGACAATAATGCAAGCACACAAGAGACACAGAGTTTCACCGAGGAAAACCAAGAAGGTGAAAAACCCCGCAACTTCCACAGAGATAGATAGAGAGATGATACAACCCAAGGACAAGAGATAGTCCTCCTAGCAGCAGCTTCTCCTCCTCCACTAGTGCGCAACTCTCCAATGAGTGTGTGAGTGATAAGTGAATGATCAAATAGAGTGCCTCCCGCACTCTATTTATACTTGACTTGACTTGCCTAATAAACTTTACTAGGCTAGCCTTAACTTAAACACTTAACATAATGCTGACAGGGCCAACCCCCAATAGGGTGGTCTAATAACCCTTTAACATACATGACTTATACAGGGCCGACCCCAACAAGGTGGTCTAATAACCCATCAAGTATAAGTTATGACACTTATAATATAACTGACGACACTTCCGTATAGAGGAATAACAACATCTCTATAGGAATACAAGCACTTCCGTATAGATGAATAATAACATCTCTATAGGAATACAATATATATATATATGTGAAATACATTCTGAAGTTACAAATACATCAACAATCCTTACCATGATCATGTATTTGATTTTGGACTGAAATTACCATTATGTGGTCACCAAGCCATGATAATTGCTTTCAGTGTCATAGCTAGAAGATAATGAGTCTCCTTACCAAGCTGGCTTATTCAGTTTCCAGATCAGGTTTTTGAATGGCATTTCCAACATCTAATTACCATGTCAAGGTAGTGGTCTTATGTCAACAAGGTCTTATGTGCAGATTTTCAGTTTGTGTTCAAAAGAAAAGAAAAATAAAAAAAGAGAAAAAGAGAAAATAAAGGGGATAAGTGTTAGCACCCAAAATGTGCTCACTAGCTCATTCCGTTATTCACATGACCCATTTGTCCACTTTTCCACCATTTGAGCCTCTAAAGCCATCAAAAGGTCACCAAAAAGACCATAATACACCTTTTTCCCCTCAAAATATATATTTTTCCTCAAAAAACACAAAAAACCCTCAAAAAGGGTCCAAAATTCCCCAAAAATATTAAAAGGGAATAAAAATATTCAAAATATTCAAAAAAAGAAAAAAAAAGGGAAAAAGGTACCTAAACCATGTTGGTCAATACCATTGGTTTCCTTAAAACCACAATGGTATTCCCCATCACCAAAAACTATAAAAAGGTGATAGGGGTTCCTCACTTTCCATCCATCATCCATCCTATCCTCATGCTGTCAAAATATCTCTTGAGTTCTTTGACCATTTTAGCAATCTTGGAGAAGAGACCATTGGAGCCTGGAGCATCTCAACCTTGGAGCTGCTCAACACCAAACATCGTCACCATTTGAGGTATTATAATACAAAAATCATTCTTTGTTACATTTCTTGTTCTTGTTCTTAATTTTTTCAAGTTTATTTTTATATGCACATGTTAATGTTAGTTTCAGATTTATATTTGTTTTTGCTTTTATTTGAAGAGTGCTATTACAAGTTAATACAACACAGGTCCAATGCCTATTTTAGGTATGCCCAACATGGGCATCACCCCCCCCCCTCATCACCACTACCCAGATCCCATTGATTACTGGAACCATTCCTAACCCATCTGCAACCCATGTTGCACTTAGGAATGCAGGCACCTATTGGCTGGAGGTAACATCCCTTTCACACCTAGCATACCCTTAGGGGGCACTGGACCACCCCATAATGCTACCATTAATAGTTATGCCCCAGTGACCATGCCACACCCATCTTCTAGTCTTCCATACATGGCTAGTCTAAACCTACCAGAATTGACAAGGTTAAACAATGACCCTATTAGACACAACCCTACATGGCCACCCATGCCCACAAAGCTTCCCTCAGATATCCCAAAATTTGAAGGAAAAGCTGGGGAGGATCCCAAAAACCACATCATGATGTTTCACCTATGGTGTTCCTCTAACTCCATAGTAGATGATTCCATTAGACTGATACTTTTACAAAGAACCTTCACTGGCTCCGCAGCCAGGTGGTACATTGAGCAGCTACATGGGACCCACAACACATTTACATCCCTCGCCTCAACTTTCCTCCATTTTTTTCAACTACCTGTATGCTATGATGCAGGAGTAGAAATACTTTTGTCTTGTAGACAGAACACTGCTACACACATAACTGATCATATCCATGAATGGCGTAAGCGCCGTAGCCTCTGTAAGATAAAACTTGATGACTGAATCTTTTTGGACTAGTTTCTCAAATCACTCCTCCCCCTCATATCCAAAGATGTAGCTTCTGAACGACCCCAGTCAGAAGAAGAAGCTATCTTAAAATCTCAGCAATTCGACCTCATATATGCCCAATCAGGATATCTATACACTATTTTACCTGATGCCCCGCGTGGCGATCCATCCCGCCATGATGCGCTGGGGGCATCCCATGCCGCCGACGGTATTATTGGCCATGTTACGACGCAAAAAAAACCTTTTACCATGATGAGTACAAACAACACCCCAAACCTTTCTAGGGCTTCATCTAATTCTGGAGCTACAACTTCGTATGCTCCAGTAACACACACCCACCACACTCACGGACCCTCATGTCCACCACAGTGTTATGGGAAAGCACCATATGCTTATGCGCCAGCCCCATATTATAACCAATCAGCCCACCAGACTCCGATCCAGCCACAAGCCCAAGTGGCTTATTATCCTCAACAGGAAGCACCTCTTGCTCCAACACTTCCAGTAGCTCAAGGTTACCCACAACCACAACAAACACCAGGGACACGACAGAACCCTCTTGTTTATTACCCACCGCAACCTGCTCCAGAGCCTGCATGACCTCAAAACCCACCTACTTCCCAAGGGCATGTTTACGCACAGCAAAACCAACCTCCAAACCAAAACCATCAGTGTAACCAAGGAGGTCAACAAAACCGCGGAAGAGGATGTAACTGCGGAAACAACCAACAACATAACCAAGGTGCACCACAACCTAATCCTCCAAAAAACAATAATGCTGCTCCCCCCAACCAAAATCCTAACCGCCCACCAAAATAGGCTAAAAATAATAACTTGAGAACAAACCATCCATGTTCCATATGTGGAGTCTATGGAAATTACACATATAATTTCCCCCATTTAGATCGAGTGCGTCAACTCTAGACCGACGATGCCCAACGACAAGGACATGCTGCACAGCTAGCACCCCCCCCTCAGCAACAACCCGTGATATTGCAAAATCCCTTACCTAACACATGCATGGTAAACACTTGTCCAAATGATGCCCCTTAAGGATCCACTGCAACACAGCAGCAAATCACTTACACAGCAAGTGACTACCATCATGCAAAGTCCAACACTCAACATTTGCTCATGATGTCATCAAATGATGTCAATCTTCAAACTTGTCGAAATCAATATGGATCCACCCCAGAGACCACACCTACCAACCCATCGTCGAGTACTCTCCCAACTGATCAACCACTTCGCATAGCCACTATGCCCATGGACGAAGGCCCCAAAGCACCTCGTTTCCCTTTGAGACGGATTAACAATAACCCCAATGCTCCTGCAGATTCCAACTATAACATTGTAGAGGATTTAGCTCAGTCCCCCGCTGCTATGTCCACTCTCGAAATTTTAAAAAACTGTCGTGCATAGAGAAAATTGTTGTTATCTGCCATTGGTGCCATAGATCCCAACGACTCTAACATGATGGCTTTTGACATAGAACAAGCTGAACCTCACATGCCTGCATCTCTATATTTTCAAGTTTCAGTCGCCATTCGCAACCTCGTTGTCCATCGATGCATAATCGATGAAGGGGCCTCTACCTGCGTCATGTCGACTTTCGTATGGCAGAAACTTGGATCCCCAACACTACAACTGTCCACTACCGCATTACGAGCATATGATGGCCGTGCAACTCAACCTCAAGGTTTGCTAGTGAACGTACCCATACAATTTGGGGGCAAATTGGTTCTCATAGATATAGAGGTCATTAACGCCCAACTTGATTACAATCTCCTTCTAGAACGAAGCTACATGTATAAGATGAAAGCTGTCGCTTCTTCAGTTTTCCGCATCATGATGTTCCCCCATGAAGGACACGTAGTCAAAATAGACCAGATTACATACTATGATCCCAATGCCCTCACAACGCCATAAAATGTTCTTCCCATGATCGAACAACCCATTCTTAGTGCATCAACATCTTTCGTCTCCTCAATCAGACCCAGGATATATTCGGATACGCCCATGACCACCTCATTCCCGTCAATCCCACCTCCTCTTCAGGCAACTGCAGTATCCAATTTGTGCACCCTATCACACAACGAACAATAACGTCCTCAACAACCTCAACCACCGCCACAAGCACCCATCGTGCCAAGTCATATCAGAACAACACCGATTCACACAATCTCGTTCTTGTTTCCATTTTCAGGAGTTGTCAGCACGCCAGTAATGGCTACACTTAACCTTCTAGGTTTAACATTAGGAATACCTATATGGTACTTACCTGCCCCAACTCCCCTACCAACTCCAATTGTTGTCCATTATCTCCTCTTGGGTGATGTCCTCTATCGACGTGGCGTCGACACAGTCTTACGACGATGTCTTTCCCAAGAAAAAGCAGAACAAGTCCTTAACGACTGTCATAGCGGTGCCTGTGGCGGCCATTTTTCAGGAATGGCCACAACCCAAAAGGTAATCCGCGCAGGTTATTTTTGGCCATCATTATTCATTGATTGTATCACAGTAGTCAAACACTGCCAAAACTGCTAGCTCTTTTCCCCAAAGGAAAGAACCCCCCCCCGCCCACCTTCATCTGGTCGTCATCGCTGGACCATTTTGCAAATAGGCCATCGACTTCATGGATTGCAATCCCACATCAACTGGCAGTCACAAACACATTATTGTGGCTGTTGATTACTTTACCAAATGGGCGGAAGCCATGCCTACTTACAATTGTAAAGCCGACATTGCAGCCCGTTTTTTCCTCAACCATGTTATTGCTCGTTTCGGAGTACCAAAACAACTCGTCTCAGACCATGGCTCTTACTTCGAAGACTCCGTTTGGAGAGAATTGTCCACACTCCTTTCTCCTCCACCTACTACCCCCAAGGGAACGACCAAGTCGAAGCTATTAACAAAATTTTGAAGACTATCCTCCAACGCATCGTCGACAAACATAAATCCAATTGGAATCACATGATTTTTCCCGCATTATGGGCTTATCACACGTCGACCAAGGCCGCCACCGACTTTACCCCATTCCATTTAGTTCATGGCGTGGAATCTGTCCTCCCCATTGAATGCCAGATAACAACATTACAAATTTCCGTCAAACTTCTCCCTGATACATCACTGATTGAAGAACGCTTACTTCTTTTAGAGCAGGCCGACGAAGATCGCCATGCAGCTCTCCAAACAATCGAAGCCGCCAAGAACATGTCCAAACTTCATTACGATAAACATGTTCACCCACGAGCATTTAGTGAAGGTGACCTCGTACTTGCCTATGGTCAAGCTCATGATAAAACGGGAAAAGGAAAGTTTGTGTCCATGTGGCAAGGCCCATATATTATACACACCTGCCTCAGACAGGGGGCATACATTCTGACCAAATCAGAAGGAAACCCCTTACGCAACCCACGTAATGGGTTGTACCTCAAAATATTTTACCCATAGAAAATCTGATGGACACCACAGTCCACAATTGTACAAGCTTATTTTCTTTTTTTACAAAAAATACAAAAACCCTAAAAATTTGTTTTTTTTTGCATGACTACAGATGGATCCTGTTCCACTTTGCTACATTGGATTCACTGATGGTGCAAGCTATTGGTCTCCAAATCTCACCTCTGCAGCTTGGGTAATATATTCCCCTTCACATGAGTTGATCCAGATCGACGGAGTGTGCATAGGTGCTGCCACAGACAACCAAGATGAGTACGATGTCGTGACCGGTATCTTGGACGCTGCTCTCCAAATGAGCATAAGTCACCTTAATGTTTTCTTGGAATCCCAGCTCCTTGTTTCCCAGCTCAACAATGATTACCAGGTATGCAATCCCCGTCTATTCAGAAAATTCCTGTGCACTAAAAACAAATGATTCTACAGTTTGAGTCCATTTCATTCACACATGTCCCAAGGAATGTCAATAGTATAGCAAACCATATGGAAAACAACATTCTTGATTGGCACACCAATCAAGACATGTAGAAAAAAAAACAAAATTTGCATCCACGTGCATAACATGTGCCTCCACGGGCATACAAAAAATCAAAACATGCCTCCATGGGCAAACAAATAGACAAGATGTGCATCCAAGTGCATACACGACTATATACCAAACATATATATATATATATATATATATATATAATCATATAGTCACAATGTCATAGGTGCCCTCAGCACCCAATATACAAAAATATATAGCTGTACAAAAAAGGTACATCCCCATATGCTCATCAGCATTTGGGGGAAAATATATAAACAACTAGTCATCACGATCCCTAGGATCCTCTGGCTCCTCCTCCGCTATCTCCTTTGGATCCTACTAATCATGATCCCTCCTCTCCACCATCACAACTGCTGCTCTAAGCAAGATAGAATGCCACTCACGAGGAGCATCGAAACAACGCTCGATAATGGCCTGGTCTAGGTTCCTCCACCCCTCCTCTGGCGCTCCTGCTAGAATCTCATCCAAAGTCTCTCGTATTCCCTCCAGGGCATCATCTTGAGGGCGCACAACCCCTCGGGCACATGGAGGCGGTACTGCTACAGGTGGAGGAACGACCACCATTGCCCGTCCCCTATGGCCTACATGATCAGGTGGTGGCCTCGGACCAATATCTGCACAATCACACAAGTGAACCAAGTCAATATCATAAAAATATCTCTAGTTATACTCATAATAAAATTCATCTAAAGATATGATATAGTAGAGAACCAAAAAAAAAGACATACCATCTAAACCCCAGGCCTGCCCCTGAGCTCGAGGCATCTACAGATCTCCTTGGTAATCCATGCCAGCATATGGATAATCATCAATCAGCAGGGGGATCTGCTCCCACTGCTCATACATATCCGTCAAAAAGAAATGTCGGATACCACCACCACCACGGGGCATCATCTGCCCCCACTGCACCATCTGTGGCTCACAAACCAACCCATCTCAAACCGTCACACGCATCCACAAGGTCGGTACTTTCTCAAAGAAAAAACAATAGAGGAAGGAGGCATAGCAAAACGCCCCCCATCCCGACTGACCTTGTCCAAATCTCGCCGGACACAGGCCAGAAACATCTGACCACAGGAAAATTAGGTCCTCTCAACACAGAATCTACCATCATCGTTTTCCCCCTAGACAAACGATGTGGTGCCGCGGCACCCAACACACGCAGAACACAAGCCCCAACCACTTGCATCTCCCACTCTCGCAGAGATGTCATATTCAATGCGCTGTTCTGCACAATAGCTCCCGGCACACAGAATCTCTCCAAGAGATCCTCAATATCCAACCCAACCAGGATCCTCGGCTGGAGCTCCCCTACCTCCCCTAAGCGAGGCAACCCAGTAAGGAAATAAACATCATAAAGGGTGATCTCTAACCTCTCACCCCCCACAACGAATGCAGCCTCTACTGGAACCCAGAAACCCACCAATTTGTTCAGCAACTCTCTGACTGAATGCATTGGTGGAATCTGAGCGAAATTTAGGAGCCCGCCAGCAGCCAAGGCATCCTAGACACCCTGGTCGGTCCGAATCTACTCCGTGAAGTCCTCATCCATATCTTGCTCCCGCCATGATACTAGCGGCCTCCTCAACATCTTGCCAAAAGAAAAGGAAATTTTTTAGAAACAATTTGACCATTTTTCCAATAGCGATTTCGGTATCATACAACGTCCGTTTTTCAAACTATTGGTACCGTTGGATTCAACATAGCGAGAACTTCATGATATTCCTCTCCTTTTCCCGATTCCATCAGGTCCATTTTTTCGGGCAATTTTCCCATGCCCCTCATCGCCTCAATTTACGTGCCACATCAACCGTCGTCCATTTTTTACGAGTCTTATATCGCCGGATTCAGTTTTCCGTGCTCGTAATGATGCTTGAGATCATTTCTCACTCTCAGGCCCAGGGTTTTTAGGCATTTTTCCATGCCCCCTCATCGCCTCGATTTGCGTGCCACATCGGCCGTCGTCCATTTTTTATGAGTCTTATATCATCTGATTCAATTTTCCGCGCTCATGATGATGCTTGAGATCATTTTTCGCTCTCACCTCCAGATTTTTCAGGCATTTTTTTCTTCCATGCCCCCTCGTTGCCTCGATTTGCGTGCCACATCGACTATCGTTCATTTTTTACAAGTCTTATATCATCAGATTCAGCTTTCTGCGCTCGTGATGATGCTTGAGATCATTTCTCGCTCTCACCTCCAGATTTTTCGGGAATTTTTTCCCATGCATGTTGCTTGGTTTTTCAACCAAGCATGTGCAATGGTGCACCTACTAACTTGTAGTAGCAGTCTTCAAATTGAAAGCAAATACAACTATAAACTAATCTGAATCTAACATGTGCATATAACAATAAACTTGAAAAGATTTAAGAACAAGAACAAGAAACGAAATAAAAAATGACTTTTGTATTGTAATACCTCAAATGGTGAGGATGTTTGGTGTTGAGTAGCTCCAAGGTTAAGATGCTCCAGGCTCCAATGGTCTCTTCTCCAAGATTGCTACAACGGTCAAAGAAATCAAGAGATATTTTGACAGCATGAGGATAGGATGATGGATGGATGGATGGAAAGTGAGGATCCCCTATCACCTTTTTATAGTTTTTGGTGACGGGGAATACCATTGTGGTTTTGTGGAAACCAATGGTATTGACCAACATGGTATAGGGCTCTTTTCCCCCTTTTTTTTCCTTTTTTGAATATTTTGAATATTTTTATTCCCTTTTAATATTTTTGGGAGTTCTGGACCCTTTTTGATGGTTTTTGTGTTTTTTGAGGAAAAATATATATATATTGAGGGGAAAAAGGTGTATTATGGTCTTTTTGGTGACCTTTTGATGGCTTTAGAGGCTCAAATGGTGGAAAAGTGGACAAATGGGTCATGTGAATAACGGAATGAGCTAGTGAGCACTTTTTGGGTGTTAACAGATTGCCCCCTGATGTGTGAGGGCAGGAGCTCATCGTATAGCCGATAGACATCATTGTTCTTTTGTGTTTTTCCTGGGGTTTGGAGTAGATAAGTGACCGGTTAGAGACTGGATCAATGGCCCCTTGGAAGCTGCAAAAAACAAAAAATATTACATGGCCTCAATATGAATGAGGGATAATCTCTGATAATGGACGAGGCGGGCATACCCATGCTCATATCAAGACATATACATAACAATTAGTCCTGAGAAGGGGGCCTGAATAATACATAAAAAATATGCTGGTACATCATAATGGTCCAGAGTGGACACAATGCTGGGAAATACTCATGGTCATATCATGACTGATCTGAATAACTGATACACTGGAAAAAATGTAACAAACGTTCTGAAAAAGGTATTAGAAGGGTTGATGAACTGCTAAAACTGAAGGTGTCCAACATCTGTAGGGACTCAACAACTGTGAGTCTACTCTGAGGAGTATATGTAACTGTATACTCAAGGGAGTATAAAACTGGGGTACATCTGAATACTGTCACCATGCGCAACCTGGATATCTATAGGAAAATGTAACTAGCTGTTTCGATAAGTAGACTCTCAAACGTGGAAGAGTCTGGTGGTATCCAGGGTCTTCAACAATAACTGAAAGGACCAATACCCTGTGCAAGTCTCAACGATGCGATCAAGGTGTTTGAAGTCGAGTATTTGAGAAACACCATTTGGAGAGGCACTGAGGACTCCTCTCAAAATGATTCATAGGCACTCATCAGAAATGGTGATGAGTCCAAGGCACAGGGACCTCTAGGTCTATCCTCTAGAATAAATTTGGTTGGCGTCGATAGAGGGAGATCGGAAACTATCAAGGCGATGATGTTTCCTTGATAGGAGTGCGAGGTGTAGAATCGAGGTAGGATAGTACTGATGGTAGGACTGACATACTATGGGGATGGGAAATAATTGGGGTCATAGAGTGGGTGGACTCAAACTTCCTTTGTTAAGAGCATGATGACATGGTTGACCTGTTAGCATAGGAAACTGACTTGTAGGTGTGGGGATCATAGCTTTAAGGACTGGAGGGTATGTATTGTAGATTGGAGTGAATCCGGGGGGGACAAGCCGATGGATGTTGTAGAGGGACTCTCAGGGTGACATATTGCAGAATGCTCTGAACAAAAGAGACCAAAATGGGGAAGCTACCATATGAGTAGACGTGATTTGTTGTGGCGCCAAGAAGCACCATTGGGTCCTTCTTCGTAGTTTTAATGAGCTCCAAGAACGGATAAAAGTGTGCTCTGAAATGGTAATATCTTGTGGATTTTGTGAGCCCAGGACTGTTCATGCTCATGAGTGCTTTCATTTTTAAGGAGTCTGAAAGCGATAAGAAGACTTTGAATTGGTGGAGGAGTACCGTCTTGTGGATTGATGCGAGACGAAGACGGTGATTGCTCATGGTTGCTTTCATTTTTCGAGAGTCTGAAAGCGGTAAGAAGACTCCATTGGTGTTTTTTTTTGTAAGTTAGTCTCCAAGGTCCGAAAAAGCATACAATGATGCGAATGGAGAACTCTTCTAGCCGATGTGACTAGAGTATTCCTTTTTCGTAATTAGTCTACAAGGTCCAGAAAAGGGGTAAACTTATACCAGGTAGACGCCCTTTCAAATACTTTTAGCGAGCATGAAAGGAAGCAAGGTTGCTCGATGATCTTTTCATTGTTTTAGGAGTCATAGAAGAGCTTAACAGAAACTCCCTAAGTGCCTTTTTTGTAAGAGGAATTGCTCGGCCCGAAAAAGGGATAAAACTATATCGAACAAAAATGTATTGATGAGAGCGATAAATGGTTTTCAAGAATCGTCATGAGTGCGGAAACCTTAATCTGGTGACATAAAGATCATAAAAAATGGGCAACGACTGATGTGGCACGCAAACCGAGGCCACGAGGGGAATTTGAAAAAACACCAAAAAAATCCATAGGTGAGAGCGAGAAATGATCTCAAGCATCATCACGAGCACATAAAACTGAATCTGGAGATATATAATTTGTCAAAAATGGACGATGGTCAATGCGGCATGCAAACCGAGGTGATGAGGGGCATGGGCAAAAAACGCTTGAAAAAGATCACAGTTGGGGAAAGTGGGGAAGGATTTGCTTCATTCCAACCTGGCCATGTTGCTACGACATACAAGTTACCCTCTTTCAAATTCATGATGATAGGTGACTGGATAAGAGTAGTTAATATAGATCACTTTGAGTATGCCAAGAAGATACCGATTGCAGGAAAGTAACTAAGACCAAGATCAAGTGGGGAATACGACAACAAGAATCTGAAGACACCATTCAGAATCATGGCCTTGATGTTAAGCAGAATATTCGACAGAGAAAATAGAAATATATATAATCTTAGTTGGGTACCCCTTATGTATCACATTTCCTCCCATGGTACTGTTTTCAATTAGGAATATATTATATCAGAAAGTATGGCATCGACAATAGCAACAGCTTAAGGAGGAATGGCCTAGAAGAAAGCATAATTCTTCATGTCTTCATATCTTATTGATTGCATACTGGTCAGACACCCATTCCCTAAGTTGGGGTGTTTCTGGATCCCAGCCGAGACCCCACTCTATGTGGATTACCAGATCACATGGGCTCACAAGTATGCAAGCTACTACAAGCTCATATGTGAAGAACTCATCATCCCTCTATATTGGGAAATTTTTAATGAAGAACCAAATTGCTTATCAGACAATGCAATTGCAGCTATAAATGAATATGGATATTTCTACTTTTCCCCATAAGGTACTTATATTAGGATGTATGGAGGTACCAAGGACCCATCTCTAATGCCAAAATACGCTACAGATTATGTAGTACATAAAGAGGCAGTAAGACGGGTCTTCATCAATGGAGTAGGTAATTTTTTGAATGAACATAAGAAGGACTCCTATCCACCATTTACCTTTGTCATGGGGATGTATAAATTTCCCAAATTTAAAGGAGCATAGGGTTTTATCAAAGACCTAGAGGCTTTTCATTTTAGGGTGAAGGTTTTTGTAAGGAACGACAAATTACAAAAGCCGCCCAACATTGTGCGTCATGTAAAATCTATTTTGAATATACAGACCACTTCCTTAAATATGAGGAAGTGTATCGAAGGGAAAATAACATGACATAGTTAAATATACGTTTTGGTCAGAAAAGTGGCGCAGGCCCTAGCCATGCTATGGATGCTGTCAAGAAAGCTGAAGTGCTAAAGCAAATAGAAGAAATAGAAAAACTACTAGCAATAGAAGCAGAAAGACAACAAAGAGAAGAAGCGGAGAGACTACAGGAATAAGAAGCAGAAAGGAAAATAAGAGAAGAGGAATATAAGAGAAGAAAAGACAACTGAGTTGGAAAGGAAAAGGGAAGAAGAAGACAGGCTTAAGAAAGCTATGGAAGAAGGACAAACCCAAGAAGAAAGTCAGAATCTTCAAAACATGGTCATAGATCCACCAAATGTGTTTGGAATCATACTTACAAGAGGACATCTCCCCTTTGTAGATCTCGAGATCACTCCGTTCACTCCCTAAACACTCAATATAAAATTTATATATGATAGTATTCGACTCAAAAATGAAGACAATAAACAGGAGGTCAAAGAAAATACTGAAGATGGGAACACAATCGGATGTGGTGACCACTCAAGAGAAAACTATAATGTAAGGAACCCATTTATCTGCATCATAGTTGGAAAGTCATTGATGTCGATACAACTTCGACAAGTTTCGACTCGACATGACTTCGACAGGTTCTGATTTTGACACAACTCCAACAATTCTCAACTTCGACATACTGTGACACATTCCGCACCTTCGTCATGTTTAGCAATATCACAATTCATGACATCGACATGCGACCAGTGACTGTCAAACTTCGATAGACTGTCTCTCTGTCTTCCAGTCGACTGTAATGGTTTAACTCTTGAAACCATTCTAACTTCTTATTTGTAACTGAACGTAACTTGCAGGAACCTAAGCATCTCAGAATTCTATATAAGCATGTATAACATTGTAACATATATCAGCTTTTGATTTGTTTGCAAGTAATAGAAGAACAGTTCGCATTCCTACATAATGTCTATGTGTATTTGTGTTCATCTGTGTTGCGTAATCTTGCTTTTGCTCATTCTGTTTATTAACCTTCCTCCATAATAGAGTTGACTCATTCAGTCAAACTTTTGTCCCCCTCATGCTTCTTGGACACGACTCGGATCATTCGTATCAGATAACTTAGTTTTGTTCATGCTTAAGCTCTGCGTATACACTTCTCTCGAAGTTACCTGCCTTATGTTCATTCAAACTCACTCGCAATCTCATCAATCCAAGCATACATGATCTCCAGAAATGACAGAAGAAACAAATGATAGACATGCATCCGACGAGACAACACAGCTTATTGAGCAAGCTCTGGCTCGACAACAGACTGAAATGTTTGCCTAGTTCAACGCGATTCTCTTGCGATTCACTTCAACATGTGGAAGATCCTTGACAAGAACTCACTCCGATAAAATCAGTCCCTTCAAAGTGCAAATGAATATCGACATACCGAATCTTGAAGGTGAGATTGACACAGAATCCGTCGAAAATTGGGTGCAACAATTGGAATTCTATTACACTGTAAATCAAATCTCCGAAGCTGAAAAAGTCACCATTGCATCCTTAAAAATGTCAACCTATGTGCACTGCTGGTGGGAGAACCTCTCGATAAATATGGAGAAAAGTGGAGACCCCATCGACACATGGGAAAAAATCGTCGAACACATTCGAAAGGAATTTTACCCCCCGAAATACCTCGAGCAACAGTATAAGAAGTGGCAACAGTAAAGGAAATGGAAAGACCAATTAGTACAGAGTTACATCGACTTATGGAAAGACTTGGCGTCCAAGAAGAAGAGAAATTGCTTGTTCTGAAGTACGTTAGCGGATTGTCCTAGTACATTCAGCAGGAGATGGAATTTCTGACTGTTAATACGCTTGCGGATGTTGTCCACTACGCTAGCAAACTGGAAACCAAGAAGAAAGGAAAAGCATGTTTCGCGACAAAGCCGACATAAGAAAAACCACCCAACATGAAGGCATCAGCCGACTTTGACAATTCGAAATATTCTCACTCAACACCGCCAAATCCTGAGCACGGTAAGTGTAACATCCCAAATTTTGACTAACTATTTCTGATGTTATATACTGGGCTAAAAGCCCCAACACATATGATTCATTTTGATTATTGGGCATAAGTCCTAGTGCACATGATTCATTTCTTTTATAGAGTTACCTATTCGGCGTGGACCCTGACTAATGCATTATTGTTATATATTGGGAAAGAAATCCCTAATGGATTGATTTATGTTTTGTTATGTGAATTGGGTACAAACCCTAATATATTGAGATGACCCTTTTTGTTACATATTGTGCAGAGTTATGATTCACATGATTGATTTATATAGTGTGTTGAGGGTGGACTCGGGAACACACGGATGACCTACGTACTGGGCATAAGCCCCGATGTACCTAGAGGATTTTATTACATACTAGGCGTAAGCCCCGATGTATGTAGAGTGTTGGGCATTAGCCCTGAAGCACTCCAAGCTTGTAGAGTGTTGGGCATTAGCCCTGAAGCACTCCAAGCTTGATAACTGAATACCGGATCCGAGGCCATTTGTACATTCTAGATGTGCTTCACAACCACATTCTAGTACTAGTGTTGAGCGGGATGCTCTATAATTGCACTAGCGTAACGCCCATGTGAGAGTGTTGAGTTAAAGCTCTGAAGAGCACTCGGGGTTACCTGATCTTAAAAGTGTTGAGTCGAGAAGACTCTTAATAGCACTTCTATTCATCACATTTATTTAAATTGGTTAAATGAATCATTTTCTATCTATCATCAAGTACTGCGAGAACCACCATGTTAAAACAAGGGAATCCAACATGCAAGAGAGAGACCTAGAGGTACCTAACCTAGCCAATTATCCAAGCTTACCAAGACCCTTTCCAAAGAGTTGGGCCTTGTACTTAATGTTTAAAAGAAGTATTATGGTATATACATAATTAAATCAAAGAAGTTACCATGACTAAACTATTGAATAATTAGATTTAATTATTCTTATGTAAATAACATGCATAAAGGTTATGCATAAGATAGCTCTCAAGTTGTTATTATTATTAATATTATTAATAATAATATTGTTATTATTGTCTTGAAAGAAAAGATTACTTATATAAATAAAATGCATAAAGGTTATGCATAGGATAATTCTCACATTTGATATTACTATTAATGTTATTAATAGTATTATTATTTTATTATTATGAGTTAACTTAAGTTACATCTAATTATAACAAAATAAAGATCCTAGATAAACTAGGAGTAAATAATTAGTAAAATATCTTTTAAATATAGTATAATTCAAACTAAATTAAAAACTAAATATTATTATTCAAACAGCTATATTCCAAACAAAACTCACCTATATAAAGAAGGGCATATCCCAAGAGAGGGATCATCTTCTTATTATCATTCTCTTATGAACATAAGAGAATTACTCTGGAGAACCAAAGCAACCCATTGTATTTTCCAGATCTGATTCAACAGCTTATCCTAGGGCCTCTACTTCTCTTATTGCATGTTGGAATCAGCTCGGGGGTGTGAAAATCCTCACAACAGATCTAAGAGATGATATATACCTCACAAAAAGGATGAACTAGGAAAGTAGAAGAAGAGTGAACAATGCAGTGTAAAGGAGAAACAAAATTATGATACAGTAGAACTCAGATAGGCAGAATAACATCACACACTAATTCATTAATCACAATATGGACAAATAAATAATACAATGGTGAGAGGATTCGAATGCCAAGGTGGAAATTTGAATTAGACTTCATGGAGTGATCATAAGATCAATGGAGTGTCATCAAAGCACAACTAGAAGTCCTGATCATCATTAGTGGAGTCATCAATGCACAAGTAACTGTCAACCAGATGTCAAACTGAGTCTAACTAAGTGTGGTAGGTGTAACTGGCACATGGAGGCACTAACTGAATGAAGGAGGCTCAGTGCAGGGTGCATGAGGAGCTAACTGAAGTCAGAATAGGTAGTCTAGTCTCACTGGAGGTCCAACGGAGTGATACAATCAGTTAAGATTCAATCTAGCTTTAAATCAAGGAAAGACAACTAACTAAGTGAAGTGAAACTGAGTGGTAGGTGAGAGAGGGAACCTTTCACAAGTGGCTTCCTTAAATGAAGGAAGGAGGGTGCACTAAGAACTAGGAGGGATAAAACTGATCTGAAAGAAGCTCTCGGGGCTAGCTAACTGAGGGCTAGGTGCTAGGACTGATGACTGGGATGCATGCAATTGCATGCATACATGCAGAATCATGACTGCATGCATGACTGAAAATACAAAAATGGAAAATGATGTTAGGACTAGGATGGCGTATAGGAATATCCGAACACCCCCCCTTAATCCATCATGGGCCCTGGTAACTAGGACCAAATGTCACCCAATACAATGAATAATAAAGAACAGTCAATAAACTGAGGAAATGGGGAAAACCACATGGGAAAAATACCCCCTCTCAAAATAGACTGTAAGGCATGCACAAAAAATAAATGCTCCAAACTCAAGCAGGTGTGATGCTTGGTCATATGTTTGGAGGTATCTTCTTCTTGGGAAGAAGTGGATCATGCTCAAAACGCATGTGCTTGTACTTTCTCTTCAGATAGAATGTGATGAGAACAAATCCAAAAGTATGAGAATGGTCCTGGAACCTGTGATTCGAATCAGCTAAGGTAGGATCAAATACATGAATGTGTAGATAGTCTTTTGTTTTCTCCTTCGAACCATCATAGGTGAGATTATGCCAAAAAGAACCATCAAATGTCAGTGATTGCTTAGAATCCAAATCAGATCCAAAACTTGAAAAATGGTTTCTTAAGATCTCCTTTGAACCATTTGAGGTGAGATCTAAACCATAAAATGCATGAGAAATTATCCCAAGCGAATGGTAATGGCCTTCATTTTCAATAAACTTCTGAGAGCATGAAAAAATGATCTTACAGTAGTAAATAAGAGGTGATTGATCAAGGAGAGCGAATGTATTACCTCTAATGGCTGATTTGACCTCCAAAACATTCAATAGATCATGATGCAAACCAACAAACTCTTGTGCAAGAGAGGATTTAAGAACCTCTGCAGTTTGTAGAGTGTGAGCTGGCACATAATTCGAAATAGAAGAAATTTGGAGCATGAGTGTAGAATCTACAAGTTCTTCTTCTTTGTGGACAACTTCAATATGAGATATGTTTGATACTGATTCATGATCAGAGAGATCATGAAGGAGGGCGAATGCAATAGTGGGATTGCTCTCGAAATGGTTTGGACCAATCCCTTCATTTTGTTTTCCAAATATTTCAACCAGATGGGACCATAGCGCTTATGGAGATTCAGCAGAAAGGAAGTGGTGTACCATGCAATGAGACATAGCAAACATCATGGCTGTAGAGGCTCTGTCACCTTCATTTAACCAGTCATTCTCTTCTTCAGAGGATTTGAACTCTCTTTCAAAACAATAATCAAAGAGACCATGTCTCTTCAAATGTGCTATCATCTTTGGTTACCATTCATCATATTTGAATGGAGAAAGAGGAGTAATTCCTTTCGGATTCATGGAAGCTGTTTCGGAAGACCTGCAAAAAACAATAGAAAATGTCTGCAACTTCTACTACTGCAAAAGTGCATAAACTGTTGCAACTGCTGCACTCGAAATCTTGATAATAACCTGAAAAAAAACTATCATGAAGAGATAGACAATATGCTCAACATGCTCTGATACCATGTGAAAATCCTCACAACAAATCTAAGAGATGATGTATACCTAACAAAAAGGATTAAGCAGGAAAATAGGAGAAGAGTAAATAATGTAGTGTAAAGGAGCAACAAAATTATGATACAGTAGAACTCACATAGGCAGAATAACATCACACACTAATTCATTAATGGACAAATAAATAATACAATGGTGAGAGGATTCGAATTCTAGGGTGGAAATTTGAATTAGCCTTCATGGAGTGATCATCAGATCAATGGAGTGTCATCAAAGCAACACTACTAGTCTTGATCATCATCATTGGAGTCATCAATGCACAAGTAACTGTCAACCAGATGTCAAACTGAGTCTAACTGAGTTTGGTAGGTGTAACTGTCACATGGAGGCACTAACTGAATGAAGGAGGCTCAGTGGAGGGTGCATGAGTAGCTAACTAGAGTCATAATAGGTAGTCTAGTCTTGCTAGAGGTTCAACGGAGTGATACAATCAATTAGGAATCAATCTAGCCTTAACTCAAGGAAAGACAACTAAATAACTGAAGTGAAACTGAGTGGTAGGTGAGAGAGGGATCCTTTAACAAGTGGCTTCCTTAAATCAAGGAAGGAGGGTGCACTAAGCACTAGGAGGGATAAAAATGATCTGAAAGAAGCTCCCGGGGAAAGCTAACTGAGGGCTAGGTGCTGGGGCTTATGGCTGGGATGCATGTAATTGCATGCATGCATGACTGAAAATGCAAAAATGGAAAATGTTTTTAGGACTAGGATGGAGTATAGGAATATCCCAACAGGGGGGATCCAGTTAGAACCAGGAATGGTCTAAAGTTCATGGTTGGGAGGAACATGGTAGTCCCAAAGTTATCCAGTTAAAGATCATCCTACAGGTCAGTTAGGTCCATACATTTTCCATTAACTAGTGTTTGAGTGTGTAGGTTTTGCAAAGGGAATATCAAGCTTCAAGAACCAGGTATGAACTACAAATTTCCATATAGTTTAATTAGCTTTAGAAATTTAAAGTAGAAATTATTATACAACATTCATGTTTTTGTACATTAAGATGTTATTTCTTTTCCTTTATAGAGCAAGGGCCAATTGGCCTGGGCTCTTAGGGTCTGCATTTTTAAGACCATTTTCCATTTAATGTTTCTATTTAAATCAAGCTTCTTCTCTAAATGTTTCAAGGATATAGTAGGGATAGCTTAGCTATCCTGTGCTAGATACCTATATATGTAGAACCTCTATTATCAAAACTATTATTTAGAAATGTTAACACCTACAACCTCCACTTAAAAGGAAACCACATTATCCTCTTGTTGTGCATTTAAATTATTAAATTACAGTAATCTAGGGTTTAACTTTTTATTCATTAAAGATTCAAAACTTAGGATCATGAAACCAATGAATTGCAACGTAGGTTTGACTCCTTCATTATCTTTGGAAATAGAAATAACTCAGGCCCAGCTTCCAAACTATTAACTTCTACACAAAACAAAATCGTATTACTACGATGTACAGTCTTTTTATCAAAATCTTGATTAAGCTAGGGTTTAAACATTCATTCCTTCAAAACAAAACTCAGGAAATTTACAATATATATGTAAGTTTTAAACCTTAACAATGAAGTACAAACTTATATTGATTCTTAAGCATTAACAAAAAATACACAATGGAACACACATAACACAGAGATTTTCACCTAGAAACCCTTAACCGGGAAAAAACCAGCAAAACTTAGAGCCGCACTACTCCTTTTCATTATATGTTTATTCAACCATTTACAATACAATATATGGTATTCCGCAACATCTAAAACCCTAATTCGTTTACCCGAAATTAGGTTACAACCCTAATCCCTTTTACCGGGAGTAGATAGAGTACTACTGGACAGGGGATCGTGTTGTACACGCAACCACCATGTGAAGAGATATAACATTCCCAACAATATAAACATTTTAAATGCAGGCTATCCATCAAACATTTTCTTTCAAAATCACTGGTTATTATAGAATAACCTACAACTTAGAAATAAAACATCCACTGTACATATAAATTCCCAAAATAATCATTATGATTTCCCTAACGAGACTTTTCAGCATTTTGAATCTCATCAACGACAAGGAAAATAAAATGGACAAACTAAACCATTAGATTCACAAGATAGGACCCATGCAGAACTTCTTGAAGTCAAACGAGGTCAACCTCAGTTCTTTTATGCATTAATTTAAAAGGGATAATTAAAACGTAGGTCAAGGTATCGAATCCCCCTACCAACACATCAAAACTTAAGAACAGATGAAATCACTAGATACACAGCATGGAAACCCAATCATAAATTCTCAGGAAAACAACTAAACAAGCATATCTTCCCATCTAGGGTTTACAATATCATCTTATTAAATTTAAAACTCAATTCTAGACGAAACCCCACATTTCAGACAGAGCCCAATGCATTTCCCAAACACCACGATTTTTCGTATTAAAGCAGTCTTCCATTATAATATGAGCATCCTACAGAGAGTTACATAAATATTTTAGGCAGAAGTCATCCACTGGCCAACAAACTTCTAACAACAGAGCTACACCTTAAACGACTCGTATTCACATGTTCTTCAATAGAAATTACTTCATGCCAAAACAAAAACGCAGAGCCTGTATACAATAGAAATTACCAGGGCATTTCAAGATCTACCTCTCTGTTAGTGGCACGATAAAACCCTACATATAAAGGAATCATAAACACAAAACTGACAGAAGTACCCATGACCTCAACAGAGAGCTTTTTGCTAGAAAACATAACCACGACTTACTCGGTAGGAAACACAGGTAGAAAAACCCAAATACCAGTATTTTATTCAACACCCAGCATTACACGATGTGGATATTAAATCCCATTTTAAAATATTTAAATATTTATTACAGAGCTTCACTTTCAACTAAGATAGCAAGGAAGAAACCCTCAAGGGTTTACCCCTCATCAACAAAACAAACATATCATCTTCTTCTTTAAAATTGTCTTCCTTCCAACTACCGGTCCAGCCAAAGGCAACCCATTAGAAACTTCAAATCTAGTTACAGAGAGCCCAAAGGACTAAACGAAGTGCAGAATGAAAGAGCTCAAAACCTAGAGCCTTGCAACCATAACTGCAACAGGAAGGGATGAAGGATTGGGAGAACCTGGACTTACCATTCTTATGCCAAAAACCAAGCTTTTGGTCACCTATTAGCATCCAACGCAGTGAGTACCATAACCTACTACCTACCAGTGAAGCCACAAACAAAACCACAAGTTAAACTCTAAATTGAAACGAATAACTACAAGAATATGTCGAATATGTGAGTCGGAGCATGAAACCAAGGAATGTCCCTCACTACCTAAGGTTAAAGAAGTTCTGTAGGCATCCACTTCAGATGTGGAACAAGCTTACTTCATTGCACAGAAGAAACCGTGGCAGCCTCGCAATCAAGGTATGAATCAGGACCCATCATTTTTTCTGAATAATATGAATGGGATGAATAATATGAATACACAATTCCCTTCGCATTATTCTAATAATTAGTGGCATCCATCTTAGAACCTAATGCAAAATCCTAATTCTTGGACACCATGGTCGCAACAGTCAAACAATCAAGCTCCATGGAATTCCAATTGGAGAAATTCTTACCAAGGAAATAACTTTCCCCATCACCAAACTCAGTATCAATAGTAACCTCCTCAACAATATCCTCACCAACAATACCAACAGCCATAGCTGCAATTCCAAAACAATGTCGCTCCTACGAATGCACCACTTCGACGATAGCTACCTGCACAACCTAACCCAAACCCGAACAATAAAGTAGTCCATCAGTTTGAGACTTCCAACATGCTTGCGTATTCCATTTCCCAAGTTCCCTGCAACGACATACACTTACGATCAGGGAGGGTAGTGGAATCCATCATCACTGAGGATGTTCCATCCCAAGTGACTGAAAATGGAGTGAATCAGCACTATGAGAATATGATTCATTCAGCAATCCCCATTATTGAGGATGCTGACATTCCTACCGAAACAGGGGATGAAACTTAGGAAGTAACAAACGATGAAGCACAACCTACACAATTGATGAGAGAACCATTATACTTGGAACGATTGGCCATGCAGAGTGGAACAAGCTCGATTCAATCTCTTAAGGGAATTGAAAATTTTGTATGTCAAGATTCCACTATTACAAGCCCTCCATGACGTGCCCATTTATTCTAATATTGTTAGAGGTTTGTGTGTCAAGAAACCAGGAAGAAAACTTAGGGATCCTCCCACTATCCACGTATTCGGCAAACTTTCCAAATTGATAATGGGGTAGAATCCTGTGGAAAAATACGATGACCCTGGAAATCCTACTGTGACAGTTCACATAGGAAACACACAAATCCCCAACGTCTTGGTAGACTTAGGCACGGCTATTAACGTTATGACCATATAATTTGTGAAGAAACTTGGGCTCACTAACCTAAGGCCTACCCCTACCATTTTGGAACTTGTAGAAAGATCAACAATCAAGCCTGAGGGGATCCTAGATGACCTAGCAATCTTTGTTGAATTGTGGGAATACCCTGCGGACTTCTTGGTGTTACAGCCGAAGTCTTAGTTGGGGGGACACCCACTGATCCTCGAAAGACTGTGGTTGGCCACAAAAGATGCCTATATCAACTGTCGGTTAGGATCTATGACCATCTCAGATGGGACTGAGATCAAAATCCTAACCTTATACCCTCCAGCTAGACCAAGCATAGAAGCTGAAACTCCACTTTGGGTAGATTTGGAGGAGGATGAAGGTGTTCAGCCATTATTAACGATAGGGAGAGCCTTAATGTTTAAAGATGAAATAGAAGACAATACCATTAACAGTTTCATCAATGAGCCCACGTCCGTTAATAAGCATGTTTACCGAATTCTCGCCAGTACATTTGATGAGAAAGAACAAGAAAATCTTATAGAAGAAACTCTAGTCAGTGATGCCAGTATAATTCCAGTACTCAAAAATTCGAAAAGTGTTCTAGTAGAAATTGAGCTAGGGAAAACAATGAACATCAATCCAAACCTTACGCCCAGTGAGCTGGAATAGCTAATCACTCTACTGAAACAACGAAGAGGAGCTTTCACTTGGGAGTACACAGACATGAAATGTATTCCTTCTAATATGTGCACCCATCACATTTATATTAAGAGTGACTCCAGGCCTGTCTGTCAACCACAACGAAGGATGAACCTGAACCTAAGGGACATAGTGAAAGAGGAGATCCAAAAAAAATTTGAAGTAGGATTTATATACCTGATTTCAGATAGTGAGTGGGTTTCTCCACTCGTGATTGTGCCAAAGAAGAATGGGAAATGGAGGCTTTGCGTGAATTACAGAGAATTGAACAAAGCAACGCAGAAGGACCACTTTCCCTTACCTTTTATCGATCAGGTCCTTGATACTTTGTCTGGGAAGAAGCCTTTTTTCTTTCTGGATGGCTTTAGTGGCTATAACCAAATCTAGATTGCTCCAGAAGACCAAGAGAAAACCACTTTCACCTGTCCCTGGGGTACTTTTGTATACCGGGTACTTCCTTTTGGGTTATGTAACGCACCAGCCACATTTCAGAGAGGAGTGATTGGAATCTTTTCAGAGATGGTAAATGATTGCATGGAGGATTTTATGGATGAATTTACTCCATATGGTGATAGTTATGAAGAAGCACTAAAAAATTTAGAAAAGGTCTTGAAATGCTGTGAACAAAGCCAACTCTCTTTAAGCACTGAAAAGTGCCATATGATGATGAGAGAGGGCATAGTTCTTGGGCACTTAATCTCTTCTGATGGTATCCAGGTAGATCCATCCAAAATCAAGGTAATTGAAAATATACCAACTCCTAGAACACAAAAAGATGTACGTAGCATCTTGGGGCATGCTAACTATTATAGAAGGTTCATAGAATTTTTTTCCAAACTAGCTTCTCCTTTATTTACTTTGTTGATGAAGGATGCATAGTTTTTTTGGAATGATGCATTCCAAACAGCGTTTACTGAGCTAAAGAAAAGGCTATCTACAACACCCATCTTACAAGGGCCCAAATGGGATCTGCCTTTTCATATTTCTTCATATGCTTCAGACACTGCCATTGGAGCAGTTTTAGGACAGCAATAAGGTAATGCTCCTTATGCAATTTATTACATTAGCAAGAACTTATCTCCTGCTGAACGCAACTATACTGTCACCGAGAAAGAATTCCTTGCCATAGTTTATGCCATCAACAAATTTAGACATTACATTACTAGATACTCCACTTTTGTGCACATTTATCATTCTGCCATCAAATATTTAATGAATAAATCAATCACGAATGCTAGAGTTACTAGATGTCCGTTACTATTACAGGAATTTGATATCACAATTATTGATAGACCAGGAAAGGAAAACGTTGTTGCAGATTTCTTATCTCGACTTACTAACAGTGATGACAATTTACTAGTCGAAGATTCCTTCCCTAATGACCATTTGTTTGTGGTATCAGCTCATTCCCCATGGTATTTAGATATTGCTAACTTTTTGGCTGCAGGTAAGCTCCCAACACATCTGTCGAAGAGAGAAAAAGGAAAAATCATACAACAGAGTGCTAGGTATTGCTGGATTGATGGACATCTTTTCTGCACAGGGCTTGATTTAGAAATCAGAAGATGTGTTAGAGAAGATGAAATTTTTAGTATCCTTAAAGCTTGCCATGATGAGCCCTGTGGGGGGCATTTTGCTGACAAAAGGACAGGTCATAAGGTCTTGAGAATGGGTTATTTCTGGCCCACATTTTTCAGGGACGCAAAGAAGTATGTTTAGGCATGTGATATCTGCCAAAGGATGGGCCTACCCAACAGATTAGATGAAATGCCTTTGCAACCACAGCTCGTGGTTGAACCATTTGATAGATGGGATCTAGATTTTGTAGGGCCTGTAAACCCTCCCTCAAAACAGAAAGTTAACATCTTGGTTTGCACAGATTACATGACCAAATGGGTGGAAGTTGTAGCCTTGGTTAAGGATAATGATCAGGCTGTGATTGATTTCTTGTATGAAGAAATTTTTACTCGGTTCAGAGTACCCAAGGAAATTATCATAGATGGTGGACCGCAGTTTGTGTCTCAAAAACTGGAAGCGCTGTTACAGAAATTTCATATTCAGCACAGAATAACCTCGCCATATCATCCACAGGCCAATGGCCAAGTGGAGAGTTCAAACAAGGTCATCGAGGCTATTTTGACAAAGATCGTGAAAATCCATCGTAAATATTGGGATGAGAAACTTCCAGAGGCACTATGGGCCTATCGCACTACATGGCGTAACACCATTGCTTTTCCCCCCTATGAATTGGTGTATGGTAACCAAGTTGTTTTCCCAATTGAATTTGAAATCAGGACTTTGAAAATAGTTGTAGAAGCAAATATGGATTTATCAGAAGCACAGAGGAACCGATTGAATCAGCTTAATGAATTGGATGAAAAGCACATAGCAGCAGTAAATCGTACAACTTTAATCCAACAACAGCGCTCTAAATGGCATGATAGATTCATAAAGAAGAAAGTATTCCAGGAAGGAGACTAGGATCTGTTATATGATTCACGGTTTAAGAGGGATTTCAAGGGCAAGCTACGCACTCGTTGGTTGGGACCTTATCAAATAGATCGAGTATTTGACAATGGAATAGTCCGATTGATCACCATTGATAAAAACAAGACACCATTATTTGAAAATGGTCATCGGCTGCGACTGTATCACAAACTGATCTCAAAGGATGCTTTCGTTTCAGATGTTGCAGCTGATCCAGAATATCAGTTAATGCTAGGGAAGGGATTTTTCTCAACCCCTGTGAATTTTGAAGAACTACAATATCCACATAATTTGTACATAAATAATTTATTTTTCATTCTGTATTTTATCTATTTTTCATTTTGGACTTGATCGGGTTTGTTTTGAAGAATTGTGTGCAGGAATTAATTGGAGGAACAACAGTTGTGACTGGGCCACACGATTGCATGAACCTTACATTGTTTCTTGATCTAATAAATCTCTTTTGAAGAAGATGGATGATTTGTTAGTTTTCAGTAGCTAGCTGAAAAATCCGCCTATTACCCATTTTGCACAGCTACGACTCCTTACCTTGCTCATTCTTCCAATTTTCGCAACTATAATCCTGCTATTTTCCATTCAATTCACTTTCCCAGCAGCTGCAACTCCGCTACTTTTGCTTATTTTGCCAAGTTTCGCAGCTGCAACTCCATTATCTTTATCCCCATCGATTTTTCTAGCAACTGTGACACCGCTATTTTTGCCATTCCGCCAAGTCTAGCAGCTACGACTCCACTATTTTCATTTCATTTTTTCCTTTCCCAGCAACTGCGACTCCACTAAGTTTTTCCTATTCTGCCAAGTTTAGCAGCTGCAACTCTGCTATTCCCATTTCATTTTTTCCTTTTCCAGCAGCTGCAACACCGCTATTTTTTCCTTTTCTCCAAATCATTGTAGCTAGAACTCTACCATATTCCTCTGAAATCTGCTCAAGTCTTCATTCTTATTCATTATCTGCAACTCCACTAGATTGTCTACCTTTTGGAACAGTCTCACCGCTAATAATCTGACCTGGCTCGAATTTAAATGATGACTCCACATCCCGAATGATAGTCTACCAGGAATGAAGGAAATTATTGGGCCGTCTTATTTTCCTATCAGCATGAATGTACTTATTGTCTTGGTTGGAGGTGTCCAACTCATATTGGCACACGCGTATTCTACCAGAGATGCGACTGTGAAATGTCATGCCACGACAGAGTGGCGGCTTGAGCATTAATTTTGAAGGTACGGGTTCTAACTATAATCATGATTAGGCATCTATTGACATCACAAGCAATAATGGTTATACTTGTTATTTACCCCTGTCATCGATCCATAGCAAATCAACTAAACCAAAATCATGTTTAAAGCTTTTACCCGTACTTATGATTTGACCGTCGTTTTACCTGACTTGTGCGATAATCCTTCCACGGGTTTTATCCCAAAACTAACTATGCCACCTTTCCAAAAATGCTCAATTCAAACTTCGACTATCCATCAACCGTGTCTTCATGCAGTCAGTTCGATGTTCGAAACTGTAACTGGTGTATTCGTTACAATATTTCACAAAAAAAAGCTTAGTGGTATGGGTATCCCTGTGAGGTATGAGCCTTTAATAATAGAATATTTGTATAAGAACATAGATGTCTTTGCTATCTTTCAAGAAGCAGGGTGGACAAATTATTTTCAACGCTTGAATGGTTTTCATGAGGAAACAACCCTTGAATTTGCTCAAAAATTGATGAGCACTCATTCAGAGGTTCAAGGCATAAGGGTAGATGTTTCAGAGGTAATCCTGGTGGAGGTAACGGGACTTCCAATAATCGGGAAGCGCTAGTTTAGTTGAAAACGCCATCACCCGACTACAATAGAGGATTTCCTGGTGGCAGGGGAGAGTGTTCGACCACGGGACAGAGGAATAGCACTGGATACTCTTCCGAGTCCTTTGGACCAAGATGCACTCTTCTTAAAGAAATATATTACATGTGAAGGGAAGTACAATGTTTTTTACATTTGTGAATTTTTCCTCCTATCACATTTACGTTATCGTAAGCTCCTAAATATGCCATACTATATTCTTAAATTCTTCCAATGCATGGATTATTATGCTAAAAGAGCTCAACACCCCTTATCATCCCTCTCAAACCATGGGCTAATTAAATTATTGGTCTTACGGGCCTTGGCATATAACAAGCTGACCTGGGGGAAACTTCTGGTTTGTCTAGGAGCACCCCGTGAATTATTTTCAAAGATAGTGGATGAGGATTGCAGCTCCTCAAACTCGGTTGGGGGGAATATTGGAACACCAGAAGTTCGATTGGAGGATGAAGAGGATATTGAAAATGAGGAAGCTAAAATCGCAACAGTAGAAGAGGAACGTCAAACGAAAGTAGTAGCAGAAAACGGTCTAGAAGCTCTGAATGTGGAGACCTTCCCTGAAATAAGAAGAACTTTAATTTGAAAGGAGGATCCGAATTTTCAGAATTTACTTCAATTTGATCTAGGATCTTAGCTGAGAGAACAACGTGTACAACAAATCTAAAACATATCAATCATGGACACAATAATGCAAGCACACAAGAGACACATAGTTTACTTGGGGAAAACCATAAAGGTGAAAAACCCCAATAAATTCCTCAGAGATAAATGGAGCAATGATACAACCAGAATACAAGAGATAGTATTCTCCTAGCAGCAGAGCCTCCTCCTCCACAAGTGCTCCACTCTCCCAAGTGTGAGTGAGAGAATAGAATATGTGTAAATGAGAGAGACACACTCTCTATTTTTACACTAACTTGACTTGACCTATACTCAACTAGGTCGGCCTCAACTTAACCACTTAACATAATGCTGACTGGGCCGACCCCCACTAGGGTGGTCTAATAATCCTTTGACCCACATGGCCGACCCCCAATAGGGTGTTCTAATAACCCTTTGACCCACATGACTTATACAAGGCCGACCCCAACAAGGTGGTCTAACAACCCATCAAGTATAAGTTATGACACTTACAATATAAATGACGACACTTTCGCATAGAGAAATAATAACATCTCTATAGGAATACAATATACATATATGTGAAATACATTCTGAAGTTACATAAACATCAACACTCCCTCTTAACTAGGAAGGTATTTCTCAACACAGGTCTTCTAGCACAAGTCATCTTCTCTGGATCATCGTCACTGGATAATCGTCATCGAGTCATCATCATCGTCACTGCTGTTTCTATCTCAATCAATCTCTGAATCTACTCGTCATAGGAAGTTCTAGAGAGCCAGTCCTTTTTCATGCTGGATGTAGGACCACCACCTGCAGGTCTTCGTCATCACTGGCCATACTGTGGAAATCTCAGGACTTATTACGTGCGTCACAAAACCTTAAAAGAGTCTCTTGACTAACAAGAACCCTAAAGAGCATCTGAGGCCTTTTTCATCCTGCCTATATCTCTAGGACTTATTGCATGTGACCCCACCACAAAACCTCGAAAGAGAATCCCAGGACTGATTATGAGCACAAGGCTCAACCTATCGGATCTCCCAGGGCACAAATTACATGTGGTCACCACAAAACCTTGAAAGAGCATCCCAGGACTGATTACGAGCACAAGGCTCAACCTATCGGATCTCCCAGGGCACAAATTACATGTGGCCATGGAAAAACCTCGAAAGAGCATCCCAGAACTGATTACGAGCACACAGCTCAACCTATCGGATCTCCTAGGGCACAAATTACATGCCATAGGACAAAACCTCGAAAGAGCATCTGCCAGATATCCCAGGGCACAAATTACAT
Source organism: Larix kaempferi (assembly GCA_027924585.1). NCBI lineage: Eukaryota > Viridiplantae > Streptophyta > Pinopsida > Pinales > Pinaceae > Larix > Larix kaempferi. The sequence continues at coordinate 1,438,925 of BSBM01000293.1, forward strand.
GCCATAGAAAAAACCTCGAAATACTATCTGCAGATCTCCTAGGGCACGAATTATATGTCCTCCCAAGCAAAACCTCGAAAGAGCATTTGCCAGATATCCCAGGGTACAAATTACATGCCATAGGAAAAACCTCGAAAGGCTATCTACAAATCTCCCAGGGCACAAATTACATGCTTATCTGCACAACCTGTTCCACGGCCACAGAGTATCAACCTGATACTCACCATACATCATTCTGATGTACACATTATCATCCTGATCATCATCACTGCAACATCCTGCTGCATGTCATCTGGAGAAACATCCTAAAGCTCGTCATCCATGATCATCCTGATCATACAATGCATCTACCTGATGCATACCAAGTATCTACCTGATACATATCATCATACATGATCCACCTGATCATATAGTGTATCCACCTGATACAAATACAAATACATGATACATATCACCATACATGATCCACCTGATCATACAATGCATCTACCTGATGCATACCAAGTATCTACCTGATACATATCATCATACATGATCCACCTGATCATACAGTGTATCCACCTGATACAAATACAAACACATGATACATATCACCATACATGATCCACCTGATCATACAATGCATCTACCTGATGCATACCAAGTATCTACCTAATACATATCATCATACATGATCCAGCTGATCATATCCAACATCCAGCATGATGCGTACATATATAAATGATCCAACTGATCATATCCAACATCCAACATAATGTGTATACCGAGCAGTAACTGGAGCATCGTCCTGATGCTCATCATCCAATGCTTACATCCACAGCCATGTGAAGGATCCTCCTTCCAACATGCTTGGAATGGCTTCTGCAAATGTGTCCATCACTTCTTCCTCGAAGTGTCATCAATCTAAAGAACACCAAGCCTCTCCCTGAAGTACTCGAACTTCACCCTGGCTAGTGGCTTCGTCAGCACATCTGCAATCTGCTCGTCCGTCGCAATGTACAGGAGCTTCACAGCTCCTCTCTGCACCATATCCCTGATATAGTGATATTTGATCTCTATGTGTTTCGACCTGTCATGAAACACTGGGTTCTCGGATAGCTTCACACAACTCTGGTTATCACAAAAGATACTAGTAGCATCCAACGGGAGATCAAATAACTCAGACAGTAGCTTCCGTAGCCATACTGCCTCATAACTAGCTGAACAGGCTGCAACATACTCTACCTCAGCTGTACTTAGTGCTACGCAGGACTGATTCCTGCTGAACCAAGAGATCACACCTGATCCCATACTGAAGCAGCACCCAGATGTGCTCTTCCTATCTGCAGCACTTCCTTCCCAATCTGAATCAACATAACCCTGTAGGTTAAACTTTTGATTCGCTTCATACTTGAGTCCATAATCCACTCTACCTTTTAGGTACCTCAGAATATGCTTTACAGCAACCAAGTGAACACTCCTCGTATCCATCATGAACTGGCTCAATGTGTTCAACGCAAAGAAAATATCTGGTCTCATGTTTGTCAGGTACATCAAGGACCCAATCATCTGACGATACATAGTGATATCAACCGGCTCAGAAGCATCACACGGAAGCTTCAGGTTCGATGCCATAGGTGTGGCCATAGCCTTGCATTCCATCATCCTGAACCTCTTCAGGATCTCTACTGCATACTTCCCTTGTCCAAGGAAGATTCCATCTGCACTCTGCCACACCTCCATGCCAAAAACATATAGTGCATCATCCCCAAGTTCTTCAACTCGAACTCGGCAGCAAGCTTCCGCTACGTGTCGACAATCAATCTATCTTCACTTGTAATAAATAGGTCATCCATATACAAAAGTAGTATCACTGGATTGCCTTCCTCAACCTTGTAGTAAAGGTTGGAATCCGCTTTACTCTTGGTAAAGCCCAAACTGGATAGAAAGCTATCTATCCTACAATACCAAGTTCTGCACATATATATGACTACACCATTCAAGAAGGCTATCTTGAAATCCATCTGGTATATCTTCTATTTCATCACTTTTATATTTCTCTATGCTGCCATCTGCAGCATGCTTGATCTTGATAGATCCATATGGAAGTCATAACAAACTTCCCTTCAGGTCTTGGGACTACATCCCAAACATCATTCTTCATGATCGACGGATCATGGCATTCTTCCCATATCATGGGAACTTCAATATCTTCAATATATAATTTTGTTGTTGAACAAATGTTGTAGTTCTTCTTTTGTAGGTGAAGGTATATGATCTTTCCTACAAAACAAGTTAAATTGCATGATTAGAAACATCTCATAATTTTCAGAAAAATTCTTACACATAAAGAAATATGTCATACAGTCATACAATTCTCTTAGCCAATGCTTCAATACAACATTTATCCGTAACTTTCTAGATGCCTTCCAATCTCTACCAGAACATTGTTAAGAGTGTGCACAACTCCTAACATGTCAGCAAAGAGGTTTCATTCTAGATAAGTAGCAATGGAATGTTGTACAGTGCCATAGGCCACTTACCCATCAAATGCATATTAGTAGTAAGCTATTCATTAATGCAATCATTCTAATATGCATAATACACATCCTAAATGTAGGAACATAAGCATATACATCATTGGATAATATTATTTAAACAAACAAGTATGTAAGGAATGGTAATTAAAATACTTATCTTTGTTTGTTTGTTGGGTGAACTCCCTTTGAGTCTTTGCTTCCTTGCATGAGCTGCTAAAGTAGCTTCTTCTACACCTTTCCGTTGTGGAATGCAGAAGGATGGTCAAATCCCTCTTGTTATCTGCATCCTTGCAGAAACTACTTGAATATGCTCCTTTGCTTTCTTCCAGGAACAACTGGTGTGTGCTCCCTCTTGATCTTTGCTTCCCGGATTACCTGTTCTTGAACTTATATCCATCCTTAATCACTATGCATGCTTATTAGTATCATCATTGTGTTATCCTTGAGGTGTCATACATAATCACACATTTATTAGTATAATCTTAATACTATCAAAGCACAATAATCTTAAACATGTATATTCATGATCATTCACAGATAATAAACATTAGTATTCAAGGTTTCAGGGAAGTCTTCTTTTACTCATACATATTTTTATTTGATCATAGGACTCTTCTGGTTAGTTGAATCATCAATCAAGATAAGAGATATAATATGCATAAAACCCATGATTATTCAAAACAATACCTTCATGATTCTTCTGGTTAGTCATATCATCAATTATGGTATGAAACATAATATGCATACAACCATGATTATTCAAACCTATGACTTCATGAATAATCATTACCAACAACACAACAGTATAAGATCCTAACACAAGGTAGGATTCTAGCTTGATATAGGAAAAACATACCTGGATTAGCATGCTAGCTAGTTATGTCTAACATACCCGCATAATGTCTTCTGGTTCTCTTCAGTGACTTGTGCTAGTAACCTGCATGTCTCATAAGTTAACCATTGTAGAACCAAGTTATACATACCTCGAAAGTAGATCTTCTATGTGATCCATGACAATGGATGAATCTTTGTCTTCATGTCACCATGAGCATATGTTCTTGAAGTAGAACATGATTTGACTTTCTTGGTGTACCTTTTGTGTTAGCAAACAATCATAAACCTCATACAACATCACAATGCATTAGTACAATCATAAGTGGCAAAACCTTAATCAATGAATATCTTCTATTAAGGTGATACGACAAGTCCAGTAATTAATCAAGATTGTACTGTAATGATATCAAGACAAACATATGATAAAATTAACCATGAAACATACCTGTAAGCCATACCTGCCAAGATTGCTCGTAATCTTCTTATGGAAGGCCTTAGCCTCATCTCCTTCTAAAACAGGAACTTCTTCACTTATGCAGGTGACCAATCCATCCTCTTCTAGGATTAACCCAATCCACTTGATTTGCAGGAACTGGATCTGGAGCTGTAATAGGGTTTGTTAGAGAAACCCCAAAAATTCAAACTTTGAATTTTAAACTTCTGAAAGGATAGAAATATGCGCCTTGATGAGCTGATCAAGCTGGTATATTCAGAATTTGAAAACTGCAAAGTTTCACTCCTCAATTTTGCCTTTGAAACTTTCGGATTCACTGGACGTGACCTCGAACTAGGGTTTGATGAAGCCCACTCTTCTGCCCAATCAAAAGGTTTGATCCAAAGCTCTAAGCTTCTATTTTTATGAGGAGCTTCTAGCCGTGGTCACAGATTTCAAAAATTCCCATTTTTGCAGAAGCCGTAATTTTCCACTTTTCTGATCAAAGTCCCGAACTAGGGTCTGATCAAGCCTGGCCTTCTGCCCAACCAAAAATTCTGATCTTGGTCTCTAAAATTTGATCTTGATGAGTAGGATCCAGCCGTGGTCTTCGATTACAAAAATTCCAACTTTCTCCAAATCCCTAAATTCCAAAAGCAATGAATGAAGGTACTCAAAAATAATTCTGTTTTGACAGAAATATGTACCTGATTGTTTCTGGTGTAATTCCTAACTTTTCCATCCACAGGGTCTGAAAAAATTTCCTGAGATATCCCCACATGTTGTATTTCCATCCCGACAGGTCTGACCTCAATTGGATTCTCTGAGAGAGAGTTATGCCAAGTGCCGCAACGTGACCTGTTTATGGGATAATATAGGAGAGAGAACTTGTACAGCGTGCCACATGTCACTGTTTCAACTTCAGCCTCTAAACAATTTTCTTGAGATATCCTGATCTGTTATCTTTCCATCCCGATAGGTCTGACCTCAATTGGATTCTCTGAGAGAGATTTATGCCAAGTGTCGTAACGTGACCTGTTTATGGGATAATACAGGAGAGCGAACTTGTACGGCGTTCCACGTGTCACTGGTTCAACTTCGGCCTCTAAACAATTTTTGTGAGATATTGCAGTCTATGTACTACCTGTAACTTTTTACGAAATTTCATTTGGAGCTTCCTAGCCAAATTTATGACCTTTTTCCCAAGGTCACCTGATTTTGACTCAGATCTGGAAGAGGCAGAAACCCTATATTGTACAGATCATAAATCACAAAGTAAAACGAATTAGAGGTTTTTCTTTGGACACAAGGTACATGGGGATCTGAAATTCGACCTGTAAAAGTTTCAGATCCGAAAAATTCTCCAAAATGGATTTATAGAGAAAGTTCTACGATGAATAGTTTTTGCTATATCAAGCCCTAGCATCGTAAGTGCAACAAGTGTCATACATGCCATATCAGGCCTTCTTTCAGGCTAGCTCTGATACCATGTTAAATTTTCAGAATTTACTTCAATCTGATCTAGGATCTTAACTGATAGAACAACATGTACAACAAATCTACAGCATATCAATCATGGACACAATAATGCAAGCACACAAGAGACACAGAGTTTACTTGGGGAAAACCATAAAGGTGAAAAACCCCAATAACTTCCTTAGAGATAGATAGAGCAATGATACAACCAGCATACAAGAGATATTCTTCTCCTAGCAGCAGAGCCTCCTCCTCCACAAGTGCGCCACTCTCCCAAGTGTGAGTGAGAGAATAGAATATGTGTAAAATGAGAGAGACACACTCTCTATTTATACACTAACTTGACTTGACCTTTACTCAACTAGGTCGGCCTCAACTTAACCACTTAACATAATGCTGATTGGGATGACCCCCACTAGGGTGGTCTAATAACCCTTTGACCCACATGGCCAACCCCCAATAGGGTGGTCTAATAACCCTTTGACCCACATGACTTATACAGGGCCGACCCCAACAAGGTGGTCTAATAACCCATCAAGTATAAGTTACGACACTTACAATATAAATGGCGACACTTCCGTATAGAGGAATAATAACATCTCTATAGGAATACAATATATATATATGTGAAATACATTCCGAAGTTACATATACATCAACATGAATGTGGAGACCTTCCCTTAAATAAGAAGAAATTTAATTTGAAAGGAGGGATTTGGCCCTGTTTCTAAGGCGACAGGATTTTTTCTACCATAGAGGAGAAAAGAATGGATAATAAGAAAAGGCCAGACATCCATCCCAGCAAAAAGGAGAAAAATTAAAACGGCTACTACAGCAGAAGCAGTTCAATTTATTGGGGCAGAAATCGGGATTCCCATCTTAAAACCCCGACCACCTGCTGATACACAAGAACCTGTTGTAGAAGAACCTCAAATAAAGAATCTTATGTTTGAAAATGAGTTGTTAAAGGAGGAGGTGCAAGTGCTTCATGGAGAACTAGAAAAATGGAAGGAGACATGCCAGAAACACACAAAGAAATATGCGAGTTCAATGGTGGAAGCTACAGACCAATTAGGGAATTTATCGTCCATTCCGGGGAATGAAGGACAACCAAAAATGATATGCTCGGAATGTGGAGATATTTTTAATATGGAAGGAAATAAAGTTACAGTAGTGGACCTAACATTACAGAAACCCTCAGGAGCAAGACAATCAAAGGAATTATCCCAGGGCACAGCCGCAGTGTTTCAGGAACATTGAACCGATTCAGCAGGACAAAAGAATCAAGAAATAGGATGTTGTTACACAAGAACCAGCACCCTCAAAATTTCTTTTTTTTGTTGGAATTACAACTCAGGAAAAAGATGCTTAGACGGGGACATAAGGAAAAGATATTGTTTTAGAAGGACCAACACAATTTAAAATTTGGTGAGTTCCAATATAACACAAAGCTGCTAAGGGTAAGTAGAGGCTGTCACAAAAGTACCAGTGTTTCCAATGGCTAATTGTCAAAATTGATTCCTTCAACTCACTTGCATAATATGAACGAGGATCAGCGTCAGGATCGAACTAATTGGTTGTTGCATGTGGACATGCAATTGGATAGTTGGGGGGATATGTTGGGCCCTGGAAATGCCCCTTTTGACCATACCTATTACATCATTTTGCCCTGTTACACCCTACTTTCATAAACCATATACATGCCTTTTTCAAGATCAATCAACAATCCTTACAAGGTATAATTCATTATTGTTTCATTTAATTAAATGCCTAAGATTGTTATGGTTATGAATTCTAGCCTTCGATTTATGCTAACTTGTGTTGATTTCATTTAGTTAAGATCAAATCACAGGTGTATCAGTTGCAATGCCTTGGGAAAGAATCATACAAGGTGCCAGCTGTTACTCTTCTGATTTGATTCCTCATATTTTGAGGGACAGCGCATCTCTCCACGTGAAGCTGTAACAGGTCGCTGAAACAAAGCATAGCTGTAACAGACAGGACACCTCCGAATTTTATAAACCGTTGATCCATTGACTGCCAGTGTAACAGCATCCTTCATGATTAACGACCTCATTCATTATGGTTGTAACAATTTAGTTGTAACTCTGCAGCACGAAGATTAGAGATCTTCATTGCTGCACAAAATTAGTGGATCACGAACTGTATTTTGCATGTATAAATATGGGAAGGCTTTCAAAGTTCGGGGTTGGATAATTATCATTTTGTACGAGCTGTAATAGAGAACTGAGACTGTGAATTACCATCTTTAATGAAGAGCAGAGTTACCTCCATTTTTGTGTCTTAATTCATGGCAGTTCACAGTGTCTCTGTTAGAAGGCTAGGGCCCGTCTTCTCACAGAGATTGCCAAGTTAAGTAGGTAGATGAATTTATTTATTTCCTATTGTGTGTTTATGGAATTTCATTAGGCGTATTTTAGATAGCTGCAACAGAGATTTATAATTGCATTCTTTATTGGTAGTTTATCCTTTGCATTACGAATAGATGCAATTGCATGGTGTGATAGTCGATTGTGTAGGTTAGTTTTGATTATGTATGTGTGTTCAATAGATGTTACATCCAAGCTCATCTTCCATTCTTTTCAGCCAGTTATGCTTCTTAGGATTTCCAATGGTTATCAATTTATATTTCAAGCTTATTTTTTAATTATGGTCGCTATTGTATCTTTAATTGAATTCATAGATTAGGCAGATTATGTTTGAGTTACAGTAGTTGTTGCACGAATCATTTTGGTAAAGATTGAATATTGTAGTTTGATAATTATAGGATTTAACTTCTTGCAAAATTAATCTAGTTCATTTCTATTCTTAGATCAGTGACTACTAGGTTGATTTCTGTAGGAAAGTAGTTGCACTTTGAATTCCTAGATGTATGAGTTAGATTAGTTTTCTTTATGGAATGAGTTTGGCTGAGCAGATAGGTAGGATTATTATCTCTATTCACTTGATCAAATACTGGAAATGTTTATGCATAGATTGTGCTTATTTCCATTGAAATAAAAGACCTCCCTAGGTTTGACAATTTATATTGAGCATCCTGTGTGTTAGTTGTAATTAATTGACATATAGGGTGACCAACATTTATGATGGTTTAAATATTTAGAAATGCTTGATAATTGATTAAATATCTTAGGAAATTTGTGTTAATTTTTTCATTTCTGACATTGGAACTCACCATTTCATAGTAAGATAGCTTGTTTAATGTAGATCTAACCCTACACTTAAATCTAGTACCAGATTGGAAACCATACTAAGTTGAATTTTATTGAAATTTTCTTCATTTTAGATGTTCTAATCCTTTTAGATCTACTCCATTTCAGCCTTAATATCCATCCAAGAACCTTTGATGCAGGTGTAGAAGCCCCAAACCGGCCTAAATCCACCCTCCAACTCAGAAAATCCTTCAAAATTGAGCCCGGATCTCGATTTTCCTTGATTTAGAAGGTTGTCGCACCCTACATGTGTCCACAGAGTGACGTAGCACCCTATCCACTAGAAAACTACGACATTGTCTCACTTCACCTGTGTTTAACCTACGATGACCCACTGTTGTCGCTTTGTTATGTTCGATACTTTGTGTTGATAGAGTTTGTGAGTTTTTGGATGCATGTTCTTCATCCTTGTCTTGATTTTTGTGATCTTTTATTTATGGATGGGATTAGGAACCTCTTATATTAGATTTTAAGCCTCATTTAGATCCCCCTTTGCTTAAGATTTGGAAGATTTTTAAATAATTTTAAAACTTTCTTGTTTCAAATTTGCAAAAATTGCTAGAACTAGTTTTGAGATTTTACTATTTTAGGGATACCTTTAGGCTGTTGGAATATTAAATCTTCCTACCATGTCATTTGATTACATTAGATTCATTAATTAATCTCCTATGGTTAATTACTATGTAATAGACTAGGAAATTTCCTTGTGTGGACCACAAGGAAACATAGGGGGACCACAATACATCCAAGGTGTGGACCACAAGTGACTAGGCTACTTGGGAGCACTTCCAAAAGATTATGGATAAGATTTTACTAGGAAATGCACATTTATGAGTTTTTACTACTTTTTACAGCTTTTTCCCCCATGGGGAAAAGCTAGTCACCTAGGAAACTTGTTTTTTACACCCATGACACTCCACAATGTTTCCGCTTCTCAAATTTCATATTTGGCATTTTGTTTCATCATACATCACCTTCAGCTCCCTAATTTAAGAATTCGTGGGCTCTTGGAGAGATTTGGAAAGCATACTTGCCACCTACGAGGGATGAGCATATTTTTAGGAAGTTTGATGATGGAATGATACTATTGGGATCCTTATCCATTTGGATCTCTATTGTAATGTTTTATAACAGCATCCTATCAATTTCAGAAGGTTGGCTGAATTATTTTGTTCATGAGAAGTTAATACAAAATTCCATCTTTGTGCATAATTTGGGTGTCTTTGACTAGTTGTGTGATATTTTCTTATGAGAGAGTGTAATTGCTTGTTAAGATCCTGATATGAACTAAATTTCACATGGTATCAGATCTATCAAGCTATTCCTATCAGCTTTTATTGTTTTGCAGGATTCAAGCAGTCTCAGGAAGGGCGCATTGATCAATTCACCGGGTGAATTCTATTCTCTACAGGGCGCAATTTGGCATCCATAAGTGTACTAAAATCAGTCCACAATTTATTTCAGAGAAGCCATGGATCATATACACATTATATCATCCTCATTCCCTTCAATTAATTTGATTGGAAGGCATAGATGGAGATTCTACTGAGGAGCAAAGGGCTCTATAGGGTGACAATGGCAACTGAAGTTGAGCCAACCTCAGCAGTAGAGAAATCTAAATGGCATAATTGAAGGGATGAAGAATATGGGATGTTATGTCTCACTACATCCATAGAGCTTCTATTTCATCTTGATGTACTCACTTCTCCCAATGAAGTATGGCTGAAACTTAAGGAATTGTTCAGGGAAACCGATGAACTGAGAGGCCACTAATTGGATAACGAGCTAGTCTCTTTGAGTCCACAAAATTTTGATAATATACAGGATTTATTCTCCAAATTTAAATCTCTTGTATTGTAGCTGAAGCAATGTGGAATTGACAAAAAGGATGAGCAATTAGTTTTTTCCATTATCTCCAAGCTTGGCCCCAACTATTCAATCTTTGTCTCGACCTTCCATTCCACCCGGAAAGCAATTAAAAATTGGAAGAGCCCGACACTTTCAAAATTCATAGAGTCTTTGACACAAGAACAAGACAAATTGGTCTTGATGGGAGCCATTAAAAATCCATCCAAAGACCACTGTCTGAATGTTGGAGATTCAAAGGGTTCGAAAGGAAAGAAGAAGGGAAATTTCAAGAAGCCCACCGGTGAGAGGAAAGACAAGAAGAATTTTAATGGAGAGTCATCAAATTTAAAGAAGAATATGAACAAGAAGAATGAGAGGACAAAGTGAAATTATTGTAGCAAGTGCTTTCATCCTGAAAGCTCTTGCATTAAGAAAACCATTGACCAAATGGCTCAACTCTTGGAGAAATCCAACATTCCTCTTCCAGCGAGCGCAAGAAGGAAGGATGGAGGACAAAATTCTGATGATAAAGAGAGAGTTCATGCACTAATGGCTAGCACATCCAAACCTTCTTCATTCATTATTGATTCCGGTGCATCGAGACACATGGTTTCTATAAGTAAGTTTTTCACTTCACTTGAATCTTCCAGTGGTCCAAATATTGTATTGGGAGACAATTCTGAAACTTCTAGCAAAGGAAAAGGTAGCATAGATCTCTAGTTTGGGTCATTTAATAATGTTTTATATGTTCCTGGACTTGCTGCAAACCTACTGTCAGTCTATCATATGACCCATGCAGTGCTTCCCAAGAGAGTAACCTTTACCCCCAATGATGTTGAGATAGCTGAAATTTCAACAGAAAAAATTATTGCATTTGGTACTGCTTATCACTGTTCTAGAGTCTACAAGTTTTCTCATTTTGTGCCAAATACCTCACCTTCTACTATTTTAACCCATGCCAATGAGTCCAACACACTATGCCATGAAATATTTGGCCACCTAAATTACAAATACCTTTCCCAACTTCATGAGAAAAAGATGGTTATAGGGCTTCCCACTATCAAATTTTCCAAAGGTGTTTGTCAATCTTGCATCCTAGGAAAACACCCTGAGCATAAGTATGGGAGATCTAATTCTGAGAGAGCCACTGCACCATTAGACCTTATTCATACTGATATATAAATTCCATTCCCTCATGAGTCTTTGAACCATGCCAAATACATCCTCAGATTCATAGATGAATTTAGCAGGTATTGTTGGATTTATTTCATCAAGCTAAAATCTAAATTTTTTGGTCTGTTCAAGCTATTCAAAGCCTCAATTGAGAACCAGTCTAGTAGGCATATTAAAATTATCAGACTTGATAATGGTGGTGAATATGTGAAATCAAAGTTTCATCAATTTTGTGCCTCTTGAGGCATTCATATGCAACACACAGTTCCATATACACCTCAGCAGAATGGGGTTGCTGAGAGGAAAAACAGGTCTCTAAAGGAGATGGCCACTTGTATTCTTGAGGGCTTGTTAGAAAAACAGGATCGCAGATCAATAAAAATAAATAGAAATGCAAATATAATCACACAAACACATTACAAGAGAGACACCAATATATCGTGGTTCACCCAAGATGGGTTACATCCACACTAAAATTGCCAGTCCTTAGTATTATACCGTCCAACAAAGTGAAGGGATACAACCTGCAGCACAACTGCTGCACTTCCTGTTCACTGTATCACAGTCTCACTTCCGATATCAGAGATATTTACAATGCATAATACCTAATACATCAACCCTGGCTGTATTACAATGTCTTTATTTTATAAGGGAAATACAATGGGAAAATACCATGGGTTACCCAAAACCATGGGCCCGAAAACTGTAAGCGAAAACAACCCCAAAAATTTTTCTCGGGGGCTCTATCCCTGAACCCCCATAACTCAAGGGTGCTGGCCCTGCCCCCCCCCAGCCGGGGGAGTGTTCTACACTCCCCCGGACCCCCTGGGGATCGTGCCAGGATCATAACCAAACCTGAGGTTCAAACATGGCTAAATCATCATCTATGAGAGTGGAAGATCTGGCTCCACAACCAACGATCTCCCACTTGGATACTAATCACAACAACTCTACCACTGCAACACTTGTTGGGCCTTAGACTTGGAAAATTTCTCATCTTCACCTCCATGCTAGAAGGAAAACCGAAACCAAGCAAGAACTCAGTTTCTCTTTGGTCACTACCTTCATGAACATGTCTACAGGATTCTAGCTAGTATGTATCTTTTCCAGCTTCAACAGTTCATCTTCCAGAACAGAGCGTATGAAATGGTACTTGAGCTGTATATGTTTAGTCCTAGAATGGAATGCTGAGTTCTTTGCAAGATGAATGGCACTCTGGCTATCATTATACAACTTGCTATCCTTCTACTTCTTACCCAATTTCTCCATAAACCTTTGCAACCAAATCATCTCTTTAATATCCTTTGTAACAGTAACATACTTTGATTTCGTTGTTGAAAGTGCAACAACCTTCTTTAGTTTCGAAATCCGTCTTACTGTTGTTCCACCTACAGTAAACACATACGCTGTGGTGCTCCTCCTACTATCCTTATCACCTGCCATATCTTCATCAACATATCCCTATAGAATAATGTCTAAACCTCCAAAACATAATTCCTGAGTTGTAGTACCTATCAAATACCTGAGAATCCACTGTATTTCCTTCCAATGTTCTTTACCTGGATTGCTCATATATTTGCTCACAACTCCCACTGCTTGTACAATATCTGGTCTTGTGCACACCATGGCATACATCAAGCTGCCAACTGCTGATTGATAGGGATTCTTGGACATGTAGTCTATCTCTTCATGTGTTTTGGGACACATTTCCTTACTTAGACTGAAATGGCTGGCCAAAGGTGTACTAACTGGTTTTGCATTCTGCATTTTGAACCTCTCCAACACCTTTTGTATGTACTCACTTTGAGACAATGTCAGTTTGCGATTTTTCCTGTCTCTCACTATTCTCATACCAAGGATTTGCTTTGTAGCACCCAAATCCTTCATCGCAAATGAATTAGCTAGCTTCCTCTTGAGTACATTTATATCCTGCATGTTAGACCCTGCAACAAGCATGTCATCCATATACAATAACACGATAATATATCTTTCATTGTCCAGCTTCTTGAAATAAACACAGTGGTCAGAATGACATCTACTATAACCTTGTTCTATCATAAACCTGTCAAATTTTAAATACCACTACCTTGGAGCTCGCTTCAAGCCATACAAGCTTTTCTTCAACCTACATACCAAATTATCCTTCCCTTTGACCTCATACCCTTGTGGCTGCTGCATATATATCTCTTCCTCCAAATCCCCATGGAGAAAGGTTGTTTTTACATCTGACTATTCAAGATGCAAATCTTCTACTGCCACTAGACTTAAGATAGTCCTAATTGAAGTCATATTAACAACAGGAGAAAATATTTCATCAAAATCTATACCTTTCTTCTGTGCAAATCCCTTTACAACAAGTCTGGCCTTGTACCGCTTCTTACCTCCTTCTTCCTTCAACCTGTAAATCCATTTTTTCTGCAATGCTCTTTTACCAGCAGGAAACTGAACCAAATCCCAAGTATGGTTTCCTACCAATGAGTCCATCTCCTCATTCATGCCTTGCTCCCACTTCTTTCTAGTTTCCCCCTGCATTGCTTCTTCATAACACTCTGGTAGATCTTACCTAAATAATACATTGAAGGAGAGTATCGTTCAGGGAGTCTACTTAACCTGATAGATCTTCTTGCAGTTGCAGGAGTTCAAGTACTTGTTGCTGTTCTTGATTTTATGGCACCTTTGGAACTTCATTTTCTTCAATTTCATCAAGTACTCTATACCCTGTGGTTTCATTTTCCTATTTCTTTCCCTGCAACTGATCTTTATACATGACCTTTTCATTGAATATCACATCTCTAATCCTAATGATTTTATTATTTTCATAATGCCATAAGCGATAACCAAAATCATCAATCCCATATCCAATAAAGGTACATTTCTTGGATTTAGCTTCAAGCTTTGTTCTATTTTCTTTATCAATATGGACAAATGCTTCACAACCAAACGTTCTTAGAAATGAGTAGTTTACCTTTTTACCTGTCCATGCCTCCTCTGGAATACCACCATCCAAAGCACTTGAAGGCCCTCTGTTTATTAAATAAACAACAGTATTTACAGCATCTGCCCAAAACTGTAAGGGCAACCCTACATGCAATATCATACACCTTGCACGCTCCATGATCATTCTGTTCATCCTTTCAGACACACCATTTTATTGTGGTGTTCCTGGGATTGTCTTCTCTCTACGAATCCCATGGTAAGAACAATAACTATCAAACTCCTTGCCTCAGTACTCACCTCCATTATCAAATCTAAGACACTTCAACCTTTTTCCTGTCTCATTCTCAACCAAATGTTTCCACTTCTTAAAAGAGGCAAACACATCAGATTTATGTCTGATGCAACAAAACCAAGTTTTCCTAGTTTCATCATCAATAAATGTAACATAATAATGAGAGCCACCAAGAGATTGTACTTGAGTCGTTCCCTATACATCTGTATGCACAAGCTCTAACTTTTCATTCTTCTTATGTTTCCCAACCTTGAGAAATATGACTCTCTTCTGTTTTCCATAAACATAGTTCTCATAGAATTCCAAACTTACCTGCTTTGTTAGTTTTTCATCATTTAATTCAATAGATCAAGGATATTAACTAAAAGAACAACACGTACAACATATCAATCATAAGAGACAAGAGACACAAAACATTTCACCGGGGAAAACCAAGAAGGTGAAAAACCCCGCAACTTCCTCAGAGATATGTTGAATATTGTAACTTCTAAGAATATTATATTTGTACATTATTATTCCGGAGATGTTTCATCCCTCCGAGGAAACCCTATTATGTATCCGGAGATGATTATTCTTCCAATGGGTTGTGGTAACTAGGGTTATTAGACCCACCATGTGGGGGTCGGCCCTGATCTTATATTTTAAGGGTTATTAGACTTCTCCAGGAGAGGTCGGCCCCATTAGGGTTTTTAGTCAGTCGGGAACTAATATAAATAGAGGAGGTGAGCTCCTCATTAGACACACTTGTACAACTCAGAAAAGTAGCGCACTTGTCTGGGAGGTCTGCTAAGGAGGTAGAAAAGGAGGGAGCACATCTTGTATTTTGGTTGATCATCTTATTGAGGAAAGCTTTGCTGGGTTTTCTACCCCATGAGGGTTTCCCAGGGTAAATTTTGTGTCTATCTTGTGATTATGTTTCTTTCAGTGATCTTGCTAGTCTATTTGGTTCAAACTTAACATGGTATCAGAGCTAGCCTGAATAGGACATCTTTCACAAGGTAAGAATATCTCTCTCTCTCTCTCTCCGGTGAAAATTAGGGTTTCAGCAAAAAGTTGGTATTGTTAAATTCTGATTACATGGCTGGATATCCCTTCTCAAAACCAATCATTTGAGCCCTAGATCGAACTTTTTGGTTTGGTAGAACTCCGGGAAAGTCAAACCCTAGTTTTACCAAAAGTGCAATAAACCAGAAATTGGTTTCAGCAAAAAATTGGTATTGTTAAATTCTGATTACATGGCTGGATAGCCCTTCTCAAAACCAATATTTTGAGCCCTAGATCAAAATTTTTGGTTGGGTAGAACTCCGGGAAAGTCAAACCCTAGTTTTACCAAAAGTGCGATAAACCATAAATTCTGTCCCAGGATACGGAAAAGTAAAAAGGTAATATTTCCGGGTAAGCACTACTCTGTCTCTTATCTCTTGGACTCCCCCAAGAGAAGATGGCTCCAAACACTAAGCGTGAAGACAAGCTAGAAGGTATAGAGAATTTTCGAGCATGGAAATACAGAATTGGTCTCATTCTTGAAGAGAATGATCTTGCTCATTATGTCAAGGATGAAGTTGCAGAAACGGAAGGAGATGAAGCCAAAGAGAATCATAGGAAGGATTTGATTAGGGCAAAGAGAATCATAGCTGATTCTATTAAATACCACTTGATTCCCCTAGTGTCCTCCAAGAAGACTCCAAAGGAAATGTATGATACCCTAGGAATAATGTATGAAGGAAAGAACATCAATAGGAAGATGAACCTAAGGAATCAGTTGAAAAGTACCAAGATGCACAAAGGAGAATCCATTCAAGACTAGTTCTCAAGGGTCTCCCAAATCAAGGAGCAACTAGATGCCATTGGTGATACTCTTGATGAAGATGAACTTGTGATGACTGCCCTAAATGGTCTCACTAGACCTTGGGAATCATTCATACAAACTATGTGTGCCAGAAAAGAAAGCATGAAGTTTGATGTAGTATGGGAGGATTGTGTTCAAGAAGAGGCTAGGGTAGCCAACAAAGAAGCTCTTCTCAAAGAGGATGACCAAGCTTTGGCCACCCACACTAAAAGAGGAAAGAGAGGCCACTTCAAGAAAGTGAACTACAAAAGGTCTCAACCCTCTCATAAATTCAAAAGGAAAGGAGGTTCAAACTCAGAAAGATACCTCTCCACAGTCCAATGTTATAATTGTCTTAAACTAGGACACTATGCTAAAGACTGTTCTTCTCCAAATAAGAAGAATAATTTTGTTGACAAAATACATCATGCACATATGGCAGAAGATGATAGTGAAGAAGAAGTAGGGGAAGAAGAAGAAGAAGAAGAAGAAGAGGAAAGGCCTCAAAGGAAAAGATCTAAAGTAAAGAGAGAAGATGCAGAAGAATATGTCCTATTTTCTGCACTCTCTGGATCTGTGTCTCCTGGAGAAGATACATGGCTCATTGATAGTGGTGCTTCAAAGCACATGACAGGTCAAAAGAAATCTCTCTCAAGACTTGAAGAAAAGTCTTCACCTCAAAAGGTATCTCTAGGAGATGATTATCAATATCCCATCAAGGGAATTGGTGAAGCAAGCTACAAGCTTGATTCTGGAACACCCTTGAAAATGAAAGAAGTTTTATATGTTCCAGGTTTAAAGAAGAACCTACTCTCTATCTCATCACTAGATAAGAAAGGTTTTAGAGTGGCTTTCATAGATGGACAAGTACTCATGTGGTCCAAAGGAAAATCAATTAAAGATGCAGTTATCATTGGTGAAGAAGAAGGAGGTCTCTATAAGCTCAAGGGTCATCCATAAGTTTCCCTTGCTCATGAAACCTCTAGCCCCAGTGAGTTATGGCATAGAAGACTAGCTCACATAAACTACAAAGCCTTACCCTATGTAAGCAAGGTGGTCATAGGATTACCAGATATGAAGGATGATCATAATGGCTCATGTAAAGGTTGTAAGAAAGGGAAGAATGTCAAGAAACCTTTTCCAAAGAGTGAAACAAAGACTAAGAACATTCTAGAGCTAATACACTCAGATGTATGTGGACCAATGCCCACTACTTCCCTAAGTGGATTTGATTATTATCTCTCATTCATTGATGACTATTCAAGGAAGACTTGGATATACTTTCTAAAAGGTAAGAATGAAGTCTTTGGAAAATTCAAAGAATTCAAGGCCCTAACAGAAAATCTCTCAGAAAAGAAAATCAAGATTCTCAGAATAGATAATGGCGGAGACTATACTTCAAAGGACTTTGAAGACTTTTGTAAAGAAGTCGGAATTAAGAGGGAACTAACCACTCCCTACAATCCCCAACAAAATGGGGTTGCTGAGAGGAAAAATAGAAGCATCATGGAAGCTGTAAAGACTATGATACATGATCACGATCTACCCATGTATCTATGGGATGAAGCAGCTAGGACAACAGTCTATGTGCAAAATAGGCTATACCATAGTGCTCTTGAATTCAAAACTCCATAAGAAGTGTTTACAGAAAAGAATCCTGAGGTAAGTCATCTCAAAATATTCGGGTGTCCTGTGTACATCCACATTCCAAAAGAAAAGAGAACCAAGTTGGATCCTTCTGGTAAGAAGGGAATATTTGTCGGATATTGTGAATCATCCAAAGCCTTCAGAATCTACATTCCAGGTTTTCATCATATAGAAATAAGTAGAGATGTAACATTTGATGAAGAAGCAACTCTCAAGAAATCCAGGAAGTGTCAACTTGAAGAAATCTATGAAGAAGATACACCTCCTAGAATCACCGAGGCTGTGCACATCCCTGAAGATGATCCACCAGAAGATCATGACATGTTGGAACCACAAGAACCTTCTATCACAGATTCATCTAAGAAAAGAAGGCCAACATGGGCTAGAGATATTATTCAAGGAGCTGAAAGATATGGAGCTCCTGAAGGCTCCACTAAAGAAAGAAAGAAACCTAAGATAGTGTCCAACTATATGGCCTTGATGTGTGATCTTGTAGATCAACAACCTACTAGCTATGAAGAAGAAGCCCAGAAGAAAGAATGGGTAGAAGCAATGACAAAAGAATATCAGTCAATAATGAAAAATGATGTTTGGGATGTAGTTCCCAAACCAAAAGATAAAAGTGTGGTTTCTTCCAAATGGATTTTCAAGATAAAACATGCTGCAGATGGTAGCATTGAAAAATACAAGGCAAGATTTGTAGCCAGAGGATTCTCTCAGAAGGAGGGAATTGACTATGAAGAAACATTTGCACCAGTTGCTAGGCATACTTCAATTAGAACTATCATGGCACTTGCATCTATGATGAAGTGGAAATTACACCAAATGGATGTTAAGACAGCTTCTCTGAATGGTGTAATTGAAGAAGAAGTATACATAGAGCAACCACAAGGGTTTGAGGTTAAAGACGAGAGGACTCATGTATGCAAACTGAAAAAGGCATTATATGGTTTGATGCAAGTTCCCAGGGCTTGGTACGGAAGGATTGACAATTTCTTAACAAACATGGGCTTTACCAAGAGTAAAGCTGATCCCAATCTTTATCTTAAAGTGATGGATGATGAACCAGTTATACTGTTGTTATATGTAGATTATCTATTTCTAACGGGAAATGAGAAACTGATTATTGAAAGCAAGAAGAAGCTTTCTTCAGAATTCGAGATGAAAGATCTCGGATTAATGCACTACTTCTTGGGTCTGGAAGTATGGAAAGAACCAAAAGGAATCTTTCTAAATCAAGGTAAGTATGCTATGGAGATTCTAAAAAGATTTGATATGTTGGAGTGTAAAGCCATGGCCACTCCCATGGACTCCAACTTGAAGTTATTAGTTAATGACTCATCTGAATTAGTAGACCTAACTCTATATAGACAAATCATCGGGTCATTGATGTATTTAACAAATACTAGGCCAGATATATGCTTTGCTGTAAATACCCTGAGTCAGTATTTAGTAGAGTCTAGAAAGGTTTAGTTAATAGCTGCAAAGCATGTGATGAGGTACCTAAAAGGTACATTAGATTTTGGTCTATATTATCTTGGAGGTCATGAACTCCGATTACATGGTTACTCAAATTTTGATTGGGCAAGTAGTGTCTCAGACAGAAAGAGTACTTCAGGTGGATGTTATGGTCTCGGATCTGCCATGATCTCATGGTTCAGCAAGAAACAATCTAGTGTGGCCCTCAGTATTGCTAAAGCAGAATATATAGCTTCCTGCTCTGCCAGCTGTGAAGCAGTGTGGCTTCGGAAGTTATTATCTGGAGTGTTTGGCTTAGAAATGGATCCCACTATGATTATGTGTGATAATCAAAGCTGCATTAAGATGACAGAAAATCTTGTATTCCACGTTAAGTCAAAACACATAGAGATCTAATACTTTTATATACGAGATATGGTGTAGAGAGGAGCTATCAAGCTCGAGTATGTGAACGTTGAGGATCAAATTGCTGATATCTTGACCAAACCTTTGTCTCGAGTGAAATTTGAATACTTCCGAGACAAGCTTGGTGTAGTTCAAAAGGACCCTCCTCGAAAGGGGGAGTAGTATAGTCACTAATGATGAGATTGTCTCATCGAACAACAAGGTCGATGATAAGGTTACCTATTCACTACACCTAGATACTTAGAAATATTTAGATTTAGGACTCTTATGCTTAGAATACTTAGTTTTTACTTATACATGCTTTTGGTGATAGATACATGCTTTTGATATTATATGTATTAGTAAGAATACATGCTTTTGATGTTAGATGTATTAGTGAGAATACATGCTTTTGATATTAGATTTATTAGTCAGAATACATGCTTCTTATATTAGATGTATTAGTGAGAATACATGCTTTTGATATTAGATGTATTAGTGAGAATACATGCTTTTGATGTTAGATGTATTAGTAAGAACACATGCTTTTGATGTTAGATGTATTAGTGAGAACACATGCTTTTGATGTTAGATGTATTAGTGAGAATACATGCTTTTGATGTTAGATGTATTAGTGAGAATACATGCTTTTGATGTTAGATGTATTAGTAAGAATACATGCTTTTGATGATAGATGTACTGGTGAGAATACATGCTTTTAATGATGTATTAGTAAGAATACATGCTTTTGATGATAAATGTATTGGTAAGAATACATGCTTTTGATGATAGATGTATTGGTGAGAATGCATGCTTTTGATGATAAATGTATTGGTGAGAATACATGCTTTTGATGATAGATGTATTGATGAGAATACATGAGAGGATTGCATAATCCTTGAACTCAAGTTCTAAAGTGAGCCGTAGATGGGTGTCTCCGAGAAAGAAAGAGGATTGGATCATCCCTGGACTTCAGTCCTAAAGAGAGCCGTAGACATGATGTCTCTGAGAATTGAAGATAGGACTGCATCGTCCCTGAACTAGGTTAAAAATGTACGTGATGGGATTGCATCGTCCCTAGACATGAGACTTGTCTTAAAGTGATAAGGACTGATCATCCTGGAACTTGATCGGGATTGCATCGTCCCTAGACATGAGACTTGTCTTAAAGTGATAAGGGCTGATCATCCTGGAACTTGATCGGGATTGCATCGTCCGTAGACATGAGACTTGTCTTAAAGTGATAAGTACTGATCATCCTGGAACTTTATCAGGATTGCATCGTCCCTAGACATGAGACTTGTCTTAAAGTGATAAGGACTGATCATCCTGGAAGTTGATCAGGATTGCATCGTCCCTAGACATGAGACTTGTCTTAAAGTGATAAGGACTGACCATCCTGGAACTTGATCGGGAT
Organism: Larix kaempferi; assembly: GCA_027924585.1. Lineage (NCBI taxonomy): Eukaryota > Viridiplantae > Streptophyta > Pinopsida > Pinales > Pinaceae > Larix > Larix kaempferi. Next base: position 1,460,425 of record BSBM01000293.1, read on the forward strand.
TGCATCGTCCCTAGACATGAGACTTGTCTTAAAGTGATAAGGACTGATCATCCTAGAACTTGATCGGGATTGCATCATCCCTAGACATGAGACTTGTCTTAAAGGTACGTGTGAGGACTGCATCGTCCATGAACTGGGTTCAAAATGTACATGATGGGATTGCATCACCCCTAGACATGAGACTTGTCTTAAAGTGATAAGGACTGATCATCCTGGAACTTGATCTGGATTGTATCATCCATGGACCTATGTCCTAAAGAGAGCAGGATTGATCACCCTGTAAAATGATCGTGTGATGACGATGCTGATGATCGTGTGATGATGATGATGATGATCGTGTGATGACGATGCTAATGATCGTGTGATGACGATGCTGATGATCGTGTGATGATGATGATGATGATCATGTGATGACGATGCTGATGATCGTGTGATGACGATGCTGATGATCGTGTGATGACGATGCTGACGATCGTGTGATGAAAATGCTGATGATTGTGTGATGACGATGTTGATGATCGTGTGATGACGATGCTGATGACATTGATGTTCCAGTAACTGGTTAAGTTACTGATGATGATGAATTGAAGAAAGCTTCCGATGATTTATAGATGTATCATGTATGATGTAGTCGATGAATCCTTGCTCCTGCAGACATTGTTATAATATGCTTCTCGTTAAGGGGGAGTGTTGAATATTGTAACTTCTAAGAATATTATATTTGTACATTATTATTCCGGAGATGTTTCATCCCTCCGAGGTAACCCTATTATGTATCCGGAGATGATTATCCTTCCAATGGGTTGTGGTAACTAGGGTTATTAGACCCACCATGTGGGGGTCGACCCTGATCTTATATTTTAGGGGTTATTAGACTTCTCCAGGAGAGGTCGTCTCCATTAGGGTTTTTAGTCAGTCGGGAACTAATATAAATAGAGGAGGTGAGATCCTCATTAGACACACTTGTACAACTCAGAAAAGTAGCGCACTTGTCTAGGAGGTCTGCTAAGGAGGTAGAGAAGGAGGGAGCACATCTTGTATTTTGGTTGAACATCTTATTGAGGAAATCTTTGCTGGGTTTTCTACCCCATGAGGGTTTCCCAGGGTAAATTTTGTGTCTATCTTGTGATTATGTTTCTTTCAGTGATCTTGCTAGTCTATTTGGTTTAAACTTAACAAGATAAAATAAGCATCAATAGAAGGATCACCATGATCAAACCCAATAGATAGATATCTTCAACAGCATGCTCCTCCTCCACTTGTGTGCACTCCTCCTCTCTTTCACTAATGTGAAGTGATTGAATAATAGAATGTGTAAAATGACAGAGACACATTCTATATTTATACACTACTTCACTTGTCTTTTAACTTTAACTTGGTCGGCCCCAACTTAGCCACTTAACATAATGTTGACTAGGCCGACCCCCACTAGGGTGGTCTAATAACCCTTTAACCCACATGACTCATATAGGGCCGACCCCATCAAGGTGGTATAATAACCCATCAAGTATAAGTTACGGCACTTACAATATAACTTGCGACACTTGCAAGTACAACTGATGACACATCCAATCAGAGGAATAATACATCTCCGTTGGGGATACAATAAAGTACAAATACAATATACAAGTGAATATCTTCCGAAGTTACAAATACATCAACACTCCCTCTTAACTATGAAGGTATTCTCTTCACACGAGTCATCAATAGATATAAGCACAAGTCTTCAATTCTAGAGCTGGATCATCATCACTACTGATGTACTCGACATCTCGATCACTGGGTTATCTCTGAATTCTTCTCGTCATAGGAAGTTCTATAGAGCCAGCCGTTTTTCATGTTGGATTTAGGTCTAGCCTCCTGTAGGTATTCATCATCTCTGCGAGAAAGCCATCAAGTAGGTACACATCAAGACTGATTATACTGCCTCTACAAAACCTGCAAGATCTCTTAGGACTGATTACACTTCCTCGGCAAAACCTGCAAGAGAATCTCAAGACTTATTATATGCCTCTGCAAAACCTGTGTATCCTACTATCACATCATCGTCTTCAGATCACCTCATAGTCCACGAAGCACAACCCAGATGCACACACATCACAACACTTACACTCACCGGCATGGAAGGACTTTCCTCTGACCATCCAGGAAAGGCTTAGCACTTACATCAACAATCATGGAAGAACTTTCCTCTGACCATGTCGGAAAGGCTACAATAATTACATCAATGACCATGGAAGGAATTTCCTCTGACTATGTTGGAAAATCTCGGCAATTACATCAACAACCATGGAAGGGCTTTCCTATGGCCATGTCAGAAAATCCATGACAATTACATCAATGACCATGGAAGGACTTTCCTCTAACCATGTCCGAAAATCCACGCCCAACCCTTACATCTCACCATGGGAGGACTTTGCTACCACCATGTGAGAATGGCCCAGCCCTTACATATGCACCATGGGAGGACTTTCCTACCACCATGTGAGAATGACCTCAACCCTTACATCTACACCATAGGAGGACTTTCCTACCACTATGTGAGAATGGCTCATGTGCATCTGTGTCTCCGGACTCATCACTTCCCCTTGGAAATAATATCGATCCGAAGTACACCAAGTCTCTCTCTTAAGTACTCAAACTTCACTCTGGCCAGCGGCTTGGTAAACACATCGACTATCTACTCGTTTGTTGCAACATAAGGAGCTTCACTGCTCCTCTCTGCACCATATCCCTGATATAGTGATACTTGATCTCAATGTGTTTCGACTTGTCATGGAACACCAGGTTCTCCGAAAACTTCACACAACTCTGGTTGTCGCAATATATATAAGTAGCATCAAACTGGAGATCAAATAAATCAGACAATAGCTTCCTAAGCCATACTGCCTCACAACTAGCTGAACAAGCTGAAACATACTCTGCTTCGGCTATACTCAGTGCCACAGAGGACTACTTTCTGCTAAACCAAGAGATCACACCTGATCCCATACCGAAGAAGCACCCCGAAGTGCTCCTCCTATCTGCAACATTTCCTTCCTAATCTCAATCAACATAACCCTCTAGGTTAACCTTTTGATTCACATCATACTTGAGACCATAATCAACCATACCCTTCAGGTACCTCAGAATATGCTTTACAACAATCAGGTGAACATGTCTAGGATCTGTCAGAAACTGGCTCAAGGTGTTCACCGCAAAGCAAATATTTGGTCTCGTGTTCGTCAGGTACATCAAGGACCCAACCATCTGACGATACACCATGACATCAACTAGTTCAGATGAGGCATCACACAGAAGCTTCAGGTTTGTTTCCATAGGTGTGACCATGGCCTTGTAGTCCATCATCACGAACCACTTCAGGATATCTACTGCATACTTCCCTTATTCAAGGAAGATCCCATCTGCAATCTGCCACACCTCCATACCTAGAAAGTAATGCATCATCCCCAAGTCCTTCATCTTGAACTTGGCAGCAAGCTTCCTCTTCGTATAAGAAATCAATCTATCCTCACCTGTAACAAACAGGTCATCCACATACAATAGTAGTATCACTAGATTTCCTTCCTCAACCTTGTAGTAAAGGTTGGAATATGCTTTACTCTTGGTAAATCCCAAACTAGATAGAAAGCTGTCTATCCTTCCGTACCATGTCCTAGGTGCTTGCTTCAAGCCATACAAGGCTTTCTTCAATCTACACAGATATGACTCCCTATCATGTGTCTCAAAACCGAGTGGCTAATCCACATACACTTCCTATTCGACTACACCATATCCATCTGGTGTATCTTCCACTTCATCACTGTAGGAAGAGCAAGTATTGTTCTGATGGAAGTGTATCTGGCTACAGGAGAAAAAGTCTCTTCATAATCTATCCCCTCTTTCTGGGAGAAGCCATGAGCCACAAACCTTGCCTTGTATTTCTCTATGCTTCCACCTGCAACATGCTTGATCTTATAGATCCACTTGGAAGTCACAACAGACTTACCTTCAGATCTTGGGACCACATCCCAAACATCATTCTTCATGATTGATTGGTATTCCTTGATCATGGCATTCTTCCATTACTGCATCCTGAATCCTAGGAACTTCAGATTCTTCAATATCTTCAATAGATAGTTTTCTTTGAATTTCATTTGCTGGAGCAAATGTTGTAGTCCTTCTTTTGTAGGTGATTGTACACGATCCTTCCTACAAGTCAAATTCAATTACATGATTAGAAACTTCTCATAGTTTTTCAAAAAACACATTCTTATGCATAAAGACATATGGCATACAGTCATGCATTTATCTTAGCCAATGCTTCAATACAACATTTATCCATATCCCATAACTTTCTAGATGCCTTCCATCTCTACCAGTACATTGTTAAGAGTGTGCACAACTCCCAACGTGTCAGCAAAGAGGTTTCATTCTAGATAAGTAGCAATGGAATGTTGTACAGTACCATAGGACACTTACCCATTACTTGCATATTAGTAGTATCTTGTTCATTAATGCAACTTTTCTAATATGCATAATATACATCCTAAATCTTGAAACATAAGTATATACATGACTGGACAACATCATTTAAGTAATCATATACATAATAAATGACAATTCAAATACTTATCTTTGTTTGTAGGGTGGACTCCCTCTCAATCTTTACTTCCTTGCAGGAACTACTGGAGTGTGCTCCCTCTTGATCTTTGCTTCCTGGATTATCTGTCCTTGAACTTATATCTATCCTGGACAACTATGCATGCTTAATTGTGCACTAGTGTCATCATTGTTTCATCCTCAAGATCTCATACATAATCAAACATTTATTAGTATAACTTGAATACTATCAAAACATTATGATTCTAAATAATATTAAATATGTATGGTTATGATCATTTCATACATAGGTAATAAGTGTTAGTATTCAAAATTTCAGGGAAGACTTCTTTTACTCATGCATATTCTTATTTGACCATAGGAATCTTCTGGTTAGTCATATCATCAATGAAAGAAAGAAACATAATATGCATAAACCTTTGATTACTTAAACTTCTAACTTCAAGAATAATCATCCAAAAGTATAAGATCTTAACACAAGGTAGGATTCTAACTTGATATAGGAAAAACATACCTAGTTATCATGTTTGCTAGTTATGTCTAACATACTCAAACAATGTATTCTTGTTCTTTTCAATGACTGTTATAGCTTGAAATGACACCTCTCCGTCCGTAATGACACTTGCTTCCCTTGGTCGCATGATGACACTTCTTGAGATCAAGTTTCAGTTACACAACAGAACATTTGTGGATGGAGGAGTCATTTGGGACACTAAAAATGGTTGAAATTACCTCATTCTTGACCCATTTGATGTATATGACCCTTAGGAACATTTTTCCAGATCAAACCATCTCCTAAAAATGAGTAGAAAAGCCTGTTTTTGGCCATTTTTCAATATGAGCGCTGGTACACAGGCATGATAGTAGCATGTGTACGTGACTCCACTGTGCAATAGTAGCGCTCAATTACATGTGTACGTGAATTTGTCTATTGTAGAGTAGCGTACACCCCTATTTTGGTCAAAATATCGAAATTCGAGTAAGTTAAGTTGGTTTGGAAACCTCTTGAGCGGTTATAACTTCTTTTCCTCTTCCTCACTGACTATATAAGGAGGGTCGAAGGGCCATGTGAGAGTAGTAAGCCCAGTTATAAAGTTATGGTGGAGGAATGGAGACTCTCATCCCCCTCTCTTGTGCTTCAATTTTGGTAAACCCTAGTACAATTGCTTAGAGGCTGGGATCCTTGGAGAACGGAAGCAGGAGACCTTGAATCTAGGTTTCGTGAAGTGCCAAGCTTGAAAGAAGGTATAACTGTATGTACTTGTTTTCATTCATTAATAAAGATCAGACATTCTTCTCTTTCCAAATATGACCCATTAATGTGTCTTAGATTTGATTACTGTTTGATTATAGTTTGATGTCTCTTTATATTATGGATATCAGTCTTATATATGTAGTCAAATGTGTTTGAGAAGGGTATCAAGTTGTTTTGCAGGTATGGGCATTGAGACACTGGATAAGAATTAAAGAACGAGGGAGGAAAAGCTAGGATCAACCTTCTGAATAAGGTTCCTACATCTCTAAACCCTAATCTCTTCACTTATTTGTTATACTTGCAGAATGCTTGTAAGTCTATCTTTATCACCGTAAGTTGGTAGTTTCTCCCCTGAACTATAGGTGCATTTTCCCCACAACAGAATGGCGACTCCGCTGGGGAAAGCCTAACTTCTTAGGGGTATCCAAGGTCATTTCTTCAGTTTTGTTTGATGGTATTTGTTCATTTTCTTGATTAGGATCAGTTAGTAGGCTCTGTTTGACCCTCCTTGGCTCTTACAGACCCTTCCCAGCCCTTGCAAACCCTTGTGGACCCAGGTGTGGTGGTTTTAACCCCATTTTTCCAACTTTTCCACTTGTACGCTACTGTTTGTACCACACAGTAGCGCCCATACTGCTATGAGCGCTAGTTTCCTTCATACACAGTAGCGCTCAAAATCTGGGTTTGATTTTTTTGAGTTTTTGGATTGTGGACCCAAATCTGGGGGCTGTGGCTGCATTTTTTGGGGTCCCTGATGACCCTAGGTCTAATTTAAACCACTGTAAGTGGTCTCCCATCCTTGTATTGATCCTACATTCATGATTTGAACCTCTTTTGACCAATTTGGGCTTGTTTGGAGAGTTTTGGGGTTTGTTGACCCAAGTTGGGGGGTTGTGGACCTGTTTGGTGTTCTGTACCCTAATTTGAGTCGGACTGAACTTGCTTGCCCCATTTCCACTAGATTTGAAACCTCTTGAGTCTTCTTGACCTTATTTGTATCTATTTGAGTGAAATTTCTCTTTTAGATTGGTTTTTTATCCTTCCTTATGCTTTTAAGTTTTCTTTTGTAGTGAAAGCTCAAGTGTTTTGGCTGTTGTTCAAGACCTTGTTTGCATTGTTTATGTGCAGACCTGACTTTACCAAACCATACTTCTTCGTAGGTCATTTGCTTCGTTTGCGTCTAAAAGTAGTTTTTGTACTCTTTTCCCAATGGTAGGCATGCTTACATCAATAAGAATTTGAAAGCCATATTTGGTAGCTTTTACGGTTTCATAAAGAGAACCTGAAAGTTTCTTTGCTTTGCTTTGATAGTAGGTTAGTTTCAGTTTTGTTTCTTACCTTTGAAAAGCATAAATAATTTTGATTCATTTTCTGAATATAGTACCTTGCAAGTGGCTTAAAAGATTTTAGAGTGCTTTGCATAAAAAAGAACAAGTTTTCTTTTTCATACCTATTTGCTTGAGTAGCTACATTCTTAGGTTTTTAGTTTAATTTTGTACATTTAGACTTTATTTTTACCCTTTTTCGCATTCGAAATATTAAAAATTGCATTTGCATATGCATTCTAGATCAGAATTTTAAGAGTTGCATTGAAAAGAAAAAGATTTGTTTGGTGGTAAATATTTCATTTTCAGTACTCTATCTCTATTATAACCACTCTCACACACCCACTACCTTTTTTGAGTAAGCAAGTAGCCTTTAAAATGAACCCTAATAAAATTTACTAGTAACATTTTCTTTTCTAGGTTACACTACACCAACTAGTCTTGGTTAGGATCTTGGGTTTAAAACACCTTAAACCACCCAAGATCGCACATTACGCAAAAATCGTAGTTCGACTATCACAGGTAAACCTACTTCATTCAAAGCTTGCCTGGGATCTATGCAGTAGGTCATTGCGAGATCAAATTGTTGGGAATACTCCTACTACTTTTTGTTCGAGAATATGCCAGGATTGGATTGTGTATTTGGGACTCTTTCGAGTTTCGGGCTTAGTTACCCTTCCCATGCTTTCTGATTCGACCGGTGACTATTCCCCCAGGAGTTTTCAGTGTTGTCGTATCCTTAGTATCTGACCATAGGTTCATACACAGGTGACAGTGGAGGGTATATCTGCTATACCTAGGACAGACGTGGGAGGAAATCCCTTGCAGGTCTTTGGGAGGGCGGTTGGGTGATTCCATTGCTTGCACCCTTAGTCATTGTATTGTGGAACTCGGTTAACTATCCTTCATCCTTCGTTGATCTGTTCTGGGCCCTCATCATCCCAGACTCTTCTCCGGAAGGCATCTGTTTTCCTGGTTTGATTTACCTAGGACCTTTTTTAGTGGTGTGCTCTTTGTGCTACTTTTTTTAGTTTACCTTAGAGAACTTCTTGTTCATTTGAGCAGGAAACTATGTCTAGCATTCCGATGAGTGCCAATCAAGGTACCCCTGTTCCGGGGGATCCTTGTGTTGTTCCATTCATTGGAAACATTGGTGCTCCCTTAATGGCTACTATGAATCTTCCTGGATTCACTATTGGCCTGCCAGTTTGGTTGTTTTCCACTCCGAATGCCTTGCATGCTCCTGATGCTTCTTTTGTGAGCACCTCAAATCAAGAGCATCAGAAACCTGTTCCTCCCTTTCCAGTAACATCTTCTCCTCCTCCTTCTACCTCATGTGGCGAAAGTAGCAATACTAGTAACCAGCAGTCTAAAAGGAATAGACGGAGGAAGGATAGGAAGAATATGCCAAAACAAGGGGGCAGCAACCCAGCCTCTGCAAGTCATGCTGGGGGCAAGCACCCTGCCTCTGCAATTCATGCAGGGGGCACCTACCCAGCCTCTGGAGGTCATGCTGGGAGAAAACTTTTAGTCACTGAAAATCATACTGAAAGTTTGTCTTCGATCACTGTCAGTCATGTTGAGGACACGTCATTGATCACTACTAGTCATATTAATGACAAGTCACCAGTTACTGTGATTCATACTAGAGACACCAAATCAGCCACTGCAAGTCATGCTGAGGGAGTTGACATTGTCGACAAACCAAACAAACAGAAGCTTAAGTTCCCTTGTAAATTTTGCGAGGGAGATCACCTTACTTACTTGTGCCCTGTGCTTCCAGAAGTGCAAAAAGTGTGGTCCTTAATTCAAAAGTCTGATGCTTCTGAGCAATCAGCCTCTGTGAGTCATGCTGGGGGCAATATGTCAGCCAATGCTAGTCATGCTGAGAGTACTAACATTGTAAAGGAGTCTAAACCTATAGGACGGAAACCAAAGTTCCCTTGTTAACTTTGTAAGGGAGATCACCTTACTCACCGATGCCCTGCCATTCCAGAGGCACGAAGAGTGTGGTCCATGTCTGAAGGAATCTCTGTTCTTGAGTTGTCTATAGATTCCCTGTAGTCAGATCAACCTTTGGTTGATAAAGTGGTTGAACCAATGCAATCTTTGGTCGACCCCACTCTTCCTTCGGAGAGTGAAGTGATTGAATCGATGCAATCTTCGACCGATCCCATCAGTCCTTCGGAGATTGATGCACCTACTGCTGAAGTATTCTGCATTACCAGTTTGGATGTTCCTGAAAAAGGGGGTACTTCATCTGTGCCATGTGAACCCCTACTAAGCCCTAGGATTGTTTCCTTTGATTGGAATAGTCTAGCTAAGCCTCGTCTTCCTTCTTCGACACCTTTCCAAATAAAGGTTGATATCGGGAACCATATGGTTGATCGATGCATTGTTGATGAAGGTGCTTCTGTTAGTATCTTATCCGCATATGCTTGGAGAGATTTGGGTTTCCCTAATGTTATTCCAGCTGTTAATTGGCCATTGACCTTCGATAAAAGACCTAGTGAACCGTTTGGATTCCTCCGTCGGGCACCTATTACTTTGGGTGGAAAAACAATCTTAGTTGATTTTATGGTTTTAAAGGACCCTATGGACTTTGATATGATCCTCAGGCGTGATTACGTTTATGCTATGCATGCTGTGGTGTCTACGTTTTTTCATGTGATGCATTTCCCTCATAACGAAAACATTGTCACCATCAACCATCTTGCATTCGTTGATCCTCCTTATTACCCAACTATAGACCAGTCTGATCCCTCGTCATTAGGCACTACTATGTCACATGGTAATGTTGTGGCATATTGTTCCTTGAGTTCAAATGCTACTGAGAAGAAGTCTCTGAATTCATGCTTACCTTCTCAGGACTTGGTCCCAGCTTTTGACCAAGTGACACCTCCATCTGAATGTTTAGATATGTATTCTATCTGGGATGATATACTTCCTTCCGATTAAGTTTTCCTAGAGTCTATAGTACAGTCTGCTATTCACTTGGATGTTGATCCAGTAGCAGTTATGTCCAGCCCCGGTTTGACCTTAAAGTCTGATCTTCCTACTGTTGAGTCTTTGGACTCTCCTATAGATCCAAAAATCGGTGTTCCTACTAAGTTTGATTATGCTTCTAGAATTTTCAACTCCCGTGATGATGAGTTTGTTTCTGCAAATTCCATCATGTCCTTCAACTTTGATCTTCATCTTGAAGTTGATCTTGTTGATTGTAAGTCCTCGGGCTTGGGTACCATAGAGTCTTCATTTGAAAACTCTGCCTTGTTTTGCCTACTATTGATGATAGTGAAGTTGAAAGTATTTCTACCACAGTGACTTGTATCGGGTCTTTCCTTACATATGTTTTAGATATGATCTTGGTATTAATGTTTCTTAGAGACAGGATTCTTAGCTGGATGTATACTTGCTTACTGGTCCTTTTCGACACCTTGTGCAACCATGTTAGGTATGTTCGAAACCTTGCATATAGGTTTAGGCTTCCCCACTGTTATGTTGCATTTGAACCTTTTGCCATCCCAATTCGCCATAGGGTCGAACCTGTTGGATATTGGTGTGCTATCCATCCCTTTATGCATTGTGCACCAATCCGACAGCAGAGCCTACCTAACATGGGTCACCCTAGTCAACACCCTTATGCCATTCTGGTGCCCATGCTGAGTTTTTCTCATAGGCTCGGGAGCCTTTTTAGATTTACCATGACTTTGAGAAGAAGCCTCATATCTTTCTTCCTCATATATTTCTGGCCATCCCTGATAAGGCTCCCATCTTTGTGTTCAAATTGCATACGCATCTGTTATGATCCCGCTTGCGCTAATGATCTTGAAGCTGGCTTCCACGCTTTTAGCTTGCTATACAAGCCTCCATCTCTGATCTCATTTCCGCTAAGCCCTGTATCATTTTGCCCTCACAATTTGACACCTTTTACCTAGAGGAGACACACCCTGAGTGTTCTTATCTTGCTCATTTTCCTTGCATTAGGCATAGCTTTGTTCCATGCGCTTGGAGCTAGTTTTGCATGTCCCTAACACTCGTCTCCTCCCATTTCGAGCATTCTTCTTTTACTTCGAGCTCGTTAAAAACAGTAAGTAGGTTTTGAGCATTCTTCTTTTACTTCGAGCTCGTTAAAAATAGTAAGTAGGTTTCGAGCATTCTTATTTTACTTCGAGCTCGTTAAAAACAGTAAGTAGGTTATGAGCAGTCTTCCACCTTTCCTTTGAGCTCATTAAAAACAATAAGGAGGCTATGAGCATTTCTTTCACCTTCCCTTCGAGCTCGTTAAAAACAATAAGGAAGTTGTGAGAATTTTCCTATCTCCTTTGAGCTCGTTAAAAATAGTAAGGAGGTCATGAGTTTAATTTTCCAGACTCGTTAAACCTTTACGGAAAAGATCCCTATGGAGTTCTTTTAAGCCCTTTTCAGACTCCTTAAATAGGAAAAGTTTGCCGAGCATAGTTGTCTTTTCGGGCTCGTTAAAATAACTGAACTGACATCCACTTAGGTATAGAATTACCCCTTTTCCGGTCCTTGGTGGATAATTTACGGAAAAGGTATACTCTAGGTATACTCTTGTATGCGCTAGAAGAGTTCTTCTTCCATCATTTTACACTTTTTCGGGGAAGGAGACTAACTTTACAAAAAAGGACCTTTGGAGTCATCTTTAGGGTTTTCAGACTCTCGAAATGTGAAAACACCAAGCGAGCACATACCAATCCGGGCTCGATATAAAATCCACGGATAGGTGTATAGAGGATTGTTTAAGTTTTTCAACTCTATAAGCAAGAAAACACCGTCGAGCACAAACCAATTCGGGCTCGTTATAAAATCCACGGATAGGTGTATGGAGTTTTCTTCTAGGTTTTTCAGACTCCTTAAATATGAAAATACCGTCGAGCATGATTTAGTTCTTTGTCGAGCTCGTTAAAAAATGAAAAAGGAAAGAGAAGGGAAGAATGTTAAAATATCTTTCAATATGATGGCAGCAAGTCAACTATCTCCTTGAACAAAGAACCTGTTTTGAGTCTCTCAAACAGGTTGGGTTCTAGCGTTGGCCTTAGGGTAAACCTGATCTCAGAGTTCCTACTCCTCTGTTTGGTTAGTCTTCCAATCATTTGGAGAATCTGTTAATGTCTCCTACATTGCAGATTTGTATCGTGGTATCTTTGTGTTAAAAGTTGCCTAAGTCACTCTTGTGTCGTGCTCACTGTTCAAGGATATAACCTGTGTCGGCCATTCTGCAATTTCCTTGACCTCATGTGTCGGCCATTCCTTGGTGTCAGTATGTTTCATCATGTGTTCAGTCTTACTCCAAATCAGCTCATACCTGTTGAGTGTCCCTCGTGTTGGATGATGGAGGATGCATTAAGGCCTCCCTTCCAACGGACTTCTTCCCATCGACTTCAACTCATTGTACTCTGGGAATGAAGTTTAGAGTTTCGGTTAGTACCTTGGGGATTGCAGTCATTAGTGGCAGTTTCCCTCGCTATTGGATAGATGGGAATACATCAATGTCTCCTATCCGATGGATTCTTCAAGTGTTCGACGGCAAGACCATCTATTCGCACTTGCTTGAATGTACTAGGTACCTTGGGTTCCATTTTTATTATTGGTGGAAACCCTCGCGTTTGTTAACGGTATATATCAATGACTGCTAATCAAACGATACCTCCCATGTTCGACATCAACTCATTTATTCGCATGGATAGGTTTGTACCTTGGGTTGTTTTTTGGATGAAGACCTTGGGATCCTCGATAGCATCACCTCATTTATGTTATCACCCAAGTTGCGCAAGACTGAGCCACAATATTTTTGGCTCTTGATGAGACATAGATCCAGCTTGTTCTCTATGGCTATGTTCTCTAGTTTTGACATAGATCCACCTTGTATTTATGTGGCTATGTTTACACTTATGCTCCTCATGGATCCACGCTTGTATTCTAGTGGCCATGATATATGCATCAGTATTTGGATCATTATTGTATCCTCTTGGAGGTCATGTTTCACCATTTGAACATGGACAGTTACCCCATGGATAAGTTTGTCTGACATTGCCTTTGCTTTCAGGTACTTCATTTGAGCTTATGATTCTTGGTTTCTCCGTTCCTCCATGATTCAACTCTTTGTTATTTATAATGTATTTCGGCCATTGTTTCCCGTACTCCCTCTGACCTCATACATTAGGGGGCATCTGTTATAGCTTGAAATGACACCTCTCCGTCCGTAATGACACTTGCTTCCCTTGGTCGCATGACGACACTTCTTGAGATCAAGTTTCAGTCACACAACAGGACATTTGTGGATGGAGGAGTCATTTGGGACCCTAAATATGGTTTAAATTACCTCATTCTTGACCCATTTGATGTATATGACCCTTAGGAACATTTTTCCAGACCAAACCATCTCCTAAAAATGAGTAGAAAAGCCTGTTTTTGGCCATTTTTCAATATGAGCGCTGGTACACAGGCATGATAGTAGCATGTGTACGTGACTCCACTGTGCAATAGTAGCGCTCAATTACATGTGTACATGAATTTGTCTATTGCAGAGTAGAGTACACCCCTGTTTTGGTCAAAATCTCGAAATTCGAGTAAGTTAAGTTGGTTTGGAAACCTCTTGAGCGGTTATAACTTCTTTTCCTCTTCCTCACTTACTATATAAGGAGGGTAGAAGCGCCATGTGAGAGGATTAAGACCAATTACAAAGTTATGCTGGAGGAATGGAGACTCTCAGCCCCCTCTCTTGTGCATCAATTTTGGTAAACCCTAGTACAATTGCTTAGAGGCTCGGATCCCTGGAGAACGGAAGCAGGAGACCTTGAATCTAGGTTTCGTGAAGTGCCAAGCTTGAAATAAGGTATAACTGTATGTACTTGTTTTCATTCATTAATAAAGATCAGACATTCTTCTCTTTCCAAATATGACCCATTAATGTGTCTTAGATTTGATTACTGTTTGATTATAGTTTGATGTCTCTTTATATTATGGATATCAGTCTTATATATGTAGTCAAATGTGCTTGAGAAGGGTATCAAGTTGTTTTGCGGGTCTGAGCATTGCGACACTGGATAAGCATTGAAGAGCGAGGGAGGCAAATCTAGTATCAACCTTCTGAATAAGGTGCCTACATCTCTAAACCCTAATCTCTTCACTTATTTTTTATACTTCGAGAATGCTTGTAAGTCTATCTTTATCACTGTAAGTTGGTAGTTTCTCCCCTGAACTATAGGTGCATTTTCCCCACAACAATGACCTGTGCTAGTAATCTGCATAACTCATAAGTTAACCACTGTAGAACCAAAATTATACATACCTCATAAGTAGAGATTCTATGTGATCCATGACTATGGATGAGTCTTTGTCTTCATGTCACCATGGTCATATGTTCTTGATCTAGAACTTGATTTGTCTTTCTTGATGTACCTTTCATGTTAGCGGACAATATCATCCTCATACAACACCACAGTGCATTAGTACAATCATAAGTGTCATAACCCTAATTAATCAATGTATTCTATCATTCACATGCATTCATTCTTTTACTAGGATGATAAGACAAGTCTAACATTAATCAAGATTGTACTAAACTAAATAGTATGAAGACAAACATATCATAAACTTAATCATGAACATACCTGTATCTCCTCAGGTCATACCTGTCGAGACTTGTAGCATTCTTAGCCTTATCTCCCTCTGGAGCTGGAACTTCTTCACTTATGCATGTGTCCAATTCATTCTCTTCTAGTATTAACCCAATCTACTTTGATTTGTTGAAACTAGATCTGGAGCTGGATAAAAGTTTGTCAGAGAAACCCTAAAAGTTCAAATTTTGAATTTCAAAATTATGAATGGATGAAAAGATGTGCCTTGATGAGCTAATTAAGCTGGTATACTTCAATTTTGAAATCTCCAAAATTTAACCCCTCAAAATTGCCTTTGAAACTTTTGGATCTTCTGGACAGGATCCCGAACTAGGGTTTAACAAAGCCTGGTCTTCTACACATCCAAAAGGTTTGATCTTGTGTTCTAAACTTTGATTTTTCGACGGAGCTTCCATCCCTGGTCACAAATTTCAAAAATTCCAACTTTTGCAGAAGCCCTAATTTTCCACCTTTCCGATCAAAATCCTGAACTAGGGTTTGATCAAGCTCGGCCTTCTTTCCAACCAAAAAATTCGATATTGGTCTCTAAATTTTGATTTTTATGAGGAGCATTTAGCCGTGGTCTCTGATTCAAAAATTCCCAACTTTCTCCGAAGCCCTAAATTCCTGCGGCAGTGATAAGCCAAGCATGAACGTGCTCAGAATCCAATTCTGTTTTGACAGAAATATGCACCTTATTGTTTCTAGTGCATCTCTAAAATTAAGAAACCATAAGGTCTGAAAATTTGGACCTTGGTATCATGCCCTTCCATATTTCCAACCCCACATGTCTGACCTCAATTGGATTCTCCGAGAGAGAGTTATTCCAAGTGTCAAAACGTGACCTGTTTGTGGGATAAAACAAGAGAGCGAACTTGTACGGCATGTCACGTGTCACTGGTTCAACTGCGGCCTATGAAAAAATTGCCTAAGAAACTACAGTTCATTCTCTTACTGTCACTTTTTACATAATTTCATTCGAAGCTTCCTAGCCCATGTTGTGACCTTTTTTCCTAGGTTACCTGTTTATGACTGAGATTTGGAAGAGGCATAAACCCTAACTTGTACAGATCATAAATCACAAAGTACAATGAATCAGATGCTGTGCTTCGGACAAAATCTACATGGGGATGTTATACACAACATGTATAAGTTTCACAACCTAAAAATCTCCAAAATGGATTTATAGCCAAAGTTCCACGATGACTGGTTTTTTCTATATCAAGCCCTAACTTCCAATTTGTCGCAAGTGCAACAAGTCTCATAAATGCCATAGCATGCCTTCCTTCAGGCTGGCTCTGATACCATGTTAGTTTTTCATCATTTAATTCAATATATATAGGATCTTAACTGAATGAACAACATGTACAGCATATCAAGCATAAGAGACAAGAGACAACAGACACAAAACATTTCACCGGGGAAAACCAAGAAGGTGAAAAACCCCGCAACTTCCTCAGAGATAGAATAAGCATCAATACAAGGATCACCATGATCAAACCCAATAGATAGATATCTTCAGCATCATGCTCCTCCTCCACTTGTTTGCACTCCTCCTCTCTCTCACTAATGCGAAGTGAGTGAATAATAGAATGTGTAAAATGAGAGAGACACACTCTCTATTTATAGACTACTTCACTTGTCTTTTAACTTTAACTAGGTCGGCCCCAACTTAACCACCTAACATCATGTTGATTGGGATGACCCACACTAGGGTGGTCTAATAACCCTTTAACCCACATGACGCATATAGGGCCGACGCCATCAAGGTGTTCTAATAACCCATCAAGTATAAGTTACGACACTTACAATATAACTTGTGACACTTGCAAGTACAACTAATGACACTTCCAATCAGAGGAATAATACATCTCCATTGGGGATACAATAAAGTACAAATACAATATAAAAGTGAATATCTTCCGAAGTTACAAATACATCAACATGCTTCAAATTTGGCAGCAACTTCCTTGAGTGGAGAATCTACACCCCCTTCTCACTCATGTGGCCAAGCCTATGATGCCACAATGTTGTATCTGTTCCTGTGGAAGCTAAAGAGATAGAATGGTCAGTATTATGAGGACATAAATACAATGTACCTACCCTATCTCCTTTTTCTATCACCATTGATCCTTTAGTGATCTTCCACCATGTTTCTCCAAACGTAGATAGGAAGCCGCCATCTCCCAACTGCACTGTTGAGATTAGATTTCTTTTCATAGCAGGAATATGCCTAACATATTTTAGTAGCTAATCAGTTCCATTCTTAAATTTTATCCATACCTTACCCATTCCAACAATTTTACATGGCTCATCATCACCCAATAAAACATGTCCAAAATTGCCTAGAACATAATCATGAAAATATTTCCTATGGGGTGTAGCATGACATGAAGCCCTTGAAACTACTACCCAATAATCACTAGTATTATCTAATTCAAGAATCAAAGCATCTTGTAACACATAACCTACTACATTTGCTTCCTGGGTAGTTTCCTGTTTTCCATCTCCTTTCTTCTTTAGAGATCTACAGTCTTTCTTCAAATGTCATTTCTTTCCACAGTTCCAGCACTCTATGTTTCCATGTCTGGACTTGGATCTGCCTGTTTTAGATTTGCCATGATTACCTTGGATCTTTCCTCTCTCCTTTTATCTTCCCCTGCTTTCCATGGTCAACGCATTACCTGATGTCTCACTTGTTCTTTTTCTTCGCATTTCCTCGCTAAGAATAACACTAATAACATCATCAAATTTCAAGGTGTTTGAACCAGAGATAGACTTACTTACAACCATGACCAAGCTATTCCAGCGTTTTGGTAATGAACACAAGATTAGAAGAGCCCTAACCTCATCATCGAAGTTCACACTTACAGAACTTAGTTGATTTGTAACCGTATTAAATTCATTTAAATGATCAGTAATAGATCCACCTTCAGACATCTTCATATTAAATAAACCTTCATTAGAAATACCCTGTTGGAGGTTGAGGGTTTTTCATACAGCTTACCCAGTGCGCTCATCAAACCCTCCGTTGTCGTTTATTTTGAGATATTGAAAGCCACCGACGAGTCCAGGGACATTTGTATTGTTCCCAGTGCCTTTCTGTCAAGAACCTCCCATTCTTCATCCTTCATAGTCGCCGACTGCTTTTCTCTTCCTCCCAACAGCAAGAATAGATCCTTCTAGTACAGATAGTCCTCCATTTGCATTTTCCATAACTGGAAGTTTTGGCCATTAAACTTCTTGACCTTAAACTTTCCTTCTTCTTCCATTTCTCCCACTCGAACAAGAAACCCTAGTTTCCTGCAAGTTTAATTTCCAAATAGACCTTTGGATATGATACCAATTATTAGTAAAACAAGATCACAAAGCAATAACAATAAACAAAAATGCAAATATAATCACACAAACACATTACAATAGAGACACCAATATATCGTGGTTTACCCAAGATGGGCTACCCACTGGTGAGCTCTTATAATGGATGCCTAGTGAGGCCAGCTAGACCAGGAGCCTACTTTAATTATCAACCCAGAGGACGTCGAAACTTCAGAGTTGCTAACAATGTATGTGCTCTAAAGGATAGTCTTTGTCATGTTTTAGGGTGTGGGCATATATCTTAAAGGTTTATCTAATCAAGAAGAAGATGAGCTAAAAATAATGTAAATATATGAATGACAAATTCCCCTTCTAAGAAGTTAAATGCTACAAATTGTAAATCTATACTAAGAATTGAAATGTTGAAAGCTTGATAAACTTATGCTAAGAATTGAACTACTGAAAGCTAAGAGTTTAATCTAAGAACTAAATGCTGAAATTAAGTGTTGAATATTGAAAGGCTAACCTAAAACTTAAATGCTGCAAACCAAATCCAAAACATAAACATCTAATGTTGAGATTTAACCAATCTGGTCTATTCAGATTAAACACTACAAGTGATGATCATTAAATCAGGGAACTTAAAGTAATTAACCTCTATGATCTAAGTCTGATAGAAGAAATATGCATGATATTTCTAGATCTGAATCCTTGCCTCAAAAACAATATGAAAATATATGAAAACAAATGTCAAAATATGCGTGCACAGAACGCAGCTACAGGACTACGAAATGCATCCTACCGAACTACTGAATGAGCGTTGATCAACTACCGAAAATATGCTGAACGAAAATAATCTTTTAACTGAAATAAAACAATACTATTCAAATTCCTTCAAGGTATCTTCATACACGATAAGAAGTAAATCAATTCACACCATAAATGGAAAATACCTGAAAACAAAGTAAAGCTCTTGACTTACGTGTTGGAGGGGCCCTCCCCAACCCGTACTCAGGAGTATGAAAAAATTATAAACGCAGGCCTGAAAGTAACATCAGTCTCCTCATTAAAATAATAACTTCATGGTTCAAAAATAGTATGTCACACAAATTGTCTCCGCGGTAAAATGTAAAAACGTAATTCCACAAAATAGCAACAGGACCCCCTCGCTACCCGAGAGGTTCACATATATATGCCTCAAATTCTAACCTAACTACTTGCTTTAATCGTCGATCCTGTTGAACATGACTTCTTCTCTATAAGTCAGGGAAAAAGAGCGTCGAGCCTCGTATGGTCTTCCAGTCCTCGAGCTAGATTTGCATGTTGCTTCTTAGTGTACATGTTCCTGCTCATACATACTCGTTTTGATGTAATTAGTTTATAGAAGACGCCCTTTAAGCATAAAAAGAATAATTGTAATGTCCCCAACTTGACCCTATTGCATTAATATTGTAAATGATGTAAATATTGTTATTTACTCATGGTGAGGAGCTCAAGGCCAAGGCCCCGCCATTGATTTATCGTTCTATGTATCGGCAATTAGAATAGATGCATAGAGTCCTTGTGCTAGCGGTGCACAATGTAAAATCGGACATCATGTAAATATGCAATTTTAATGAAAAAACCCACAACCAGCTACGCAATGCAACAAAGAGATGGGGGCATGATCTTTACAAGGAATAGGGAGGGAAATTATTCAAACCCTTGAGCCAATGGTATTAATCCATGTGTCAATGGGGAAACCCATAAAACCACCAACTACCCATTTTGTCTCATGCACCCAATCATTTAATTCCTCCAAAGTTTGGTTGGGGCAGTTATTGTCTTGGGATTAGAAAGGTATGGCAGCCAGATTTTCGTGCATGGGCAAGCCATCAACCTGAAAATCGTATTTTTGGCTTGCTGGGCAAGAAAACCCCCACGAAATGCTACCTAGGGCCATTCCTCATGGATTACATCCTTCCTCTCAAGCAGACGAAGCTCACTGGAAGTTATCCTCACGTTTCTCCCCATAACCCTGCGTTTTTCCATGCCCAGAAACGCGTTTTGATATTTTGCAGCAGCTGGGGAAGGAGGGACGCGATTTTGGACAGAGGGAGAGGTTGTTTTGCCCTTGGGGCGTTTTTCTGAAATGGGTTGTCCTCCCAGTCGATTTTCCTAGTTTCCAATTCGTTTTGAGTCTACCCACGTTTTTCTGAAGCTCAGGAAAACCCACTATTGGGAACTTCACTGTATAAGCATTTTTATCATGCCCAAAACGTATGCTTTGAGGTTATATGCACCCATCTCTTAACAGCCTGAAAAAAACCAATTGTTGATTGGCTTGGCTGATTTTGATATACCTTTGGCTATGTGAGAGCCTGTTTTCCCCTTTTTCCTTGTGGAGATCATGCCCAGCTCGGGGGTGGCCGTGGTGCTGAGAGATTGAGGAGCACACTGACCTACGGTTGGGTGGAACGTTGCAGAAGCGTAGCTGGTTGCTCAAGGACTACCTGGTTTAAGATAAGTATTCCCATTTGATAATTTGATATTGCTTAATTGATGAATGACATGAAAATCTGGAATGTATGATGGATGTGTGTTAATCCTGCAAACGATTTACTTCTGCTGTGTTTGCTTAGATTGTACATCTACATGCCCATCTTTTTATATATGTGGATGTTGTATTTAGTAAACATCGGGGCCAATTGCTCCGTTTTTGGCACAATGATCCTCTTTTTCTTGTTGGTATGATAGGAGGGGACATTACAATAATCTTAACACATCTTCATTAAATAATCAAAGTAAATCATTAACCCACAAAACAAGTGTATTTCATTCATCATATCCTATGTTTTACTATGGAAAAAAGGCTATAGGATACGTATAATTTGGGTTCATCATCTCCCCCATGCTTGAAGGATTCACCCATCCTTGGGTGACACACTCGGATCTTCTATAGCTTCTCTAATGTCCCATGCGACCATTCTTGGAGTTCCTGCTTGCCTGTAGTAACCCATGCTCCGATCATCCCTGGCCCATGCTCTTTTCTCTTCTTCCTCATTAATCTACTCTTTAATAATCAGAGGAAGGAAAAATGGAGGATTTAGCTTCATGCCAATCCATATGAGTTGATTCTTGATAAAGGATTCTCTATATAGCTTAGCTTTGGCGAGAGCAACTTCTATTCTGAGAGCGAAATGAGGCTCCTTCTTTCTCAAATCGTCTCCAATCCTTGCCCACCTATCACGGATTGCCTCTTGTACCTCTTTGTATGTGCATTACAGGGTGACATCAAAATGTGTGACTTCCTCCTTCTATTTTTCAAGCATGATAGGAATTATCTCTTCATTAGTGGTGATAATTTGGTGGGCCTGAAGTACCCTTTCAGGGTGAGATGCCTCTACCTTGATCCATAATTGATTTTTCCACTTCTCTGCAAGGTATAATTTTTATTAGGGTATCGGCCACATGGTCTAGGTCAATTTTTCTTTTAGCTCCTAATGTAGAAGCGGTCTTGACTTTTGGCCCAGAAGCTAGGGGTATGCTGACAGTAGGTGTACCCTTCATCCTCTATACATCCTCAGTTGAGATTACCACAAATTTCTCCCATGAAAGTTCTGGGACTTGTACTATTAACTCTTCACGAATTATCAACTTGATTAGACCATGGTGGGCTAACGCATCCTCTTTTCCTTCAACAACTTTCTTGCTCATTTCTCCCAACAACAAGAGAAGATAATAAGGAATGCTTATGTTGTTGTTTGACCTGACGTGGCTCCTATGCCTCAGAAGATCTAGAATTCGAAAATGGAAGAGAGGGACATAACTCATCCTCCTTGTACACGTTACATATTTCTAAATGACAGTAGCTACTTCATCCCAAGGTGCTGGCATAGTGACCCTCTTGACTCTGTTTTTGTCTTCTTCATAAGCCTCTTCAAGTCCAATGAAAACTTCCTTTGCACTATGGTTGGCTTCCCTATCTTCCTTGGCCGAATGTAGACCCATGGGTAGCCCTGTGTATTTTGTAATGGCTTCCTCATCCAGCCTGATACGAATTCCTCTAACCTAGGTGACGAACTACTCTTCTTTGATGTGCTTTAAGTTTCTTGCGAATTCCAAAGCTACCTCTGTATTAGACCCCCTCAACCCTGAGATGAAGGGCATCCAACCCACATTACGAAGGATAGATAAAACCCTTGGCTTTTCATAAATGTCTCTTTGATCCTCTGGTTCACTCTTTTTGAACCCCTTTTTCATCCTTGGAAATCAGCAAAACGAAAAAAATTTAGTGCTGTTGACTTACCAACTGGCCAGGAGTGATTCACAGGTTCGAAGGCAGCTTGTTGGCTGGTTGCCGATGCGAACTTCCAGTTTTTCTTCTTCTGGAAAGATTGTATTGCAAAACTGGTCTTTTTTGTAGATTATGCCACCTTTTTAAGTTGTTTCCACTCACTTATCCTCATCATCATTCATTGTACTCGCTGCCCTATCCATTCTTTTCCATAATCGAGCCCTGCATTTCATGTCATCATTGTATATTTCCCTTTTTGCTCTGATCATTGAGGAATATGGTAGATAGATGCGGGTTTATCATTCATTGACATGAATCAGGTAGTAATCATGATTCTTTGAGGTCGCTCTGAATTGTGCCTCCGAATGAACTTATAAGCTGTCCTCAGCTTCAGGAATAACCGTTTTGTGGGATGATGATTTGACCTCAAAAATAAAACAAAGAGATTTAGAGATTACCTTGTTATGCTTAGCATACCTGAGTGCATGACGTGGCTTGATTTGATGTGATCTCGATTTTGTAGTAGATCTTTGCATTTTTTGTAGTTATTTTAGGCATGTCTGTAGTTATGCGTGTTTTCTTTTGGTTCCATTGAAAATGTTGTATCTCGTTTTTTATTTTTCTGCCAATTTCTGATTTGACTCTGTGTTGATGCCCTGTATTGAGTTTTGATTTCGTTTTCTGTAGTGCTAGCTCACTTGAGGGTATGGCATGCTCATGTGAATATATGTCAGTGTCACTTGAATAACGGCAAGCTCGCTTGAATAGATTGGTTGCTTGATTAAATTATGTAGTGCCTAATATTTTTGCTGGTTGAGTTGAATACATGACTGGCTCGCTTGAATATATGGAGGCTCGCTTGAATATTGATACCTGGCTCTCTTGATTTTATTTATTTGCAGGATACTAGCTAGTTCTTCATGGGGATGTATGATTTCTTGCAAATTTACTTGTGATTACCTTAAGTGGATCAGTTCTGGTTTGTTCTTTTAATTTTTTTTCATTCATTTTTTCTCTTATTCTTGTTTTTTTTTCATTTCTCTTATTCTTTTTTTACATCATTTTTTCTTTTCTTTTTTCATCATTTTTCTTTTTTTCTTTTTTTGTTTTCATCAATTTTTTTTTTTTGGAACTGGATTTCAATGATTTTCCATGTTCTCTATCATCATTAGTTGTTGTTGGTAGAGTATCTCTGTGAAATCTTCTCTTGACTGTGGATTTTTGTAAATTTTGACTCTATGTCCATTCACTATCATGGGGAACTATTCTTCATCAATTGTAATAATCTTTACAGATCCATTTTCATAGATTGTTTCAATAATGTAACGTCCAAGCCATCTAGTTGTTAGTTTTCCTTTGAAAGTGTGAAACTTGGAATCATAGAGCAGTGCCCAGTCACCTTCCTTGAACTTTTTCTTCTTTATGTGTGTATCATGCCACTTCTTTCTTTGATGTTGGATGATTTCAGTATGGCCAAGTGCTTGTTGGCGTTGCTCATCCAGTTGGTTTAACTGTAGCATGCGTTCTTGTTGGATGTCTGAGAGTTCCATATTTAACTGTGTTTCAATTCTGAATGTCTTGATTTCAAATTCAATGGGCATCATAACATTATTTCCATAAAATATCTCATATGGTGTGAAGCCTGTTGTTGTTTTCCATGTGGTATTATAAGCCCAAACTGCTTCACTTAACCTGTCTGCTCAATCTCTTTTGTGGAGTTGCAATGTCTTTGTCAAAATTCTCTCTAACTCTCTGTTGGTTACCTCAGCTTGACCATTAGCTTGAGGGTGATAGGAGGAATACTATCTGTGCTTAACATTGTTTCTTCGAAGTAAGTCTTCTATCAGATTTGATGTAAACTGTGGGCCTTGATCAGAAAATAGTTCTCTTGGGACTCCAAACCTATGGAAGATCTGCTCAGTGAAATTTTTTTCCACGTTGGTTTCATTTGCTGCAGCAAGTGCTACTACTTTAGTCCACATTGTAAGGTAGTCAGTGCATACCAGGATGTAGCTTTTCTGATTTGACTGTGGGTTGATTGGAACAACGAAATCAAATCCCCATTTTTCGAATGCCTCCAAGGAGATTTTTGGATGGAGAGGCATTTCTTCTTTTTGTGTTGGCTTCCCCATTCTTTGGAAGTCATCATAGTGTGAAACATATTCATAAGCATCCTTGTGGAGTGTTGGCCAATAATATCCTGTTTGTAAAATTTTATATGTTGTCCTCTTTGCAACATAGTGTCCTCCATATGGTTCATTGTGAGTGGCATGCATTATGTCATGCACTTCATCTTCTCTAATGCATCTTCTGAGTATTTGATCTAGTCCTTTTTTGAAGAGCATTCCCTCTATCCATGTGTAAGTGGCACTTTGTCTTATGACCTTATTCTTCTCTTTGTAGATGTAATGTGCTGGAAATATTCCAGTCACTAAATAGTTTTCTATGCCAGCAAACCATGGGCTCATTGTGGAGATTGCGAAAAGATGCTCATCTGGAAAACTGTCATTTACCACTTCATTATCTTGTCCCTGGGTGAGCCTAGACAGAAAATCAATCACTACATTGTGTTTACTTGGCTTATCCAAAATTCTGATGTCAAACTCTTGTAGGAAGAGTAGCCATCTAATTATTCGAGTACTTGTGTTAGGTTTGTTCATGAGATACCTTATTGCTGAATGGTCTGTATGGACAAAAACTTGGTACCGAGTTATGTAGTGCCTGAATTTGTTAATGACATGTATGACAGCAAAAAACGCCTTCTCTGTGACAGTATAATTTAATTCTACTCCTGCCAAATTTTTAATGATATAATATTTAGCATAGGGATTCTTCTCTCTTTCTTGTCCAAGGACAGACCCAATTGCCTTATCTAATGCATCTGAGTGGATGTGGAATGGAAGTGCCCAATCTGGTCCTTGGAGTACTGGAGTTGTAATTGTTTTCTCTTTTAGTTTGTCAAATGATAGCATACAATGTTTTGACCATATGAATTATGTGTCTTTAGTGAGTAAACAAACATTTGTGCAGCAATTTTGCTATAACTCTCAATGAATCTTCCATAATATCCTGTTTGTCCAAGGAAAATTCTTACATCTCTCTATTTCACAGGTGGAGGCAATGTTTTGATGACTGTAACTTTTTCTTGGTCAACTTCTATTCCTCTCTGCGAAATATGATGGCCAAGAACGATCCCTTCTTCCATGAGCATTCTGCATTTATTGTTGTTGAGGCATAAGCTCATCTCAATACATTTTTTTAAAACCAGTTCTAGATGTTGTAGTGCTTCGTTGAAATTCTGTCCATAGGGTGTGAAGTCATCCATGTATACCTCCATTTTTTCATTAATAAAATCAAAGAAGATACTTAGGATTTCCCTTTGAAATGTTGTTGGGGCATTACAGATCCCAAAGGGAAGCACACCGTTAGGATATTCCTATACTCCATCCTAGTCCCACCAGTATTTTGATCATTTACATTTTCAGTAATGCATGCATTTTTAGGGTTTGCATGCATCATTTAGGGTTTGCATGCATTTGTATGCATCCCAGTCATCAGTCCAGCACCTAGCCCTCAGTTAGCCAACCCCCAAAAGATTATCTCATATCAGTTTTAGCCCTCATAGAGCTTAGTGCACCCTTCCTCCTTGATTTAAGGAATCCACTCGTCCTCTCTCTTCCACCACTCAGTTGCACTTTAGTTAATTCAATTATCTTCAATTGTCTTCAGTTCTTTCCTTGATTTAAGACTAGACTGACTCTCAACTAACTGTATCACTCCGATGGAACTCCATTGAGGCTTGACTTCCCATTCTGACTCTAGTTAGCTCTTCATGCGCCCTCCACTGAGCCTCCTTCATTCAGTTAGTGCCAGTTACACTCAGTTACACCTACCACACTCAGTTAGACTCATTTTGAATGATGGTTGACAGTCACTTGAGTATTGGTGGCTCTACTGATGATGAGATAGACTACTAGTTGTGCTCCGATGACACTCCAGTGATCTTTTGATCACTCCATGAAGGCTAATTCGAATTGCCACCTTAGGCATTCGAATCCTCATGCATTCTATTATTTATATGTCCATTTGTGATTAATAATTTAGTGTGTGAAGTATTTTTGCTTCTATCCGAGTTCTACTGTATTATTATTCTGTTGCTCATTATACTGCATTGACCAGTCTTCTTCTATTTTCTTGCTTAATCAATTACTTTCTTGTGAGGTATACATCATATCTTAGATATGCTATGAGTATTTTGACATGGTATCAGAGCATGTTGAGAGTATTGTTTATCTCCATTCGTGAGAGTTGTTTGCAGGTTATTACCAAGATTTTGAGTGCAGCAGTTTCTGCATCTTTGCAGCAGTAGGAGTTGTAGATATTCTCTATTGTTTTTGCAGGTCTTCTACAGATTCCATGTATTCATAAGGAATTACTCCTCTTTATCCATTCAACTATGATGAATGGAAACC
Source organism: Larix kaempferi (assembly GCA_027924585.1). Lineage (NCBI taxonomy): Eukaryota > Viridiplantae > Streptophyta > Pinopsida > Pinales > Pinaceae > Larix > Larix kaempferi. The sequence continues at coordinate 1,487,316 of BSBM01000293.1, forward strand.
ACAAATGATAACACATTTGAAGAGGCATGGTCTCTTTGATTATTGTTTTGAAAGAGAGTTCGAATCCTATGATGAAGAGTATGACTGGTTAAGTGAAGGTGAACAAGCTTGTGCAGTCATGAGTTATGCTATGTCTATATGCATGTTATATGATATCCCTAATATTTCATCTCCAGAAAAGATATGGGCTTACTTGGATGAAAGATTTGGCAGATAGAATGAAGGAATTGGTCCAAACCCCTTCAAGAGCAAGCAAAGTGATGCATTCGCCCTCCTTGATCATCTCATTGATCATGAACTAGTATCAAACACATCTGATATTGAAGTTGTCCACAAAGAACTTGCAAATTCTACACTCATGCTCCAAATTTATTCTCTTTCTATGCCAACTCACACTCTAAATATTGAAGAAGGTCCTAAATCCTCTCTTGCACCAGAGTCTGTTGGTTTGCATCATGATCACATGATTATTTCGGAGGTCAAATCAGCTATTGGAGGTAATGCATTCGCTCTCCTCAAGAAATCACCTCTTATTTACTACTATATGATCATTATTTCATGCTTTCAGAAGGTTATTGAAGAATATGGAAATTGCCATTAGCTTGGGATAATTTCACATGCACATCATGGTTTTGATCTCACCCCTGTTGGTTCAAAGGAGATCTCAAGAAACCATGGCCATTCGCTTGGGATAATTTCTCATGCATCCACTGGTTTTGATCTCACCTCTTATGGTTCAAAGGAGATCTCAAGAAACCATGATTCAAGTCTTGGATCTAATTTGGATTCTAAGCAATTACTACTTGGGATAATTTCTCATGCATATGATAGTTTTGATCTCACCCCTACTGGTTCAAAGGAGATCTCAAGAAACTATTCATCAAGTATTAAATCTGATTTGGATTTCAAGCAATCATTATTATTTGATGGTTCTTCTTGGCATAATCTCACCCATGATGGTTCGAAGGAGAAGACAAAAGAGTATCTACATATTCATGTTTTTTATCCTACCTCAACTTATTCGAATCACAGGTTCAAGGATCATCCTCATACTTTTGGATTTGTTCTCATCACATTCGATCTGAAGAGAAAGTACAAGTACATGCTTTTTGAGAATGATCCACTTCTTCCCAAGAAGAAGATACCTCTAGACATATGACCAAGCATCACACCTGCTTGAGTTTGGAGCATTTATTTTTCATGTGTGCCTTACAGTCTGTTTTGAGGGGGGGTTATTTTTCCCATGAAATTTTCCCCATGAAATTTTCCCCACTTCCTTGGTTTATTGACTGTTATTATTCATTGTATTGGATGACCTTTGGTCTTAGTTACCAGGGCCCAGGATGGATTAAGGGGGGGTGTTAGGATATTCCTATACTCCATCCTAGTCCCACCAGTATTTTGATCATTTACATTTTCAGTCATGCATGCACTTTTAGGGTTTGCATGCATCATTTAGGGTTTGCATGCATTTGCATGCATCCCAATCATCAGTCCAGCACCTAGCCCTCAGTTAGCCAGCCCTCGCGAGCTTCTCTCAGATCAGTTTTATCCCTCCTAGAGGTTAGTGTGCCCTTCCTCCTTGATTTAAGGAAACCACTCGTCCTCTCTCACCTACCACTTAGTTGCACTTCAGTTAATTCAGTTATCTTCAGTTGTCTTCAGTTATTTCCTTGATTTGAGGCTATATTGACTCTCAACTGACTGTATCCCTCCGATGGACCTCCACTGAGACTTGACTACCCATTTTGACTCCAGTTAGCTCCTCATGCGCCCTCCACTTAGCCTCCTTCATTTAGTTAGTGCCAGTTACACTCAGTTACACCTACCACGGTCAGTTAGACTCAGTTTGACTAATGGTTGATAGTTACTTGAGTATTGATGACTCCACTGATGATGAGATAGACTACTAGTTGTGCTCCGATGACACTCCAGTGATCTTTTGATCACTCCATGAAGGCTAATTCGAATTTCCACCTTAGGCATTCGAATTCTCGTGCATTGTATTATTTATATGTCCATTTGTGATTAATAATTTAGTGTGTGTGAAGTATTTTTGCTTCTATTCGAGTTCTACTGTATTATTATTCTGTTGCTCATTATACTGCATTGACCAGTCTTCTTCTATTTTCTTGCGTAATCAATTACTTTCTTGTGAGGTATATATCATCTCTTAGATTTGCTGTGAGGATTTTCACACACTCTATATGCATAAGTGCCCCATGGGCATGTGAATGTTGTTTTTTTCTGAACATCTTGGTGAACGAGGATTTCATTGTACCCACTGAAGCCATCCAAAAAAAGAAAAATATTTGTTCCCAGCTAATGTGTCCAATACTTGATCGATAAATGGGAGAGGAAAGTGATCTTTATTGGTTTCTTTATTGAGCTCTCTGTAGTCCACACAAATCCTCCACTTTCCTCCTTTTTAGGAACTATGACCAGTGGTGATACCCACTCACTATCTGAGATTGGGTATATGAACCCCGCATCTAACAACTTTTGCAATTCCAGCTTGACATATGTCCTTTAATGCTGGATTCATTCTTCTCTGTGGTTTCCTGATAGGAACAACACCTTACTTTATATAGATATAGTGTTTATATATGTCTGAGTGGATACCCTTCATGTTAGTATACATCCATGCAAAGGATTTGTTGTTGTCTGAAAATACCTTTAGTAATTTATGTTCTTGTCCTAGCTCCAAATTGGAGTTAATATCAACTGTCTTTATCTGAATTGGATGTTGTTCAAGTGTGAGAACCTCTTCCCGCATTTTTTCAGGATCGTGGTTTAATTTTTCCTCTCCTTGCTACTGACTTGTGCCAAGAAAATCTTCAAACATATTTTGATTAGAAGAAGCATTTTGTATAAACCTATCTAAATGACTATCTTTTTCAATGGCCTTTAGTGATAGGGTAGCTTCAATTGTAAGGACAGGTCGTATGTTTTGGTTGGATGTGTCATCATAATCATCTGTCCAGTTGTGATATTCCAAGTCTGAAGACTTCCTAGATGGAGGATAAATCGTGATTTTGTTCCTAGCTTGGCCACTAGTTATTGTCATGTTACCTGATATGCACCCTATGTAAGTGTCTGCAGCTGTCAACGAGGGTCTCCCTAGTATTAGTGGGTATCCACTAAGTTTACTCTTTACTTCTATGACTATGAAGTCATCTAGGTATTCCCAAGACTCTATGTTGATGATTATGTTTTCGAGCATCCCTTCGGGTCTTACTGTACATGTGTTTGCTAGCTGTAGGACAATAGTTGTTGGTCTAACCATTGATTGGAGTCCTAAGTGTGTCATAATATCCTTGGTCATTACATTGATAGCGGATCCTAAACCAATTAGGATTCTGTCTATTTGTCTGTTATTGATTGTCATGTTGACTACAGGGCTGCCTGGATCAAGGTATTTGGGGTTAAAAACGATACCGAGCAAAAGATATGCTAACTGGCCCACTGCATTTATTGTTGGTGGGTCACTTTTTCTTCTACCAGGTCTTTTCAAACAATTTTATTTAATGAATTTGTTGCAGATAGGCACATCTTTAATGGCTTGCAAAATTAAAATTTGAATATTCAAGTGTTTCAATTCGTACAAGTTTTTCAAGGAATGGAGGGTTTCGAAACACTTGAATATTCAAGTGTTACTGATGGGGAAGGTGAACAGTTCCCTAGGTTCTTCATCTTCTTCTGCCATAGTAGTGTTTGAGCTAGAGCTAGCAAAGAAGTTATCTAGGTTTGGGTCATAGCTAGAATCAGTTTCTTCTTCTGAGTTAAGGAATTCAAATTGAGAGTTATTAGAACTGTTGTTTCTCATAGGACGAGAAGGTAGGAAGTGTCCAAATATATCTCTCTGTCGTCTAGGCATTCATGGTAAAACTTTTTTTTTTATGTTTTGTTATGTTTTTGTATGTTTATTTTTTCAAAGATGTCTCCTAAACATTAAGCACCTCCCTGGCAACGGCGCCAAAAAGTGGTGAGCTCTTAGAATGGATGCCTAGTGAGGGAAGCTAGACCAGGAGCCTACATTAATTATCAACTCGGGGGACGTACAAACTTCAGAGGTGCTAACACTGTATGTGCTCTAAAGGATAGTCTTCATCGTGTTTTAGGGTGTGGGTATAGATTTTAAAGGTTTATCTAATCAAGAAGAAGGTGAGCTAAAAATACTGTAAATCTATGAATGACAAATTACCCTGCTAAGAAGTTAAATGCTGCAAATTGTAAATCTATACTAAGAATTGAAATGCTGAAAGCTTGATAAACTTATGCTAAGAATTGAACTGCTGAAAGCTGAGAGTTTAATCTAAGAACTGAATATTGAAATTAAGTGCTGAATATTGAAAGGCTAACCTAAAACTTAAATGCTGCAAACCAAATCCAGAACATAAACATCTAATGCTGAGATTTAAGCAATCTGGTCTATTCGGATTAAACACTACAAATGATGATCATTAAACCAAGGAACTGAAAGTAATTAACCTCTATGATCTAAGTCTGATAGAAGAAATATGCATGAGATTTCTAGATCTGAATCATTGCCTCAGAAACAATATGAAAGTATATGAAAATAGATGTCAGAATATGCGTGCGCAGAATGCAGCTACAGGACTACGGAATGCGTCCTACTGAACTATAGAATGAGTTGTTAACAATAAAATTAACACCCTTATTCAAGTGACGAAAGAAGCGCATTTTTACCATGCTCCTGCAGTAGGAAGACATGACACAAGTTCATGCAGAGATGAATCCTCTCTAAGAAATGCATTAAAATGCAATAATTGTGCTTAAAATCATTCTAAATGGTGCAAAAAGCCTAAAAACTATGAAAAGTGGGTTTTCAAGTTAAAATAATCTAAAATAGATTATCCCACATTCAAAAGAGAAACCTAAGGCACATTTCCCAATGCTATATAATAAAGGCTTTGGGGCATAATAAAGACAGACAAAAGAAGAGCAAAGGAATGCTGGAAAGATTCTGAAGGGGGAGAAAGAGCTCAAATTCTTTAAAAGCAAGGGTGAAGGAAAGGAAGCTCATATCAATGGAGCAAGGGTTCACATCTAATGCCATGGTAAGGATGTATTTCTCCATTGTTCTACTATGAATAGATTCAAGTTTCTACCATCTATGAGTTTAAATCTGGTTTATCTTGTATGAATTTAATTCTTGTATGAATTTAATTCTTGGATGGATTTAGATCTTAAATGTGTTTGTCTTGATTGATGAATAGATATAGATATTTTGGAAATTTGTAATAATATTTTCAAGTTACTGACGTAGGAACTCACCATTCCTTAGGAAGATAGTTAAATTAGTGTAGACACAACCCTACACTAAATATTGTTATCAGATTGGCGACCATAACTGGCTTGTTGAATTTTCTTGATTTTTCCTGAATTTTCTTCAAGTTTTAAGGTGTTCTCCCTTTAGATATGCTCCTTTGTAGCTTAAAGATCATTACAAGAACCTCAGATCTAGCATAAGAAGCTGAAGACTAGCCTAGCCATGCCTTTAATTCATCAAATTACCTCAAATTGCACTCAGATATGAGTTTCTTGCATTTTGAGCTTTTTGAATGTTTAGTTTCTTGAATGATGAGTTTGAAGAATTTCGAATTTCTGGAGTCTTGAGCTAGCGCTCTGCGTGGTTGAACTTTCAATTGAATTGATGTCATTTAAAAGGTCTGTCAATCTGCGTGAAGTTTTTTTGAATCCAAGCTATTCCAACTCTGCATTTTCGATTTTCAAACTCTGTCTCTTAGCTGCTCTGCATGTTTAACTTCAAAATACCGCTGTTCATCTACGTTTTAAGCTCTCAGCAGTAAACCTTTTAATCTCTGCGTATAGATCTGTAGGCTCTCACAACTCTGCACGTGGCCCTAGCCATGCCCCCCATCGGCATATTTTGCAAACCTTTAAAGATATCAGCGTGTTGATTTACATGATGTATGCCTGAACTCTGCACTTTTTTATTTTCAAACTCGGACTCTTAGCTGCTCTGCGTGGAAGATAGCCCTTAAATCTCCGCGTATGGAAATTCCTCCAGATCTGCATGACTCCTTTAATGCTCTGTCTTTAAACTTGAATGTGGTGCATTGAAGTTTCTTTTAAAAACCTGTGTGGCGTCTGCTTTCCAACTCTGCGTCTTAGCTTTGAAACCAAGGCTGTGTTTGTCATTTGATGCTTTAAATTACAAACCCCAACTCAACCTTCAAAAATGGATCATGGAGCATTGAAGAATGTCTTCAACTGAGATCTAATTGTCTTCATTCATGATAATCGTCTAAGCAGACCCTTTCCTACCTGGATTTCAATTTTTGGTACCAAAATAAATGTAGAAAATGCTACAAGGCTGAGTTCAACAACTGCATCAGCACTTGGCATTTTTATTTGAGATCTGGACTATGGCATATTAACCCTGGGCTTCTCATTGGAGTGAACGATCTTTAAACCCTGCACATTGGCATTTTAATTTGAGATTGTTTTTTATTTTTAAAACTCTGCATACTCAGCGTTTCAATTTTAGCTCTCTACCACGCGTTGGACGGTGTCAGCATTGACTCTACGTGCATGAATGTTAAAAGATCTCAAAAATTTTGAGGCCTTCATACCTCAGATTGAAGCATTCAAACTCAGTATAAACGCCAATAGATGTCTGTGTGTAGATGCGTGTAGAAGCCTACGTGTAGATGCCAATGAAAACCATACGTTGAATGCCAATACCGGAGTTTAAATGCTGAATGGTGAGGTTGTTGGTTCCATTCTTAACAGACCACTCTGCTGTAATCCTTTTGAAATCATTTTAAAATCTCATTTTGAAACATGTTGCAAAGTGTTACATAGTTCAAATTCAAAAGGAATTAAAACATTCAAAGAATTTGCAATCTTTATTTTTTGATGAACTAAACTTTTAGTTACATTTGAAATTTGTTTAAAACTTTTTTTCATTAATCAATTTTTTATTCTTTGGAAAAAATAGAATTCAAATGTCTTAAAAACAAAATTAAAAAAATGTAAGCATCTTGCAGAAAGGGTTGCATAGTAGAGTCACAATCTTCTTGTTTTTGGATTAAAAAGGTTGCAAAATTTTTTGTATAAATTGCAAATTTTATATTGTTGTTTTAAACAAAAGAATTCAAAGGGTTGAAAAAACTTTGCAATTTTTTTTTTTAAATTTTTTTTTTAGATTTAAAAAGAACAAAAGTTTGCAATTTTTTTTAAAAGTTTTTCAAATCTTTAAATTTGGATTTAAGAAAAGAAAAGAAAAATTAAAAAAATTTCGAAGCCTTTTAAATATTTAATTTTGGATTAAAAAGAAAAAAAATTGCAAGTCTTAAAAAGTTTGGATTAAATTGAGACATGTTTGGACTTGTATACCTTTGAAGGAACCATTCACACACGTTTGCATTGAAGAACACACTTGGAACACCACATGTTGAGATAATTTGAGAGTATTTATTTCCACAAAACATAAATAGACTTTAATTAGTTACATTTCGTTTTAAGAGTTTGATTGCTTTCATGAGTTTCATGCATAATTAGAGAGAATTGCATCTTTAGAGTTCAATTTTCTTGAGATATATTGTGTATGAGGTGCCGTATCCTCTTCACTCACATCTTATGATGATCTTGTGAATGAGAAAGTGTATCTCACGTGTAATAGTTTAGGGGTTGATTTTCAAGCATCTTATATTGAGGCACCGTATCCTCTTCACTCACATCTTATGATGATCTTGTGAATGAGAAAGTGTATCTCGCGTGTAATAGTTTAGAGGTTGATTTTCAAGCATCTTATATTGAGGCACCGTATCCTCTTCACTGGCATCTTATGATGACCTTGTGAATGAGAAAGTGTATTTCACGTGTAATCATTTAGGATTTAATTCAAAAGCATTCCGAAGGGCTCTTCGTATCCTCTTCACTTGGGCTTTCAGGCAAACTTGTGAATGAGAAATAGGGATCCCCCGTGTAATACAATTAGATTCAAGTTTACTTGAGATATCTATTTGGATTACATTAGTCTTTACACATTGATTATTATCCATATTTCAGAAAAAACTGTGCATGAACATACAACCATCTACTAGAAATTTGGCATGTTTGAAAGAAGCTCATGAACCTCTAACTCTTCCTTCAGTTCGGATATTCATCGAACTAAAAGACAACATCGTGACCATCTTGCATTGTGTGGTTCATTTTGTTTTCAAGTCAAAACACCATCAGTTTCACTTCCACTCCTGAGCCTAAGCAAACTTCCACTAAAATTGGCGCTTAATCTAAACTTGACAAACTTTTGATTTTAATGTCACCAACAAGATTAGGTTAGTGCTCTGGATTAGGTTTGGAGAGTTAACACTCCTGGGCTACAAAACTTTGAAACTAGCATTGATTAAAGAGAGTAATCCATTATCGCAACAAACGCTTGTCGGCAAAGTGCTTTTGAAATATGTGTCAAGCACGAGGTCAATCTGGATAAGTAAGGGTGGTTCCCCCTTCTTGCTTATTTAGTGGTACATGAGCTTATCGAAGGGATTCTATGTTCAGTGACAAGTCCTCGAGGTGACATCACTGTTTCTAGAGTTTCTGGTAATAAGAGTTGTCCTCGACTTACAACTGTCCCCCCGACTATCGATTGTGAAGTGGTAACTTTAGTGGCTATTCTTAGGATATCACATAGGTTGTTGTGAGTGGGACACACTTGCAATACCTAAGACAGACTTTGGAACTTTTACTCCTTAGGGGGGTGAGTGGCCAGGAACCAACACTTGTACTCTTGGTGATTAAAGTTTATTGTAACTGTTTCTCACACATTCGCTCCTAGCAATTGTATGAGGACATAAAATCCCTCAGCAGCTACTAGTTTCGGAAGGCCCTACAATCTAGCTTTTCACTGAGCTTCGGTTCTTTGGAGAAGTAAGTTTGCTTGCCTGAAATCTCTAAATAATTTTTTACTCTGTGGACACTTTATTTTGTTGAGTCTAGAAAGTCATAGGATTGTTTGATTCTGTTTTCAAAAACTTTTTAAACATATCCTTTTATCAATATTCTTCAAAGTGGCTAATCTTCTGACCCGCCAGTCATTGAGGCATAGAGGGGAGTCACCAGAAATTGAAGGCCCCGCTACATTGCGGATATGACTACAACAAGACACTTTGACATTGAAACCAACACACTTCTAACTTCAATAATCAATAGTAGAGAAGAGACACATCAAACAAATACTACAACACAACCTACCCAAGAAAACATAGAAATTGTTGATCCTCTTGCTCCAATTTCAATTGAAACATTAGAAGACAACACTGCAAATCCCGTAAATCCACCTTTGACAAATATTTTAGACCCAGTGGTACTCCACATCAGTGAACCTTTCAACACCATAAATCCTTTTGTGGCACACTTGGTACACATGCTAAATTCAACATCTAATCCCATGGCTTCATCAGGAGCACAATGGACCACATCAGCATCGTCTCAAACAAGTGTTGGAGGTAGCAATACTCCCAACATCCCTATGGCTTCATCAGGATCACAAGGGACCACATCATCACAACCGCACACAGTTGCTGGCGGTAGTAATATTTCCAACTTGACCTCTACCACAACTCCACCAGTTAGTTTACTTGCTTCTACCATAAGTTCAACTAGCACTTCAGTGCCAGTTGGTAGAGTTTCGGGTCCCAATCCCAGAAGTACATCCACTTTACCTACAGGAATTCCTACTGGCGGGTCTGCCTTACCAAAATTGGGTTTCCCATATGGTTTGGCTACTCAAGGTCAAAACAATTCAAGATTCAACCAAAATCCTATTGGCCTACCAAACATTTTTCCAAATCCTAACCCTGGGGGGAATCCTTCACTTTGGAATATCGACATCCCTAGTGGACTTAATGGACCATGGAACACTAATGCTAATTGGGGTAATACTCCACAAGTTAGTGGAAGTTCCTCGGGAAAACTTTATCCAAACTTTCCTAGCACATATCCTAGAGGCAATCCCATTCCCCCAACAGGTAGCACACCCAGAGGAAACCCATCCACCAACTTCATTCCACCATGGAGTGGGAAAGTTTCAGGAAGTACCCAATCTTCTTGGGCACCACCCTTGCAAGGGGGAAATCAACCTTGGAACGCTTATCCAAACCAAGGAAACACTCAAGGGAGTGGCAATGCTCCACCAAGTAACCAATCTCAATGGAACATACCCCCACAAGGGGGAAATCCACCCATGAATCCCAACCAACAATGGAGTGGTAATGTTCCAACAAGTAACCAATCTCAATGGAACATACCCCTGCAAGGGGGCAATCCACCCATTAATCCTATGCCATAGTGGGTTGGCAATGTTCCGCCAAGTATCCATCCTCAATGGAACATACCTCCGCAAGGGGGCAATCCATACATGCATCCTATCCCACAATGGAATGGACAATATTCAGGAAATAACCCACCTTTCTGGATGCAATCTCTGCAAGGAGGTAAACCTGCTTGGAATGCTTTTCAAGCCCAAGGACCACAACAGTGGAGCCATCAAGCTTCACTTGGATATCAAGCATTTGCTCCAATATCATCCAAGTCACCATTTCTAGCTACATTGAATCTACCGGAATTATCCCGGCTGACCAATGACCCTATTCTACATTTAAATGGGTGGCCAAACATACCAACCAAACTACCCTTAGACATACCCAAGTTTGACAGAAAACCAGGGGAAGATCCATCAAATCATGTGATGACATTCCATTTGTTGTGTTCATCCAATTCCCTAGTTGATGATAGTATTAGGTTGAGGTTGTTTCAGCGAACCATAACCGGAAATGCTGCAAAATGGTACATTGAATTTCCCTGCAATATATTCACAGAAATTTCATCCTTAGCTATGGCATTTTGACACATTTTCAATTACCTATCCGCTATGAGACGGGAACTGAACTTTTAACTTCACTTAGGCAATCCAACACTACTCACATCTCGTATCATATCCATGAGTGGAGGAGACGTCGAAGGCTTATAAAAGATGAAATCCCTGATCAATTCTTAGCATATTGGTTCATTAAATCACTATTTCCTACTCTTGCTAAAGATGTAGCCATGTCAGGAGCCATGACTGAAGAACAACTCATTCAGAGTGTTCACCGTATGGATTTAGTATATACCCAATTGGGCACACTTTATGACTAAATACCCCATGCCATAAGACCTGCATGTGATCCATCTAGGCCACCAAAAGGACCTCATACTGATGGTGTGATTGGATCCATTAACCAAGTTGAACATATTACCCAACAATTGGGACAAATGTCAGTTCAAAATCGGCAACCCACAGCTAGCCAGGCAACTCAGCAATCTACCACTCTTGCCCAAACTTCTGAAATCCTTACGATTCAAATTGTGGACCCCAAAGGAAAAAAGAAGAAGCAAAAGAAGAAACCTAATGCTAACCCTAAGACAACAGATGCACCTAAAGTGAATAATCCTAATGGAGGAAACCATGAGAATAGAAAGAACAAGTACCCTTGCAAAATTTGCAAGGATGATCATCCTACTCATCTTTGTCCTCATATGGATGATATTCATCGCATGTTGGCTCAACGAGGAGGGAAACAACCACAACCTATTGTCCTAACTCAATCTTTCCCCCAGCAACAACAAATGGTTTCTGCGGCACCAACACCTTCAGCAGGAGGAAACCAGGAAAACCCCCCATAGGGGGGCAATCCACCCAACGCGAATATCTTCACAATTGGTGAACATTACATTCATATCCAAACTAGGGCCCGTTCTTACGACATACCTTCAAAAGATGCTGGAGCAATTGAATCTCAGCCTAGTGGTTTTCTAAATATTCAAAAACCAACCATAGACATGGTGCCTCGACCTCCAAAAGGGGTCCTCCACAAAACAACACACAATCCCAATGCGCGAGCTGCTCAAAAATACAATGTGGTTGAAGATTTAGCTCAAGCCCCTTGTGCAATGTCTGCCTTGGAGGTGTTGCAAAGTCGTCCCACTCAACGAAAAGAACTATTGTCTGCCATCAGTGTTGTTGATCCATCAGATACCAATTTAATCACATTTGACTTAGAACATCCCACATGTAGGCTTCCCTCACAAATTGCTTTCCAAATTAAAGTAACTTCACATGGGAAGAATATTTTTTTAACCATTGTGGATGAAGGAGCCTCCACTTGCGTCATGTCCCTAGCTTGTTGGAAATCTTTGGGATCACCCACCTTAGTACCATCCCAAACAATACTCAAGGTATTTGATGGACATTTGTTCCCACCTCATGGACTTATCTTGGCTTGCCCAGTTGAACTGGGGGGAAAAACGGTTCAAGTAGATGTTGAGGTAGTGGATGCACCCATAGACTACAATTTTCTATTGGGTCATAGTTGGATTCATAAGATGATGGCTATAGTGTCTTCAGTATTCTGAGTCATTCGGTTCCCCCACCAAGGGAAGATTGTAACAATTGATCAACTAGATTACTGCACACCAGAAACTAGTCTCCACTTGAATGTACCCTCTGTTGAGGATTCAAAGATGGTATTTTAGGATGTTGGGGTAGGAATTTTTAAAGACTCGTCCCTTTTGGGAACTTTTCCACTTCCACCACCAATATTGACCCCTAACATTGCTCCAATTTTCACTATAACATCGAAAGTATACTTTCCATTAAGAGTTTTCTCTAATTACTTTTCGGAGGTCGGTTCCACCTCATCGGTTGGAACCTCCAAAGAAAACACATTAGATGAAAATAATGATGGCAAGATACATACTTCTGCATACCATGAGGAAATGGAGAGTAGTGTTCCCTTTTTTGCCGCGGAGCTCACTTATCAAGCTATTCAAATGGCTTCGGTAGAACCAGATCAAAACCCTCCCAAGATGGAGGAGTATGATCCCTATACTTCACCTATTTTGTCCTTGAACTCTCAAAGTAACCATGATCTCCTAGATTAGACTTTCTCTTCGGATGAAGCCATCCTATAGGCTATGAACATCTCAGAGTGACCCTGGGACGATAGGCATCACAAATCCTCGTTTCTTCCTAAGATTGATTCATTAGAAGTTAAACCAGAAAATTTTTACTTCGATGATGACATCAGCAAGTACCCATGCCCTGATCAAGTTCACAATGTGAGTTCAGAAGGAAATTGGCCGAAAAGGTTCTACGTTGATGATGACATTAGTAAATACCAATGCCCTATCCTAATACATGATGTGAGTTCAGAAGGTAATTTGGCGAACATTTTGAAAACCATCCGAATTGATATATCCATCAAACCTAGCGTTGTTGAGTACATCAACATAGGTGAGAATTGTTCTCCTGAAGAAATAAAATTTTACACTGCTTTATTTAAAAAGTATCATGATGTGTTCGCATGGTCTTATGTAGAAATGCTAGGCATCGATCCCAGCATCGTAGAACATGAAATCAAAACTTATCCCAATGTTAAACCTGTGCAGCAAAAACTACGACCAATGAACCCTAAGAAATCAACTGCCATTAAAGCAGAAGTTGAAAATCTCTTGAATGCTGGATTCATTTATCCTATTCCTTTGACTGATTGGGTATCCAACCCCGTTCCAGTTAACAAAAAACAAGGAACTATCTGGGTTTGTACCGATTCTAGAGATCTAAACTTAGCTTGTCCTAATGATAACTATCCCACACCCTTCATCGATCAGATCATCGATGAATGTGTTGGGAATGAAATATTTTCATTCATGGACAGCTTCTCCGGTTATAACCAAATCTAGATAAAAAAGGAAGACCAACATAAAAAATATTTTATATGCCCTTGGGGGACGTTTTCTTATAGGAAAATTCCATTTGGCCTTAAAAGCATCGGGGCTACCTTTCAAAGAGCAATGTCATACACATTTCATGATATTAAATATATCGTCGAAGTTTACCTTGATGATTTGGCAACTAAATCAAAAAAGAGAGCTGAACATGGTGCACATTTACAAGCCATATTTGAAAATTGCCACAATTACAACATTAGGTTAAATCCACATAAATGCATGTTTTGTGTGGACTCTGGGAGGTTACTTGGATTCGTAGTATCCCAAAAAGGGATCATGGTTGATCTCATCAAGGTTGAGGCAATACTTCAGTTGCCTCCCCCCAAAACAATCACTCAACTTCAAAGCCTTCAAGTAAAAGCCAACTACTTGAGAAGATTTGTTGAAAATTTTGGTGAAAAAGCTAAAGGTTTCATGCATCTCTTTAAACAAGATGCAACATTTACATGGGATGACCAAGCTCAATGCTCATTCGATGAACTAAAGAAAGCTTTGGTCTCTGCCCCGGTGCTTAGTCCACCGAACTATAATCGATACTTTTTGCTATATTTGGCTGCCTCTCCTACCACAATTGGAATGGTCTTAGCACAAGAAGATGAATATTCTCAAGAACATGTTGTTTACTATCTTAGTAAGGGCCTTGCAAGTCTCGAATTGAGATATTCCCAGATCAAGAAATTGGCCTTGGCAGCTGTCCATGTTGTCCAACGACTTAGACATTACATACTTCCAAAGAAAACAACCATAGTGGCTGAAATGAACCCCATGAGACACATTTTGTCCCGCCATGTCATTGGTGGCAAATACTCAAAATGGATAGTGATTTTACAAGAATTTGACCTCGAATTCAGAAACGCTAAAGCTAAGAAGTTGTTAGCATTTGCTGAATTAATGTCTGAGTTACCCATAGAGAAGGAGGATACTATATCTGTTGAAACGTGGGAAGATGAACATGTATTCCTCATTGCACCTTCTGATCCATGGTATGGAACATTCATTATATACCTTCAAACCCAAAGGATCAATCCTCAGCTTTCTAGTATTGAACGATGTCGCATTCAACATCGAGCTTGAAGATACCTCGTCATCAGGGATACTTTGTACTGTCGAGGAATAGACATGATATTAAGACGTTGTTTAGTACACCAAGAAGCTGAAGAAGTATTGAATGATTTCCATGCTCGAGCATGTGGTGGTCATCTTTTTGGGTTAGCAATTGCTCATAAAATCTTGCATACAGGATATGTTTGGCCTACAATTTTCAAAGATTGCATAAATGTTGTCAAAAAGTGTCATCCTTGCCAAATTTAAATAAGAAAAATGCGCACACATCCTACTCCTTTCCACCCTGTAGTAACCGTGGGTCCATTTTCAAAATGGGCCATTGATTATATGATAGTCAACCCACCTTCAACTGATGGCCACCACTACATCATTGTAGCAGTGGACTACTTCACCAAGTGGGTTGAGGCAATGCCTACATTCAATTGCACAAGTAAAACTGTAGCATACTTTCTATTCAATCATGTGATAGCAAGGTTTGGTGTACCCAAAGAGATCACTACAGACAATGGAAGTCATTTTAGGAATTCCTGTATGGATGAACTTACAAACCGGTTAGGATTGCGGCAGGACTTCTCCTCACCATACTATCCTCAAGCTAACGGACAAGTAGAATCCATCAACAAGGTTTTGAAAACCATGTTACAAAGGATTATTAATAAAAACAAGAATAACTGGAACTTGATGTTGTTTACTGCTCTTTGGGCCTACCGAACAACTACTAAAACGGCAACCAGATTCACTCCTTTCCAACTGGTTTATGGAGAAGAAGCTGTGTTACCGATTGAATGTAAAATCCCATCATTAAAGATAGCTATCGAACTCCTACCTAACACTTATGCGGAAGAGGAAAGGATTCTCCATCTCCATGATTTGGATGAAACTAGAAGAGAAGCCTCTTTAAACATAGAAGTACACAAGAAGAGGGTAAAAACACAATATGACAAGTCCATTCGTCCTCGAGTCTTCTCTGAAGGCAATCTGGTTTTAGTTTATGACCAAGACCAAGATAAAATAGGAGAAGGAAAATTTGTACCTAAACTGTTTGTCCCACTTATTGTCAAAACTGTGTTAAAAAAGGGAGCTTATGAATTGGTCAATTTTGATGGGGAACCCTTGTCGGAGATCAGAAATGGTCTCTATCTGAAGAAATACTTCACGTACGCACTGATGCCTCGCACCATTTGTTGTATTATGTTGTATTTTTTGTATAAAATTTTGTACATTAGTTATTTCGAGCACACACTTATCTTGCTTGGCATTGTCACTTTGGCAGATGGCATAAGAATCTTTCACATATTTGGGATATGCGGATGGCGCCAGCTATAGTTCTCGAAACGTTGCTTCCGCTGCATGGGTTGTTTTTTCCCTAATAACGAAGTTCTTAGTTCAGGAGGAACTTTTCTCGGATCTACAATCGACAATGTTGCAGAATATAGCTCAGTCATTGAGCTTCTTGTCGAGGCTATCACCCTTGGCATTCGACGAATAATCGTCAAACTCGACTCAGAATTAGTTGTATCCCAGTTAAATGGGCAGTATCAGGTTTGACATCCTACACTGTTTAGAAAGTTTCTACAAGTACATTTTTTAGAGCATCAGTTCGAGTTTATTGAGTATATACACGTTCATAGAAGTCTGAATAGTTTGGCTGATTTGTAACATCCCGATAGCATTAAATGTAACATAAATTACGATTGCGAAAATAATAAAAGCTTGAAAAGACAGCCTTGAATTAATAATTCATTAATACGGAAAACATATTAATTATTGAGTTTCATAACTAAATATATTTGAAATGACAACGACATGACATACATCTTTTAACATGCTTATGTCATTACTTCTGCTTGTTAATAGTCATTTGAAATTCATGTGTTTATGTTTTCTTGACAATGTGCTGACGGTTTTTTTTTTGAATGGTGATGAAAGGGGTCCTATGAGGTCCCTGAGGCTTACTTAGCTATGTTTAGATAAAGCATTTGTTCCTGTTCCTCTTGCGCAGAATCCAGGTAAGAGAAGTGACAAAACAGTGTTAAGAGTATTTATGTTTTACAAATAGCCGTCAATAATTGGTAGAATTTCTAAGTTCTTCCCTTGCTTCAGGTATGAATCTTTGTCTATCCTAGCTATATTGTTTTGAGAATAATTACATGCTGCAGAAGTCGCGATAAATGAATTCTAACTATACTCAAAGATACATTCGTCAAAAAGGAAAAATACTTATGCCTAAGAGAACTTTAAGAGTGTACTAGATTACATTGTCTAAACGCTAAAGTGATATTATTGATATCCTTTCCTTTCATAAGAAATATTATTCCTATAGTATTGGTTTATATCGTTTTGACTCAAGTTAGAGTTTTAGACTATTGAAAATGTGAAAACCATTAGAGTATTGGAAAAACAACATAAATAAATTGAAAGCTATTTTAATTGCAAATATAGTATTTATACTTTTCTAAATGCATGAACACCCATACTAATGGTGTAATATTCAATAGTGTCCTACCTTTATATTATAATGATAATTCCACTAGAATTGCAACAACTAGAGAGATTTGACCCTTTTTAAATTCATTAAATCCATGATATTATGAGTTATGCTATATGAACAATTAATACGATGTAAAATAATATGGTTCCCAACTAAGGGTTACTATATGTATCAACCTAGGAAATATACAATTTAATGGAGAAACTACACGAATATATTTATGTTGCAAGATATGGAAATAATGGAATGTAACACAATTGAACCAAAGTCGACTATTCACAAACAAATGTCATTCATCATACCTTTGATTTATCAATACAATGGAATAATCGTTGAAAATATTTGACATGGCAGGTGTTACGATCGTAATGAGTGTTGAGTATGAAAAGGGTCTAGCTCATCACCGGTTATGGTCTTAGCATTGAAGTCTTCTGACAGTTGAATTAGTGGATGTAAGAGTGTATTCTATTGTGGCTAAGAGCACGTGATGGAGTTGACAACAATCGGTGATATGAGTCTGAGCTGTAACTAGCTTTTCCCTTTGGACTGTTGCATTGGCATTGTCGTGGTTGTAACATTCATTGGAGTGATAAATGTAGTGGTTTCCCACTTTCCAACGTGCCCGGTTGGCCACAATCTCCACTATTGATTTGTGATTCTTGAGATTGTAATGGAAAAACCCTAACTACATACTACAACATCATTGAACCATGTTTCTCGGCATTCATTTTGAAAGGCAATGGTATTGGGGAGGGGCCGACAAGCCGAGGAGTTCTAGGGTTTTGATAGTTGGAGGTTCACTGAGCTCGAACCCGTGACCTGTGTGTATCCAAACTGCAAGTGAAGATCAGGTTAAGAAGCCAAGCATCTGTAGTGAAGGTTGCAGTAGTTAAAATGTTGATAGGTTGAGTCTGCAACTGGTCTTACTGCGTGAGTTTGTGAGAGGTTTTTCCAAGGTCTTGTTGAAGCGATGGCACCGGTTTTGACTCTCAGTACTTGGTAAATTTGTTGTTCCTCAGAACTTGAAATTTCTCTTCCAAGCTATAAGGTGGCTTTGTTGGCCTCGTTTGTAGGAAAGTATTCTCAATGCGAAGGTAAAGTTTTCTTCTAACCATTACTTTTATTTAAAACCCTTCATAAATATATATCCAGTAACTTGTTTAACCATTCGTGGTTTTTGTGACAGGTTTACCTTCATCGGAGGACCATACAATTGAGAATCATGGGGAAGCTCTGCTTGTCTACCGATAAGCCTCGATGGTTTCCTTACCTCGTTGGTCATGTTGTACATTTGAGGTCAACGAATGATGTTTGACGAAGTTCTAAGTGTTTGGATTTCTGGCACGGTTTTGTCCATTGAATGTAATTTGTGAACAGTAATGTTGTCTGTCCAACTGCTAATGTGTTGGCTAGTTTAGTTAATGCAATGTCTAGTGTAAAATATTAGTGGAAATGTATCTAATTTTTGGGAGTTGTAAACCGTAAGGGATAAACCCTAGTCATTTTGTTTGGCACTTACGGTGTTAAAACTTCAATGTTTTACTGTGTAATGTTGGAAATCCCTAATCGTCGATGAAGAAATAAATAGTATTTTGTTTTGGTAACAAGTTTCATGTTATTAAAAACGTCTCTCTGAAATGAATAGATGGACTATGCGAATTTTGGGTTGAATGGAAAATGGGACTATAGTCTTTACTTGAAACAGGTTAATAGTTGAAGGATTCGATCCTTGGTTTTACATTGTGTTTAAAACATGTTTTTATATTGAAAAGTGTTATTGTTTCAACTGTTTTGGATATTGGCCGAGAGCCAATCTAAGTATTTTGGTACTGTAACAAAATCGATAAAGAGCCGAGTCTATGGTTTCAGTTACTGCTTCGAATATAAATATACATAGGGTTTGGTCAAGAAGTAAATAGGATGTTGAGTGCGTATTTCTATTTGATTGAAAGAATTTGTAAATATGTGTTTATAATCCGAGAGTTTGAATAATTGCTAAGTATTGCAAACATCGGATCAATTTCGATTCTGTCAATAAAATGAAATTGATTTATTTTCTAGATTAAGGATTCCGATTTGATCCTAAAATAGAATGATAACAAGATAGAATGTTTTGGATTTTAACTATGATGTAACTTGAAAAAAGAAAACCCTAGTTGGTATTTAAAAGGAAATATGAGATATATTTGTTGAATAACTTTATGATATGAAAGATAAACATCTATTTATTTTTTTAAATATAATAACTCTGATTACAAGAGTTTTTGCAACTGCTAAAATCTAGAATTAATAAAGCCTGAAACATAATGCATGAAACATCTGATATTCAAAACATCTTTGCAAAGAATACATGGTAATAGATTACAACAATGGTTACTGATAAATAGAAATATAGTTATGTACAAAAATGAATTGTTTTCCTTTTATAAGTAAGTATAAGATAATGATTTCTATAACTGTTTATTATATATTGTTCTGTTTCTGAGTCTAAAACATATAAATGTTAGAATTAGAATAACACTACAGTATCAATCTATCTATTCACGTGGCATTCTTCCCATCAGTTATCTGATCTTAATTTCACTTCCTGTATTAGAGTACGATGCAAAAACCAGCATGATGAAAAATGCAGAGAAGTCATTTTATCAATCATTTCATCTATTATATCAATTTCATATAGAAAACATACTCAGATTAGAAAGTAGAATAATTTCTTACTAATAAATGCAGGGTTTAATTGACTGAAATAATAACAGAAAAATATAACCAGATAATTTGTAGGAGAACAAACCACCCAAGGAGCCTGTTCCACCCAACCTACTCCTAAAGACAGCTAAGTTACTTTCCTTAGGACCCTCGAGCCTGTTCACTGAACAACCAGGAGGAAGATTCTGTAGAAGCCTTAGTACATTAGCTTGTAATAGAATGTAGAATGTCCAATCATCAAAACTCAGCAGTCAAAGAGACCTGCACCAGCACCTCTAGTTTGAATTCTTAGTATATTTAGCAGACTCACAGTTTCACTCTCACATAGCCTCCCTATTCGAATCTCTTAGTGATCACCTAATGCAATTGAGGAATATTTCTGCAGAAAATATTGTAAGGGGCTGCCTACCCAATTTGAATTGCCTTATGTAGGTTGCCTAGGCCTTTTAGTGGTTAACTGGTCATTAATGAGCTGACTACTCTCTTCCACCCACCTGGGGAATAATGCCACAAATTTAGGGGTAATTGTCCCATAACCAATAGCTAGTGGTGGAGTGCAAATGCTTCCATCTGTCCCATACCTTCTGAAATCTTCCATTCCTCCTAGTGGGCCACTGAACACTCATTTAAGAGTTCCCTTGGGTGTTTGTCTCCTATTTTAATTTATTAAATAATAATAATCAGTAATTACATTCATCCTTGACCAAACTTGGTCATAATTACAAAACTTTGTAATTAAAATTTAACATAAAGTATTTTGCAAATAAAATAATATTCTCAGAATTTGGGTAGGTGACATACACCCCCCCTTAAGTCTCAACATCGTCCTTGATGTTGCTTAATCACTCTCTGAGTGTTCTTGAAATAGAGTTGGGTATGCTGCCCGCATACTACTCTCCAACTCCCAGGTTGCCTCTTCTAGGCTAAGGTGCTTCTGTTGCACCTTTACCTGCCCAATGGTGCGATTCCGGAGTAGAGTTTCCCTCCTTTCGAGGATACATTCCGGTTCCACCTGAAAATCACCGTCTTGTCCCACCTGTACATCATTCCAATCTATAACATGAGTAGCATCGTGTACATACTTCTTTAAAAATGATATATGAAAAACCTTATGTATCTTTAAATTTGGTGGGTTGGTATGCCACTGGTCCAACTCTTGACAATATTTCAAAAGGACCACAATACCTGGGTGCCAACTTGGCACAACTTCCCAATTTCAATGAACTCTTTTTCGGTCTTACCTTGAGGAAAACATGTTCACCAACCTAGAACTCTTTATGAGTCCTTTTAAGATCTGCTTGACTCTTTTTCCTATCTTGGGAAGCTTTAAGATTTCTTTGTACCTGTTTCACAATTAGTTCTAATTCCTGCAATAATTTAGGCCCTAAAATAACTCTATTTATTGGGTCATTCCAAGAAACAGGTGAATCACATTTCCTACCATAAAGAATTTCAAAGGGGCTAAGTCTGGCCGATGCATGATAATAGTTATTATATTCAAATTCTGTTAAATGCAAGTAGTCTTCCCAATTACCAAGCTGATCCTTAACATACATTCTCAACAAGTCTTCCAATACCTGATTCACTCTTTCTGTCTGTCCATTCATTTGTGGATGAAATGCTGTGTTGAAGTTTAAGGTTGTATTCAACCCTTTAAACAAAGACCTCCAAAAGTTTCTAGTAGCCTTAGAGTCACGATCTGAAATTATCACTTTCGGTATACCATGTAGTCGAAAAATGTGCTTCATGAATATTTCTACAATGTCTGGAGCCTTATGAGTAGTTTTTACAGGTATAAAGTGTGTTGCCTTGCTGAGTTTATCCACTACCACCATGATAGAGTCATTTTGTTTCTGATTTTTAGGTAGTTCAATAATAAAATCTATGCTTATCACTTCCCATTTCCAACTAGGTATAGGCAATGCATGTAACAGTCCAGCCGGATGTTGATGTTCAACCTTCACTTTTTGACAGTCCAAACACTTAGCTATGTACTCTGCTACTTCATCTTTCATTTTGGGCCAATAATACTCTTTCTGTAACATGGTGATGGTTTTATGATAACCTGGATGACCAAAGTAATGGCTTTTGTGCATCTCATTTAAAATCAGAATTTTTACTTCTGGTATGTTGGGTACATACAATCTGTTTTTGTATAATAACAGTCAATTTTCCTTTAAATTGTAATCTGCCATAGAATTTTCAGAATTGTTATTTGCTGTCTTTTCTTGAAATTTTTTGTATTCTTCATCCGTTTCACCCTTTTCAAGGATCTAATTTTCTAAATCTGTTGAGTAAGTACTGATGGCTGAAATAAAATTTAGTTTTTCTTTACGACTTAATGCATTAGCAACCTTGTTCTCTTTCCCTTTAATATGTTGAATTTCGAAATCATATTCACTTAGAAAAGTTAACCATATAGCTTGTCTAGCGTTTAGATTTGTCTGATCTAATAAATATTTTAGACCCATGTTATCTGTTAACAAGGTAAATTTTCTGCCAATAAGGTGGTGACGCCACATTTTTAAAGCGTGAATTACTACTAATAGCTCTAAATCATAAGTAGAATATTTCTTCTCATGTATTTTCAGCTTTCTAGATTCGTATGCAACAGCATGTCCCTCTTATGCTAGGACTCCACCGAGTCTATCATTACATGCATTCCAGTACATACTATAAAATCCTTATTAGGATCTGCTATCCTCAGAATAGGTGTTGTAGTTAATAATTCCTTTAGCTTCTTAAAACTGTCTGAATATTTATGACCCCACACAAATTTCTTCCCTTTCTTCTGTAAGGAGGTTATGGGGTTCGCAATCTTTGAAAAACCCTCTATAAATTTTCTGTAATACCCATAAATGATCTTACATCCGACACATCCTTAGGAATCGGCCAATCATTAATGGCTTTTATCTTATCGGGGTCAAACGATATTCCTTCCTTAGAAATTATGTGTCCTAGATACTCAATTTTGTCTTTGTGAAAGTCACACTTACTAAACTTAGCGTATAGTTGATGATCTCTCAGAACTTGTAATATAATACGTAGATGTTCGACATGCTCTTCTTTTCTTTTAGAATAGACTAAAATGTCGCCTATGAACACAATGGCAAACTTATCTAAGTAATTGTGCAAAATATTATTCATCAAACACATAAATACAGCCGGAGCATTAGTCAAGCCAAATGGCATGACTACGAACTCATAATGTCCATATTGAGTTCTAAAGGTTGTTTTGAAAATAATCTCATCCTTCACACACACTTGATGATATCCTGACCTTAAATCAATCTTTGAAAATATCGTTGCTCCATGCAGCTGATCAAATAGATCGTCTATGCGGGGCAATGGATATCGATTCTTGATTGTCATCTTATTCAACTGGCGATAATCTATGCACAGTCTTAAGGTTCCATCTTTCTTCTTAACAAATATAACAAGTGCTCCCCAAGGAGACACGCTGGGTCTTATATAGTTTATATCAATTAGTTCTTTCAACTATGATTTCAACTCATTTAATTCCAGTATATTCATCCTATATGGAGCTTTAGAATTCAGTACTGCTCCTGGTATTAACTCGATGGTAAAGTCTAAATCTCTCTTAGGATGCAATCCTGGGATATCCTCAGGAAAAACATCTTTGAAATCTTTTAGGACAGGTATGTCTTCTAGTTTCAGTTTGTCCTCTTTACAAATAAACTCATCATTTACTACATTTACTGCAAACAATTGACATCCTTTTCTAACTGCCCTCTTTACTTACATGGTTGAAATCTGTCTAAGGGATGTCTTTCTTGGAATACCTTTTACTTCTACAGTTTCTCCTTCATCATTTAAACATGTAAATTTTTTTATCATAACAATTCAGAATGACATGATGGGCTTCTAACCAGTCCATTTCGATTATAATATCATAGGATCCTAAAGGTAAAACATTCAACTTGGTTTGTGTCTTTAACTGATTCATGGATAAAGGACAACTTTCAATAAAATTATATACTTTCCTTTTCGTTCCTGTTGCTAGTCTAACTAACCAAGATTTACTGAATTTTTTTGTTTTCAATTTAAAACTTTCTACAATGTTTGGTGATATATAACTTAAGCTAGCACCTGGATCAATCAAAATAGTAACAGGATGATTTTGTAGCATACCTTCAATCTCTACCATATAGACTTGATGATTTGCTTTCCTGTTGTCGAGTGCTGCATTAATTTTGGGTATCTCCCTTGCCAAGTGTCCAACAGTAGGTTCAGTCTTTATGGAATGAATATTGTTAGCTATATGCTTCCTCTTGGGGCATTCTGATGCATAATGAGGACCTTGACACTCAAAACATTTGATAGGTGCCTTTGATCATTAGTTCTGGTAGCATTGGGAGTGTTTTTAGGAGTTGTAAAATTCTGCTACTCACTATTTCTGGGATTATTTCCTTGAAAATTTTGATTTTGAAAATTTTTCTTTTGGAAACCAAAATTTCCACTAAACCTGAAATTTTTCTTTTTCAGCTCAAAACTGTTGGGTTTATGACTTTTCCAGTTTGATATCCCTTCTCTTTTCTGATTAGTGTCATAACAAAAAGTTGCTTTCCTCATGGTCTCTTCTAAAGTCTTTGGATTGTCATACTCGATTATGTCCTTGATGTTGAAAGGGAGACAACTCAGGTATCTTTGGATCTTCGGTTTTTCTTCAACGAGGTATGGCACATACCTCAGTAAATTCAGAAATTTACTGTTCATCTCTTTCATGTTCATAGTTCCTAGTTTTAAATCATAGAACTCCCTTGATTTTTCTTCATAGTATTGTTCAGATAAGAACTTATTTTTGAAGTATCGTTTAAAAGTAATCCAATTCACATCCTTGTCCTTGATTCCCTTCACTCTTTTGATGTCCCGCCACCAAATATTTTCCTTCCCAATCAAGTTGTAGATTGCCATCTTTTCCTTCAATGATTCTAAGTAATCGTAAATTTGGAATTACTTCTTCATACCGGACAGGCAATCTTCTGCTGTCGCTCCTTTCTCAGTTTTAGTATTGAAAGTTGGGGGCTTAAATTTCTTAAACTCCCCAGAAATCTGTTCATACTATTTGTGACTTTTTCTTTTGGGTTTGTAGTCTCCTTCGTTGCTATCACTTGAATAATTTCTTTTCTTTTTGCGTTTGTCATGGGCAGCTTCTAATGATGTTGAAATGATGTTCGCATCATCAGTTTTCATTTTCTTACCCCTGTCTCGCTGAGGTAAATTTTCAATTTTAGAGGTATTTTCAATTTCTCTATCATGTTTGTTAATTGGGCATTGTTCGAACAGTACTTGATTAATTTCCTCTTGTGCCTTCAAAATTTTCTCATTGCCTTGTTTTAAAGATCTGATTTGTGCTTTTAACTCTTGAAATGCACGTAACAATTATGACGAATTGTCATTTAATTCACCATGGACTTCTTCTTCATAATGTTGTCCTGTGCTATGACTATTGGGTCAAAATCTGTCGTCTAAATGTTCAACTGATCCTTCCATAACTGTAACTTAAAATAATTTTTGTATAACACAAATAGTTTAAATTTTTGAATTAGTAAGATTTCTATTGTAAATAATTTTTCTACTGCATGTTCTTGGACCTTTTCAGGCCTAGAGTTCGAACGTGAGCTCTAATACCACATGTAACATCCTGATATTTTCATAAAAATTTAAAATTTTTATAATAGCATTAAATGTAACATAAATTGCGATTGCGGAAATAATAAAAGCTTGACAAGACAACCCTGAATTAATAAGTCATTAATATAGGAAACATATTAATTACTGAGTTTCATAACTAAAGATATTTGAAATGATAGCGACATGACATACTTCTTTTAACATGCTTATGTCATTACTTCTGCTTGTTAACAGTCATTCAAAATTCATGTGTTTATGTTTTCTTGACAATATGCTGATGGTTTTGTTTTCGAATGGTGATGAAAGGGGTCCTACAAGGTCCCTGAGCCTTACTTATCTCCGTTTAGCTAAAGCATTTGTTCCTATTCCTCTTGCGCATAATCTAGGTAAGAGAAGCGACAAAACAGTGTTAAGAAAATTTATGTTTTACAAATAGCCATCAATAATTGGTAGAATTTCTAAGTTCTTCCCTTGCTTCAGGTATGAATCTTTGTCTATCCTAATTGTATTTTTTTGAGCATAATTACATGCTGCAGAAGTCGCGATAAGTGAATTCTAACTATACTCAAAGATACATTCGTCAAAAAGGAAAAATACTTATGCTTAAGAGAACTTTAAGAGCGTACTAGATTACGTTGTCTAAACGCTAAAGTGATATGATTGATATCCTTTACTTTCATAAGAAATATTATTCCTATAGTATTGGTTTATATCGTTTTGACTCAGGTTAGAGTTTTAGACTATTGAAAATGTGAAAACCATTAGAGTACTGGAAAAGAAACATAAATAAATTGAAAGCTATTTTAATTGCAAATATAGTATTTATACTTTTCTAAATGCATGAACACCCATACTAATGGTGTAATATTCAATAGTGTCCTACCTTTATATTATAATGATAATTCCACTAGAATTGCAACAACTAGAGATATTTGACCCTTTTTAAATTCATTAAATCCATGATATTATGAGTTATGCTATATGAACAATTAATGCAATGTAAAATAATATGGTTCCCAACTAAGGGTTACTATATGTATCAACCTAGGAAATATACAATTTAATGGAGAAAATACACGAATATATTTATGTTGCAAGATATGGAAATAATGGAATGTAACGCAACTGAACCAAAGTGAACTATTCATAAACAAATGTCATTCATCATACCTTTGATTTATCAATACAATGGAATAATCGTTGAAAATATTTGACATGGCAAGTGTTACGATGGTAATGAGTGTTGAGTACGAAAATGGTTTGTCTCATCACCGGTTATGGTCTTATCATTGAAGTATTCTGACAGTTGAATTAGTGGATGTAAGAGTGTATGCTACTGTGGCTAAGAGCACGTGAAGGAGTTTATAACAATTGGTGATATGAGTCCGAGTTGTAACTAGCTTTTCCCTTTGGATTGTTGCATTGGCATTTTCATGGTTGTAACATTTATTGAAGTGATAAATGTAGTAGTTGTTCGGGTACACAAGGTACTACCAAAGGACCGAACACCAAGAACAACCACTTCACACAAACAGATCATAGATCAACACACCGATTTTTTGACGTTGTTTAAACCCTCTTGAGGGAAACACTCCACGGCCCCGTCCAAATATCTTCTACAGGACAATTTATTATGCAAAGAAAGAAAGTTACAAATGAGCTTCTCATAATCGATCAACTAAACAATGACCCTCCATGCTCTTTAAATAGAGATCATGGACCAATCGGGTGTTAAGCCACGGATCAAGGTTAGGTATGATCTAAGAGAAGTTGAGTCGTCGGATCACTCTATGTCGGGAACATATCGTGACCGTCGGATTAAGTATTTACAAATGCATACTAATGCATACTAAAGAAACACACTATCCCTAAAGGATATATTACACAAGTTGATCTTAACTAAATCCTAAGTGTCTAAATATCCTAACATCCCCCCTTAAGAACAACTTGGGATAGGATTGAATGATTTACAAAAGTGACACTATTAGGAGAAGGAAGGAGGCATTAGAGCCTATCCCCCCTTAATGACAAGTTCCTGAACTCCTAACATAGATCGAGGTTTAGAAAACTTCGCTTCTGTAAGAGACTTGGTTAAGATGTCTGCAACTTGATCATCTGTAAGGAAAAAGAGCACTTCAAGAACACGATCATGAACAAGATTTCTGATGAAGTGCATATGTAGTTCAATGTGTTTGCTGCGTTGATGTAGAACTGGATCTTTGGCAAGCTTGATGGCACTTTGATTGTCGCACCAAAGTGGAGTAGGCTACTGCTGCTCGAATCCAAACTCTGAAAGGATCTGTCGAAGCCATAAAGCTTCCTAATTGGCATTAACTGCGGCTCGATATTCTATTTTTGTTGAAAAAAGAGAAAGAGCTTGTTATTTCTTACAAGCCCAAGTGATAGGTCCAGATCCCAGACTGTAAACATAACCTGCAGTAGACTTTCGATCATCAGGATCGCCGGCCCAATCTGAATTAGTGAAACCAACCAACAAAGGTTTCCCCCCTGTATTGTAATGAATCCCAAACTGAATTGTACCTCAAATATATCGAAGTATTCTTTTAGTTGCTTTCCAGTGACTTTCATGAGGTGTCTGCATGTAATGGGCAACACGACCAATGGCAAAGGAAAAGTCAGGATGGGAATGATTCAAGTATAAGAGACTACCAATAAGTTGACGATACAAGGTGGCATCGACTTCAGGTGAAGTACAAGTGGCAGAAAGTTTGACTCTAGACTGGAAGGGAGAAGGGGCTGGTGTACAATCTTCCATGTGAAAGCAACGAAGAAGGTCACAAGCATACTTAGACTGAGAAAGAAAGATTCCTTCTTTGGTTTGCAGGACTTGGAGACCAAGAAAATAATGCAAATGTCCTAAGTCTGACATTTTAAAATTTTGTTTAAGACTAGATTTCACGTGGGTTATAAGCTCAGGGTCACTACCAGTAAGAATAAGGTCATCAACATATAGAACAAGTATGATGAGATGGTTTCCTACTTTCTTGGTATAGACATTGGGGTCAGAATGGAATCTAGAAAAACCAGTGTCAAGGAGAAAGTTGTCCATTTTGGCATACCAAGCTCTAGGAGCTTGCTTAAGGCCATATAAGGATTTCTTAAGGCGTCAGACAAGGCTAGAATTCTTCTGAACATATCCAGGAGGTTGTTCCATGTAAATTTCCTCTTGTAAATCACCATGTAAGAAGGCATACTTGACATCCATTTGATGGAATTCCCAATTATGTAAGGCTGCAAGGGAAAGAACAAAGCGGATGGAGTTCATTTTTGCGACGGGAGCAAAGGTTTCATTGTAGTCAATCCCTTCAACTTGGGGAAAACCTTTGGCAACTAACCTTTCCTTAAGTCTTTCAACACTTCCATCTGATGCATACTTAGTTTTGTAGACCCATTTACATCTGACAAGTTTTCTTCCTTTTGGAAGAGGTACAAGATCCCAAGTATCGCTCGCCATTAAGGAATGATATTCTTCATCCATAGCTGCATCCCAATATGGATGTCCTGAAGCTTCTGCAAAAGTTTCTGGATCATGATTCTTGAAAACTTGAGCCAAAAGAGAAGAGGCTCGCTGAAACTGAGAACGTGTTCGACGTTGATCTCTAGGATCACCGGCAAGATCACCAGCTGCTTCACATGTTGAACGGACCCATCGAGGAAGCACTTGTACTGGTGCAACTGGAGGAACATGAGTAGGCGGAGGTGGATTTTCATCCTCACTGTCATTGTCAGAAACTGGAGTTGGAAACCTATCAAGGAAGTTAGAAGAAGAAGAAGAAGAAGGAACAAACGCCGAGTTAGGCTCGCAAGCCAAGAGATTTTCATCAAATTTAACATCTCTTCTAATGCTTACATCATGAGAATGTGGTTGAAGAAGTCTATAACCTTTTACATCTTCAGAATATCCAACAAATATGCACTTTTCACTTTTAGGCTGCAATGCTTTCCGTTTTTCATCCGGAATGTGAGCCCATGCTTCACTACCAAACACACGAAAGTGACTTACATCAGGTTTAGTTTTACTCCATGCTTCTTCCAGTGTGATACCTTGTAATTCTTTAGTGGGGGTGTGATTCACTATGTAACTTGCACAATTAATAGCTTCAGCCCAAAATTGAAGACTTAGTCCCTTAGATTGGATCATACAATTAGCCATTTCTTTTAAAGTGCAGTTCTTCCGCTCAGCTACACCATTTTGTTGTGGTGTATATGGAATAATGTGATGTTGTTGGATGCCTTGTTTAGTGCAGAAAGTAGTGAACTTTTTGTTAACATATTCTCCTCCATTGTTAGATCTTAACTTAATAATTTGATGACTAGATTGCTTTTCAACAACGGCCTTGTAGGCCAAGAACATGTTAAATACTTCACTCTTAAGTTTTAGGAAATAAACCCAAGTGCATCTGGTGTAATCATCAATGAAAGTTAAGAAATATTTGAAACCAGAAAAGGAAGCAGATGGAAGAGGACCACACAGGTCACAATGCACAAGCTCCAAGGGAACCGAGACGTGCCAAGAGGCACGTTTGTCAAAACTGTCCCGATGATGTTTTCCGAGTAAACAACCGGAACAAACACCATCCCTGCAAGATACCCTCGGAAAACCTATCACCATATTGTCTTTACATAGTTGTTGCAATGAGCGATAATTTAAGTGACCAAATCGCTCATGCCAAAGTTTTCTCAAGTTATCACTATGAGCAACAAAAACTAAAGGGAAAGGTGATGACCCAAAGTTGTTAAACTTGTACAACCTGGTAATATCATCAACAATTCCGGTAGCTAGGACCTGTTGAGGATCTTTAAAATCCTTGATTACAACTTGGTGAGGTGTAAAGGTCACAATTTTACCTTCACTAGAATGAGTGATCTGATAGACTGATAAAAAATTGCAGGAAATTCTTGGAACACATAGTACATCACTAAAATGACCATTATCTACTGGAACTGTTCCAGCTCCTACAACACTTAGAGATCTATCATCACCAACAAATATTTGTTTGGTGTTACATTCATGCATAGTAGAAAAGATGGCTTGATCCTTATCCATATGATAAGATGCTCCAGAATCAATGAGCCATTCATTTGAAGTAGAAGAAGAAGATCCATTATAAGAATAACCAGAAGCACAAAGTGCATGTCCATGAGAGGCAGATTCTGAAGGAGAATCTAGGATGATGTGGTGCTTCTTCATTGTTGCTTCCAAGGCTGCCATCTTCTTGAAACACTTAGATTCATCATGATTATCTTTCCCGCAATAGTTGTAATGACACTCAGTCTTCTTGCCTTTTGGCTTGGATCCTTTGTCATTTTTTAAAGAAGGAGCTGACTGAGAGGGTTTTGGACCCTTGTTTGACTTATTATTGCGAAAATTTTGTTTTTTGGGAGGCTTGGACTTTTCTTTCTATTGGGACAATAAGGATTTCCCAGATGTATATGCATTGTTGATTATTCCAAGATGAATGAGTTTATCTTGCTCTCTAATCAAGGAATCACAAAAAGATTCAAGACTAGGCTCTTGATAGCTAGCTGCATTCAAGGATTCTTTCATGGAGTAAAATGTAGATACAAAAATAGAATATGCAAGTCCAAGTTTGGAAAGAATATGATAAATGCATTGTTTGTCTTCCCTCTTAATCTTACATTCTGCACATAAGAGTTTAAGAGTTTTGTACTTAGATAAATAATCTTGAATGCATGAAAAGTCACTTGGATTTAAAGAAATCAACTCATTTTCGAGTTGGTGACCTCGAATTTCATTGTGTTTACCAAACACAGATACCAACTTGTCCCAAGCAGCATCAGGTTCATCAATTCCAGATATGTGGAATCACAAATCAGTAGAGATTGACATCCCAATCAATCCACAAGCTTCGTCACATCTATTTGCCCATTTTATTTTCTTATCATCATCAATGGGTTCTGTTTCTTTCCTTGAGGTAATTCTAAAAAATCCCCTACTTCGTAGAACATCCTCCATACGAGATTTCCATGAGAAATAGTTGGAACTGTTAAGTAGAATATCACAAGGGGCATCCATATTTGTAAATTAATGGCTATAAAAGAAGAAACCAATACTCTAGATGTGAAGAGCTCGAAAAAATAGGCAGTTTCAAAAAATACTCTGGATGTGAAGAGCTCGAAAAAATAGGCAGTTTAAAAAAAACGGCACTGAAAACTGACTCTGTATGATGAAGTTATGCTTGAACAAAGAAACTATTGAAGATGTCCCCAATAGTGACGTGGCAGCTAGATAATGTCTAGCAAAAAAAGAACCCCCCTCTTCCCAAAATGAACCTTTTGACAATCACTTTATAAGAAAGTTGCTTTAACTGAACCACTTTTGTAAAATAAGTGATTTCACTTTTACAATGATATTACTTTTAAATAGTGCAACAATAAAAAAAAACTTAAGTGACTCACTTATATTTTTATTTTTTATTATTTAAGTGAGATGCACTTTTACAATAAAGTAACTTGAAAATATAAATTACATGCACTTTTTCTTTTAAAAGCAACTTCCTAAGACTTGAACTCAAGACCTATTAAGGAATAAAGCAACTTTGAACCAAGTGAGCTAGATTAAAAGGTATGTAAAATATAAGAATGAGGAAGGGGTTTTTTTTTACTCTTCTTGTTTGGTTTGCGTGCTTGCCCTTTTTCTTGCAAAACACACCACAAATCGAAACAAAAAAACTTTTCCACATTTGTGGAGTTAGATCTCGTTAGCTTGCCCGAAAATTCTACGTTTTCTCTCTGTTTCTGATTTGCCGAGATCACGCAAGGTGCATGGAAAAGTGCATACGCAACCAAGAAAAACCCTTTCCCTTTCTGTTTCTGATTTTCCAAGATCGCTCAAGGTGCACGAAAAAGAGCATACGTAGACGGGAAAGCAACAATCCGAACCAAAAAAAAATCTAACAGTAAAAAAAATGATAAAATATGAGATTTTTTTCTTTTAAAAACAGAAAATAAAAAAATGCATCACTGTAATATTATACCTTGAGATCTGATGAAATATGCGTTTTTGGAGAAACCGGGAACCATTTTTGATCAAATGAAAACTATTTCCCAATGGAAGTGACGCTCTGGACACAATGGAACACCTCCCACAGCCCAAAAATGCACAAAAATACCAGAACCAGAAACCCTTTCGAGTTTCAGCAACAACAGTTCAATATCTAGATCATAACCGAAAGCGGCTCTTCATAAAAGCTCTGATACCATGTTCGGGTACACGGGGTACTACCAAAGGACTGAATACCAAGAGAAACCACTTCACACAAATAGATCACAGATCAACACATTGATGTTTTGCTGTGGTTTAAACCCTCTTGAGGGAAACACTCCATGGCCCCAGCCAAATAGCCTCTACGGGACAATTTATTATGCAAAGAAAAAAAGTTACAAATGAGCTTCTCATAATCAATCAACTAAAAAATGACCCTCCATGCTCTTTAAATAGAGATCATGGACCAATCAGGTGTTAAGCCATGGATCAAGGTTAGGTATGATCTAAGAGAATTTGAGTCGTCGGATCACTCTATGTCGGGAACATATCATGACCATCGGATTAAGTATTTACAAATGCATACTAATGCATACTAAAGAAACACACTATCCCTAACGGATATATTACACAAGTTGATCTTAAATAACTCCTAAGTGTCTTAATATCCTAACAGTGGTTTCCCACTTTCCAACGTGCCCGGTTGGCCACAATCTCCACCGTTGATTTGTGATTCTTGAGATTGTAATGGAAAAACCCTAACTGCATACTACAACCACGTTGAACCACGTTTCTTGGCATTCATTTTTCAAGGTAATGGTATTTAGGAGGGGCTGACAAGATGAGGAGTTTTAGGGTTTTGATAGTTGGAGGTTTACTGAGCTCGAGTATCCAACTTGGAAGTGAAGATTAGGTTAAGAAGTCGAGCCTTTGTAGTGAAGGTTGCAATAGTTAAAATGTTGATAGGTTGAATCTACAACTCATCTTACTGCGTGAGTTTGTGAGAGGTTTGTCCAAGGTCTTGTTGAAGCGATGGCACCATTTTTGACTCTCAGTACTTGGTAAATTTGTTGTTCCTCAGAACTGGAACTTTCCCTTCCAAGCTTGAAGGTGGCTTTGTTGGCCTTGTTTGCAGGAAATTCTTCTCAACGCGAAGGTAAAGTGTTCTTCTACCCATTACTATTATTTTAAAAGCCTTCATAAATATATATCCAGTAACTTGTTTAACCATTCTTGGTTTTTGTAACAGGTTTACCTTCGTCGGAGGACCATTCACTTGAGAATCATGGGGAAGATATGCTTGTCCACCGATAATCCTCGGTGGTTTCCTTACCTCATTGGTCATCCTATACAGTTGAGGTCGACGAATGATGTTTGATGAAGTTCTAAGTGTTTGGATTTCTGGCACGGTTTTGTCCATTGAATGTAATTTGTGAACAGTAATGATGTCTGTCCAACTGCTAAGGTGTTGGATAGTTTAGTTAATGCAACATGTACTGTAAAATATTAGTGGAAATGTATCTTGTTTTTGGGACTTGTAAACCCTAAGGGATAAACCCTAGTCATTTTGTTTGGCACTTATGGTGTTAAAACTTCAATGTTTTACTGTGTAATGTTGGAAATACCAAATTGTTGATGAAGAAATAAATAATATTTTGTTTTGGTAACAAGTTTCATGTTATTAAAAATGTCTCTGTGAAACAAATAGATGGACTATGCGAATTTTGGGTTGAATGGAAAATGGGACTATAGTCTTTACTTGAAATAGGTTAATAGTTGAAGGATTCAATCCTTGGTTTTACACTGTGTTTAAAACAATGTTTTTATATTGAAAAGTGTTAATGTTTCAACTGTTTTCGATATTGGCCAAGAGCCAATGTAAGTATTTTTCTACTAGAACAAAATCGATAAAGAGTCGAGTCTATGGTTTTGGTTACTATTCTGAAAATAAATATACATAGGGTTTGGTCAAGAAATAAAAAGGATGTTGAGTGCGTATTTCTATTTGATTGAAATAATTTGTAAATATGTGTTTATAATCTGAGAGTTGGAATAATTGCTAAGTATTGAAAACATCGTATCAATTTTGATTCTGCCAATAAAATGAAATTGATTTATTTTCTAGATTGACGATTCCGATTTGATCCTAAAACATAATGATAACAAGATAGAATGTTTTAGATTTTAACTATGATATAACTTGAAAAAAGAAAACCCTAGTTGGTATTTAAAAGGAAATATGAGATATATTTGTTGAATAACTTTATGATATGAAAGATAAATATTTTTTTTTTTATAAATATAATAACTCTTATTACAAGTGTTTTTGCAGCTGTTAAAATCTAGAATTAATAAAGCTTGAAACATAATGCACGAAACATCTGATATTCAAAACATCTTTGCAAAGAATACATGGTAATTGATTGCAACAATGGTTAGTGATATATAGAAATATAGTTCTGTACATAAATGAATTGTTTTTCTTTTATAAGTAAGTACAAGAGAATGCTTTCTATAACCGTTTATTATATACTATTATGTTTCTGAATCTAAAACATATAAATGTTAGAATTATAAGAACACTACAGTATCAATCTATCTATTCACTTGGCATTCTGCCCATCGGTTATCTGATCTTAATTTCACTTCCTGTACTAGAGTACGATGCATAAACCAACATGGGGAAAAATGCAAAGAAGTCATTTTATCAATCATTTCATCTATTATATCAATTTCATATAGAAAACATACTCAGGTTAGAAAGTAGAATAATTTCTTACTGATAAATGCAGGGTTTAATTGACTGAAATAATAACAGAAAAATATAACCTGATAATTTGTAGGAGAACAAACCACCCAAGGATCTTGTTCCACCCAACCTACTCCTGAAGACATCCAAGTTACTTGCCTTAGGACCCCCCGAGCCTATTCACTGAACCACCAGAAGGAAGATTCTGTAGAAGCCTTAGTACATCATCTTGCAATAGAATGTAGAATGTCCAGTCATCAAAATTCAGCAGTCAAAGAGACCTGCACTAGCACCTCTGGTTTGCCTTCTCAGTATATTTGGCAGACTCACAGTTTCACTCTCACATAGATTTCCTATTCGAATCTCTCAGTGATCACCTGATGCACTTGAGGAATATTTCTGTAGAAAATAATGTAAGGGGATGCCTTCCCAATTCGAATTGCCTTATGTAGGCTCCCTAGGCCTTTTAGTGGTTAACTGGTCATTAATGAGCTGACTTCTCTCTTCCACCCACCTGGGGGATAATGCCAAAAATTTAGGGGCAGTTGTCCCATAACCAACCTTTAGTGGTGGAGTGCAAATGCTGCCATCTGTCCCATACCTTCTAACAGCTTCCATTCCTCCTATTGGGTCAGTGAGCACTCATTTAACAGTTCCCTTGGGTGTTTGTCTCCTATTTTAATTTATTAAATAATAATAATCAGTAATTACATTCATCCTTGACCAAACTTGGTCATAATTACAAAACTTTGTAGTTAAAATTTAACATAAAGTATTTTGCAAATATAATAATATTCTCAGAATTTGGGTAGGTGACATGATTCTTTGGAAACCTATGTACTTGATTGGCATCTAAGTCATTAACATCATACCAAAAAGCAAGCATGTACATTATTTCATGGCTAATTTAATTGAACACATCATTTAAGGAAATAAGTGAAACCGAAATAATGTAGCTTACATCATAACCCAAAAAATGTGTAAATTTTGCACACACCAAAAAGAATAGTGTAAAGACGATTTTCCTTTTTGATTCTTTTTCTTACAGATAAGACCCAAAAAATGTTCATACAAACAAAAAATGGAAAATTTGGAAAAACTCGAAAACATGGGAAACTCTTTCAAACATTTTTAGTTCAACATCGAAACTAACCCACTATTGGAAGATCAAAGACTAAAGGTTCATAGCTTCTAGGAATTCAAGTTGAAAGGGAATGCCTCGTCTCATACATTGGTTGCACAAAGAACACATATGGTAAGTCATGAGTATTTTTACTTATTTTTTATTCATACATGTACAAACTGTATCCTTTTCAATGATAGAAATGTGCATAATTCCTCATTTTTGGCTATCTTTTTAGATATTAAATGAACATTGGAACCAGTTTCTAACTAAATTGTTGGCTAGTGAAATGGTTTTTAATTTCAAGACTTGAAGACTTTGACAGTTCGAACTATTTGACTCAAGTTGTTGACACAGACCATGATTCATGATGATTTAAGATTTTGACATTTTTCACAAGAATCAAGCTAAAGTAAACCTCATTGAACCATTCCTACTTGGCCATTTCACCAAATTGGATAACCTCAGTCACATGGTTTTACTTCACCGCCCGTTGACACCTAATCCTACTTCAAATAGCCTACCTTGGGAAGGAACAACTATAAGAGTGTGCCCAACTAGCTTAGCCCTTGTTTGCAATATGGATCTTGTTAGTTTTTCAGAATTTACTTCAATCTGATCTAGGATCTTAATTGAGAGAACAACATGTACAACATATCTACAACATATCAATCATGGACACAATAATGCAAATACACAAGAGACGTAGAGTTTACTTGGGGAAAACCACAAAGGTTAAAAACCCCAATAACTTCCTCAGAGATAGATAGAGAAATGATACAACCCAAGCATAAGAAATAGACATCTCCTGTTAAGATTTAATATGATAAGACAGAAAATAGCAGCATTGCATTCCATTTCACAACAATAGCATATACAGGATCACTGAAGAAACAACAAGCACAGCATAAACACAAGAGACACAAATTTATCCTGGCAAACCCTCATGGGGTAGAAAACCCAGTAAAGCTTCCTCAATATAGATGACCAGCAATATACAAAGATGCAAACCCTGAGCATAAGCTCCTCCTTCTCCATAGCAGACCTCTCCTCCACAAGTGCGCCACTCTCAAGTGAGTGAGTGTGTAAAATGAGGAATACACCTCCTCTATTTATACACTACTTTGACTTATCTTTGACACAAGACATGTAGGCTCGTATTTAACCAATGGGTTAAATACCCCACTACAATTGACTGGTCCGACCCCTCTAGGGTGGTCTAATAACCCTTTGACCCACATAACACATACAGGGCCGACCCCCACTAGGGAAGTCTAATAACCCAAGTTACCACATTCCAACAGAGGAATAAACATCTCCGAATATACAATAGGATCTTCACGGAGGAATGAATCATCTCCGGAATAATAAAGTACAAATATAATATTCTTTGAAGTTACAATATCTCAACACTCCCCCTTAACGAGAAGGATATTATAACAGCATCTGCACGAGCAAGGAGTCATCAACATCATACATGATACATCTATAAATCATTGGAAGCTTTCTCAACATCATCAGTAACTCAAGCAGCTACTGGAACATCTTCAATACTGGAATATCAACATCTTTAGTACTGAGTCTTCATCTTCTGCAGCACTCGAACAAATACAACAACATCAACATTTGGATCCTCATGATCATCAGCATCGTCATCATACGATCATCCGCATCGGGATCATCTCGATCTACAGCATCTGGATCATCTCGCTCTACAGTATCTGGATCATCACGATCTACAATATCTGGATCATCTCGATCTACAACATCTGGATCATCTCGATCTACAGCATCTGGATCATCACAATCTACAGCATCAGCATCTAGATCATCTAAATCATCTCGATCTACAACATCTAGATTATCTCGATCTACAGCATCTGGATCATCAAGATCTACAACATCTGGATCATCTCGATCTACAACATCTGTATCCACACTGATACATCTATCATCAAAACATGTATTCTCACTAATACATTTATCATCAAAAGCATGTATTCTCACTAATACATCTATCATCAAAAGCATGTATTCTCACTAATACATCTATCATCAAAAGCATGTATTCTCACTAATACATCTATCATCAAAAGCATGTATTCTCACTAATACATAGAAGCATATCCTGCAACACACATGATCAAATTACAAGATGATCAATCCCACTCTCTTTAGGACATAGGTCCATGGATGATACAATCCAGATCAAGTTCCAGGATGATCAATCGTTATCACTTTAAGACAAGTCTCATGTTTAGGGACGATGCAATCCCATCCGTACATTTAGGACCATGTCCAAGGATGACTCAATCCTCAACCGTAAATTTAGGACCACGTCCAAGGATGACTCAATCCTCAACCGTACATTTAGGACCTCATCCAAGGATGACTCAATCCTCAACCGTACATTTAGGACCACGTCCAAGGATGAATCAATCCTCAACCATACATTTAGGACCACGTCCAAGGATGACTCAATCCTCAACCGTACATTTAGGACCACGTCCAAGGATGACTCAATCCTCAACCGTACATTTAGGACCACTTCCAAGGATGACTCAATCCTCAACCATACATTTAGGACCATGTCCAAGGATGACTCAATCCTCAACCGTACATTTAGGACCATGTCCAAGGATGAATTAATCCTCACTTGTCCACTAAGGACTTCATTCTCGGAGACATACGTCTATGGCTCTCTTGAGGATGATGCAATCCTATCATGTCCACCAAGGACTTCATTCTCGAAGACATACGTCTACGGCTCTTTTGAGGATGATACAATCCAATCATGTCCGCCAAGGACTTCATTCTCGAAGACATACGTCTACGGCTCTCTTGAGGATGATGCAATCCTATCATGTCCACCAAGGACTTCATTCTCGAAGACATATGTCTACGGCTCTCTTTAGAACATGTGTTCAAGGATGATGCAATCCCCTTGTCACCTTAGACCCTGTCTAAGGACCATCCACCAACCTCTCTGTCAGCATCACCACATCATTGACCTCACTGTCGATGCGAGAAATCTCATCGTAAGTGATCACATCTCTCCCCCTTTCGAGGAGGGTCCTTCTTAACTATCTTAAGTTTGTCTTGGAAAACTTTACTTGAGGTAGAGGTTTGGTTAGTACATCGGATCGGTAGAGGTTTGGTTAGTGCAATGGTAAATTGTTACGAATTCGAACATTAACCATATCTTGTATATAGAAATGTCAGATCTCTATGTGCTTTGACTTATCATGGAACACTGGATTCTCTGCCATTTTGGTACAACTCTGTTTTTCACATAGGATCATAGTTGGGTCCATTCTAAAGC
The DNA here is from genome assembly GCA_027924585.1 of Larix kaempferi. Taxonomy (NCBI): domain Eukaryota; kingdom Viridiplantae; phylum Streptophyta; class Pinopsida; order Pinales; family Pinaceae; genus Larix; species Larix kaempferi. The sequence goes on from BSBM01000293.1 coordinate 1,527,278, forward strand.
CATACTGCTTCACAACTAGCATAGCAAGCAGCCATATATTTCGCTTGTGCTGAGAGCCACACTAGGCTGCTTCCAGCTAAACCACGATATCATGGCTGATCCCAGACAATAACATCCTCTCGATCTGTTCTTCCTGTCTGATACACTTTCTGCCCAATCAACATCTGTGTAGCCATCTTGAAGTCATGATCTCCAATATAGCATAGATCAAAGTCTATCGTATCCTTTAGATACCTCATCACATGATTTGCAACTATCAGGTGAACACATCTAGTTTCCACTAGATACTGACTCACGGTGTTCACAGCAAAGCATATATCTGACCTAGTATTTGTTAGATACATCAATGACCCAATAATTTGTCTGTACAGAGTTATATACACTAACTCTGATGAGTCATTCACTAATAGCTTCAAGTTGGAATCCATGCGAGTGGTCATTCCAACATATCAAGTCCTTTTAATATTTTTCGGCATACTTTCCCTGGTTGAGAAAGATTCCTTCTGAGTCTTTCCATACTTCCACACCTAGGAAGTAATGCATCAATCTGAGATCTTTCATTTTCATTGAATGATCTTCTGCATATCTATCTGTGCCATCTCTCGTTAGATGGGACTACTGATATGAGCCTCAATATCATTCCAACTATGTGGTGATTTCCTTCTTGCATCCATGTCATCTGTGTATAGAAACAATATTCAACCTTGTAGCAAAGGTTGAGATCCTCATCACCCATGGTGATCATTAAGCTCATCAATTGATTATCGATCCTGGGAACCCATACAGAATCTGATTCACACTTCTTTAATTACACCATTAAGAGAATGGACTTATCTAGCCACTTGGAGCAAACATCTCATCATGATTCTCTTCCTCTTTCTAAGAGAATCTTCTAGCCACAAGCCTTCTATAGTGTGTTTGATTTGTAAATCTTTTGTTGAACATCCATCACTTGTTCAGTGTTCATCATTCATCATGATATTTCCTACAAATCAAAATTAAGTACATGATTAGTAATACTTCATAATCATCAAATCATATTGACATGATAAACTATTATGCATACAGATACATAGTTATGCACCTATCTTGAACAATACTTTGGCACAACACTTTTCCATATCCTGTATGCATACAGTGGCTATCTATATGCCTTCCATATCTACCAGAACATACTATCGAGAGTGTGCACAGCTCTCAGCATGTCAGCAAAGAGGTTTCATTCTAGACAAGCAACAATGGAATGTTTGTCCAACTTACCAATCATATGCATATTAGTAGTATACTGTTCAATGCTCTATGAATGTTTACACTCAGCATGATATATTATAGGAATACAAATATGCATACAACCTATTACAGACAATATCATTTACTATTTCAAATAGCAACTCAAATACTTATCTTTTATGTTTGTGTGGTTGCCTCCCGCTTGATCTTCTATATGTCTTTTGAACTTCTATTCATTCTGTACCACTGTGCATGCTCAAGTGTGGACTAGTGTTATCCTCATGATCTCATACACAAACATACATTCATTAGTATATTCTCAATATTATCAAAACATTCTAATTCTAAATGATCTTGAATATGTATAGTCATGATCATTAGTATTCAAGGTTTCAAGGAAGTCTTCTTTTACTCATGCATATTCTTGTTTGATTATAGTACTCTTCTGTTTAATTAAATCATCAAGGTAAGAGACATAATATGCATAAACCCTTGATTACTAGCATGACCAATCATACCAAGTATACTTATATAAGGGATCCTAACACAAGGTAAGATTCTAACTTGACATAGGAAAACATACCTGGATTAGTATACCTGCTTAGTTATGTCTAACATACCTAAACAATATCTTCTTTGTTCTCTTTAATGATTTAGAGATCATGTGCTAGAACTTGCATAGTTTAAGCATAATATAACAAAGTAATACATACCTTGTAAGTAGAACAAAGATTATGGATGAGTCTTTGTCTTCATGTTGTCATGGTCATGGAACTTGATTTGTCTTTTGTGATGTACTTGTATCTTGTTAGTAGACAACATCAACCTCACACAACACCATAATTCATTAGTACAATCATATAGCCCTAATCAATGAATGTCTTCGATCATTCACATGCATTTATACTGTTACTAGGGTGATAAGACAATTCTAAAATTAATCAAGATTGTACTAATAAATAATATGAAGACAAACACATGATGAACTTAATCAAGAATCACATTTCAAGACATACCTGAACCTCCTTAAGACATACCTGTCGAGAGTTCTTGTAGTCTTCTTATGTCAGGCCTTAGCCTCAACTCCCCCTGAGACTTGATCTGAAGCATGATTAGGGTTTGCTAGAGAAACCCTAAAAATTCAATCTTTGACTTTCACACTTCTGAATGGATGGAAGGATGTGTCTTGCTAAGCTGATCAAACTAGCATACTTCAATTTTGAAATCTCCAAAAATTTGACCCCTCAAAATTGCCTTCGAAACTTCTGGATCTTCTGAACAGGAACCTCAACTAGGGTTTGATGAAGCCCACCCTTCTTTCCAATCAAAAGGTTCAATCCAAGGCTCTAAGCTTTTATTTTTCTGAGGAGCTTCCAGCCGTGGTTACAGACTTCAAAAATTCCAACTTTTGCTGAAGCCCTAATTTTCCATCTTTCCGATCAAAATCCCGAACTGGGGTTTGATCAAGCTCGGTCTTTTACCCAACCAAAAAATTCGATCTTGGTCTCTAAATTTCGATTTTCCAGAGTAGCATTTAGTCGTGGATTCCGATTCCAACAATTATAACTTTTTCCGAAACCCTAAATTTTGGAAGCCATGAATGAAGGTGCTCCAAAAATAATTTTGTTTTGACAGAAATATGTACCTGATTGTTTCTGCTGTAACTCCGAAATTTTCACTCCACACGGTCTGAAATTTTTTTTTGTGGTAGCCTGACCTGTCATATTTCCATCCCGACAGTTCTGACCTCAATTGGATTTTCTGAGAGAGAGTTATGCCAAATGTCGCAACGTGACCTGTTTTGGGATAATACAGGAGAGAGAACTTGTACGGAGTGCCACGTGTCATTGTTTGAACTTCAGACTCTGAAAACGTTTCCTGAGATAGCTCACCCTGTTATATTTCCATCCTGATAGTTCTGAGCTCAATTGGACTCTCTGAGAGAGAGTTATTCCAAATGTCGCAACGTGACCTATTTATGGGATAAAACAGGAGAGCAAACTTGTATGGCGTGCCAGGTGTCAGTGGTTCACCTTCAGCCTCTAAAAAAGTTTCTTGAGATAGTACAGTCTGTGTACTACCTATCACTTTTTACGAAATTTTATTTGGAGCTTCATAGCCCAAGTTATGACCTTTTTTCCAAGGTCACCTGATTTTGACTGAGATCTGGAAGAGGCAGAAACCCTAACTTGACCTGATACTAAATTACAAAGTACAACGAATATGAGGGTTCCCTTTGGACACAAGATACCTGGAGATGTTATATACGACCGTTAAAGGTTTCAGATCCTGAACCTTCGCCAAAATGGATTTATGGCGAAAGTTCCACGATAACTAGTTTTTGCTATATAAAACCCTAACCTTCAAATTGTCGTAAGTAAAGCAAGTGTCGTAAGTGCCATATATTTCCTTCCTTCAGGTTAGCTCTGATACCATGTTAAGATTTAATATTCTAAGACATAAAATAGCAGCATTACGTTCTGTTAAGTCAGTAAATTTTTCTGCATTTTTAGTTTTTCTCTCCAATTTTGGTTTGTTTTTTGAGTCTACCTTAGTTAATTTTTGGTTTTCAGTTTTGGTTTTTGTCTTCTTAAGAACCTTATGAGTGATTGAATAAAGTTTGAACCCAGTCCTTTCAGATTTCATTTGATTTTGGTGACTTTTTATATTGAAAAGGGGGTCAATGAGAGTTATATTTTCAAAGGAAGAATCATTAATGACTTTAGAGAGTGGTTGAACTTATGTCCTAAATCAAATAGCTGCCAAAATCTCCGACAAATTAGCAAAAAGTTGGAAAATGGCTAAATTTTGGTTAAAAGATATTCTTGTAGCGCTACACTAAAGTTTAACACAGAGCGCGCTACAGGAATATCGTGGCATGAATTTTTTGTCAATTTTCGATCTGATTTCAATCATGATGCAGAGTGAGAGTGTCTAATCACATTGTGTGAGTATTAACACGTGTTTGCAGCATTTTGAGCATGATTTTAGTTGGTTGTTAATCACGAAGAGAAAACAAGGGCATCATTGCATGGTATGCGGGTTCAGTGGATACAGAAGCTAGCAAATTCCGGGTTTAGCTGTCACTTTTCTCTTATTACACGCATCATCGCAGAGGAGGCAGTGTTTGTGAAGGAGAGTTCACTGTTAAACGGTGGATTGTGTTGCTGTGGAAAGGAGACAGGTGTGTTCTGGCGCCAGCGAAGATTAGGGTTTTTGAATTCATTCACCTGGGGCTAAAGAATTGATATGAGGACACCTGTGCTCGAAGGAGAACATCATTGACACCCCAATTTGAAGACATTAAGCCACAATGGACGAGTAATTGACAGGTATTACGTTATAACCCTTATAGCTGGAAAATTTGGGTTTTTGCCGCTGCACGAGTTTCTGAAAAAATTGGTTGCTGAGGAGGATATAATAGACCGTAAAATGAGGAATTCATCACAGAAATAGTTACCTGAAGCCCGTTAGAAGGATTGTGTATGAATGTTTCTCTCATGCCCTAATGTTTTAAAACATCAGAATATACAGGATAGGGCGTCGTTTTTACACAGGAGAGACTTTGCTAGTTAGTACAGGTGTTACACAGAAGGGGTCTATTAGTTTGTGCAAGTGGTTTAAATATCACTAAAAATTGTTATAGCCTGCAAAATTACTTGCTCAGAAAACAGCTTATAAAACATTTCTGAAACCTGAAACTAGACTTTTCCTGTTCCCTGAAAAGAAAGATATGGGAAAAAGCAGTAAAAGTGGTAAGGTTAACAGGGCTGAGCCCACAGACTTGACATGGATTCAGAAACTTCCAGATTGTGCAGAGCTGTTCCAACAGGCAGGCTGGTTGAAATTTTTCAAAATGATAGATGGTTTTAATGCTCAAGTGTCCTGCAGTTTTGCTAAAGGACTTAAAAATGAGATGATTATAATGGATCCTTTGAGATTCAAATTGACAGTGGAATTAATTTCAGAAGCCACTGAGATTAGTAATGAGGGCGAGCTCTGGTTTAAGAAGTCTCCTTTTGAGTTTGATCCTCAAAGATACTTATTGCCTAATGTTATTCCTGACTGGAACAAAGGTATTCTCATACATAAATTCAGGAAGGAGTGGATTGAACCTATAAGGATTCTTCAGAGTTATGTGACTTGTGAAGGAAGGTATTCATTAGTGTTCAAATATCATCTAAGGTTCCTACAGCACATGGCAGGGGTTTCTAAAATGAATTTGCCATTCTTTTTCTTTAAAAGCCTGCAGAAAATGTCAAGCAAAATAAAACAGCATGATGATGACACTTCTCCATCAATTTTTCATCATGGTCTCATTAAGCTAATCATCACTACAGTGTTGCAGCATGAGGGAAAGACTTGGGACTTCTTTTTGTTTTGGTCAAGGGTTCATCCTAAAGGAGAAGACCAACAACCCAAAAGACAAACTGACAAGGGAAAAGTAATGATACAAAAGTTAGGGCATTCGGTTAAACCTGCAAACAAACATGACATTAAAGCTAAAAAGAAAACAAAGTAGGTAGCAGATGAAGGACAGAATGACAGTCAGCCTCAGGAATTTCCAGAGCACAATAAAGTCAAGTTCTCATTATTTGATGACAAAAAGGAAGAGGAATTTCTTGAAAAGAAGTCATCACCTATAGCAGATTTTCAAGAAGAGAAGAAAATTGATATCAAAGTGATTCCTGTAGCTAAAGAAGAAGTCCATAATCAGCCAAGAAGCCCCATCACAGTCCTCTCGGATGATGAGGGATATATGTTACAAGAAGAGCAGTTTATTCCTGAGATTGAAGTTAAGGCTGAAAGTAAAGATGATCAAGTTATAGATGGCAAAATTACAAAGCATAAAAAGAAAGTCAAAAAGCTGGAAGTGGTAGAGTTAGCATCTATTCGGTAGCAAGGGAAGAAATTAAAAATGATGGGAGAAGCAGCTACTTTCTGGAGACCTAAAACTAGGTCGAAAAACAAATTAAGGTTAAATATGAAAAAGCTCTTAAATCCAAAATTGAAGGCTGATAAGGTGACTATCTCTGATGAAGAGCCCATGGAGGAGGAGAAATCAAAGAAAGATGAATTGCAGCCAGGTAAAAAGGAAGAAATTAGGTCAGAAAAAGTAGCAGGTGAAGGAAGCTCCAAGTCCATCATTGAAGACATTCCTGGGAAATTGTTGACAGAAGAGATTAAGTCAGTATAGGCCACAGATGATCCAAGCCCCACCATTGAAGATACTGCTGAGAGGCTATTGACAGAAGAAGCAATATTTAAGAAGTTTGACATGTTTTGCAAACCTAATGAGGAGCAAGATGCTGCAATAGAAAAACTGGTTAATTCTGACAAGGAGAATTTGAAGAAGACTATCAAACAGTATAAACAGCAAATGAATTACATGCAGGAAGTTAATGATGGTCTAATGATGGCAAATAGAAGATTAAGAGAAGATCTTCAAGATACTCATGACAACTTTCAGGAGTTAGTGATTGCTGCAAAGGAAGTACTCAGAAGAAAAAGGGCTGCTGATAGGCACTGTTCAGAATTAGAAAAGACAGTTGAAACTTTGCAACATGAAAATGAACACCTACAGAAAAGGATAGCTGAGCTGGAGAAGAAGCACAAAAGAATGAAGAAAAGATCCTCAAGTCCAGATGGCATATCTTTGCTTGTGGAGGCATCGAAAGAGATCTAAGGCAGTTAGGTTCATTTAAGACATTTTGTTAAAGAATTTGCTATTTTTAGCAAGGATGTAATTTTGTAAAAATGTAATTGTTACCTTACCTAGTCTAGTCATTCGATGGAGAATTAGTAGGAAATACCCTAACTGTTTTTGAGAAGAAAAACTATTTAGAGAGGGAGGAAAGACATTGTAAGGGTTCGAATTTTTGGAGAGCTTTAGGAGGTCTGCAAGCTGTTGATTCTTCCAGACTTGTTCACTGCTAAGTATTGCAAACTCTCATATGCATTTTTGATGAAACTATGAATATATGACTCCTTATCTCACTTCTGATATGTATTGGCTTCATTTTGAACTTATATAGTTTCTTGATTGACAAATTCATTTCTGGTTTTATGTGTAATTTCCAGTGATGCTTGTCTTTTATTGTATGAACTTCATTGCAATATTTTGTTGGATTTCTGAGATATATATGCATCTTCATGGATATATGTGTATGAATTAGTTTTTACTTATCTGCTGAATGTATTCCCTTATGCTCTTGAAGTTTCTAACCAAAACCTACAAAACAAAACCCTAAAAACCTAGTTTGGATTGATTTTATTTTTGAGATTGTGTTGGCTTGTTACCCTAGCCTTAGTAACAATTTCTGACACAAACACATTCCATTTCACAACAATAGCATATACAGGATCACTGAAGAAACAACAAGCACAGCATAAACACAAGAGACACAAATTTATCCTGGGAAACCCTCATGGAGTAGAAAAACCAGTAAAGCTTCCTCAATATAGATGACCAGCAATATACAAAGATGCAAACCCTGAGCATAAGCTCCTCCTTCTCCATAGGAGACCTCTCCTCCACATGTGCGCCACTCTCAAGTGAGTGAGTGTAAAATGAGGAATACACCTACTCTATTTATACACTACTTTGACTTATCTTTGACACAAGACATGTAGGCTCGTATTTAACCAATGGGTTAAATACCCCACTACAATTGACTGGGCCGACCCCTCTAGGGTGGTCTAATAACCCTTTGACCCACATAACACATACAGGGCTGACCCCCACTAGGGAAGTCTAATAACCCAAGTTACCACATTCCAACGGAGGAATAAACATCTCTGGATATACAATAGGATCTTCACGGAGGAATGAATCATCTCCGGAATAATAAAGTACAAATATAATATTCTTTGAAGTTACAATATATCAACATCTCCTAGCAGCAACGTCTCCTCCTCCACAAGTGCACCACTCTCCAAAGAGTGTGTGTGAGAATAGAATGATAAAATAGAGTGCCTCCTGCACTCTATTTATACTTGACTTGACTTGCCTAATAACCTTTACTAGGTCGGCCTCAACTTAACCACATAACACAATGTTGACTAGGCCGACACCCAATACGGTGGTCTAATAACCCTTTGACCCACATGAATTATACAAGGCCGACCCCAACAAGTTGGTCTAATAACCCATCAAGTATAAGTTATGATACTTACAATATAAATGATGACACTTCTATATAGAGGAACAATAACATCTCTATAGGAATACAAACAGTTCCGTATAGAGGAATAATACCATCTCTATAGGAGTACAATATACATATATGAAATACATTCCAAAGTTACATATACATCAACAGATATTTGCCTCAGCCTAACCCGTGCCCTTGAAAAATAGGCGTACGCCCATGCAACACTCGTTCCCTCCTATGCATCATAACATTCTTTATTCTTTTTAAAAAAATGAAAAAGCATAAAAATTAAAAAACACAAAAAATCCAAAAAGGTAGAGACTTGAATCACTTCATAGTATAATCCTTGGAGAAAATGACAACATTCAGTCCTTGTCACCCTTGAACATGACACATAATTTGGTCTCCGATGTCAGTACACCATCTGCATTTTCCTTAGGAAACTGTACCAGTATTTTGAACAGATCTCCACCGATGGGTTATCCTTCCCATCAACAATGGAGCTTTCGTTAATGAATCTGGCATTAGCATATTTCATTAAAGGTTGTTTACTCAAAGTCCTATGTTTCCAAGTGTCCATTCTGCATCGTGTTATGTGTTCAAGGGAAGTCCAAACCGAGTCGGCCATTCCTCAAATATTCCTGACCAGTCATGTCGGCCTTCCTTGTGTCAGTTTACAATGTTGGATCTTGCAGTTCTACCAAATTATATCATACTATTGATCTTTGTTTCATATTGGTTTATGTGGGATACATCAATGCCCTCCTTCTGATGGATCTATTCCTATCGACATCAAATCATTATCTAGGACATGGATCTAGAAACCCAAGAGTACCTTGGATCTTGCAGTCATTAGTGGCAAGTTTCCTCACAAATGAAAGTGGGTATACATCAATGACCCCTAATTGTTTGATTCTACAAGTGTTCGACTTTAGAACATCTATTCACACTTGTTAGTTTGTACTTAGTACCTTAGATTCCATCATCGTTATTGGTGGGTCTCTTCACATTTGTTAACGGTATACATCAATGACTGGTAATCAGATGGTGTTTTATTATGCTCGACATTAGATCACTCATTCGCATGATATAAAATCGTACTATGTTGGTTTGCATTGAAGACCTTGGGAAAAACAGTTGTATCACTCATCGATGCACTGCCCGAGCTGCGCAAGATTAGACTGCCATGTCAGAAGCCCAAAAAGACTTTGTTATCACACTCATCAAAGTGCACATTTACATTTTCAGAAAAATTTGCTTTTTACATGGATCCACTGTGTATTGTTTGTGGCCATGCTTGTTTACTACTGAGCATGGGTATGCTCGCCTCATGAAGATATTATATATTTGAGAAATTGCTATGTTTTACAAGTGTGATCCTCAATCCATCGCATGTGATCTTTCCTTCCCTTATCCTTGCTTTGAAGAATAAAGAGTATCAGTATACAAAGTATAAATTTCAGTAATGTATTTTGTCCCTTATCTCTGCTTCGCACCTCACACATTAGGGGGCATCTATTAACAATAAAATTAACACCCTTAGTCGAGTGATAGAAGAAGCGCATTTTTACCATGCACCTGCAGCAGGAAGACATGACACAAGTTCATGCAGAGACGAATCCTCTCTAAGAAATGCATTAAAATGCATAAATTGTGCTTAAAATCATTCTAAATGGTGCAAAAAGCCTAAAAACTATGAAAAGTGGGTTTTCAAGTTAAAATAATCTAAAATAGATTATTCCACATTCAAAAGAGAAAACTAAGGCACATTTCCCAATGCTATATAAGAAAGGCTTTGGGGCATAGTGAAGATAGACAAAGGAAGAGAAAAGGAATGATGGAAAGATTCTGAAGGGGGAGAAAGAGCTCAAATTCTTCAAAAGAAAGGGTGAAGGAAATGAATCTCATATCAATGGAGCAAGGGTTCACATCTAATGCCATGGTAAGGATGTATTTCTCCATTGTTCTACTATGAATAGATTCAAGTTTCTACCATCTATGAGTTTAAATCTGGTTTATCTTGTATGAATTTAATTCTTGGATGGCTTTAGATCTTAAATGTGTTTGTCTTGATTGATTAATAGATATAGATCTTTTGGAAATTTTTAATAATCTTTTCAAGTTACTGACGTAGGAACTCACCATTCCTTAGAAACATAGTTAAATTAGTGTAGACACAACCTTGCACTAAATACTGTTATCATGAGCATTGATTAACTACAGAAAATATGTTGAACGAAAATAATCTTTTAACTGAAATAAAACCATACTATTCAAATGCCATCAAGCTATCTGCATACACGCTAAGAAGTAAATTAATTCACAGCATAAATGGAAAATACCTAAAAACATAGTAAAGCTCCTGACTTACGTGTTGGAGGGGCCCTCCCCAACCCGTACTCAGGTGTATGGAAAAATTATAAACGCAGGCTTGAAAGTAACACCACTCTCATTAAAATAATAACTTCATGGTTCAGAAATAGTATGTAACACAAATTGTCTTCGCAGTATAATGTAAAAACATAATTCCACAAAATAGAAACAGGAACCCCTCGCTACCTAAGAGTTCCATATATATATCCCTCAAATTCTAACCTAACTACTTGCTTTAATTGCCTATCTTGTTGAACAGGAGTTCTTCTCTATAAGTCAGGGAAAAAGAGCATTGAGCCTCGTTTGGTCTTCTAGTCCTCGAGCTAGATTTACGTGTTGCTTCTTAGTGTACTTGTGCCTGCTCATACATACTCGTTTTCATGTAATTATTTTACAGAAGATGCCCTTTAAGCATAAAAAGAATAATATTAAAACATCTTCATTAAATAATCAAAGTAAGTCATTAACCCACAAAACAAGTGTATTTCCTTCATCATATACTGTGTTTTACTGTGGAAAAAAGGCTATAGGATACCTATAATTTGGGTTCATCATCCACACTGAAATTTCCCATCCTTATTATTATACCATCTAACAAAGTGAAGGGATACAACCTGCAGCACATCCGCTGCACTTCCTCTTCACTGTCTCACAGTCTCTCTTCCGATCTCAGAGATATTTATAATGCATAATACCTAATACATCAACCCTAGTCATATTACAATGTCTTTTTTTTATAAGGTAAATACAATGGTAAAATACCATGGGTTACCCAAAACCATGGGCCCAAAAACTATCTGCACTCCCCCGGACCCCTTGGGGATTGTGCCAGGATCATAACCAAACATGAGGTTCAAACATGGCTGAATCACCATCTATGAGACTAGAATATATGGCTCCACAACCAACAGGTTTGAGGCAATAAATTGTACCACTTACATTCAGAATAGAGAACCATACAAATCTCTCAAATTTATCACTCCTTTCGAGGCTTGGACAGGCCACAAACTTGATATCTCTCATTTCAGGATTTTTGGCTCAAAGGCTTGGGATAGGATTCCACTTAAGAAGAGGAGGGAATTGCAGCCCCAAATCCAACCATGCTTATTTGTTGGATATTCAGAGGACTCCAAAGGTTATAAGTTGTTGAACACTACCACTCATAAAGCATTCATCGAAAGAAGTGTGCAGTTTGAGGAAGAACCCTCTTAGAGCACTGAAATTGGAGAACCATCTTCACCACCACCTGAAGAAGAAGTAAGTGATGTTCTTGATGTTTTTTATTCTGATATTCTGATGATGAGGATCATTTTATTGCATATACTAACTCACTTACAAGGCCTAAATGGGCTGCGAAAAATTTGCAAGCAGCAGGTGAACTAGTTGGCAATCCTCAAGACCAAAGGAGGACTAGATCACAATTTGAGAATGCTCTCAATGTGAATGATCCTTAGGTTTTTGATAGATGTTATATGATGATATATTATGACCCTCAGTCATATGAGGAAGCCTCACATGGTCCAATATGGCATATTTCTATGGATGAGGAGTTCCAGTCATTACAAAAGAATGAAACTTGGGAGCTAGTCAAGCTCCCCGCAGGCAGAAAATCAGTAAGGTGCAAGTGGATTTTCAAAACAAAATGTGCAGTGGATGGTACAGAGGTAAAATAAAAATCAAGGCTGGTAGAAAAGGAATTTTCGCATGTCCAAGGACTTGATCTTAATGAAACCTTTGCACCTGTGGCACAGAAAGACTCCATTAGACTAGTTTTGGCAGTTGCAGCTTCCAAGCGGTGGGAAGTACATCACATGGATGTGAAGAGTTCTTTCCTCCATGCATAACTTGAAGAATAAATATATATGCAGAAACCAAAGGGGTACACATCATATCCAAATCTTGTTTTCAGGTTGAAAAATTCTTTGTATGGACTTAAGCAAGCCCCCAGGGCTTGGTATGCAAAAATGGACAGTTTTCTCCTGTCTAAGTTTTATGTTCGGTGTAAATCTGACCCAAATGTCTATATGAAGTTATTAGATGGTTCTATAATGATGATAGTTCTATATGTTGATGATTTTCTGATCACAGGAAGTTCAACAGATCAAATAGCCACTTTGAAGATCGCTTCAAATCAAGCTTTCTCAATGAGTGATTTGGGAATTCTTTAGCAATTTTTGGGGCTTGAGATTTCTCAAACAAAAGATGGAACTGAGGTATCTCAGTCCAAATATGCATCTGATATGTTAACGAAGTTCAAGATGGTTGATTGCAAGCCTTCTAAGACTCCATTCCCTTTAGGAGTTAGAATGGAAGAAGCAGAATCTACACCCTTGTTTGACAACACCTTGTATAGACAGCTTGTTGGCAGCTTGCTTTATCTGACTCACACTCAACCTGATATTGCTTATGCTGTGAGTGTGGAATCTAGATATATGGATCAGCCACATGAGCTCCATTGGAGGGTTGCAAAAATAATCTTACATTATGTGCAGGGCAGAAAGAGTGATGGGATTCACTATGTTGCAAATTTGAGCCTAGATCTCTTGGGCTTCACTGATTCATATTGGGATGGTGATAGCCTTGACATGAAATCCACATCTAGATTTGTATTCATGCTTGGAGGTGGCCCTGTTTGCTGGTCCAATAAGAAACATAATTCCATAGCATTATCTTCAACAGAGACAGAGTACACATGAGCAGTGAATGCTGCTACACAGTGTGTATGGTTGTATGGGAAGTTGTCATAGTTAGAGATTTCTTTCAGTACTCCTACTCTCATTTATTGTGACAACCAGAGTGCTATTAGAGTTTCTTGTGATCCAGTACAGAGGCAGAGGACCAAGCACATTGAGATTCATATGCACTACATCATAGGCTTAGTGCATGACCAGATCATAGATTTGTAGTATTGCCCCACAAGTGAGCAAACTACAGATATCTTCACCAAGGCTTTCACAGAGAAGACATTCAGCTATCTTAGATCACTGCTTTGGATCGCTAAACATGTGGTGGAGTGAAGGGTTGATCAGAAACCATTCAATTGTGATATGTCCATGTTTTGAGGGGAGGTTTTTCCCATGAGGTTTTCCTTCTATCCTTTTTTTTTGTGGACCGACAGTATTGTACATGGTGACCAAGTCTTGTTATTGGGCCCTTTGTATTTCATTTTATGATATTTTAACCATACAAGTCAGATTTATGAGGGGGTGTTGGAATGTTAAATCTTCCTACCATGTCATTTGATTACATTAGATGCATTAATTAATCTCCTATGGTTAATTACTATGTAATGGACTAGGAAATTGCCTTGTGTGGACCACAAGGAAACCTGGGTGGGCCACAATACATCCAAGGTGTGGACCACAAGCCACCTAGGCCACTTGGGTGCACTTCCAAAAGATTCTGGATAAGATTTTACTAGGAAAGGCACATTTCTGAGTTTTTACTGCTTTTTACAGCCTTTTCTCCCATGGGGAAAAGCTAGTCACCTAGGAAACTTGTTTTTTGCACCCATGACACTCCACAATGTTTCCTCTTCTCAAATTTAGTATTTGACATTTTTTTTCATCATACATCACCTTCAGCTCCCTAATTTAGAAATTCGTGAGCTTTTGGAGATATTTGGAAAGCATACTTGCCACCTAGGGGGGATGAGCATATTTTTAGTAAGCCTGATGATGGAATGATTCTTTTGGCATCCTTAGCCATTCAAATATCTGTTGTAATGTTTTATAACAACATCCTTTCAATTTCAGAAGGTTGGATGAATTATTTTGTTCATGAGAAGTTAATACATAATTCCATCTTTGTGCATAATTTGTGTGTCTTTGACTAGTTGTGTGAGATTTTCTTATGAGAGGGTGTAATTGCTTGTTAAGATCCTGATATGAACTGAATTTCACATAGGATTCATTTTTGTACTTGCAGACCTGAACATTGATTTAATACATGTTAAGATCAGTTTACCACTAAGTGTTGAGAAATTTGGGAGGGTTTGGATTGATATTTTCAGATTTGAGATTTCTATCCAAAAACCTTTAAAAATGGCTTAAATTGACATTTCTTTCAAAATTTTCTTACATATTGTGGTAGATCCATTTTCTTAAGGCCATATTTTGCTTTTAGATCCTTTATTTGATAAGATTAAGACTAATCTTTAAACAATTTTGATTAATTTCATAGTTTGCAAATAGTGAAAATTTGAAAAACATAAATATTTGCGTAAAGAACCTTAAGGCCCTTTAATTTATGAATCTCATAAACTTGAATAAGCTGAAACATGGAACCAAATCTCAGTTCTAACATTTGAAAATATCATTTGAACACATTTGCATTGAAAAAAAACAAAAAAAAATCGAACATTACACTTTGACATTTTGAAAACAATTTCCCTCCAAAACAGAAAACACACTTTAATTAGTTAATTTTGTTTTGAATATTCAGTATTGTCATGATGTGTATGCACAATTAGAGAGAATTGTAGTGTCATTTCTCAATTTTCTTGTGATAAGTTGTGTCTGAGCCACTGTATCCTCTTCACTTGGGCCTTGTGCGATCTTGTGAATGAGAAAGTGGATCTCAAGTGTAATAGTTTAGGATTTGATTTTTCAAGCATCTTATTTTTGAGCCACCGTATCCTCTTCACTTGGGCCTTTGTGCGATCTTGTGAATGAGAAAGTGGATTTCAAGTGTAACATCCTAGAATTTAATTCATTAGCATTTCAAAGGGCTCTGCATATCGTCTTCGCTTGGGCCTTCGTGCGATCTTGTGAATGGGAAACAGAGATCCCCTATGTAATAGAATTAGATTCATTTTCACTTGAGATATTTGTTTGGTTTACATTGATCTTTGAAATCAATTATTATCCATATTTCAGAAAAAAAAAATGTGCATGAAAATACAAAATCAACCAAACCATTTTGCATGATTGAACCTCTAGCCTTTCATTAGTTTAGAACATTCATCGAATTGAACGGTACTATAGTGAGCATATTGCATTGTGTGGTTCATATTTTTAAAGTCAAAACACCACCATTTTCACTTCCACTCCTGAAACTAAGCAAACTACCATTAAAATTGGCGATTAATCTAAAATTGACCAACTTTTGATTTTCATATCACCAACAAGATTAGGTTAGTGCCCTGGATTAGGTTTTGAGAGTTAACACTCCTGGGCTGCAAAAATTTTGAAACCAGCATTGATTACTGAGAGTAAATCCATTAGTAGCAAAAAATGCTTGTCAGGAAAGCGCTTCTTAAACATGCGTTAAGCACGAGGTCAATCTGGATAAGTAAGGGTGGTTCCTCCCTATTGCTTATTTAGTGGGACATGAGCTCATCAGGGGATTCTATGTTCAGTGACAAGTCCTCAGGGTGACATCACTATTTCTAGAGTTCCTGGTTATGAGAGTTGGCCTCGACTTGCAACTGTTCCGCCCGACTGTCGATTGTGAAGTGGTAAATTTAGTGGCTATTCCTAGGATATCACATAGGCTATTGTGAGTGGGGGACACTTGCAATACCTGAGACAGAATTTGGAACTTTTACTCCTTGGGAGAGTGATTGGTCAGGAACCAACGCTTACACCCCTGGTGATTAAAGTTTATTATAACTATTTCTCATACCTTCGCTGCTAGCAATTGTTTGAGGCTTGAGATCCCTCAATAGCTACTAGTTTCGGAAGACCCTCTAATCCAACTTTTCACAGAACTTTGGTTCTTTGGAAAATTTGTTTGGTTGCTTGGATCTATAGGAATTTTACTGTGTGGACACTTTTATTTTTGTTGAGTCTAGATCGCCTTAGGATTGTGTGATTCTTTTTTTTCAAAAGTATTTTTTAAAACACATCCTTTTATCAAATTCTTCAAAGTGGCTACTCTCCCAATCCGCCAATCACGGTGGCAGCGAGCTAAGTCATCAGAATGTGAAGGCCCTGCTCCATTGCAGAGACGAATACAAAACACCCAACCTTGTGACTTGGAAACCGAACAACTTCTAGATACAATTAACACCAATAGAGAAGAGAGACATCAAACAAATACTGAAACATTACATACCATGGAAAACACAGAAATTGGCGATCCTCTTGATCCATTTGAAATTGAAACACTAGAAGCCAACACAACTAATCAAATAAATCCACTTTTGACAAACCTTTCAGGACCAGTGGTACTTCACATTAGTGAACCACTTGATTACATCAATCCTCTTATTGGATATTGGGCTATCATGCAAAATACCACAAATAACCCCATGGCTTCATCAGTAGTACAAGGGACTACATCAACACAACCCCTCACAATGATTGGAGGTAGCAATACTTCCAATTTGGCCTCTACATCAATCCCAACAGTTAGTATGCCTGCCATTAAGACAATTTCAACCAGCATTTCAATGCCAGTTGGTACAGTTTCAGGTTCCAATCTCGAAAGTACATCTGGTTTGTCAGCAGGAATCCCTACTGGAGCGTGTGCCTTACCAAACTTGGGTTTTCCATATAGTTTTGTTGGTCTAGGTTAAAACAATCAAGGAGTAAACCAAAATCCTCTTAGTATACCTAACATTTTTCCAAGTTCTACTTCTGGGGGAAACCCTTTACCATGGAATCTCAATATTCTTGGTGGACCCAATGGACTATTGAACATTAATGCCAATTGGGGTTATGCTCAAATAGATGAGTGAAAATGCCTCGGGAAGTCATCAACCAACTATTCCTAGTGTAAATCCTAGGGGTACTCCCATAAACCCAATTGTTAGAAACACCAGGAGGTAACCCACCTATCAAACCCAATCCACCATGGAGTGGATCAGTTCCAGGAAGTAACCAATATATTTGGGCACCACCCCCACAAGGGGGAAACCCACCTTGGAACACTTTTCAAAAACAAGGAAACAATCAATGGAGTGGTCAGATTCTGACAAGCAACCAATCTTATTGGGGCCCACCCCCTCAAGGGGGAAATCCACCCATTAATCCTATCCCACAATGGAGTGGTAATGTTCCACCAAGTAACTAAACTCATTGGAACATACCTCCACAAGGGGGCAATCCATACATGCATCCTATTCCACAATGGAACAGACAACCTTCAGGAAGTAACCCATCCTTTTGGATTCAATATCCGCAAGGAGGTAACCCTTCTTGGAAATCTTCTCAAGCCCAAGGAAACCAACAGTGGAGCCATCAAGCTTCACCTACATATCAAATGTTTGCTCCGACACCATCTAAGTCACCATTTCTAACCACATTGAATCAACCAGATTTATCCCAGCTGACTAATGACCATGTTCTACATTGGAACGGGTGGCCAACCATATCAGCTAAACTACCCTCAGACATACCCAAGTTTGAGAAAACCAGGGGAAGACCCATCAAATCATGTGATGACATTCCATTTGTGGTGTTCATCCAATTCCCTAGTTGATGATAGTGTTAGGTTAAGGTTGTTTCAGCGGACCCTAATGGGAACTGATGTGAAATGGTATATTGAATTTCCACTCAATACTTTCATTGAATTTTCATCTTTACCCATGGTATTTCAAACACATTTTGAATTACCTATCCACTATGAGACAGGAAAAAAACTTTTAACTTCACTTAGGCAATCCACCGCTACTCACATATCAGATCACATACACGAGTGGAGGAGGTGCCGAAGGATTATAAAAGTTGAAATCCCTAATCAATTCTTAGTAGACTGGTTCATAAGATCCCTATTGCCTACTCTTTCCAAATATGTAGCCATGTCAGGAGCCATGACTGGATTTCATATATTCCCAATCGGGCACACTTTATGATTTAATACCTCATGTTGTGAGACCTGCATTTGATCCAGTTAGGCCGCCAAAAGGAACTCATACCGATGGTGTGATTGGATCTGTTAACCAACTTGAAGAGATTGCCCAACAATTGGGACAAATGTCGGTTCAAAATCCACAACCCATAGCTGGCCAGGAAACACATCAATCCGTAACTCCTACCCAAACTTCTGAAGTACTTACGGTTCAAACTGCGGACCCAAAGGGAAAAAAGAAGAAATAGAAGAAGAAACCCAATGATAATGTTGGGACAGGAGATGCACCTAAGGTGAATAATCCTACTAAGGAAACCATGAAAACTGGAAAAACATGTACCCTTGCAAAATTTGCCAAGGGGATCATCCTACTCATCTTTGTCCTCATATGGATGATATTCCTTGAATGTTGGCACAGCGAGGAGGGAAACAACCACATGCTATCCTAACTCAACCTTTCCCCCAACAAAAATAGATGGTTGTTGCGGCATCGATGCCTCCACCAGGGGGAAACCAGCCAAACCCCCCATAAGGGGGAAATCCACCCAATGCTAATATTTTCACAATTGATGAACATGAAATAAACATTCAAACAAGGGCTCGTTCTTATGACATACCTTCAAAATATGTTGAAACAGTTGGATCTTCATCTAGTGTTTCTATAACCATTGAGAAACCAACCATAGACATGGTACCTCAACCTCCAAAAGGGGTTTTCCGTAGAACAACACACAATCCTAACGCGCGAGCTACTCAAAACCACAATGTGGTTGAAGACTTAGCTCAAGCTCCTTCTGAAATGTCCGCCTTGGAGGTATTGCAAATTTGTCCTACTCAAAGAAAGGAACTATTGTATTCTATTGGTGCTATTGATCCATATGACAGTAATTTGATCACTTTTGACATAGAACAGTCCACATGTAGGATTTCCTCACAAATTTCATTTCAGATCAAAGTGAGTTCACATGGTAAGAACATTTTTCGAACTGTTGTGGATGAAGGAGCCTCAACTTGTGTCATGTCACTACAATGTTGGAAAGCTTTGGGATCACCCACCCTAGTACCATCCCATACAATACTCAAAGAATTTGATGGACATTCGTTCCCACCTCATGGACGTATCATGGCTTTCCTAGTTGAACTGGGAGGTAAAAAAGTTCAAGTAGATGTTGAGGTAGTGGATGCACCCATAGATTACAATTTTCTATTGGGACATAGTTGGATACATAAGATGATGGCTGTAGTGTCTTCAGTATTCCGAGTTATTCGGTTCCCCCATCAAGGGAAGATTATCATGATCAATCAACTAGACTACTGCACACCCGAAACTAGCCTCCACTAGAATGTACTTTTTGTAGGGGATTCGAAAACGGGGATTCAATATATTGGGGTAGGAATGTTCAAAGACTCATCCCTCATGGGAAATTTTGCAATTCCACCACCAGTATCAACCCCTAGCACTTCTCCCATTTTCGCTATTACATCAGAAGTATACTTTCCATTAAAAAAAAAATTCTAAATCCATATAAGAAGTTGGCTCCACCTCGTCAGAGAGAGCCTCCCAAGAGAACATATTAGTTGAAAAGAGTAATGGAAATATACCTAATTCTATTCCAAATAGTGAAACTGAGAATAGTGTACCCCTTACTTCCATAGAGCTTTCTTATCAAGCTATTCAAATGGCTTCGGTGGACTCAGATCAAAATCCTTCCATGATGGAGGAATATGATCCCTATACTTCACCCTTGCTTGCCCCTAAAACGTAAAATATAGTTGATATGCAGTAAGCTAGTAGCTTGCAGCATGTTGTTTTTTGGACTCTAGAGGCCATTTAGAGCCTTGTTTATGTATTGTTTTCGGATATATATTGCACTTGGTGTCATTTTTCTATATTTATCCTTGCATTGTATATACAGGAGCAAACTTTGCGTATTTAGTCTCTAATGTTTGGAATTTTTCATTTACATTGATGTATATGAATATATATATGGTTTTATTGAGCTTTTCATTTTGTATGTATTTTTTACGTTTTAGTAAACCAGTTCATAAGCCAAGTCATTGACTGATTCCGATGCAAGTTTGGTTTGACCATCTGCTAGTTCTGAGTTCGATTTGGTAACAACTTGTATCAGGCCACAACATTCATTTGCTCCAGATTCCATACTGATAGTTCAGGCCACAACATTCATTTGCTCCAAAGTCCATAGTGATAGTGAGTGATTACTTTCCTATATATATTTTTATTGTAAATATGTGAATAAAAAGAGCAAGACAGAGTCCTTTTTTCTGACTAGAGTTTTTCCCACATGTTTCTCTAGGGTAAATCTTGTGTCCATGGTGTTCTATGGTGTGATTTTATTACTGTAGATATGTTCTTGTTTATTACCTTAGCTTATTGATTGGAGAAGCAGGCTTCTAATTATTATATCCTAATAATAAATAATCATGGTACAATAGAATAAAGTACCACTGGATTTGTAGTATTGTGTTAATGATTAGTTATGAAGAACTGTCCAATAGAATATCCAAGGCAGTTACAGATCAATAGGGATTGTGCAATGCACTAGTTAAGAATTGAATATCCTTCATAAGATTTTTATCTTATCTATAGAATCTATCCTGATACCAATTTGTTTAACATTTCTCATGTTGATGTATATGTAACTTCGGAATGTATTTCACATATATGTATATTGTATTCCTATATAGATGTTATTATTCCTCTATACGGAAGTGTTTGTATTCCTATAGAGATGTTATTATTCCTCTATATGGAAGTGTCATCATTTATATTGTAAGTGTCGTAACTTATATTTGATGGGTTATTAGACCACCTTGTTGGGGTCGGCCCTGTATAAGTCATGTGCGTCGAAGGGTTATTAGACCACCCTATTGGGTGTCAGCCCAGTCAGCATTATGTTAAGTGGTTAAGTTGAGGCTGACCTAGTTGCGTAAAGGTCAAGTCAAGTTAGTGTATAAATAGAGAGTGTGTCTCTCTCATTTTACAAATTCTATTCTCTCACTCACACTTTGGAGAGTGGCGCACTTTTGGATGAGGAAGATCTGCTGCTAGGTGAATAATATCTCTTGTATTCTGGTTGTATCATTGCTCTATCTATCTCTGAGGAAGTTATTGGGGTTTTTCACCTTTATGGTTTTCCCTAAGTAAACTCTGTGTCTCTTGTGTGCTTGCATTATTGTGTCCATGATTGATATGCTATAGATTTGTTGTACATGTTGTTCTCTCAGTTAAGATACTAGATCAGATTGAAGTAAATTCTGAAAATTTAACATGGTATCAGAGCTATCCTGAAAGAAGGCATGATATGGCATGTATGACACTTGTTGCACTTACGATGCTAGGGCTTGATATAGCAAAAACTAGTCATCGTAGCACTTTCACTCAAAATCCATTTTGGTGAAGTTTTCGGATCTGAAACGTTTACAGGTCGAATATCAGATCCCCATGTACCTTGTGGCCAAAGGAAAACCTCTAATTCGTTGTACTTTGTGATTTATGATCTGTACAATATAGGGTTTCTTCCTCTTCCAGATCTGAGTCAAAATCAGGTGACCTTGGGAAAAAGGTCATAACTTGGGCTAGGAAGCTCCAAATGAAATTTCGTAAATAGTGACAGGTAGTACACTGTCTGTAATATCTCAAGAAAAGTTTTCAGAGGAAGAAATTAAACCAGTGACACGTGGCATGCCGTACAATTTCACTCTCCCGTATTATCCCATAAACAGGTCACGTTGCGACACTTGGCATAACTCTCTCTCAGAGAATCCAATTGAGGTAAGACCTATCGGGATGGAAAGATAACAGGTAAATCTATCTCAATAAAAATTTTCAGACCCTGTGGATTGAGAAGTTCAATGTTAAAATAGAAACAATAAGGTACATATTTCTGTCAAAACAAAATTATTTATGAGCACCTTCATTCATGGCTTCCGGAATTTAGAGCTTCGGAGAAAGTTGGAATTTCTTTAATCGGAGACCACGGCTGGATGCTACTCATCAAAATCGAAATTTAGATACCAAGATCAGATTTTTGGTTGGGAAGAAGGCCGTCTTGATCAAACCCCAGTTCGGGACTTTGATCGGAAAGATGGAAAATTAGGGCTTCTACAAAACTTGGAATTTTGGAAATCTGTGACCATGGCTGGACGCTCCTCAGAAAAATCAAAGCTTAGTGCTTTGAATCAAATCTTTTGGTTGGGAAAAGCTCCGGGAAACTCAAACCCTAATTCAGGGTCCTCCCGAGTGAATCCAGAAACTAAAAGGTAATTTTGAGGGGTGAAACTTTGCAGTTTTCAAATTCTGAATATACCAACTTGATCATCCCGTCAAGGCGCATATTTCTATCCTTTCAGAAGTTTGAAATTCAAAGTTTGAATTTTTGGGGTTTCCTTGACAAACCCTAATCCAGCTCCAGGTCTAGTTCTTGCAAATCAAGTGGATTGGGTTAATCCTAGAAGAAGATGGATTGGTCACCTGCATAAGTGAAGAAATTCCTATCTCAGAGGGAGATGAGGCTAAGGCCTTCCATAAGAAGATTACAAGCAATCTTGACAAGTATGGCTTAGAGGTATGTTTCATGGTTAATTTTATCACATGTTTGTCTTAATATCATTACAGTACAATCTTGATTAATTACTAGACTTGTCATATCACCTTAATAGAAGATATTCATTGATTAAGGTTTTGACACTTATGAATGTACTAATGCATTGTGATGTTGTATGAGGTTTATGTTGTTCACTAACATAAAAGGTACACCAAGAAAGACAAATCATGTTCTACTTCAAGAACATATGATCATGGTGACATGAAGACAAAGATTCATCCATTGTCATGGATCACATAGAAGATCTACTTTCGAGGTATGTATAACTTGGTCCTACAATGGTTAACCTATGAGACATGCAGGTTACTAGCACAAGTCACTGAAGAGAACCAGAAGACATTATGCGGGTGTGTTATACATAACTAGCTAGCATGCTAATCCAGGTATGTTTTTCCTATATCAAGCTAGAATCCTACCTTGTGTTAGGATCTTATACTGTTGTGTTGGTGATAATGATTATTCATCAAGTCAAAGGTTTGAATAGTCATGGCTGTATGCATATTATGTTTCTTACCATAATTGTTGATATGACTAACTAGAAGAATCATGAAGGTATAGGTTTGAGTAATCACGGGTTTAGGCATTGATGATTTAACTAATCAGAAGAGTCCTATGATCAAATAAGAATATGCATGAGTAAAAGAAGACTTTCCTGAAACCTTGAATACTAATGTTTATTATCTGTGAATGATCATGACTATACATGTTTAAGATTATTGTGTTTTGATAGTATTAAGATTATACTAATAAATGTGTGAGTATGTATGAGACCTCAAGGATAACACAATGATGATACTAATAAGCATGCATAGTGATTAAGGATGGATGCAAGTTCAAGGAGAAGTAATCCAGGAAGCAAAGATCAAGAGGGAGCACACTCCAGTTGTTCTTGCAAGAAAGCAAAGGAGCACACTTTAGTATTTTATGCAAGGATGCAGATATTCAAAGGGAGTTGACCATCTTTCTACATTCCACAATAGAAAGGTGTAGAAGAAGCTACTTCAACAGCTCCTGCAAGGAAGCAAAGACTCAAAGGGGGTCCACCCAGCAACCAAACAAAGATAAGTATTTTTAATTATCATTTCTTGCATATTTGTTTGTTTAAATAAAATTGTTCAATGATGTATATGTATATGTTCATGTTCCTAGACTTAGGATATGTATTGTGCATATTAGAATGATTGCATTAATGAACATTATACTACTAATATGCATGTGATGGGTAAGTGGCCTATGGCACTGTACAACATTCCAGTGCTACTTATCTAGAATGAAACCTCTTTGCTGACATGTTGGGAGTAGTGCAAACTCTTAACAATGTTCTGGTAGAGATTGGAAGGCATCTAGAAAGTTGTGGAACATGGATAAATGTTGTATTGAAGCATTGGCTAAGATAATTGCATGACTGTATGACATATTTCTTTATGTGTAAGAATTTGTCTGAAAATTATGAGATGTTTCTAATCATGCAATTTAACTTGTTTTGTA
Source organism: Larix kaempferi (assembly GCA_027924585.1). Lineage (NCBI taxonomy): Eukaryota > Viridiplantae > Streptophyta > Pinopsida > Pinales > Pinaceae > Larix > Larix kaempferi. Next base: position 1,551,945 of record BSBM01000293.1, read on the forward strand.
GAAAAGACCATATACCTTCACCTACAAAAGAAGGACTACAACATTTGTTCAAGCAACAAAATTATCTATTGAAGATATTGAAGTTCCCAGGATACGGGAAGAATGCCATGATCCATCGATCATGAAGAATGATGTTTGGGATGCGGTCCCAAGAGCTGAAGGGAAGTCTGTTGTGACTTCCAAATGGAACTATCAGATCAAGCATGCTACAGATGGCAGCATAGAGAAATATAAAAGTGATGAAATAGAAGATACACCAGATGGATTTCAAGACAGCCTTCTTGAATGGTGTAGTCATATATGTGTGTAGAACTTGGTAGGATAGACATCTTTCTATCTAGTTTGGGATTTACCAAGATTAAAGTGGATTCCAACCTTTACTACAAGGTTGAGGAAGGCAATCCAGTGATACTACTTTTGTATGCGGATAACCTGTTTGTTACAGGTGAAGATAGATTGATTGCCGACACGCAGCGGAAGCTTGCTGCCGAGTTCGAGATGAAGAACTTGGGGATGATGCACTATTTTTTTTTGGCATGGAGGTGTGGCAGAGTGCAGATGGAATCTTCCTTGGACAAGGGAAGTATGCAATAGAGATCTTGAAGAGGTTGGGGATGATGGATTGCAAGGCCATGGCCACACCTATGGCATCGAATCTGAAGCTTCTTTGTGATGCTTCATCTGAGCCGGTTGATGTCTCTATGTATCGTCATATTATTGGGTCCTTGATGTACCTGACGAACACGAGACCAGATATTTGCTTTGCGGTGAACACATTGAGCCAGTTCCTGACAGATCCGAGGAGTGTTCACCTAGTTGATGTAAACCATGTTTTGAGGTACCTGAAGGGTACAGTGGATTATGGGCTCAAGTATGAAGCAAATCAAAAGTTTAACTTGCAGGGTTATGTTGATTCATATTGGGCTGGCAGTGCTGCAAATAGGAAGAGCACATCTGGATGTTGCTTCAGTATGGGATCAAGTGTGATCTCTTGGTTTAGCAGGAAGCAGTCCTGCGTAGCACTGAGTATAGTTGAGGCAGAGTATGTTGCAGCTTATTTAGCTAGTTATGAGGCAGTATGGCTATGGAAGCTACTGTCTAAGTTATTTGATCTCCCATTGGCTACTACTGGTATCTTTTGTGATAACCAGAGTTGTGTGAAGCTGTCCGAGAACCCAGTTTTTCATGACAGGTCGAAACACATAGAGATCAAATATCACTATATCAGGGATATGGTGCAGAGAGGAGCTGTGAAGCTCCTGTACATTGCAATGGACGAGCATATTGCAGATGTATTGATGAAACCACTAGCTAGAGTGAAGTTCGAGTACTTCAGAGAGAGGCTTGGTGTTCTTAAGATTGATGACACTTCGAGGAAGAAGTGATGGACACATTTGCAGAGACCATTCCAAGCATGTTTGAAGGAGGATCCTTCACATGGCTATGGATGTAAGCGCTGGATGATGAGCATCAGGACGATGCTCCAGTTACTGCTCTGTATATGCATCACGATGATGTTGGATATGATTAGTTGGATCATTTATATGTATATGTATGTATGCATCATGTTGGATGCTAGATATGATCAGTTGGATCATTTATGTATGTACACATCATGTTGGATGCTGCATATGATTAGTTGGATCATTTGTATGTATTTTGTATATGCGTCATGTTGGATGCTTGGACCATGTATCTGATATGTATCAGGTAGATACTTGGTATGCATCAGGTAGATGCATGATATGATCAGGATGATCGTGGATGACAAGCTTCAGGATGTTGCTCCAGATGACTTGCAGCAGGATGTTGCAGTGATGATGATCAGGATGATGTATGGTGAGTATCACGTTGATACTCTATGGCCGTGGATCAGGTTGTGCATATGAGCATATAATTTGGCCCTGGGAGATTTGCAGATAGTCTTTCGAGGTTTTTCCTATGGCATATAATTTGGCCCTCGGATATCTAGCAAATGCTCTTTCCAGGTTTTTCTCTGGGAGGACATATAATTTGTCCTTGGGAGATCTACAGATAGTCTTTTGAGGTTTTGCCTATGGAATATAATCTGGCTCTGGGATATCTGGCATATTCTCTTTTGAGGTTTTGTCCTATGGCATATAATATGTCCCTGGGATACCCGATAGGTTGGGATGTGTGCCCGTAATAAGTCCTAGGATTCTCTTGCGAGGTTTTTCCATGACCACATATAATCTGTCCCTGGGATATCCTATAGGTAGAGTTGTGTGCTCGTAATAGCCTGGGATTCTCTTGCAAGGTTTTGTTGTGACCACATATAATCTGTCCCTGGGAGATCCTATAGGTAGAGCTATGTGCTCGTAAAAGCCTCGGATGCTCTTGCAAGGTTTTGTGGTGAGGTCACATATAATATGGCCCTAGGAGATCCTATAGATAGAGTCGTGTGCTTGTAACAACCTGAGATGCTCTTTCGAGGTTTTCTGATGCACGTAATAAGTCCTGAGGATTCCACAGTATGGCCAGTGATGATGAAGACCTGCAGGTGGTGGGTCTACATCCAGTATGAAAAAGGACTGGCTCTTTAGAACTTCCTATGATGAGTAGATTCAGAGATTGATTGAGATAGCAGCAGCAGTGACGATGACAATTATCCAGTGACGATGATCCCGAGAAGAAGACTTGTGCTAGAAGACCTGTGTCGAGAAATACCTTCCTAGTTAAGAGGGAGTGTTGATGTATATGTAACTTTGAAATGTATTTCACATATATGTATATTGTATTCCTATAGAGATGTTATTATTCCTCTATACGGAAGTGTTTGTATTCCTATAGAGATGTTATTATTCCTCTATATGGAAGTGTCATCATTTATATTGTAAGTGTCGTAACTTATACTTGATGGGTTATTAGACCACCTTGTTGGGGTCGGCCCTGTATAATTCATGTGGGTCGAAGGGTTATTAGACCACCCTATTGGGGGTCGGCCATGTGGGTCAAAGGGTTATTAGACCACCCTATTGGGTGTCGGCCCAGTCAGCATTATGTTAAGTGGTTAAGTTGAGGCCGACCTAGTTGAGTAAAGGTCAAGTCAAGTTAGTGTATAAATAGAGAGTGTGTCTCTCTCATTTTACACATTCTATTCTCTCACTCACACTTTGGAGAGTGGCGCACTTATGGAGGAGGAGGCTCTGCTACTAGGAGAAGACTATCTCTTGTATTCTGGTTGTATCATTGCTCTATCTATCTCTAAGGAAGTTATTGGGGTTTTTCACCTTTATGGTTTTCCCCAAGTAAACTCTATGTCTCTTGTGTGCTTGCATTATTGTGTCCATGATTGATATGCTATAGATTTGATGTACATGTTGTTCTCTCAGTTAAGATCCTAGATCAGATTGAAGTAAATTTTGAAAATTTAACATCTCATTCTACTGCAAAGGCCTTTGGGTTAGATGTCCTTATATTGCATATGCAGGTCACTTATACTTGTAAGAAAGCACTTGACTAGAAGTATTTTAGGATTCTCTGAAATATATTTTGTGAGGTGTTAATTACATATTCTCTTAAATATATTATGTGAAATATATCCATTTATATTTTCACAGGTGTTAATTACTGCTTCATAATTTGTATGGAAACCTATGTAAACATTTTGTGGAGTGGAGTGTTACACTGATAGTTTTTTGGATGCTCTGCAAATGATGACAATTGAGGTTGTAACTCTTCAAATTGAGAATGTCACCTGGTACACTATGCTAGCTTGCTTCACATTGAAACCAAAATCTATATAAGGGAGTTTTGATGGTATATTTGGTTTGAAGTCATTTATGTTCTCTTGGTGAATGACGAGATTGTGAAAGCCCATGGCTGGGTCATTTGCTTAATAAGTAATTCTTTCAAGTTCTCTTAATGGAGGCTTCTGTCGGAGGGTTTTTTATTCTTCTGTTTATCCTGATTGCATTCACAGTTGTTTTAGAACCTTCTTTGATTCCAGAAGAAGTGTATACAACCCAAAAGAAGATTGGATAGTGCAGTATGGAACACCATGGCCTGGGAACAGTGTGTGCACTCATACAGGCTTTGAGGCTAATTATGGCACTCGTGCAACATTTTACACTTCAATGATTAACCCTTTCATAAGGAAAATGGAAACTAGAGGAGGTGGCATCCTACCAAAAGGTGCTTTGGAAAGACAATCGACACTCAGCTTGGATCTTTAAATGCAGTGATTAAAAAGATGAACGCTAGAATTCTTAGAGCATGTTAGAGACTTATATGATAGTAGGGATATGTCGAAATACCTTCATCATATTCTCTATTCTCTTGGAACCCTCATGACTGAAATATTTGTAGCTTTCCATGGAGACAATGTCAAGAAAAATGTATTTTGTTATGATGCAATCGGAGAATTAAATTTGAAGTCAAAGAAATGGAAGGCACTACTCAAACATGGACTTGAGGGAGACAACACCCTTGTTTCAACTCGAGTTATGGGAACAATGAAAATGTTTTCTACTTTTGGGCTAGAATGAATAAAGATACTAGAAGTGGCATTCCTAGGAAACAATATCAACAACCAACCAGTACAAAGAAAATAAAATCAACTCTAGAATTCACACTTTGATTATGCATGTTTCACTTGCAATAGACAGATTATAAGTGGAAGAAGTTGGGAGATGAGGGTTTACCATTCAGGAGAACAAAGAGCACCTCTATGTGGAGCAGGAGAGAAAAAGGCTGAAAGAGAAGGAACACATTGAAAAAGAGCAAGCCTGCCTCATTCCCTTACATAAGAGTATTTTATTAGTCGTGAGTTTACATGGAAAGCAAGAAACATAGCGTAGCCTATTTCTGAGAATCATGTCAACTCATACCCTGTTTCTTTCCTTACTGTTTGTCTTCATAGTTGTTGGTTTGTGTGAGGTTCCAATGTATTGTTGACTTTTTTATTACAGTCCCCATTCAATGCAAGTGCTAATCACTTTAGAATTAAAGACATGCATCTTTTTGTCTTCTTTATTTAGTTATCCTTTTGCATTTTTTTTTATGACTTCATAGAAAACCCATTCTGCATCTCTATTTTGTGCAGGAAAGAGGTGAAGTGTTGTGAATCATGATCATCTCTTCCTCCTTTGACTTTACACGGAGCAGGTTTGGTCACAAAGATCTCAAAGTATAAAAATTCAAGGTTTGTGGGATTCCGATTGTGGATGCATGTTTTTTTATTTCTTGAAATATCTATCTATGTATATGTTAAATAGACTTTACACTCTGTAAATTTTGATGTATTTTATGTTAACTGAAAAATAAATCACACATTCAACAAGTATCATTTATGCACATTCATAAAATAAATTAAAGGCACTTTATTAAATGAGTTCTAGTATAGATGGTCTTCAGTTACCAGGGCATGAGATTTGGATCCATCTTTCCTTACTATTTGTCTTCATAGTTGTTGATATGGGTTGGTTTGTGTGAGGTTCTAGTGTTCTGCTATCTTTTTTATTACAGTCCCCATTCAATCCAAGTGCTAATCACTTTAGATCCCAATGGTCATAGTAATTCTATCTATCATGTTGGTTTGAGCTACTTTGCAAGTAATTCTACCTCTCATATTGGTTTGAGCTACTTTGTAGTCAATCAAGTAAGCAATTAAAGATGCAAAGTGCACCCAGGAAACAATGATTAGCACATGATACTACTATGAAAATATGATACCAATTCAAATTTGTATTCAATAATTTTTAGACAGGACAACAAAATGTCATCTCAACTTGTATCATGCAACCCAAAAGACAACAAATGAGACATAATCTGTGTTATGGAAAGAGTAGGGAGCATAGAAGTAAGAATTTGGGTAACTTGTGTTGTGCATTCCAAGAGGTGTTTGAAGGAAAACATTACCAAAAATTTTGTTGGCTTGTAAAACACACCCAAGGAACTCTCAAGGATACTTCTTTGGAGTCCTTCAATATATAACTCATCTATTTGGATAGTTTTTCTTAGACCTGGAAAGGAGTGGGGTTCCATCTTATGTATATTTTTAGGGATTACTTTCATCTTACTTCTAAACCCTTCAAAAAATTATCCCTAGAAGTATTGATAAGTTTGTTGAAAAGTGAAATTGCATCTTACTGTATCCTTTTCAACACTAGGAGTGCAATTTGATATATAATCACCTTTATATTATTTCTACAATCATTTGGCCTAGCACATTTTCCTCTCACCCTCAACTCGGTTATCATCCCATCAACCTTGTAATTTTCAAGAGTTGCAAACATAATTCCCTCATTCTGTAGGCAAGATGTAACTACCCTAAGTTGATCATTCCCAATTGTTATTAGTTTGGACACCACCTTAGCTTCTGAAATGGCACATTACCATGTAGATAAAGATACAGAATACGCTTTTCCTTCCTAGAATCTTGTTGAAATATAGTTCATAGGATTGTCAAGGGTTTTGAATGTCTACCTTTTGTTGGGAAACAAATCATACAATTTAGAAATTGTAACATTGTTCGTTTAGGTACAAATCATAAACTCTTGGAAGTGGCCTACAAACTATTATACCTCAATATTACACATTATGTATTAGTGTTGCATCCTTTCACTAGCGACCTAAATGGCAGTTTCCCTTAAAGATCATCTGAACATCCGGAGTGAAAAAAACTGACTGAACACTGAAAGAAAAACCTTTTTCTGCCATCTTCCAACCCAACTTAGCCTTGTTTGTGAACACTACCGCTCCCTGCACATCTACAGGGGTATGGTAGTCATCACTACCGCGTGTTTCTTCTTCTCTGGGGTGTGGTACTACCACATTATGCTCAGTTATAGGGGCGCAGTAGTCTGAAATTAGCCTTTTTTCCTTGGATTTTGGGATTTTGACCTTTGAGGAGATTTTGTTGGGATTACCACCTTTGGTTCGATCCTAACTCCTTCTTTGTTTAGCTGGCCCGATACACTAAACCCTACATAGATCCACACTTCTCTCTTGTTGGTTAACCTTCCCATATGCTATAAGAGAGAAGCCTTCCATGAGCCAAGGGGAGGACTTTTGGGGAATCAAACCTATGATCTTCAGACTTCTGCAGAGATAGCTAGAGGAATCACTTGGAGCTGAAGGATTGGCTTGGATATCAAGCAACCTTTGTAAGCACTCTTCAAGTTTGTAATAAAAGATAACCTATCTTGTTTTTCCCATTTCATGTGTATTGTATAGATCTTTGATATGAAATGTATCTAGTTTAGATTTGAACTTAATAATTGCTTCAACGTATTTGGAAGCTTGCATGCTTGTCCTTTGTTTGATTTCAACAGTTTCTACATTGGAGCTTCGAGATCAAGAGCTAGAAGTGGGACAAATGTCGAATTGGAAGGTGAGTTACGTCTTTCATCTCTTCTGAATGCATTTAATCTTGTTGTGAGGATTAGTTCAGGAACTCAAGGTAGCATTTGTTTCCTTTTTGTCTTAGCATAGAATCAGTGCATCCTACTTTATCCTAAGAGAGTTTCTACCTATCCGTAGGGAGAAATATCTGCAACAAAAACTGGCGACCATACTAGGGACGCTTGAATCCATTTTCTTTGCTTGTGAAGTTTGCTTTCAATTTCACTCATTGATTGTAAGAATGGGGTTCTTTCACCCTCATTCACTTCTATGTTCTTTGCAATAGACTTCTATTACAGATTAGTAAGTCCTCTGGGCTGGCAAACCCTTGAAAAGTCAAAATATTTTCTCAAAATTATGCCTCTTTCCCCCTGTTCACACACTATCGCACCCCCGTAACTACCTACAGAGCAGTAGTACCGCGCCTTAACCACTATCTAGAGCGTGGTAGTCTAGCCGTACCACGCCTTAACCACTGTCTAGAGTACGGTAGTCTATCAGTACTGCTCCCAGGTAGCCTACAGGCCCGCGGTAGTTCTTGGAAAGTGTTTTTATCTGGTTTGTTTGGTTATTTTTGGGTCTTTTCAAGATTTGGATCCATGTTGGCCCTTTGAGTAAACACTAGTGTTTTTCTTGCATTTTTAAACAAAATGGGTTCTATTTTTGAAAAACAAATTCCCCCTCATGGCCATAAATCGTGCATCCTATAGTCGTTTTGACCCATATTAAGGTTTTGAGAACATTTTTTGGTTTGGTGTGTTTGGATTGCTTGGCATCTTATTTCCTTTACATCCTATCTAATGATTGTTTGGAAAGATTGGTTCCTTGTCTCCGCTTTAGTCCAAAGAGAAGCTTGGTTTTGTCACTCTTTTCCTATATTCATGAAACTGGATAAAATATATGTTCTTATTACTTTAATTTGATCATTTGCAATTCTTGGTCTCAAATTCATAAGAAGAAAAAGGCTTGTTTCAGATTCGTGTACATTCGAGTTAAAGATAGAATTGTTGAGTGCTTTTCTTTGTCTTCCATCTAATTGGAAACGTTTGTCAGAATATTTCTTTCTGTAGCTTGGATGTGTCTTTTTCAAGTGTGAAAAGATAAGAAATGGATTAGAATCGTTACGTTTGGTGTTCATATGAAGAAATTTTTCATTACTTTGGGTTAGTCTTGGGTGCATATTTTACTTCCTTCTATCATTTTGAAAAGAAATAAAATTGCATTTGCATTGGGTTGTACATATTGGGAACGGAAAGAATTCTTCCTTACTTTAGCTAGTGTTCATCGAAGAGAAAGGCTCATTTTGATTCATCTTCATTTTCATGGTTTGAGTCATCAAAACACCATCAAGTTGCACTTCCATAACCCGATCGTGTAAGACAGCCTCTAAAATTAATCTCCCTAACTAAACCAATATTAAACTCACTTGAGGAAATCAAAAGAATTTGGTAGTTAGGTAGGACACTGGGGATAGGCATCAAAATAATTCCCCCTTGTCATTTTTCATCTGAAACATAGTCGTTGTCTTCAAGGAACTGAAATCCTCTAGTATTTATTGACATGGTCATACACCAGTTTGTGGAGGGGCCTCTTGACTGTTTTTAACTTTCAGGGGTTAAACCACCGTGAGATTGAGAACCAGATGGACTCTGTGGAATGCCGCACTCCACTTATCCCTAAGGAAACATCGATCCCTGTCTTCCTTGTATTCATAGTAATGCATGTGTGATAAGGCAGAAGCGCCAAAAACCTTTTCCAACGTGTCGTGAACGAGGTAGCTTAGTGACTTTTCTTCTAGGGATCTTTACCCAGGTTCCCTTTCGGTAGAGGGATATCCTTCCATTATTGGTCTCTCATTTTGTATTGTTCGACTTGGATTTCATCACCTTGCGAAGGATACAATTTGTTGAGGTCTCCAGCTCTTAGTTAGGAGGTTTTTCTTGCTATCTTGTAGAGGGTCTTTTTCTTTGTAGGGCTGCTTGTTGGCATTCTGGCCATTTTGTTGTACAACTTGCTTACTGTGGTAGCGGAATCAGTATAGTTTTTTGAGCTTTCTCTTTTGGCCTATGAGCCTTGTCTTTTCCTAGCTCCCCTTTCGCATGCTCAGTTGCCTAAAGGTTTTTGAGTTCTTTTTAACAAGACTTCGTCCACATCACTTAGTTTTGTTCCATGGAGAATCTACCTCCATGCACCCATGCGCCTTCTGGGACTACCAATCCGGAGACCCCTTTTGAAGGAGTACCTTTAACTTTTCCTCCACTTGGAGATATTGGTCCTCCCTTTATTGCCATGTTAAATCTTCCTAGATTAACCATAGGATTACCGGTATGGTTATTCAATCCGGTAATTCTAATTGTGCCCAATGTTTCAAATGTTAATTCTCCACCAAGAGAGAGTCAATCCCAAACTAATCCTTCCCCTTCTTCGTCAGATGAATCTTCTTCCATTCCTTCTTCCTCGCCTGATCAAAGCAATAGTGTTAGTAATCGGGAGGATAAGAAGAAGAAGAAAAGGAAAGTTAAGAAGAAGAAGAATAAGGTAAAGACCAAGCGTAAACCAGTTGCCTCTAATGGCACTCATTCTACAAAAACACCCCGTAAGCCCAAGTTCCCTTGCAAACTTTGTAAGGGTGATCACCTTCTCAAGGATTGCCTCGATCTTTCCCGTGTATCTGAAGTGTGGTCTAAAAAACCCAAACCACTTGTATTGTCGACCTATGACCATCATGTCGATGACACTCCCTCAACCAGTGACCCCTTGGTGAAGGGTCAGAAGGGTAAAGTCCTATATCTCTGTTTGATATGCAAGGGTATGCACCATACTTTCCTTTGTCCAAGCATGGACGAAGCCTCGTGGTGGTTGGAAGATGTTACTAGTTCTCAACTGGTGCCTCCAACAGACCATAGTAAACTGTCCCTTGACCCCCCGCTGGTTGACCAAGTGATCAATTTAGTTTCATCTACAATTGATCCCACTCTCCCTTCCGAGAGTGAAGTGATCGAGTCACTGTCATCTCCACTCGATCCTGCTCTTTCATTGGAGAAAGTCCAGACTGAAGCAGTCATCTTGACACAATCTTTGTCTCATTCTTATCTTCCAAGCGAGAGTGAATTGGAAACCGCTGATGTTTTCCTTATCAGTTCAGAATGTCCTCAGCAAGGGGAAACCCTGTCTGTTTCCATGAGACCCCCTCCAAGTACTGAGGTTATTTCTTTTGATTGGAATGGTCTAACAGAATCTCGTCTTCCTTCGAGCGTTCCTTTTCAAATATATGTAGGATATTTCGATAAAGAAATTTTTTGTACGATAGTTGATGAAGGAGCTTCTGTTAGTATTCTATCCTCAACTGCTTTGCAAGCCTTAGGTTCTCCTTGGCTTGTGCCCATCACTGACCAGATACTGGATTTCAATAGAAGGCCTACTAGACCTTTAGGGTCCCTTCCTTAGTTACCTATCACTTTGGGAGGGAAAACTATCTGTATTGATGTCATGGTCATCCAAGGTCCCTTAGATTTTAATCTACTCCTTCGACGTGATTACGTCTATGCAATGAAGGCTGTAGTGTCCTCACTCTTTCGAGTGATGTATGTTCCCCATCATGGGAATGTTGTGACCATCAATCAGCTTTCCTTTGTGATTCCCACTCATCACATGACTCCTAGTCACCAGACTTCCCTAAATGTTCCACATGTTTTAGTGGTTTCTTCCCCCTAAGGGGGGGATGTTGGAGAAAAGTTTTATTCCGGTGTCAAACTCGTTAAAAAATGAAACCATTTTCTCAAGCATAGTTTACTTTTGGTTTTAAGCTTGTGTAAAAATGAAACCAACCATCATTTCAAGCATAGTTTACTCTTGGTTTTAAGCTTGTGTAAAAATGAAACCAACCTTAACCATGAGGATAGTTCCCTTTCTATGTCAAGCTTGTTAAAAAATGAAATAGGTACCCACAAGCATAGTTTATTCTTTATTTCAAGCTCATTAAAAAATGAAACCGACCCTCAAGCACAATTTACTTTTGGTTTTAAGCTTGTGTAAAAATGAAACCAATCCCAAGCATAGTTTACGTCTGGTTTCAAGTTTGCGTAAAAATGAAACTACCTTCGAGCATAATTTCTTTCTATTTTAAGCTCATTAAAAAATAAAAAGGACCCTTTCAAGCATTGTTATTATCTATTTCAAGCTTGTGTAGAAATGAAATAGATCTCCCTTCCATTTGTTCGAGTCTCTCACTAGAGTTAGGATTTGAACCTTCATTTCATCTGCTTGAGTCACTTGGTCTTGGTTCTCCCAGCTCCCCTGGTGAACGCATGCGAATTAGTAGCTAGAATTTTAGGGTAACGAAGAAGAGTATTCAGATGAAATGAAGCTTGGGAGGGCATGTTTAGCTGCTAGCAATCATGCTGGGGGCATTTACCAACTTCTGGTCATCATGTCGGGAAGGAACCCATCAATGGGCCTTAACCGTGAGCAGAGTTTACCATTGGCTTCAAGCTCATTAAAAAATGAAACCAGTAATTTGAGCAAAATTCTATTCCTGTGTCAAGCTCGTTAAACAATGAAACACATACTTTCCCTCTGAGTCGAGTATCCTCGTAGACTTAGTACCTGAACCTTCTTTTCAACTGCCTATACTTTAGGCGAATGAAATGAAGCTTGGGGGCATGTCTTCAACCTATGGAAGTTATGTTGAAGTCAACTCGATCGCCTCTCCACACCACGTTGGAGCTAAGTCACTTACTTCTAGCAATCATGCTGGGGGGCATGTACCAACCTTTGGATTTCATGACAGGAAGATGTTCACCATTGGGAACATTTTCGAGCATACTTTCCTTTTTAGGTTTCGAGCTCATTAAACCATGAAAATTATCCTGAGCATAGTTCATTTTCTGTTACAAGCTCGTTCAAAAATGAAGCAGACATCATGAGCATTCTTCCAACCTATCTTCGAGCTCGTTAAAAAACAGTAAGATGGTGTTTGAGCTTACTTTTCACTTTTTCGTGCTCTGGTTAAAAACATGAAAACTGGTTTGAGCTTACTTTTTCCTTTATCGTGCTCTAGATCAAAACATGAAAAAGATTCCGAGTGATTTTGATACCATTATCGTGCTCGTTAAATAATTGGAGTAAAAAGGTGTGTCTAACCAGTATAGGTTTATCACTTTATCCGGCCTCGCTAGACTATTTACGGAAAAGGAACTGTGCTGAGTTTACTTTTCCTTTGTCATACTTGGTCATCAACCATGACAAAGTTGTACATGGAGTCCTCTTTAAGCTCTTTTCAGACTCCTAAAATAGGAAAAGATAGCCAAGCGAAATTGATTTGTTCACACTTGTAAAAGGATTTGAATGATCATCTCCCTAGTGATAGTTTACCCCTTTTTCGGACTAGGGGGCACTACTTACGAAAAAGGAATACTCCAGCCAATCATGACTGGAAGAGTCCTCTCCCGCGTTGTTTTACCCTTTTTTCAGGCGATGAGGCTAACTTTGCGAAAAAGGACCATTGGAGCCTTCTTTAGTTCTTTTCAGACTCTCTAAACATGAAATGACAACCAAGCTTTCATTCCTTGGACTCGTTAAAATTCAACATCGAAGGGTCCACTTTGGGACGAACCCCTCCTTTCTCAGGTTTGAAAAACATGTGAGATTGGACTCATCTATGAGATGAGCTATACCTAGCATCTATTATCCTCCTCAAGCTCGTAAAACAACAAAGAGGTACCCATCCATCATGTCGGGGGAAAATGGGAAAATGAGTCAAGTTTACCTTGTTGGCAGCTTGTGAGTCGTCACCTTTGAACATGGCATCCATCCTCACCTTGTCTGTTTTGGGTAGTCAGTCTTGCTGATAGTGTCATCATTATGATCATGCTTCCTCATTATTGCTATGGGTTCACACTTCCTGTGGTTCTGTCTGTTCAAGTAGTACCTACTGCCAAGCTCTGTTTCATGCCATTATATGTTCAAAGGGTTATTACCTTGAGTCCACCTCCACTTCATGTCAAACCTTCCCTTTGTGTCAATACATATTCTATTGTTTCATTGGTCCATACTATCTCTCATTCTGATTTCGTGTCGATGATGTGGGAATCATTATGTCCCACCTTCGATGAGTCTATTCCTATCGACACCAAATCACTATCCAGGAATTAGGCTTAGGAGTCAACCACTAGTACTTTGGTTCCTACATGCCTCAATGGCAGGTTTCCTCGTATTCAATAGTAGGTTTTCATCAATGACCTCTGATTGAATGATCTCTCGAATGCTCGACATCAACTCGTTTATTCGCATTTCGTTGATATGTACTATAGATACCTTGGGGATCATTGTCATCATTGGTGGTTTCCCTCTCATTTGTTAACGGTTCACATCATTGACCAGTAATCAAATGGTTTCTACCATGTTCGACTTAAACACCTTGTAATCACATGGTTAGATTGGTATCGTTTGCGATCGGGTAGAAGACTCTAGACACCCTTTTGTATTTTGATTACATCCAGGTTGCAATCGATATTTTTCTGTATTGTCACACAGATCCACTTATGTATTGGTCATGGTTGTGCCATTATTGTCTCATGGATCTACGCTTGTTTATAGTAGCCATGATTTGTCTATAGTCTATATCATCTCAGTACTCATGGATCTGTAATGTATTGGTCGGTAGCCATGCTCTGAGTCATTTGCATGGGAATGCCCGCCTTGGTGGTATATCTGACATTTTGTTTCTGTTTCAGCTCCTTGTTGCTCCCCTCGATGCTATCTCCGAACCATATTTGTAAATTCTTTCGGCCATCAGTCTCTTCTGACCTCACACTTTAGGGGGCATCTGTTATACCTCAATATTACACATTATGTATTAGTATCACATCCTTGCACTAGCGACCTAAACGACAGTTTCCCTTAAAGATCATTTGAACATCCAGAGTGAAAAACACTGACTGAACACTGAAAGCAAAACCTTTTTCTGCCATCTACCAACCCAACTTAGCCCTCTTTGTGAACACTACCGCTCCCTGCACATCTACTGGGGCGCGGTAGTCAGCACTACCGCGTGTTGCTTCTTCTCTGGGGTGCGGTACTACCGCATTATGCTCAGTTATAGGAGAACGGTAGTCTGCAATTAGCCTTTTTGCCTTGGATTTTAGGATTTTGACCTTCGAGAAGATTTTGTTGGGATTACCACCTTTGGTTCGATCCTGACTCCTTCTTTGTTTAGCTGGCCTGAGCCACTAAACCCTCCATAGATCCACACTTCTCTCTTGTTGGTTAACCTTCCCATATGCTATAAGAGGGAAGCCTTCCATGAGCCAAGGGGAGGACTTTTGGGGAATCAAACCTATGATCTTCAGACTTCTGCAGAGATAGCTAGAGGAAGCACTTGGAGCTGAAGGATTGGATTGGATATCAAGCAACCTTTGTAAGCACTCTTCAAGTTTGTAATAAAAGATAACTTGTCTTGTTTTTCCCATTTCATGTGTATTGTATAGATCTTTGATATGAAATGTATCTAGTTTAAATTTGAACTTAATCTTTGCTTCAAGGTATTTGGAAGCTTGCATGCTTGTCCTTTGTTTGATTTCAATAGGTTCTACATTGGATCTTCGGGGTCAAGAGATAGAAGCGAGACAAACGTCAAATTGGAAGGTGAGTTATGTCTTTCATCTCTTCTGAATGCATTTAATCTTGTTGTGAGGATTAGTTCAGGAACTCAAGGTAGCATTTATTTCCTTATTGTCTTAGCATAGAATCAGTGCATCCTGCTTTATCCTAAGAGAGTTTCTACCTATCCGTAGGTAGAAATATCTACAACACAAACTAGTATTTCATCCAATATATTCAATAATATGTCCTCTTAGAGTGTTTAATCTTATATCCTCTTTATCCTTCTCTATAGTATGTTCTAACTGTTTGGCCACCTCAACTTTTAGATTGGTGTTCTCATTCATGAATGAATCTAAATTATGAGCATTATATTCAAAACAGGCAAAAAACTAAATTTCCATCCAAGAGCTTGGTTACCTATTGGCGCTCCCAAATAGATATGACTCCTTCAACTTATGCTTCAACTTCATATCTCCATTTATCTACTTCTCCTTAAAGTGAAAATCATATTCTCATAGTTTTTCTCAGACCTGGAAAGGAGTGGGGTTCCATCTTATATACGTTTTTAGGGATTACTTTTCATCTTAATTCTAAATCCTTCAAAAAATCATCCCTAGAAGTATTGATAAGTTTGTTGAAAAGTGAAATTGCATCTAACTGTATCCTTTCCAACACTAGGAGTGCACTTTGATATATAATCAACTTTATATTATTTCTACAATCATTTGGCCTAGCACATTTTCCTCTCACCCTCAACTCAGTTATCATCTCAGCAACCTTGTAATTTTCCATAGTTGCAAACATCATTCCCTCATTCTGCAGGCAAGATATAGTTACCCTAAGTTGATCATTCCCAACTGTTAAAAGTTTGGACACCACCTTAGCTTCTGAAATGGCACATTACCGTGTAGATAAAGATACATAATACGCTTTTCCTTTCTAGAATCTTGTTGAAATATAGTTCATAGAATTGTCAAGGGTTTTGAATGTCTACCTTTTGTTGGGAAACAAATCATACAATTTAGAATTTGTACCATTGTTCTTTTAGGTACAAATCATAAACTCTTGGAAGTGGCCTACAAACTAGTATTTCATCCAAGATATTCAATAATATGTCCACTTAGAGTGTTTAATCTTATCTCCTCTTTATCCTTCTCTATAGTATGTTATAAGTTTAAACCAAATAGACTATCAAGATCACTGAAAGAAACATAATCACAAGATAGACACATAATTTACCCTGGGAAACCCTCATGGGGTAGAAAACCCAGCAAAGCTTTCCTCAATAAGATGATCAACCAAAATATAAGATGTGCTCCCTCCTTCTCTACCTCTTTAGCAGACCTCCCAGACAAGTGCGCTACTTTTCTGAGTTGTACATGTGTATCTAATGAGGAGCTCACCTCCTCTATTTATATTAGTTCCCGACTGACTAAAAACCCTAATGGGGCCGACCTCTCCTGGAGAAGTCTAATAATCCCTAAAATATAAGATCAGGGCCGACCCCCACATGGTGGGTCTAATAACCCTAGTTACCACAACCCATCGGAAGAATAATCATCTTTGGATACATAATAGGGTTACCTCGGAGGGATGAAACATCTCTGGAATAATAATGTACAAATATAATATTATTAGAAGTTACAATATTCAACACTCCCCCTTAACGAAAAGGATATTATAACAACATCTGCAGGAGCAAGGATTCATCGACTACATCATACATGATACATCTATAAATCATCGGAATATTTCTTCAATTCATCATCATCGATAACTTAACAAGTTACTGGAACATCAATGTCCTCAGCATCGTCATCACACGATCATCAATATCGACATCACACGATCATCAGCATCGTTATCACACGATCATCAGCAACATCATCACACGATCATCAGCATCGTCATCACACGATCATCAACATCGTCATCACACGATCGTCAGCATCGTCATCACACGATCATCAGCATCATCATCACACGATCATCAGCATCGACATCACACGATCATCAGCATCATTATCACACGATCATCAGCATTGTCATCACATGATCATCAGCATTGTCATCACACGATCATCAACATCGTCATCACACGATCATTTTACAGGGTGATCAATCCTGCTCTCTTTAGGACATAGGTCCATGGATGATACAATCCAGATCAAGTTTCAGGATGATCAGTCCTTATCACTTTAAGACAAGTCTCATGTCTAGGGACAATGCAATACCATCACATACATTTTGAACCCAGTTCATGGATGATGCATTCCTCACACATACCTTTAAGACAAGTCTCATGTATAGGGATGATGCAATCCCGATCAAGTTCCAGGATGATCAGTCCTTATCACTTTAAGACAAGTCTCATGTCTAGGGACGATGCAATCCCATCACATACATTTTGAACCCAGTTCATGGACGATGCAGTCCTCACACGTACCTTTAAGACAAGTCTCATGTGTAGGGATGATGCAATCCCGATCAAGTTCCAGGATGATCAATCCTTATCACTTTAAGACAAGTCTCATGTCTAGGGACGATGCAATCCCATCACGTACATTTTGAACCCAGTTCATGGACGATGCAGTCCTCACATGTACCTTTAAGACAAGTCTCATGTCTAGGGATGATGCAATCCCGATCAAGTTCCAGGATGATCACTCCTTATCACTTTAAGACAAATCTCATGTCTAGGGACGATGCAATCCCATCACGTACATTTTGAACCTAGTTCAGGGACGATGCAGTCCTATCTTCAATTCTCGGAGACATCATGTCTATGGCTCTCTTTAGGACTGAAGTCCAGGGATGATCCAATCCTCTTTCTTTCTCGGAGACACCTGTCTACGGCTCACTTTAGAACTTGAGTTCAAGGATGATGCAATCCTTTCATTTCCAACAAGGACTTCATTCTCGGAGACATCATGTCTATGACTCTCTTTAGAACTTGAGTTCAAGGATGATGCAATCCTCACATGTATTCTCATCAATACATCTATCATCAAAAGCATGTATTCTCACCAATACATTTATCATCAAAAGCATGTATTCTCACCAATACATCTATCATAAAAAGCATGTATTCTCACCAATACATCTATCATCAAAAGCATGTATTCTCACCAATACATTTATCATCAAAAGCATGTATTCTTACTAATACATCATTAAAAGCATGTATTCTCACTAATACATCTATCATCAAAAGCATGTATTATCACCAATACATTTATCATCAAAAGCATGTATTCTTACTAATACATCATTAAAAGCATGTATTCTCACTAATACATCTAATATCAAAAGCATGTATTCTATCTAACATCAAAAGCATGTATTCTCACTAATACATCTAATATCAAAAGCATGTATTCTCACTAATACATCTAATATCAAAAGCATGTATAAGTAAAAACTAAGTATTATAAGCATAAGAGACCTAAATCTAAATATTTCTAAGTATCTAGGTGTAGTGAACAGGTAACCTTATCATCGACCTTGTTGTTCGATGAGACAATCTCATCATCAGTGACTATACTACTCCCCCTTTCGAGGAGGGTCCTTTTGAACTACACCAAGCTTGTCTCGGAAGTATTCAAATTTCACTCGAGACAGAGGTTTGGTCAAGATATCAGCAATTTGATCCTCAGTGTTCACATACTCGAGCTTGATAGCTCCTCTCTGCACCATATCTCGTATATAAAATTATCGTATCTCTATGTGTTTTGACTTATCGTGGAATACATGATTTTCTATCATCTTAATGCAGCTTTGATTGTCACACATAATCACAGTGGGATCCATTTCTAATCCAAACACTCCAGATAATAACTTTCGAAGCCACACTGCTTCACAGTTGGCAGAGCAGGCAGTTATATATTCTGCTTCAGCAGTACTGAGGGCCACACTAGATTGTTTCTTGCTGAACCATGAGATCATGGCAGATCCGAGACCATAACATCCACTTGAAGTACTCTTTCTGTCTGAGACACTACCTGCCCAATCAGAATCCGAGTAACCATGTAATCGGAGTTCATGACCTCCAATATAATATAGACCAAAATCTAATGTACCTTTTAGGTACCTCATCACATGCTTTGCAGCTATTAAGTGAACATTTCTACGCTCTACTAAATACTGACTCAGGGTATTTACAGCAAAGCATATATCTGGCCTAGTATTTGTTAAATACATCAATGACCCAATGATTTGTTTATATAGAGTTAGGTCTACTAATTCCGATGAGTCATTAACTAATAACTTCAAGTTGGAGTCCATGGGAGTGGCCATGGCTTTACACTCCAACATATCAAATATTTTTAGAATCTCCACAACATACTTACCTTGATTTAGAAAGATTCCTTTTGGTTCTTGCCATACTTCTAGACCCAAGAAGTAGTGCATTAATCCAATATCTTTCATCTCGAATTCTGAAGAAAGCTTCTTCTTGCTTTCAATAATTAGTTTCTCATTTCCGGTTAGAAATAGATAATCTACATATAACAACAGTATAACTGGTTCATCATCCATCACTTTAAGATAAAGATTGGGATCGGCTTTACTCTTGGTAAAGCCCATGTTTGTTAAGAAATTGTCAATCCTTCCGTACCAAGCCCTGGGAGCTTGCTTCAAACCATATAATTCATTTTTTAGTTTGCATACATGAGTCCTCCCATCTTTAACCTAAAACCCTTGTGGTTGCTCTATGTATACTTCTTCTTCAATCACACCATTCAGAAAAGTTGTCTTAACATCCATTTGGTGTAATTTCCACTTCATCATAGATGCAACTGCCATGATAGTTCTAATTGAAGTATACCTAGCAACTGGTGTAAATGTTTCTTCATAGTCAATTCCCTACTTCTGAGAGAATCCTCTGGCTACAAATCTTGCCTTGTATTTTTCAATGCTACCATCTACAGCATGTTTTATCTTGAAAATCCATTTGGAAGAAACCACACTTTTATCTTTTGGTTTGGGAACCACATCCCAAACATCATTTTTCATTATTGACTGATATTCTCTTGTCATTGCTTCTACCCATTCTTTATTCTGGGATGCTTCTTCATAGCTAGTAGGTTGTTGATCTACAAGATCACACATCAAGGCCATATAGTTGGACACTATCTTAGGTTTCTTTCTCTCTCTAGTGGAGCCTTCAGGAGCTCCATATCTTTCAGCTCCTTGAATAATATCTCTAGCCCATGTTGGCCTTCTTTTCTTAGATGAATCTGTGATAGAAGGTTCTTGTGGTTCCAACATGTCATGATCTTCTGGTGAATCATCTTCAGGGATGTGCACAGCCTCTGTGATTCTAGGAGGTGTATCTTCTTCATAGATTTCTTCAAGTTGACACTTCCTGGATTTCTTGAGAGTTGCTTCTTCATCAAATGTTACATCTCTACTTATTTCTATATGATGAAAACCTAGAATGTAGATTCTGAAGGCTTTGGATGATTCACAATATCTGACAAATATTCCCTTCTTACCAGAAGGATCCAACTTGGTTCTCTTTTCTTTTGGAATGTGGGTGTACACAGGACACCCAAATATTTTGAGATGACTTACCTTAGGCTTCTTTCCTGTAAACACTTCTTTTGGAGTTTTGAATTCAAGAGCACTATGGGATATTCTATTTTGCACATAGACTGTTGTCCTAGCTGCTTCAGCCCATAGATAGATGGGTAGATCTTAATCATGTATCATAGTCTTTACAGCTTCCATGATGGTTCTATTTTTCCTCTCAGCAACCCCATTTTGTTGGGGATTGTAGGGAGTGGTTAGTTCCCTCTTAATTCTGGCTTCTTTACAAAAGTCTTCAAATTCCTTTGAAGTATATTCTCCGCCATTATCTATTCTGAGAATCTTGATTTTCTTTTCTGAGAGATTTTCTATTAGGGCCTTGAATTCTTTGAATTTTCCAAAGACTTCATTCTTATCTTTTAGAAAGTATATCCAAGTCTTCCTTGAATAGTCATCAATGAATGAGAGATAATACTCAAATCCACTTAGGGAAGTAGTGGGCATTGGTCCACATACATCTGAGTGTATTAGCTCCAGAATGTTCTTAGTCTTTGTTTCACTCTTTGGAAAAGGGTTCCTGACATTCTTCCCTTTTTTACAACCTTTATATGAGCCATTATGATCACCCTTCAGATCTGGTAATCCTATGACCACCTTGCTTACATAGGGTAAGGCTTTGTAGTTAATGTGAGCTAGTATTCTATGCCATAGCTCACTGGGGCTAGAGGTTTCATGAGCAAGGGAAACTTCTGGACGACCCTTGAGCTTATAGAGACCTCCTTCTTCTTCACCAATGATAACTGCATCTTTAATTGTTTTTCCTTTGGACCACATGAGTACTTGTCCATCTATGAAAGCCACTCTAAAACCTTTCTTATCTAGTGATGAGATAGAGAGTAGGTTATTCTTTAAACCTGGAACGTATAAAAATTCTTTCATTTTCAAGGGTGTTCCAAAATCAAGCTTGTAGCTTGCTTCACGAATTCCCTTGATGGGATATTGATAATCATCTCCTAGAGATACCTTTTGAGGTGAAGACTTTTCTTCAAGTCTTGAGAGAGATTTCTTTTGACCTGTCATGTGCTTTGAAGCACCACTATCAATGAGCCATGTATCTTCTCCAGGAGACACAGATCCAGAGAGTGCAGAAAATAGGACATATTCTTCTTGATCTTCTCTCTTTACTTTAGATCTTTTCCTTTGAGGCCTTTCCTCTTCTTCTTCTTCTTCTTCTTCCCTTACTTCTTCTTCACTATCATCTTCTTCCATATGTGCATGATGTCTTTTGTGAACAAAATTATTCTTCTTCTTTGGAGAAGAACAGTCTTTAGCATAGTGTCCTAGTTTAAGACAATTATAACATTGGACTATGGAGAGGTCTCTTTCTGAGTTTGAACCTCCTTTCCTTTTGAATTTATGAGAGGGTTGAGACCTTTTGTAGTTCACTTTCTTGAAGTGGCCTCTCTTTCATCTTTTAGTGTGGGTGGCCAAAGCTTGGTCATCCTCTTTGAGAAGAGCTTCTCTGTTGGCTACCCTAGCCTCTTCTTGAACACAATCCTCCCATACTACATCAAACTTCATGCTTTCTTTTCTGTCACACATAGTTTGTATGAATGATTCCCAAGGTCTAGTGAGACCATTTACGGCAGTCATCACAAGTTCATCTTCATCAAGAGTATCACCAATGGCATCTAGTTGCTCCTTGATTTGGGAGACCCTTGAGAAGTAGTCTTGAATGGATTCTCCTTTGTGCATATTGGTACTTTTCAACTGAGTCCTTAGGTTCATCTTCTTATTGATGTTCTTTCCTTCATACATTCTTCCTAGGGCATCATACATTTCCTTTGGAGTCTTCTTGGAGGCCACTAGGGGAATCAAGTGGTCTTTAATAGAATCAGCTATGATTCTCTTTTCCCTAATCAAATCCTTCCTATGCTTCTCTTTGGCTTCATCTCCTTCCGGTTCTGCAACTTCATCCTTGACATAATGAGCAAGATCATTCTCTTCAAGAATGAGACCAATTCTGTATTTCCATGCTCGGAAATTCTCTATACCTTCTAGCTTGTCTTCAAGCTTACTATTTGGAGCCATCTTCTCTTGGGGGAGTCCAAGAGATAAGAGACAGAGTAGTGCTTACTTGGAAATATTACCTTTTTACTTTTCCGAATCCTGGGACAGAATTTCTGGTTTATCGCACTTTTGGTAAAACTAGGGTTTGACTTTCCTGGAGTTCTACCCAACCAAAAAGTTCGATCTAGGGCTCAAAAGATTGGTTTTGAGAAGGGCTATCCAGCCATGTAATCAGAATTTAACAATACCAACTTTTTGCTGAAACCAATTTCTGGTTTATCGCACTTTTGGTAAAACTAGGGTTTGACATTCCCAGAGTTCTACCCAACCAAAAAGTTCGATCTAGGGCTCAAAAGATTGGTTTTGAGAAGTTCTATCCATCCATGTAATCAGAATTTAACAACACCAACTTTGTGCTAAAACCCTAATTTTCACCGGAGAGAGAGAGAGATATTCTTACCTTGTGAAAGATGTCCTATTCAGGCTAGCTCTGATACCATGATAAGTTTAAACCAAATAGACTAGAAAGATCACTGAAAGAAACATAATCACAAGATAGACACATAATTTACCCTAGGAAACCCTCATGGGGTAGAAAACCCAGCAAAGCTTTCCTCAATAAGATGATCAACCAAAATACAAGATGTGCTCCCTCCTTCTCTACCTCCTTAGCAGACCTCCTAGACAAGTGCGCTACTTTTCTGAGTTGTACAAGTGTATCTAATGAGGAGCTCACCTCCTCTATTTATATTAGTTCTCGACTGACTAAAAATCCTAATGGGGCCGACTTCTCCTGGAGAAGTCTAATAACCCCTAAAATATAAGATCAGGGCCAACCCCCACATGGTAGGTCTAATAACCCTAGTTACCAAAACCCATCGGAAGAATAATAATCTCCGGATACATAATAGGGTTACCTCGTATTGATGAAACATCTCTAGAATAATAATGTACGAATATAATATTCTTAGAAGTTACAATATTCAACAGTATGTTCTAACTGTTTGGCCACCTCAACTTTTAGATTGGTGTTCTCATTCATGAATGAATCTAAATTATGAGCATTATATTCAAAATAGGAAAAACACTCTATTTCCATCCAAGAGCTTGGTTATCTATTGGTGCTCCCAAATAGATATGACTCCTTCAACTTATGCTTCAACTTCATATCTCCTTTTAGCTACTTCTCCTTAAAGTGCAAATCATATTCTCATAGTTTTTCTCAGACCTTGAAATGAGTGGGGTTCCATCTTATGTATATTTTTAGGGATTACTTTTCATATTACTTCTAAACCCTTCAAAAAATCATCCCTAGAAGTATCGATAAGTTTGTTGAAAAGTGAAATTGCATCTAACTGTATCCTTTCCAACACTAGGAATGCAATTTTATATATATTCACCTTTATATTATTTATACAATCATTTGGCCTAGCACATTTTCCTATCACATTTTCCAGTCTTGAGGAATCTGGTGCATACTGAGGAGAAGTTTACGAACATCCCCAAGGTGCGAACTAGACAAACGGATCTGGCACATCTTTTTCACACCGATAAGCATAAGTCACAGGGATCCGGGGGTGACAACCCCCATCTTTTGTGTGGTCACCGGGACCACGAGACTACGAACCATCACCAACTGCCTAGACATATCGGACGAAACTTCATGCTTGTAACACCGGGGTGTCCGAGGTGCAACCTGCTTCAGGCGCTCATGCACACTTGTCATTCGGGCCCTCAACACACTTGGTGTGCTACCACACAAAATGAAATGGATCATTTCCACAGCCTCCTTGGAATTCCTAACTTAACAAAATGCTAGAACCTTGCATAGCATAACCCTTCTTAACTACAACAATCTCTGTGTGCTTACTCCCCGTAGGTCCTCTATTTATACAGCGCACTCTATCATACATCGGCCTTAACAATCCGTTGCAGCACCGGCTAGCACCCCAGAATAATCATAATTCGTTGTGTGCCGATTAGCCTAACAGTGGATGAATCGTACCTTTTTCCTGGTGCCATTCATGTAGACATGTGTGAAGCATTTATTGGGACATGCTGGCATGGTGGATACTTCATGCCAACCATGCGGACCATCATGGTAAGTACAATCGGCCATACTACATCGATGTATCCCTAATCCCATCCAGGCTGTCATCTATCATGGTCGACTTGATTAACGAGCGTATCCGTCAAAGCAGGGAAAAGTCCCATCGTTGTTATGATTGCAAATGTGACCCAGGCGCAACATTCCTAGGGGTTAACAACTCCAACCTTGCAGCAGAAGCCCCCCTGCTACCGCATTTCAGCCATGGTGGGGCGACATTCGACCACCAATCATCCAGCAACACATAATCATTTTTTTTCCCCTGATGTGACTCAGGCATCGCAGTGTTCTAATCCCAGCAATGAAACCATTTGTTGACCAACGCGACTCCAGTCGACAGGGGTTCCACTTCACTATCAACACATGCCGCAGTCTTCTTGGGCACTGGTTCGGGTAGGTTTTATCCCGCCCAGCAACTCGTTCAGAGCAGATGAGGTCTCACCCGAGGCGTCCAGGAAGAGCACACGGAACCATGTTTTTGCCGAGGAAGGAGGAGGGTTGCGGCTATATGGACTAACTCTATTGCAACACTAAACTGGAATCTAAAACATTTGACATGTATTCATAATGCATTATTCAATCACAACATTCATTACCACAACAGTAGTAACAGTAAAGCAACATTGCATTAAGGAAACATAGCATTATTCATGAAGTGCGACATTGCATTACCATAAATAAACAGAAAGAACCTAGGAATTGCACCAGATTAGTTTCATCATATCATATTATCACTGTAAAACATTAGATACAACATTTCTTCAAAGATCAGGTCTCGGCAATATCTCACAGATGTGCAAAAACAACCAAAACATGTGCTTCTTTTCACCTTGATTCCACTCCTATCTCCCTGATCCCCCTCGCAATACCTACGACTCTTATCTACATATAAGCTTCCACGATTACAATGCTTGTCCACTTACTAACAATTTCCTAACCGACATTTAGACAAGTGACCCAATATCTAACTAACTTGGTACAAAACCAACCAAAAACCCGCATTTTGTGGTATAACTGACTCAACATTACATGATATGTGGTCCAAATGACCTAAAACCCGCATTTTGCAGTACAATTGACCCAAAATACATAACTAATCTTCCGCTCTCCATTTGCATCATCTTCTAGCCATGCATGCCATCTTTTTCCTTGTCGTAGCATCGGAGATGCTGCACCAAACCGTTTTCCAACAGGCCCCCAACAAAATCTTGTGGTTTTCCCTTGAGCCATGTCAATTGTTGGACATAGTACACTCCGTCGTTTTTACTTTGAAGTCCTCATACGGTTGTTCAACTGTCCACACTAGCTCGTTGGCTTCCATAGCCACTCCCTAGCTGTCAACCACGGCGTCTGCAGATGGGTGATCCGTAAGCTTTTCCATGACCTCTTGTCGACACTTCTGCACTTCCTCCAGAGATTCACTAGCCTGTATCATAAATTTACCACCCAGGTCCTGGAACTCTTCTAATGGGCCGCGCGTATCTTCTGTTGTTCGTCGGCCTTGGTGATACGGCGTTGTAAGTCTTTTAGCTCTTGAGACTTAGCAACTTGCTCCAGTGGTGGCATTGTGCGCATTGCGGTTTTTAACGTGGCCAGCTATCCCTCCGCTTCCTGCTAGTACTTCGTCAGCTGCTCAACCTGCTCGTCCTAAAAAAAGAGGCCCTAGAATTGTACCATTTCAACCGTGAGCCAGGTCGACTGAGTTTCCAACTCCTCCATCTATGTGGCAATTTCCTCAAGTGCCCATCTTCGGTCATCCACTTCGGCCTGAGGCATACCCAGTGTTAGATGGGCCTTCAAATTGTGGTTTTCCTCTCGCAACTAAACAATAGCAGCCCCCAGCCGCTGCACTCGGTGGAGCACATCTACCTCTTCAGTGGGATCCGGTACATGTTGATAAGCTTCTGTGATCGCTCGGTCGACCCGAACACTATCGTCCCACAGGCGAGCCTTTTCCACAATAAGTAAATCTTGTTCCTTTTTCAGGCCTTCAATTTTGAGAGCCTTCTCCCCCTATTCATCCTTAATGTGTACCTCAAGGTCATCCACTGCCTTCCATCCGGAAGCATCCATGGAAGTTAATTCTTCAATGGTGCGCTACGCATCAACCTCGCTTTCCTACAGGAAGACACACATACCGCTGATCTGCCGCAGTCGGTCTTTCGTTCCCTCGTTGGTAGTAGCCTGCAGAGTAGTCAATCCTTCTGCGGGAAATGCATTCACATTAATGGTCGCTGTGTGCAGTTGTTGCAGCAATGTGGTTAGTGTCGCATCTTCAGTCACAATCACAGTCGGGGGAATCTCCACATTCCTAACCCGTGGCTCAGTGTTGATTGTGTCAAAGGTTGATGCTGCTGCTTCCTTTGGTGCCCTGCCATAAACCAAGTCATACAAGGATTCTAACCAAGTAGTGATCGCATGGAATCCTTCATCCGCTTTCCTTTCCATCTTGTCCACTGCTGTAGAGGATGCAGTATTGAGCGTTGTGATCAGGCGGCCCAAGTGTGCCTCGGCGGGAAAAGACAATCCACTGATCGTTGCCCATTCCTGATACCTTTTTGAGCGAGTCTCTTCAAGCTCCTGGTTGCTATCATATGATATCATTTTGGTCGATTGGTGCCCTGATTCATGGTGACTCTGCTCGTCCTGGGCCGATACCCGATCATCTGGGCCCAACGACGGGCCACCAGCTTCTATCTCTAGTAGACTCATGGGGTGTCGCCATTCCTTCGGCCACTCGTTCACAGCACCCTCCAAATCTGCGGATGTCACTTTATACGCGGTCTTCAACCATTTCCGATTAGGATTGCAGTGGGCTTGGATATGTATGGTATGCATCCGAATTGCAAACTCCATAACATGTTTGAACCGCGCGACAGTTTCTTCAGATATTCGCGGGACCTATGTTGTTGCGGCACAAAGCATCTCCCAATACAGCCAAAAATGAAAAATGCAATCCTGGAGTCTCTCAGGCTCCCGTACATACCATAGATTTTGATATCGCGCCCCCCTTCGTTCTGCTGCATCCAGACAGTCCATGCCCTGGTACATGCCAGGATCTTCCCATGCGACGAAAGCAATCAATAGCAACAACGAATTGTATATAAAGGCACCCTTTCCTGATTGGACGGTCGCCGCGTCCTCCATTAATTGATTCAAGAGGTACATGGACCAACTCATTTGGACCCCTTCCGCACATTTGTCGGTGCATGCAACAATGCTTGAGTTGCATTGGTTAGGTCGACCACCCCTAACCACCTTACAGGACAGAATCTTAATGCTGGTGAGCAATGCCTGATCATTGCAGCTACTGGTGCGATACCCACGCCCATCCATTTCTAGGCCATATTTTTGTGCCAATTGCAGTGCCCGCTTCTTGTCATTGGCCTTCCCATGGATGAACTGCGTCAGATCAACTCCATTCTTAGGCAAGCCGGTTTTGAATGAAATTAAGTCGACAATGACCGGGACTTCCATATCCAACCACAACGACCCACCATGAAAACACGCCAGGAGTTTCTTGACGCACGCATTCACTTCCGGCAGTCGCCCGAAATGTGGCATGTTAATAAGCCCTAACAGGTCGGCCTGCTTCAATCCTTGTGCCTAGTCGTGTACAGTCAATGTTGGGGAAAGGCGCATCTCCTACACATAAGGGGCAAATGCAATGTTAGGGTAGGCCACCATATCATGATCATCGTAGTGCAGACACATCAATGCCGGTTCAATATCCACAGAGCACTCCATTCCAACCGAGAACGCTGGCATCTTCACACCATACTTCTATTTTGGGTTTATCTTGCGTGGGGTGGCATCCGGTCGAACTGGAGGGATATACCCAAGGATGTCACTAGCAGAGAGTCCTGCCCATGGGGAAGACTCACAAATGGGGGGACTAGACTACCCCACCTGTTTCGGAGTTTCACCCACCGTCGCAGCAGAGGACCAGAGCACCCTCTTACTCTGTAGTGACTCCGAGTGCTAACCTCCCCGTCGCTTCTTAGCAATTACAGATTCTCCCACCGGCATAGTTTCTACCTCGGCCTCAAGGTTGACGGCTGGCGCAGGTTCTTCTTCAACAATAGCCGGGATGAAGGGGAAATCGACTTCACTACTAATCTCAACAGTCTCCAGCTCACCTGACATACCTCACTATACTCAACAACAACACTCTACAATGCCAATAGCTTCTCCCAACACACATCAACACTCACGAACCAGCAACAATACTCTGCAGCATGCCACAATCTTACGAAAACAACTGAATTCTCGGTACCTTTCGACCCGCTCCAATCCGTTTTTATAGAATCCAACCAAATCTGCCATAATCATCACAAAATCAGGCATTAACTCAACCAAAATCCTGTATTAATGACACAAATCCGTTGTTGATCCAGTCCGTCGTTCGGCCGGATCCGCCATTAATGCCCATCATTTGAACAACGCCGTTAATTAATTGTATGAAATTTTGGCATTTATTACTCATTTGACAGGGTTTCTACGCTGCCATGTGTCTCCGACCATTCCTATCTTGCGGTAGAAGCCTCCCTGCTTCCACATTTTAGCCATGGTGGTGTGACAGCCTGCCACCAATCATCCAGCAACACATAATCTTTTTTTTTTCTCGATGCGACTCAAGAATCGCGGTGTTCTAAGCCCATGCGATAGGGCTTCAACCTATGACCATTTACCAGCTTGGGGGGCATCACCGCATCCAACTGCTGCAACTGAACCACTCCTCCTGAAGTAATACTACTGATGCGATAGGGACCAATCCAATGCATCTGCAACTTCCCTGGATGTTTCATAAACTTGCTGTTGTACAACAGCACCAAGTCGCCCTGCTGAAACTATTTATTTTTGATGTGGCGATCATGCCATGCCTTCTGTTGATCCTTCTCGACCCCCTGGTGGAACCCAGCGATGAAACGATCTTCTTCTAGCTACACCAATTGCGCCAGACGTTCATCTAATGTTGCGACATCATCCATGCCCGTGTTAGCCGCAATTCGTAGACTCGGAACAATATACTCCATTCGCATAATCACTTCTTGTCCATATACCAACTTAAATGGTGTTTGTCCGGTCAGCCACTTACATGTGGTGCGATAGGCCCACAACACTGCTGGGATTTTGAGATCCCAGTCATCGCGGTTAGCATTGCACACCTTTGTCAGTGCATGCTCCAATACTTTCTTAAAATCCTCCACCGTGCCATTCGCCTGTGGATGATAGGGTGAACTCTTCTTATGCTGTATCTGCAATTCCTTTTTCAATGCGTTGATGGTGTGATTAAGAAAGTGGCTACCTTGATCACTCAGCAATATCTTGGGGTAGCCGAAGCGAATGATAATGTCATCAAACAAAAATTGCGCCATCGTAGCTGCGGAACAATCAACTACAAGTGCCGCCTTGGCCCATCGGGTTAAATATTCTATCATCGTGATGATATACCGTGCACCCGTGCGTTTCCCTGGTGGATTGATCGGTCCTACAAAATCCAAGACCCATTTGTCAAATGGTTGCAATGTTATTTGAGGCATCAGCGGCATCTCATCGCGGCGGGATGGTTTGCCAATTCGCTGACAAACATCGCAGGACCACGCATAGTCTGTCGCATCATTATGCAGGGTAGACCACCACATCCCCACATGCAACACCTTCCTAGTCGTTTCCTAACCGCCATAGTGTCCTCCTGCTACTCCTCCATGTGCTTCAGCTAGTATCAGCGCTTGCTCATGTGACAAGATGCATTTGTGCAATATCTCATCAGTGCCCATTTTATACAATTCTCCTGCAATCAGCTGGAAGTCTACAGCCTGGACTACCAATTGCTTCTTCTGACTAGTGGTGAACTCATTTGGTGCAATACCCGTTGTCAAAAACTGGAGGATGTCATCAAAATAATCATCAGTGATGCCAACCTTAAATAATTGTGCATTTGGCAACCCGTCTTCAATATTGGTTGGTTCCTCCCCTGTATCAATCCGCGATAGATGATCGGGACCGGCATTCAATCGGCCTGGATTCACAATGACTTCAAAATCGAACTCCTGAAAAAGAAGTAGCCAGCAGCATATCTCCCCCCCCAACATAGGCTTATTGACTAGGTATTTCAATGTGGAATGGTCAATGAACATTTTAAGGTGCCCACCCAACAAATAGTGCCTGAACTTCTATAGCGCGTAGACCATCGCCAGACCTTTCCGCTCAGTGGTGGTGTAGTTGCGTTCAGTGGATGACAACTTCCGACTAGCGAAAGCAATGGGGTGATCAAGATCTCCTTCGCTGGGTTGAGCCAATACTACTCCCAATGCGATTGATGAGGCATCCACATGTACATGGAACTCCTTACTCCAATACGGAAATACTAGTATTAGTGTCGAAGCCATCTTTGTCTTCATTGTGTCGAAACTATCTTGACATTCCGGAGTCCATTGAAATAGTGCATCTTTCTTCAACAAATTCTCCATAGGGGCGGTGATCGCTGCATATCCCTTGATGAAATTGCAATAATACCCCATATGTCCCAGAGTCGCTCGTAATTGCTTAATAGTGGTCGGTTGTTGCAAACTCAAAATGAGCGCAATCTTATCTGGATCGACCAACAACCCTTTCTTACACACAATATGACCCAATAATATCCCAAATGGTGCACAAAAAATACATTTCTTCAAGTTCAACGATATCTGGTGCTGGCGGCAATGCTCAAGCATTAACCGCATATTGGCCAGATGATCATGGACCAACCCATAAACTGTCCAATCATCCATGTATACTTGCAAAAAAAATTGAATAAAGTCTTTAAATGCAGCAACAACGACCCGGGAAAATATCGTAGGCGCATTCTTCAAACCAAACGACATTACAGTGTATTGGAAGCAGCCCCATTCAGTAACAAAAGTTGTCTTATGGCGATCTTCTTTGGCAATGCAAATCTGATGGTAGCCAGAGAACCCATTGGTGAATGAGTACATCTCCTGGCCACCCACCCATTCAAGTACTTCGTTAGTAAACGGGGACAAAAAAGGGTCGTGCAAGCAAGCATCATTTAACTTCTGCAAGTCAACACAAATGCGCACTTCACCTGTTTTCTTGTCCTGCACCACCATAGGACTGATCCATTCGGACTCTTCCACTAGTTCAATAATACCAGCATCCAACATGTGATCAAGTTCTGCCTTGACCTTTTCCTTATGTCGCGGATTCAGCCGATAAGGTCGCTGTCGGACTGGCTTAGCATCTGGTTTTAAAGGAATCCTCATTACCCCTAAATCACCCAGGATCCCCTTCATATCGGAAAAATTTGTAGGAAACAAGTCTTGAAACTCATGGAGTAAATCAGTGACCTTACTCATCATCTCGTCATCTCAATAGTCCTGAACATTTGAAAACTTGGGAGTGGCCTCTGTGCCGATATTGAGCTTACGAAGCTTTAATGGTTGACTGAATGGATTACTTGGCGTAGCAGGTGGGACCACATCGTGGCTTCCTTCAGATTCGAGAATGTTGACATTCCGGGGATCGTCCTCATCCTCTAGCCCACCAGTGATGTTGAAGCACTCCATAAGAGAATGCATCTAATAGTATGTGTGCGGATCGACAGGGTAGGCCGTCGGATCAACTTGAAGTACAACATCGCGGATGAGCTATAAGCGTTATTGACGTCAGGGTTGGCATCAGCAAAAGTGAACATATGAGTGAAACAGACTGTCAACTCCCCCCATGTTGTAATTTATCGACGCAACTCGGTTGTAGTATACCATGAGCATGGCATCTCATCTAAGGTATGGATAAAAGCATGGACCCACTCATCTCTGGGTCGCGCTACCCATAATCGTTGGCATTCCATCACATGATCACTGGGATTATTTCGACCATCATACTTGCCAGTGTGATAAACCTCAGTATCACCGAACTGGACCATCATCAACCTTCGACACTGTGACCAACCATCAATAGATTTCTTGTGTGTTTCCCACCACTGTGCTGGAGCATCCTTTAGTGCTTCCTCCAATGCCAGCAATCACTGTGGTTCTAAGACTCGTTCTTCAAATTCTGTCAAAAAGTTGGTTAAGCCAGTAAACCCCTCATAGACTGGTAGTGTGACTGTTTCTGTCACAACACGACATAAAGATTGCGTAACTAAGCAACATTTTTGAAACGACACTTTGTGCAAGCGGTTCTGCCAATGTTCTTAGGCATCATCAGAGTCGAAAGATGCAGAGCTCTCACTGCGCCATCCCAGCACACCGTTGGCAGTGGGATGAATATAGTCTTCAGAAATATTGAATGCATGGTCCCATGCAGTGGGATCATCATCTTTTACAGGCTCAACTTATTGGCGTCCTTCGGCCAAATACAATGGGGCTATGACTCTGAAATCGCGATTCTCAAAGGTCATCATGCACTTCTTGAAGTTGATTACAGCTCCACTATCATTAGCCCAACCATTCCCCAATAGCGCAGGATAGGAGCTTCCTCCCTCAACCACTTCAATGACATCAAAGTCAACATAAGTCTTCATGCCCTCAATATCGACTATTAGCCATGGAACTTTCCCAATGGGTTTTACTTTCGCATAGTTAGCCAACCGGAGCTGCACAGGAGACCAGCTCAATGGGGGACTCCCCATTTTTTGCCACGCATGCTTGGTTAAGATGTTAACAGCTAAACCAAGATCGAGAATAACTAAATCGACATCACAGTCACCAATCTGGATGTTCATTCTCATATCCTTTCCAGTCTTCCATCGCTGTAAAGAGTTTACTACCAACTCCTGCCCTCCTTGCGGAAATTGCTGCAACCATCCCTCAATCTCGACCAGGGCGGCCAGATCCCGAGCCAAATATAGAAAACTTTCAAGAAATATTTGCAATGTTCTCGATGGTGTCAACGGACCGCTCTCTGATGTAGTGTCAAAGACAGGTGGCATATCGCAAACAACACCCTTACCACAGTCTTTCTCCAATGCATGACTCGCCTGAAGGAATGCCTCCCATTCAGCATTGATGTCAAATGATACCATCTTCTGGCCTACCAACCGAATCATCAGTCGCGAGCTGTCTTCCCCAGTCGTTTTTCCTCCATGAGTTACAACAGCCACCGAAGCATCTTGTGGTCATGGTTCTGTATAAATTGTCACAATATTTGCACCCTGCATATGAGTCTGCTGCAGATTCCCCTGCAAGTTCCCATTTGGATTTGCATTCTGATTCGATTGTGGGGGCTGGTTCTATACTAGTTGTTGTACTTGGTTCTTGACTAGTTGCTGTACTTGGTTCTGGGCTAGTTGTTGCAATTGGATCTGATTCTGTATCTACAAAGCGTTCCCAGCCTGCCATCGTGCAATCAACTGTGGACAATTCTCAACTATATGATCATTAACAAAATAGAACATACACTGATTCTGTAGCAGTGGATAGTCTTGTTGATAATTCCCCCACACTGCACAGTGATAGCATTGAAGAGGTCCACGGCCACCTCGTCCTCCTCCTCGACCAAATACTCCATCGCGTCCGCCTCGGTATCCTCCTCGGAATCCACCCTGTTGTTGGTACTATGGCTGCATAGGATTATGTTGCATGCCTTGCCCCTGTGGTACATACTGCAGTTGTTAGACGTACTGTGGCTATTGTGGAGCAACTTTCATAGGAGCATATTGCGGCACGAACTGCTGCGATACAAACTGCATTTGTGGTTGAGGTAGTGACTGGGCTACCCACGGTTGTAGTTGTGGTTGTTGTATAGCACATTGATCGTCCTTCATGTAGAATGCATCACACATTCTTTCTTGTAGCAACCCATATGCATGGCAATCTTTGTCATCACGACCCACCGACTTGCAAAATGTGCAATAAATATTTCTCGGGGTTGTTACCATTTTCTGCATAAAAGGGCAATTGTCGTGATTGTTCCCATACACTTGGAAAACGTGACACCACGGCATGCTACCTCCATTCAACGGGTTTGGCGCACTTGACACCAAATAATTGCAAAAATACGGGCAATTGTCCTTCGTATTCCCTTCTCCTCGGCATCGTGTACACCAAACTTCATCGCACTGGTCCTTGTTCTTCTTCAAATCTTGTAATTGTATAGTCAAGTTAGTGAGATGTGTCTGTATATGTGACATCCCGGCTGCGTTATCCCCAATCGGTGACGCCTCCAATCGCATTGCAATCTCTAGAGCTTTGTTGGGTGTCAAAATGTTTTGTTGCATCAGTGGCAGCCAAATATGCGGGAGCAATGCCACAATGAACCACTCTTTATGTTAGATGACGCTCATATCGAAACTAACCTTTGCCATCAGCATCTTGAATTGGTGGTCGAAATCCCATACCGTCTCATTCGGATACTGCTTAATTTACCTCAATTTTGTGATGTATTGAGCTTTGGACTTGGGCCGTCTAAATTCAGCAATCAGCCCATCCCAAATCTCATCCAGTGACTTCTCTGGGGCTCCCATAGGGACTAGAACAAACTTCATGAACCAATCTAATGCACGACCTCGTAGAGTCATGGCTAACTATCCTTTCTTAGCATCAGCATCAGTGATCTGTTTCACAGTCCAAACCGCTTCACACAAAAACCAATACTATTCTGGGTTGTCTGTCGCACTTCCGTGGAACAATGGTAACTTAGCATCATTGCCTACCATTTTGGGCTTCCTTTCTCCTTTTGTTGTGCTACTACCAATTAACTTATGTGGAATTGACGAACTTGGCGGTGTCGAAGTGGTATTTCTTGCTGTTTGTGAGATAGTGAGAGGATTTGTGGGTACGTTGGTGCTAGGGTTTGGTCCTGCCTCTATCCTGGGTGTATCCTGGCCGTCCCTGTCAGGATTGTGAGGTCGCTTCATCCCGTTTGGTCTTCCTTCGCGGTTGTGCGGTTTGATCGCAGCAGGACCTTCTCCTATCCTCTGCCTCTTCTCCTATCAAAACCTCGCTCCTCCTCTTGTAAGACCACTTTATTCCTCGGCTTCGCTCACAGTATCCTCATGGTATGCACCCATCTACCCCTTTTCCCAATAGTTGCGGTATCCACGGCCTCCGCCCACCAGGCTATTTACTGATCAAGATGCATCTTCAATATACCCTTCTCGCAGATTAGCATCTTAATCGATAGTTGGAGCGACAGCAGAAACCTTCCCCTTGGTTCGCGGAAGAAATATCTTTCAGCTTCAGTATAGTATTTCTACGTGTCAACCGCAAATTCAGTGATATATCCCTCCAAGATGCTATCGAGCCAAACTTTGATAGCCTGCGATGCCTTATTATCGACTTCCTGCAGCTCCTGAATCAATTCTGGGGTCCAAGCCATTAGCTCACCACCCTGAAAATTCCTCTTCTAGAAGGTCAGCTTTGATAACCACTCGTCTAGAGTGACTGGGAATTCACAGAAAAACCATTCGTGCAGACCGTCGTGAATATACCTTGCCACCCAGTGATCTACTGTCAATCGCATGTTCCATCTTTCTTCTTCAGCAAACTCATGCAACTTCTGATCAAACCAGCTCTATATCTCCAGCTTTGTCGGGTGCCACAACATGTCCTCCTTTCACTCTTCACACGGTCCCGGCAAAAAAACCATTTGTTGACCAATGCGACTCTAGTCGACAGGGGTTCCACTTCACTGTCGACACATGCTGCAGTCAACCTGGGCACCGACCCGGGCAGGTTTTATCCCGCCCAGCAACACCTACAGAGAAGATGAGGTCTCACCCGAGGAGTCCAGGAAGAGCAGACGGAACCATGTTTCCACCGAGGAAGGAGGAGGGTTGCGGCTATATGGACTAACTCTATTGCAACACTAAACTGGAATCTCAAACATTTGACATGTATTCATAATGCATTATTCAATCGTATCATTCATTACCACAGCAGTAGTAACAGTAAAGCAACATTGCATCAGGGAAACATAGCATTATTCATGAAGTGTGACATTGCATTACCATAAATAAACAGAAAGAACCCAGGAATTGCACCAGAACAGTTTCATCATATCATATTATAACTGCAAAACCTTAGATACAACATTTCTTCAAAGATCAGGTCTCGGCAATATCTCACAAATGCAAAGAAACAACCAAAACATGCGCTTCTTTTCACCTTGATTCCACTCCTATCTCCTTGATCCCCCCCGCAATACCTACGACTCTTATCTATATATAGGCTTCTGCCACTACAATGCTTGTCCACTTACTAACAATTTCCTAACCAACATCTAGACAAGTGACCCAATATCTAACTAACTTGGTACAAAACCGACCAAAAACCCGCATTCTGCGGTATAACTGACTCAACATTACATGATATGTGGTCCAAATGACCCAAAACCCACATTTTGTGGTACAATTGACCCAAAATACATAACTAATCTTCCGCTCCTCTCCATTTGCGCCATCTTCTCTCCATTTGCGCCATCTTTTGCCTTGTCGGAGCATCAGAGATGCTGCACCAAACCACCTACCAACAACTTCAAATCTCCATTTAGCTACTTCTCCTTAAAGTGCAAATCATATTCTCATAGTTTTTCTCAGACCTGGAAAGGAGTGGGGTTCCATCTTATGTACATTTTTAGGGATTACTTTTCATCTTACTTCTAAACCCTTCAAAAATTCATCCCTAGAAGTATCGATAAGTTTGTTTAAAAGTGAAATTGCATCTAATTGTATCCTTTCCAACAATAGGAGAGCAATTTGATATATATTCACCTTTATATTATTTCTACAATCATTTGGCCTAGCACATTTTCCTCTCACGCTCAACTCAGTTATCATCTCATCAACCTTGTAATTTTCCATAGTTGCAAACATAATTCCCTCATTCTGCAGGCAATATATAATTACCCTAAGTTGATCATTCCCAACTATTAAAAGTTTGGACACCACCTTAGCTTCTGAAATGGCACATTACCGTGTAGATAAAGATACAGAATACGCTTTTCCTTTCTAGAATCTTGTTGAAATATAGTTCATAGGATTGTCAAGGGTTTTGAATGTCTATCTTTTGTTGGGAAACAAATCATACAATTTAGAATTTGTACCATTGTTCTTTTAAGTACAAATCATAAACTCTTGGAAGTGGCCTACAAACTAGTATTTCATCCAAGATATTCAATAATATGTCCACTTAGAGTGTTTAATCTTATCTCCTCTTTATCCTTCTCTATAGTATGTTCTAACTATTTGGCCACCTCAACTTTTAGATTGGTGTTCTCATTCATGAATGAATCTAAATTATGAGCATTATATTCAAAATAGGCAAAAAACTAAATTTCCATCCAAGAGCTTGGTTACCTATTGGTGCTCCCAAATAGATATGACTCCTTCAAATTCATATCTCCATTTATCTACTTCTCCTTAATGTGCAAATCATATCATAAAGTGCAAATAGATATTCTCATTAACATAATTGCATGGTTTAATATGTATTCAACCCTTGAAAATACTTATATGAATTCCAAGCAACTCGTCATCTTGGGGGTACACCCACAGGGCCAAATGGACGTTGTCACCCTTCCTTGTAGTCAATTTGAGTAGGTAGAACTAGGAGTATGAATGCCACACAACTTATCATGAAGGATAAGGCTAGTGGGTTTGTGTCCCTGCCACACCCAAATGGGCCCTTCCTTCTTGTGAATCGTGTACTTTAGAAATTGTAAATGGATTTAAATTAGAGAGTGACCCAATTCATCATGGTAAGGAAGTACCATGTTTGACTCTATTTATTTATGTTCCATTTAAATTTGATCATAGTGACCTAATTCATCATGGTATGGAAGTACCTTATTTGATTTTAGATTTTTTGGTTGAATTAAATGGATTTAAATGAGATAGTGATGTAATTTTTGGTTGTTTGAAATGGATTTATATGAGATAGTGATCCAATTTTGAAATATGATACAATCTATTGTCATGTGAATGTATTGTCCCATTGACATCTCATGAGAATTTTTTTCTTGATTTTGTTCTTGTTTTCGTAGATCATTGGAAACAAACAAGATGGTGAAAAAATGGACACTCTGTATCGAAGTGTCATGCTTAAGCAGCATGTCAAAAAAAGTGTCTTTCCCATAGCCTATTTCTGAGCAGCATGTCAAAAGGCAGCTTGTGGAGCAATTTTGCAGCGAGAACAAATATTGAGCGCAAAATGCAGTAAATACAACAAAAATTTGCAATATATTTCTAAGTTTTTCCTGAAGGATTTTTGGAGGAAACATACAACCCCTTCATGCATTTTTGGGGGTGACTATTATGGCATCTCTAACCAACATTTATCAGCATTTAGTTGGAATGGGGATTTATTTTATGTAAGGCATCCCACGCCCGGGGATTTTAGGGTTATAAATGCCAATAAATCTTACAAACTGCTGAAGCCATCTCTCGCTATTTGTATCTATTTCACGATATTCAAGGGTTTTACCAGCAGTAATACAGGCATAAAATGCACCGCCCATAGCTTGTTTCTGAGCAGCATGTCAAAAGGCATCCTGTGGAGCAATTTTGCAGCGAGAACAAACATTGAGGGAAGAATGCAGTAAATACAACGAAAAATTTGCAATATATTTTTGAGTTTTTCCTGAATTTTTTTTGGAGGCAACATACAACCCCCTCATGCATTTCTGGGGGTGACTATTATGGCATCTCTAACCAACATTTATCAGCATTTAGTTTGAATGCGGATTTATTTTATGTAAGGCATCCCACGCCCGAGGATTTGAGGGTCATAAATTCCAATAAATATTACAAACTGTTGAATCCATCGCTCAATATTTCACAAGACTGAGATTTACTATGTTGGAATTCAATAACTACATGTATGGAAACAAAATTTAATAGCCGGAACATTAAACAAAACAACCTTCGAGAATTTGGATGAACCATAACACACACATAATGCAACTAGAGCTATAGAATTTGCATAAAGAATTACGCCTCTGTAATTCCTTAGGATTTCTGATAATGGAGAGTTCACATGGGTAAGGATGTTTCAAACTAGATTTTGTTTTACCTGGACTTTCCTTGCCTCTGGATTTGATTTTTGTAAATTTTAGACTTTGATGTGCCCGAACAAATACACAAATGATTCCGAGAGGTCCTTTGACGATTTGTAAAAGAGTGATGGCCTCAGGATCCATTTTAGATTTGCTCTTCTCATCGCAGTAGACTAGTCACAGGGCCTGACTAGTTAAAGCCGCAACCGTAGGAGTCGAATGACTTGCAGGAGAGAGATCGAATTCCTTCTGCTTACTCGCCCGGGTTTTGAAAAGAGATGTGAAAGTTCAAAAATATGAATCAATGTTTCTTCCCATTGAGACATTTCAAGAGACATAAAAGTGTATATCTTCATTTTTATAATTGGTCATTTAATGTGAATCAAAGCTATTTTTCTATGCTATATCTCTTTAATATGCAAACCTTGTTAAATATTACATAAGGTATATTTCGTTATAGCTACTTAAGACTCTATTCATCCATGTAGTATAAAAATTTCGGATAGTTATTAAGTGGATCATTCAATATAAATACATATTCACCTGCATCTATATAAGTCTTAAAATATTTTGCATCACTAGTTTTATGTAATGATTTAAAGGACGTGCTTCATACCTAGATATGTGAACTTGGTTTCCTATTTGATATTCAAGGTGATGGTATAACCCTCTTTTAGTCTAGACTTTCATAGTGTGTGGATATTTTTTCTCATACGAGATACCAATTGCAAGATGAAGAGCCAAAATGAAATAAGATATAATAAAGAATGAAGTCATGTTCTTTCTATTATCAACTTGCTTATTTTACATCTCATTTCAATAGTTGTAAGGGATCAACATGAATTATTATAAAGGGTGCTCACAAGGCTTCCTATATATGTATTCCATCATCTCTATAGTTTATATAATGAAATTACATTAGAACTAGAATTTTATATAATGAAATAATGTTTGAAGTTCTTGTGAATCAAATAAGGCTGAAGTTAACCCATAAAAGCATCTTATGAAAATAAGGTTGAAGTTCACCCATAAGGACATCTCTTGAATCAAATAAGGTTCAATACAACATGCCAAGAGAAGAGACTAAGACCTATGTGGCCCCAAAAGCTAGGTCCCCCAATGTAATTTTGTTTATGTCCTTAATGGAGTTAAGAAGAAAAAAGTGTTATAACCCCTTGAACCCATGTGAACATTTGGAGTGTATCCAAGAATGTGGTCCAATGTCCTATTGGCATGATTTCACTGGAATCTTAATCTTGGATCATTTGCAGAAATTAAGACTATGTTCTAGCACTACTGGACTTAAGTTTCACCATCAAGCAGCCCCATAGAATCAATTTTGGGCAAATCATTGTGCCATTTTTGTATTGTGTATACTTATAAGAGACTCTAGGAAAATTCTAATCAAACAATCAACATCAAAACAATCCTAAATATGTAGTTTTGGGAACATATGTGTGTGGAATAAGTAGCAAAGAGGATGTAGACAACCTTAAAGAGAAATATGAGCACAATTTAGGTTTTTTCTAGCATATCTAATCCCCTAAACCGTTGTAAAATGACATTCTGGGTTGGTGTTGTCGACTAAAAACAACAGTAATCAATATTTTCTCCATACTTTGGGTGGATCATTGCATAAACCAATAGGTCTGTGAATAAAAAAACAATATGAGTAAATATGGCAATGTCTATTGGTTTTTTTAACCATCAATCAATAGTATACCAAAATAACTTTCAAATATAGGTATGTTCT
The DNA here is from genome assembly GCA_027924585.1 of Larix kaempferi. Classification (NCBI taxonomy): domain Eukaryota; kingdom Viridiplantae; phylum Streptophyta; class Pinopsida; order Pinales; family Pinaceae; genus Larix; species Larix kaempferi. The sequence goes on from BSBM01000293.1 coordinate 1,593,368, forward strand.
TGCACTTTTAGGCACTTTTCCATAATGAAATAGCAGTAAGACTCTAGAATCTACCCCTACATCTCTGGTCTCCATGATCTTTAACTATTAGAGAGTCTAACCCAAAGAAAGAATTCTACCCCTATCTACCACCTTCTTCTTTGGCTAGAAAGGGGGTCTATTCAGCTGTGATTTGGCATTAATATCTAGTGGCATCTGGGCAGTCAAACAATGCCATATCAACAAGCGTTGGAAGGGAGAACAGGGTATAGATCTGCTACAACAATCATTGATAAGTGCATGAAATTAGTGGAAGGAGCAGCTCACAATATTGATGCATGAAATATTCATCAGATCTATGAAATATGTTGGGCATCAATATTCATATCATATCTATATTACATTATTTGACTGAGTATAGAGGATAGTTGTGGGTCTCTAATATAGATCTTAAATTTGATTGGCTTAAGATAGTTTATGGGTTACTATTCTTAGCTACATATCCCTGTCATTACTAGTGGCATATTTTATATCCTTTGTGGAAGAAGCGGCCATGTTCCCTTAATCCTACAGGATTGATAGAACCCCATTTCACTCAGAAATTGCATCACAACCTTGGCTTGATTTTTAAAATAGTTTGTTTGTTTTCCTAGAAAGTATTGGAGAAGATTGCACATAGGGACAACAACTAAATATTCAAGTATCATCTTTAGCAAGAGGGTTCCTTTTCTACTTGGAGAGTGGGAATCTTATCAAGTCATTAACAAGGCATTTCCAGGCATGTAGTTTGTTCATTCTAATAAAATACATCAATCTTTGTTTGTTGGTTGTCTATTTATTATAGTCTATTTAATTTTCTTTCACTCTACCTTATAGCACCAAATGAAAATATAAACAAGACATTTATCATTAAAACTAGATTAGAATAAACAAGCCTCCATGAAAATATGAGGACGTACATTTCCCTTTCAAGGTTCTTCAATTCCACCATGCCAATTGAATGGATCCCCTAGTTTGAGAGTCGGCCCCAGTGCTAGCATCTATGGTAATTCCAGTCCCAGATCTGAATGTAGTTCGAGCACTTCGTATGAAGGATCCCCTGGTTTGAGATTCGTCCCTAGAGTGCGATCGATGAAGGATACCAAGTGCTCATAGAACTAGTATGCCCAAATCGTGCGGACAAAATTGCCTCCAAAGGTCTGAAAAAAAATTTAGGGGGGGGGTTACCAAGACCCCCGCAAGCCAAAACCGCCCCTATAGGGCTATTTTGTTGTAGTGGTCCAACAAATGACCATAGAAGTAGGTCAATGGGACTATGTGGTAACATGATTTCAATACAAAGTGGGAGTGCTAAGGATATCTTTTTAATCAATGGGCTATGAACAAAGTGGGAGTGCTAAGGATATCTTTTTAATCAGTGGGCTATGAACAAAGTGGGAGCGCTTAGGATATGAACATGATGTATGGAGGGTTGAGGCTAGGTGGTGAATTCTCTAGTTTTCTGGCATAGTATTATCTACTCAAGGCTTGGGGGCCTCAACTATTAGCTAAGGGTTGGTTAGGAGGAGAGTGGTCCCCCCACATGTGGTTTATGTGTTGTTGATGTTATTGGAAAGTTGTTCAATCACGAGGAAGGGAAGAAAATGTTGATCGATTAAGTAACAAGGCTCCTTAAAAGATTCTTGGATCACCCAATGAATTATTGCATGACATTTATTTGTAGTCCTAGTCAAAACCTTGATCGAATGACTGAAGCCGATGTGCTGCAGGGAGGCAATTTTGACAAAATTTGGCGCCCTCCTCTTTGAAAACGATGAAGGGGAAATTTTAACGAAATGTAGCTTCTATCACTACCTTTCATCTGTATGAGATCCTAAAGTTTGGGTTTTAAGACGTCAAATGTTGCATGGAATTAAAGTCGATTGATGTGTGTACATATTTAAGTTCAAAGTTGATGACATATGAGAAGGACGATGATGATCACAAGGATAAGTATGATGACAATATATCATCATGAGATCAATGGTGATGATTACGATGATGAAGGTGATGAAGATAATGACAATGAACAGTGAAATAGAGAAGATAGAAGAAGAGGCCACGAATCCTAAGAATAGGAGAATATAGAGATGAAATAAAATGAGCAGAGGCCAAGCACTTGAGAAGAGAAATAAGTCCCAGGATTAAAACATGTAGGCAATTGTAAATTTAGGTATCAATGTAAATTTTGTAGTTTGTAAAATCATAAGTAAGACTGACACTAGTAGGTATTAGGAGTTTAAATTTTGATTTTGGTATCCCATAGAGGCTATTGTAAATTATTTATTTTTGATATTACTGAAGAATATTAACAAATAGCCTATTATAAGAAAATGTATGAATGAATGAGTGTGTGTTTGATTTTATTTGTTACTGATTACTTGTGCATTTTGAGTAGTCAAATTCCCATTGAGCCTTGTGAGTTGGAGAAGGGGTTAATATAGTAGCTCTATTGAGTAGAGAAACTAAGTTTTCGTCCTATGTGTGTGTTAAATTAACATGTAGTGGGGCCATCCCCAACCCTCCCTTTATTAGGTGGTGTCAAATAAAAACAATTTCTATATAGAATAATAACTCCAACAGTGGCTGGGTAGATTTGTTTGAGAGGTTGAAGCATGCCCGCATAGAGCTTTAGTGGGTGAAATGATATAAGGATTCGAAAGAGGGCAATAATATTGCAAGTTAAGATAAGAAAGGTCCAGGGAGAGTATGAAAGAGATGAATCCTATAGGAGGCTTCAGAAGAATCCTAGAGGAGGCTTAGTTGAGAAAATTCAACTTATTATATTTCCAGAGTAAAGGAGCTACAGATGAAGGTCGCTAGATATCGAGAGAGCTATAGATGAAGGCAGCTGGAAAGATTCGTAACTTATCTGTAGAAGTTGTTTTTCCAATAACCTTGGACCGAAAATACAGTATATTGAGAGAGTGATGAAGGATAAGAAGTGAATATAGACAGGATTGATCCAATTTTTTCAAATTGCATGAAATTGAACCATTTTGTCCAAAAATTTGCGGGATTGAACCAATTTGTCCAAAATTTCACACTAAAACGAGTGGCAGGAAAAAGGAAAGGTACGCAAAAAAGTATCTTTATGATATGATATTCCAAACCATGGCATAGTCCCCTACTTGAACAAAAAGTGTTGGGTGAAGGATCTTATGGCACATTGGCTGAGGTGTTACCACATATGTAAATCACATTTTTCTTATACATGCAAATATAGGGGTCTGATGTGCACTGACAAGGATGCATTGTCAAGAATAGTTTTCGTAACACAAGGGTGACATATGTTGCTTGTCTTTTTTCTCTAGTGAGAGGTTTGACCTATACAATTGCTTTGTTCTAAGTCCTTCGGGAAGTGATAAATTATCGATCGGTTTCCACTTGGAGGGTCATATCTTTTAGCGGATTGAAGATCCTCCTACTGCATTAGAAACAGGCCAACTTGTCGAAAAAACCCAGCTAGCATCATCAAATAATTTGCCAACAATTGGACTTTAACTTGAGATTTGTCAAATCCCCAACATACTATATAAGGGTGGCTATTCCAATCCACCTACAAGCCTAACCCCAATATTGTTTTGTGCTCTATGTGGCAACAAAAGAAACAACTATGCATTGTTTTTGGAGATGTCACACTGCGAAAGTGTTATAGACATGGTTTCACAATGAATTGTGAGAGGAGAAACACTAATGAGACCCATGTGATGGCATGAGGCCCTACCCATGGTAGGTGAACCTACATAAAGGAAAATGTTATTGCCTAATATTATGTCTTTGGACTTGCTAAATATGATAACGTAAGTGTTAAAGAGACAACCATCTCCCACTCAAAGCTATCCAAATATTCCCTATGGAGGATTTATGTGGTGCCATGGGCTCTACTTCCATGAGTGATAAAATAAAATGTGTTATTGCTTAATATCCAATATTTCATGCATAAAACATGAAATGGACCTAGAGAACCATATTTTCATGCACCGATGAATATTGAAATGGTGAACATATATCACTCATAGGCTTAAGGTTCTCTATTTTGGGCATGTGTGGTGGTTTAACACATCACACATGGCCAATGAGTCCCTAAGGAAATTTTTATGGCCTTAGACTATGATGTTTGACCCTAGACCATGAGCACATTCATTGGCATAGTTATTATTGAAATGGCCATTGTATCATATAGGGCATGTGTGATGTCCTAAGGCTTCAAGTGTGGACCATGAACCTCAAAGGATAATGTTATGTCTTAAGGAATGTTATGTATGCTTAGGGAATTCAATTTTCTAGTTGGGTGTTGATGGCCTCTTTTTATCGAATAGAATTCCAGGTACATGGCCACATGACCTCTGGTATATGATTTTAATCCTAGATAGTATTACATTTTCTTCACAGTTAGGATCCCCTGGTTTGAGATCTGATCCCCATGGGATTCTTCGATGGCACAACAAATAAGGATCAAAGTGGAATCAAGATTTTGGTGACCTCCACTCATTGTTTTAAGGCACACATGGAAACTGGTGAAACGAAACTAATGAAGTTAAATATAGAAGCCCTGACCAGTGTATTTAAATTTTGGTTAAATTTATAATTTTTCCTCCTCGTATTTTATTAGATTGGGTCCAAAGCTTCGTGTTAACAACAAATCCTCATGAACAATACATGTAAAGTTCGAAACCATGCCATTATCATGCATGTTTAACCTAAAGTTATTCCTTGATAGTCTCCAATCATAGGCACTAATGACGATGGTGGAGAGCTCATTCTTCACGTAGTTTGAGTCGGTGGTATGCACTAACATGTGTCTACAGCAAGGAGACATGTTTCTATATCAAGGCAACAGGTGGTGGCACATCTTAAATAATGCAGACGAGTCTTTGCTCTCATATATTGACGATACCCAAAACTTGAGTCCGACTTTCAAAAACATTTTCCCATCTAAGTTAATAAAGAGGATCATCAATTTGGGTAGGAGGTACTTGTTCTTAATTGTCACCTTATTTAACATTGAATAACCAATGTACATCCAAAAGGTTCCATCCTTCTTATTGACTACCAATATGTGTTCTATCCAAGGTGATGCACTTGGTCATATGAACCCTTTGTCTAATAATTATTGTAATTGCATCTTGAATTCACTCACCTCATTAGTTTGCAATATATTCTAGGCCTTATATATGGGCATTTGTGTGTTATGTTATGCTCTCTTTTTTCCATTGTTGTCCATTGGAATCCACTTGAGTCACCCTTCACAAAAAAGGGGAAAACAATGAGAAGAAATGGTGATGGAATGAAAATTACTAACATGTTGAAATTGGCAAGAAATTTTTCATTTTGGGTGTTACAGATCTAAAAATTACCAACATATCCCAATTGTAGTTGAAATTAGATTCATTCTTTAGATATTATGTGATGTCGCAAGGCCTTAATCATCATTCAATAGCAACAGAGGGAATTGTTACATATAGGCTAGATATTCCATATGTAGGTCATATGTAGTAGTCTAGGTTAACATGCATGGACCATCAACCCCATAGCAAATTAATATGGCATTAGGCCCTAAAATTAGTTTATAGGCCATGGTATAAGCCACGAGAACCATCGTCAATGTTACAAATATTGAAATAGCCACAATATCTCGCTTGTAAGGTAAACTAATTATGTGTAGGGACCTACACATGGACCATGAATCATATAGTAAATTTATTAACCATGGACCATTATTTAGGTTATGAGAACCACTATTGGTTTACATAACTTATAAATATTAAACCATGGTTGGTTTATTGGTTTACATAACCATGGACAAACCAACAACAACAATGACATCGACGATGGTGACAATGATGATCATGACGATCTCACATGTAGACTAGAGATTCTTATGTGCTAATCTAGGTTAACATGCATGGACCATCAACCCCATGGAAAATTAATATGGCATTAGACCCTAAATTTAGTTCACATGCCATAATCCAGGCCATGAGAACCATCCTTTGTGTTACAAATATTGAAATGGCCACCATAAATAATGCCACTAATTAGACACTGACCTAACACAACCAACCCATGTAAACGAATCATGCACTTGGCACACTTGATCCATGCAATGAATTCATGCACCTAGGAAGTTTCAACCTATAACCCCCTCACCTCGTACCTAACCTTAACATATAGCCCCAAACCGAATAACATGATAACTTATAAACCACTTAACCACCCCCACAAGTTATGAGAATTGGGATTTTAGGGGGGCTTTTCAAACAACCGCCTCCAAAAGTTCAATTCTCGTGACTTTTAAGGGGGGTTCCAAACAAACTGCCTCCCAAAGTTCAATTCTCATGACTTTTAGGGGGGGGGTTGACAAACTGCCCCCAAAAGTTATGAGAATTGGGCCTTTAGGGGGGGTTTTCAACCAACCGCCGCCAAAAGTTCCATTCTCATGTCTTTTAAGGGGGGTTCCAAAAAAACCGCCTCAAAAAGTTCAATTCTCATGAATTTTAGGGGGGGTTTGGACAAACCATCACCAAAAGTTATGAGAATTGGCATTTTAGGGGGGGATTTTCCAAAAACTGCCCCCAAAAGTCAAATTTCAGGACTTTGGGGGGCAAATTTAAAAAAACCACCCAAAAAAAGTCCAATTTCCATGACTTTTAGGGGGGGTTACCAAGACCCCCGCAAGCCAAAACCGCCCCTAAAGGGCTATTTTGTTGTAGCGTTGCCACTGAGTTTCCAAACTTTGAGTCTTCAAGATTCCATGAAACTTTTAGAGAGGAAATGCCATGCTTGTTGCGGCACTACTCTAATTAAAATCACCTTATTAAGTGGGGACTCAATCTCCCATACTACTTGTTTCCCCAAAAAATTGAAACCAATGAGACTAAAAATTATCCCAGGGTCCCATTTCTTGTATTGCACTCCAACAATTAGGAGTGCTCTCCAACCCATACCATCAGGAAAGAGAACTCTTGGATCCCATTTCCTTGTATGCATTCTTCCAATCATAATAAGTCAAAAATATAGATCATCAAATTACATAATAACATAATAAAAATGTACATCAAGGAGGTTCCTCATCAAAGAATCATGAAAGTTCTTGTACCTCCAATTAAGTAGACCACCATTTTCCAAGTGCATACAAGCATCAAGTGACCAATCAAATCTATTCCAATGACATAGGTGAGTATCCTATTTCCTATAATGATGCTCCAAAAGGATGTAAGATGCATGAAAATAATCAGCCATGTGTACTTTCATCCGAGAAGTGAATGAAGAACCTCCACTAAAATATCAACCAATTAGGGAGCAAAGAAAACAATGAGCCTTCAATGGGCTCATGGAAGTACCATTTGTGCATCCATGGATATGTACATATCATCAAGAAATAATAAAGGATGTACCTGTAGCAAGACTTCCTTGGTAGTTGATTGCAAGAGGAATTCATCATCTAATCAACACTAGGCATAAAATTAATAAGATTTTAATAGTGTTAATTTCATAAATTTTATGTTAACTTAGTACTAACATAGGACTAGAAATTTAGGGTTATGATTTCTTAAAATTAAGTAAATTATATTTTAAATACCAAACTCACCAAAAACACTAATTCCCCATAGCCGACCTATACTTATCTCTGCATCTCATTGCTATATATGCTAGATCTAATGCTCTTCATAACTTGAGAATACGTCCTGAGGATGAATCCTATTATGGATTCAAAACGTCGGTTTACAAATATGAATACTGTGGATTCTCCGATTCCTCCTGCAATAAAGGATGTTGATGCCAATAAAAAATTTCTCCAATCATATATATCTTCACCCAAGTATTGGATGAACTTACTCCAACATCAATTGAACTAAGCAAGGAGCAAGGAAAATCATGAGTCTTAAAGTGACTCAAGCGAACATCATGGGTGCATCCATGTAGATATGTATCATCATAAGGTAAAAAAGGAGTTGCTACAAATGTAAATAATAAGGTGCTCTATTCATGTCATCATCAAAAGGAGAGACAGGAGTTTCATAATCCTCATGTGGCACCATTAGAAAGAAACATTTCACCCAATTTTCATCCCCAATTGATGTGGATGAAAAGGAAGAAAGGGGTGAAGAATTGTGAACCAGCCTTAACTCTTTGCAACTCTTACCCATCAAAATATTTAATTCATCTTCTCCATAATTGGATGTTCCAACTATTGTGAGATCACATGCCACATCCAAGGCACTGCAACTCTCTCCATGAGGAAACTCATAATCCCTCTGAACAAAGACAAGTGCTTGTATTCCTTCTTGTTTGAGTGTATCCTCTTCAAGCACTTGCATATCAACATGTACCTCATGTTCCACCATCACATGAGGTTCCTCCTTTGTAACATAAATTATTTCATCCATTGAATGGCTGTCTGATATGTAGGAGGGTGTAAAGGACCTTTGCAACTTCTTTTGAAGTTTCTCAATATGCACCATATATTTTTGGAGTGTATTTTGGGTGGACTCCAACTCATTTGAGATATTTTCATTCTCTTATGCATACTTCAAGTTTATTCCATGATACAAACCAATAAGCTCAATTAAATAATCTCTATTAAAATAAATTTCAAAAAATTACCTTTGGTATCCAACATTTCCTTCTGGATATTCTCCATGTCTTCAAGGGAATATTTCTCCTCCACACACCAACAAAATTTCGAAACCAATGTATGTGTGTCATGGAGAGTTTTCAAGGCCTCTTGAATCTTCTTTTAATCCATATTAAGGGATCCTTCAAGAAAATGAGGCTCTTGCAAATGAACCTCCTCATCTTCTTCCTTCTTGCTTGGACCAACTTCATGAAGCTCAAGTGGTGATGGGGAAGTTGATTTTGGTTCTTATTCAACTGCTACAAGGTATTCATTTTCATGCTTAATGGAACTTCGGATTGCAGAAACACTTTCAAAAGTTATATCTATGTCACCAACATATAGGTGTGAGCACCCCTCAGTAGGTACTCCTTCATAGTTCAAGCATCCATCAATAGATGCTCTTTGATTCAATTCCAAAGTAGAATGTGTCTCGAAGTGATCTTCAATATTTTCAATGGAGTCTTCTTCATGCTCATGTGATGTGTCTTCATATTTTTCAGACTCACTTGGGAGTGAATTTCGATCCTCTTCAGGTAATGCTTCTTCTACTTCACCACCTTCAAAACTAGGTGGCTCATGGGTCTCCTCATTCTGCTTCTCCTTTTAACTCAAACATATATGAGTTTCTCTCCAAGGTATTTTGCAAGAAGGGCATAGAAATTTCTTCACTAACTCCACAACTTCATTTTTCGGCCTATTTCCAACACCTACTCAACAAAGTCTTCAAAAGGAATGGCCTTTTGTGTATCTCCCTTAAACACATCAAGGTATGCTTGATATTGTTGGGGTAAGGTTTTACATGTTTCTCTCAACATTTGTAATTCATTCATAAAAACATCCTTTGGTGGTTCAACACATACATATTCATCATTCATAGGGTCATAATAATAACCTTCATTCCTTATGAAATTGTAAGAAGTGTTGCATGATGGCACCTTTTCCTTATACCATTCACATTCTTCTTCATATTGCTCACAATCATATTCATGTTGCTCATAAGCATTGTACTCATTGGAATCATCATAATAGTAAGATATGGCTTAAAATTATTATTAAACGTATGATATTAATGCACAGGTGCAAGGACCATGCTTTGATACCACTGTAATGTCCCTTCAAAGGAAAGTCCTTGGATTCACCTTGTTTTGATTCTAGGGTTTTGTTTACAACTGGTTCCAAACACCTCCAAATGATTTTGAATTTGGGGAGGAAGGTCTTGATGTGGAATAGGAAATATTAACACACCTATAATAAATCCAAGCAACTTATATACCCATCCATGGTCTGAAAATTGCATGGGAGGAAGCTTCGGAACACAACTAGTTAATTTGAGAAGTGGAGATCCCCCTAGGTCTTCCATTAGATACTCTTCCAAAAAGTGTATGAACTTAACTAATTATTGGTATGAGAATTGGATATGTTGGAGGACATTATTAAAAATATATGTGCAAAATTATATTTTGTTTTAGGGTCGAATAGGCATCCTAATGAACAACAACTTCTAGAGTCTAGTTTTTTAGGGAAAATCGGTGGGAAAGGAGTCTCGAATTTATTCATAAACCATAGTAACACTTCAGAGGTATGCACACATAATTTGGTCCATCAAAGTAACTTAATATTAATCTCATAAAATTATAAATAACTCATCCAACGCTGATATAAAACAAGTACAATATCATTCCAAAATCACTATGCAAATGCTAAGGGGAAAATGGCTCGAATCTCTTCCTTGAATGTAAATATCACTTGAAATACATAATGTTTCAAGATGTGGCTCTCATGATATGATTATTACATATATATATATCAGATAACATTTCCATGAATTATAAAAAAAAATCGTTCAATAACTATATGCAACAACAAGTGCGCTATGCAAAAGCTATGGGGAAAATGGCTTGAATCTCCTCCTTGAATGTAAATATAACTTGAAGTACATAATGTTTCGAGCTGTCGATAACATGATATAATTATTACAGAGATATATAGAAGCTAACATGTCCATGAATTCGAAATAACATTCCTTCACTAACTATATGCAACAACAAGTGTGCCCTTGCACATTTACATGACATTGAGAGAAAGATAGTAGAATAGGCATAGAGAAGAATGAGAGAAGATGAACTCAAACTAATTTGGGGTATGAACCTTCATAAAAGCATCTCCATAAAGATATTTTGAGAGGTATGAATTCCCTATCCATCCACCAACTAGGATGGGAAGCTTGCACCTTTGAAATTGGTTCTAAGGCAAGAAGGATAAGCATCCGCCTTGCAAGGACAAGCTAAGCTCTCCAATTTTTTCCAAATGAGAAATGATAAAAATATGCTCTCCTTATTTATTATTGTATTTTATTAACCTCCCGAGGCCTCCTTAGCTCGAATTCCCTCCAATAGACTCATCCCAAATCGAATTAGAGAGAGATTCCCATGAATGCCACTAGTCCAACTTTTCCTATCTCTCCTCTTCCATCAATTCGAATGGCGGAATATTGGCTGCCATAACTCCCCTTGTGAACCATCTTGGAGGATATTTGTAGCCCTGACATATCATATATGTCAGATGTCAGCAATCAGGTCTGAACTTTGTCATAAGTTTCATATAATCTTCATCATTGTTGTCATAGGAGTTAGGGAATCTAGCTCCAAGTGTCACAATTCTTCTAAGATGCCTCTTCCTCTTCCATGGGAGTTACTCTTCCACTCCAATTCAACATTAAATGATTCATTACATGAATAATACCTCTTCAACTCCCCCAAGTATGTTACCTTTCATCTTCAACTCGAATTGGTGAGAAAATAATGCCAAGTGTAGTGGAGAATCTTGCCACATGTGGGTCCCACAATCTCTTATGTTCCCTCATGATCCAATGCCACCTTATTTTATTTTTATTATTATTTATTTGAATCATTTAATTTGAATTTGTAACACTAAGGTCATTTTGGGTCTTGTAGCTTCCTTATTCCAACTTTAAATGCTTCCACCCCCAACCTAGGGAACTAGTAATTTTCCTCCATGATAGTTCATTTGGATGGGTATATTACAAACTTTAAATTCGGAATTTTATATTAATGTGACCCACCTTGTCCATTTGGATCTAATTTTACATTATTACTAACTTGGACACCATTCTTGGAAATTATTTGACCCTTAGCATCAATTTGACAAACTATCATGAATATGGCCAAGTGGCTTAGGCCATTGTGACCCAATGAAAAATTGGGGACATGAATGGCACTCTGCATCCCATTCAATGCCTCTATGCCTCAATATGGATCTCATACTATGTGCAGACACTACTTGCTTTGGGTTGGTGTTGACCCCCCTCAACACTACCTCATTTCCACCTTCATCTTGGAACCTCATCATAGGGAATTTGTAGTCTATGGTGTGATTCCCACAAGAATACAACCATTGTACTCCCAAAACCATGTTAGTATCAGCCACATTCAAAACATAAAAGCTATATGTAACAGTGTAATTTCCTATAGTGACTTGCAATTTAGGAATCCATCTAGAAAAATCCATAGAATGATTACCTAGAATGATGACAATCAAGCCTTCGAACCTCTCAATAGGTAGCATTCTTCTTTCAACCAAAGATGAATCATGAAGTTATGTGTTGCTCCTCCATCCACCAACACAGTGACTGATTGCACTTGCACCGCTCCTTTGAATCTAAGAGTGTGAAAGCGATGCATTCCTGACAATACTGCAATTTTTCTCACCTATGAAGGATTCTCTTCTTCAGTAATCTCATAGGCCACTTTTGCATCTAGTGGGGCCTCTTCTTATTCCTCCTCAAGTTTTCTCTTTGAATATACTTCAATATAGTATGATTTTCCCTTAGCACACGTGTGTCTTGGAACCCATGGTTCCTAACAGGTAAAACATAGCTTCCTTCTTCTCAATTCATCTCTACCTTTGGAGAAATTTTCCTTCCTGAAATTTCTGGAAGGAATCCTTGTTGGCATGGGGTTAGAGCCCAGGAAATACAGGGATGGCATCGATGAAGGGGTCATCGACAAAGGAAAAGGACCATTTGCGAAGGATAAGGAGCTGACGGAAGCAAAAAATTATGTCCGAGTTAGTTAGAATGGGTCGTTTGGACCATTTTGTAACGACCGTAGGTGTCTATAAATAGAAGCACAATTGTAAGCCTAAGTTTAGGATAATTATAAGAGGAGGATGATCATAGAGAGACCAGTCGATCAAGTCTAATGTGTTTTTTCTACCTTTGGAAGTTTTTCTCTATGTATATGGATTCATATTGAGTCGCTCGGAATTGTTGCTGCGAAGTTATTCCCTCAGTCATTGAGATGAGTTAATGAATGAAGATGTTTGGTTATGTCTCAACTCTGTGTTTCCTATTTTTTCGTTGTGTTATGAATTATGAATGATATATTAATGAGAATGATGCGATCTATCTTATGTATCTAAGGTTTTCACCCTAGCTTGTGCAAATGAGTACCTACTAAGGTGAAGGGACTCCTTAGTAGCAGTTCAATAAAACAGTAAAATATGACAGTAAAGCAAAGTAAACTTAACCTAACATGTGCATCAACAAGAAATAAAAAGACAGTAATATGATAAGAATTTTCTTTTGTATTAAACAATGGGAACCAAGTTACATTTACCTCAAGTGTTGAGGTTGGTGAATCTCTTGCAGTAGTCCAGGAGGGTTGCTTCCAAGCTCCAATGGGTTCTTTCTCCTTCTCCAAAGTGTTTTGGATATGGGCCAAAGAGGCACTCAAATGTGAAATTAGCTTAAATGGAGAGCTAGGGTTTCAGGAGTGATTTTGGCAGCATGGGGATAGGAGAGATTGTGGATGTGAAATGGGGAGCCTCCATCACCTATTTATAGGTTTTTAGTGGTGGAGTATTGACCCATGGTTTCTGGTACCATATGGTTTAGGTCAATTGTATAGGGTTTTTGCTTCCTGTTTTCCCTCTTTTTCCTCTTTTTTAATATTTTTTATTCCTTTTTATCTGATTTTTGGGAATTTAGGGCCCTTTTGGAGGGTTTTTGTTATTTTTGGAGGAATTTTTATTTTTTTGGGGGGAAAGGGGGTTTTTTGGCCTTTTGGTGGCTTTTTAATGGTTTTTTAAGGTTTTGGAGGCAAATATGGTAGGAAATATGGACAAATGAGTCTTGTAATGAGGGAGATGAGATGGTGAGCACTTTTTGGGTGTTAACAGATTGCCCCCTGATGTGTGAGGGAAGGAGCTCATCGTATGGATGATAGACATCGTAGGTCTTTTATGGTTTTCCTGGGATGTGGAGAAGAGAAGAAACGAACTAGAGCCCAGAACAGCGATCCCGAACAAACTGCAAAAAATGAAAATACATGACCTCAATAATGAATGAGGAATAATCTCAATATATGGACGAGGCGGGCATACCCATGCTCGCATCAAGATACATAAAAATAACAATGAGGCCCAAAAATGGGGACCTGAAAGATACATGGAGAACCACTATGTACATCATAAGGGTCCAGAGGGGACACAAATCTGGGACATACTGTTGGGATGACCATGTCTGAGCTGAAGAACTGATACACCGAAATATCAATAGTGGTGCTAAGTATGGTACCAGAGGAACCGATGAACTGTAGGATTATAGTGACGGGAAGTCACACCCTCAATGGTATACTGAACTGGAGATGAACTGGGTACTTGAGGAAGCATCTAAGTGAGTGGCTTCCGAATACAATTGCCAACGCAACCCGAATATCCATGGGAACATATAACTGGGTGTTCCAAGGTGACTACCCAATGTGCTAGAGTCGGGGGAAGTCCAGGGTCTTCGTCCAATAACTAAAGGGATATATACCCTACATGAATCTCAACGATGCGATCAAGGTGTTGAAGTCGAGCATGTGAGAAACAACCATTCGAAGAGGAATTGATGACTCCTCTCAAAATGGTCTGTAGGCACTCACCACAGATGGTGATGAGTCCAAGGCACAGGGACCTCTGGGTCTATCCTCTGGAATAGATGGGCAGTCGTCGACAGAGGGAGACCTGCAACTAGAAAGGCAATGATGTTTCCTTTATAGGAGCACGAGGTGAATAACCGAAGTGTGAGAGTACTGATGGTATGACTGACATACTGTGGGGGTGGGGAATAACTGGGAAAGTAGAGTGGGTGGACTCAAACTTCCTTTGTTCAGAGTATGATGGCAGGGATGATCGGGCAGCATATGAAACTGATTGGTGGGAAAGGGATCGTAGCTTTAATAGATCAAGGATGGTGACTGGGATGAGTGATACTCAAGTTGGTGTAAGATGGAAGGAGACTGCAAAATACTCTGAACAAAGGAGACCTTATTGGGGGTGCTCCTAAGAGGATTGATCATAGTGTCGAGGGGCACTGGTGGGGGCTTCTTCATGGTTTAAGGAGCTGGAAGAAGTGTGCTCAAAATGGTACTGTCGTGTGGATTTGTACAAGCCCAGGACAGTTCATGTCCATGATTGCTTTCAATTTTAAGGAGTCTGAAAGCGATAAGAAGACTCTAAAATAATTGAATGGTACCATCATGTGGATTGGTACGAGCCTAGGACGGTGCATGCTCGTGGTTGCTTTCAATTTTAGAGAGTCTGAAAGAAATCAGAAGACTCCACGGGGGTTCTTTTTCGTGTGTTAGTCTCCAAGGCCCGAAAAAACATAAAATGATGTAATGAAGAACTCTTCTAGCCGGTGTGACTAGAGTATTCATTTTTCATAATTAGTCTACCAGGTCCGGAAAAGGGTTAAACTTATACCAGATAGACACCCTTTCAGGTAATTTAACGAGCATGAGAGGAAGCAAGATTGATTGTCAATCTTTTCATTCTTTTAGGAGTTAGAAAAGAGCTTAACAGAAACTCCCTAAGTGCCTTTTTCATAAAGGATTTGTCCGGCCCGAAAAAGGGATAAAATTATACCGAACAAAAGGAATGGCCAAGCAAGGAGAGAGTGTTCAATCAAGGTACATTGACGAGAACTAAGAACGAGGGTGGGGGGAACACTGGTGGGCCTCCTTGCGGGATGATGAATGGTGGAAAAGTAACTAAATAATTGTTGTATGAATGGAGTGAATGGCTCATGTAAAAATGTGTAACAATTTGATAGCGGTCGATGTGGCACGCAAATTGAGGAAGCAAGGTGTCGGGACACCATGCTGAAATTGTTCCTGGTGAGAGTGAGAAATGATCTCAAGCATCATCACGAGCATGGAAAACTGAATTCGGCGATATACAAAGTGTCAAAAATGGATAACAGCCGAGGTGGCACGCAGATCGAGATGACGAGGGGCTGGTAAAAAATACCCAAAAAATCGGGGGGTGAGAGCAAGAAATGATCTCAAGCATCATCACGAGCGTGGAAAAATGAATCCGATGACATAAAGCATATCAAAAATGGGCTACGGCCGATGTGGCATGCAAATCGAGGCGACAAGAGGTGTCTAGAAAAAAATGCTCAAAAACGGTTAGGAAAAAATAAGAAAACGAGTCGACCATCATGACAGTTTCATCGTGCTGAGTTCAGTGGTGGAAATGGTTCAAAGAATGGACTCTGTATGGATCCAGAATGGATGAAACAAGAAAAATTCAATGAGCTATAAATAGTAAGTGGACCCAACATGAAAAGTGTCAGTTGGACTGTTGACTTTGACAGGAGATCATTGTGGACCAGATTTTAGGTGGTGTGTCTGGACGATCCAACCGGTCGATTTCAGATCCGTGAGTTGTAGGTATTCCGTTAAACTCATACCTTTAAATTTTTGCTGGGTTCGGGGGGGTGGTGGGTCCCTAGGGGTGTTTGTACGGTCCACGAGGGCATGGATCGCGGGTGTCCGGTGTGGAATCATGATCTTGGATCGCGAGTTCTGAGGCTGAATACGCGATCCTGTATTGCGACTTCAGCCTCTACAGTCGCGGTCTGAGATCTCGACTCGGGTCGGGAAATCCGCGATTCACAACCGTGATTGTAGCCCTGATAGCTGTTATCTGCGATCGTGACTTAGATCCCAAGAGCCGCAATCTGAGATCGCAGCATGGGGCCCTAAAGCCGTGATCTGGATCGTGCTTTAGGGTTATACCGGCGGGGAAAATGGTTACTTATTTGATGATGGTCTAATGAGTTTTCATTGTGTGATTGGCAGGATGTCGATTGTGCTATGGCGGGAGTGGGAGATCCCTGCTGACATAATGGATTTCATCCAGGAGGATCGGCATGTTCAGTCGACCTTGGGGTTGTGCGGGCTTCTAAGTTCGCATAGGTACCGATGATGCGTTCAGCGGGACTATTGCTGAACAGGTTGGTAGGGTTTTGGGACCCAGAGATATAGAATTTCATGGTGCAGGGGGAGAGGTTGGATCTCACCGTGGCGGATGTATACTTCTTGATGTGACTGCCCTATTTGGGTAGGGTGGATGATACGCAGCCACGGGTGTCCACGGATGTGGACATATAGGAGATGTTGGAGCACTATTGTGTCCCAGAGGCTGAAGTGCAAAGGAATGCACTTCGTATTAGTGACCTGCAGGAGCAAGTAGTGTGAGCGATTGCGTCGTGTGTGATTTGGGGTTGGGTTCTTAGGCGCGCGAACGAGTGTTGGGGGGCCAGATGCAGTTAGTGGAGCGAGTGCTGGATGGCACATAATTTTCCTGGGGCCAGGTGTTCCTTACCTGTGTTCAGCGGGAGCTAAGCAAGGTGAAGGTGGTTGGAAAGGGGTTTTTCTATGGATCCTTTCTTTGTTCCTTCTTTATGAAGTGGGTACCGACACTGCAGCCGCGAGTGCCGATTAGGGAAGGAGGGCTGAGGGAGCCACACATGGTGCGATGGGGACAGATGATACGCCAATGGGGTGGCGGAGAGGTCGGGGGATACTTCACAGGGGAGCTCTATCTTCAGTGGTTACAAATTCCACTGAATTTGGACGACTATCCATACAGGGATATGGATTACACACGAGATCCGGAGGCACCACGACCTCCAGGGCAGGCATGGGGGCCAGATGGTATGTATCTACCTGTTTGATTGTTTTATGTCAGATTTTGTGTATGTTAGGGTTGATAGATGTATATGTTGGTACTAACTATGTACGTTCTCGGATGTGATGCAGATGTTAGACCGAGGCCGCCACAGGGACACGTAGACCGCAGGGGACATATGGTTGTACCAGTCTAGCCAGACCGAGGAGAGGTGCGTCAATGGGACAATAAGGGAACTTTGAGGTCCCTACGGGTTCTCCTAGATCGTCTACCGGTGGGGGTTACTGATGAGGGGTGGGGGGACCTGGATCAGGATGTGATCGAGGCCTGCCTCGAGGCTCCACGGGACTTTCGATCGACTGCGATTTGGGTGGCCGTATTGGCGGAGAGGAGTAGGGAACATGATCCCTCAGGGGATGAGGAGCTTCCAGAGGAGGAGCGGGGTGAGGAGTCAGAGGTAGCTGATACAGGCAGTGATGGAGGTTACGACTCTCTCTAGGGAGTATGGAGGACTCCCCCTTATGTGTATGGACACTCAGGGTTTTTTGTAGCTACGACATGTATGTGATGAGGCTTTGTGATGTATATATATTTTTTGTACAGCTGATTGTTGAGGTACTCAGGACATGTGTATAACATTGATGTTTATTTATATAGATATGCACATGGATGCATTTTTTGCGGTTATGATTATTGTACGCACGTGGATGTGCTTGCGGTATCTTGTACGTGTGTATTGCATGTGGATGCAAGTGGTGTATGATGATAGGCACACGGATTCCCCCTGTTTATTTTGTATTATATATTGCACATGGATGCAAATAATATTTGATGATAGGCACGTGGATGCCCCTTGTTGTAAATGCAATCTTTTTAGGATTTTTATTTGTTTTTTGATGTGATGATTATGCATGATGGATGATGTTACATGGTGTGATTGATATGCCAGTCTAGGAAGTTGTTAGCCATTTGATCTGTGACACTATTTTGAGCTCTTGGGACATGGGTGAATGTTATGGATTCAAACTGTCGGCTTAGCTGTTTTGTGCGCAAAAACTTGTGAAAGAGGTAGGGGTCGCGCACCTGGTAGTAGTTGTTGAGCTAGGAGACAAGTAGCTGGGAGTCAAGGAACACATGAAGGTGACATATGCTCATATGAAGGGAAGCAGTTAGGAGACCGGTTATAGCATCATACTCCGCCTGGTTATTGGTAGAAACACCTATGCACATTCTGTCAAGGTGGATTAACTCATGTGAGGGGGAATATAAGACCTAGGATGCAGAGGCCAAGTTTGGAGACCAGCGGCTTGCTCCATTGACGAAGCCAATGTAATAAGGTGGAATATGGTCCATCTATGGTCATGCAAAAAAGGACAAGTGTAAGGTTGCGGTAAAAAAGTGAAAAACAAAAAGAAAGCAAACTGTACAATATGGACCAATGGGGCTGTAGGTTTGTTTAAGGATAAAAGCATTTAAGATACAACCCATTACGGGGGTTGTGCAAAGGGTGTCCTTTAGATTCAGTTAAAATATATGCCCCATGTCCGAGGCAGGTATGCACGATGTAAGGGCATTGCCACATGGATTCACACTTCCCTTTACCGGTCTTGTCATGGACTTGGTCGTAGGAAAGGACTAGGTCTCCTTCACGGAAAGTTCGTGGGTGGACATGTTTTTCATAACCAGCCTTGGAGCAGTTCTTGGAAGCTTCAATAGTTTGGAGGGTGGCGCGATAGTCTTCGTTAGCTTGTTCCAATGATAGCAGACATTGTTCGAGTGGGGAGGTGTCTGGGAGAAGCTAAATGGTGATGTGTAAGGCAGCTATCTGACACTCAATGGGGAGGACAAATTCGACACCGTGAACTAAATGAAACGGGGTAAAACCAGTGGCGGTCTTAGTTGATGTATGGTAAGCCCATAATGTAGGGGAAAGCATGTGATTCCAATTAGACTTATGCCGGTCAACAGTGCGTTGGAGGATGGTTTTTAAAATTTTGTTAATGGCCTCAACTTGGTCGTTCCCTTGGGGGTAGTAAGCAGAGGAATACTGATGTTCGAACTTCAGAAGATTGGACAACTTGCACCAAATGGCATCTTCAAAATGTCAACCATGGTCTGAGACCATCTATTTGGGGACCCCGAATCATGTGATAACATGGTAAAAAAGGAAACGAGCAACGGTGTTAGCTTTACAATTGAAGGTGGGCATGGCTTCAACCCATTTTGTGAAGTAGTCGACTGCGACAATGATGTACTTATGGCCGTTTGCGGATGAGCGTTTACATTCCATGAAGTCGATGGCCCATTTGTAGAAGGGACCAATGGTGACGACTGGGTGTAGCGGGGCAGGTGGTGTCCAAGCCTTAGGAGCAAAAATTTGGCAACTATGGCAATGTTTGACCGCTGTGATTGTTATAGCTTTAAATGACACCTCTCTATCCATGGCAACACTTGCTTCCCTTGGTCGCATGTCGACACTTCTTGAGATCAAGTTCAGTCACACAACAGGACATTTGTGGATGGAGGATTCATTTGGGACACTAAAATTGGTTGAAATTACCTCATTCTTGACCCATTTGATGTATATGACCCTTAGGAACATTTTTCCACACCAAACCATCTCCTGAAAATGAGCAGAAAAGCCTGTTTTTGGCCATTTTTCAACATGAGCGCTGGTACACAGGCATGATAGTAGCGTGTGTACCCTACTTTGGTTCATTAAAGTAGCGCTCAACTCCATATGTATGCTACTTTGTCTACTGTAGAGTAGAGTACACCCCTGTTTTGGTCAAAATTTCAAAATTTTGGGAAGTTAAGTTGGTTGGGGAACCTCCTACTTGGTTATAACTTCTTTTCCTCTCCTTCACTGATTATATAAGGAGGGTAGAAGGGCCATGTGAGAGGACTAAGCCCAATTACAAAGTTATGCTGGAGGAATGGAGACCCTCATCCCCCTCTCTTGTGCTTTAGTTTTGGTAAACCCTAGCACAGTTGATTAGAGGCTGGAATCCTTGGAGAACAGAAGCAGGAGACCTTGAATCTAGGTTTCATGAAGTGCCAAGCTTGAAAGAAGGTATAACTGTATGTACCTGCTTTCATTCATTAATAAATATCAGATGTTCTTCCCTTTCCAAATATGACCTATTCTTGTGTGCCTTAGATTTTATTACAGTTTGTTTATAATCTAATGTCTTCTTCTATTACGAATATCAGTCTTATATATGTAGTCAAATGTGTTTGAGAAAGGTATTAAGTTGTTTTGCAAGTTTGGGCATTGCGACACTGGATAAGCATTGAAGAGCGAGGGAGGCGAAGCTAGGATCAACCTTCCGAATAAGGTTCCTACATCTCTAAACCCTAATCTCTTCATTTATTTGTTGTACTTGTAGAATGCTTGTAATTCTATATTTATCACCGTAAGTTGGTAGTTTCTCCCCTGAACTATAGGTGCATTTTCCCCACAACAGAATGGCGACTCCGCTGGGGAAAGCCTAACTGCTTAGGGGTATCCAAGGTCATTTCTTCTGTCTTGTTTGATGGTATTTGTTCATTTTCATGATTAGAATCAGTTAGTAGGCTCTGTTTGACCCTGCTGGGCTTTTACAAACCCTTCCCGACCCTTACAAACCCTTGTGGACCCAGGTGTGGGGGGTTTTAACCCCATTTTTTCAATTTTTTCAACCTGTACACTACTGTTGTGCAGTACAGTAGCACCCTGGGCACTAGTTTCCTTCATACACAGTAGCGCTCAAAATATGGGTTTAAATTTTTGATTTTTTTGGGTTGTGGACCCAAATCTGGGGGTTCTAGCTGCATTTTTGTGTTCCTTGATGACCCTAGGTCTGTGTTAAACCCCTGTAAGTGGTATCCCATCCTTGTACTAATCCTACATTCATGATTTGAACCTCTTTTGATCAATTCAGGCTTGTTTGGAAAGTTTTGGGGCTTGTTGACCCAAGTTGGGGGGTTGTGGACCCGTTTGGTGTTTTGTACCCTAGATTGAGTCTGACTGAACCTGCTTGCCCCATTTCCACTAGATTTGAAACCTTTTGAGTCTTCTTGACCCTGTTTGTATCTATTTGAGTGAAATTTCTCTTTTAGATTGGTTTTTTATCCTCCCTTATGCTTTTAATTTTTCGTTTGTAGTGAAAGCTCAAGTGTTTTGGCTGTTGTTCAAGACCTTGTTTGCATTGTTCATGTGCAGAACTGACTTTACCAAACCATACTTCTTCATAGGGAATTTGCTTCGTTTGGTTCTAAAAGTATTTTTTGTACTCTTTTCCCAATGTTTGGCATGCTTACATCAATAAGAATTTGAAAGTTATATTTGGTAGCTTTTACTATTTCAATAAAGAGAGCCTGAAAGTTCTTTGATTTTGTTTTGATAGTAGGGTAGTTTCAGTTTTGTTTCCTACCTTTGAAAAGCATAAAGAATTTTGATTTATCTTCTGAATAGAGTACCTTGCAAGTGGCTTAAAATATTTTAGAGTGCTTTGCATCAAAAAGAACAAGTTTTCTTTTGCATACCTATTTGTTTGAGTAGCTGCATTCTTAGGTTTTGAGTTTAGACTTTATGTTTGCCTTTTTTGCCTTCGAAAGATTAAAAATTTCATTTGCATATGCATTCTAGATCAGAATTTTAAGACTTGCATTGAAAAGAAAAGATTTGTTTGGTGGTAAATATTTCATTTGCAGTACTCTATCTCTATTATAACCACTCTCACACACCCACCACCTTTTTGAGTAAGCAAGTACCCTTTAAAATGAACCCTAATAAAATGTACTAGTAAGATTTTCTTTTCTAGGTTACACTACACCAACTAGTCTTGGTTAGAATCTTGGGTTTAAAACACCTTAAACCACCCAAGATCACACATTACACAAAAATCGTAGTTCGACTATCACAGGTAAACCCACTTTAATCAAAGCTTGCCTGGGATCTATGCAGTAGGTCTTGTGAGATCAGATTGTTGGGAATACTCCTTTTACTTTCTGTTTCGAGCATATACCAGGATTGGATCGTGTTTGGGGACTCTTTTGAGTTTCAGGCTCAGTTACCCTGCCCACGCCTTCTGATTTGACCAGTGACTCTTCCCCCAGGAGTTTTTGGTGTTGTGGTATCCTTAGTATCTGACCATAGGTTCATACACAGGTGACAATGGAGGGTATATTTGTTGTACCTTGGACAAACATGGGAGGAAATCCCTTGCAGGTCTTTGGGAGGGTTGTTGGGTGATTCCAGCGCTTGCACCCTTAGTCATTGTATTGTGGACCCCGGGTAACTGTTCTTCATCCCTCATTGACCTGTTCTGGGCCCTCATCATCCCATACTCTTCTCCGGAAGGCATCTATTTTCCTGGTTTGATTTACCTAGGACCTTTTTTAGTGGTGTGCTCTTTGTGCTACTTGTTTTAGTTTTCCTTAGAGAACTTCTTGTTCATTTGAGCAGGAAACTATGTCTAGCATTCCGGCGAGTGCCAATCAAGATACCCCTGTTCCGGGGGATCCTTGTGTTGTTCCATTCATTGGAAACATTGGTGCTCCCTTAATGGCTACTCTGAATCTTCCTGGATTCACTATTGGGTTGTCGGTTTGGTTGTTTTCCACTCCAAATGCCTTGCATGCTCCTGACGCTTATTTTGTGAGCACCTCAAATCAAGAGCATCAGAACCCTGTGCCTCCCTTGCCAGTAACATCTTCTCCTCCTCCTTCTACCTCATGTGGAGAAAGTAGCAATACTAGTAACCAGGAGTCTAAAAGGAATAGACGAAGGAAGAATGGGAAGAAGATGCCAAAACAAGGGGGTAGCAACCCAGCCTCTGTAATTCATGCTGGGGGCAAGCACTCAGCCTCTGCAAATCATGCAGGGGGCACCTACCCAGCCTCTGGAGGTCATGCTGGGAGAAAAATTTTAGTCACTGAAAATTATACTGAAAGTTTGTCTTCAACCACTGTCAGTCATGTTGAGGACACGTCATTGATCACTGCTAGTCATATTAATGACAAGTCACCAGTTCCTGTGAGTCATACTGGAGACACCAAATCAGCCACCGTAATTCATGCTGAGGGAGTTGACATTGTCGACAAACCAAACAAACAGAAGCTTAAGTTCCCTTGTAAGTTATGCGAGGGAGATCACCTTACTTACTTGTTCCCTGTACTTCCAGAAGTGCAAAAGTGTGGTCCTTAGTTCAAAAGTCTGATGCTTCTGAGCAACCAGCCTCTGTGAGTCATGCTGGGGGCAAGCCGTCAGCCAATGATAGTCATGTTGAGAGTACTGACATTGTAAAGGAGTCTAAACCTATAGGACGGAAACCAAAGTTCCCTTGTAAACTTTGTAAGGGAGATCACCTTACTCACCGATGCCCTACCATTCCAGAGGCACGAAGAGTGTGATCCATGTCTGAAGGAACCTCTGTTCCTAAGTTTTCTATAGATTCCCTGCAGCCAGATCAACCTTTGGTTGATAAAGTGGTTGAACCAATGCAATCTTTGGTCGACCCCACTCTTCCATCGGAGAGTGAAGTGATCGAATCGATGTAATCTTCAATCGATCCCATCAGTCCTTTGGAGATTGATGCACCTACTGCTGAAGTCTTATGCATTACTAGTTTGGATATTCCTGAAAAAGGGGGCACTTCATCTGTGCCATGTGAACCTCTACCAAGCCTTAGGATTGTTTCCTTTGATTGGAATAGTCTAGCCGAGCCTCGTCTTCCTTCTTCAACACCTTTCCAGATAAAGGTTGATATCGGGAACCATATGGTTGATCGATGCATTTTTTATAAAGGTGCTTCTGTTAGTATCTTATCCACTTATGCTTGGAGAGATTTGGGTTTCCCTAATGTTATTCCAGCTGCTAATTGGTCGTTGACCTTTGATAGAATACCTAGTGAACCGATCGCATTCCTCCATCAAGCACCTGTTACTTTGGGTGGAAAAATAGTCTTAGTTGATTTTATGGTTTTAAAGGACCCTGTGGATTTTGATATGACCCTCGGGTGTGATAACGTTTATGATATGCATGTTGTGGTGTCTACTCTCTTTCGTGTGATGCATTTCCCTCATAACAAAAGCATCGTCACAATCGACCAGCTTGCATTCATTGATCCTCCTTATTACCCAATTGTAGACCAGTCAGATCCCTCGTGATTAGGCACTAGCATGTCACATGGGACTTATGTGGCATATTGTTCCTTGAGTTCAACTGCTACTGAGAAGAAGTATCTGAGTTCATGCTTACCTTCTCGGGACTTGGTCCTGTTGGCGGATATTTCTACCCTATAGTCAGGAAACTAAACTATCAACTTGGTTGGGGTGACAGGTAAGTGCATTAATGTTATTACAGAGGCATTTACAAAAGAAATAGGTTGTAGATTTAGAGAACACACCTTTTTACCAGAGTCTGATCCTAGCCTTGACTCGATCCCGTGTCCAGTTTCCAAATCTACTTTTCCTTCAGCAAACCTGCAACAACAACACCTTCCTCAAACATTTTGGGCAACATATAAAGCATGAAATAAACGAAAACTATGTTTAATATTCAGCATTGACCAAAATAAATCCAACTTAAAATGCCATTTCATAACACATTCAGGTTGGAACAAGGAAACACTTCAACCTTTATTTGTCAAAATTGGAATGCAGTACAAATATACCTGATAATGAAGCAGGCTCCTGCAACTAGATTCTGGGGCTCTGGCTCTGCTCTGGTTTGAATGTCTTCTGTAACAACTTCTCCAATGTCCTAAAGTTTCTCCATTAACTCATCCTCTAGCTTTTTTAGCAATCATTTGTTGTTGTAACCTTGCTCCTTTAACCTTCTTGGTATTTATAGGTTCAAAGAAGCAGTTCAGGTCGAGATGTAGTTATGGAGGAAGTTGGGGGAGTTAAGAAACTGCCATCAACTAATCCTCCTCGATGAATTAATATATTTTTTAATCATATTTTAAGATATACGCGACTATTACTCAGTGGAGTAGCGTATAGGGCGCTACTCTATTGTTTAACAACTAGCGCTCATTCAGTTTTAAATGTCGAGCGCTACTTTGATAAGAAGGAGTAGCATATATATTGATATGGGCGCCACTATTATACACAGGAGTCGCGTATGGGTGCTATTATATTTAAGTGGAGTAGCGCTCATACCTCAAAATGATATTTTGTATGCTTTCCAGTATTTTCAGGAAATAGGATGAGTTGTCATATGGTCCAAGGTCAACATGCTCCTCCATCCAAGTTGTCCTTTTGTGTGATCAGCAGCTCAGGGTGATCACGGACGGAGAGGTGCAATTTTGACCTATAACAGATGCCCCCTAATGTGTGAGGTCAGAGGGAAACGATGACCGAAATACATTATAATCCAAAGCCAGAGGAGAAGCACAGAACCGCAGAACAAGTCGCAAGAAACCTACAACAAAGATCAAGGTCATCGAGGAATTACATTGTTGACATCTTATAGATGTGTAGTGTGATACAACATGATCTCCGATACATAACAAGGAGATGTATATAAAAGCATGGCCACTTGAAATACAAGCGTGGATCCATGTCAAACTGAGAGATCATAGCCATAACAACACACTGGATCTATGTCTCATGGAGAGCCGTATATAAGTGAGGCTCAGTCTTGCGCAACTTGGGTGATAACAAAATGAGGTTATGTCATCAAAATCCCAAGGTCTTCATCCCACAACAACCCTAGGTACAAACCCGAACCATGTGAATAGATGAGCTGACAGTCGAACATGGAGGGCATCGTCTGATTACCGGTCATTGATGTATACCGTTAACAAACGCGAGGACTTCCACCTATAATGATGATGGGGTCCAAGGTACCAAGTACGATTCACCAAATGTGAATATATGGACTTGGAGTCAAACACTTGGGAATCCTGTCGAAGAAGAGACATTGATGTATTCTCATCATTCAACAGCGAGGAAAATTGCCACTGGTGACTGCAATCTCCAAGGTACTAACCGAAACTCTAAACTTCAATCCCAGAATAATGATTTGATGTCGATGGGAAGAAGTCCGTTGGAAGGGAGGCCTTAAGGCATCCTCCATCATCCAACTCGAGGAACACTCAACTGGTAAGAGCTGATATGGAATAATATGCGACAATACTGACACTAGGAAGGCCGACACATGAGGTCAAGGTAAACTGCAGAATGGCCGACACAGGGTATATCCTTGAAAAGTGAGCACAACACAAAGTGACTTAGGCAGTGTCTGACATAATGGGGTAAATAAGTCTGAAATGTAAGAGACATTAACAGACCCTCCATATGGTTGGAAGAATAACCAACCGGGGGAGTAAATAACTCGGAGGAAAGGTTCACCCTGAGGCCAAAAACTAAACCCAACCGACAAGATAGACTCAAGTAGGTGCTGTGTTCAAGGATAGGACTTGACTGAAACTGCCTTCGACAATGAAGATATGATATGTTTTCCCGTTCCTTATTCTTTTTAGATAAAAGAATACCCTTCTTGTGGATTTAATGAGTCCAAGAAAGAATGAAAACTCAATAGGTCCAACCATGTAAATAGTTTAACGAACCCATGGGAGGAAGACTCAGTACCTTCTTCATAATTTAAAGAGTTCGAAGAAGAGATAGAAGATTACTCTATATGTACTGATCTCTGGATTTTAGTATCGAGCCGAGATCTGTTCTTGCTCGCCGGTGTTTTCAATTTTAAGGAGTCTGAAAAACTTAAACAATAACTCCATATATCTGCTCGTGGATTTTAGTATCGAGCCCAAGCAGATTAATGCTCGCCGGTGTTTTCCTGTTTATAGAGTCTGAAAAACTTAAACAATCCTCTTTTCACCTATTCGTGGATTTTATATCGAGCCCGGATTGGTCTGTGCTCGGCGATGTTTTCTTATTTATAGAGTTGAAAAACTTAAACAGTCGTCTACTTACCCTCTCGTGGATTTCACATCGAGTCCGAGTAGGTGAATGCTCGCTTGGTATTTTCATATTTAGAGAGTCTGAAAACCCTAAAGAGAGACTCCAGGAGGTCCTTTTTCGTATAGTTAGTCTCCTCCCCCGAAAAAGTATAAAACAATGAAAGGAGAACTCTTCTAGCGCATACAGGAGTATACCTAGAGTATACCTTTTCCGTAGTTAATCCACTGAGGCCCGGAAAAGGGGTAATTCTATACCTAAGTGGATGAGCCTTCGAATACTTTAACGAGCTCGAAGAGGACAAGTCTGCTCGGCAATCTTGTTTAGGTTTAAATATTCCAAACAAGAGCTTAAAATGACTTAAGGGTCAGCTTCTGGGATCGTAGCTTCATGTCCTGCCAAAACTAGGTCTTCAACAAAATATTAGTCGATGTCGCAAAAATCTTAAATGATATATGAATTTGGAATGTTTAGCTAACTGACAAGGTTTATCATTAAGAAATTTGAGCTTAGGAGACGAATCCGACAACAATTGAGTGAAAATTGAACTTGGATCAGTGTTATACCTTATTTTGTGTTTCAATTGATTAATTAGGGTTTTTGAAAGTTTTTGAAACTATGGAAAATTAAAAATTATGGGTAAAAATCAAAATCCAATTTTATATATAATTTCATTGTTAAAAAATCAATTTTCATTTTGTGTTGTAGGGCAAACATTGGGCACCATTTTGCGAATTTCAAATCTCCCCCGTGATCAAATGGAGCATCCAATCACCAAACTTCTTCCACCAAGTAAGTAGAAATCAACCAATCTTGCATCTCAATGGTTTATTTTTAAAATTTTGAGGAAAAATGGCCCGAAACGCGATGCTCATAAGGTTTTATGCGCGGGCGCTACTGTGTATACACAAGAGTAGCGTACAAGCCCAATGGGCGCTACTTTGCTCAAACAGAGTAGCGCCTACACGCTACTATGTAGTATACACAGTAGCGTACATACTTGCAAAGCCATTTTAAAGCGCCGAGACTCAAAATTTTTGGGGTTTTTGTGCAGGATGGTCTTACAATGGAGGGAAAGGGAGCATGAAGACATGGATAGACTAGCCATGCAAGACCCGGCTACCCTCCATGCGCTCCGTAGATGCGGCTTGTTGAAATTTTATCGAACCATAAACATGCGGGCACTAAACAAGCTGTTTCGGAGATTGATTCAGTATTGGGATGTCGATACTAATACCTTCATCATCCGGGGGCAAACTCTTGAGCTTACCGTTGAGGATATATACTTTATTACCGGTCTCTCAAGGAGAGGAGACATAATCAATCTAAAAGGGACATCTCGTTTGGGTGCACGATCAGTGCAAGAATATGTAAATACATACTGTGTTGCCGGAGCAGAAAAATCGGGAAGCCAAATCCTGATTTCAACTATTGATGGTCTCCCGCTGAAAGTGATAGTGAGCATGATCAACTGGGTATCCGGTAGTGCATCACAACACTTAGCTTCTAGGCATTCAATGCATATTGGTGTACAGTGCTTGCATGGACATGTTTATGATTGGAGTACTAGCTTGTTGGCAAACATGAAGTATCAATTGACAAGTTGCAAATCCGGCACAATGAAGAATTTTGGGTACGGGAGTATCTTGTGTACTTTCTTCTTCGAGAGGATGCCTGCTATTAGCTTGGGGATGCCTCTACCACAGGTTAACCCCCGTGAGCCCAGACTAGGCCGTTGGGGTGACATTTTTCTCCGCCAGGGTGGTGGGGAGAGTCATTATTGTTACCACACTGATGACTTCTGGGGGTGGTGGGAGAGGCAGGTTCCCGCTTTTGAGTAGTTTCCCTATGCTGGATTGGATTTCCGTCACGATCCAGAGCTGGTGCTTCCGCCAGGTGGAGGCTGGGGAGATATTGGTATGTTTACTTTTGAGAATTTATTTAATTTTTTCAAACTTTTCAAGTATTTGATTTTTATGAATGAGTTTGGAGTTCTAATCAAGTGTCAAATGCAGATGTTGGACCTGTTCGTCCCGAGGGCCATCCTACCATCTATGTGAGGCCAGCTGATATCACCGCAACCGAAGCTATGTTGGGAACCTTGGAGAGAAAAATGAGTTGGTTGACTCATGAGATTCCTGCATGCCGCATGGACCAGATACCAGTTGACATGCAGGAAGATGTTGTTGGGGTGCCCCCAGCATGGCTTAGATTGCTGCGGAGGATTACTAGACTAGTGATATGCTACCGCAATGCGGTAGATGATGAGGAGGTTCCTCCTTCTCCATAGGAGAAGAAAAACATTATATGTATATATTTTTGAGGCTACCATGCCCAGCTTTTGTACTTTTATGACTTGACTTGAGAGACTCATGACTCAAAACTCATATTTTTTGATACGGTACCAGTTATATATACAGTATCGGTTATTTACATGTGTGTGCGTTTAAATTTTATGTGTGGAATGTTGTTTACAATGTCTGATGAAAATGCCAATCTAACACATAATTTGCTAATGAATCATCTAAAGTGTTTAAACTTCTTGGAATGTGTTCATATCTGATAGAATGAAATTGTCTTTCCAATAGTCTAACTCGTAGAAACTGACGTAGAAATCCTGGATCTCTGATCCGATAGACACCTGTTAACTGAAATACAATTAGTTGTGAGTCAAGCCTTACCTCCAGGTATGAAATGCCATGACTGAGGGCATCTCGGAGAAGTTCTATAACTGCACTGTATTCAGCCACATTGTTCGTGGTAGGTCCCAAACAAACCCCCCCCGAAGAGACAAGTTGGTCAGCGGGTGAATAAATGACCCAAGCTGTTGCAGCCAACTGACAGGTGTGGCGACTGGCACCATCAGCAAATCCTAGGAAATGTGTGGTTGACACACATAAGATCACCTAAGATCACCTAACGAAACGAAACGAAAAACACACATAAGATCACCTAACGAGCATAACAAAACTAACTATACAAAAATATACAGCTATGTTACAAGAAAAAGTACTTCAACATAGGCGTAGTACTTCTTCAGGTAGGGTCAATGCCTGGATCCTCATCTGGAGGCCGGGCAAAGGTGTTATGGAATTCATGGAAAAGATTAGTATACGGAATGATTTCATCGAGATAACATCCCATTTCAAAGAAAATGTTTCCATTGACCCCAGTGAAAATGTTCACCACCGAGGTATGTACTCTATTTGCTTCAACAATGGCAACTTGTGAAGGAGTGAGACCAGTATTCTCATCGGGTGGTGAACAAAATTCACCTCTCTCTAATAAGTGAAGAAAAGGAAACAAGAAGGACATGCGATTTATATGTTCACGAGGATGGTCCGGGTCATTCAAAGCTTCTAACATTTCCTCATCAGAAGGTAAAGTAATTCCTGAACTGTCGAGAGAATGAATTGGGTCAGGTGTCTGAGTAGTGGCACAATCCATGTTTGACTCTACAGACACTGACGGAGTCAATATATCTTCTGTTGTAGTTTGATAAGAATCTAAGTGGGTGACTTCTACAATAGGGGTAGGCACTAAGGGGTTTGTATTAGTTGAGGGAAACTCAGAATCAGTTGTTAAACTGGTCATGGATGTTTCAGACGATGAACATCCCTCAGTACCAACAAATAAAGTAGGAGAGGGTAGGTCAAAAGTGCCAATTAGTGATCCAAAGAGTCCTGCTCCTAAACTCTCGCTAACTGGGGTGGTTTGATCAATCATAGGAACCGTAGTTTCCGTAGAAGTCTGGTGTTTTCCTTGAGTGAAAGAAAGTTGATCGACTGTAACGATCTTACCTTCAAATGGGAACATGACCACTCGAAAAACTGTCGATGCTATAGCTTGCATGGCATAAGTCCAACTCCTTCCCAATAACATGTTGTAATCGAGCGGAGCGTCCAGAACTTCAATCTCAACAGCAAATGTCTTACCGGCCAAAGTGACATTAAATGATGGCAAAACTCCATGTGGACGGAAATTTCTGCCATCAAATGCAGTAAGCATTGTGTTGGAAGGGACTAACTCAGGAGAACCTAGAGCTTTCCAACAAGAAATCGACATTACGCAAGTCGACGCTCCCTCATCTACCACAGCTCGTCTGATGGTCATTGGACCATGAACGACCTCAATCTGGAGGGCAACGTGATATGGCAACCGGTATTTGACATCAGTCATGTCAAATCGCGTAGACATGTTGGAGGACTCCATACTCCAAATAGCTGCCAGAAGTGCATTTCGTTGCAATGGACAACTCTGCAAGACTTCTAGAGTAGACATGGCACAAGGGGTTTGGGATAGATCTTCAACCACATTGTAGTTGGAAGCAGCCCGTGTGTTGGGATTGTGCGATGCCCTCTTCAAGACACCTTTTGAAATCTTGGGCATTGGGTCCACAGGTATGTGGAGTGGAGTGGAGGATTCAGCAATCTCCTTATCCTTTCTCTGCGTTTCCGGGGTATAGTTCTTAGCTCTGGTTTGCAAAAGTGCATCTGAGTTGACCATATTTATGAATGTTTGATCAACCGAAGCGTGCGAAGTGCCCCCTGTTTTGGAGGTGCCAGAAGTTGAGCCTTGCCCTTTAGGAAATGGATCTTTCAAGACGTCAGGCTTCTTCTCTCTTAAGAGCTTCTGGGATTCTTCTAGTAGAGGGCATTGATGAGTAAGGTGGTTTTGTTTGCAAAGTTTACAAGGGAACCTAACCTTCTTCTCTTCTTTGTTGCCCTCTTCGGCATTATCTTTTTTGGGCTTTTGTTGGTTCCCCTCTCCTTTCTTGCCCTTCTTTTTGTTGTTGGGCTACCGAGGGCCCTTTTGATTGTTCTGAACCTGATTAACAGATTCAGAAGTAGAAGGAGAGGTTGTGACGGCAGCAATGTTTGCAGTCGAATGTTTGACAGTTAAGGCTTGGACCTGTTTGATCAGTGCTTCGAAGGCTGTAGAGTTAACTGAACCCACTATGCCGTCAGCATGTGGTCCAGGTTTGGGTCTACTTAGATCATCTCGGTGCGTCCGGTATAATCTCATACAGTAAACCAGATTGTGCGTATACAAGGTCTAACTATTGAGAACTTAAGATGGCTTCTTCTTCATTGGAAACTCCAGATGTCGCTACTTCCTTAGAAATATAAGGAAGGAGTGATTTCAAGTACCACTCAAGCAGGAACTCTGGAGGGATAGTGGCCTTTATGAGCCTCTTCTGTCTTCGCCACTCCTGAATGTGGTCAGATAGGTGAGTGGCTTTGTTTTGTCTAAAAGTAGACAAAAGTTCTGTTCCGGCATCATACCGAACAGGAAGCTGGAAATGGTTCAAAAAGACGGTTGTTAGATCCCCAAAACTAGAGAAAGTAGCCGCAGGTAACTCGATGTACCATTTGGCCGCGAGACCAGTTAAGGTCCTTTGAAACAATCTCAATCTGATGGAATCCTCGTTCAACGAATTTGAAGAACACCACAAGTGAAAGGTAGTGACATGGTCACCAGGATCTTCACCAGCTTTGCCTTTGAATTTTGGAATATCCGAAGGTAATTTGGTGGGAACTGATGGCCACGTGGCATTATGACACACAGGATCATTTGTCAGTTTCGAAAGGTCTGGCAAATTCAAAGTTGCCAGAAAAGGTAGACGAGGCCGGTAAGATGAAGCTTGATAAGGGAAACCACCCATCGTTTGTCCCATGAATTGTTGGTAGGGGTTGCCCCCAGCCATTTGGTGATAAGGGTTGCCCCCGACCATGTGCTGATAGGAGTTGCCACCTACCAACTGTTGATAGGGGTTACCCCCAGTTAAATGTTGGTAGGGGTTACCCCCAGGTATTTGTTGGTAGGGGTTGCCCCCTGCCAGTTGTTGTTGTTGTGAGAAAGAATTATTAAAATTTCCCCACCCATACAAGAGCGGATTAGTGTTTTGCTGGTTCGTCCACTGTGGCTGGGTGTTAGCCCCGCCATATTGCTGGTTGAAGATATTACCCCCCTCCCCCTGAAAATAAGGAAAAAGGGATGTTACTTGCAGGTATGTTAACTTGATTCAAGTTAGGTCCTGCAAAGGTGTTGAAACCAGTAGAAGCTGATGTGGACGGTGCAGTCATGGTACCCATGACTGGCATATTTGCAGAAACACTTGGTCCTACCACAGGTGTGGAAACCCAAGTACTAGGGATCTGATATAATGGTTACGAAGTAGAAGGTGTTGCACAGTTGGCCATACTTCTAGGTCCAACAGTAGACGTGGGAATAGATGCCATTGTTGTAAAACTAGGCATTCCTAATGTACTAGTGTTGAAACTGAAAGATGGAGTAGGCACAGATGTGGTTTGTGCCTGACTGGATGTAGCAGTAAAAGAAGGGTTAACTATGCTGGTATTCATACCTAAAGTGGGAGTTTGGGGACCCCCTGGTTCACCTCCTGTGTTAGACATTAGATGATCGGGAAACAAAAGATCTGCACTGAAAAGGGGTTGCTGGAAACCAACAGGTGACAGAAGCGGAATTCTAGTATTAGTTAAGGGAGGATTGAAAGGAGTGCTATACTCCGTGAAAGTAAGATCTTCCACCTCAACAGTACTAAAATGTTGTTGATCTGTGGTACCTGGTGGTGGTTCCTCAGGAACCTCAATTTCAAGGTTTTCTGTTATAAGTATTTCTTCAAGCAATTCTATTTCAGAGGTAATTTCTGAAGAAATACCGGGGTTTACCCGCAGTCTTCTAGCTGGTTGTATAGGTTCTGTTCTAACAGGTGGAAGGTTCTGAATCCTTCTCGATCTATGAAGTTGTTGATTCTCCGTGATTATAAATATAAAATAACATCCTAGAACCTAGTGGCCACTATGACTAGGGGGCAAACAACACACCAACTAAAAAAATTCCTAAGTATACAAAATAGTCAAACAAAGGTGCCTTCCGGAGAAGAGTCTGGGATGATTAGGGCCCAGAATAGATCAACGAAGGAAGAAAGACAGTTACCCGGGGTCCACAATACAATGACTAAGGGTGCAAGCGCTGGAATCACCCAACCGCCCTCCCAAAGACCTGCACGAGGTTTCCTCCCACGTCTGTCTTAGGTACAGCAGATATACCCTCTGCTGTCACCTGCGTAAGAACCTAGAAGTCTGATACTATGGATACCACAACACCGAAAATTCCTGGGGGAAGAGTCACCGGTCGAATCAGAAAGCATGGGCAGGGTAGCTAAGCCCGAAACTCAAAAGAGTCCCCAATACGCAATCCGATCCTGGCGTATGCTCGAACAACAAGTAGGAGGAGTATTCCCACAAACTGATCTCTCAATGACCTACTGCATATGCTCCCAGGCAAATTTTGAGTGAGGTGGGTTTTCCTATGATAGTCTCACTACGATTGTTGCGCAATGTGTGATCTTGGGTGGTTTAAGGTGATTTAAACCCAAGACCCTAACCAAAACTAGTTGGTGTAGTGTACCCTAAAAATAAAAGATTTCTAGTTCATTTTATTAACAAATTTTAGGGGCTTTTATTACGCAAAAAGGATAGTGAGTGTGTGAGCGTGGTTATAACAAGAAAACAAAAATGCAAATATAATTCAATCTTTCCTACAACAAATTTTTTTTCATTTTTTCATCTACTTTTTTTTTTGAAACTGAAAATCTAAGCAAACTTTTTTAAAGATTTTTTGTTTTCCTTTTAAATTATACAAAATATACTAAGCTATTTTGTAATGACAAAGACAAGTTCTATTTAACTTAAAGTACCAAATTTTTTGCTTTTTCAATAACCGAAAAAGAATTATGCAAAAAATGGAAAGCCAAATAAAAACTTTTTATGCAAATTGTGGAAGTATGGCAAACGTTCTTAGGCCTATAGCTATCGAAACCTAGCTCGAGAAAGACTTGATCTACAGGTTTTTTACTAAGAAAAAGCCTATAAACTTGGACACCAAGTGGGAGAAAACAAAGGAGAGAACACCCAAGGACTGACCTAAAGTGTTTAACCCTAGAAAGACCACAAAGCCAAGTACAAGTAGACAAGCAGGCTGCCCTACCAACACGAAGAAACTGAGAGGTGAAACTAGCCTACAGCTGTTTAAAAGGCACTTGTGACCAGTAGAAGACAAGAAGTCCTGGAAGAAATGAAACTTGACCAAAAAGAAGACACCCTAGAAGCTCTACCAAAGACCAAACCCTAAAAAAAGGACGGGGGTAGTAGAGAGCAGACAACTTCACCACAAACAACAGACACAGGAGTGTACAGGTTTGTAAACGGGCAAAAAGCAGTCAGGGTCTGAAAAAAGTGAAAGTGTTTGTCACCAAACACCACTAAGTCTTCCAAAAAAGTCAATAAAAGGTCTCAACAATTCCAAAGGTCAACAAATGGTTTAAAAGATGGAAAAAACTTTAAGGAGAGGTTCTATGACTTGAATCAATAATTAAAAACCTTATGCAATCATCAAAGGGATCCTACAGCACAGTCAGCAAATCACCACAGGGTTGAAACACAAGCAAACCACAAATTGACTGCTTCAGGAAATGTACTCTACTGTGTAGTAGAGCAACTCGCGCCCATGCCAAAACGGGCGCTACTGTATATACAGAACAGTAGCGTATGGGCGCTGCTGTACATATATCAGAGTAGCGCTCATATTTCAAAGGTTTGGAAACTGACTTTGGAAGGTATAAAAACTGATGAAAGAAGGCAAGACAAAGACAAGGGATACCTAAAAAGGTTCTTAACACATCGAAGAAATCAAAATAAACTGAGAAGACACCCAAAAACAAGGTTTCCTAAAGCCAAAAACTCTATATCCCCAGCGGAGTCGCTAGTCTGTTGGCGGATATTTCTACCCTATAGTCAGGAAACTAAACTATCAACTTGGTTGGGGTGACAGGTAAGTGCATTAATGTTATTACAGAGGCATTTACAAAAGAAATAGGTTGTAGAATTAGAGAACACACCTTTTTACCGGAGTCTGATCCTAGCCTTGACTCGATCCCGTGTCCAGTTTCCAAATCTACTTTTCCTTCAGCAAAACTGCAACAACAATACGTTCCTCAAACATTTTGGGCAACATATAGAGCATGAAATAAACGAAAACTATGTTTAATATTCAGCATTGACCAAAATAAATCCAAATTAAAATGCCATTTCATAACAAATTCAGGTTGGAACAAGGAAACACTTCAACCTTTATTTGTCAAAATTGGAATGCAGTACAAATATACCTGATAATGAAGCAGGCTCCTGCAACTAGATTCTGGGGCTCTGGCTCTGCTCTGGTTTGAATGTCTTCTGTAACAACTTCTCCAATGTCCTAAAGTTTCTCCATTAACTCATCCTCTATATTTTTTAGCAATCATTTGTTGTTGTAACCTTGCTCCTTTAACCTTCTTGGTATTTATAGGTTCAAAGAAGCAGTTCAGGTCGAGATGTAGTTATGGAGGAAGTTGGGGGAGTTAAGAAACTACCATCAACTAATCCTCCTCGATGAATTAATATATTTTTTAATCATCTTTTAAGATATACGCGACTATTACTCAGTGGAGTAGCGTATAGGGCGCTACTCTATTGTTTAACAACTAGCGCTGATTCAGTTTTAAATGTCGAGCACTACTTTGATAAGAAGGAGTAGCGTATATATTGATATGGGCGCCACTATTATACACTGGAGTCGCGTATGGGCGCTAGTCTATTTAAGTGGAGTAGCGCTCATACCTCAAAATGATATTTTGTATGTTTTCCAGTATTTTCAGGAAATAGGATGAGTTGTCATATGGTCCAAGGTCAACATGCTCCTCCATCCAAGTTGTCCTTTTGTGTGATCAGCAGCTCAGGGTGATCACGGACGGAGAGGTGCAATTTTGACCTATAACAGGTCCCAGTTTTTGACCAAGTGACACCTCCATTTAAATGTTTAGATATGTGTTCTATCTGGGATGATATACTTCCTTCCGATGAAGTTTTTCTAGAGTCCATAGTACAGTCTGCCATTCATTTGGATGTTGAGCCAGTCGCAGTTATGTCGAGCCCCGGTTTGACCTTAAAGTCTGATCTTCCTACTGTTGAGTCTTTGGACTCTCCTATAGATCCGCAAATCTGTGTTCCTGCTGAGTTTGATTCTACTTCTAGAATTTTCAACTCCCGTGATAATGAATTTGTTTCTGCAGACTCCATCATGTCCTTCAACTTTGATCTTCATCCTGAAGTTGATCTTGTTGATTGTAAGTCCTCGGGCTTGGCTACCGTAGAGTCTTCATTTGAAAACGCTGCCTTGTTTATGCCTATTGTTGATGATAGTGAAGTTGAAAGTATTTCTACCACAGTGACTTGTATCGGGTCTTTCTTTAAATATGTTTTAGATATGATCTTGGTACTGATGTTTCTTGGAGACGGGATTCTTAGCTGGATGTATACTTGCTTACTGGTCCTTTTTGACACCTTGTGCGACCATGTCAGGTATATTCGGAACCTTGCATATAGCTTTAGGCTTCCCTGCTGTTATGTTGCATTTGAACCTTTTTCCATCCGAATTCGCCATAGGGTCGAACCTATTAGATATTGGTGTGTTAGCCATCTCTTTATGCATCGTGCACCAGTCCGACAGCAGAGCCTACCTAACATGGGTCACCCTATGGACTCGTTAAACCTTTACGGAAAAGATCCCTATGGAGTTCTTTTGAGCCCTTTTCAGACTCCTTAAATAGGTAAAGTTTTCCGAGCATAGTTGTCTTTTCGGGCTCGTTAAAATAACTAAACTGACATCCACTTAGGTATAGAATTACCCCTTTTCCAGGCCTTGGTGGATAATTTACGGAAAATGTATACTCTAGGTATACTCTTGTATGCACTAGAAGAGTTCTTCTTCCATCATTTTACACTTTTTCAGGGAATGAGACTAACTTTACAAAAAAGGACCTTTGGAGTCGTCTTTAGGGTTTTCAGACTCTCAAAATGTGAAAACACCAAGCGAGCATTCACCTACTCGGGCTTGATGTGAAATCCACGAGATGGTTGATAGAGGACTGTTTAATTTTTTCAAATCTATAAACAAGAAAACACCGCCGAGCACATACCAATACGGGCTCGATATAAAATCCACGGATAGGTGTATAGAGGACTATTTAAGTTTTTCAACTCTATAAGCAAGAAAACACTGCCGAGCACAGACCAATCCAGGCTCGATATAAAATCCATGAATAGGTGTATGGATTTTTCTTCTAGGTTTTTCAGACTCCTTAAATATGAAAATACCATCGAGCATGCTTTAGTTCTTTGTCAAGCTCGTTAAAAAATGAAAAAGGAAAGGGAAGGGAAGAATGTTAAAATATCTTTCAATATGATGGAAGCAAGTCAACTATTTCCTTGAACAAAGCACCTATTTTGAGTCTATCAAACAAGTTGGGTTCTAGTGTTGGCCTTAGGGTAAACTTGATCTCAGAGTTCTTACTCCTCCGTTTGGTTAGTATTCCAATCATATGGAGAATCTGTTAATGTCTCCTACATTGTAGAATTTGTGTCGTGGTCCCTTTGTGTTAAAAGTTGCCTAAGTCACTCTTGTGTCGTGCTCACTGTTCAAGGATATAACCTGTGTCAGCCATTCTGCAATTGCCTTGACCTCATGTGTCGGCCTTTCCTTGGTGTCAGTATGTTTCATCTTGTGTTCAGTCCTACTCCAAATCAACTCATACCTGTTTGAGTGTCCCTCATGTTGGATGATGGAGGATGTATTAAGGCCTCCCTTCCAACGGACTTCTTCCCATCGACTTCAACTCATTGTACTCTGGGAATGAAGTTTAGAGTTTCGGTTAGTACCTTGGGGATTGCAGTCATTAGTGGCAATTTCCCTCGCTATTGGATAGATGGGAATACATCAATGTCTCCTATCCGATGGATTCTTCAAGTGTTCGACGGAAAGACCACTTA
Organism: Larix kaempferi; assembly: GCA_027924585.1. Classification (NCBI taxonomy): domain Eukaryota; kingdom Viridiplantae; phylum Streptophyta; class Pinopsida; order Pinales; family Pinaceae; genus Larix; species Larix kaempferi. The sequence continues at coordinate 1,632,791 of BSBM01000293.1, forward strand.
TTCGCACTTGCTTGAATGTACTAGGTACCTTGGGTTCCATTTTCATTATTGGTGGATACCCTTGTGTTTGTTAATGGTATACATCAATGACCGGTAATCAAACGATACCTCCCATGTTCGACAACAACTCATTTATTCGCATGGATAGGTTTGTACCTTGGGTTGTTTTTGGATGAAGACCTTGGGATCCTCGATAGCATCACCTCATTTATGTTATCGCCGAAGTTGCGCAAGACTGAGCCACACTCTTTTTGGGCTCTTGATGAGACATAGATCCAGCTTGTTCTCTATGGCTATGTTCTCCAATTTTGACATAGATCCACCTTGTATTTATGTGGCTATGTTCACACTTATGTTCCTCATGGATCCACGCTTGTATTTTAGTGGCCATGATAGATGCATCAGTATTTTGGATCATTATTGTATCCTCTTGGAGGTCATGTTCCACCATTTGAACATGGCCAGTTACCCCAAGGATAAGTTTGTTTGACATTGCCTTTTCTTTTAGGTACTTCATTTGAGCCTATGATTCTTGGTTTCTCCGTCCCTCCATGATTCAACTCTTTGTTATTTATAATGTATTTCGGCCATCGTTTCCCATACTCCCTCTGACGTCATACATTAGGGGGCATCTATTATAGCTTGAAATGACACCTCTTTGTCCGTGACGACACTTGCTTCCCTTGGTCGCATGTCGACACTTCTTGAGATCAAGTTCAGTCACACAACAGGACATTTTTGGATGGAGGAGTCATTTGGGACACTAAAAATGGTTTAAATTACCTCATTCTTGACCCATTTCATGTATATGACCCTTAGGAACATTTTTCTAGACCAAACCATCTCCTGAAAATGAGCAGAAAAGCCTGTTTTTGGCCATTTTTCAACATGAGCACTAGTACACAGGCATGATAGTAGCGTGTGTACCCTACTTTGGTTCATTAAAGTAGCGCTCAACTCCATATGTACGCTACTTTGTCTACTGTAGAGTAGAGTACACCCCTATTTTGGTCAAAATATCGAAATTTTGGGAAGTTAAGTTGGTTGGGGAACCTCCTACTCAGTTATAACTTCTTTTCCTCTCCTTCACTGATTATATAAGGAAGGTAGAAGGGCCATGTGAGAGGACTAAGCCCAATTACAAAGTTATGCTGGAGGAATGGAGACCCTCATCCCCCTCTCTTGTGCTTCAGTTTTGGTAAACCCTAGCACAGTTGAGTAGAGGGTGGAATCCTTAGAGAACAGAAGTAGGAGACCTTGAATCTAGGTTTCATGAAGTGCCAAGCTTGAAAGAAGGTATAACTGTATGTACTTGCTTTCATTCATTAATAAAGATCAGACGTTCTTCCCTTTCCAAATATGACCTATTCTTGTGTGTCTTAGATTTGATTACAGTTTGTTTATAATCTGATGTCTTCTTCTATTATGAATATCAGTCTTATATATGTAGTCAAATGTGTTTGAGAAAGGTATTAAGTTGTTTTGCAGGTCTGGGCATTGCGACACTGGATAAGCATTGAAGAGCGAGGGAGGCGAAGCTAGGATCAGCCTTTTGAATAAGGTTCCTACATCTCTAAACCCTAATCTCTTCATTTATTTGTTGTACTTGTAGAATGCTTGTAAGTCTATATTTATCACCATAAGTTGGTAGTTTCTCCCCTGAACTATAGGTGCATTTTCCTCACAACAGTGATGTAGTTGATAAAGAGTGTAGGCCAGAAGTATCCGGCGTGGATGACCTTTTGGGTGGTGGCCATTACTAATAAATGTCCACCACAAGCACTGCTATGGCATTCGTTGAGGACTTGTTCGGCTTCTGTGTGTGTGAGACAACGACGGAGGATAGTATCCACCCCGCGCCGGTAAAGGATATCGCATAAGAGGAGATACTGAGAGGTGTGGTGACGGATATGACGGCAGCCATCGCAAGTCATGTCCAGTCGAAACTTCTATGTGCGAAGGTATAGAAAAATATTAGCGTACCATGGGTCATCGGACGAGATGATGAACAGGTGATTGTCGGGTAACTCATTGGAGATTTGTGGGGAGGGCAAAAGGGATGGGAGGTCGGTTATGAGTTGGGAAAGTGCGAGGGCTTTAGTGCTCTTAGGGGTTGTGAAAGTTAGGTCATATTCTTGGAGGATAATTACCCATTTAGCAATGAAACCTTGTAGAAGTCGTCGGTTCAAGAGATAGACCATGGGGTTGGAGTCAGCGACAACTGTGGTATGACTGAGTAAAATGTAATGTCGCAATTTTTGTACAGAAAAGATGACAGCAAGGGCCAGCCTCTCTTCATACGGGTAACGTAGGGGTGGTCCAGAGAAGGTTTGGTTGACATAATAAATTCCATGCTCCTGGCGAGCATTGTCTTCTTAGACAAGGACTCCTGACACGGCGTGTTCGGACGTGGATACGTAAAGGATGAAGTCATGAGAGAAATCCAGAGGGGCGATCAAAGGGGCTTGTGTGAGAGCTTTTTTAAGGGCTTTGAATGCATCTTGTGCCTGGTCATCCCAAACAAAGGGTATGTGAGTATGAAGTAGGCGTAAGAAACCATGAACGGTGGTGGCATAATCAAGAATGAAGTGACGGAGGAAATTAGATTTCCCTTGTAAAATTTGGAGCTGTCGGAGTGTGCGTGGTGCGGGAAGGTCTATGATGGCTTGGACTTTGAGGGGATCAACAACGATTCCTTTATGGGAAACAATGAAACCCAACAATCGGCCTGCCGGAACGCAAAAGACACACTTGAGTGGGTTCAAGCAGATCTGATACTTGCGACAATGCAGAAAGACTTGCCGGGGGTCGTTAAGGTGGTCTGATCGTTTCTTGGAACGTGTTGTGAGGTCGTCAAGATAGACTTGCAGGATATGGACCAAGTCATGAAAACAATAGGTCATGGCCCACTGGAAGCTGGCACCAACATTTTTAAGGCCGAAAGGCATGACACGATAGGCAAAGGTGCCCCATGGGGTTGTGAAGGTAGTCTTGTATTGATCTTCCTTGCGGATCTAAATCTGGTTGTGTCTTGAGAAACTGTCCATGAAGGATAGGACTTCATGCCCCGCACAAGCATCAATGAGTTGGTCAATGAATGGCGTGGGGAAATTGTCTTTGGGACATGCTCGGTTTAAATCATGGAAGTCAGTACATACTCGGATGGTGCCTTGTTTCTTGTTAACAGAGATGGGGTTAGAAACCCAAGTGGTGTACGCAATAGGATAAATGAATCCTGCTATGCGAAGTTTCTCTATCTCTGCTTTAACGGTGGGGAGCTTTGATGGGTGAATGGGGCGCTGTTTCTGGTTATGACAAACATGTCCATGGGGTGGGGGTTGCTGATACGTTTGTGTGATGGGTTGTGGGTTTGCCGCAGGTGCTTCCTATGACGAATAATAAGCAGGGGGGCTTGAGAGGAAACAGGAGCATGTGCGACCTGCGGATGGTAATATGGCTAAGGTGCGACTGGTGGGACGTAAGTGGGAGATGTATGGCCGAAGCACTGAGGTGGACATGATGGTCCGTGGGAATGGTGGTTATGGGCTATGGGAGCATATGAACTGGTTGCTCCGAAGTGGGATGTAGCTCGTGAAAGGTCAGGGCCAGCATTAGTACGTGCTATGGAAAAGGGTTGGTTATGTAAGGCAATATGACCAATGATGCCATCTGCGACATGGGATGCCCCAGCGCATCGTTTCGGGAGGAATCACCGCGGGGGGAATCAGGTATGATGGTATAGAGGTAACCAGACTGGGTGTAAATAACATCAAATTGTTGGGCTTTTAGGATGGCCTCTTCCTCAGACTGGGGTCGTTCGGATGCCACATCCTTCGCAATGACAGGAAGGAGATATTTTAGAAACCAATCTAGGAAGATATGGTCATCTAACTTGATTTTTCACAGGATTGGGCGTCGACACCACTCATGAATGTGGTCAGTGATGTGAGTGACTGTATTCTGTCTGCAAGATAGTAGGATCTCAACTCCCATGTCATAGTGGAAAGGTAACTCAAAGAATTGCAGGAAGGTTGAGGCAAGGGAAGTAAAGGTGGCATGGGTCCCATGGGGCTGCTTGATGTACCATTTGGCTGCAGAGCCAGTGAGAGTGCGTTGTAACAGACGGAGGCGGACAGATTCATCCACTATGGAGTTGGAGGAACACCATAGATGCAGTGTCATGTCTGATGGGATCGTTGGTCAGTCTGGCCAGGTCAGGAAGGTTGATACTAGCCATGAATGGAAAACTAGTAGAACGTTGTGACATACTAGTGGTAGTGGTCACGTTGGGGCCAATGCCCCCAAGTGTAGGGCCAGGTTCAGGTTGGGGATGTTTCCCCCAGGTGGAGGAACGAAGGTAGTATGGGATGGTCCTGTGCCACTAAGGGTAGTGTGAGTCACTAGTGGGGTTGGGTTGGGTATGCTAGCTGCTGGAATGGGCACAGTGATTGGAATGGTGGGTGTGGGACCCATCGAGGGCATACCCAAAGCGGGTGTGGTAGCTGGGGTGGTGGTGGATGCTCCACCAATGGTCCCTACAAAGAAAGCGATGGATGTCATGCCAGCCATGGGGCTGGTTGGTGCAATGTAAGTGGGGTTTTCGGACTCTACCTCAGAATCAGATGTGAAATAAGGGGCATCCGGGTCGGGTGACAGAGCTCTATGTCGTCGATGAGTAGAGTCAAGTGACGAATCTCGAGGTCTATGACGAGTGGTTTCCAGTGATGAATCTCTACGTCTATGACTGGTGATGTCAAGTGAACCGTGTTGTGGGGGCTCGCCCCGGAGGCGTCGAGAATGTCTCAAGGACTCAATGGTGACAGATGATGTCAAGTATCGGGGAGTTGTGTTGAGTGGAAAAATAGCTCAAAAACCCTAATGCAACCGAGTGTGCAAAAGCAAAGCGCAAAAAATACAGCACTCAAGCCAACAACCGGCTCAAAACACCTACTGTAACAGCTGTGCTACAATAAGCAGAGTGTCAACAATAATGGTCAAAATACCAACAAGCAGCAGGTTTCCTAAAAAAGAAAAAAATAGTGGACTCGCTAGACCAAAGGGAGGTAAGGGAGCATGCAAACACCTAGCTAAATAGTATTATGACTCAACCAGATATATCCTTTGCAAGGTGATGAAATACAAGTGAGACAATATGGATAGTGGAGCTAAGTGGCTAAAGATATCCCCCTACCATGAGGGACACTGGGTAAGACAATCCTAGAAGAAAGGAAACTAAGATACCCCGTTCATGACACGTCCAGAAAGGTGAATATGTAGCTCCGGTCCTATCACCGTGTGGGCCTAAAAGGAATCACCACATGCAGAACAATGAGTAGGTAGACTTTAGTTACTGAATGGATTGTGATATTCCACTCAGGTCTCTGGAACCAGTCTGGCTACTTTAACCCTCCTAAGGAAGAGGCCCTCTGATAAACTGGTTGTGACCGTGCCAAAAAATACTAGGGGATTTTGGTTCCCTAATGGACAACAACTATGTCTCACGTGTAAGCGACTGAGAGGTGTTATTTGGATGCCTATCCCCCCTATCCTACCTAACTACAATATTCTTATGTGTTCCCCAAGTGGGGTTAGAATGTTGGTTGTGTTAAGTAGTGTTTTAAGGCTCACTTGAATTAGGTGACAAAGTGTGTGCATGTGAGAGAATGTGCCCAATTAAAAGTGCCACGGGGTGGGCAACTTTCTAACTAATAATAATAATGCAAAAATTAAACTTGTAATGCAAAGTTTTCTTTTTTCAATTGAAATGCTTAAACTTAAAAAACTCTGTAAATGGAACAAAAAGAAAACTATAGAAAAAGGCTATAGGTAAGTATGGTTGTAGATAGAACAAGTAGCTGTGCAGGTGCAGAAAATATTGCAACAAAGTTCTAGGTTCAAATAGGGTAAAAAAGTGCAGAAAACAGATCGTGGGTCTGTGGCGAAACTGCACGGCCGGATTGCGGGAAACAGGCTGAAAGCCGCGGGGAGATCACAGGAAATAGACTGAAATACACGGGGAGATCATAGGAAACAGGATGAAAGCCGCGGGGAGATCGCAGGAAACAGGCTGAAAGCCACGGGGAGATTGTAGGAAATAGGCTGAAAGCCGTGGGGAGATCGCAGGAAGAAGACTGAAATCCGCGGGGAGATCACAGGAAATAGGCTGAAAGCTGTAGGGAGATCATAGGAAACAGGCTGAAAGACATGGGGAGATTGCAGGAAACAGGCTGAAAGCCGCGGGGAGATCACAGGAAACAGGCTGAAATCCGCAGGGAGATCGCAAGAAACAGGCTGAAAGGTGCAGGGAGACCACAGGAAATAGGTTGAAAGCCGCAGGGAGATCGCAGGAAACAGGCTAAAAGTCGCGATCGGATTGCAGCTGTGACGAAAAAATATGCGATTTCCGGCAAACCCAACTGCCGAAAAGGACAGCCGAAAGGGGAAAACAGAAAAATACTTGCAGAAAATTAAACTTTTAATTTTTTTATTTTTTTTTTAAACCCGAAATTCAAAGGAACAACAGTGGAGTAGCCAAAACTGTAGCTAGGGTTTTCACCCTAGCTTGTGCAAATGAGAACCTACTAAGGAGAAGGGACTCCTTAGTAGCAGTTCAATCAAACAGTAAATATGACAGTAAAGCAAAGTAAACTTAAACTAGCATGTGCATCAACAAGAAATAAAAATACAGTAATATGATAAGAATTTTTTTTTGTATTAAACAATGGGAACCAAGATACATTTACCTCAAGTGTTGAGGTTGGTGAAGCTCTTGCAGTAGTCCAGGAGGGCTGCTTTCATGCTCATGTGGGTTCTTTCTCCTTCTCTAAACTGTTTTGGATATGCGCGAAAGAGGCACTCAAATTTGAAATTAGCTCAAATAGAGAGCTAGGGTTTTAGGAGTGATTTAGGCAGCATGGGGTAGGAGAGATTGTGGATGTGAAATGGGGATCCTCCATCACCTATTTATAGGTTTTTAGTGGTGGAGTATTGACCCATGGTTTTTGGTACCATATGGTTTAGATCAATTGTATAGGGTTTTTGCTTCCTGTTTTCCCTCTTTTTCCTCTTTTTTAATATTTTTTATTCCCTTTTATCTGATTTTTGGGAATTTATGGCCCTTTTGGAGGGTTTTTGCTATTTTTGGAGGAATTTAAATTATTTTGGGGGAAAAAAGGGGTTTTTGGGCCTTTTGGTGGCTTTTTAATGGTTTTTTAAGGTTTTGGAGGCAAATATGGTAGGAAATATGGACAAATGAGTCTTGTAATGAGGGAGATGAGATGGTGAGCACCTTTTGGGTGTTAACATCTTATATCCTACTATTTTTTCGATTGATAAGAAATGTTGGTTGATGTGAATAAAGGTTATGTCAATTGCATATCTGAATTGCTAGTATAATGCGAATACAAATCTCTGGTTTTTTGTAGCGACTGAGTAAGAATTAATACATGTCTTATGAAAATTGCGTAAGCCTAGTTCCTGCATCCCCCCTTAGATATCTTGGGTGAGACTTCACTTGCTTCGCGGTGTTGTCTAGGCTGATATCTATGGGATTTTTTGTCGACCTTTGTTGAAAGTAGTGCGAAGTGAACTCCTATCGATAGAATAGTGTCAAAAACCAATGACCACCGTAGTATCAGCCACTGCAATATAACCAAGAGCCATACAGTTAGCCGCGAGGAGGTTTCATAGGAGGATTTCACAGAGGTCGAGGTGGAGGCGTTGGTCGTGGAGGATATTTTGGACCAGTTATATGCTATAATTGTAGTCAGTGCCGACATTATCAAAGGTATTATAAGAACCCAACTCCACAGTGTAATTATTGCAGTGCAACGGATCATAGTATTGAGGAATGTCCCCAGTTGATTGCAAAATTGAAAACTAAAAATCCACCCCAATCTCAACTGAATCCGAATCAGAATCAAAATCCACCTCTGAATGTACAAAAGATCTTAGCGGAGATAAGAAGTCAACTTGTGAATGTCTCAGTAGTGACCAGAGGGGGGCCTGCGATAAGGGAAGACAGGCCACTGCCTAGTATTCGTCCTACAACAAGGAAACAAGTTCGATTCAACGTAAAAGGAGAAAGGGATACCTTTTTAGGAGAACAAGATACAATGAGAAGGACTAAGCTACCACCTATTTTCCAAAAAGAACCTGTCTATGAGATGTTGCAGATATTCAATACGACGAACTCACAGAGGCCACCAGGAAGGATCAACACTTTGATCGATTTCCTAGAAAGTTGTTTGGGATTGGAGAAATTTCAAGATGCACTGGCTAGGACCACATATTATTAAATTCATCACCGACGGAGGCGCAGTTCAGCTGCAAAATCTAGATGGGACAGTTTTTCCAAATATGGTGAATGGAATTCAGCTAAAGACCTATCGGGATAGCACCACACAAAACCATTGAAGAAATTAATAAAAAAAAGAGAAAAGAGATCAAGTTTGGGGCATTTGTCGAAGTAGCCGCAACATAGATGGAATTAAGCTGCATATCCAAGGATGGGACAACGACAAGAATAGGATAGAGACAAGGACGAAAAGGCTCAGACGACGACAAGGAAAAGAATTCTCGACATCGAGCGAAGTATGAATGGGTCAAGTCAAGCAACCAATGCGATAATTAAGACACATACACCGAAGGTGCGAGTGCATTAAAACACTAACAATGACCGATTGAGTTAGCAGAAAGGAGCAATGAATACACAACATCGGGTAAATCAACAGGAGACTCGGTAAATTGGTGGAATATTTGGTAATTATTTCCCAAAATTAATTTGATTAACGCAAAGAAGGGTATGGCAAGTTATAAAAGCATGGTGCAGTTAATCGTTCAACTTATTTTGCATTTGAATAAGTATAACATAGAATTTAGAAGCGAGAACTAAGAAGAAGGGTTAGAGACAAGCAGATTGCAATGGAACATGCAATTTCTAGTGCGAGCACACTAGAGGCACCATTCACAAAGGAGAAAATCATCCAAAAGCAACAAGAAATTGCATCTTCACCGCCACAAGGAGTCAGACAGAAAAGGAGTAGAAACTGACCAGCGAGTTCTGACAGAAGACCCAAGAAAACCTGTAGTTCGACATGGACCATAGTGGTACAAGGAGGAGTGAGCATATCGGTCGCAATAAAGGAAGAAATGATAGTCGTTGAAAGGAAAGCAGGGCTAACCATAAAAGACATTTCAGGATATGTGGCACCAAAGCAGGAAGGCGCACAAGTTATCTGGATCGGGAAAAACACTAAGTATACCATCAAGGAACCAGTGGTGCCAAAGGGGGTCCGTAAGATAGGGAATATTAGACCGCAACTGTGGAAGCTATAGTATAGTGACCATGATATACTACTATACCCAGAATCCATGCATGAGACATACAATAATGTATCACATGGCGAAGGTGGTCCAGTCACAAGAGAAACTGTGCAATGGGAATTAGGACTAAAGCAATCAGGTATGCTAAATATTATTCAATTACCACACTTTGGAAGAGGTGCCGAAGTAAATGAGAAGAACCTACAATAATTAATTGATGAAATACACGATATATCAGATCACAAAATATTTGTATTGATCGTGGGCCACTTCGAGGGGGAAACCTCCTTTGAGCAAGCTCAATACAAAATAATTTCACGGTGCCTTCATTGGCCTCAACACAAACTTATATAGTAATTCTAGGTGCCAATACTATGGTTCAATACCATGGGACAATACAAATTATGGATCAAAAAATACTACGGGATGAATTACAAATCATATGCATCCAACAACAATAATACAAACTATGGATGAACAAATACTACGGGATGACTTACAAAGCATATGCGTCCAACAACAATATACTAACAAAATAAAGAAGGGTTGAAATGGGTTCCTAATAGTAATCACATGTGTAAAGAATCTATTGGCATGATTTCATAGCGGTTTCCTATGGTTAGATAAAAAGGTCCCAGTAACGGTTGATTTAATAGCGCAAATAACAGGGTTACCCAAAAATGGGGTAAACCCTTCATAATACTTCAAGGGAAAAGATAATGACAAGCACTTAGATACAAGGATGAAAGTGAAGTACAAGGTTGAAAAGAACACCCGAGGATACCTAATAAACACCATCAACAATAATATAGTAAGGGTCACAACGAAGCTGCTAGCAGTCAAAATTATAAGGAAGAATTGCCGAAAACAATGCACATCCGGGGTGATTTCCTCCGCGGAATAGTGTGTCGCGGGGTTCAGATAAATTGGTCATTTTTCTTAGTGAAAGAGCTGACAGAGGACGCAATACTAGCGTAGGAAGAAGCAAAACCATTTATGTATTTATGTCTATTGATATTAATCACAATGGTTTCCTAGAAGGAACCAATAGACTACCAATGGATGGACATACAAGAAGTCCAATTGTGTCAAGGAGCACGTTACCAAAACTTGTGCGAACGACAAGGAGAGGAAAATAAATAACAATATACATTTCTATCTATACTTATAAATTCTAAAGAATAATGCGGAGGAAATCCCACGACTAACAGATGAAGCGGTTCAAAAGCATCGATGAGTCGCAAGATTGTCAGTCGGACCACAAGTAATCTTCATAGAAGCGTGTGCAGATCCACAAAAGCAATGGCTGGTGACAAAGTAAAAATTGAGTAACGAGGAGTTAGATTCCATAATAGAATAATGGTCCCAAGAATGGAAAATATCGGTAAGAGAGGAGGAACTTTCGGACCCTAAAAATGTCAACGCAATAGAGGGACCAAAGGAACCATAAAAGAAGGATTTGGGAAGCAATGAAGGTGGTGCAGAAGAAGGCCAAGCCCCAGAAAAAAAATGTCACACCCCGAGTCATGATGGAGCGTCATCTGTGACACAGACAAAATCCAGCTTCAAGCCACAACTGGATGAAGGAAGGACAAAGTTCTGGTTCGAAAAAGGCGAGGGGAGTGCACCTATTGGCATTCCCCAAGAGAATATGGACAAGCTTCTAGAAAAGATAACAGCGGTGGCAGAAGATAACCACGCAAAGGTGACACAACATGCGATGGAGTACTTTCACTAGGTAACACAGTTACTATCAACATTAAGCAATGCAATCATACAGACAAGGTTTCCCCAAGGGGAATTCGCACCAAGTACATCGACAAGTAGGATCGAGGTGGAGATAGGAACAAAACCAAGGTTGGTACAAAAACTGTCGAATTCCATAACAACAGGTGACGAAGACTTGGACATGGAATTAAGAGCTCATGATAAAATCATGGTATATTTTAACATACTTCTGATATTGATGCTACATCGAATTCACAAAGCAGCAAGTGAAGAAGTCAGTGACCACGAAGCCGCATCACATGACCAAATGATAAGATACAAATGACATGCACATAAAAGTGAAGCAGAGGCACATCGAATTCAAGAAGAGAAAGAGAAAACATTGAATGGAAATGAAAAGGAAATAGAAGATAGGAAGAGGTTGGAGCATGCAATATCAATGGCATGCGAAGAGGCCCAAAAAGTAGACAAAGACATGTTAGCAGAGGCAAAAGGAATATAGTTAGGAGTAGTTATCGCAGACCTAAGGAAGGAGAATGAAGAGCTACAGACAAGGGAGGTGCTCAGCACGCCACCAGAACAAATCCAAAATAGATAGAATCCTATAGAATAGGCTATGATGGAGATCGAAGAGCTGGAAAAGACATCCTAGACAATTGCAGAAGATGTCATCAAGTTCTGGGAGAGTTTAGTGCAAGATGAGCAGTTGCACTAGCTGAACGTGCAACTCATCAAGGCAGAGACACAATGGGAATCACTGAGGGGGTCGCTTAAATCAATGCCCCTACTCATGCAAATGGAAAAGGCTACGTAGATGAAAGAACTATAGCATCGAGTTAATACGGTACGCACAAGGAAACAAAGGAGAAAGGCACACTTGGATGATCTACAAACGAAAGCGGAATAGTTGGACGTAAAAGAAATAGAAGGGATGGCACAGGTTAAGAAAGAACTGGAAAAATCACAATAGATGAATGGAAAACACCCAACATAACAACAAGTAGAATATTGTGCAATGCTCAAATTATCGGCAAAGGAACCTATAGACCAGATTAAAGCAGCATACAACGACTTCAAGTCGTAGGTAAATGCACTAGAGTTGTCTAGATAAGGTGGCTCGAGGGAGAGGCACATGTTTGTGATGGCATCCTATTGGAACGGGGTTAGAGCATAGGAAATGCGGAGTTGACAGCAACGAAGGGGTCATTGAAAAAGGAAAAGGACCAGTCACAAAGGATAAGGAGCCAACAGAAGCAGAAGTTTTGGTCCAAGTTAGTTAGAATGGGTCGTTTGGACCATTTTTTAAAAACCATAGATGTCTATAAATAGAATCACAATTGTAAGCCTAAGGGTATGATAATAATAAGAGGAGGATCATCATAGAGATACCAGTCGATCAAGTCTAATGTTTTTTTTCTTCCTTCATCAGTTTTTCTCTGTGTATATGGATTCATATTGAGTTGCTTGGAACTATTTCTGTGAAGTTCTTCCCGCAATCATTAAGATGAGTTAATGAATGAGGATGTTTGGTTACGTATCAACTATGTGTTTCCTATTTTTTCATTGTGTTATGAATTATGAATGATATATTAATGATAATGATGCGATGTATCATAGATCATTCTATTTTTTCGATTGATAAGCAATGTTGGTTGATGTGAATAAAGGCTATGTCAATTGCATATATGAATTGCTAGTATAATGCGAATACGAATCTCTGGTTTCTGTAGCAACTGAGTATGAATTAATGGATGTCTTCTCAAAACTGCGGAAGCCTGGTTCCTACATCCCCCCTTAGATATCTGAGGTGAGACTTCACTCGCTTCGCGAGTGTTGCTGGAAAGGGTAAAACCCTTTATGGGCCAATATGTATGGGATTTTGTGTCGACCATTGTTGACAGTAGTGCGAAGTGAACCCCTTTTGACCGAACGGTGTCAACACTCCTCATTGGTGGCCTTTGATTCTTGAGTTGAGCAGGAGCATTAGTTCTAGGAGGATCTCTTGTCCTTGGAATACTATCTTGCAAATATTGTGTTATATTCAATGCATATCGCAAGGTGGAGGGTCTCTAGGATTTCACTAAACCTTTTAAAGGTTCTGTTATTCCTTCAATGAACAAGATATCATTGACAATCATAGTGAACTTCTGAATCTCAGATATTTAGGATTTAGGAGTTCTAGTCTACTTCACATGCCCCAATTCTCTGAAAGTGATTTCAGGCTCTCTTCTTCCAAATCTTTTAGCCAACCTTATTGTGAAATATTCATAAGTGGTTACTTGATCATGTCCAAGTGTCTTCATGCCATGAAACCACCAATAATTGGCTTCACCATCTAAGTGTAGAGTATCCAACTAGATATCATCTCTCTCTGCCATTCGATTCAATTGAAAATAAGTATCTATCTTTTGGATCCAAGAACTAGCAGTGCACTTTTGTGAGCCATCAAAGTAAGGAAAATAAATCTTACCAAGATCATTCTTCAATTCATAATTTCGATTAGGAATCCTAAATATTCCTCTTGGATTAATATTGTATCGGGAATGACAAAAATCTTTGAATGCAAAATATCTTCTACACACCTCACTCAGTGTAACGTACTCAACAAACTTATCCCCCCATGAAGCAAGACCTTCATGTCAACCCTTAGGTTCCTCCTTTTTCTTTTAAGTGAACTTAGGCATAGTGGGACTTGGTGTGTACTGAGACTCCATATTGAATTCATCAAGGTTATTGTGATGCCCAGTTCCTGAGAAAATAGAACCACCAGTGATTTTCATTTCACCATGTTGGGAGCCACTGTTGCTCCCCTCCCAATTTTGGTTTCCTAACTACTGAGGTAAGATTTCTTTGGTTTATTTTCCTGATCCGAAAATGTTATGAGATATTCCCCGCAAACCCTTCGTCATGATTTGCACAAAGAGTTTGAATTCATCGTTCTCTTCATTATGAGACATCTGTGATTCTCCTTGTAACTTTCCTTTAGTAGAATTAACTTCTTCTCATTCTTCTTCCTATGATAGAGAATATTTATTCTTGGGATTTTAACTTATTTTGGGAATCATAGAATATTAACATGAGCAGTTTCATAGTGCCATTCTCTGATACATCTGTAATTTACCAATCAGATCTGATGATACACTAACTAAATATCCTAAAATACTTAAGGAAAAACAATGAACTCTGGTGGCTTGTCTGACTGTAGGAAGGAAAAATAAAAGGATTCTAAAAGGTATGAGGATCATGATAGCTGATAGAACCTTTTCATAGTGTAATGGGACCATTAATGTTTCAAAAATCAATGAGGCTAAATTCTACTCCTAGGCTCCTGGGTACCCCATCATATGCAAACTAGAACTCCAACTGTGCACTACCTAAGAACCAATGGTGAAGTATTATGACTTAGGAAGGCTCAATAAAATTAATATATAGTCAATTATCAATCTAGTTTCACTCGAAATTTTTTTAGGAATCTCTCAGGAGGTTTCAAAAACATACAAGTAATATTTCCTTCGAGGATTGCACAACTAGTCCAAATTCAAAAATTTCCAAACCGTAGCAGAAGGTCATGAATTTTTGGTTTAAGACATGGGATGCGTATATTTTCATGTCATTTAACAAAATAAACTTAAATAAATCAATTTTCAATTATATATATTCCTCTATCAATCATACATTGAAAACTAGCTCTTTTTCATAGCAATTTAGACTAGGTGCAAGAGATGGACATGAAAGCTATAATTTTCTTTATTCAGGCTATAAAATAAAATTCAAAGGTTCATTATAAAAATAGTAACAAACATCAGTAGATGAAATACTCCTCATAGAATTATCAGGAAATAAATACATAAGAATTAAGAATCTCCATCAAAGAAAGAGTAGAAATCATCATAATTCTGGATGGGAGGCTCTCTAATCTCTGCAACAAGCTTGAATTCGACTAGATCATACTTCAGAATGTGAAATAAACTCCATGATGAATATTTAATGCCATCATCCTCTCACAAGAAGCAGGGGAACATCTCTCGGCTTAGACTAGGGGCACATCTCCCAGGTGACAAAGGCACAATTGCACTCAATTCAATTCCCAAACTATCAAAATATGGGCTAGTGGTTTTCACTCCTTCTTTTATATATTTGAGGTATCTTGTTGAGAAATTATCCCAATCTAATGCGCTTTCATGGAGTGTATAAGGATAACTGCTTTCGAGATTTTCCTTTTTGCTTTGCTTTTAGCTTTTTCTTTTTTCTGTTTTTTCTTTTCTATCCAGCTTTTCTAATTTTGACTGCTTTCTTCTTGATTTTCTTGCTTATCCTGCTTTTCTTCCTTATCCTGCTTTTTCCTGCTTTTCTGCCTTATCCGTCTTTATGATTTTATCTTCTTTCTTCTTTATTATGCTTTTCCTCGGCTTTGCTACTTTTCTGCTTTTTGTTATCTTTTCTTCCAACTTTTTCTTCATTTCCTAGCTTTGGTTGCTTTCATCTTTTCTTCTCTTGCAAGTTACCTCTTGTTCAACCTTATCCTCTAATGAGACCTTGTGGAGCATTATCCATTTATTTTATTGAAATAAAAATATCTATTAATGAAAAATACTTTCTCATCAAGTGCATTTCAAACTTTAATAAAATAAAATCAATAACTTCTAATTAATTAATGCCTGGAATCTCAAAATTAACCCCAAGTAAATTAGATTTTCTCCTCAACCCAAGGGATTTATTGGGTTAGGAACTCAATCCAATGATCATCAATTATGGGACATGATAGTCCTCTTGTCCCATTATTTCTTGTCCTCAATAAATTTCAAACTTGGATGTTGTAAGATGCGTTCTCCTTCCCAAGTATCATCCTCACTGGGAAACCCTTCCCATTGGACCAAATATTCTTTAATGATTCTGCTTCTTAACTTTATTTCTTGGAACTCCAAAATTTTCTCTGGAAATAACATCAAATTTCCCTCATCATCAAGTGGAGGAAACTCTATTGAAATTTAACTTGAGTCCCTATTTCCTTCTTCAAACGATAACACATGGAAAACATTGTGAATTTTCCTTTCTGGAGGCACTTCTAGATCATATGCCACTTCACCAGTCTTTTTAGGACTTTGTATGGACCATAGAACCTTGGTTGAAGATTCTCAACTCCCTTATACTTCAATGAGGATTGTCTATAGAGATGCAACATCAAATAAACTAGATTTCCTATTTGGAAGGTTCACTCTGCTAGATTTTCATTATTTAATTCAATAGATCTAGGATCTTAACTGAAAGAACAACATGTACAGCATATCAAGCATAAGAGACAAGAGGCAAGAGACACAAAACATTTCACTTGGGAAAATCAAGAAGGTGAAAAACCCTGCAACTTCCTCAGAGATAGAATAAGCATCAATACAAGGATCGCCGTGACCAAACCCAAGAGATAGATATCTTCAGTAGCATGCTCCTCCTCCACTTGTGCACACCCTCCTCTTCTCTCACTAATGTGAAGTGAGTGAATAATAGAATGTGTACAATGAGAGAGACACACTCTCTATTTATACACTACTTCACTTGTCTTTTAACTTTAACTAGGTCGGCCCCAACTTAACCACTTAGCATAATGTTGACTGGGCCAACCCCGACTAGGCTGGTCTAATAACCGTTTAACCCACATGACTCATACAAGGCCAACCTCATCAAGGTGGTCTAATAACCCATCAAGTATAAGTTACGACACTTACAATATAGCTTGCGACACTTGTGAGTACAACTGACGACACCTCCAATCAGAGGAATAATACATCTCCGTTGGGGATATAATAAAGTACAAATACAATATACAAGTGAATATATTTCAAAGTTACAAATACATCAACACTCCCTCTTAACTAGGAAGGTATTCTCTTGACACAAGTCATCAATACATACAGGCACAAGTCTTCAATTCTGGAGTTGGATCATCAACACTGGATCACGGAGCATCATCATCATCATCACTGTTATTGTGCTTGACATCTCGATCACTGGGCTATCTCTGAATTCTTCTCGTCATAGGAAGTTCTACAGAGCCAACCCTTTTTCATGCTGGATGTAGGCCTAGCCTCCTGTAGGTCTTCATCGTCACTGGCCATACTATGGAATCCTCAAGACTAATTACGTGCATCACAAAACCTCGAAAGAGTATCCCATGACTGATTACGAGCTTGCTACTCAACCTATTAGATCTCCCAGGGAAATATTATATGTGACCACCACAAAACCTCCAAAGAGAATACCAGGATAGATTACGAGTGTACTGCTCAACCTATCATATCTCCCATGGAAATATTACATGTGGTCACCAAAAAACCTCGAAAGAGCATCCCAGGACTGATAACAAGCGTACTACTCAACCCATCGGATCTCCCGAGGCAATATTACATGCGGTCATGGAAAAACCATGAAAGAGCATCCCAGGACTGATTACGATCGTGCTGCTCAACCTATCGGATCTCGCAGGGCAATATTATATGCCATAGGACAAAACCTTGAAAGAGCATCCTGGGACTGATTATGAGTGTACTTCTCAACCTATCAGATCTCCCAAGGCAATATTATATGTCCTCCCAAAGTAAAACCTCGAAAGAGAATTTCCCAGATCTCCCAGGGAACTATTACATGCCATAGGAAAAACCTCGCAAGAGTATCTACAAATCTCCCAAGGAAAGATTATATTCTTATCTGCACAACCTGTCCATGACCATGGAGTATCATCCTGATACTCATGATCATACTGATCATCATCATATAGTACATCATCCTGATGCACATCATCATCGCATGATCATCCTGATCATCGTCACAGCATCGTCCTGATGCATATCATCTGGAGCATTGTCCTGATACTCATCACATATGATCATCTTGATCATCATCATTGCATTGTCCTGATGCATGTCATCTGGAGCATCGTACTCATACTCATCACGTATGATCATCTTGATCATCATCATAGAATCGTCTTGATGCATGTAATATGGAGCATCGTACTGATACTCATCACAAATGATCATCCTGATCATCATCATAGCATCGTTCTGATGCATATCATCACACATTATCCAACTGATCATGTAAAGCATCCACCTTATGCATATCATCACACATGATCCACCTGATCATGTAAAGCATCCACCTGATGCATATGATCATCTTGATCAACATCATCCAGAGCATCGTCCTGATGCTCATCACATAGTGCTTACATCCACAGCCATGGGAAGCACCCTCCTATCACCGTGTTTGGAATGGCTCCTGCAAATGTGTCCCATCACTTCTTCCTCGAAGTATCTTCAATATGAAGAAAACCAAGCCTCTCTCTGAAGTACTCAAACTTCACTCTAGCTAGTGGTTTCATCAACACATCTACAACCTACCCATCCATCGCAACATACAAAAGCTTCACTGCTCCTCTCTGCACCATATCCCTGATATAGTGATATTTGATCTCGATGTGTTTTGACCTATCAGGGAACACCGGGTTCTCTGAAAAATTCACACAACTCTGGTTGTCACAATAGATTCAGGTAGCATCCAACAGGAGATCAAATAACTCAAACAGTAGCTTCCTAAGACATACTGCCTCACAACTGGACGAACAAGCTGCGACATACTCTGCTTCGGCTCTACTCAGTGCTATGCAGGACTGCTTCCTACTAAACCAAGAGATCACACTTCATCCCATACTGAGGTAGCACCCTGAAGTGCTCTTCCTATCTGCAGCACTACCTGCCCAATTTGAATCAACATAACCCTCTAGTTTAAACTTTTGATTCACATCATACTTGAGCCCATAATCAACCGTACCCTTAAGGTACCTAAGAATATGCTTTACAATAATCAAGTGAACATGTCTCGGATCCATCAAGAAATGGCTCAATGTGTTCACAGCAAAGAAAATATATGGTCTCGTGTTCGTCAGGTACATCAAGGACCCAATCATCTGACAATACACCGTGACATCAACCGGTTCAGATGAAGCATCACATAGAGGGTTCAGGTTCGATGCCATAGGTGTGGCCATGGCCTTGCAGTCCATCATCCTAAACTGCTTCAGTATCTCTACCGCATACTTCCCTTGTACAAGGAATATTCCATCTGCACTCTGCCACACCTCCATGCCTAGAAAGTAGTGCTTCATCCCCAAGTCCTTCATCTCAAAGCCGACACCAAGCTTCCTCTTCGTATCGGCAATCAACCTATCCTCACGTTTAACAAATAGGCCATCCACATACAATAGTAGTATCACTGGATTTCCTTCCTCAGCCTTGTAGTAAAGGTTGGAATCCGCTTTACTCTTGGTAAAGCCCAAACTGGATAGAAAGTTGTATATCCTACCATATCAAGTCCTAGGATCTTGCTTCAATCCATACAAGGCTTTCTTCAACCTGCACACATATGACTCCCTGTCATGTGTCTCAAAATCAAGTGGTTTCTCCACATACAATTCCTCTTCGACTACACCATATCCATCTGGTGTATCTTCCACTTCATCACTATAGCTAGAGCAAGTATTGTTCTGATGGAATTTTATCTGGATACAGGTGCAAAAGTCTCTTCATAATCTATCCCTCTTTCTGGGAGAATCCACGACCCACAAATCTCACTTTGTATTTATCTATGCTACTATCTATAGCATGCTTGATCTTATAGATCCACTTGGAAGTCACAACAAAATTCCCTTCTCTTCTTGGGACTACATCCCAAACATGATCGACTAGTACTCCTTGATCATGGAATCCTTCCATTACTGCATCCCGAATCCTGGAAACTTCATATTCTTCAATATCTCCAATAGATAGTTTTCTTGAACTTCGTTGCTAGAACAAATGTTGTTTGTCCTTCTTTTGTAGGTGATTGTACACGATCTTTCCTACAAGTCAAAATCAAATGCATGATTAGAAACTTCTCATAGTTTTTCAAAACAAATTCATACTCATAAATACATATGTCATACATTCATGCAATTATCTTAGCCAATGATTCAATACAACATTTATCCATATCCTGTAACTTTCTAGATGCCTTCCATCTCTACCAGAACATTGTTAAGAGTGTGCACAACTCCCAACATGTCAGCAAAGAGGTTTCATTCTAGATAAGTAGCAATGGAATGTTGTACAGTACCATAGGCCACTTACCCATTACTATATTAGTAGTATCTTGTTCATTAGTGCAACATTTCTAATATGCATAATATACATCCTAAATCATAAAAATGTACATGGTTGAACAACGTCATTTAAGTAATCATACATATAGCAATTCAAATAGTTATCTTTGTTTGGTTTTTGGGTGGACTCCCTCTTGATATTTGCTTCCTGGATTACCTGTCCTTGAACTTATATATATCCTGGACCACTATGCATGCTTAAGTGTGTGCTAGTGTCATCATTGAGTTATCCTCAAGATCTCATACATAACCATACATATATTAGTATAATCTCAATACTATCAAAAAATTATGATCCTAAATACTCTTAACATCTATGGTCATGATCATTTCACACACAGGTAATTTATCACGAGCATTAGTATTCAAGGTTTTAGGGAGGACTTCATTATTCTTATTGACCATAGGACTCTTCTGGTTAGTCATATCATCAATCAAAGTAAGAAACATACTATGCATAAACTGTTGATTACTTAAACTTCTAACTTCAAGAATAATCATTCATACAAAATTATAAGATCCTAACACAAGGTAGGATTCTAACTTGATATAGGAAAAACATACCTAGTTATCATGTTTGCTAGTTATGTCTAACATACCCAAACAATGTCTTCTTGTTCTCTTCAATGACTTGTGCTTAGTAGCCTGCATAACTCATAAGTTAACCATTCTAGAACCAAATTATACATACCTCATAAGTAGAGCTTCTATGTGATCCATGAGTCTTTGTCTTCATGTCACCATGGTCATATGTTCTTCATTTGTACCTTTCATGTTAGCGGACAACATCATCCTCATACAATACCATAGTGCATTAGTACAATCATATAACCCTAATCAATGAATGTCTTATCATTCACATGCATACATACTTTTACTAGGGTGATAAGACAAGTCTAGCATTAATCAAGATTGTACCAACCTCAATACTATGAAGACAAACATATCATAAACTTAATCATGAACAGATTTCAAAACATACTTGTATCTCATCAACTCATACCAGTCGATATTGCTTGTAGTCTTCTTATGTAAGGCCTTAGTCTCATCTCCCTCTAGAACTGGAATCTCTTCACTTATGCAGGTGACCAAATCATCATCTTCTAGGATTAACCCAATCCACTTTGATTTGTTGAAATTGGATCTGGAGCTGGATTTAGGGTTTGTCAGAGAAACCCTAAAAATTAAAACTTTGAATTTCAAACTTCTGATTGGATGAAAAGATGTGCCTTGCTGAGCTGATCAAGCTGGTATACTTCGATGTTGAAATCTCCAAAATTTGACCCCTCAAAATTGCCTTTGAAACTTCTAGATCTTCTAGATAGGATCTCAAACTAGGGTTTAATAAAGCCTGGTCTTCTGCCCATCCAAAAGGTTCAATCTTGTGTTCTAAAATTCAATTTTTCTGCGGAGCTTCCAACCGTGGTCACAGATTTCAAAAATTCCAACTTTTGTAGAAGCCCTAATTTTCAACCTTTCCGTTCAAAATCTTGAACTAGGGTTTGATCAAGCCCGTCCATCTACCCAACCAAAAAATTTGATCTTGGTATATAAATTTCGATTTTGATGAGGAGCATCCAGCCGTGGTCTCTGATTCCAGGAATTCCAACTTTCTCCAAAACCCTAATTTCCCACAGCAGTGATAAGCCAAGAATGAGAATGCTCAAAATCCAAATCTATTTCACAGAAAAATGTGCATGATTGTTTCTGGTGTAACTCAGACATTTTGGGTCCACGGGGTCTAAAACTTCGGCCTATGGTATCCTGACATATCATATTTCCAACCCCATAGGTCTGACCTCAAATGGATTCTCTGAGAGAGAGTTATGCCAAGTGTCACAACGTGACCTGTTTATGGGATGAAACAGGAGAGTGAACTTGTACGGAGTGCCACGTATCACTGTTTCAACTTCGGCCTCTGAAAAGCGGACTTGTGAAAGTACATTCTGTGCCCTACCTGTTACTTTTTATGAAATTTCATTTGGAGCTTCCTAGCCAAGATGTGACCTTTTTTCCTAGGTCACGTGTTTATGACTGAGATCTGGAAGAGGTAGAAAACCTAGATTGTATGGATCATAAAATAGAAATTACATTGAATTAGATGTTGTGCTTCAGACACAAGGTACATGGGGGTGTTATCTATGACATGTAGAAGTTTCAGAACCTGAACCTTCGCCAAAATGGATTTATAGCGAAAGTGCCACAATGACTGGTTTTTTCTATATCAAGCCCTAGCTTCCGATTTGTTGCAAGTGCAACAAGTCTCATAAATGCCATACCATGCTTTCCTTTAGTATAGCTCTGATACCATGTTATATTTTCATTATTTAATTCAATAGATCTAGGATCTTAACTGAAAGAACAATATGTATATCATATCAAGCATAAGAGACAAGAGAGAAGAGACACAAAACATTTCACCGGGGAAAACCAAGAAGGTGAAAAACCCCGCAACTTCCTCAGAGATAGAATAAGCATCAATCAAGGATCACCATAATCAAACCCAAGAGATATATATCTTCAACAACATGCTCCTCCTCTACTTTTGCACACCCTCCTCTTCTCTCACTAATGTGAAGTGAGTGAAAAATAGAATGTATAAAATGAGAGAGACACACTCTCTATTTATACACTACTTCACTTGTCTTTTAACTTTAAATAGGTCGGCCCCAACTTAACCACTTAACATAATGTTGACTGGGCCGACCCCCACTAGGGTGGTTGAATAACCCTTTAACCCACATGACTCATACAAGGTCGATCCCATCAAGGTGGTCTAATAACCCATCAAGTATAAGTTACGACACTTACAATATAACTTGAGACACTTGCAAGTACAACTGACGACACTTCCAATCGGAGGAATAATACATCTCCGTTGGGGATATAATAAAGTACAAATACAATATACAAGTGAATATCTTCTGAAGTTACAAATACATCAACATGCTGCTTGTATGCATTCACCTTTTGTCTATTATGTGCTACTAGCAAGTTGTACTTGAGAGTCCTGACTATATCCTAGCTCTCTTGGAACCAATCCTTTTCCTTCTGTGTCTTTAAATAACCAAATATCAGATTAGAAAATTTTAGTGCATCATATCCATATAGGTCCTTGAATGGTGACATTCTAATTGATAGATCAAAAGTAGTTTTGTAACAACACTCTCCCAGTTGAAGCCAAGCATTCCATGTCTTCTACTGACTAGTAACATATTTTCTCAAGTACCCTTCTAGCCACTGGTTCACTCTCTCTGTTTTACCACTAGTCTATGGATGGTATCTTGTACTCATGTCTAAACTTGTTCCCACCAACTTGAACAATTATTTCCAGAAATTGCTAGGGAACTTACTATATCTATCACTGATGAGAGACTTGGGCATCCCATGAATTTTGAAGACTTCTTTGATGAAAATTTCAGCCACTTGTCTAGCTGCAATATTAGTTGTGACAAAAAAAAAAATTCATACTTGGTTAATCTATCAACCACAACAAAAATATTGTCTTTACAATGGCTTTTAGGGAGCCCGGTGGTGAAATCCATCGATACACTTTTCCATTTCTACTCAGGGATAGGAAGGGGTTGTAGGATCCCCACTGGTGTAGCTAGGGTTTTACCCCTAGCTTGTGCAAATGAGAACCTACTAAGGAGAAGGGACTCCTTAGTAGCAGTTCAGTAAATGTAAATTAAAATGCTAAAACAGAAATATAAATTACTCTAAACATGTGCATGAAACATAACAAATAAGATGTAAAGAATGGCTTTTGTATTAATTTTACCTCCAATGTGAAGGTTGGTGAAGCTCTTGCAATGTCCAAGAGGGTTGCTCCAAGCTCCAGCTTGCTCCTTCTCTTTCTCCAAATGATGGGAATGGGCCAAAAGGGGCTCTCAAGGTGAAAGTAGCTCAAGGGTGAGCTAGGGTTTCAAGAGAGATTTTGGCAGAGTAAGGGTGCTTATGATTGTGGATATGGAATAAGGGGTTTCCATCACCTATTTATAGTTTTTTGGTGGTGGAGTGCTGGCCCATGTTTTTGGGAACCATATGGTTTAAGTCGACTGTATAGGGTTTTTTCCTCCTTTTCCTCATTATTTTATATTTTATATTCCCTTTTTAGAGGGTTTTTGCTATTTTTAGAGGAATTTTGGATATTTTTGGAGGAAAATGGGGTTTTTTAGCCTTTTTGGGGCTTTTTTTTATGGTTTTGTGGCCTTTTGGAGGCATTTTGGGCCTTTTGGAGGCTTTTTAGTGGGATTTTCAGGGTTTTTAAGGGAAATATAGTAGGAAAATGGAAAAATGAGCCATGTAATGGGGTAGATGAGGTAGTGAACACTTTTTGGGTGTTAACAACTGGATGTGTATGTTCTACTTTATTTTGATGACATGCCACACATACTCTAACATACTCCATCACCTCCTTCTTTAGGCCCTTCCAAGAGAACCTTTCTCTTAATTTCCTATATGTCTTCACAAACCCTGGATGTCCTGCTAGGGGTGCATCATGAGCAACCTCTAGGATCTTCTTCTTTAGTGATGATTCTAGAACCAAGAATATCCTATTCTTTTTATAGATGATATCATTGAGAATATTGTAAGTATCATCATGGATTAGTCCAACAAATAAATAAAAAGCAAATTTATTCTTTACATACTCTACTCCTAGTTGTTCCTTCCAATCATCATGAAACTTCATCAATGCAAGTACATGTTTCCTAGAGACTGCATCGACTACAATATTCAGCTTACCCTTCTTGTATTCAATATAAAACTACAATGCCTGCACCTTACTTACCCACTTTTGTTTCCTATCATTCAAATTCTTTTGCGACATGAAGTGTCTCAAGCTATTATGATCAGTTTTGATGATGAACTTACCCCGCACAAGATATTGTCTGAACTTGACTAGCGCATGCATGATGGATAGCATCTCCTTGACATAAACTGAGTATATCCTCTCATGGGGTTGAAAATTTGTACTTTCAAAGGATATGGAATGATTTTTTTCATCAAGACAACTCCAATCCCATTTCCTAATACATCACATTCAAGAACAAAAGGTTGAGAAAAATATGAAAGTGCAAGAACATGACAACTACTCATTACCTCCTTCATCCTTTTGAATGCTTATTCATCCTCTTTTTTTCACGTCCCCATTTTGACCCCCTTTTTGCATTAAATCGTAAATGATGTAAATATTGTAACTTAATCATGGTGAGGAGCTCAAGGCCAAGGACCCACCATTGATTTATCATTTTATGTATCGGCAATTAAAGAACTAGATGCCTATGGTTCTTGTGCTAGAAGGGCATGATGTAAATAAGACATCATGTAAATATGAATTAATGAAAAATACCCACAACTAGCTATGCAATGCAACAAAGAGATGGGGGCATGGTTCTAAAAGGAATAGGGAGGGAAATTATCCAAACCCTTGAGCCAATGGTGTTAATCCATGTGTCAATGAGAAAGCCCATAAACCACCAACTACCCATTTTGGGTTATGGACCCAATCATTTAATTCTTCCAAGAAATTGGTTAAGGCAGTTAATGCCTTGGGAATGAAGAATTATGGTAGCCAATTTCGTGCATGGGAAAGCCATCAACCTGGAAATTTGTGTTTTTGCTTGTTGGGAAAGAAAACACCCACGAAATGGTGCCCAAAGCCATTCTGAACAGTCAGTCTCCTCTCACTCAAGCAGTTGGAGCTAGATGGGTCTTTCCCTACACGTTTTTCATCCAAATCCTGCATTTTTCCATGCCTGGGAGTTCGTTTTTGCATATACAGTAGCTTGGGAGAGAAGGGCCACGATTTGGGGACTGTATGGAGGTCATTTTTGCCCCTGAATATCCAAGGACGTTTTTCTAAAAACGGATTTGGCTTCCCAAGGTTGTTCCCCATCTTCCAATTTCATTTTTGTGTGTTCCCACGTTTTTATGAGTTAGTTGAAACCCCATCTCATGCATCCCACTGTGGAAAACGTTTTCCTCATGCCCAGCAATTGTGGTTTTGTTGTTAAGTGCATCCCGTTTTGATTTGAACCTGTGAGCAAGAAACTTGGGCTGGTTGGGGACAGAATTGGCTTGATAAACCTAGTGGAGGGAGTAACCTCTCAAAAATATCAAGAGGGCTTTGGCTACTTTTCTATGCACACCCTGAGATCACTAGAAAGGAAGGTATGGCTTGAGGGACTGTGTGGCAGTGAAGAGAATACTTCCTTGTGTTGGGTGTGTAAGCAATGTGAGTGCCAAGCTGAATAGATCTGGGAGGGGTACCCTTAGCTCTGTGGTTGAGCTCACTAGCTTAGCAATTCCTCCTTTCCATTTCCTAGCAGCCTGATAAACCCAATTGTAGATTGGCTTGCCTCATCTTGGTGTATGCTTGGCTATTTGTGAGTCTGTTGTTCCCTGGTTCCTTGTAGAAATCATGCCCAACTCGGGGGTGGCAGTTGTATCAAGAGGTTGATAAGCACAACTGGCCTATGGTTGGGTGGAACGTTGCAGTTGCATAGCCAGTTGCTTGGGACTACTTTGTTTTGAGATAAGTACTCTCATTTGCTATTTCTGCAATGTCTATACTTAATGGCTATCATGAAATGCTAAGTGTATGCTAGATAGTAACATGACTTTAATTCTGCTATGATTAATTACAATATGCCTATGACATGAATAGCTTGAATGTCTTGAATGCATGATAGACGTGTGATAGATTTCTAACCCTGCTTTGTGTTGCAAATATCTATGCTATCCCATATGTCCATATTCACTCCATATGAATGTTTATTCTTTCATGAAAATGTTGGGTGTGTGTTAATTCTGCACATGTTTTACTTCCGCCGTGTTACCTTAGATTTCCACTTTTGCATGCCTGTCTTTTATGTTATGTGGACATTTTTAATTAGTGATTATAGGGCTAATTGCCCAATTTTAGTATCATGATCCCCTCCATTGCACCGACATGATGGGTGGGAACGTGACACTTTTGACCAACCAAAGGCTCCATTTTTGGTAATTGTGAGGCACCTGCAACAATTAATTAACAAGAATGCATGAAATAGCAGAAATGACAGAACTCAGAATCACTTTTGTATTGATCGCAGGCCACTTCGAGGGGGCAACCTCCTTTGAGAAAGCTCAATACAAATAACTTCACGGTGCCTTCATAGGTCTCAACACACACTTATATACTAATTCTAGGCGCCAATACTATGGGTCGAAACCGTGGGCCGTTACAAACTATGGATTAACAATACTACGGGCGGCTTACAAAGCATATGCGCCAACAACAATAACACGAACTATTGATTAACAAATACTACGGGATGACTTACAAAGCATATGCGTCCAACAACAACATACTAACAAAGTAAAGACATGGGTTCCTAACATCCCCTCCCCCTTAAAAAAAGCTTTGTCCTCAAAGCTTTAGATGTGGAAATTGTTGTTGAATCTGAAGGAGTGGTTCCCATGTAGCATCCTCTGGTTGCATGCCGTGCCACTGAATTAAGACCTCTGTGATAGAATGAGAGCGAAGCTGACACGTGCGCCGATTGAGGATGGCCTCTGGCTCCAAAAGGATGGATCCTTCATTATCCAGTTCGGGTAAAATCGTTTGGCCGCTGATGTTGGTGCCAAGAACTTTCTTTAGACAAGAGACATGAAAGACTGGATGAATGCGGGAAGAAGGAGGAAGTTCCAATTTATAAGCAACGGACCCAATCCTCTGAAGAATCCGATATGGCCCATAGAACTTTTGAGTGAGTTTATGACGCCCTTTGAGTTTCAAGGAGGATTGTTTGTACGGCTGGAGACGAAGAAAAACCATATCGCCGACTTGAAAAGTGCGCTCCGAACGGTGCTGATCAGCTTGTTGCTTCATGCGATTTCTTGCCATGTGAAGATTGTCCCGCAAAATGTGAAGAATTTGATCGCGGTTGCGAAGGACCTTGTCAACTTCATGAACTGGTGAACTGGTGGGGGTGTATGGAAGAAGAGCTGGAGGTGCCTGACCGTATACTGCTTCATATGGGGTCATTTTAGAGGAAGTATGGTAAGAGGTATTGTACCACCATTCAGCGAGAGGGAGCCACTTTGCCCACTGATGTTGTTGTTCTGAGGTGAAGCAACGAAGATAAGTTTCCAAGCATTTATTGACAATTTCAGTCTGACCATCTGTTTGTGGGTGATACCCTGAACTCATCTTCAGTTTGGTGCCAGTGTGGCGAAATAGTTCTGTCCAAAAATGACTAATGAAAGTCGCATCACGATCCGAGACAATGGAAGAAGGGATGCCATGAAGACGAAAGATCTGGTCCATAAAAATTTGAGCGACAGAGGAGGCTGTATAGGGATGGCTGAGAGCGCAAAAATGACTATATTTGGAGAGACGATCAACCACAACGAGAATCACTCTCTTCCCACCAGATTTAGGGAGCCCTTCAATGAAATCCATAGAAATATCTGTCCAAATCCGTGTAGGTATGGGAAAGGGTTCAAGCAATCCTGGAAGGAGTGTTGTTTCACCCTTGTTGCGCTGACAGGTATCACATTCGGCCACCATCTGTTGAATTGTCCTTTTCATGCCCTGCCAAAAGAAGTTACGCCGTGCTCGTTCATATGTTTTGAGGAACCCCGAGTGCCCGGCCGATGGAGAAGCATGGAGTTCATAGAAGACAGCTTGTTGAAGATCTGTGCTCTGGGGAAGCACCAGACGACCCTTGTATCGCAGAGAAGCACCATCCCAAGAGTAATGTGGGACAACCGAAGGATTTTTGGTCAAGCGTTGGATGATCTGAGATAAGGAAGAGTCATTGACGTAACCCTATTGAACAGATTGCAACCAATTTGGAACAGGCATAGAAATAGCTGAAAGAGAACCTTGGGCATCAAATGTGTGAGAAAGAGCATCTGCCACAATATTGTCTTTCCCCTTCTTGTAAGTGATCTCATAGTCATAACCCATGAGTTTACTAACCCATTTCTGTTGTGCCGGGGAGGAGACACGCTGGTCCAAGAAATATTTCAGACTCTGGTGATCAGTCTTGATGCAGAAATGATTCCCTAATAGGTATGGACGCCACTTCTGTATTGCATGCAAAATAGCCATCATTTCCTTCTCATAGGTAGAGGAAGCTAAATTCTTACCTGAAAGGGCTTTGCTGGTGAACGCGATGGGGTGTTCATCTTGAAGGAGAACAGCACCAAGTCCATTGCCGCAAGCATCACTCTCAATAGTGAAGAGCTTGGAAAAATCGGGCATAGCTAGCACAGGTGTAGTACACATAGCTTGTTTTAGTTTGTCAAATGCACACTGAGCATCAGGTGTCCATGTAAAAGCATCTTTTTTTAATAGAGAAGTTAATGGAGCTGCAATCTTCCCATAATCCTTGACAAACTTGCGGTAGTAGCCAATCAACCCCAAAAAACCACGAAGGCTCTTGAGTGTCTGAGGATGTGGCCAATTGTTCATGGCCTCGATTTTGGCAGGATCCACGCGAACCCCTTTTGCTGAGATAATGTGCCCGAGATACTCAACTTCCTTTTGTCCAAAAACACATTTAGACTGCTTGGCATGGAGATGATGGTCAGAGAAAAGTTGCATGACAAGATCCAGATGCTGGAGATGTTCATCCCATGTTTTACTGTAGATGAGGATATCATCAAAGAATACCATAATGAATTTCCGCAAGTAGGGTCGAAATATTTTATTCATTAAGGCCTGGAATGTGGAAGGAGAATTAGTGAGGCCAACAGGCATGACCAAAAACTCATAATGGCCATCATGTGTGCGAAAAGCTGTTTTAGGAATATCATCCTCATGAACCCGAATTTGATGATACCCAGAACGAAGATCCAACTTGGAGAAAAAGTGAGCCCCATGAAGCTCATCAAGAAGCTCATCAACAACAGGAATTGGAAACGTATCCTTGATGGTGAGGTGATTAAGTGCTCGGAAGTCAATGCAGAGGTGCCATGACCCATCTTTTTTGCGAACAAGAATAACTGGAGAAGAAAAGGAACTAGTTCTTGGGCGAATAATACCTTGCTTCAATAAGTCCCGAACGAGCATTTCAATCTCTGTTTTTTGGTGAAATGGGTAGCGATAGGGCCTGATGTTGGGAGGAACGCTGCCAGGAAGGAGCTGAATACGATGGTCTTCTGGCCTGGAAGGTGGTAATCCCACTGGTTCAGCAAAGACACCTGTATATCGATCGAGAATTTGTTGTAGATCCAAAGGAGTAGTGGAGACCGCTGATGGTTGCATCTGGATGGAATGGATCTGAGCGATGACACCATGTGAACTCTTCTTGAGGAGTTTTTCCATGCGATGTGAACTGATTATGCTGAGAGAAACTGGTTGTAATCCTGTCAATGTGTGTTTGTGTCCATTGAGGGAAAACTGCATCCAAAGTTCGGCAAAATCCCATAAGATAGGGCCGAGTGTGCGTAGCCATTGAGCACCCAAAACCACATCACATCCGCCTAAGGGCAAGGCAAACATGTCCGAGCGCAAGATATAATCTCCCATAGAGATACGCACATTTCGACACTTCCCTTTGCAAGGTAAGGTGCCCCCATTGGCAATCATGACTTCAAAGTTGGAGCAAGGATGGATAAAACAATCAGCTTGTTTGGCGATCCGAGGGTCAATGAAATTATGAGTGCTACCAGAATCAATGAGGATTGTAAGAGGAAGCTTCTTGAAGTAACCCCTGACCCGCATTGTTTGGGGGGTGGTGATTCCATCTAGAGCATGGAGAGATATCTTTGGCTGGTCATCCTGAGACGGAGGGTCATTAGGCAGTTCCTGACTGTCGACCGGAGCATCCAATGTTTCTGGATCTTCGTCACCCATTTCAGAGGCAGGCGGAGACTCCACATCCAGGAGATAGAGCTTTTGCTGAACACATCTATGTCCCCGAGTGAATTTCTCATCACAATTATAGCAAAGCCCCTTTTCTTTGCGTGC
Organism: Larix kaempferi; assembly: GCA_027924585.1. Taxonomy (NCBI): domain Eukaryota; kingdom Viridiplantae; phylum Streptophyta; class Pinopsida; order Pinales; family Pinaceae; genus Larix; species Larix kaempferi. The sequence goes on from BSBM01000293.1 coordinate 1,663,999, forward strand.
TTGCATCTCTGTTTCAGACAAACGCTTGATAGGAGTCGGTCGAGGAGCCTGCAGTATAGGTGGTCACTGAGAACCCATATTTCGAAAGGGAACAAAAGTGGGATTGGAGCGTTGTTGGGCTGCAAGCTTGTCTTCTGCCAACTTAGCCAACCCGAGTGCTTCCATCATTGTGTTGGGGCAGAACATTTTGACCTCAAAGCGAATAGCATCCTTTAGACCACTGATAAAACAACTCCGGTAAAATTCATCAGACAATCCTTCGGTGTTGTTGGCTAGATTCTCAAATTCGGTTTGATACTCTCTCACAGTGCCAGTTTGGCGAAGTTTAGTGAGGGCTCCTGTGAAGTCATCAAAAGCACTAGGACCAAATCGTTGCAAAAGGAGATGGAAAACGTCTGGCCAGTTGGGCTCTGGATGAGCCTTGATGTACCAGCGGTACCATTGAAGAGCTTCCTGTTCCAAATGAAAGGATGCCAGTGGAACTTTGTTGACATCAAAAGTATTATGTAGACTGAAATACTGTTCTGCACGATAGATCCATCCAGTTGGATCGGTACCATTGAAGCGAGGAAAATCAAGCTTCGGACCACGGAAATTGCTGGAAGCAGAGAACCCATTGTCTACTGAAGACTCGGACTGCCGTTTGTTGTTCATAGCTGAATGTTCAAGATGGAGACCGAGAAATGTTTCATCCAGATCCTAGAGTTTGGCTTGGATGGCTGCAAGTGCTTCCTCCATGGTTTTTGCTCCTGCACGGGTGACAACCATAACCAGGATTTTTTTTATTTTTTATTTTTTGACTGGGTAGGAAAACAAAAACAGGAACTACTTCAGTAAGGGAAAATTTGGATTTGGGAAAAAATCAGAAGGGTAATTGGGGTTTGACTAAATTTTGGACACTGTTGGATAGATAGGGAAGCAAAAATGAGGATTTCAGAAGCGGGGTGAAAGAATGGGAAAATTTGGCAGAGGGGAACAAAGAAGTAGAATTCAGAAAGGAACTTTGTGGTAAAATTTGAAGGTGATTGGGTGAAATCTGAGGAAGTTATGGAAAACCCTGAAAATAGACAAATGTGGGATTTCGGGCTTTGGGAAGGGGAATTGAGGATAGGGTCCCCAGGACTGAAATATGTAGAATGGGATGACAGGGGTTCCCCGAAAATTTCAAGGAAAACAGAGTAAAAATAAGGGAGATATGGAGAAAATACTGAATTTTATACTCTTTTTTTTTTATCTCAGACTGGAGCGGCTACGGCTCGAAAGAAATCTGGAACAGCGCCGAATGGACTGAAAACGGCTGAATCTGGAACGGCTTGCAAAATAGATCTGAAACGGCGCAGCAGTGATCGACAATAGTTCAGCTGAAAGTAGATATGGACCTCAGGTATGTGCGGCTTCCTAACAATTTAGGGGTTTCACTCGGCCACCAATGTTGTCTGACGGCTTGCGTATTGGGGCAATACCCCTCACTCCACGGCTCAGGTAAAACTGATAACCGCTTTGCCACAAACGACAACTCTTGGTTTACCTCACGGGTGGGAACTAGTCAATCAGGTAGGGGTCGTTGCCCTTTTCGCTGGCAGGTCCTCTCAATGGGCCAGCTACTTCGGGGTTCCTATGGTACTCCTCACAATGAGTTTTAGGGCTTATGCCCAAGTACTTCCCACAGTTAAGCGGATGGGGATTATTCCCAAATCCGAACCTGCAACAGATGCGAAAAAAAAAATTGGCAGAAATTTCACCCAGCGAGCCCAAGAAAGTGCTCTGATACCAGATGTGAGGCACCTGCAACAATTAATTAACAAGAATGCACGAAATAGCAGAAATGACAGAACTCAGAATCACTTTTGTATTGATCACAGGCCACTTCGAGGGGGAAACCTCCTTTGAGCAAGCTCAATACAAATAACTTCACGGTGCCTTCATAGGTCTCAACACACACTTATATACTAATTCTAGGCGCCAATACTATGGGTCGAGACCATGGGTCGTTACAAACTATGGATTAACAATACTACGGGCGGCTTACAAAGCATATGCGCCAACAACAATAACATGGACTATTGATTAACAAATACTACGGGATGACTTACAAAGCATATGCGTCCAACAACAACATACTAATAAAGTAAAGACATGGGTTCCTAACAGTAATATCTGTCAATGGATATTTCAACTTTGACAAACTTTGGGTAGTAAGTGCATATTCCAATGAAACCTCTTAATTCGGTGAGATTTTTAGGACTTTGCCAATCCAAAATGGTTTCGATATAGTCCATGTGAACCTTGACCCATTCTTTCCCAATCACATGACTAACATATAAAATCTTAGTCATTCCAAATTCACATTTGGAGAGTTTAGCATAAAAATATTGATCTTCCAACATGATTAGCACAATGTCCAACTGATTCAAATGCTCCTCCCAAGTTCTACTATAAATCAAAATATCATCAAAGAAAACAAGAACAAATTTAGGGAGATGCCTTTTAAACATTATATTCATGCAAGATTGAACGGCTGTTGGTGCATTAGTTAGGCCAAAAGGCATAACTAAAAACTCAAAGTGTCCATAATTACATTGGAAGGATGTCTTCTAAATGTCCTCCTCCATCATTCTGATTTGATGGTAACCAAAGCGAAGGTCGGTCTTTGAAAAGTATTTGGCTCCATGTAGGTCATCCATCAGTTAATCTATCCTTGGACTAGGATATCTAGTCTTGATGGTATTTTTGTTTAGATCTCTATATTCCATTACAAATCCCATGGTCCCATCTTTCTTCTTGACGAGGACTACAAAGGATGCAAAATTTCTTGAGCTTGGTTAGATAAACCACAAGTCAAGCAGTTCTTTCATGGTTTTCTCTATCTCATCCTTGAATATTTTTGGATGTTTATAAGGGTGGAATTTGATGGGTGATTTTCCTAACTCCAATTCTATTATATGCTCCACTCATCTATCAGGTGGCCTACCATGAGTAAGGTCCCCAAACACTATCTCATGATTTTGGAGAAACTTTTGTATGTCTTCTAGATACTATGATACCTCCAAATAGGTTCCTTTAGTAGTGATTAGACACTCTACAACCCATTCAATGTCTCCATGCCTCAATATGTATCTCATACTATGTGCAACTTTCCTTGGGTAGGTGTTGACCCCCCTCAACACTACCTCCTTTCCACCTTCATCTTGGAACCTCATCTCAAGGAATTTGTAGTCTATGGTGTTCTTCCCAATGGAATACAACCATTGTACTCCCAAAACCATGTTATTATAAACCACATTCACAACATCAAAGTTATATGTAACAGTGTAATCTCCTATAGTGACTTACAATTTAGGAATCCATCTAGATCAATCCATAGAATGATTACGTGGAATGATGACAGTGAAGCCTTCAAAATTATCAGTAGGTAGCTCTCTTATTTCAACCAGAGATGAATCAATGAATTTATGTGTTTCTCCTCCATCCACCAACACTATGGCTTATTTCCCTTGCACCACTCCTTTGAATCTAAGAGTGTGAAAGCGAGGCACTCCTGAGAATACTACAATTTTTCTCACCTCTAAAGGATGCTCTTCTTCATTAGTCTCATAGGAAACTTCTACATCTAATGGGGCCTCTTCTTCTTCCTCCTCATGTTCTCTCTTTGAATAGACTTCAATATAGTGTGCTTTTCCCTTAGGACACATATGTCCTGGAACCCATGGTTCCTAACAGGTGAAACATAGCTTCCTTCTTCTCAATTCATCTCTATCTTTTGAGAAATTGTACTTCTTGAAATTTCCGGAAGGACTCCTCATGGGTGTCCTTTGATTCTTGAATTGAGCAAGAACATTAGTTCTAGGAGGAAATCTTGTCCATGGAATAGAATCTCGGAAATATCTTGTTCTTTTCAATACATCTTGAAAGGTGGAGGGTTTGTAGGATTTCACTAAAACTTTCAAATGTTATGCCAGTCCTTTAATGAAAAAGAGGATCAATCGAGATTTTGAGATCTCAGTGGCCATCACATCCAACTTCTTAAACTCAGCGATGTAGGCTTCAAGAGTTCCAGTCTTCTTCACATGCACAAGCTCTCTTAAATATTCTCATGAAATATTCATAAGTGGTCACTTGATCATGTCCAAGTTTCTTCATGCCATGAAACCACCAATCATTGGCTTCACCATCTAAGTGTAGAGTATCCAACTTAATAGAATCTCTCTCTGCCATTAGATTCAACTTAAAATAAGTATCTAGTTTCTGGATCCAAGAACGCACAATGCACGTTTGTGAGCCATCAAAGTAAGGAAAATAAATTTTACCAAGAGAATTATTCAATTCATAATTTTTATTAGGCATCTGAAAGCTTCCTCTTGGACTAATATTTTATTGAGCATCAAAAAAATATTTGAATGGAAAATCTCTTCTAAACTCTTCACTCAGTGTAAGGTACTCAACAAAGTTATCCTTCCATGAGGCAAGACTGTCATGTCGAACCTCAGGTTCCTCCTTTTTCTCTTTAGTGAATTTAGACATATTGGCCCTCGGTGTGTGCTGAGACTCCATATTGAATTCATCAGGGAGATTGTGAGGCCTAGTTCTTGAGAAAATAGAACAACCAGTGATTTTCTTTTCACCATGTTGGGAGCCATTGTTTCTCCCCTCCCCATTTTTGTTTCCTAATTGTTGAGATAAGAACTATCTAGTTTATTTTCCTAATTATTGGACAATGTTATGAGAGATGTCTTGAAAACCCTTCATCATGATTTGCACAAATATTTTGAATTAATCTTCTCTTCATTATGAAACATCTTTGATTCTCCTTGTAACTTGCCTTCAGTAGAATTAACTTCTTCTCCTTCTTCTTCCTTTGACAAAGGATCTTTCTTATTGGGATATAAAATTATTTTTGGAATCATAGAATATTAACAAGAGAAGGTTCAGAGGACCATGATCTAATACCACTGTAATGTACCAATCATATATGATGATACACTAACTAAATCTCCTACAAGACTTAAGAAAAAACAATGAACTCTGGTGGGTTGTCTAACTGTAGGAAGGAAAAATCCAAGGATTATGGAAGGTATGAGGATCATTATAGATGATATAAAATTTTCACAATGTACTAGGACCATTAATTTTTCTAACATCAATGATTCTGAAGTCTACTGCAAGGCTCCTATGCACCCCAACATATGCAAACTATAACTTCAATTGTGCACTACCTGAGAACCAATTGTGAAGGATTTTGAATTAGGAAGGATCAATAACATTAAAATACATTCAATTATAAGTATATTTTCACTCCATAAATTTTTAGTAATCTCTAAGGAGGTTTCACAAACATAGAAGTAAGATTTCCTTCTAGGATTACACAACTAGTCCAAATTCAGGAATTTCCAAATAGTAGGAGAACGTCATGAATTTTTGCTTTCATAATTTGGATGATTATATTGGAATGTTAATTACCATAATCAACTTAAATAATTCAATTTGGATTTATATATATTCTTCTATCAGTCATACACTAAAAACTAGCTCTTTTTCATAGCACTCTAGACTAGGTGCAAGAGATGGACATGAAAGGTATACTATTATTTCTTCATACCATAAAATAGAATTCAGAGGTTTATTATTACATAATAAACATACATAATTAGCTTAAATACTCCTAATATAACTCTCAGGAAAAAAATACATAAGAAGTAAGAATATCCATCAAAGAAAGACTAGAAATCATTATAATTCTAGATGGGAGGCTCTCTAATGTAGGAAACAAGATTGAATTCAACTGTATCAGAATTCAAATCCTGAAATAAAATCCATGATGAATACTGTATGTCATCATCCTCTCACAGGAAGCAGGGGCACATCTCCCATCTTGGACTACGGGCACATCTCCCAAGTCACAAAGGCACAATTGCACTCAATTCAATTCTCAAATTGTCAAAAGATGGACTAGTGGTGCGCACTCATTATTTTATATATTGGAGGTATCTTGTTGAGAAAGTATCCTAAGCTAATGCACCCTCATGGAGTGGAAAAGGATAATTATTCAAGATTTTTCTTTTTGCTTTTCTTTCTGCTTTTGCTTTTCTATCTAGCTTTTCTGCTTTTGACTGTTTTCTTCTTGGTTTTCTTCCTTATCCAGCTTTTTCCTGCTTTTATGCCTTATCCTGCTTTTTGCTTTTATCTGCTTTCTACTTTATTCTCCTTTTCATGAGCTTTGCTTCTTTTCTGCCTTGTGCTATATTTTCTTCATTTTTCCTCATTTCCTATCTTTGGTTGATTTCATATTTTCTTCTCTTGCAAGTTACCTCTTGGTCATCCTTATCCTATAATGCTCACTTGTGGATCATTATCCATTAATTTGATTGAAATAAAAATATCTATTAATGAAAAATACTTCAAGTGCATTTCAAACTTTAATAAAATAAAATCAACAACTTCTAATTAATTAATTCCTGCAATCTCAAAATTAACCCCAAGTAAATGATATTTTCTCCTCAACCCAATTGATTGATAGGGTTAGTAACTCATCCAATGATCATCAATGAGGGGACATGAAACGACCTTATATATACTCAAGATTGCTTTCATATATTCGCTCGAGGCAGTTTCTGGAGGTGATAACGACTTTTATCAATGCATCTTACAGTTGGCATTGTCCAATAAGTTTATTGATCCACTCGTAATCGTCAATATGAAGCTATTCCTAGAATCACTAGGTTGTAAGACACTCTTCATAATGAGAATTGACAACTGTCAAGTATCAACACTTCATATTGTAATGAGCTTAATCAAATGTGTTGCGTTGATTTTATGAGGGTATAATGATTTTAATGGCATCCATCATTAGTTAGTTTGGGGGGTGAATATATAAGGGAATTCTATTCATAAGAAAAGGGTTTGAGTTCTTGTATGGAGAAAACTTATAGGAGTAAGAATTATAAAGAACTAGTGCTTTGACTTTGCTGAATGACAATTGTTGTGGAAAATTTTAGACTTGAATCATTTTGGCATTATGTTTCAAACTTGGATACGTTTAAAATATTGTTATTATCTTTTACACTTATTATATTTATGCATATATACTTGGCTCTAATGTGTGAATGAATTACTTTTATGGCTCAAACATAAGAAATCCTTGGGATTTTTTTTACATATTATGTCTTTGATAAATATTCATCTTAAATTCAGATGAATGCTTAATTAAGTTAAACGTTCCTTTGATAATTATTCATCTTAAATTCAGATCCTGAGTTTGTTAACTGTATGTTATTTCTGTAGTTGAGTCATTGGTTATATTTTTCAGTTATTGATAATCTAAATTATTATTTCTTGAACTGTGTAACTATTATTTCTTTAAGAGAGCTATGTTTTTGTCTTAATGATTTTGCTCAAACTAGTTCATATCCGTAAATATTTGCATCTTGGCTCAAAGTAGCATCAATCAAGTAATTTTCTTCTGTCCAAAATAGAGAATGAAATTTAGTTAGTTAGATTTAGATAGTTGGAAATAGGTAGTATTTAGTAGTTACTAATTTCCATTCCTAGATAAATAGTTAGTAAGTAGAGTTAGTTAGATTAAACTTGAGTGATTAACTTTAGTATTGATCAAGTATTGAATAACATATAAAATACTCTCTGATTGAGAGAAAATCATAAAGGCAACAGGGTCTTAATCCTGGGAAGGGTAACCAATGCAAACATATAGTAAGTTTCCTTTAAGCATCTTGTGTTCGTCATCTTTCCGCAGTTGGCCATTCGACAGAATATATGGCCAACAAAACTATAACCTTAAAACATTTACCTATAAGCTTTATCCCATAACCATTATAACCCTAACTGTGAAAATCCTCACAACAGATCTAAGAGATGATTTATACCTCACAAGAGTAATTATGATTAAGCAGGAAAATAGAAGAAGAGTGGTCAATGAAGTATAATGAGCAACAGAATAATAATACAGTAGAACTCGGATAGAAGCAAAAATACTTCACACACACTAATTAATTAATCACAATATGGACAAATAAATAGTACAATGCATGAGGATTCGTGTTAGGAACCCGTGTCAACCCTTCTCTTTACTTTGTTAGTATATTGTTGTTGGACGCATATGCTTTGTAAGTCATCCCATAGTATTTGTTTATCCATAGTTTATATTAGCTCATGGTATTGACCCATAGTATTGGACGCATATGCTTTGTAAGTCGTCCCGTAGTATTATATGTCCCATGGTTTTGACTCATAGTATTGGGCATAGACTTAGTATATAAGTGTGTGTTGAGGTCATTGAAGGCACCGTGAAGTTAATTGTATTGAGCTTGCTCAAAGGAGGTTTACCCCTCGAAGTGGCCAGTGATCAATATAAAAGTGATTCTGAGTTCTATTATTTTTGATGTCTCATGTATTGCATTAATTAATTATTGCAGGTCCTTCACATATGGTATCAAAGCACTTTCTTGGGCTCGTTGGGTGGAATTTATGCCAAAAACCTTTTTTTGCATCTGTTGCAAATTCGGATTTGGGAATAATCCCTATTCGCTTAACTGTGGGAAGTACTTGAGCATAAGCCCTAAAACTCATTGTGAGGAGTACCACAGGAACCCCAAAGTAGCTGGCCCATTGAGAGGACCTGCCAGTGAAAAGGGCAATGACCCCTACCCGATTAACTAGTTCCCACCCGTGAGGTAAACCAAGAGCTGTCGTTTGTGGCAAAGCGGTTATCAGTTTTACCTGAACCGTGGAGTGAGGGGTACTTCCCCAATACGCAAGTCGTCAAACAACATTGGTGGCTGAGTGAATCCCCTCAACCGATAGGAAGCTGCACATACCTGGGGTCCATATCTATTTTCAGCTGAACTATTGTCGATCACTTCCGCTCCAGATCCAGCCGTTTCAGATCGATTCTGAAATTCACTCCGGATCCAGTCGCCATTTCAGATCCAACCATTTTTCTATCCCTTCCACGCCATTGCAGATCCATCTGTTGTGGATCCCTTTCGCGCCGTCGTTGCCAATCCATTTCTGGAATATATATATATATATATATATATATATATATATATATAATTCTATTCTTCAGCCATATCTCCCTTGTTTCAACTTTGTTTTCCCTGAAACTTCACTGACATCCTTGCACTTCCATTCTGCATATTTCATTCCTGAAGACCCTATCCAAAATTCCACTTCCTAAGACCAAAAATCCCACATTTGTCTATTTTTAGGGTTTGCCATAAGTCCTTCAATTTTCACCCAAACGCCTTCAAATTTTGCCACCGTGTTCCTTTCCTAATTCTGCTTCTTTGTCCCTCTCTACCAAATTTTCTCATGCTCTCACCCCGCTTCTGAAATCCCCATTTTTTGCCTCCCTGTCCATCGGAAAGTGTCCAAATCCTAGTCAAACCCCAATTACCAATCCGATTTTTTTCCCAAACCCAAATTTTCCTTTACTATATAAGATTTTGTTTGTGTTTTTCTATCCATTTCCCAACAAAAAAAACTCCTAGTTGTGGTTGTCACCCGCGCAGGAGCAAAAACCATGGAGGAAGCACTTGCAGCCATCCTAACCAAACTCCAAGATCTGGATGAAAAATTTCTCAGCCTCCATCTTGAGCATTCAGCCATGAACAATATCCGACAGCCAAAATCGTTTGCAGCCACCAGGTTCTCTTCTTCCAGCAATTTTTGTGGGCCGAAGCTTGATTTTCCTCACTTCAATGGTACTCATCTGACAGGATGGATATACCGAGCAGAACAATATTTCAATCTGCATAATCCTTTTGATGTCCAAAAAGTTCCACTTGCATCCTTTCATTTGGAACAGGAATCCCTTCAATGGTACCATTGGTACATCAAAGCTCATCCCGAGCCAAACTGGACAGATTTTTGCCAACTCCTTTTGCCACGATTTGGTCATAGTGCCTTTGACAACTTCATAGGAGCACTCACTAAACTTCACCAAACTGGCACAATGAGAGAGTATCAAACGGAATTTGAGAAACTAGCCAATCACACAGAAGGATTGTCTGATGAATTCTACAGGAGTTGTTTTATCAGTGGTCTCAAAGATGAAATCCGCTCATAGGTCAAAATGTTCTGTCCCAACACAATGATGGAAGTCCTAGGTTTGGCTAAGCTGGACGAGGATAAGATCGCAACTCAACAACGCTCCAAACCCACCTTTGTTCCCTTCAGAAATATGGGTTCCCAACGACCTCCCATCACGCCTGCTCCTCGACCAACTCTTATCAAGCATTTATCTAAAACAGAGATGTAGGCATGCTGAGAAAAAGGGCTTTGTTATAATTGTGATGAGAAATTCACTCGGGGACATAGATGTGTTCAACAAAAGATCTATCTCTTGGATGTGGATTCTTCGCTTGCCTCTGAACTTGGTGAAGAAGCTCTAGATACAGTAGATGATCAGGTTGACATTCAGCACCCGCCGGTTGACACCCCATCTCAGGACGACCCACCCGATATCTCTCTCCATGCTGTAACTGGCGTCACCACCCCACAAACAATGTGGGTCAAGGAATAGTTCAAGAAGCTCCCTCTTACCATACTCATTGATTCTGCTAGCACTCATAACTTCATTGACCCTCGGATTGCCAAACAAGCTGATTGTTTTGTCCATCCTTTCCCCCACTTTGAAGTCATGGTTGCCAATGGGGGCACCTTACCAAGCAAGGGGAAGTGTCACAATGTGCGTATCTCTATGGAAGATTACAAACTGTGCTCTAACATGTTTTCCTTGTCCTTAGGCGGATGTGATGTGGTTTTGGACGTTCAATGGTTACGTACACTGTGCCCCATCTTATGAGATTTTGCTGAACTTTGGATGCATTTTTCAGTCAATGGGGCACAACACAGATTTATGGGCTTACAACCAGGGTCTCTCTGCTTCATCATTTCACATCGCTTGGAAAAAATCCTTAAGAAGAATTCACATGGTGTCATCGCTCAGCTCCATTCCATTCAGATGCACCCATCAACAATCTCCACTACTTCCTTGGATAGATATGCAGGTGTCTTTGCTGAACCAATGAGCTTGCTGCCTTCAAGAGACCTTTCTGGTAAGAATTTAGCCGCATCTACCTCTCAGCAGGAAATGATGGCTATTTTGCATGTAGTACAGAAGTGGCAGCCATACCTATTAGGGAATTATTTATGCATCAAGATTGATCTCCAGGGTTTGGAAAAGTTTTTGGAACAATGGGTCTCCTCCCCAACACACCTGAAATGGGTTATCCAACTCATGGGTTATCCCTATGCGATCCGTTACAATAAGGGTAAGGACAATATGGTGGCAAATGCTCCTTCTCGCACAATTGATGACCCAATTTCTCTTATAGCTATTTCCCTGCTTGTTCCAAATTGGTTGCAATATGTTCAACAGGGCTATCTCTTCTATGAACTCCATTCTTCTTCATCAGCAGGGCACTCTGGGTTCTTCAAAATGTATGACCGGGAACAATGTAACTTCTTTTGGCAGGGATTGAAAATGACAATTCAACAGATGGTGGTTGACTGTGATACTTTCCAGGTCAACAAGGGTGAAAAGACACTCCTTTTGGGATTGCTCATACCCTTTCCCATGCCTACATAGATTTGGCCAACTATTTCTATGGATTTCTTAGAAGCGCTCTGGTGGTACAATACCACATCTACAAGGACACCATATGAATCAGTCTATGGAAAAACACTGCCATTTCTTCTTCCATACACCCTTAGTAGCTCCCAATTGACTCGGTTCTTCGAAACCGCGATCAAATTCTTCTCATTCTGCAGGACAATCTTCACATGGCCAGAATTCGACTGCAACAACAAGCTGATCAACACCATTCTGAGCGCACTTTTCATGCAGCTGATATGGTTATTCGTCTACAGCCTTCCAAGCAATCCTCCTTGAAACTCCAAAGGCGTCAGTGGCCCGAAATGAAACCTGAGGATGCTACCGGGGAACCACTCATTCAGATTCTACATCAATTTCCCCAACCAAAGCTTTGAGGACAAAGATTTTTCTAAGGGAGAGGGGATCTTAGGAACCCTTTTCAACCCTTCTCTTTACTTTGTTAGTATATTGTTGTTGGATGCATATGCTTTGTAAGTCGTCCCGTAGTATTTGTTTATCCATAGTTTATATTAGCCCATGGTATTGACCCATAGTATTGGACGCATATGCTTTGTAAGTTGTCCCGTAGTATTATATGTCCCATGGTTTTGACTCATAATATTGAGCATAGACCTAGTATATAAGTGTGTGTTAAGTTCATTGAAGGCACCGTGAAGTTAATTGTATTGAGCTTGCTCAAAGGAGGTTGCCCCCTTGAAGTGGCCAATGATCAATATAAAAGTGATTGTGAGTTCTATTATTTTTGATATCTCGTGTATTGCATTAATTAATTATTGCAGGTCCTTCACAATTCGAATGCCAAGGTGTCAATTCGAATTAGCCTTCATGGAGTGATCAAAAGATCACTGAAGTGTCATTGGAGCACAACTAGTAGTCTATCTCATCATCGGTGGAGTCATCAATGCACAAGTAACTGTCAACCATCAATCAAACTGAGTCTAACTGAGTGTGGTAGGTGTAACTGAATGTAACTGGTACATGGAGACACTAACTGAATGAAGGAGACTCAGTGGAGGGTGCATGAGGAGCTAACTAGAGTCAGAATAGGTAGTCATGTCTCATCGGAGGTCAATCAGAGTGATAACAGTAGTGAGGAGTAAGTATGGCCTCAAATCAAGGAAATACTGGTGGATAACTGAAGTAACTGGACTGGTAGGTGAGAAAGGACGAGTGGCTTCCTTAAATCAAGGAGGAAGGGTGCACTAAGATTTAGGAGGGATAAAACTGATCTAAGAGAATCTCTCGGGGGCTGGCTAACTGAGGGCTAGGTGCTGGACTGATGACTGGAATGCATGCAAACCCTAAATGATGCATGCAAACCCTAAAAGTGCATGCATGACTGAAAATGTAAATGATCAAAATACTGGTGGGACTAGGATGGAGTATAGGAATATCCTAACACCCCCCCTTAATCCATCCTAGGCCTTGGTAACTAAGACCAAAGGTCACCCAATACAATGAATAATAACAGTCAATAAACCAAGGAAGTGAGGAAAATTTCATGGGAAAAATACCCCCCCCTCAAAATAGACTGTAAGGCACACACAAAAAATAAATGCTCCAAACTCAAGCAGGTGTGATGCTTGGTCATATGTTTGGAGGTATCTTCTTCTTGGGAAGAAGTGGATCATGCTCAAAAATCATGTGCTTGTACTTGCTCTTCAGATCGAATGCGATGAGAACAAATCCAAAAGTATGAGGATGATCCTTGAACCTGTGATTGGAATTAGCTGAGATAGGATCAAATCTATGAATGTGCAGATAGTGTTTTGTCTTCTCCTTTGAACCATCATGGGTGATATTATGCCAAAAAGAACCATCAAATAATAATGATTGCTTGGAATCCAAATCAGCTCCAAGACTTGATAAATGGTTTCTTGAGATCTCCTTTGAACCAGCAAGGGTGAGATCAAAACCATCATATGCATGAGAAATTATCCCAAGTAGATTAGAATCCAAATTAGATCCAAGACTTGAATCATGGTTTCTTGAGATCTCTTTTGAACCATAAGAGGTGAGATCAAAACCAGTAAATGCATGAGAAATTATCCCAAGTGAATGGCAATGGTTTCTTGAGATCTCCTTTGAACCATAAGAGGTGAGATCAAAACCAGTGGATGCATGATAAATTATCCCAAGTGGGTGGCAATTGCCATATTCTTCAATAACCTTCTGAAGCATGGAATACTGATCATATAGTAATAAATAAGAGGTGATTTAGGAGAGTGAATACATTACCTCCAATAGCTGATTTTTCCTCTGAAATAATCATGTGATCATGATGCAAACCAACAGACTCTAGTGCAAGAGAGGATTTAGGACCTTTTGCAATATCTAGAGTGTGAGCTGGCACATAAAGAGAAGAAATTTGGGGCATGAGTGTAGAATTTTCAAGTTCTTTGTGGACAACTTCAATATGAGATGATATTGGTCCATGATCTGAGAGACCATCAAGGGGAGCAAATGCATCACTTTGCTTGTTCTCGAAAGGGTTTGGACCAAGTCCTTCATTTTTTCTGCCAAATATTTCATCCAGGTAAGCCTATATCTTTATTGGATATGAAATATTAGGGAGGTCATATATCATGCAAGAAGACATAGCATAACTCATGACTGAACAAGCTTGTTCCCCTTCACTTAACCAGTCATACTCTTCAGCATAGGATTCAAACTCTCTTTCAAAACAATAATCAAAGAGACCATGTCTCTTCAAATGTGATATTATTTGTGGTTTCCATTTATCATAGTTGAATGGAGAAAGAGGATTAATTCCTGATGAATACATGGAACTTGTAGAAGACCTACAAAAACAATAGAGAATATCTGCAACTGCTACTGCTGCAAACATGCAGAAACTGCTGCAACTATTGCACTCAAAATCTTGGTAATAACCTGCAAAAATCTCTCAAGAATGGAGATAAACAATACTCTCAACATGCTATGATACCATGTGAAAATACTCACAGCAGATCTAAGAGATGATGTATACCTCACAAGAGTAATTATGATTAAGCAGGAAAATAGAAGAAGAGTGGTCAATGCAGTATAATGAGCAACAGAATAATAATACAGTAGAACTCGAATAGAAGCAAAAATACTTCACACACACTAATTAATTAATCACAATATGGACAAATAAATAGTACAATGCATGAGGATTCGAATGCCAAGGTGGCAATTCAAATTAGCCTTCATGGAGTGATCAAAATATCACTGGAGTGTCATCGGAGCACAACTAGTAGTCTATCTCATCATTGGTGGAGTCATCAATGCACAAGTAATTGTCAACCGTCAGTCAAACTGAGTCTAACTGAGTGTGGTAGGTGTAACTGAATGTAACTAGCACATGGAGACACTAACTGAATGAAGAAGACTCGGTGGAGGGCGCATGAGGAGCTAACTGAAGTCAGAACAGGTAGTCATGTCTCATCGGAGGTCAATCGGAGTGATAACAGTAGTGAGGAGTCAGTCTGGCCTCAAATCAAGGAAAGATTGGTGGAGAACTAAAGTAACTGGACTGGTAGGTGAGAAAGGATGAGTGGCTTCCTTAAATCAAGGATGAAGGGCGCACTAAGCTTTAGAAGGGATAAAACTAATCTAAGAGAAGCTCTCGGGGGTTAGCTAACTGAGGGCTAGGTGCTGGATTGATGATTGGAATGCATGAAAACCCTAAATGATGCATGCAAACCCTAAAAGTACATGCGTGACTGAAAATGTAAATGATCAAAATATTGGTGGGACTAGAATGGAGTATAGGAATATCCTAACACTAACTCCCAAAACCTTAACCAATATACCCTCTAACCCTTAAAATTGAAAAATCCCCATATCACCTTAAATATCTCATCTCATACCCGTAACCAAGGACCTCTATAACCTCTATCCTTTATTTAACTTAAAAGATCACCATGTAACCCCCACTGCTGATTTTTTATCACATCTAACACCTATTAGGATACACCCACCACCCTTAACCCATATTATGTATATATTTTAATTAGTATAACCCCTCAACCCTATCCACAATAACCCTTAACCAATAACCCATAATTCATGTAACCATTTGACCCATAAATATTATCACCCTAATTCCTAGCCCATAACCCCAAATCCTTATAACCCCTCACATGTAAAACTATTAACTACTACCCCTATAAACCTTAAATAATATCAATTGTGAACACTAAAATATATAACATTTAACCCCATAACCTTAATAACTCTTAACCTACAATCCTTATAACCCTAACCCCTACCACCTTTAACCAATATACACTCTAACCCTTATAACCCCTAAATATTTCTAACTAATAAGACTTATAATTCATAACATATTAACATCAACTAACACATCCCCAAAATGGTAACCTAAATAATCCCCAACCCATATACACCATAACCCTATCACACATAAACATTGAACTATAATATTCAAATCCTAACCTATATATCAACTAATTGTTATTGGACCTAAATTATAACAAATAATAAAGGGAATCCTTAAAAAAATCCTTATAAAAATTATCACATTTAAACCTTGACCCTCATCATCCTTTACCCATAATCAATAACCAAGAAACCCTTAACTCTAACACAAATAACACCTAACCCTAATTATTGACCAATAAAACCCCTCCTAGCCATAGACCTTATAATCCCTAGACCCCATGATCCATTACCCTTATAGTCTATCACCCATTATCCCTATACCATATTACCCCCTAACCCTAAAAATGTATAACCCCTAAACCCTTTCACACTTAACCCCCATTACCCTCATCCCCTATGCCACAAATATTAATATTTGTAATTTGTAATCACCATAACCTATAATACATGTCACTACTAATCTATATTACTTATAATCAATATAAAAGCATTATTGGCCGTAACTACTATAATCCATAACATATAAACACTATAATCCCTCACTAGTAACCCCTACCACTTAGAATCATTATAAGCATAATCCCTTATGAACCCTATTGGCTATAGTAAAATCATTGCTATAACCTTTACTTGTATGGAATTTATGAAAATTTAGTAGTGTTAACCCCAAACACCTTAACCCTTAAATCCTAGTTAACCCAAAAGAACCTTAACCCCCTAACCCACAAGATCTAAATCCCAAAATCCCAAAATCCCTAAGCACCTAAGCACATAAGCACTTGGGCATTATGGTTTAGTTTAGGGCTTAAAGTCCTTTAGGGGGGAGGGTCTCTAGGAATAAACGAACAAATAGGGATTTAATAGGCAATAAATGCACTAAACGTTACCCACCGAACAAAGCAACGTTATACAGAGGTGCACGTGCGCTAATAGCATGTGCATGCTCCTTCCCCGTGCAAGCCCCTGCTGAACATGAAAATTCCAAATGACCCGTGCTCTTCTCCCACATTTTTTTTCACTCATATCACATTTTTTTCGCTCATCTCACACACAGCTCGGTAGTCACTTGCATTTTGGATTGAATTCACACACCTCTTGGAGTTTCTTTGGAAATTTGGATTGAATACACACCAGTTGGACTCTATTTGGATCTTTATATTGAATACGCACCATTTGGACTCTATTTTTCTCTTTGGATTGTATACACACCATTTGGACTCTATTTGGATCTTTGGATTGAATTCTCATGCTTCTTGGACACATTTGAACTCTTCTTACATCTAGTGGATACATCAAAATACCATTTTACATTGCAAGCAAAGAGCAATCCTTGAGGTATGGTGATATTTTTTCCTTATGAATTGTATTTTATTCTTCATTCACTTTGTTTGAATTGTATGCATTGTATTTTTTCCTCATGAATTGTATAATAAATGTATTTTAGTCTTCTTAGTCTTCATCATAGACAATAAAAAACATCTTAGCCCAAAAAAACTACAACATGCACCAAACAATGTTTTCAACCTTTCATAAGATAACCAATAGAGATTACTTGCATAACCACCAATAACATTTCATAATCACATAACTCCATCTAATACAGAAACATTTACTGAATTACTCATGATTTCACTACAACAACTCACACAAACACGAAAAGGATCAAATTCTTAATCTTTAGGGGCGATTTTCCGTCATCCAAAACATGAAAATGAAGTGAGTAGGAGCTTATCCTTTTATAGTAAATGTGCTCCTAATGACACCCCATACCACCATCCAATACTATCTACTAACTCAAACTATTGTTAAAAAACCATGTGCCAAATGCCAAGCTACCAAATGGGACTCATTGTAGATTGTTTCAAGATGATAAGAAAACATTTCAAACTGAGGTCCTAGACTCGGTGATGTTGTTGTTATTTCTAGGGCATTCTCAATAGCTTTTAAATATGCTAATATACCCTAAGTTATAGGTATATTCATATCTTCATACAGTGATATTTCACCTAGCTTATCTCATTGTTTTCTATTCTTTAGAAACGTGTTTACAATGAGTGTCAACAAGTTTTTCTAGGTATACAAGTAACACAAGCTCTATGTATGTACATCTTAATGGGATGTTTAGTATTCAACTCGAAATTTATTTTGTGTCCAATAACAATATTATAGACCAAAATCAAGTAAAGTTTATTGTCTACAAGAACAAGGAAATCACTTAAATAGATTGTGGAATTCTTAAATGAAGTAACCAACCATTACACTCATTGTTGGAAGGGTGGTATTTCCAAAAGATTCAAACAATATATTATAATCCAACATATCACAAGAATTTGGAGCAAACAACATGGGTTCTCTATAAAAATAGCCCTCTATACTATGTGAAGGAGAGAACCACCAAAATCATACATGGTAGGGTTAAATTAAATTCAAATTACAAAACCACAACAAGACCACTCACATTGAAGGAAATTTTGACTATGTGGCTAAGAGTGCATTCCTTAATTAATTAGGTAAGTTTGGGGACCCAAGGGAGGATCCTCAACTAACTAATAGCCCAATAGCACTTAAGGCCCAATTGGCATCCTAATTAGCAAGAGAGGCACCAAAGTGGGTTGGCCAATGTCCGCTATGCGGAGTAGGGGGAGGGCACTGACACCCCCACTGGGACCCCCCTTGATCTAGTTCCCAACACATATGAAAAAGCACTAGATGTTCGGGGATCGTTAGACGTTGTCATCAGACACAATGCCCACACACACATCTAGAGAACATAGTACATACAGAAGAAAAACATCTACTGTAGATAAAAATGTGACCAATGAAGGACAAATGTGAAGTGAGGACCCTACCATGGTAATAGACATAAAACGGGAAACCACAACCACACATTTAGACAAAAGTGACGTTGCACTCAAAATCAGGGAATTCACCACACCACAAGCCTATGTTACTAACATGGATAGGACAACCTTGATGCCAACCTAGGTTGGGTTGTGCATTGCTAAAACATTATTAAATCCCACATCAATATTTGATTGAACAAGTGTATGATCGATACCAATAACACAAGCTCTATGCATGTACACACTAATGTGATTTTGAGAGAAAAAATATCTTTGTTGAACCATTTCGATCTTTTTTTGTGATAGTTGCAATGGCCTCATGCCACCTTCTTTATTGCTACCATATTAGTTTTCTCTATATGTCCAATTTCAAGAAAACAAAACATACTTCCATGACCATAGTTTACATTGTACACTTAGGAAGATAAGATGCATAGGTTTTCACAGTACCCAATCAATTGCTACAGTGAGTTTTAAAAATCTTGCACATTATACAAGTCATATTACCACTCAATGTATAAATCTTGTCTAAATCTTGTGTCCCTTCTATCTTATTCATGGCAAAAGTTTATTTTCCTCACTTCATAATTGAAAAATAATATCTTATTTGTTATTTTTTTCTAGGGTGATATTCTTGTTTCGTTAAAGAACATATTGAAGATGGGAAACATACGTAATAATAAAAGAAATTCTAGAAGGAAGGAGTTGCCCCCTAAAAAGGCCCATGAGATAAGAGAAAAGGCCAGGTTGTACATGGAAAAATGTAGACATCAAAATGTTAGTGCCTTAGATCCTAACACAATGCATTCCACGATGACCTATGGTTCACCAGGAGAAGTGAAACGGATGTGGGTAATGGAGCCCTCTCAAAATCCAATATCAAGTGATCATCCAATGAATAAAACATCAACAAGCAATGATGAAGTGGATCAAGTCAATCAAATCTTGATTGATGTTGAATTTGCACGGATGGATGTTGAGCGAGTTTTTAATTGGCAACCTCCACAAGAAGAGCACACATATGTTGAACACACTCCCTTACAATACCAAATTGTGAACGAAATCCCACAACAAACTAGTGATGGGAATCGTACTTCCTGTCCAAATCCCTTGCTTCGACTATCAAGTGGATGATGAAGAACTCCCGGATGTATTCATGTGGAGGAAAGTTCCTTTTCAAAACATGAAGGTAATTTTCCTAAACACACTATTGGTTTCCATTGTAGAAAGATCATCAAAGAATTTTTTGAATCCAAAAGAGATGCAGCAAAATGTCAATTGTTCCTGGCTTTGTTAAAATCACATTGTCTAGATCATGTTAGGATAATTTTAGGCATAAAGGTAGTTAGAAGTTCAGAGGCCAATATTCATGTTGTTAGAAATCTATAGTATGCATTTAATTTGATTGGAAAAACTTCTCATACAAAATATCTTAATGTATCCCATCGTGTACTGTCAAAATCGATTGTAGAAAAATACACAAGGAAACATTGCTTGTTATCACACACATATAAAATATTTAAAGTATATAGAAAGACTCTTCAAAAGTATTTTTCTATTAGAGAAAAAATTGAGACCCCAGGCCAAAAATATTTTTGGGCCTTTTTTGGTAGGTTACCTCATTCAGAGATGAAGTTAATTGATGTTGTTAAAGAACTAGTACAAAAATTTTGGCATGAAAAAACTGTGTTAAAGGTTGAGAAAAGGCGTTAAGTGGTTTGAACCCTGTGTCAAGCACTTCCTTGACACGACACAAACGAAACTCTATGAGAGGTTCAAGAATGAGCACACACAATTGAACATGGGCCAAAGTTCCTTTAAAAAATGCAAACCCTGGTATGTTAGAATTTGCATTGATCGCAACACATGTTTCTATAGATACCATGTATAATTTGAGTACTATTATGATACATATAGACATATACTTTGTGATTTTCATACTAACATTGTGCAGGACTTTCCATCGTTACAACCACTAAATGCATCGAGATAATTTATCCATAGCATCATGTGTCCAAGATCTGAAGGACGAGAATATTATAAAAAATCATGTTTATATGTGACATGTTCTAGGAGCGGTGGATTTGCATTATTGATCTGTTGCATCCATGAAAGAGAGGAGCACAAAGTTGGGAGGATGATAGTATAAATGCAGAAATTCAAGTACGTAACATATCAAGTAGATATTGTGAAGGAAAGCAAAAAAATTGCAATGGTGAAGTCACAGGTAAACTAAGTTTGCATACTTTCATATTGTACATGTTGAATCTATACATATATATTCAGATTTTAAATGGCACGTTGTATTAATTCCCTTGGTTTTGTGGCAATAGGTACAAATTTGTGATTTCATGAATAAATTCTACAAAAATACAGAGTAGTATGTACAACATGTCCATGTAGCATGATGGCAGGATGAACAGTACATATAGCGCAGGGACACTTTCCCCAATGGCACAATATTGTTGGTTGTGGACTTTGTTGACAACTACACCCTGCAACCACAAAATGAGATTCAAAGTCAGTACTACCATTCAGGCCAGGCTAGCATAATGGTTCATGTCATGCATAGGCATGCACTAGAGAGCAACAATGACAGGAGGATAACATTGAAAGAGACCAACTTCTACATCAGTGATGACAAATACCACAACTTGAATTATGTGCAACATTGCTTCAGAATTTTCTATGATCAGCTGAAGGTGAGAGATATATAGATGGATCAACATTGGATATGGTTAGAAGGTTGTATAGGCTAGTTCAAAAATGCAGGTGTATTCCAGTGGTTGGGTGTTTTTCATAAGAATTATGATGTGCCGCATATATGGAACTATTTTGAGACCGGACATGGAAAGAGAGAGCACAATGGGGTTGGAGCATGTCTCAAAACTACCCTATGAAGGGAGGATATGAGGTGGATTACAAACCCTCATATCCAGTATGCATAATCCATAGGTCAATGTTTCTATGCAAAAATGTTAGATCGAACCACAGAGCAAAACACACCAACAGGTAGAGGAAATGTTGTCAGAAATTTATGGCAAGTGGTTGATATAGATTGATAGCATTCTTATAGTTGTAGTATTGTACAAGGGAATCATGGATTTCATTCGGTTCAAAGCTCAATCAACCACTTATTTGAAATATGGATGCAAAAACTTGCTTTCTTTTGTGGGCCTTGTAGAAGTGGCGAGTGGGATAAGTGTGAATCAATGGATTGGGTTGATGAATGGGATCATGTATCACTAGCAGTAGACCCATGTGCAGTTGTTGAAACAATCCAGTTAGAGGAAGGACAGTCTTCTATTTTGAACGACTATGATCATATAGATAACCTTGTACAGCTAGGTAAATATTTCTGCATTCATATATTGGTTCCCTTCTTGTTTTTTTAATTAACCATGTTATCAAACCACTACTTGTTGGAATTTGACTTTAAAATGCATTTTTGCAAGACACATCTATGCAATTGTCACCTCGACAGACAGTGCAATTGGTATGAATTATTGGTTGGCACGATGCATCCAGGGGAATAAAATCCTCTTCGCATCATTAACAGATAGTGAAGGAAATACCTTTCCGACTGGATTGATGGTTGTTCAGGGAGAATATATTACAGTATATGGAAAGGAAAATACCATTAATCCATCTCCAATCCTCCACAAACGAAACCCTGGCACCACATGCTATATAGGGATTGTGTCCCTCCTACGCAATACACATTGTTGCTCATATCTTGTAGGGTGTTCTCCCACCAAGTGAATACTCCATGTGGCCATCATGCAAGGTGTCCTCCATCCAGGAAAGAGATATTAAATGCTCAAGAGAATAATTATAATCCAATGAAAATCTAACGTCTGACATCCATTGAGAAAGTTATCACAAGTGTGCATATCAATCAAAGGCCATCTCTTGTGATACAATCCATCTCAAACCATTCAAGGGATAATCCACGGCTATATACTTTGTAATACTCACATTATCTACGACTCTTGAATCACCCTCAACAACATCCTCCATTAAGGAATCACGCCTCTCTAATGAATAACTAGAATCTCCATGGATGAATTCAATCTCATCATCACACCTCTACTCCTATATATCATTGGAAGTCTCATGGATAGAAGAAACAAATGATATAAATATCTTGGGTGGTACAATCACCCCTACATTCTCCTAAGCCACAAGATCAATAATGATGGCATTCTACTTAATCACAAAAGGAGATCCTTACACATTGAAATATCTCACAATCACACTATAAGGATTGGAATCTAGATCTACATGTTCCTTCAAAGAAATAGAAGGACCTACCAACCTATCATTGGGAAGTGTGAGTGTTATTAAATCAGTAAGTAACTTGTAAAGGACACCCATGTTGTTCTAAAATAGACACTAATATATCTCTAGAGACCCTGATCTATCCCTAGAAACCAGACAAAAAAAAATCTATCCCTGGAAATCCTAACATGGACCTAGAACCCTAGATACCTGATCTAGAATACTTATCTATCCCTAGAGACTTAATCTAGCCCTGGAGACCTAGTCTAGCCATATAAAACCTAATCTATCTTATAGACCCTAATCTAGCCCTAAAAACTAGGAAAAAACAAATCTAGCCACAAAAAGCCTAATGTGGACCTAGAACCCTGGAGACCTGATCTAGAATCCTCATTTATCCCTAGAGACCTAAGCTATCCTTGGAGAGCTAATGTAGACATATAGAACCTAATCTAGCTTATAGACCCTGATCTAGCCCTAGAAAAAAGAAAAAAACAAATCTAGCCCTGGAAATCCTAATGTGGACCTAGAACCCTAGAGACCTGATCTAGAATATTTATATATCCCTAGAGACTTAAGCTAGCCCTAGAGACCTAATCTAGACATATAGAACCTAATCTAGCTTATAGATCCTGATCTAGCCCTAGAGACCATACAAAAACAAATCTAGCCCTAGAAAGCCTAATGTGTACCTAGAACCTTAGAGACCTTATCTAGAATCCTTATCTAGCCCTAGAGACCTAAGCTAACCATGAGTACCTAATCTAGACATATAGAACCTAGTCTAGCTTATAGACCCTGATCCATCCCTAGATATCAAACAAAAACAAATCTAGCCCTGGAAAGCCTAATGTGGACCTAAAACCCTAGAAACCTGATCTAGAATGATTATCTATCCCTAGAGACCTAATCTAGATATATAGAACCTAATGTATCTTATAGACCCTAACCTAGCTTATAGACGCTAATCTAGCCCTATAAACTAGAAAAAAACAAATCTATCCATGGAAATCCTAATGTGGACCTAGAACCCTAGAGACTTCATCTAGAATACTTATCTATCCCTAGAGATGTAATCTATCCCTGGAGACCTAATCTACCCATATAGAACCTAATCTAGCTTATAGACCCTGATCTAGCCCTACAAACTAGACAAAAAAATTCTAGCCCTAGAAAGCCTAATGTGGACTTACAACCCTAGAGACCTGATCTAGAATCCTTATCTAGCCATAGAGACCTAAGATATCCCTGGAGACCTAATCTAGAGATATAGAACCTAATCTATCTTATAGACCCTAATCTAGCTCTAGAAACCAGATAAAAAAATCTAGCCCTAGAAAGCCTAATGTGGACCTAGAACCCTAGATACCTAATCTAGAATACTTATCTAGCCCTATAGACTTAATCTATCCCAAGATACCTAATCTAGCCATATAGAACCTAATATAGCTTATAGACCCTCATCTAGCCCTAGAAACCTAGATAAAAACAAATCTAGCCCTGGAAAGCCTAATGTGGACTTAGAACCCTAGAGACCTAATATAGAATCCTTATCTATCCCTAGAGACCTAATATAGCCCTAGAGACCTAATATAGAATCCTTATCTATCCCTAGAGACCTAATATAGCCCTAGAGACCTAATATAGAATCCTTATCTATCTCTAGAGACCTAATATAGCCCTAGAGACCTAATCTAGACATATAGAACTTAATCTAGCTTATAGACCCTCATCTAGCCCTAGAAACCAGACAAAAAAAATCTAGAGACACCTGACACCTCGTGGTCATTCAGGGACAGTTTGGGAATTTGATTCGGGGGCACATAACCTAAACCGGTGAGCGGAACGAGGTTACGTAATATCCCACACGTGCATATGTCCATTGCGGATGAGTTCACAATGGGCACGGTCTCCTGGGAGCATTCGGTTCAAAATTGACCCCCTTGTGCAAAATTGGCATGGCCTTTACTAAGTAAAACCCTAGTTTTGGAGATGGCACAATAGCACTGTTTCTAGGCAATTAAGTCACTGTGGGGTGGGTCCCATAGCTAGAACCCATTGTCTGAATCCATCGGAATCAACGGCTTTTCAATTGGAGTAACAATTTTGGTTGTATGGACATTTTTTCCTGGCACCCCGTGGTCGTTCAGGGACACTTTAGGAATTTGCTCTGAGGGCACAAAACCCGAATTGGCGAGCCCAACAGGGTTCCAATAGTTCCCACACATGCATATGGCCATTGTGGATGTGTTCACGATAGTTGCAGTCTCCCGAGAGCCTTCGGTTCAAAATTTACCCCCTTGTGCAAAATTCTGAAGGCCTTCAGTAAGAAAAACCATAATTCTAGAGATGGCACAATAATATCGTTTATGGGCGATGAGTCACGGTGGGGGGGGGGTCCCCCTGCTAGAACCTGGAGTCCTTAATCCATCGAAATCGACGGCTTTGCAACCAGAGTTATAGTTTTGGTTCTATGAAATTTTTTGCTGGCACCCCATGGCCATTCAGAGACACTTTGAGAATTTTCTATAGGGGCACGGAACCCAAAGTTATGAACATAATAAGGTTCCATCAACTCCCACATGATGATATGGCCATTGTGGATGTGTTCACAATTGCCACAGTCTCCTGGGAGCCTTCAATTAAGAATTGACCCCCTTATGCAAAATGTTGAAGGCCTTGACTAAGAAAACCCTAGTTCCAGAGGTGGGACAATAAGACCATTTCTAGGTGATTCAGTCATGGTAGGGGGGGTCCCCCAGTTAGAACCTGCATCCTGAATCCATCGGAATTGACACCTTCGCGACCGGAGTCATGGTTTTGGTTTTATGGGCATTTTTTCCAAGAATCACATAGCCATTCAGTGACACTTTGCGAATTTTCTCTAGGGGCACGGAACCCAAACCAACGTGTGTAATGGGGTTCTGCCAACTCCCACATGTGCATATAGCCATTGTGGATGTGTTCAAGATGGCCATGATCACCCGGGAGACTTCAGTTGAAATTGGCCCGCTTGTGCAAAATTATGAAGGCCTTCACTAGGAAAAAAACTAGTTCCAGAGATGGCACAATAGAATCATTTCCAGGTGATCGATTCATGGTGGGGGGTTCCCCCAGCTGAAACCCGATGTCCTGAATCCATTGGAATCAACAACTTTATATAGTCACACTTTTTGTTTTATGGGAAATTTTTCCAAGAACCCCGTGGCCATTCAGGGACACTTTGATAATTTGCTTCGGGCGTATAGAACCCAAACCAACAAGCGAAATGGTGTTCCATCAACTCCCACATGTGCATATGGCCATTGTGGATGTGTTCACGATGACCAAGGTCACCCAGGAGCCTTCAGTTCAAAATTGACCCCCTTGTGCAAAATTTTGAAGGCCTTCATTGAGAAAAACCATAGATAGTTTTGGAAATGGCACAATAGCATCGTTTCTAGGCGATTCCCCCAGCTAAAACCTGGTGTCCCGAATCCATCGGAATCGACGTCTTTGCTCCGGAGTCATGGTTTTGGTTCTATGGGCATTTTTTCTAGGCACCTCGTGGCCATTCAGGGACACTTTGAGAATTTTATAAGGGGTCACATAACCCAAACCGGTGAGAGGAATGGGGTTTTGTCAGCTCCCACAAATGCATATGGCCATTGTGGATGTGTCCACGATGGCCACGGTCGCCCAAGAGCCTTCAGTTCAAAATTGACCACCTTGTGCAAAATTCCGAAGTACTTCACTATGCAAAACCCTAGTTCCATAGATGGCACAATAGCCCCATTTTCGAGTGATTGGGTCACGGTGGGGGGGGTCCCCCAGCTGAAACCCAATGTCTCGAATCCATTGGAATCGAAGGATTCCTTAACAGAGTCACGGTGTTGGTTCTATGGGCATTTTTTCCAGGCACTGTGTGGCCATTTAGGCACAATTTGATGATTTGCCCTAGGGGCACAAAACCCAAACCACTGAGGAGAATGGGGTTTCATCATCTCCCACACGTGCATATGGCCATTGTGGATGTGTTCACAATGGACATGGTCTCTTGGAATCCTTCGGTTCAAAATTGACACCCTTCTACAAAATTGGCATGGCCTTGTGCAAGATAGGGTTTATTAATTGTGTGTGTGCATGGTATTATGTGTGTATGTATGTGTAGATATTTGTATATGAACATGTTGTTTTTCCATGTATTTTTTTTGTTTCTAATTTTTTATGGAAATGTGCATGCATTTTTGTGTGCACCATGAAAAGTTGGAAATGTTGATATATTTGGTGTGTGCAAATAATTTTTCCAAATTAAATAATGCACATTGTTTGTAATGATTCAAAATATTTGGAAGTAATATTTAGGTGTGTAATTGTATTTGAAAAGATGATGTTTGTTATTTTATATTGATATTTGTATGGTTTTCTTTGTGTAAGTGTGTGTGTAAATCTTTGTCTATGTATGTTTTTTCTAACATGTACATTTTTGTATATGTGCATAGATATTTTCCTATGTGCATGCATTTTTTGTATGTTTATGTATAAATATTTTTATGTGTGTAGGTTTTTGTAGTGTAAATATATATGTATTTGTACATCTTTAATATGTGTGTAAATATAATTATGTGCATATCACTTGTGTGTGTTTGTGTGTAAATGACTAGGGGTGGTAGGTACACAGGGGGAATCCTCATTGATCCAGAGAGAACTCAATAAATCAAAATATCATGGGTTCTATGGAATACTTCAAACAATAAGTTAGAGAGTTAAACGCTCTCCATCAAGAGATTGAGATCAACTTTTCATCAAACATAGGGAAACTTTTGTATTTGGGAACTTCGCCATTATCATTCATCACTTACACAAAAATTCTATATCCAATGACAACTCTTTAGCAAAAATTGTCAAAAATAATAAGGATAAAAAGCCACTATTTCAAATAATTTCATGTTGTTCACATCTTACCCTCCTTAAACACTCCTTGAACATTGAAAAGGATCAATTGGTCAACCTTGCCACAATGTTAGGTGAAGGGGGCTATAGGAAATGGGGTCGATTCAATCCTCCACATCCCTTAATTCAATAATGTCTTATGCATGTGTTCTCAATGATGAATAGGACATGTCTAATAAGCATTAAATGACACAATGGAAGGAGGGATGATGCATTAAGGAACACCCCCTTCATGGACATGCCCTAGTTCATGCGATTTGTAGGCTATCTAGGGTTTATATACAAGATAGGGTTTGTGCAAGATAGGATTTATATACAAGATAGGGTTTATATACACATTGATAAGCTACATAAGTTCCCAACCATCACTAGGAATATCTTGAGCCTTGCGTCCCTATGATTTTTCTAAGGACAATGATGGGCATTGTTTTTCATTCAATTACTAGGATGTCGCTAGTTAACTCCACTCACAGTCACAATAGCCACACCTATTTCCCAATCCTATGTTGGGGAATGTAGTCTCCATTTCTTAAACCTCCAAAAGTCAAGTATCTCCCTATTCATCATATCAAGGGCCCCATAAAATTTCGCCAATAACTACTCAAGGCATTGAGTTTTACGATGACACTTTCATCCTTGCATTGTGATGTATACAAACTAGTTGGATCTTATTAGAATGACATTTTTACAATCAAAATACCTTTGATAATACAAAATAATTGAAATAATATTCATTATGTCAATTTTAAATCTAGAGTGACACTTAAACCTAACAAACCATCCATGCCAAAAAAAACACAGTGGCAAGGGGATGGTGGTCCCTTCACAAGGAAACATGCCAAGTGAAGGGGATGGGGAGATTGTTTTCAGATATTTGGCCACAATGATGATAGCATAGGTTTTTCACACCTAAGTATGATCAAAAGTCCTTATTGATTGGTATATCATCAAATATTAAACACTAGTGGAAATAATTATTTTTACAGTTCTGACATTGGTTCCAAACGTTGAGCATGGTCAAGTGAGTATGTTTTGTTAGAGTTCAAATACAATATATTTTTCAATCGACCATCCCACAATGACTATGAGGCCACTAGAGATCAAAATTTATCTATTTCATCATAAGCGAAGGAAATCATATCAAAATCCATTCAAACTCAACCATTTGTATTAAAAGCATAATGTTGTTTAATAGGAACCTAGACACAACAAGAGACAACAAGATGCAATTAGAGACAACATGCATATAAATCACATAACTGAAAATCCATGTACATCCAAGCTACAAAACTCATCCAAACATATTAATTTTTTGGAAAAGAGTGGAAAATGGTTCCCACTGTACACATGATGGAAACTCATGCCCTATTAACATTTTGGCAACTCGTTCCCTATATCCAAAATACATTGCAAGTCGTACCCTAGATACCAAGTACGTGGAAACTAGTGCCCAAAAATGCCACATTGTTGGTAATGTGCATAACATGTTCTGTCAAGCGTCGTTCCCACCCTCGGCACTCCCATGTGCATCTCCAAAATCAATCTTTCTCTTCTTGGAGCTAGAAGAATCTCGGGTCGTTTTCCGTCTAGGAGTAGACAGTCTATCCGGGCTCTGAAACAAATGATATAAGATATCATTATTTTCAAGAATTTGTAACAGTTGCCACATTTATAAAATGATTGTAGAATTAAAATATTAAAGAACTCACCGTTGATGGGAGTGGGAGATGTGGGGCAGGTGTCCTCCTTGATCTAGTGATCCTCTCGGTAATGCCACCTTGCAACATTTACGACAATCATTTCATTGAAAAAAATAGTTTCTTAAAATAATTTTCGTTAATGCTTCAAAATATTTTCATAAATTAACTTAATTCTCACCGTGAACACCTCAGGAAATGGAGATGATTGGGCTTCATGGATAGTAGGTGGAGTAGTTGGCTAGACAACCTACTCCGATGCAGTAATGGGGGGCGGGGGAAGATGTAGTTGCATCAACTACAGGTGCAACCAATGTAGATGTATGAATAGATGTTGCAAGAGTAGTTGACACAATAGTGGCGAGAACTGAAGAAGGTAGGGTGGAAGAGGGCATGTTAGTATGGGGAGGATGAGGAAGTCATGGATGATGAATCCCTACCAGTTGTACGATATACGAGATCGACCTAAAAGGGATAAAGGGGATGTCGAGGGATGGTGGATGGGAGAAGTCATGAATAGAGGGAGGAGGATGGATCCAAGGGGGGAGGCTAGATGGAAGGGGGGGCATGCACGAATGGGGGAGGATGGATGGAAGGGGGGGAGTGGACGAATTGGGGAGGCTTGTTGGAGGGGGAGGATGGATGGAGGGGGGAGTATGGATGAAGGGGGAAGGTTGGATGGATGGGTGAGGGTGTACAGAGGGAGGGGTCTAGATGGAAGCGGGTGGTAGGGGTGGGGACTCATGAGAGAGGGTGGAAAAACGAGACTGAATTGGGGAGGTGGAATGGTAGCACCTGCATCTGATGGTGGCACCTACATATACATTTGTAATATCATAGTTTAGCAGACAAAAATCAAATTAAACCATAGTAAGTCATAATAATTCAAATTAAAAGTGCGATTTTAACTACACATCATACTTGTGTGTATGGTGACCTGTCGATCCCTAGTAGAGATGGATGGTCATCATAGTCTATACATACCTATAGACACCAAAATGTGTGCACGTTATGAACATATTAAATAAGTAATTATTTAGGAAATGAAAATATTACAAAATATTGTAGGAACTATCATCATGTATGTCATAAATATAAATAAATAAAAAATAGAAATCATGTAAGCAAGTAATAACAATATTGTGTGAGGTACTGAAAATACCTCCATGTGAGGTGCTGCAATTTTAGTTGCAGCTACCATTTCTATGTCCAAGTTGGGATATTCTACGTTCTTCCATGTTAGTGTCTCGGCTATAAATAAATGTACATTGAAATAAAAATTTAAGTCATACACAACTACTTCAAAATTACTTTACAAATTCTCAAGTGATGATTGAAAAATCATTAAAAAAAGTGCTAACCTGCTCCATATAGCAGCCTTCGATCAGGCCACGGAAAGTGTGCTAGCAACGGGGAAAAATATGTGGCATTGTCCCCCTCGAACTAGAAGTCCCATCACGGCTACCACCAGTCAGAGGTCTATCCTGACTCTGTCGTGAAGGCCCTGCACCTAAGTATCTCTTAGGGTCAACCTGTCTCTCCACCGTAGTCGCTGCTACAAACATGATGTGTCTAAGGAGTCTGCATGCAACACTCATCATTGCCCCCTCGATCTGATCTAGTCGGTGGGGTAACTGAGGTGGACGGGAAAGGGGGTTAGGTTCATGCCTAGGAGATGGTGGCTCTATCAGTGGGATCCTCCTGGCAGCAGGCTGGTCTTGGGTAGAGCCAAGCCCAACACTCTAGAACTCGGTTATGTAAAAATAGTTGACATGTAAAATGAGCACAAACTAAACCGAGAGTTGTCGAAGGAAGTATTGTGGAACCTCCCTATTATTGTAGGGAGGTTTATTGTAAACCATAAACCACCTTTGGATCCATTTTTCCATCCATCATTGGAAATGAAACCAATCCATGCAAACATGTGGCTTTCTAATGTCCCGTGGTTGTTGTGTTCTTGGATCGGTGCACATACTGTATAATTGTGCCATCTTAATATTGAATGCTTTTATTTCTTCCTTGGAAATGCCAGTGGATTAATACTCCCACATCGTAGCTCTATATTCAGTCATGTCTATCAACTGGCGAGGTCCATGGATAAGGGATTCAATTGAGTTCTCAATTGAGGTGGCAAGCGACAATCGAGATGGTTTCCCCGTGTTTCTTAATTCTTGGGTATGCACTCTCATTTCATTTAGGTAATGGTTCAAGTCATCGTGGCCCAAATTTTGTTAGGGGTTTTAATTTTGTTGACGATTTTGATTGGTTCCAAGATTTTTGTTTTCTTGAGTTCCACCAGAATCCATGTTAACATTTCTTCATTCATTATATAGGTTTATACTCTGCAATTGAAAAAATTTCCATTGTTTTACTAATTTGGGAATTATTAAAAATTTAATAAACAATAAAAAAATCAATAAAATCACAAAAAATGACCTTACCTATCCAATGCAATGGATGATCACTAAATGGATGGCTTGATGGAATTCTTGAGTGCAATGGGTGAGTGGGTTGGTTCCTTGGTCCGTGTACGCGCTGGGTAGATGAGATCTCGGTCGTTTCCAAATGAAATAGGTCGCAACTGTGTTGCCCTTTTTTATTGGGTTTAACAAGAGCGCGGGCACGCCCTAGGAGCATGTACATGCCAGTAACGTGCACATGCCCTAGTTCGGTACTGAACCTAGTGGCACGTGCGTACTTCTTTAGATGTGTGCATGTTTCTGATTTTTTTCTGCTAGCATGACCCCGTTGCAATGGTTTTGGTGAGCATCTTTGTGCGCCCACCCCAATGGATTCTATAATTATGTTGATAAAATGTATAACCTGATGGAGAGATTGTCAAAATAAAGTCATGGTCACGAAAGGAAAGGAAAAACTGAGTGTTTAACTCACATCATCGATCTACTTGTCAGTGTTTCATAGGGAGATAGGGAGTACTACAACCATAATTCATTTGACTTAGTGATAGCATGAATAATACGGTTTTTACTCGATTGGCATAGATCGATTGCCACAATATTTGACAAACCAGTCACGGGTCGTTAATGTCTTTAACCATACAACCCGTTGATTAAGAAATTTAACCCGATTCGATCACAACAGTCATGATCATATTGCAATTTGCAACTTTGACATTTGTGAACGACCAGATCGATCTCATATTCCTCCTCTCTACGCAATTATGAATAAGATTCAATGCTTACACAGGCGGAATAGAGATCTAATCGATCTTCAAACACATTCATTCTTTTTAATAACGGAGAAACAGAGTTCAACGATTTATCAAAAAATAAAGGTCTCTTTTGTCATGCATTCGATACCAAAAAAATAGAGTACAAAAATAATTTGATCCCTCCATTTGTGAATACATTCATCATATAAAACACACAAAATTTAATATTTAAAAAATGATCCGATCCATCTTCTTATGAATACATTTAGTATATAATATGTAGAGGACTTCTTTCACTATATAGTATTAAAACATTACTGGCATAAATCACTGTATAAATGAGAACACTAGTAGTATCCATACCATAAAAATAATCGCCATGTTCATAACATAATTTCAAATCTAAGTTTATCATAGACATATTTGCAAAATATGCAATGAATCAATAATGAGGAAAGAATACTTGGATCACCACCATGCACAGGAAGTTTTGAGCCCAACACACACTCTCTCTCAGAGTATGTAACAAACTTAATGATGGACAACACAACGTCCTCTGCTAGCTCAATGCACCAATTTATAGTTTTTGCCTAGGTCTTGTGCCATCCCAATCAAATCTCAATCAATCTTTTGATCCCTATAATTTAGGATCTTGTCTCGTTGTTGAGTTTTTAGATTAGATTTGATTTCATAATATCTCTTACTTTCTTTACACTTGTTGTTTGTCTCATAGTAGTGTCCCCTATTTCAACTCCAAATATCTTTCTTTTTTATTTATAATGAAAATAATAATTGTTATACAAAATATCAAGTCACACCACAAGTGACTATCTTAAATTTTATAACTCTTTTACAAAAAATAATTGTTTTTTCAATAATACTTGATTGAAAATAAACAAAATTGTTTTAAAGTATTACACAATCCAATCCATATAAAATAAGGGAAAAGAAACAAAAACATAATATAACACTAATGTCAATATTAATGATCATCCACAAAATCAAAATAAAAAAAACAAAACACTATATAACACCAATCTCAATATTAATGATCATCCACAAAATAACATTACTATATATCAATAATATAAAAAAAAAACACACAATGATTATATATATATATATATATATAATTTATATCAATAATATAAAAAAAACAAACACAATGATTATATATATATATATATATATAATTTATATCAATAATATAAAAAAAACAAACACAATGATTATATATATATATATATATAATTTAAACATTTTGGTTGTTAATATATCATGCAACCTTTTGCAAAAAAAATATATCATCATGTAATTACCAAAAAAAACAAAAAACATCATTTTTAATATAAATAAGAAAAATAAGAAATATTGGAAAAACAAAAATAAAATAAAGCAATAAAGCCGTAATAATAAAAAATTAAATTACCTCATTTAATATTAAATTTAAATCTCACATTTAGTTCTTAATATGATACTTTTTTTTTCCAAAGTGTATGAAAGAGCGGCCGCAATCACGGAGAATTCTACAAATAACTACTCTTATTCAAAGAAAATTATTAACATGGTAGATATGTTTTTAAAATTTCATTTATTTTTCGATTGTATGAAGGATGCGCAGCAGCATGATAAATCCTATCTCTCCCTATGTATGGAAGGAGACTTGGAACCCATAACCAGCAACTCAAAGTGTGACCATCCTTCAATGGCAGACCGCTCCACGGCTTCCCTTCCTCCCCATCTTATCGCCCCCGCCCCCCGCGCCAAAGCCATCGCCATCGCCACTGCCACCCACATCGCCACAACCACAGCCACAGCCACCGCCTCCGGCTCCCGCCGCTCCCGCCGCTCCCCCAGTTCCTCTGCCTCTGTACCCACCTCCAGTTCCTCCGCCGCACTTGTACCCGCCTCCCCCAGTTCCTCTGCCTCTGTACCCACCTCCAGTTCGGCCGCCGCACTTGTACCCGCCTCCCCCAGTTCCTCTGCCTCTGTACCCACCTCCAGTTCCGCCGCCACACTTGTACCCGCCTCCCCCAGTTCCTCTGCCTCTGTACCCACCTCCAGTTCCGCCGCCGCACTTGTACCCGCCTCCCCCAGTTCCTCTGCCTCTGTACCCACCTCCATTTCCTCCGCCACACTTGTACCCGCCTCCCCCAGTTCCTCTGCATCTGTAACCACCTCCAGTTCTTCCGCCGCACTTGTACCCACCCCTACTTCCTCCGTCGCCCCTGTACCCACCCCTAATTCCTCATCTCAGTACCTAATGCTTGTGTTGGGACTTTTACTCCTGGGAATTATCCTGATGCTTTTACTGGTTCTGCTTGTCCTGGGAATACTTGGGCTACTGGGAATGAGGCTGATTAAACTGGTGTTGATGGGGATGCTGGGAATCCTGGATCTACTTCTTCTCTTACATTCTCCTTTGCTGCTAGCTCGACTTATGTTCCTATCTCAGTACCCCTACTCGTTCCAGTCCCCAACCCCATTCCTCTTCTAACTATCCCACGACCCATTTTTGTGTTGACATCCAGCCCATCTCCACCCCCACCCAAACTCTCTGCCAAAACCATCCCCTTGCCTCCCCACCCATACAAACCAAAGACCCCGCCAAAACCATTCCGCCCTCCTCCCCATAACCACTACATGTGAACTTGTGCTCTGCCTTCCCCTACCATATCACAAATCATCGCAATCACTGTATGAATACACTCTAGTGAGAAGCTCATGATCATGAATGCGAGGTAACGACTGTTATATGCAGGCGTTTGCTTTCATTGGTGCAGTTCCTTCTTTTGAGAGCAGTTTCTGCACAAAGATATCACCATTTTACTCTTTTTCGGATCTACACGAGCTTAATCATATTAGATATATCAGTATTTTACTCTTTCTTGGATCTACACGAGCTTAATTATCATGGTTTTGAATTGCAGGCATGGGATAGAACAAATGTAGTAGAAGATTGTGTGTTCATCTGTGAAGTACTTATAAAAGATGGAACATTCACATATCCTACGGCCCTGCAATCTGTTGGAGTTAAAGGTTGTAATATTTGTTGTGTTAAACTCTAATGATAGTGTTTTATAAAACATGAACCAAACCTGTATGTCATGCTCACAAGTCTCATTGTATGTGGTTTGTTATTAAGAATGCAGGCCAGTTTTTTTGTCACTGTAAATTGTATTTGTTGTGCTAAAGATGCAAGTTGTGGATGTTTATGTATTACTGTCATAGTAAGAATTGATCTCCTATCCAAATTATAATTCGATGTGATGTAATTATAAATATCCATGAGAGTATAATAAAGTTGTGAAACCTTAATATTTTTCTTTCATGCTTTATGTGATACGACTCTCAGACACATCGATTCAAGTCTGTAATTGTCATAGCCATTAATAACTGTTTGGAGACAAATCGTCTGTATATATGTCATTCTTGTGACAACTCAATAAAAGTGGTCGAAATATTATACTGCATCAAATATTTGCCTGGCTCAGCTAAAGCTAAAGTATTTGCAGTGAGATTGGCTTCCCTAGCTGCACTTCTTCTTTTGTGTTTAATAGGACTAGGACATCTACATCGCTTGCGGTTGAAAACGCCTAAATTGTTTAAATAAATTCAGATCAATAAGC
This sequence comes from Larix kaempferi, assembly GCA_027924585.1. Lineage (NCBI taxonomy): Eukaryota > Viridiplantae > Streptophyta > Pinopsida > Pinales > Pinaceae > Larix > Larix kaempferi. Next base: position 1,700,574 of record BSBM01000293.1, read on the forward strand.
TCTTACAGGAGAGGATATACACAATATCTCAGTGCTTTGGTCAAACATATTAAATATTATAGCTGAATGAGCACTGGTTTGGTCTGAGAAATTAATTGTTACAGTTGGATGAGTAATAATTTTACATGTAACTCTCAATCTAACAGTGTATACCCAAATCTATATAAACGATATCCTCATATTTTTTATCTTGATTGAAATCAGAAAACGATATTACATCCACTCTATATATTTCCATTTTCATTACAAGAAACCATCTGTATTACATTTGCTTCATTGAAACGGGAGCCGTTCCATCTTATTGGATCATTTCCGTTGAAACCGGAGAACAATATTCCACTCACTACTTTTTTTATCATACGATAAGTTTGTGAATTGGATTTAACGATTGTCCTTGCTTCAAAATCGTTTTAAGAAAACATATAATTAACAGGTCAAAGTTTATAAAATTACAAAGTTTAAAATTGCAACGTCAAAGTTTATAAAATTACAAAGTTTAAAATTGCAAGAGCCATATTTCAATCAACGTTCTGTCAAAAAGCTAAATACTAGCACAGCCACAAATTAAGTAAAAAGCTAAATACTAGCACAGTCACAAATGACCAGTTAATTTGTGTCTGATTAACTCCTATAGGCCACCGGCCAAGAAGCCTTTCAGTGAAAATATGCTTACCAAAATATCAAATTATAGACACGAGTGGAATCCAGATCAAATGAAAAACTGTTTGCTAAAATATCAAATGATATCAGGTCAAAGGGCCAACCTAAGTGAAAAGATTAAACAACTTTACTAGGTTAAAGGTTAAACAGTAAAGAAGAATCCGCTCCTTCCATAACAGAACCCTGCCCAACAACAAAAAGACAAGAGGTTTAAAAAGTTACAATGTAAAATTAAAGTAAATGAAGTTGTGTTTAAGGAGAATCCCTGTGATATGCCCAAACTATGAGCTTGTGGCTAAGACCCAGCTTATCTCGCAAACATTAGTTAATGGCAAACTCCTCTTCAGAAAGCCCCTCGAAAGTAATAGCTTATATGAGATAATACAACATGCTCTCATTCTATATGAATAACACACACATTGGTTGGAACTCGAGAGTACTATTTGGATATTGCCACATGTTACCATATTCGATAGAGGACTAAGTAATTAAAAGTAAACAATCAAACCTACAAACCAATCAAAGCAGCCAAATTTCAAGTAGGGTAAAACAAAAAAATGTTCTCGCCTCTTGTGCTTGGCTACAAGATGGTGGATAGCGACCTTGTTGTGATTATTGCTAAGAGCCATGCTCCTGCTGACATAATTCTTTTTATAACTTAATGGTCAAATAATTTTATGTCCGATGGATGGACCTGGCTATGGCTGTCACTTCCATGTCACTTCCATGAGACATTTTCGTTCAAAAATCTTCCATTGCAAATAGGTTTTTTTCGAGCAGGAAGACAAGCACCTCAGTTAGGGACAGTTAGGTAGAGATTGTAGAATGCATCGAAGAGGACCATTCTACAATCCAATAGGGGATGTGTAACTCCTTCCATGTTCATTATGGAGCTGACACATGTTCTTTAAAAACAAATACAAATTAGATTTAAAATATTTACAACAATATATATATATATATATATTTGAGAGAAAAGAGGACCTGCGTCTGGGAAGAAAATTGTGATTGCCCAACGATCTCTTTATATGTAGTGGTGGTGGTGGTTTGGTGGATGGAGGTAGGTTAGGTTAGGTGTGCGCTCAAGTTTTAAGGGAGGTTAGGATTTGTCTAGTTATAGGTTTTCAAAGAAACTATCACTGATTTAATGAGTCATTGGTTTGTCAACATTTTCGCACTAAAAAAGGATTTGCACCTTAAGAGATTTGATCCCTCTGGATTCTTAGCTCTTGGTAGATCCCTTTTAAAATAGATTTATGCTGGATATCATGTTTCCAAACAATTATTACCAAACATTTCTGCAAATTCATATTCCATACATTAATAATCAACAATATTTACAATTAAAAATACCGTTATTTTGAAGGTTTAGCTTTTTGGCACAATTTCCATCATCCCAATTATACAGTTTACCATCTTAAATGCATTATTTTAATTTTTAGCTCTTCGGCACAATTTTAATTTGTATATGGTTGCTGCAATTTCAAACTTTGCAATTTTATAATCTTTAGCTTGCTAATTATATGTTTTTTTTTTAAGGAAAGATCTTTCAATACAGTTCACAATTTTACGGTCTGATAAAAATGGACTGAATGTAATATTGTTCTCCAGTTTTAATGAAAATGATCCAATAAGATGGAACTAATGTAATATAGTTTGTTTATTCCAATGAAAATATAAAAAATTAGAGTGGTTGTAATATCGTTGTTTCTATTAATGAAACGATCTAAAAAGACGGAGAGATGTAACCAGCATTCCAAATAAATATTTTTTTTATGGTTTTTGCTCAATAAATTAAGAGAGAATAATCCCATTTCACATTTTCACATTTATAATACAAGTATTTATACACATTCAATTGAAATGACTAACATATTGTCAGGTCAATCCATGGATTTTTCCATCACTCGTACAGTGCCTCATAACTACAAAAATTCTATATAGCAGAGCACACAAGTTTGGATAATGACCATGCATTAAGAACAATTATTGTTACCATTCTTGTAATGGCTACAAGAACTTTTGTATGCCATCTTAATGGTCCCAAGTACCATCACACGCTTCTTTCCATCCTCTTTATAGGAGTAGATCTGGTTGAACAGACTTTGGAGTAGATTTCTTATAATCTCTTAGATGTAACAAATTTTAAATAATAGTAAAGTTTAATTCCAACTACCTCCCTTAATGTTTACAATACAAAACACAATTGCAAAACAAAAAATACAACACTGAATCTTGTCTGACTGGTCTTCATCAGCATTTACACCCACTTTGAAGTCTCACAGTTTGCGCTCTTTCTTCACTTCATCTTCGAGCTTCCTATTTGACTCATTTAAAATGCAACAACTTCTGATTATCAATAAAGAAATTGTAGTGACTAACAATATTGAACACTTAACTATGCCAAAGTACATAGCTCGCTGAGTTTGGCAAAGAAGTAAGCAAGTAACTGGACCGATCTATGGAAATACTTCCATCTGTTGAACACATAGCTCGTTGAATCCAACTGGATCTAGGAGAGTACTCTAGATACTGAACATATCCAGAAGATAGTCATACAAGTGACCTTCACAAACTTACAACCACACACATACTCTTTCTTCTCCCAAAGGCAGCATAGTGTTCTTACTTACATACATAGCTAGTTGTATTCTTTAAGGAGGAGCTTCACGGATTGGAGAGAGGACGAACACCTAAAAAAATAATTCCAAATATACTTTTAATAAGAAGCTTATCATAATTTGGGTGCGACTGTTCACAGCAATCACCAGCGATCAATTGATTCTTATGCATGCAGATCTACTGTTAAACTTTTAATAAAGGCCAAACCAAATTGCAAACATATCTTCTGTTGCAGCCTCTAGGCATCCCCATCTAATACAAATGACAGCAGGGTCGAAACCATAATCAATTGTGTGTATCTCTCCCTAATATGATGGTCAAAGACAGAGTTCCCGAGGTTTACATCTAACTTAAGCATTCTCACAATGCCAATGGAAGTGATGGTGCCTAATTCGCCCTTCTTCTATTCAACTATGGTGGCATAGATGGTGAATTAACATAGATTGAGAGGCAATGTGGAGCTGAGCACAAAGGCTCGCTCTCATACACAAAGGAATGGTCAAAACCAATTCAATTATTGATAGAGAAGTAGTTACAATATATAGATGACAAACATCATAACAAACCAGATCATAGATCCAAGAAAGGTGGATCTCAAACCAAACCATGCTAAGTATGGAAAGTACACATCAACTCAATCCCTGCCAATCTGCCTATCATTTCTACATTATTCCAACATACCCCCTTAATGTAGAAATGGATTTTCTACAACACCTAATTTCTGCCTAAGGATTTCAAAGTGAATTCTGCCAATGGGTTTTGTAAATATATCAGCGACATTATCACTTGTATTACAATACAGAAGTTTAATTTCCTTAGAATCAATCTTTTCTCTAACAAAGTGATGTTGCAGCTCAATGTGTTTTGTTCTTGCATGATGAACTGGGTTGTGTGCTAGCTTGACTGCACTTTGATTGTCACAATGTATATTTGTGGGTTCTGCTTGCTTTTCTCCAACATCTTCAAGAATCCTCCTCAACCATACAACTTCACATGTAGCACTAGACATGGCTTTATATTCAACTTCTGTGGATGATAGAGAAACAGTTGGCTGTTTCTTGCTGCTCCATGCTACGACCCCTGATCCAATGTTGAATGCATATCCTGTAGTAGACCTTCTATCATCAACGTTCCCTGCCCAATCAGAGTCAGAAAATCCTGCCAATTGAACATCAAACTTATCAGTATATAAAAGACCAAAGTTCATTGTCCCTTTCAGATATCTAAGGATCTTCTTTGCAGCCTTCCAATGGCTTTCATTTGGCTTAGCCATGAATTGACTAAGAATGCTGACTGCATATGATATATCTGGCCTTGTAGTAGTGAGATAATTCAGACTTCCCACCAATTGTCTATACAAAGAACCATCTGCATCTTTTGTTCCATCTTGACTGCATAGCTTCACATTCTGTTCTAAAGGAATTACTAATTCTTTGCAATCACTCATATGGAATCTGCTCAATATTTCCTTCACATATTTACTTTGAGTGATCATAGTTTTACCAGATTCTTTCCATACTTCAAGTCCCAAACAATAGTGAAGTTCACCAAGGTCTTTCATTTCAAATTCCTGTGACAACTGATTTTTGATTTCTGCAATCAACTTACATGCATTTCCTGTGATAATGAGATCATCAACATATAACGATATTAAGCAAACATTTCCTTCCTTATCTTTCTTCACATAAAGGTTAGGATCACTTTTGCTTTTCGCAAAGCCTTTCTGATTAAAGAAGGTATCAATCTTTATGTACCATGACCTAGGGGCCTGTTTCAATCCATAGATGGCTTTCTTTAACTTACATACAAGATGCTCCTGACCTTTCTGTACAAAGCCTTCAGGCTGGACTAAGTACACTTCTTCATTTAGTTCACCATTTAAGAAAGTAGATTTTACATCTAATTGATGAATATTCCAATTATGAGCTGTAGCTAATGCAACCAGAATTCTAATTGTGTTTAGTTTTTCTACTGGTGCAAAAGTTTCCTCAAAGTCAATTCCCTCCTATTGAGCATAACCTTTGGCAACTAGTCTTGCTTTAAATCTGTCAATGCTACCATCTGATTTAAGCTTATGTTTAAACAGCCATTTACATCCTATGGGTGTTTTGTTCTCTGGTAATTCTGTTAATTCCCAAGTCTGATTCTTCATAATAAAGTTATATTCTTCATTCATAGCTTCAACCCATTCTTCTTTATCTTTGGCTTGTTTATAATTCATTGGTTCATTCATTGCATTGGACATTAAAGCATAGTCATCATACCTTGAAGGAGGACGAGTCTGTCTTGAAGACCTTCTTAGTCCTACATTGCCTGTAGGGGTACCATCCATTATCCTTCTGGTTTCTGCTGTATCTTCATCTGAACTGATAGAAGTGCTCATGCTGTTTCTGCTATTTTCACTGTGACTGCTGCTGCTTCCATTGCTTCTGCTATTCTGTTCCTGCTCCTTCTCTTGTGGCTGTTCCACTTCCTGCTGCTGAATGATGGAATTTAATTTCACATATTCATTAGTAGAAGTATGTCCTTGGCCATATTTGTCACTTGTATCTGCATGTTCATGGAACACTACATCTCTGCTTGCAATTAACTTATGAGAGCTAGGGTGAAATAGCTTATAAGATTTATGATCATTGTGATATCCAACAAAAATACATTCAAAGGATTTAGCATCTAGTTTCCTTCTATCGTCTTTTGGTATGTGTGCAAAATCTTTACAACCAAAAATTCGTAGATGCTTAACTTCAGGTTTATATCCATAAAGGACTTCAAATGGTGTTTGCAGATCTAATTTCTTTGTTGGACTTCTATTTTTCAAATATACAGCAGTATTAACAGCTTCAGCCCAAAAACCATTCGACATGTTCTTACCTTGGAGCATACTGCGAGCACATTCAACTAGTGTCCTGTTCTTTCGCTCAGTTACACCATTTTGCTGAGGAGTGTGGGATACTGTAAATTGTTGCTGGATTCCATTCTCCTTACAGTATTTCTTGAAAGCTCCAGACACGTACTCCCCTCCATTGTCAGATCTGAGAAATTTAATGCATTTTCCTGTCTGCTTTTCGACCATCATTCTGAACTCCTTGAAATATTCGAAGACATCTCCTTTTCTTCTTATAAAATAGACCCATGTGTATCTAGATCTATCATCAATAAATGTTAGAAAATATGATGCACCTCCTAATGATCTAGTCTGCATAGGCCCGCATACATCTGTATGGATTAATTCAAGTAGATCAGTTTGTTTCTTCTCTTGATGTATTGGGAATGCATTTCGGTGTTGTTTTCCAAGTGCACAAGCACTACATTCTAGATGCACATTCTTTATAACAGGCAGACCTTCAACCATTAATTTGTTCTGAAGCATCATAAGATCATGATGATTAATATGGCCATACCTTTGATGCCAGAGTTCCTCTGTGGTGATGATGGTGGATGCCAGTGCTTGATGACTGTCTTTGCACACATCCAGCTTATATAGTCCTCCACATCTTGAACCTGTAGCAATAGTCTTGTAGTGGTCTCGAATGTCTTTAATATGACATTGGTACTTGCCAAACTCTACCTTTAGGTCATGTTCGGTTATGGTTGAAACAGAAATAAGATTCTTTTTAATACCAGGAACATACATAACATTATATATCTGTTTCAATTCACCATTAGATAATTTTACCTTCACTTTTCCATAACCTTGAACTTTGAGTGACCTATTATCACCTAAATAGATGTGAGTGTCATTGAAATTCTCATTATATTCTTCGAACCATTCTCTCCTACAAGACATATGTGCAGATGCACATGAATCTATGAACCATGCATTCTTATCATCTGTCTCAGCAGACAGAGCATCCTCAGAAATAAATAATCTCAGATTTCTAAATTCATTTTCAGGAGTGTTTGTGTTTGCAAAATTCCCATTATGATTTGCATTGTGATTTCCATTGTAGCTTCTACCTCTATAATATTTCTTCTGATAATGATGTCCTGGTTTGTCCCAATAATGACCATCTACATTATTTCTAGAATGATCAGTCTGAACCATACCTTTATGTTTTGAGTGAAATTTTCCTCTGTCTTCATTCCATGATCTGCCTCTGTCTTCATTCCACGATCTGCCTCTATCTCCATGCCATTGTTTGCCTCTATCTCGGTTCCATGAACTGCCTCTGTCTCCATTCCATGGCTTGCCCCATGGTTTGCCTTTGTGCATATATCGACCTCTTGCCATCAGTGCTAGATCAGAACCTCGAGCCTCGAGAACATAATTTTTCATCCTCTCTTCTTCTTGAAGCAAAATACCTATGAGTTCTTCAAAATTTGGGGGTTTTTCTCTTGCTGCAAGTGCTGAAATAAACACTTTGTAATCGGGATGCAAACCTTTCAGTGCGATAGTTACTTGATCAGTACTATCTACTGCTTCACCTATAGCTGCCAAGCTATCAGTCAGATCTTTGATACAAGAAATCAATTTACTTACCCCTTCATTTGCTTCCATCTTGATTGACAACAGTTTGGTCTTCAGAAACAATATGCGATTTGCATCAGTTGTTTCATATAGTGTTTTAAGCGTATCCCATGTCTTTTTAGACGTGTCACAATTTCTGATGTGAGGGATAATCTTGTCTTGCAAAGACATTCGCAGACTCACCTTGGCTTTGGCTTCCCTTTTGTTCCATTCTAGAACAAGTGCGGGATCTGCGGGCTTCAACTCAATGCCATTCACAATCGTCCAGCCACCGAATAATTCAAGAACGGTTTGCAGCTTGAATTTCCAGTTGACATAATTTTCTCCATTCAATTTGGAGGCTTCATTGATATATGTATCAGCCAATGGCTGTTGGGAGGCGGAAGCCATTGCACTTAAACTCAGAATAATAAAAAAATGCAATAGATTCCTTTACATTGCTGATTTGCAGCCAGAGAATCTTTCACACAACGCAAAGCCCAAAGGCAACACCTTCGTCAGCGCTAAGCTCTCTTCACAATTGGGCGTGACTCCTTCTCTACGCACGCTCTCATATAGCGATCTCAGGTTCCTTCTCCTCAACACAATAACAACTTCAACATGACTTTTCCTCTGCAGAGAGATGACGTCTCTCTCCTCTATACACGGCAGCTGCTCAGGACTTCGAACGCGGCTCAAGAAAATAGTTCGCTGAAGACATCGACCTCACTCCAGGCAGACCAGCTTTATCACAATGAGATTCATGATTTGATTCACACTCCAACAAATTTATCTCTAGAAGCACATGATTTGAGCTCCCACGCTAGCAATTGGCAACGATTTGAGTCCTCACAGCTTTCACATTTTCACAGCACGGCTCAATACAACAACTGTAAAAAAAAATATTATCTGTGACAACACTCCTTTTCAGATCTCCCTCGGCAGCGTTCTCTCCTTTTCAGAAAACTTTTCTCAACAAAGCAACGATCTCCAGCAAATAGCTTCAATTTCAGCTCAACTTCACAAATTTTCTCAGCGATGGATCATGACTTGCAGAGTGTGATGTCAACCTCACAGTCTGCTTCTCCTCCACACAACGAGACAGATAACAATCTCCATTAAAAGCTACACAAGTCGTCGTGTAAGAAGGAAGAAGAGACTTCAAACAATTTATTTTTTTGTGTATTGACCAATAACAAATCGCAATTTTTCTCATGCTCAAGGATGCGCTTCCAATCGAACATCTTCAGATCTCGTACGAAGCGAATATTTTTTACTTCCTGATCCTCCAGTGAGTAGATCCTTCAATAATTGAAGTGGTGGCTACTCGCGGTGATCAGCACGACATTTTTATTTGCACATAAATAAAATAACAAGCACACAGAAAACTCACATATCTATTTACAACAAATCAGCTATTACAGCTCTCACATTTTCATTGGCATTCCAGTGAGGGAATTAAGTCCAGTTTGGCTCTGATACCAACTTAGAAAATGGAATAGAGGCCATAATTCTCACAAAACTTATTGTATATTATTTACTTAAAATGAGTTACATTTATAGGAGTAGATCTGATTGAAAAGACTCCTGAATTTGGGATTTGAAAATCTCTTTCAATCTCTTAAATGTAACAAATTCTAAATAATAGTAAACATTAATTCCAACTCTTTTTAGCATCATCACTTACATTTCTTGGCCTTTGAACCATGTACTTTCCAAGGTTTCAGCAGAATCTGTGCCTCTCGGTTAGTTGACTCGGAGGAGCCCAAATGGAAGGATTTCAATGCGAAGGTGGATCCATGGATGAAAGGGTCAACCAAATGGACATTCAATTCCAACGACATAGTTCCATATTTCATAAGGAATAAAAAGGATTTGACCCCTTTGCTCACATCGGCTTTATGCTCTCTCGAGCTTTGTCCTTGAAGTAATCCATGAAACAACATAAGATCTCAAACAAAGTTGACAATTCCTTGCACTGCATAGTGGTGACAATGAAGAGAGTGTTTTCCATGTGAAAGGCTCTAGACCCCCTTCAACGAAAAATCCATATTTAGATTTCTACCTAGATGATTGGCGGCGGGAGGAGGTAGATGCAACAGGGGGGATTAGAGTAAATAAAGGGATCCACCTTCATGAGTTTAGTATAATTGCTCCTACAAGCAAAAATGAACAACTGGAGCAAGAGGGGTGTACTCAATACATGTAAATGCTTGCTATTGGGAAGCAGAGGAATTGCGAGTAATTAATTAACTACTCTTCTTTGTTGTTGTAGATGAGTTTTTGTGAGTGTGTGTAACATTTTTAATATTTACTAAATTTTGTAATTTGTTGTTTTTCATTAGGGTTTGAACAAAAGTTGAGTTCAACATTTTCCCGAGGTTTCTGTTTCCAGTGATCAATTGGTGAATTCTACCCTTTCTTTGTTTGGATTGACTATAGGTATCAATTTTTCACGCTGAGAAGAAATTGAAGGAATATGCGATTCGATTCTTAAAGAGTTACTAATGACTAACCTCATCGATTTATGCTTTTAGGAAACAATTAGAAATTAATTTTATATATCTATTTTTAGATTACAATTACGAGACTTCCATTTTTGTCTCAAAACTAAGTCGTTTACTCTGGGTTAATTACTTGTATTTTCTGAATATAATATAGTCTTGTATTGTTCTTTTATGAATTCATGTTGTAAAAGCTCCTTTTCTAAAGAAGAGCATGCACAAGATTATTGAATCTATACATGAAGCCAGAAACTTTGTAACAACAATTTATCTTAATGAAAATCTCATCATGTAGTGACCTTGTTGTTAATTATACTATGTCTTTGTATTTGAGTATCCGAGTTAAATTTGTTATTTAAATTCTATGTTTTCATAATAGTGTTTTGTGTAATATTTTACAGAAATTGACTATTTATATTAATAAGTAAAATAGAGCATACTATGTTTTTAATCTCTTCCTCCTTCAATTGATATCATAGCAGGTTTCAAGAAGTAGGTTTGTTGATTTCGTAGAGGAATAATGGAAAATGGAAATTTTACCTTGTAGATTCCGCAGTTTGTAGCAGAGAATTATGAGTACCGGAGCATTAAAATGAAGACCTTGTTATTGTCTTAGGATCTTTTGGAGCTAGTTGATACAAGGTTTATGCTGATGTGTCTATATTTCCCGGATTATTGGAGTGATTAAATCAAAGGATGATTGGGATACCTTGCAATTTGTCTACTAAGGTTTAAAAAAAGTAAAACTACTAAGACTTCAATTTTTAAGAAGAGATTTTGAAAGTTTAAAAATCAAAGAAATTGAGTCAATGATCCAGATTTATGTGAGAACAAAATGAAAGAGCATATATATCAATACAACACATGTATATTGCAAGGAACACAGTGATACAAAAAATCAAATTATATTAAATGAATGAAACATAACACACTGTAAAATAAAAGTAGCTAGAATGGTGGTAGATATATCTCTGAGAAGAGATGTGGAGGCTATGCTCATTTGTCATGAGTTGATCCGGATCTTGGAGGCTAAGATCCAGAAGGCTTGAATGCCAAGAGAGGAGGAGAGAAAACATATAGAGCTATGAAATTCATATAAGGAACATTGGAAGAAACACATAAAGGAAATACACCATGAAAATACAAGAGAGATTTGGATAAGAAAGATTCCATTAAGATGAACCATTACATGCAATGAGGCCAATTTTGGGACCTCTCCTTCTCGATTCTAACTCTCTCTCTACTACCTTTTTTTATAAGGTGCCCCGATCCCCATCATTTCACCATACAAAGAAATAATACCATGTTATGTATCGTACCAACATGTGTACAGTTGTCATTTTCCAATGAAAATCGAGGGTTTTGTGTGGTTTACCCGTAACCATGGGTTTGTGGATGACCCACAATCAAAATGGAAATGACAAGATTTATATTGGTTCCAAATTAAAGTTGTAAAACTTTAAATGCCTAGTAAATTTACATTTATAAAAATGGGATTTAATAAATCTAAAAATTAAAAAACTTAGTGCAGTTGATGTCTTGTTGTAAATTCGTTCAAAGCTTTGGATATGGCCAACAAAATTAAAATCCGTCGAAGACCCATTTTAGATATCACAGAGATATTTCCATTGATATATGGAACTTGTTCTATGGTGTTCTTTGGAGTGGGAAAATTCCCACCGAATCTGAAGATGCATGCGGTCGCACTAGTCAAGTACATGTAGAGCTTCATTTGATGATATCTATCAAACCAAGAAGCCAAATGAAAAACTACGGAATACCCATTTTAGATGATGGAAATACCTTTCCAATGAGCTATGGTAGAGCCTTTGAAATAATCTATGCAAGCCGCAACATATGTTTGAAGTTCGCAGATATGTGTCGACCTCCAATTCGGCCATCAATGTGCTTCTATGGCGTTCGTACAACTATGGATCGACTTAGATATGGATCCAATGAGGTCACCCAATATTTAATATCCTTTCAAAAATAATTTTAATATGTTGCATGGCCATGTAAAGATGAAATAATGCTTGATGTGAGAGTGCAGAGGGCCACGAAGGATGTCAACGATTTGTAGATCAACATGGGTTGTTGTAGAGATCATGGAAATTCCAGCTACAACATATAAACCCTGCAAAAATTTCCAAAAATGTTGTAGATGAATAGATGTAGTGAAATCCATGTATGATGCTCCTGTAATGGTGAACAAAGATCCGTAGGTAGAAAAACCCTATAGTACCCATGGACCAACTATGACACTTACAATGTATGGTCAACCAATGGACTCTGAGAGTGCCAAAAGGAGGTTGGAGATTCTTGCAGACATTTGAACCTGAAATATGCTCCAATATTCATTCCCATGGAGTGCTTACTTGCTCTGATACCATTGATTCGTATTTATGTGAGAACAAAATGAAAGAGCATATATATCAACACAACATAGATATATTGCAAGGAACACAGTGATACAATAAACTCAGATTCTATTAAATGAATGAAACATAACAAACTGTAAAATAAATTCAGTTAGAATGGTGGTATCCATATTTATGAGAAGAGTTATGGCGGCTATGCTCATTCAACACAAGTTGATCCAGATTTTGAGGGTTAAGATCCAAAGGATTGAATTCTTAGAGAGGAGGAGAGAAAACATATAGATATATGAAATTCATATAAGAGACATTGACAGAAACACATAAAGGAAATACACCATGAAAATACAAGAGAGAGTTGGAGAAGAATGATTCCATTAAGATGAGCCATTACATACAATGAGGCCAGTTTTGAGACGTCTCCTTCTTGATTCTAATTCTCTCCCTACTACATTTTTTATAAGGTGTCATGTTGGCAATGTCAAATTTGAATAACTAACTCTATTAATTACATGTCCATAATGCTCCCCTTTTACATTTAATAAAAATATGGCGTTATGACTTTCACATCCAAACTTAGACTATGAGCCCCCTTAAGACTCATATCAGTTAGTTCAAGTATTTATTAGTAGATTTCAAGATATTGTGAATGCATTGAGGTCTCAAGGGGAATCTATGATGGAGTAGAGAATTGTTGAAAAAATTTTGAGTTCTCTTCTTCCAAAATTTGATCTAGTAGTTATAGCCATAGAAGAGAGTAAATATCTTACCACTTTGAAATTGGTTGAGTTGGTAGGCTGTTTACAGTCCTATGATGAATACATGCAATGCTTTATTGATAAATTGGCACAAACCTTCCAGACCATTGTTAAAATTGATGAGAAACCCTCCTCTCTTCCTTCTCAACAACATAAAACTCAGGGAGATCCTTCCACTAACAACAGTCATGTGAGAGGTAGAGGAAGAGGAAGAGGAATATCATATAGTAGAGGAAGAGGTATAAGTTATGTAGATCATAGAAATTTTAAATGTGGATATTTTCAATGGCTTGGACACTATGAATATGAGTGCGGGAAAACGAAATATGACTTGAATATGCCAAGGGATAACTATATTGAATATTCTACAAAACATCCAAAATTCTCCACATTTTTCACATGTGGTATAGCAAAAGAATATCATAATGATGTATGGTTTCTAGATAGCGGCTTCTAAAATCATATGAGAGGAAATCGAGATTTATTTGTAAATTTAAATGAATCATTGAGAAGTGTAGTGAAATTAGGTAATGATAATGAAGTTGAAGTGATGGGAAAAGGTTCCCTTTTGGTTAAGACTAAGAAAGGAAGAACAATTTACATTCATGATGTTTTGCATGTGCCAAAATTGTAGCAGAATTTTCCAAGTGTAGGACAACTTCTTGACATAATTATAAAGTTGTGCTTGAAAATGAATGTTACAATTTTTTTGATAAATCTGGTAATTATTGTCTTGTAGAAAATGTTTCAATGACAGGAAACACAATGTTTCCTTTGAAGATTGTACCTGATTTTTTTTTTTTTTTAAAGCAACCATAGATGATTCATGGTTATGGAACAAATGATAAGGACATTTGGGTTTTAAAGGTTTGAACTTGCTTCATAAGAAGCAAATGGTTGAGGGGATTCCTATAACCCAGTCAAAAGAAGAAATGTGTTCTGTGTGTGCACTTGGAAAGCAACACCAAGATACTTTTACAGTCAACAAGTCATGGAGAGAAAATGTTCATCTTCAACTTGTACATGCCAACATATGTGTCCCAGGGATAATGTTAAGGACCCATACTTATGTAAAAGTGTATAAACCTTGACGAATCTTACTAATTCTTAAAATGTCAACTATAAAATATTTGGTGATATTTTTCTAAAATTATTTCAATTTCTAAGGATTTCATATAGATTGTATAATAATTTGGTGATTTTTAAATTGAAAAAAGTTTACCCCATCAAAATTGGGCGAAATGGAGCTTCAAAAAATGCAAATTTTCGAATCTTTTTTTGGAAGAAAAACATGGAAAAATAGTGCATGGGCTAAATTTCGCCCCTAAAATTATCCTTTATGTGTCCCTATGCAAACACCACCACTAAGTAAGAATTCTTACTTCTTAACATTTATTGATGATTTCTCATGCCATACGGATTTATTTTTTAAAGAAAAAATTAGAAGTTTTTAATTGTTTTCAACATTTTAAAATTATGGTTGAGGTTACTATCTCAAAGTCCTCAGAATAGATAGAGGGTGAGAGTTCAATTCAAATGAATTCTCTAATTATTTCAAATATCATGGCATCAAAAGATAGTTGACTGCTGCCTACACCCACCAACAAAATGGTGTAGCAGAAAGAAAAAATCGTACAATTATGGACATGGCACGAAGTATGTTGAAGACAAAAAATTCTTTCCAACAATTTTTGGGCAGAAGCAGTGGAAACTATGGTACATATTTTAAATTATTGTCCCACTAAGTCAGTGAGAGATATCACTCCGTGATCACTCCAAAGGAAGCATGGAGTGGTTATAAGCCTTTTGTGGATCATTTTCACGTTTTGGGTTGTGTAGCTTATGTACACATTCTAGATGAAAAGCGACAAAATTGAGATGCAAAAGATTAGCCTTGTATCTTTGTGGGATACTCTAAAGAAACTATTTAGGTTGTAAATTTTATAATCATTTAACCATGTAACTGTCTATAAGTCACGATGTCTTATATGATGAAGAGAGAGTATGGTAGTGGAAAGAACAACAACAAAAACAAAATCCAACAATTGTTCTAAAAGAAGATGATGTAATCTCTACTCCACCTTCTTCTGCAAGCTCCAACCAAAGCTCAAGTTCATCTAGGATCACAAGTTACTAGGGAACCTCAACCTCAAATTCATATTCCAGTCCAAGTACTCCAAGAAAGGTAAGAAGTCTCACTGATAAGTAAGTTGAACCCACTATTTTTGAAGAAGGAAAGAAACAAGAAGTTTGGGTTGATTCTATGAAAGTTGAGATGGAAGTAACTCGAAGAAATAACACATGGAAGTTAGTTGATCTTCCAAAATACAAACAAACAATTGGTGTCAAAAGTATTTACAAAGTAAAACAACATGTAGATGTTGTGTGGATCGATATAAGGCAAGACTTTTTTCCAAGGGTTTTTCAAAAAAATCACGACTAGATTATTATGAAATTTCGCTCGAATGACAAGATTTGACATTGTTAAGACTATTTTGGCAATTGTAGAAAAAAAAAATGACATGTAATTCAAATGGATGCAAAATCTACATTTTTAAATGGATATATAGACAATGAATATTTTGTAGAATAACCAAAAGGCTATGAAATTGAAGTAAAAGAACACATGGTTTAGAAATTAAGAAATGCTCTCTATGGTTTGAAGCATGCCCCTCCTGCTTGGTATGAAATAATTGATATTTATCTTTTGAAGAATGGTTTCAGGAGAAGTATTACAGGGCCAACCTTGTATATCAAACATGTTGAAAATCAAATACTCATTATTTGGATTTATGTTGATGATTTTATTTATACACGCAATAATGAAGGTTTAATTGAAATTTTTTTAGTCGAGATGACACAAGAATTTGAGGTGGAATATCTAGGAAAAATGCGTTTTTTTCTTGGTATCAAGTGCAACAACTATCAGAAGGAATATTTATATCTCAAGCAAAGTATGCAACAAATTTATTGGAAAAGTTTGACATGAAGGAATTCAAGCCATTGGGAACCCCATTAGCACTTGGTGAAAAGTTAACCAAGGAATATACAATTCCTAAAGTAAATGTTACTTTGATTAGGAGATTTTTTGGGAGTCTAATATATCTCACAACAAAAAGGCTATACATTATGTATGTAATGAGTCCTGTATGTAGTTTTATGTAGGTTCCTCATTTTTTCCATTGTTGTATTCTCCCACTTATAAGTTTGGATTGTTAGGCTACATAGACTTTCCTAAAGTAAATGTTACTTTGATTAGGAGATTTTTTGGGAGTCTAATATATCTCACAACAAAAAGGCTATACATTATGTATGTAATGAGTCTTGTATGTAGTTTTATGTAGGTTCCTCATTTTTTCCATTGTTGTATTCTCCCACTTATAAGTTTGGATTGTTAGGCTACATAGACTTTGATTGGGTAAGTCCCTTGGATGATTTAAAATCAACTTTTGGTTATGTGTTTTCACTTGGATCTGGAGCTATCTCTTGAAGCAGCAAGAAACATAGTATTGCATCTCTTTATTTTGCAGAAGTTTAATATATGGTTGTTACAACAGTAAGCACTCAAGCCATTTGGCTTAAGAAAATATTGCCAGATTTATATCAATCACAATAGAATCCAACCATTATCAAATGTGATAACCAGAGTAATATTGCAATGGTGAAAAGAATCTGGTGTTTCATGCTAGAACTAAACACATTGAAATCTCACATCATTATATGAGAGACCTAGTCCAAAATGGGCAAGTACAGTTGCAGTTTTTTCCAACAATCTAGCAAGTTGCTGATATTTTCACTGAAGTATTTCCAAAAGAACATTTTACAAAAATACAAAGATAGCTAGGAGTTATTCCCTTACTCATTAAGGGGTAGAATGAAGAAGTTACTGATGACTAAGATCATTGATCTATGTTTTTAGGATACAATTAGAAAAATTGTTTATGTATTTTTAGATTACGATTATCAAACTTCTGTTTTTGTCTTAAAAGGAAGTGGTTTCCTCTTGGTTACTCTACTTCTTGTCATTTTCTAATATAATATAGTCTAGTCTCGTTCGAATTCATGTTGCAAAAGCCCCTTTTTTGGAGAAGATCATACACTCAGTTTATTGAATTTGTATAGGAAACCAGGAAGCTCTGTAACAATAGTTTATCTTAATAAAAATATCTACACAAGGATAATGTAACCTGTTGTTAATTATACTATGTCTTTGTATTTGAGTATATGAGTTAAATTTGTTATTTAAATTCCATGTTTTTAGAACAGTGTTATGTGTAAGTATTTTGCAAACATTGATTGTTTATATTAATAAGTAAAACATTGCATAATTTTTTTTTAATCTCTTCCTTCAAATATCGGAGTCATCTTCAGCCATTCTAGTGTAGAGAGGAATTATAGAAAAATCTCTCCTTCGTTTCCTCGTTGATGTTTTTTAGGGACTTCTGGTCCCAACTTCTATTTTAATTTATGAATGGAATGGTATATGTCTCCTTTAGCGAAAGATCGAAGGATCTGAGAATGCATATTTTTTATAATCACTGTTCTTTATGATGTGATCCTGGACTGATTAAAATGTATTGGTCTGACTGTTTTAGCTTCTACATGTAATCATGTCCAATACCATTTGATTTCAATGCTCAATAGCTTCTCAATTAACTTACTTGGTTGCCATGGTTATATTGCCGTTATATTCACGAGTACAATTTTTGTTAGCAATAAAAACACCCAAGGTAAAATAAATATAAATACGATTTATCCTTGAAAACCTTGTAGGAAAGAAAAAACTAGCTATCGACAATAGATATATTATTGGTTCTTGGCCAAATGAGGCCAAGGTCTCCAAGAGCATATCTCTTGCTCAAATTGGCACCTTACAATGGAGTAATTCAACTCTATAAATAGGGTTCTTTACAAGCAAATAAAATGGAAGACAAGAAACTCCCTAAAATTGCTTTAAATTCTAGTCAAAACCATCCACGACCTAAGAGAAGATGGTATAAAGAAGCCATGTCTTAAAATATCAACAACCTCACATCTAAGTTTAAAGAGAAAATGTGGGGTGAGAAAGATTTAGAGGTTAAAAGAAAATTAAGATATTACAAGGAGGTCGTGCACCCTAATCTCGAAGATCAAAAGTATCTCTTTGTCTTAACTAGTTTGAAGAAGAAAATTAATATAGCCAAGATAAGAACGAACTCCCATGAGCTTTATAGCTAAATAAGGCACTAATCAATTCATAAAACACCATGGGTGGAAACTATTTGCTAGCTCTACGAGTCTATAAGCGTTGAGGACGAATGTCATTTTCTTTTATAGTGCCCTGCGTACACCCACATTTGATCGTAGTTTCTTAATCTTTACAACAATTCTAACCTCCATGATCTTCTAACTTGTCAAAACTACAGTGACCTAGGAACGCTTCTTTCTAAGTTTTTTTATCATAAGAATATAATTTTACATCAATATAAATAATTCATATTTTTTTTCTTAAAGTTCGATAGACCAAATGGGTCTCAGTGGACGTTCATCATCATCATCATCATCAAATTGGTTCACTCATGTTATGTAATTTTATTAAAAATTATGATTGTAATGACATTGTTTTATGCTATTTCAATTTATGTCTCTTTAGTAATAAAAAATATTATATGATTTTTGTTAATATTAATTGTGTTTTTAGTAAATAGTTTATCTTTATTATGTATTAATAAATATGGTTTGGGTTGTAAGAAAAATAATTTTTTTTGGAAGGTTTTGAGGAATCATAAACTCCATTAATGTAACAATAGTATTAATAGATTAAAAAGTGATATCAACCATTTTAATAATGTGATTGTGTTTATGTGAATTTTCATTGATGGATGAAACAAAAAAATATTTTATTTTTATTAAAACTAACACATTTACATCACTTGAAGATGAGAACACCCATATGTATCGTAAAATTGATCAAATAAGCTCACAACAATAATCTATTACAAAATAGGATATGCACAATATCTCAATGGTTTGGTCAAACACATTAAAATGTTACACTTGACTTGAAGATGAAAACACCCATATGTATCGTAAAATTGACTTGAAGATGAAAACACCCATATGTATCGTAAAATTGTTTAAATAAGCTCAGAACAATAAGCTATTACAAAATAGGATATACACAATATCTCAATGGTTTGGTCAAACACATTAAAATGTTACACTTGGATGAGCAAAGGTTTGGTTGAGAAAGGATGAGTAATAATTTTACATGTAAATCTCAATTTAACATTGTATACCCAAATCTATATGATTCTATATAGTCAAATAACTATAATCAGGTACGTTCTTTCCATCTTTTTAGATATTTTCATTGAAACTAGAAAACGATATTCTCCACTTTTAATCATTTTGGTTGATTCTATATAGTCAAATAACTATAATCAGGTACGTTCTCTCCATCTTTTTAGATATTTTCATTGAAACTAGAAAACGATATTCTCCACTTTTAATCATTTTGGTTGAAATCAGGAAACTACGGTACATGTGCTTCGTCTTTTTATATTGTTTTCATTAATAAAAAAATGATATTACATCCACTCAATTTATTTTCATTTCCATTGGAATAAACAAACTATATTACATCTGTTCCATCGTATTAGATCATTTTCATTGAAACCAGATAACAATATTCCATTCACTGCATTTTCACATTAAATTGGATTTTCTTTTCCTTAAAATCATATAAAAAACATATTGGATTGAACAATTGTCTTTGACTTAAAATTGCCTTAAAAACATATAATTAACAAGTTAAAGTTGATTAAATTACACAATTTGAAAATGCAATGGCCATATTTAAATCAAAATTGTGCCAAAAAGTTAAATATTAAAATAACGCATTTTAAAATGGTAAACTTCATAATTGGGATAATTGAAATCGTGCCAAAAAACTAAACCATGAAAATAAAAGTATTTTTAATGGTGAATGTTGTTGATTATTAGATGTATGGACTATGAACTTGGTATAAATGTTTGATATTAATGGTTTGGAACCGTGATAACAAGCATTCTAAATAATTGTTTGTATGGTCTCTAATCAATAATGAGAGAGAACATTTCCATTTCACATTTATAACACAACCAGATCATACATGTTCAATTTAAATGAAGAACATATTGGCACATCAATAAATGGATTGTTCCACCACTAGTCCAAAGTGTCATAACTACAAAAATTCTACATAGTAGAGAATACAATTCTGGATAGTGGCCACACATTAAGAACAACTATCGTTAATATTACTGTAATTCCTACAAGGACTTTCGTATGCTTGCGATTATGTACAACACTAACTGAAGACATCACAATGGTCCCAAACACCACCATACACTTCTTTCCATGCTCTGTAATATGGTTTTCTCTTTCATGGTGCCTTGTTGGGAAGTTGAACCAATAGAGTGGAGAATCACTCCACTCCCCTCTATCGGTTCAACT
The DNA here is from genome assembly GCA_027924585.1 of Larix kaempferi. Classification (NCBI taxonomy): domain Eukaryota; kingdom Viridiplantae; phylum Streptophyta; class Pinopsida; order Pinales; family Pinaceae; genus Larix; species Larix kaempferi. Next base: position 1,721,417 of record BSBM01000293.1, read on the forward strand.
ACCAGGTTCCAGAGGTTGCACTACCCAGTCGAGAGTGGAGTGAGAGGAAACAAGAGGCCATAATGCTTGGAAATGAATGTGGCAACAAATTATTTTAATCCACCTCATTAATTATTAATGCCCATATAACTTGTAAGGATATTAACACATTTAATCTGAGTCTTGCATTGATGGACGTGATGAAGAATACTATATTCTTATTCAATCTTGTCAATAATAATACATTTTTATTTAAAAAATTGTTTAATCTAGAACCCCTCACCCAATCATGAAATAATAATGCTTATTGACGTAATAATTGTTTAATCTGGAACCCCTCACCCAATTATGAAATAATAATTCCTTTCGACGTAACTAACACATATGCATCACTTGTAGATGTAATACCCCTAGCGTTGACTTGGAATGTATTTAGCCAAAATTATGTAAATGATGTAAATATGCTAGTATGGATTCCTAGTGCGGAGCTCAAGGCTAAGGCCCAACTAGTGAATGGATAGGCACGTACGATGTATATTTTTTTTATTTGGACTGTTTGGTTGATTTGTCAGGCTGATTTGGAATATATGTAAATATTATGTGCATAAATAATAAAATGGTCCAACAATGGTTGTGTAAAGAGTACCAAAGGGGCTATGATTCCATCAGAGAGGAAGAGGAAAGGGGGTCCATGGGTAACTAAATCCTTGCTGGCAAGTGTCAACCTTAGAACTCACCCCAAAATTCTATCATGTGCCTTGAATAAACCAATTATCTCATTTTTTACTATTCTCCAATCATTCAATGCATGTGTGAGGTTGGTGGGAAAATTCACGTCATGTAGTTATTGAAGCATGGGGTTGACTGCACTTTTGTAACATTTTTGTTTGAAGACACTTTGTCTATGCGGACAACGACAAAGCTCTCTAGTCCAAATGATTTGGATCTAGAACAAAACACCCCAGAATATATATACTTTCCTAGATTAATCAAATTACAAAAGCACAACAAACTGCTCACCTTACAACTATGGTAGTGTTTCCTTGTTTGATGTAGTATTCAATATCTAGTTACAAAATAACATGAAACAAACAAGTGGAAACACAAGTAAAAGTAATATGTAATATTGATCAATCTAAACAAGTGGTCAAGGAAACAAGTTCTAAAGATCTAACACAGTTAATATTTATGGAAAGAGTATATATATTATTGTATTAATGCAAATAAAAAGGGAGAGATTACAACCATTTCCTTGACATTGTAACTTCTTCCAATTAGCATTTGCCTCAAAGATCCAACCTTGTTTCTAATGGAGAAGGGAAACTCAGCTCTAGGAGTATTTCAACAGAATTTAGATGCTCTATCTTTCCTCCCACAACCATGAGGGGTGAGATTGTATATATAGGACAAACATGATAGAGGGAGTTGAGGATTCAATGGAGAAGGTTAAGGGACCATCCCAAGAGGTTAGGGTTTCGACTAGAATCTAAGATGATCTATTGTGATAAGCCTCCATGAGAGATTCTTTCTAGAAGACTCTCGAATCTTCTCTTTTTAGCTTTGAATGAGCAGTGATGCACTCTGTCAAAGAGAAACATGTATCACTAGAGGGTGACACATGTTGAATCAACACAACAAGAGTCAGTGATACATATTGTCAATGTGTAGAGTGTGTCAAAAAGGATTTGATGCCTGTTGTAAACATGTAGGGTGTGTCGCTGCTGCAGAGTTGGAAAATGGAAAGGTGGAACCTCTTCCCATGCAAATTGGCACTAATGCTTTAGGGATTAGGGAAAATTCAAGGGCATATATCTCATTACCAAGATGATGACTAGTTTTTGGTGGAACAGATTACCCCCCAAATTATGAAGCTAGAGGGATAGGATATGCAAAATACTTTGATGTATGAAAGTTGAGGCAATAGACCATTGGTTGAAATGATAAACAAGGGCTTTGTAGTACAATAGAATTTGAGATATATGTCCCAAATGAATCACAACATGGATTTGAACAAATACAGTGCAGATCCACGATGGAACTGACTCAGGATACGACCACCGACATACATTTTGGATCCATACCCAACAATGATAGAAGAAAAATCATGGCTACTAGAATACAAGCGTAGATTCACGATAAGATATAGCACAACCACGACCAATACAAAAGTGGATCTGTGTGAAAACACATCAATGAGGTCACCAACATGGTGTCTATGTGGAAACCTATTAAAAAAATCTCCATCGCAACCTGGGTAAGGCAGATAATACAAGTATGTTCCTAAAATAAGCCCAGGGTCTTCATCCCAAACCCGCAAAAAGTACAATTCTATCCATGTGCATAAACATCTTGGTGTCGAATGATGGTAGAAATCACTTGATTACTGGTCATTGAGGTATACTGTTAATAAGTGCGAGGGAAATCACCATTGATTTCGATGATTCCCAAGGTACCCTAGTACATTCCCCTGAGTGTGAATCAATGAGTTGAGGTCAAACATTCAGTGGAATATTTCAATCAGAGGCCAATGCTATAAGCCCACTGTTGAAGGAGAGGTAACCTGACATTGAGGCATGCAGGTCCAAGGTACTTAACTGGTTTCTAGGTATAATTCTTGGATGATGTGTTGAATTTGACAAGGATAGACCCATCGAAGGAGGGCCATGATGTTTTCCCCATAATCGACACGAAATAAGATCAAATATTTTTCTTGAGTAGATCATATTGAGGAGTGACTTTGGTAATAAATCACGGGTAATTGACACAAAGGAAGTTAAGATGACTGCAAATGTTGACTCAAGTGATAGACCTCCCTTGAACATTTTATGTCACAACAAATGGATTGGCAACATTGACTCAACAAGGAAGAAACCAAGACATAACACAACAAATGATTGATGTATTCTTCGGATAACCCAAAGGAGAAAAATAAGTCATGGAATTGGTATGACTCGAGGACAAGTTGATTACCCAACCATTTAAATGAAATGAAAACAGGTTCCATGCTCAAGGGCGACAACACGATGCTGTTGATATAGATGTAGATACATTCTCTTTCCTTTAATTTCCCCATCATGATAAATGAGTGCCTCTTTTATTTTTTATGAGATAGAAGAGGGTAACAAATGCTCGTTATAGCTCATATTTTGAATGAGTCCAATCTCACATACTTTAGGAACCTGAGAAAGGAGTGGTTCGCTCCCAAAAAGGGTCCTTCAATGTTAAATTTTAATAATTCCAAAGAAGGTAAACTCGGCATCGTTTCATGTTTAGCGAGTCTGAAAAGACTAAAGAAGACTCTAGGGTGAATTTTTTTGTAAATTTAGTCCCCAAGGTCTGAAAAAGTATAAAATAATACTTGGAAAAACTCTTCTAGTCAAATGTTGACTAGAGTATTCCTTTTTCGTAAATAATCCAACCAGTCCAAAAAAGGAGTAAACTATCACTGGAAATACAACCTTTCTAATACTTTTACAAGCGTGAATGAATAAAGTTTACTTGGAGATCTTTTCTTATTTTTGGGAGTCTGAAAAGAGATTAAAGACAACTCCAGGGGGGTTCCTCTTTTTTAGAGGTTTTACGAGCCCTAAAAAGCGATAAAAGTGTACTTGGTATACTTGGAAACTGAGTTCGATATCTTTTTACTAAGCGTGAAAATAGTTCAGACCATAACTTCATTATTGTTTTTGACTTGTAATCTCAAAAAAAAGTGCGAGAAACCATAAAAATTAATAAATAAAGGTATTTTTATAAAAAATGGTAAAAAGTAATAAAAAATTATAACGTAAAAATAATAAAATATTCTCCTTCAACTCAATCAAAAGAGGTGAAAAGGACTCATTCTACCATTGCATTCTTACTCTTTTCACCAAAGAGGGTAAAAACCAATTTGTGGTAGAAACTTGTATTGAAGATTTCAGGCACTCCAGGGAGTGGATTTTCATTTTGTCAACTCCAGGTAACCATTCTCATCCCCTATTACATTTCCTTGGTTGAATTTATGTTTTTTTAGGTAGATCTAGGGCCAATTTTTTGGGTTAAACTACGTGCTCAGGTCAACGTAGTCACCTCTTCCGGGAAACGCGTTGACAAGTCTAAGGGGTGAGATTGTATATATAGGACAAAGAGGATAGAGGGAGTTGAGGGTTCAATGGGGAAGGTTAAGGGATCATCTCAATAAGTTAGGGGTTCGGCTGCCACCTATGTTGATCTGTTGGGATAAGAATCCACGAGAGATTCTTTCTAGAAGACTCTCGAATCTTATCTTTTTACCTTTGAATGAGCAGTGACGGACTCTATCAAAGAGAAACATGCGGGACTAGAGGGTGACACATGTTGAATCAACACAACAAGAGTCAATGACACATCTTGTTATTGTGCAGCGTGCGTCAACAAGGATTTGACGCATGCTGTAAACATGCAAGGCTCATCGCTACTGCAAAATTGGAAAATGGAAAGGTGGAACCTCTTCCTAGGAAATTTGGCACTAATGCTTTAGGGATTTGGGAAAATTCAAGGGAAAATATATCATTACCAAGACGATGATGAGATTTTGGTGTAACAAGTTATGTCATGACAGAAGTTCGTATACAACTATCATTTGTATTTTCACCATTTTATCATATCCCTTGGAGTCAACCCTCATTCTCTCCTTCTCACATGTAGATTTAGACTATGTAGAGCTCTCCATTGTTGTCCATGAACACACCAAACTGCTTTTAACCCATAAATTCAAATTTAAAGATCAAGCTACATTTTTGGAAGGGGAATTGATGGCTGTAGGTGAGCATAGAGGTTGGGTAATCTAGGAACCCTTACCCATCAAATTCTGCTGCTTGTAGGTACTTGAGAAGCCATGAATTGAGGCTACATGTGGTTCTATAGTTGCACCTATCATATTGGACTTCTTCTATGCATACACTAGAAGCACTAGGAAAGATGGATCGCCCAAGAAAACCATGGATCAGTTAAGGGGATACTTGATCCAAGAAGGGTGTTGTGTGGGGCAAGTATTGTGGAATCCAAGGCTATGAGGGATGAGGGAGACCCCTGTAGAGATCTATATGAGCATTGGGCTAAGCACAGAGAGCATAATGGGTTGTGGAATGAGAGATAAAAACCTGTAGGTGTTTCCTTCTCCCTGGTGGTATCATAGCCCAACTTGGGGGTGTCCTCTTAGCAAAAAGAGTATATGCTGGATAGAGTGCCGATGGTTGGGTGGAAAACTGCTCTTACAGAGCCAGTTGTTGAGATATGCTTTGGATAAAGATAAGTATTCTCATGCATTTGAATTTGAAACGTTATTATTTGATTCCTGTAATGTTTATGCTTGTATTTGCATGGTGGATGTGTGTGGATAGATTTTAGTTCCGTTGTGTATGTTTATTTATGTTTCTGCACACACTTTATATGTTGAAATTTGTATTATGGCTTTGGGGCGAAATTTTAGAGACCGAATTCACTTAATGTCCCCTTTCGATGGTCCCCCGGATGCGGGTGTCTATGTGCCCGATGCATCGATCACCGCACACACAAAACGAGCCTCACATGGCACTAGCCCCAACATGCATGCTCTAGGCCATGTGACGGCAAGTATGGCTCACTTGTCTGCTCAGTCCACTGAACAACACTCCAACCGGGGTGACGACGCTTATTTAAGGCAGGAGGAAAAAACCCCAGATCCCAACCTCCTTCGCGCGAGTTCCGAATGATGATCATTCTCTGTTGCTGTGAGGGGCCTTTAATTCTACCACCCTCATCAAGGATGACAGCCTGCAACATTTATTACCTCCATGGGAGGGAAATGGTCTGGCTCGGCTCTTTAAAGCCGTCCATCGACATGAATTTTAGTTCCACTGCTACGTTATGGTTTTTCCTTGTGGCCTCCTCTGCTCGACTATGGAACGCTCTCATTTCCATGACACCGCGCTCCAGAGGCATCTCTCATCATGGAAGTGGTAGAAAAAGATATGGTAGACGGCCTAAGGTGGCTATGGATTGGACCGTCATGGATGGATACGCAGAGCGCATCTCTGCGCGGACTCGCATTCTCATTGATGGTTGGGAATCACGAAGGGTGGCGGCTCTCCTAGCCTCGGGCAGTAATGGAGGTGCCATCAATCACTACTGGCTACTGAAAAACATGATGAGTACCCTGGTGGAAGGAATGGAAGCTAGCTTGGAAGCTAGCACCAGCATTGTGAGGAATATCAAATCTAGTCTGATAGAGGCTTCAGATCACTTAAACACCCTGGATACCAACATGACCTGGGATATCTTCTCTCTGGGCGGAAATTCTGATCAGCCGACGCTTGGTAACACTGCGGCAACTGATGAACTGGAAGCACTAAAGGAAGGGTCTGCAAAGAAAAAAACTAAGGTCAGAAAAGACAAATCTTCTACTCCTGCTATGTTCTCCAACAACACAACACATGAAGGTCCTGGCGTCCTAGGCTCTTCTTCCCCTGCTCTCCCCCTCTGGGGATTTTTGAAGACTTTTATGTTGCCTGCCCTATCCTTGAGGAGGAACCAGATGCACCGCCTATAAGTCATTATATGGGCTATCATTTCCTGGGTTATCTTTGCAATTTCCAGCTTTTTTGTTTTCATTTATTGTATGGTTTAATCTATAGCACTCCTAGACAGCATGTAATATTTTTTTGGAACAACTCCCAGTCTTTTTTATGGGAAGATCTCACCCAGGGGGTCTCTATTTTGTATAATGACAGTAGTTTTAGTATTTTTTAGCGAGTGAGATGGTGGCTTCATCATCTGAGTCCTCCCCAGTCTGCTACAGACTCTTCGGTTCTCTATGTATTTATTGCCACCTTTTTTGGCTATGTTAATTAATTTTCAGTCTGCAACTTACAAAAAAAATGTCCCCTTTCAATGGTCGGATTGGGTGAGGGGGACGTTACAGTAGATGCAAACGCCAATATGTGTCATAAAATTGTTCAGATAAGCTCAGATCAATAATCTCTTACATGAGAAGATATACACAATGTGTCAGCGGTTTTTTCAAACACATTAAGTATCTATCAAGTTTGATATGAAATATTGTGTTTATATAATGTATCTTTAAGGGAACTAATGAGAATTTCATCAGCCTCTATATGTTTTAGAGTTCTTTCGCATGTACTTGTTAATGGAGGTAAGGGTGTTGGAAGTGTACCATGTACCGCATCAACACGATGCTCTAGCATTTCAACAAGATCTTGTTGTCCTTTAGTCTCTTGATGGAAGTTCAATTGTGGAAATTGGACATCCTCTTGGACAGTCTCAATAACATATGCTTCTTCAACAATACATTCTACATGCAACGCCTATCTAAATTCATCACGTGTATAATCAAAAGAGACCAAAAGAATAACTAAGTTTTTAAATGGTGATTCACTAGTTTGAGGTTTACTTGAGGTGGGAATTGAAACATTCCCCGATGAGCACCTACATTTTACTTCTTGATTAGTGCCATGGGGTGTTTGTTACTCAGCTGTTGTGGAAATTGAGGTCCCCTCTAGTGAATTCTTCCATTTTTCTTGTCATGGATTGGTAGGAAGAACCATGGCACCATCTTCAATTGGAATCAGATGAGTGTCTATAGAATTCCTCTGATTAATCATGTGTAATATTTTTGGTTCTCTATTTTCTTTAATGATTTCTTGAGGCTTATTCTTCCTTGCTTATTTTTTTACTCTATTGCGTATATTCCCCATCACCACAATGATTAATTCAATGAAAATTGTCTTTGGTGCTCCTCAATTGTAAGAAAATGAATGATAAAAATTGTCTTTCATGCTCCTCAATTTTAAGAAAATGAATTATGGATATTGTCTTTGGTTCTCTTCAAATAGAGATTCTTCAAGATTGTTTTTCTTCTTCCTTAGTTGTGAATATAACCCATCACCAAAATGATCAAATGAGGAAAATTTGTCTTTTGTGTTCCTCAATTATAAGCAAATGAATGTTGAAGATTGTCCTTGGTGCTCTTCAATTAGAGACTCTTCAAGATTGTTGATTTTCTTCCCCAATTGTGAATATATGCCATCACCACAATGATCATGGAGGAAAAATTGTCTTTTGTGCTCCTCAATTCTAAGAAAATGAATGTTGAAGATTGTCCTTGGTTCTCTTCAATTAGATATTCTTCAAGCTTGTTGATTTTATTCCTCAACTATGAATATACCACATCACCACAATGATCAAGGAGGAAAAATCTTCTTTTATACTCCTCAATTATAAGCAAATGAATGCTAAATATTGTCCTTGGTGCTCTTCAGTTAGAGATTCTTTAAGCTTACTGATTTTCTTTCTCAATTGTGAACATACCCCATCACCACAATAATCAATGAGAAAAAATGTCTTTTTGGCTCCTCAATTATAAGAAAATGAATGACAGAGATTGCCTTTGGTGCTCTTGAATTAGAGATTCTTCAAGATTTCTGATTTTATTCCTCAATTGTGGATATACCCAATCACCAGAACGATCAATGAAGAAAATTGTCTTTTTTCTCCTCAATTATAAGCAAATGAATCATGGAGATGGTTTATGGTGCCCTTCAATTGGAGAGTTCTTAGTTTACTCTACAAAAAACCATGATATTATGTAATTTGGTTGGATATGTTTCAGTGACTATAGGATAGGTAGAAGAATTTTTTTTACAGAAACAAAACACATACATGTTTATTATTTGGAAAACATTCATGTGTTACTGAGCACATTAAATACACATCAAAGAGGCTTGGTGCATGACTATTCCAATGAATAATTCATAAAAAATGTGCACCCATTTATATTGCAAGAAACACATATGCATTATGTTTACATACAAAACCCCTAACTCCTACATGTCTCTCACTCCCCCAACCCCATAAATCCCCAATGCTCTCTCTCTCTCTCTCACCCCCACTAATCCTCCCCTACCTATAACCCCCTGTTAGCACTGTATATTTTTTCCCGAAGTCTTAGCTTCAGCTCCACGCACCTGCAAACACATAAGACCATGGGTTAGCAACAACCTACAAACCAGCATTCGAACGTGTGCCTAGAGTCCATCATCCTAACATGAAGATCAACAATTGTGAGTGGTTTCGCAAAGGTGAGATGCCCGCTCTAAATGGCTTGTTGATATGGGAGAAAGGGAATTAACTTGTCTCCAAAATGGACCGTCAGATCAATGCTTGAAACAGATCTACGGTCGTTAGTCGTTTCGCAAATTGAGCTTGCACGAAGAAACAATGTTTTCAAATATCCGAAATTGTGGTAAAGCCCCACAGGTTTCAATAGCTCATACCTGGGGTGAAATAGATCCACGGTCAGAATCTACTTCACTGGTATAACATGCAAGGACATGGAAACTTTTAAAATTAGCGAAATCTTGCACTACTAGCAGCTTAAAAAATGTTTTTTCTCTGAAAGCGACTGTTTAGTCATTAATTTCAAGCAATGGTTTCCGCCAAGCCAAGATGAATTTTGAGAAACCGAGAGAGGTTTTTATTCAGAACATGCTTATCTACAATAACCTCACTCAATTTTTACACAGGTACCATGGTTGAAGAGAATAGAAGTCATATTCACAGGGTAGTTTTCTAGAAATTCGCAACCCTGTCTGAGTCATCAATTTCAAAAGTAGATTCCGAAGAGTTAGTGGAGAATCTGAGAAAATGGGGACATGGGTTTTGTTGGGAACATGCTCAATTACAAAAACCTATCTCGTAATTTACATAGATGTCACCATTGGAGATATACAACTAGGGATATGAATCTTAGTTTTCAGCAGTCCGCATCCTGAAATGAAGAACTCGGTTGTAACAAATTCCTTGAAATCAGGAAGTCAGTTAGCCAGATGTCCTTATGGTTGTAACAACTTTCAGTTTTGGAGATTATTTCAAGGTATTTCGAGATGAGGGGTTGATGTATCACCTCCTATATATCCTTATGTAATAGAAGGAAGAAAGGGTTGAACCCGTGAGACCTTGTGCTATGTAAATTCGAGATACTTCTTTAATGAAATTGGCAGAGCCGAGCAAGTGATTTGAAGCAGAGATTCTTGTGTTATTTGTTTTACAGCCCGTATCTCCTTTTCTTTATGTGAATGTTTCCTTGTTATCTATGCCATAGTGTTTTCTTTTCATGTTTGGATAAGTGTATATTGAGGCATAATTCATATGTTTATGCTCTGGTTATCTGATTCGAAGCATCCACCAACCTTTTTCTACTAAAGTTGATGCAAAATTCATGTTATAATGCTCTGTGTTAATGGATTGTTCTTATTTTCTTCCCTATCACCAAAGAATTAGTTTTTTTTACTGTAAATGAGTAGCTACCTTGCCTCTGTTAAGAATTCTTATGCAAAGCATTACCACTTTATCATCTTAAGTATTTTGACTCCATTGCCCAATGAATGTTCACATTGCTTCAACCAAACAAAAATCTAATTCCAATTTTTATTCATATATATGGCCTTGTTAAAACGAACATTGAGAGATCCCTCTTTGGAAAGAGAGAAGCCAACTCCCTTTCCTAAAGCTTGGTTCTGTGTGTTACCTTGAAGAGGCCTTTCCACAACCTTAGGGTCGATTTGAGTGCTAACATAATTGGCGCCGTTGCTGGGGAATGAGGGTTCAAATCTTCCCTCGGTATGAATGACATAGTTTCAGATTTCATTGTTGAGGGTGAACAACAGTCAAACATCAAGAAGGTTGTGTATCTTTCACTTGACGACTCCACTCATCAAGATTTCAATATGAAGGTGACTCCACTAGGAATATTGGTAATTCCATGTCAAAGTTAAGATGTTGAAGGTTTCATGGTGACTCCACAATGAAGAAATCCATCATTTCACTATTTCACTGGCTAGTGCACTCAGTATTCAATCAAAAGTTGCAGCTCCATTGTTTCAAGATGGCCTCATTGTCAAAAAGGTATGCTCCCATGAATAGGTCTCACATCCTTGGTTTTCCAAATCCCATTCCTAAAGTAGATTGGCAGACCTGTTTACCTAAATTTAAAGATCAGGAAGGAGATGATGATGCTATTCATTTGGTTAGATTTCATATGCATATACATAGGCTTGGAGTTGAATTGCATGAGGATTGTTTGATGAAAATGTTTATGGAAACATTATAAGAGAAAGCAAGGGTTTGGTATGAAGGTTTACTACCTGCTAGTGTATATTCCCTTCAAGATTTTTATTCAGCCTTTTGTGAAGAGTGTAAGTACAGTTATCCCTCTTTGGAGTTGGTTGAAATATTTTGTAAAAATATTGATGCCCTTTTTCAACTTATGGAGATTGATGCTTTTGATAAAGATGTGGTAGATAGTGATTTGAGAGAAACCTTGTTGGAGTTGTATGCTTATAAGAATGAATAAATTTTAGAATCCTTGCATGAGAGGCCTTTCCATCATTAGGAAAAATAAGAAGAGGATAATTGTCAAGATATTCAAGAAGATTCCGAGTAGTTGATAATGTCTTCCTTGACTGAAAGTGACCTAAGCCAAAATTTTGATTCAACCAGTTAAATTTCTTTTTTCTGAAATAGATGATGACTTACAGCAGTCTTGTCAATCTATGTGTGATCAAGAAGGAAGTTGGGACTGTCAATCAAATACCTCCTCATATTATTCAACTTCTGAGATTTTGTTACAAGAAGGGGCTACCCATTTTCAGTCAAGCAGTCCTTTAGTTTGTTCATTTTCTGAAATTGCAAGTATAGAAGAATCAAACCTTGATGTAATGATTGAAGAAAGACCTTTGGGTGTTTATCAAATTCAAATTTCAACTGAAGATTTACATGAACATACAAAGCCCTCTTTGAAAATGGATAATGAAAATAATGAGCATTCATGCAATCACTCCTAATACATTGAAGAACCAGTAGGAAGTCTTGTAGCAGAACAACTTGTATTTCAGCCAGCCATGGAAAAAATCGGGTTGTAGCTCATGATTTCATCATTGTAAATAAGGAAGACAATGATTCTAATGAAGGTAATACCTTACTTCTCTGCTCTGAAGTATTTGATACAATGAAGAAAGGCTTTGATGTTATGAATAGAAAATTCTTACACCCATTCTGCCATCATCAAGAGGTCTGTGTAGGGTCAAATTTATCTCATCATGAGGAAAGTATTGCAGCCTATTGTGACAAAATTCATGACCTATTCGTTGATGTACTAAGCCCTGCTATTGTTGATGACATAGTGTGCCATGACCTACCAATTTATGATGACTATGAGGATGTTTTTCCTGAGTTACTAGCTGTCCCAGTTGTTTCGCTAAGACCCTTAGTCATTAATAACCAAATGGCCACTAATTCACCTATTTATGAGGATCATGGAGATGATTTCTCTAAGCACTTAATTGAATATATTATCTTAGAGGAGTATTCTTCCCATACATGTGACCATAGATTGCAACCCTTGTGTCATAATTCTATGACTGAAAAAGAAGACCAGAATGTTCAGTCAAATTTTCTCTCAATATGTCATTCACTTCCAGAATCTTTCTATCAAGAAGAAGTTATTCTCCATGATCCATTTGAGAATCAAGATGGTATTTCTTTTGAAACACAAGAGCAAAATCAGGGTTTTAATCCAAGAATTCTGAGCAACAAAGAAGATGATATTATTGACAGTGATGTGTATGAATATGGTTGTCTTAGTCCTATTTGGTTGGATGAAGAATCATTCATACACGATATTCATGTTTTATTTGAAACTTATCATGAACACTCAATTGCTATACTTAACATGGGTGACAGGGGAGAGAAAAGTACTGATTGTCTTCCATTTAAAAATGATCTTGAGCATGATGAAATGGAGCAGGGCATAGCAGTATGTGTTTATCAGGATATTCATGAAAATTTCAAGCAGACAAAGGTTTTTTCCTTGGTTGAAAATGAAGTAGATTCTAATCTTGATGAAAAATTTCTTGTTGATTCTCCTGAGTTTAACGAATACATTCAACAATCTGGTCAAATAAAAAGTGATCAAGAAGAAGAGAAGGCTAGTCAATCGAGTTTTTCCTCATATCATTCATTCTTTGAACTTCTGTTTCGAGAAGGAGGTGGTCAATTGCAAATTTATGAAGTTCCAGACATAGAGACTTTAAGCTGTAAATCATAAAATGGCATAGAGTTCCAGGAAAAGGACAAAACAGAGTATGACATTCTTTAATAAAAGATACATGAAGACAATCAGAATCATATTTTTGTTGTTGTTCAAAAACATATAAAACTTTTTCCTGATATATTTGGTAAAATAGATGAATAGATTGCTTCCGGTCATGTTGAAAATAATCTTGAGTTGGATGAAATAGAAGAAGGAATATCAGTTAAAAGTAAGAGGAATGCTTATCTTTTTGTTATTCATCAAGTACAGGTAGTCTTTCATGATTTCTATGACCATTAGAGGAAATTTCAATTTAAAATGGGCCTTCCAAAAATAATAAAAATTCCATGTCATCATGTATTAGCCAATCAAAATGCTTTAAAATTCAACAAGGGAGCACCTAAAAAAATTGGAGGGAAAAAATAAAAACTATTTTTTTGGATCATATTTTCAACTTATCTCCTTGTAGGTTTACTCAAATTTCAAGCGAGAGGACTCGTTGGATGCATAATTTATGATGCATATAATGGGTACCCATGTTTCATACTTTTAACAACATCCACACCATGACAAAATCGAAAATACATTAAAAACATGTTTTCTCTCACTAGAAACATGTTTTTAAATGTATTTTCAATTTTTCGTGGTGTGCATGTTGTTAAAAGTATGCAACATGGGTACTCGTTGTATGCATAATTTAATTATGCATCCAACGAGTTCTCCCACTTGAAATTTGAGTAAACCTACAAGGAGATAAGTTGAAAATACGATCCAAAAAAGTAGTTTTTTTACTCTCTCTCTACTATTATTTTATTATTATTTTCCTTAGGAGGCCCATTTTTACCCAAATTTCCTCTAATAGTTTTTCCAGCTTGTTGCAATCATTAGAAGAGAGGAATGTTGTTGTATTAATGGGTCATGAAGAGGTTTACATTTTTGAATTGCCATCTACTGACTTTATATTTCTATTTGGAAGAGCTGAATACATGCTTCAGTCAAGAAGCCATTTGCTTGATTGGTTACATTGGCACTTCTGTATTTCCTAATATTGCAGTCATTTCAGTAGCATAGGGTAGAGGGATTTGTATATAAATAAGCTCGACATGGAGAGCACCTTTTCGGCATTTTTAGTTGCAGTAGTGTAGTACAGTTTTCAGTTTGGTTTTCAACATTCTCAGATGAAGAGTTACAGGTTGCAGTTTTGTAATGGGAGCAGCCCAATGAATCAGGCACTGGTCTACGAGGTTCTTTGCTGCCTCACAGGGAGGATAGCATCCCCAATTGGAGCTAGTTGTTAGCACCATATATGTTTTCCCGAAGGATTAGATCCAACTCCATGCACTTGCAAACACATGAGACCATGGGTTAGAAACAACCTAAAACCCAGCATTTGAATGCGTGCCCAACATCCATCATCCTGACATGAAGATCAATGGTTGTGAGCGGTTTCACAAAGGTGAGATGCCCACTCTAAATGGCTTGTTGATATGGGCGAAAGGGTGTTAACTTGTCACCAAAATGGACCGTCAGATCAACGCTTGAAACATATCTACGGTCATTAGTCATTTCATAGATTGAACTTGCATGGAGAAACAACGTTTCAAATATGTGAAATTGTGGTAAAGCCCCACAGGTTTCAACGGCTGAGATCTGGGGTGAAATAGATCCACGGTCGGCATATACTTCGCTGGTATAACATGCAAGGATAGGGAACTTTTAAAATTAGAGAAATCTTGCACAACCGATAGCTTAAAAAACGTTTTTGCTCTGAAAGCGGCTATTTTAGTCATTAATTTAAAGCAATGGTTTCTGCCAAACCAAGATAAATTTTGAGAAAACGAGAGAGGTGTTTCCTAAGAACATACATATCTACAATAACCTCTCTTTGTTTTTACACATGTATTATGGTTGAAGAGAATAGAAGTCATCTTCACAGGGTATTTTTCCAAAAATCCGCAGCCCTGTCTGAGTCATAAATTTCAAAAGCAGATTCCGATGAGGTGGAGGAGAATTTGAGAAAATGGGGACATGGGTTTTGTTGGGAACATGCTCAATTACAAAAAACTCTCTCATAATTTACACAACTATTACCATTGGAGATATACAAATGGGGATATAAAGGCTAGTTTTCAGCAGTCTGCATCCCAAAATGAAGAACTCGGTTGTAACAAATTCCTTGAAATTAGGAAGTCAATTAGACATATGTCCTTATGGTTGTAACAACTTTCAGTTTTGGAGATTAAGTTAGGGTATTTTGAGCTGAGGGGATGATGTATCACCTCCTATATATTCTTATGTAACAGAAGGAAGAAAGGGTTGAACCTGTGAGACCTTGTGCTATGTAAATTCGAGATACTTCTTTAATGAAATTGGCAGAGCCGAGCAAGTGATTTGAAGCAAAGATTCTTGTGTTATTTGTTTTAGAGTCTGTATATCGTTTTATTCATGTGAATGTTTCCTTGTCATCTATGCCATAGTGTTTTATTTTCATGTTTGGATAAGTGTATATTGAGGTAGAATTCATATGTTTATGCTATGTTTCTCTGATTCCAAGCATCCACCAACCTTTTTCTACTAAATTTGATGCAGAATTCATGTTATAATGCTCTATTTTAATGGATTGTTCTTATTTTCGTCCCTATCACCAGACAAGCATCTTTTTGACTGTAAATGAGTAGCTACCCTTCCTCTGTTAAGAATTTTTATGCAAAGCATTGCCACTTTATCATCTTAAGTATTTTGACTCCATTGCCCAATGAATGTTCACGTTGCTTCAAGCAAACAACAATCTAATTCCAATTTTTATTCATATATATGGCCTTGTTAAAATGAACATTGAGAGATCCTTCTCTGGAAAGAGAGAATCCAACTCCCTTTCCTAAAGCTTGGTTCTATGTGTTACCTCAAAGAGGCCTTTCCACAACCTTAGGGTCAATTTGAGTGCTAACACCCCCTACTCCTTCCCTAACTCTAATCCCCCCTCCTCTCTCTCTCTCTCTCTCTCTCTCTCTCTCTCTCTCTCTCTCTCTCTCCAATAACCCTTACTAACCCCCCCTCTCTGTCTCTCGACTACTCCTCCACCTACACCTAAGCCCCACCCCTCTCTCTCTCTCCCAAATCCCTAACTCCCCTTCTCTCTCTCTTCCCAAACTCCCTAACACCTGCCTGCTTCTCTCTCTCTCTCTCACACACACACACACACACACACACACACGCTAACCCTTAGAAATTCCCCTTTCTCTCTCCCTAACCCTCCTCCTACTCTCCTTACCCATAATGAACCTCTACCCCGCTCTCTCTCATACTATCTCTACCGATAACCCACCCTCTCTCTCTCTCTCCTATTTCCCTAACCATAACCCCCAATCCTCTCTCTCTCTCTCTCTCCTAATCCACCTACACATAACCCTACTCTCTCTATCTCTCCTAATCCTCCTCCCCTGCAACTTACCACCCCCATATCTCTCTCTTTCTGTGTGTGTGTGTGTGTGCCCCCACCGTATACCCTTCTTCTCTGTAAATTCGATAATCCTCCCCAAACCCCTAACCCCCCACCCTAATATCTATATCTTTCTCTCCCCCAACATCCCTCCTCCCCTACCCCTAATCACTAACACTCTTCCCCCCTTCTCCCACCAACTCTCTCTCTCTCTCTCTAACCCTTACTAACACCCCCCATCTCCCCCCAGGCCTACTCAACTTATCCCCACCCCTCTCTCAACCAGTGCACTAACACCCCACACTAAATCTTTACCCCTAATCCCCCCTCCTATCGCTACCCTCCTCTCTCTCTCCTACTCCTCCCATCCCTTACTACCCCTCTACCTTTGTCTCTCCTAATCCCTCTCCCCTATCATTAATCACCCCACATCTCTCTCTCTCTCTCTCTCCCCAACCCCCCCACTCTTCACCTATATTCCCCCTTCTCCCTAACCTCCCTAATCCTCCCCAATCCCTAACCCCCTTGATCTCTATCTCTTTCTCTTCCCCAAATATCGTCCCCCCCCTACCCCTAATCACACCCCTAACTCTATCTCTCTCTTACCCTCCTACTCATCCTCCTACCACTAACCACTCCCTCCTTCCCCTCTATCACTTTCTCTATCCCTTACTCATCCACCTACCCCTAAATCCTACCCATCTCTCTCCCGCAACCCTCTAAGACCCCCCTACACTCTCTCTCTATAACCCCCTTACTCTCCCCCCTACCTCTAACCCCCCCTCCTCATCATCCTCTCTTTGTATCCCCTCTTTCCCCAAACCTTGCTAACTCCCTCTCATACTCATCTCTCCCCTAATCCAACTACACCTAACCCCCACCCCTCTCTCTCTTCCCAAATCCCCTAATACCACCTCTCTCTCTATCACACTCTCATTACCCCTGAGCCATCCTCTCTCTTCCTAAGCTCCATCCAACCCCTACCCATAAACACCGCCGCTTACACTTTATCTGTACTACTCCCCCTACCCTTAATCCCCCCCCTCTCTCTAGTCTATATATCCTAATCCCCCTCCCCATACTACTTTCCACTCCTCCATCTCTCTCTCTCTCTCTCTCTCTCTACTCCAAGCCTATACCCCCATTCTCTTTAACTTCCATAATCCTCTTGAACCACCCACCCACTTCAACCCTAACCTCTAATTGTTTCTCTCTGCCACCCCTAATTCCCCGCAACCACCCTCTTTCTACTCAACTCTCTATCTATCTCTCTCTCATCCCTTTACTCCTCCACCTACCCATAAACCCCACCCATATCTCTCTCCCCCGACCCCTAATCATCCCAACCCCATCTCAAATATTTTCCCTAAGGTAAATTCAATGTTATTAATAATACACTAGTGTTTTAACTCTACAAATCACGTGAATGTTTTATAAATAAAATTTGCACATGCAATTTTTTAAATGAAAATCAGGCACATGTTTTTCATGACACCAAATTTTTTTAGGCAGAAAAGGAAATTTGAATTTAAAAGGAACACATGTTGGTTGTGGAGCCATATTTTCCAGTCTCATAGTTGATATTGTCTTAGCCTTGCACCCAGAGGACTGTACACTCATTCCCCCACCTTGGGTTTCGGGGAATGAGTTTTGGGGTTGTTTTCGCCAACAGTTTTCGGGCCTGTGGTTTTGGGTAACCCGTGGTATTTTCCCATTTTATTTGCCTTATAAAAGAAAGACATTGTAATACGGCTAGGGTTGATGTATTAGGTTTTATGCATTGTAAATATCTTTGAGATAAGAAGAGAGACTGTGAGATAGTGAAGAGGAAGTGCAATGGTTGTGCTGCAAGTTGTATCCCTTCACTTTGCTGGATGAAATAATAATAATGACTGGCAACTTCAGTGTGGACATAGCCCAAGTTGGGTGAACCACGATATATCTGTGTCTCTCTTGTAATGTGTATGTGTGATTATATTTGCATTTCTGTTTATTGTTATTGCTTTGCGATCCTGTTTTTCTAACAACACAGTCATGTTCCTTACCACCTAAATCGAGTCGAGTCGTCATGTGTCATTCCTATTCCTAGGTGTTTTCTTCGAATTTAGCTTTGGGATAACAAAACATATGCTATGGGATATGGTAAACCATAGCTAATTGGACATTTCATTCATTTTCTCAATATTCCCTTGTTTTACCACTTGTTACAGTATGCTACACATAATCATTTTTTATGAAATTTTAGACATAGGTATCATTTTTTCTACAAATTCTGAATATGTAATTTGAAAAAACAAATTCCATTTTTTTCTATTTTTCTTATGTTATTACTCAACTCAAAAAACACAATGTTACTGTTTCTTCCATAAATTTTCTAGTTCCCAAGATTTAAAAAAAATGTATGCTTCACTGTTAGACACCGACCTCTACATGCTCTAGAAAAACCGTTTTATGATCATTGCATTAATACCTTTAAAAGTAGGACCCACACTTGACGTAGTGTTTTCTAGGTTTGGTCAGTTATATAATTAAAAAAAAATGAAAATTATTAAATTTATTTTGAAAAGTAGTGTTTCACTAGTACTATTTGTTCTCTAGATGTATACCAATTTTTATAGGTTTATTGCATCATTTAGGCACTCAAAGGTGGGACCCAAAAAGAAATATTAATATACCTTGTCATTTTCCAAAAAATGTAATTGTTAGAAAATATCAAACTTGAGATAGTTATGAATATTTTCAATGGATAAATTTTTTATATTTGGGAACATGATTCAATTTCCTACATTTCATGTTTTTTAGTCAAATCTATATTTATTGTGTAAGTATCTCAAAATATACATGGAAATTGAGGGATGCATTTTTTTTTCTTCAGTTTTCTATTGCATATAACATGTCAAAAGGGACCATCATTAGCTTGCATCATCCGTTGAAACATGATAAAGGTGATAAAAACCTTTCTTGGAGGCCGAGGATACCCTCAAGAGTTCATATGTGGTTCCTCAAGGAATCTTTCGTTTCCCTATATTACTCGAAGATTACTCTGGGGTTTATGGCATGGGATTCCTCCTTTGATCATTATAACGGCCTTGAGAAACATACCTACTTCTCAAAACTTCCCAACGACATTAACGTCCCTAGTCATAGTTTGACATCCCTAGTCATAGTGCAAGGGTAACTTCAAGAGGAAATGTGAGGTTATTCGAGGAATCCTTCTTTGTCCTAGATGTCTAGAATATTCCTTTATGGATTGAGCCCCAAGTTTCCTCTTCCAACCATATCCATCACTAAGACCCATACAAAGTGATTAAAAAATTATAATGGAAACCATATTATCACTACATAGAGGTAGACAATGTCATCTAGAGCTCATTTGTGGTGTTTTAAGGTGAAATTCTAAACCCCAAACACATAAAATCTTCCTTTAGGCCCTAAGGATTAGCCTTCCCTTCACCATGTTCAAGACCCCAATATCATACTTCCTATTGTAGACCTCATAATTCCAAAATTATCCCAACATGGAGCACAACTCCGTGATATATAAGAAAGGTGAGTTTTACAAACAAATCCTTAAATAATGAGAGAACCTCATCTAAATACCCCAATACATTCATATTTTCATTTCACATGTATTTCTCAATAATGACTACATGACCTATATATATAGACCTATTCCCTCATTTCACATGTTGGCCCTTCATTAGGGTTATCACAATTAGATACATTTAATCCCATATATGCCCCCTTTAGTTCATATCATATATGCCTCACTTGGGTCATAACATTGTATATGCCACTTGAGCCTTGAAAGATACCTTTAGTGTCCAAGGATTGAGTTTTATTCCTTAAGGGTATTGAGACTTATACCTAGTGCTACAAAACTTATAATGGTTCCCATATCACAACTTTGAGCAAGGGACTGAGTCTCATGCCTAGTGCTATAAAACTTACAATTTTCCCCATAGCACAATTTGGATAAATATAACACTATCAAGGGGTTAGGTGTAGTTGTTTCAATGCATTTAGGTCATGTGTATTGGTTCATGGAATTCATTTTGGCTCTTTATGTACACAATATTCCTTAATTCCTAAAACATAGGCTTCCTCCCTCCACCATATTGAGGACCCCTCAACCCATAGTTTGTGCCAAAAAATTGTAATGGTGCACATAGCCCCACTTAAAGGCCAAATGTCACCTTGGGAGGTCATGTTTTTGGTTTGAGGTATGCTCTTGTGCATTTATTCCTATAATATTAATTTAGGGCCTAATTCCTAGGTTTTCTCATCCAAATATGTCTAAAAACCCAAGACCCATATCTAATACTAAAAATTTACTAATATAATCAATATCCCAAGTTGAAGAGTAATGATATAAATCAACATGTCAAGTGTTATGGATAAAGGTGTTGTTTAATTTTAAACTTGGATGTTTAGAATATCTCTTTATGGTGTAAGGCCTAGGTTTCCTTCTTCAACCATGTCTAGGTCCTGTATACTCATAACAGGTACATTCAAAATCTCCTAATGGAACTTGTCTCCTTACTCGTATGTAGGGATGATAATAATAGGTTTTATATGGTGGTTGGAAGTGTTGTTCATATTCATGTGTTTCCAAAATATTCCTTTAAGTTTCAATCCCAATGTTTCCTCTCATTGTTGTGGGGAAAATGCACCTATAGTTCAGGGGAGAAACTACCAACTTACGGTGATAAAGATAGACTTACAAGCATTCTGCAAGTACGACAACTAAATGAAGAGATTAGGGTTTAGAAATGCAGGCACCTTATTCAGAAGGTTGATCCTAGCTTTGCCTCCCTCGCTCTTCAATGTTGCAATGCCCAGACCTACAAAACAACTTGATACCTTTCTCAAATACATTTGACTACACATATAATACTGATATTCATAATATAACAAGACATCAAACTATAATCAAACGGTAATCAAATCTAAGACACATTAATAGGTCATATTTGGAAAGGAAAGAACGTCTGATCTTTATTAATGAATGAAAGCAAGTACATACAATTATACCTTCTTCCAAGCTTGGCACTTCACGAAACCTAGATTCAAGGTCTCCTGCTTTCGTTCTCCAAGGATCCCAGCCTCTAAGCAATTGTACTAGGGTTTACCAAAACTGAAGCACAAGAGAGGGGGATGAGGGTCTCCATTCCTCCAGCATAACTTTGTAATTGGGCTTGGTCCTCTCACATGACCCTTCTACCCTCCTTATATAGTCAATGAGGAAGAGGAAAAGAAGTTACAACCACTCAAGAGGTTTCCCAACCAACTTAACTTACTCGAATTTCGAGATTTTTGACCAAAACAGGAGTGTACTCTACTCTATAGTATACAAAGTCGCGTACATATGGAAATGGGCGCTACTTTGAATGAGACAAAGTCGCGTACACACGCTACTATTATAACAGTGGAGTCGCGCTCATGTTGAAAAATGGCCAAAAACAGGCTTTTCGGCTCATTTTCAGGAGATGGTTTGGTCTGGAAAAATGTTCCTAAGGGTCATATACATCAAATGGGTCAAGAATGAGGTAATTTCAACCATTTTTAATGTCCCAAATGACTCCTCCATCCACAAATGTCCTGTTGTGTGACTGAACTTGTTCTCAAGAAGTGTCGTCATGCGACCAAGGGAAGCAAGTGTCGTCACGGACGAAGAGGTGTCATTTCAAGCTATAACAGATGCCCCCTAATGTATGAGGTCAGAGGGAGTACGGGAAACGATGGCCGAAATACATTATAAAATAAAAAAGAGTTGAATCGTGGAGGAACGGAGAAACCAAGAATCATAGGCTCAAATGAAGTACCTGCAAGCAAAGGCAATGTCAGACAAACTCATCCTTAGGGTAACTATCCATGTTTAAATGGTGGAACATGACCTCCAAGAGGATATAATAATGATCCAAATACTGGTGCATCTATCATGGCCACTAGAATACAAGCGTGGATCCATGAGGAACATAAGTGTAAACATAGACACATAAATACAAGGTGGATCTATGTCAAAACTGGAGAACATAGCCATAGAGAACAAGTTGGATCTATGTCTCATCAAGAGCCAAAAAGAATGTGGCTCAGTCTTGCGCAACTTGGGCGATAACATAAATGAGGTGATGCTATCGAGGATCCCAAGGTCTTCATCCAAAAACAACCCAAGGTACAAACCTATCCATGCGAATAAATGAGTTGATGTCGAACATGGGAGGTATCGTTTGATTACCAGTAATTGATGTATACCGTTAACAAATGCGAGGGTGTCCACCAATAATGAAAATGGAACCCAAGGTACCTAGTACATTCAAGCAAGTGCGAATAAGTGGTCTTGCCATCGAACACTTGAAGAATCCATCGGATAGGAGACATTGATGTATTCCCATCTATCCAATAGCGAGGGAAACTGCCACTAATGACTGCAATCCCTAAGGTACTAACCGAAACTCTAAACTTCATTCCCAGAGCACAATGAGTTGAAGTCGATGGGAAGAAGTCCGTTGGAAGGGAGGCCTTAATGCATCCTCCATCATCCAACACGAGGGACACTCAACAGGTATGAGCTGATTTGGAGTAGGACTAAACACATGATGAAACATACTGACACCAAGGAATGGCCGACACATGAGGTCAAGGCAACTGCAGAATGGCCGACACAGGTTATATCCTTGAACAGTGAGCACGACACAAGAGTGACTGAGGCAGCTTTTAACACAAAGAGACCACGATACAAATCTGCAATGTAAGAGACATTAACAGATTCTCCAAATGATTGGAAGACTAACCAAATGGAGGAGTAGGAACTCTGAGATCAGGTTTACCCTAAGGCCAACGCTATAACCCAACTTGTTTGAGAGACTCAAAACAGGTGCTTTGTTCAAGGAGATAGTTGACTTGCTGCCATCATATTGAAAGATATTTTAACATTCTTCCCTTCCCTTTCCTTTTTCGTTTTTTAACGAGCTCGACAAAGAACTAAAGCATGCTCGACGGTATTTTCATATTTAAGGAGTCTGAAAAACCTAGAAGAAAACTCCATACACCTATTCGTGGATTTTATATCGAGCCCGGATTGGTCTGTGCTCGGCGGTGTTTTCTTGCTTATAGAGTTGAAAAACTTAAACAGTCCTCTATACACCTATCCGTGGATTTTATATCGAGCCCGGATTGGTATGTGCTCGGTGGTGTTTTCTTGTTTATAGAGTTGAAAAACTTAAACAGTCCTCTACTTACCCTCTCGTGGATTTCGCATCGAGCCCGAGTAGGTGTATGCTCGCTTGGTATTTTCATGTTTAGAGAGCCTGAAAACCCTAAAGACGACTCCAAAGGTCCTTTTTCGTAAAGTTAGTCTCCTTCCCCGAAAAAGTGTAAAATGATGGAAGAAGAACTCTTCTAGCGCATACAAGAGTATACCTAGAGTATACCTTTTCCGTAAATTATCCACCAAGGCCCGGAAAAGGGGTAATTCTATACCTAAGTGGATGTCGGTTCAGTTATTTTAACGAGCCCGAAAAGACAACTATGCTCGGCAAACTTTTCCTATTTAAGGAGTCTGAAAAGGGCTTAAAAGAACTCCATAGGGATCTTTTCCGTAAAGGTTTAACGAGTCCGGAAAAGTAAACTCACGACGTCCTTACTGTTTTTAACGAGCTCAAAGGAGATACAGAAAATGCTCACAACTTCCTTACTGTTTTTAATGAGCTCGAAGTGAAGATGAAAGAAATGCTCATAGCCTCATTACTGTTTTTAACGAGCTCGAAGGAAAGGTGGAAGAAATGCTCGTAACCTACTTACTGTTTTTAACGAGCTCGAAGTAAAAGAAGAATGCTCGAAACCTACTTACTGTTTTTAACGAGCTCGAAGTAAAAGAAGAATGCTCGAAACCTACTTACTGTTTTTAACGAGCTCGAAGTAAAAGAAGAATGCTCGAAATGGGAGGAGACGAGTGTCAGGGACATGCAAAACTAGCTCCAAGCGCATGGAACAAATCTATGCCTAATGCAAGGAACATGAGCAAGATAAGTACACTCAAGGTGTGTCTCCTCCAGGTAAAAGGTGTCAAATTGTGAGGGCAAAATGATACAGGGCTTAGCGGAAATGAGATCAGATATGGAGGCTTATACAATGGGCTAAAAGCGTGAAAGCCGGCTTCAGGCTCATTAGCGCAAGCGGGATCATAATAGATGCATATGCAATTTGAACACAAAGATGGGAGCCTTATCAGGGATGGCCAGAAATATATGAGGAAGAAAGATATGAGGCTTCTTCTCAAAGTCCTGGTAAATCTAAAAAGGCTCCCGAACCTATGAGAAAAACTCAGCATGGGCACCAGAATGGCATAAGGGTGCTGACTAGGGTGACCCATGTTAGGTAGGCTCTACTGTCGGACTGGTGCACAATGCATAAAGTAATGGCTAACACACCAATATCCAACAGGTTCGACCCTATGGCGAATTCGGATGGCAAAAGGTTCAAATGCAACATAACAGCGGGGACGCCTAAACCTATATGCAAGGTTCCAAATATACCTGACATGGTCGCACAAGGTGTCGAAAAGGACCAGTAAGCACGTATACATCCAGCTAAGAATCCTGTCTCCAAGAAACATCAGTACCAGGATCCTCAACATGACTGACAGTGGTTGAAGACAAACTTTCAGTATGATTTTCAGTGACTAAAAGTTTTCTCGCAGCATGACCTCCAGAGGCTAGGTAGGTGCCCCCTGCATGATTTACAGAGGCAGGGTGCTTGCCCCCAGCATGACTCACAGAGGCTGGGTTGTTGCCCCCTTGTTTTGGCATCTTCTTCCCATTCTTCCTCCGTCTATTCCTTTTAGACTGCTGGTTACTAGTATTGCTACTTTCGCCACATGAGGTAGAAGGAGGAGAAGATGTTACTGGCAAAGAAGGCCCAGGGTTCTGATGCTCTTGATTTGAGGTGCTCACAAAAGAAGCGTCAGGAGCATGCAAGGAATTCGGAGTGGAAAACAACCAAACCGGCAGCCCAATAGTGAATGCAGGAAGATTCAGAGTAGCCATTAAGGGAGCACCAATGTTTCCAATGAATGGAACAACACAAGGATCCCCCAGAACAGGGGTACCTTGATTGGCACTCGTTGGAATGCTAGACATAGTTTCTCGCTCAAATGAACAAGAAGTTCCCTAAGGCAAACTAAAACAAGTAGCACAAAGAGCACACCACTAAAAAAGGTCCTAAGTAAATCAAACCAGGTAAACAGATGCCTTCCGGAGAAGAGTCTGGGATGATGAGGGCCCAGAACAGATCAACGAAGGATGAAGGACAGTTACCCGGGGTCCACAATACAATGACTAAGGGTGCAAGCGCTGGAATCACCCAACCGCCCTCCCAAAGACCTGCAAGGGATTTCCTCCCACGTCTGTCCTAGGTACAACAGATATACCCTCCGCTGTCACCTGTGTATGAACCTAGAGTCAGATACTAAGGGTACCACAACACCGAAAACTCCTGGGGGAACAGTCACCGGTCGAATCAGAAAGCGTGGGCAGGGTAGCTAAGCCCGAAACTCGAAAGAGTCCCCAATACGCAATCCGATCCTGGCGTATGCTCGAATAGAAAGTAGGAGGAGTATTCCCACAAACTGATCTCGCAATGACCTACTGCATAGATCCCAGGCAAATTTTGAGTGAGGTGGATTTACCTATGATAGTCTCACTACGATTTTTGCGCAATGTGTGATCTTGGGTGGTTTAAGGTGATTTAAACCCAAGACCCTAACCAAAAGTAGTTGGTGTAGTGTAACCTAGAAAAGAAAATGTTGCTAGTTCATTTTATTAGGGTTCATTTTAAAGGTTACTTGATTACTCAAAAAGGTAGTGGGTGTGTGAGAGTGATTATAGTAGAGATAGAGTACTGAAAATGAAAAATAATTTTTTTTTCTTTTCAATGCAAGTCTTAAAATTCTGATCTAGAATGCATGTGCAAATGCAGTTTTTAATATTTTGAATGCAAAAAAGGTAAAAATAAAGAAGAATAAACTCAAAACCTAAGAATGCAGCTACTCAAGCAACTAGGTATGCAAAAGAAAACTTGTTCTTTTTGATGCAAATCACTATAAAATCTTTTAAGCCACTTGCAAGGTACTCTATTCAGAAGATAAATCAAAATTCTTTATGCTTTTCAAAGGTAAGAAACAAAAACTGAAACTACCCTACTATCAAAGCAAAGCAAATAAACTTTCAGATTCTCTTTATGAAACAGTAAAAGCTACCAAATATGACTTTCAAATTCTTATTGATGTAAGCATGCTAAACATTGGGAAAAGAGTACAAAAACTACTTTTAGACCCAAACGAAGCAAATAACCTACAAAGAAGTATGGTTTGGTAAATTCAGGTCTGCACATAACAATGCAAACAAGGTCTTGAACAACAGCCAAAACACTTGAGCTTTCACTACAAAAGAAAAACTAAAAGCATAAGGGAGGATAAGAAACCAACCTAAAAGAGAAATTTCACTCAAATAGATACAAACAGGGTCAAGAGGACTCAAAAGGTTCCAAATCCAGTGGAAAATGGGGCAAGCAAGTTCAGTCAGACTCAAATTAGGGTACAAAACACCAAACAGGTCCACAACCCCCCAACTTAGGTCAACAAACCCCAAAACTTTCCAAACAAGCCCAAAATGATCAAAAGAGGTTCAAATCATGAATGTAGGATCAGTGCAAGGATGGGAGACCACTTACAATGGTTTAAAGCATACCTAGGGTCATCAGGGACCCCAAAAAATGCAGCCACAACCCCCAGATTTGGGTCCACAAACCAAAAACTCAAAAAATCAAACCCAGATTTTGAGCGCTACTGTGTATGAAGGAAACTAGCGCTCATAGCAGTATGGGCGCTACTGTGTATGAAGGAAACTAGCACTCATAGCAGTATGGGCGCTACGGTGTGGTACAAACAGTAGCGTACAAGAAAAAAAAGTCTAAAAAACGGGGTTAAAACCCCCAAACTGGGTCCACAAAGGTTTGCAAGGGTTGGGAAGGGTCCGTAAAAAGCCCAGGAGGGTCAAACAGAGCCTACTAACTGATCCTAATCAATAAAATGAACAAAGACCATCAAACAAGACTGAAGAAATGACCTTGGATACCCCTAAGCAGTTAGGCTTTCCCCAGCGGAGTCGCCATTCTGTTGTGGGGAAAATGCACCTATAGTTCAGGGGAGAAACTACCAACTTACGGGGAAGCCTAAACCTATATGCAAGGTTCCGAATATACCTGACATGGTCGCACAAGGTGTCGAAAAGGACCAGTAAGCACGTATACATCCAGCTAAGAATCCTGTCTCCAAGAAACATCAGTACCAGGATCATATCTAAAACATATCTAAAACAGTAATCAAATCTAAGACACATTAATAGGTCATATTTGGAAAATGCACCTATAGTTCAGGGGAGAAACTACCAACTTACGGGGAAGCCTAAACCTATATGCAAGGTTCCGAATATACCTGACATGGTCGCACAAGGTGTCGAAAAGGACCAGTAAGCACGTATACATCCAGCTAAGAATCCTGTCTCCAAGAAACATCAGTACCAGGATCATATCTAAAACATATCTAAAACAGTAATCAAATCTAAGACACATTAATAGGTCATATTTGGAAAGGAAAGAACGTCTGATCTTTATTAATGAATGAAAGCAAGTACATACAATTATACCTTCTTCCAAGCTTGGCACTTCACGAAACCTAGATTCAAGGTCTCCTGCTTCCGTTCTCCAAGGATCCCAGCCTCTAAGCAATTGTACTAGGGTTTACCAAAACTGAAGCACAAGAGAGGGGGATGAGGGTCTCCATTCCTCCAGCATAACTTTGTAATTGGGCTTGGTCCTCTCACATGACCCTTCTACCCTCCTTATATAGTCAATGAGGAAGAGGAAAAGAAGTTACAACCACTCAAGAGGTTTCCCAACCAACTTAACTTACTCGAATTTGCCGTTTTCAAAGGCCTTGATCCCCTTAACTAGTGCTAAAGATATATAATGATACATGTCTCCCCAATTGTAATACCATAATTCACTTAGGATGTTATTTGTGGTTGAGTCAACGTTCTTCAGTCTATATTCCTATAATATTCATTTATGTCCTAATTCATAGGATTCATCCCTCAACCATATACAAGGCCCTAAGACCAATACGTAATGGTAAAATCTTCCTAATTTCACTAATATCCCCACTTACAAGCCAATAATATCATCTGAAGGTCATGTGTGGTGGTTCAAGGTGTCATGCTTATCCCTTGATACCTAGAATATTTCTTTAGGGCCTATGGTCGAATTTCCCTCCCATAACCATGCCAATGACCTTGATATCCATGCATAGTAACCAAATCCTCCTAAAAACATTGATATTATTGCTTCTAGGTGTAGGATACTCTCAATAATTTGTGTGTTGATTCATGGCATCAATTTGGGTCTTGGATAACTAGAATATTCCTCGAGGGCATACAACTTAGGTTTCCTTCCTACACCACGTCGAGGGAGTCAATACCCATGTATACTAATTGAAACCTCCCAAGAGTACCCATATCCACACTCATAGGCTAATGATAACCTAAAGAGGTCATGTGTGATGGTTCAATCCATTTTCCTTGACCTTCATGCATAGACACTTTCCTCAGGGTCCATAGCTCATGTTTTCTCCCCCATCTATGCATAATTCCATAGGATCCATGCCTAGTGGAAAAAGCGCCATACCTCTCTCCATATCCATATTCTAAGACCAAGAATTCCCTCAAGAGGTCATGCATGGTTTTTCAACACATCATTCTTGGCCTTGGGTGTCTAGAATATTCCTATAGTGACTAAGGATCAAGTATCCACACTTGAACATGCCAATGGCCCCTAAACCCTCCCTTGTTATCAAAACATCCTAATGGTGTCGATATCCACACACATGGAGGTTAAGAATATTTTTAGGAGGTCACGTTTGGTGGTTCAAGGTGTCATTGTTGGCCTTGTATGCTTAGAAAATTCCTTTAGAACCTAAGCTAGAGGTTTTTTCCCTTAACAATGTATAAGGATTTAAGACCCTTAACTAGTGTTGAAAAACTCATAATTATTCTAATATAATCTATTTTTTTTCAATAAATATAAAAAATAAATAACTGAATTGTATTATTTTACAAAATATTTATTTGTGAATTTGTTGAGTTTATGTTAGCCTCATAATTAAATCCTAAACATTTATGTGTTTGAACAATACCCAAAAAAATAAGTGAAATGAATTAATTACAAAAAACATATTTATTAATTTGTTTTGTTTATAATATGAATTTTCATAATTGATTCGTACTATACATGTCAATGTGCAAAAAAGAGTTTAAGACCACTTTATTATACTCGCAAGTTTAGCATACATCATATCTCTTAACATATAGTTTAGCATACACCATATCTCTTAACATATATGATCAGAGGTGTTAATACAAACACTGCAACACCACATAACATACAAGATGTTAATTTGTAATATTAAAAGATGAGGTTTCATGATATATCATATGGGCAGTAGATGGAAAACTCCTACCTATCATGGGAATCTTTCTCTATCATATACCCCAAAGAAAATCACCTTCGATTTGAAAACCCCATATCACAACGTATTATTGTGGAAAAATATTAAAGTAAAGGATGTATATTCCCTTTAAAAGTAAGGGACTAAGTCCTAGTTTTCTTCCCTTAACCATGTTCAAGGCCCCATTCTCATATTTGGTGTTGTATACCTCACGATTCTAACAATTTCCCAATGTGGAGCACAACTCCAAGATATACGAGAGAGATGAGTTATGTAAAAACTCCTTGAATAAGAGAACTCCTCCAAATACCCTAACACATTCATATTTTCATTTGAAATGTTCCACTTAACAATGACAACATGACCTATATATATACATATTCGCTCATTACACATGTGGACTCTTCATTAGGGAGACCACAACTACATATAAATTTAACCCCATATATGCCCCCTTTGGAGTCATATCATATACATTTAATTGCATATATGCCCCCCTTGGGTCATAACATTGTTTATGCCTTGTTGGTCCTCCATTTTGACCTCATATGTTCAAAATATACTATCATTTTATCCGTATTATGATTTCCAATGTTATCCATATTCCTATACTTTGCACTATATTCTTCCTTTACACACATATCAAGGTACAAGTTACTATTTTGTTTATTTTTATTGTTTTAAATGAATTAATTTGGATTTTTGAAGATAATTTATTGATGATGAAACTTTCCAGTAAGATTTATGGTACTGCAGAATTTCGTTACTTGCTAAAGAAACTTCCAGTACCAGTTATAGTACAAATTCATGGTTAGCATACTTGCGCACCTCAAGATCGAATTATGCCACTTGGATCTTGTTCTTGGACATTCCAACATGTATTTGGGTCATTCAAACCTCACCTAGCTCACACATGCGAACTCTAGCACTTGGTCAAAGGTTTCCTATTATTTATCACAAGTTTTTTAATAGCCAACTTATACCTTGATTTTCATGCTTACGAGATCAAATATGAAAAATTTAAGACATGGTTTTTCTTTGTAGTAAGAAAAATTGAGTATACAATAAGCAGTTCTCCAAAACTAGATACGTTTTGGGATCTATGGATGGATATTTAACCCAGATATACACAAATCGAATGAAAAACATACATTTTGTGCATGCAAGGTCTCCTAGATTTATGAAATTTGAATAGAACTAGCCTAGATCCAAATCCTAGGCTCTATCAAGTACCGAGAGGGATCAAATCTCCCGAGGTGAAAACCTCTCCTTGAATAATTCCTTGAGTTCAATACCTGAGCCACCTCTAGTTTAAGTCTCTAGTTTAAGTCTCATATTTACTTTTTACTTTGTATTATTCTTTTTTGTTTATGGCTTGACATAATATTTATTAGTTTTTACTTTGTATTATTATTTTTTGATTACTTAGTATTATTTTTTTACTAGACAAACACTCGACAAATACTTTAAAGTTTCATATTTACATTTTACTTTGTATTAAAATAGAAAAGTAAAGTCTCTAGTTTAAGTCTCATATTTACTTTTTACTTTGTATTATTCTTTTGTGTTTATGTCCGACATAATATTTACCACCTAATCCTAATCTCTAAATTCTCTAGTTTAAGTCTCATATTTACTTTTTACTTTGTATTATTCTTTTTTGTTTATGGCCGACATAATAATTATTACTTTTAACTTTGTATTATTCTTTTTTTGTTTACTTTGTATTATTTTATTACTCGAAAAACACTCGACTCACAAGATCTCCCCCATACTGGGTTGTAGAGCGCCTCTCGGCGCAATAAGCAGTTCTCCAAAACTAGCTACGTTTTGGGATCTATGGATGGATATTCAACCCGGATATACTCAAATTGAGTGAAAAACATACATTTTGTGCATGCAATGTCTCCTAGATTTATGAAATTTGTTTTAATAGATCAAGGATTTGAGGATTCAATTTTATCCTTTCCCCTTTACTTTTCATTCATAAATAAATCCTCATAGATCAGGAGAAGGGAATTATGGAGGTGTAGGAGAGTTTAGATTGTGATTAAGTGCTAGAAGTTTGAGTCAAGGATAGAGAACTAAAGTATGTCACTGATGTAATTTCTGTACTAAATGTTCCCTTAATGAAGATATGATATTTTATGGAATAGTGTTCGTTTATTATCATTTGATATAGTTTAATTCAAGTCTCACTTACCAAAAGGAAAGGGATCGCCTGCTGGGAAGTGAAGTCTCTTTCCATTTTTATTTAATTAGTTTTTATAAGTTGAATTTATGTTTTTGTTCATTGTCCATTGTATAAACTTCATATACATCATATTGGTCTAGTTTATCATCGTGTTTGCATATATACATTTTGTGTATTTTCATTTTCATTCTCTTCATTCCTAGCTGCACTCTATATTTCATTTACATATATACCCTGTTATTTTAATTTGCACCTTGTTCTTCTACATTTTCATTCTTTGTGTTTTTACTTTCACTTTAGTGATTTACACTTGCATTTGATTTTGCACTCATTCTTGTTGATAATTCCATCATTTACATTTGTAAGAATTTCCAACATAATACTTAAATTCATTTTGTCATAGTTACAAGTACATACATAAGATCATAGTTTCCCTTTTTAGATTTAAAATGATTTCTATCATGACATATTTGGAATAGATTGATTCCTGTAATGGTTAAATATTGATTCATTTTTTCTGGAAGATAAAATATTGCATGGGTTGGTTTCTTTAATAGACATATTCTTGCTTGAAGAATAAATAAACTTAGGTGTTTTTATTCCAGTTTTTAGCAATCTTGAGTAGAATTGACAAATAGAATTATATGTAGTATAGATTATGATTTTGAGATTGGTTTTTATAGGTTCGGTTATCGTTAGGGTTGTTTTCTAGATTTACTTTAGAATGTCCAACCTTGTATAGTAACTTTTCTTTTTCCAACTTGGTTTTCCTTTAGAATCCTTGTTTTCCTTCTTTTTATTTTTATCCTAGTTTGTTTTTTATTTAAATGTTTCACTTATTAAAATAAAACAAGGCTCATTGTTCATATTGATTTTCAAAAGGGGTCTTATTTCTTGATTAAATGCTATTTCAAATAATGTATCATGATTAGAACATTGATATTATTCATTTGATTAGTGAATTGTATCCTGGCAACATATATTAAAATGTTAAGGGTAATAATGTTGCTAGTGATAAAATATGCACATTTATTGATGGATACGGGTGGCAAGACCTTGTATTATGATTTTAATGAACCATGCTTATTCATTAACGCATATATAGTACATTCATGGACCCTTGGAATTGTGGCAGTCTCCAAGTATCAAACATTCATTTCAAATTCGTACCCACAGGAATCCATATCATCACACATGATGGACAGGGATTGTTAAGCTTTTAATTTAACCCTGTAATGTTTTGTCATTGTGTAATTTGACCCTATTTTAGCTTGCATTGTATGGAATATTCGAAATATTTAGGGTAAGTATGGATGAAAGCTCACACAACATGGCGAAGAAAAATCCTGGAGGTTTGATTTGCAGGCTTGAGCTAGACAATATACAATGGATTACCCAGTTTCCAGGATTAGCGCATCTAATGCAATATGCTGGATGGTTCCCTTTCTGTGAGAGATTGCAAGGTTACAACCTTCAAATGACCAAATCCTTTATAGAAAATTACAGAGATGGAGTTGTAAATTTTAAAAGCTTGAAGGTCATGGTTGATGAGGAGTCTATTTCAGAAGCCATCGGTGTCCCGACACAGGGAGAAAAATGGTTTCAACAACAAGAGTTTGAAGGTGATTATGGTGATTTTCTGTTACCAAGGTTTGAGAAGTTAAATTGGAAAAAAGGTATTCATATAAGAAAGCTTAAGCCAAATTGGCAGATTCCATAAGAAATGGTGCAAAATTATATAACTTGCGAGGGTCGTTATGACAGAGTGCTTAGGTGTCATTTACAGCTGTTAATGCACCTTAATGGAAGTCAGAAGCTAAATTTACCATTTTATTTATTTAAAAGTATGCAAAAAATGGTTGCATGGGTTCAAACTCATCCAAAACACACTACCCGTTCTATTTTCCAATAGGGTTTAATAAAAATGTTGATAATTTCTCACTTGAATAAGAATGGGAAGACTTGGAATGGTTTCCTCCTTGAATCAGGGTTTGAAGCAGAAAAGCGAAAGCTGGTTAAAGAGAAGGGAAAAGGAAACAAGTCAAGAAGTTCATGCAAGCAAAGAGAGGATGCAATGAAACCAGCAAAGGAGTATGGTAAGGAGCTTGCAGAGGAGTCAAATGTTGCAAATAGTTAGTTTTCAGAAGCATTAGTCACGAAAATAACAGGAGAAACATTGATTGAGCATGAAGTTAAAGATTTAGAAGATCCTGATATGCCCAACACATTTATAAAGTTTTCAAGCTCAGAAGATGAAAAACAGGGTAAAATCTTAAAAGTAAAGGATCTGAGTTCAAGGCCCAGAAACAGATCTAGAAGCAAATTTGAAATGGAAATGAAATCAAAGAAAAGTGAGGTTATGATCATAAAAGAGTTTTCTACTGAAGAAAAGGTGCAGCTTTCAGAATAGGAGTGTCTCAGGATAGAACAGATGATGATGGGAATCCAAAGGGATGATGTTGAGCAGATACTAGAGGGGTTTTGTTGGGATAAACAAAGAATTACTGAGTATGAAGTCAGTGCAAGTTCAAAAATTTCAAAGACTTATGAAGCCCCTATGAAAATGGAGAAAATAAAATTGATTCTGGAGTTGGATGAAGATAAATGGTCTTTATAATTTCTTAAGGAACATAACCTATGTCTTCAACAATCAAATGAAGAGTTAATGATGGCGAATAAAAGACTCCGGGAAGATTTACAGGAAAGAGATGCAAAGTATCAAGAAGTTCTCAAAATATCCAAACAAATCATGACAAAGAAAAGGGTGACACAATAGAAAAATGAAGAATTGCAAACCTAACTTCAAATTTTGGAGACAAAAGGATCCTGATGGAGAAGATACTACTGCTTTTGATGCAGCCAGGTTATTTTGTGGATAGATGATTAAGATTTGATAGTTAGCAATAGATAGAATTGTCTTACTTTTGTTACACTTGTCAAGTTTAAAGTTAAGATGACCTTCGAATTAGTTTGATAAAAACAAGTTACTAGTTTGAGAAGGTCGAGGTCCATGAAAATAGGATCTCAAAACTGTTTCAAGTGTTGGAAACTTTTGTATATAATAGATAGTGATGAGATATGATAGAGATTGGAACATATTATGGAAGTCAGACTTTAATCTCGAACGACAGGCATGTATGCATTGTGCTTTATATTAATATGAAATAGCTATTTTGAAATGCTTGTGATCATATGAGCCTGTTCTATTTTAATAACTGTGTTACATGTTATCATTATTTTTTCTGTGTGTGGTCTTATCAATCCATGCCTGTAACATCCCAATAATTTCATAAAAATTTAAAAAAATTTAAAACAACATTATATGTTAATAATGGTGATTGCGGAAATAATAAATGCTAAAAAAAATGGCATTGATTAATAAAATCATTAATGCAGAAAAACAATTTAATTTTTGAGACTCTTAACTAAAGACTCTTTAATGATAGCAACATGACACACTTCTTTTAATATACTTACGACATTAGTTCTACTTGTGTTAACTGAAATGCGAAATAATTAATGTTATAGTCTTCTCGATGGAGTACTGACAGTTTGCTTTGGATGATGATAAAAGGGGTCCCACGAGGTACCCTGAGGCTTACTTAGCTATGTTAGCTAAAGCATTCAACCTGTCCTTCTTGCGCAGATTCGCAGGTAAGAGTAATGTGGCACTTCGAGTTTTTAAGAGTATTTTGTTTTCAATTGACCGTCAAAGTTTGGTGAACAATTCTAAGTAATTCTTTGCCATAGGTATGAGTCTTTGTCTAACCTAGTTGCATCACATGATCATGAGTAAGTTTCGCAAAAGTTATGATAACACAATTCGAAACACTTCACTAGCAATTGTCTAGATGAATTATTTATGCTTGCAAACTCCTAGTATGTATAAACGATTCCTTTGTCAATAATACATTGTTACTACCTTATCGATCCTAGGAAGCATGATTATTAGGCTTGGGTTATGAATGTTTCTACTTTGATTAAAATGATCCCATACTATTGTTTCAATTTCCAATAACAATGCTATTATGCTATTAAATTAATTCTAGTTATACTCTAGCATCAAGACTTATGTGGAATATGATCCATACTAATGTAATGTTATAAGTGTAACCATATGTTGAAATCGAGCCTTTAGCATAGTAATGAACGATGTATTTATATAACCCTTGGTCATGTCAATGTGGTAATGATAATATATGCTACTAATGAATTCAACATACGGTAAGAAAAGATGGTTATTAAATTCTCTTATGTCATGGTTTGACAGGTTGTAAGCATCTTGATCTGGTATTAATGGCATTGAATGAACTCCATAGTGGAATGTCTTGTTGTCCATCCACCTGGTCTACTCCACGTGAGACTTGCTTGATAAAACAATGAAGAATCCGAGCTGTGCAGACGATACAACAATGCTCCTCTGAACTGGATGTAGTGTTTTCATAAGGTAGACTGTGCTGGCATTGTCGTGGTTGAATCCAATTAAAGAATAGTTAAAGCGGTAGTTTCCCACTACCCAACGTGACAAGTTAGAAAAAATCTACATCGTTGATGTTTGCTGATCCTCGGGATAGGGTTGAAATCCTAACAGCGTCCCATATTAGCGTTGAACGATTTTTAGGCATTCATTTGCTGGGTAGTGGTGTTAGTGTGAGGCCAACAGGCCGAGGAGTTGTAGGGTTCAACAGATGAGGTTCTTCCCGATTCGAACCCATGACCTATGAACCTGTAACCTGCAAGTTAGAAAGCCAAGTTTGTTTTTGATGGAAACTAAAGAAGTTGGGGAGCTGGTAGACTGAGTCTTAAGTTGATCTGCTACATACGTTGATAGAGTGTTTGATCAGGGTTTTAGTATTGACAACGTTTTCGAATTTTAAGAAATTTTTTAACTCAATGACTTAGACTGGAAATCCTTCTTCCAGATGCTGGAGTGATGGATTCATCGCTGGAGCTTGTAGGCGTAATATTCAAACAAAAATGCAGTTAATGTCTTGTCCAAGAGTCTTTGCTAGTTTTTTTTTAAAGTATTGATGTTTGTATCCAGCTCTTCATTAATCATTTTTCTGGTGTTAAATGGCAGAGTTACGGTTCGTGTTGATGCTTGCTTGCTCGAAACTTGATGGAGGAGTACTTCTCGTCCACCGGTAAGCCTCATCGGTTTCCTTACCTCAATGGTACTCCTGGGTCAGATGTGGTCAACGATTGATAACGGAAGAGTTTTAGGGTTTGGATTTCTGGAACGGTTTGTGTCCATTGTTTAAATCTTTTGGGGGACCTACGAGGAAGCCCATCTACTAAGATTATTTAGCTAGCCAATGTTACTACTGTTTATTGTAGATTTTGGTTGGAAGTGCCTTGATGGCGATGTAATGAACATGGGATAAACCCTCGTTAACTTGAACAAAACGTAAAGTTTCCGTGTAATGATTTTAAGACTCAGATTTGATGTTTTGATGTTTGTTTACAAATGTTGGTAGGCTTAGCTTTTGCAAAAAGAATACTTCTGTGGTAATGATGCATTAATGATGAATCATAAATGAAGCAGACTTGGTAAATAAAAGTCCAAGACCATTTTCTGTGTGATCTAAATGTTCAAAGGAATTATTAATTTATCTAGGGGATATGCTGCTGGTTTTGGCCTTCGTATGTTTGAAATGGCAATGCCATAAGTTTCGATCTTTTTTTAAATGAGTGAAACCCTACCCTGTAGGTGTAGTTGGAAACCTTGCTTGTACTAAGTTTTGGAACCCGAAACTGGGCCTTAACCTGTGTAAAAAAAGGGTTTTCGACACTGTGAAAGTTCTAGTTAGATTGCAAACTATAACTAGGCATGAATGCGAAAATGTACAATCTATTAAAAGATAAACCGTATATTATTGATATTCTTACCTTGTGATAATAGATAGTAATTAAATAGAATAATAATTTAGGGTTTGGTAACCCTGTCTGCTATCGATTCTGGAATAAAGGTCTAAAGTGTGCCATGAATGGTTTGATGAGAAACTCATGAACTGTGCACTAAAGTATGAGATAACATAGGGTTTTTGATGACACTGTGTAGGTAATTGCATTTTAATAAATGAAATCCAATGTAATAATTAGTGAAGAGATATTACAAGTTTACTAATACTAATTCTGTACATGGAAATAATTTTTGTAGCTGCTATATTCTCCTGAAATATAAATACTTGAAAACATAGAATCAATACTATGGAAATACATATTGTTATTATCTGAAATAGATGGAATCAAAATGGAAAACTATAGATCTGTACCGAAATAGAGTATGTTTTTTTCTTTTGATAAGGACTATATGAATGATATGCATCTGTTTACAAGATATTGTATCTTTATCTTCCTACATCTTTTCTTAGAAATGAATAGCAGAATTAAAAGAATAACATAGTATTCTTCAGTTCATTCAATCTGGCATTCAACCTATCTATTCATCTACCTTAATTTACTTCTCTATACTGGAGTACGATGCAAATAACAGCATGAGAAAAAATATAGAGATGGTTATTGATTCAATCATTTCATAAATCTCTTTCATTCAGAATCATATTTAGATCAGAAAATAAAATAATTTCTTTTACTTGACTGAGTTTAATAATTCTACTTTGCAGAAACATTTAACTGTAAACAAAAGTAGGAACAGTAAAACCTGGTTGACTGTAGGAGAAACAAACAACCCAAGGAACCTGTTCCACCCAACCAATTCCTAAAGATAGCCAAGCTACTTGCCTTAGGACCCCCGAGCCTGTTCACTGAACCACCAGGAGGAAGAAAATTTAGAAGCTTAGGTCATCAACTTGCAAAAAAATAGATTATCCAGTCTTAAAGACTTAGCAGTCAAAGAGACCTGCACCAACACCTCTGCTTTTCCTTCTCAGAATAATTTGCAGACTCACAATTTCACTCTCACATAGACTCCCTATTCGAATCTCTCAGTGATCACCTGATGCACTTGAGGAATATTTCTGCAGAAAATATTGTAAGAGTTGCCTGCTCAATTCGAATTGCCTTATGTAGGCTTCCTAGGCCTTTTAGTGATTAATTGGTCATTAATGAGATGACTGCTCACTTCCCCCACATGGGGAATAATGCCATAATTTTAGGGGTAGTTGTCCCATAACCAACAACTAGTGGTGGAGTGCAAATGCTGCCATCTGTCCCATGCCTTCTATCAGCTTCCATTCCTCCTAGTGGGTCAGTGAACACTCTTGTAACAACTTTCTTGAGTGTTTGTCTCCTTTTTTTTTTAATTTATTAAATAATAATAATAAGTCATTACAGTTATCTTTGACCAGATTTGGTCATAATTACAAAACTTTGTAATTATATTTTAACATAAAGTATTTTGCAAATAAAATAAATATCCTCAAAATTTGGGTAAGTGACAATGCCATGATTCTCTTGATTAATATACAATTATCTTTAATGCTTGAATACAGAACCTGATTCACTTCTTTCACAAGGTTATGCTCATATCTCTCTCCTATTAATATCCATGATACTCATACATTCCCTAATGTTTAATATTTAAATATGCTTGATTTCTGTAATAATTGTTTACCTACCACCAAATTCCGTAGCCATAAAATTATTTTCCAGTTATCTTTTATTTTCTCATAAGATTTATCTAGGCTTGAACCCCTGTAGTCTAGGTTCAACTCTAGTGATAACAGGTTCTTAAAATAGTTTTGGTTTAGGACTCTAAAACCATATTTTCTACTAAAATATAGTACTATGTTTTCTCCAATTATCAAATAATTGATTAACACAGAGGTCAGAACTAAGTGGAGCTTAAAACTTGTACTTAAGTGGATAAATCCTTACCTTGGAATATCTATCTATCTATCTATCTATATATATTGAACTCAAGTTATCTTTGAAGTTAACAACCCTCAATGACAATTTATTAAACATTTTGTTACTTTTGTTAGCAGAAGTCAAGAAGTCAAGAGTTTCAGTTAACTAGACTCATTTACAATCATATAGGATTCATTTTGAGTATTTTTGCAGAAGAGTAATTCTTTGTTCCAAGATATTTATTGATTTTCCTTCGAATATATACAAGGTTTGAAGGTATCTTTATTGGTTGTATAACAATTGCAATCAACGATCTTAATCCAAGATCTTAACTAAAGTATTCTACAAACCATAGAACTTAAATAATTATTTAGATTTGATAGAATTTGGAATAGAATTAAGTTGGAAGTTAGAAATAGAA
This sequence comes from Larix kaempferi, assembly GCA_027924585.1. Taxonomy (NCBI): domain Eukaryota; kingdom Viridiplantae; phylum Streptophyta; class Pinopsida; order Pinales; family Pinaceae; genus Larix; species Larix kaempferi. The sequence continues at coordinate 1,761,928 of BSBM01000293.1, forward strand.
AATTTAGATTAGCTCCTTTATTAACTTAGTATTCTTATCATCTAGATTATTTCCTCTATTGGCATTCTTACATTTTTCACTTTTTTCAATTAGCCATCTCTTTATCATTTTCTGCACTTAGTAATTTTTTAGTGATTGATAGTTTCCAGTATCATTTTTTGACCTTATGTTTGTCTATTTAGTTAATTTCATTCCAATTTTACTTTAGATTGATTTTATTGTACTTTGATTCAATTTGTATTTTTGTTCCTTTGCATCTGATTTACATTTTTCTGTAGCCTTGTCAAATCACTGAAGGAATAATTCACTGAAGATCGAGATCTTACTCGGGAGATATGATCTTGCAATCCAGTGTTGAGCTACATCCTGTGGTGTTAATTTTCATTTGAGCTTGTCAATTTATGTTTTAGTTTCACTCATTGTATATCGAAGTGTGCTTGCCGAATTTGATTATTAGATTATGATAGATTAGGTTTTGATCCCACACTTCATGTGCTGCACCACTAAGTTTATGAACTTCGTGTCAATAATTTAATGTCAATTATTTATCACAATTTAAACTGACATTTTTGGAATCATTGTCGGGGAGGTGCTAAAAGGATTAGAGCCTAGATAGATAGGTAGGTCGCTTTTACATTACATAACTTAAGGGAGGAAAATGGTTATATGCAAAGATAACAAAAATATGGAATTTACGTGGTTTAATAGGATGACACTTTCACTTTGGTGAGTTTCTCTGAAGCCTCATTGTTTCCTTTATGCAAGTGTGTCTTTATGCAAGTCTAAATAGAAAATTGTCCCATTTACTAGGTAATCTACTCAAGTTGGTTTATGGAATCCATCATACCATCGGCATGAGGTCCATGTGTTTGTATAGCTAGATCGAACGTAGGTATTGAAGCTTGTATCCAAAAATATTGGTTACTTCCTAGAACCTGACCACTCCATGGAGGAATGGGGTTAATGGGTGGATTTCCCCCTTACGGGTTTAGTCAATTTAGGCCCCAAAAATATTGGTTACTTTCTAGAACCTGACCACTCATTTAATGTGGTCCTTGGGCATGAAAATCATTCCAAGGTGGGTTTCCCCTTTCGTAGGATGCCCCCAAGAAGATTGGGTACTTCTTGGAACATGACCAATGGGTGGATTTCCTCCTTGCGGAGTTGGGATCTAATAATATTGGTTAGTTTTTGGATCCTCAACCACACCATGGCATCTGTCCTTGGGATTGAAAATAATTACAAGGAGGATTTCCTCCTTACGGAGGTTGCATCCAAAAGGATTGGTTACTTCCTGAATGATGTCCATTCCATTGAGGAATAAGATGCATGGATGGATTTACCCTTTGTGGAGGTAGGTTCCAATAAGATTGGTTACTCACCAGAACCTGACCATGCCATTGATATTTCCCTTTGTTTTGATTAGCATTCCAAGTTTGATCCCCTTTGTAGAGGTGGTCCCCAAGAATATTGGTTACTTCCTAGAACTTACCCACTCCATTGTGGAATGGGTTTGATAGGTGGATTGCCCCTAGAAATTGTGATAGGATAAGTAAGATGATAACCCCCCTGGGAATTTCCACTAATCCATGGAGGATAACACCAATTGGAATTAAATTTCCATGGTCCATTGCTTCTTGCAGGAATATTACCATTCCATGGTGAAGGGTTGTCCCCAGAAGTAGAACTTTTACAATTGTTTGGTATACCAAGAAGATTTTGGTTTACTCCTTGGGTGTGTTGACCCTGATTATCCAAACCATATGGAAAACCCATGTTTGGTAAGGAACACCCACCAGTAGGGATCCTTGCATATGAAGTGGATGTACTTCCAGGATTGGAACCCAAAATTGTACCAACTAGAACTGAAGTGATGGTTGAACTTGTGCTAATAACAGGTATACTAACTATTGGGATTGATGCAGAGGCCTAATTGGAAGTATTTCTACCTCTCGCAACCATTTGAGGTTGTGATGATGTTGTCCCTTGAACTTCTGAAGAAGCCATAGGGTTAAGTGTTGTATTCTGCATGTTATTCAAACTTTTCAAAAAGAGGGATTATATTACCTAGTGACTCGTGGTTAGTAACTACAATTGGTTTTGAAAGAATCATCAAAAGTGGAATTACATGAGAATTTGTGTGATTTTATAATGTTTCAATTTCAACTAGAGTAAGATCATCAACTATGTCTGTATTCAGTTCGTGATGCAATGATGAATTTTCAGGGTTTGGTTGATGTTGTTCCTCTTGAGTAATATTAATTGGGTTTAAAATCAGTTCTTTTTCCAAGTCACTAGGATGTTGTTTTTTTGTTTGTCTCTACAATTTATCATGGCCTTCAAATTACGGTGACTCACCTCGCTGCTGCCCTGACTGGTGGATTGGGAGAGTAGCCACTTTGAAGTTTTTGATAAAAGGATTTGTTTAAAGTAGTATACTTAATCAAAATCATCCTAAAGGAAATCTAGAATCAACAAAAAGAAAAGTGTCCACATGCTAAAAATGTACTATGGATCGAAGCAAGCAATTTGCTTTCCCAAAGAACCGAAGTTCAGTGAAAAGTTGGATTAGAGGGCCTTCTGAAACTAGTATCTCCTGAGGGATATCAAGCCTCAAACAATTACTAGTACGTAAGGTATGAGAAATAGTTCCAATAAAATTTAATTACCAAAGGTGCAAGTATTGGTTCTTGACCAATCACCTTCCCAAGGACTAAAATCTTCAAAGTCTGTCTCAGGTATTGGAAGTGTCCCCCACCCACAATAGCCCGTGTGATATCCTAGGAACAACAACTAAGGTTACCACTTCATAATTGATGGTTGGGCAGAACAATTGTAAGTCTAGGAAAACTCTCATAACCAGGTACTCCAGGAAAGTGATGTCACCTCGAGGAATTGTGTTAGAACCCATGTCAACCGTTCTCTTTACTTTGTTAGTATATTGTTGTTGGATGCATATGCTTTTCAACTCGCCCCATAGTATTTGTTGATCCATAGTATGTATTAGTCCATGGTATTGACCCATAGTATTGGACGCATATGGTTTGTAAGTCGTCACGTAGTATTATATGTTCCATGGTATTGACCCATAGTATTGGGAATAGACTTAGTATATAAGTGTTTGTTGAGTTTAATGAAGGCACCGCGAAGTTATTTGTATTGAGATTGCTCAAAGGAGGTTTCCCCCTCGAAGTGGCCCACGATCAATAAAAGTATTCTGTGATCTAATATATCATGCATTTTATCAATTAATTGTTGCAGGTTCTTCACATCTTGTATCATAGCACTTTCTTGGGCTCGTTGGGTGGAATTTATGCCAAAAGAAATTTCCCATCTGTTGCAGGTTCGGATCTGGGAATAATCCCTATCCGCTTAACTGTGGGAATTACTTGGGCATAAGCCCTAAAACTCATTGTGAGGAGTACCATAGGAACCCCTAAGTAGTTGGACCATTAAGAGAACCTTCCAGCGAAAAGGGAAACGACCCCTACCTGATTGACTAGTTCCCACCCATGAGGTAAACCAAGAGTTGTCATTTGTGGCAAAGCGGTTATCAATTTTACCTGAGCCACGGAGTGAGGGTTACTTCCCCAATACACAAGCAGTCAGACAACATTGGTGGTCGATTGAAACCCTTGAGCTATTAGGAATCTGAGCATAGCTGGGGTCCATATCTATTTTTAGCTGAACTATTGCCGATCACTTCCGTGCCATTGCAGATCCATCTATTGCCGATCCATTTTGCATCATTTCAGATCCAATCATTTCAGATCCATCTGGCAGATCCATTCTGAGCTGTTTCAGATCCATTCTGAAAGCCGTTTCAGATCGAGTCGTTTCCGATCCATTCCGATTCGTTTCATACCCCTCCATTTCAGATCCATTCCGAAATTCGTTTCAATCCCATTCTGCATATTTCATCCATGAGGACCCTATCCCAAATTCCACTTCCCAATGCCATAAATCCCACATTTTTCTAGTTTTAGGGTTTTCCATAAGTTCTTCAATTTTCACCCAATCGCCTTCAAATTTTTCCACCATGTTCATTCCCTATTTCTGCTTCTTTGTCCCTCTTTGACAATTTTTCCCATTCTTTCACCCCGCTTCTGAAATCCTCATTTTCTGCTTCCCTATCTATTCGAAAGTGTCCAAAACCTAGTCAAATCCCAATTTCCCATCAGAGTTTTTCCCAAATCCAAATTTCCATTTTCTAAATAAGCTTTTGTTTTTGTTTTTCTACCCATTCCCGCCCCCCCAAAAAAACTCCTGGTTATGGTTGTCACCTGCGCAGGTGCAAAAATCATGGAGGAAGAGCTTGCATCCCTCAAAACCAAACCCCAAGATTTGGATGAAAAATTTCTCAGCCTCCATCTTCAACATTCATCCATTAACAATGGGTTCTCTTCTTCCAACAATTTTCGTGGGCCGAAGCTTGAAATTCCTCGCTTCAATGGTAATGATCTGACTGGATGGATATACTGAGCAAAACAATATTTCAGTGTTTATAATAGGTTTGATGTCCAAAAAGTTCCACTTGCATCCTTTCATTTGGAACAGGAAGCCCTTCAATGGTACCATTGGTACATTAATGTTCATGATGAGCCAAAATGGACATATTTTTTCCGACTCCTTTTGCAACGATTTGGTCCTAGTGCTTTTGATGACTTCACATGAGCCCTCACTAAAATTCTCCAAATTGGCACTGTGAGAGAGTATCAAACAAAATTTGAAAAACTAGCCAATCACACAGAAGGATTGTCTGATGAATTCTATAGGAGTTGTTTTATAAGTGGTCTTAAGGATGAAATCTACTCATAGGTTCAAATGTTCTGTCCCAACACAATGATGGAAGTCCCAGGGTTGGCTAAGTTGGCTGAGGACAAGATCACAACCCAACAATGCTCCAAATCCACTTTTGTTCCATTCAAAAATATGGTTTCCCAATGACCTCCCATCACGCCAGCTCCTCGCAAAAATCCTATCAAGCATTTGTCTGAAGCAGAGATGCGGGCACATAGAGAAAAAGGGCTTTTTTATAATTGTGATGAGAAATTCACTCGGGGACATAGATGTGTTGAGCAACAACTCTATCTCTTAGATGTGGATTCTCCGCCTTCCTTTGAACTTGGTGCAAAAGCTTCAGATACACTAGATGATCAAGTCGACATTCAGCAGCTACCTGTTGACCCTCCGTCTCCGGGAGAACACCCTGAGATATCTCTCCATGATTTAGCTGGAGTCACCACCCCACAAAAAATGTAGGTCAAGGGTTACTTCAAAAATATCCCTCTTATAATACTCATTGATTCTGGTAGCACTCATAACTTAATTGACCCTCAGATCGCCAAACAGGCTGATTGTTTTGTCCATCTTTGCTCCAACTTTTAAGTCATGGTTGCCAATGGGGGCACCTTACCTTGCAAGGGGAAGTGTCACAATGTGCCTATCTCTATGGAATATTATAACCTGCGCTTTGACATGTTTTCCATGTCCTTAGGCGGATGTGACGTGGTTTTGGGAACTCAAGGGTTACGCACACTTGGCCCCATCTTATGGGATTTTGCTGAACTTTGGATGCAGTTTTCAGTCAATGCGAAACAACACACATTTACAGGCTTACAACCACAGTCTCTCCGCATCATCAGTTCACATCGCCTGGAAAAGATCCTTAAGAAGAATTCACATGGTGTCATCGCTCAGCTTCATTCCATTCATATGCACCCATGAATGGTCTCCACTACTACCTTGGATAGATATGCAAGTTTCTTTGCTGAGCCAGTGGACTTGCCACCTTCAAGAGACCTTTCCGGTAAGAATCTAGCCACATTTACATCCGAGAAGGAAATGATGGCTATCTTTCCTGGAGTATAGAAGTGGCATACATACCTATTAGGGAATTATTTATGCATCCAGACTGATCACCAGAGTCTGAAAAATTTCCAGGAACAATGGGTCTCCTTGCCAGCACAACTAAAATGGGTTATGCAACTCATGGGTTATTCCTATGCGATCACTTACAAGAAGGGTAAGGACAATCTAGTGGTGGATTCTCCTTCTCGCACATTTGATGCCCCAATTTCTCTTTCAGTTATTTCTTTGCTTGTTCCAAATTGGTTGCAATCTGTTCAACAAGGATATGTCTTCTATGAAATCCATGCTTCTCCATCAGTAGGGCACTCTGGGTTACTCAAAACATATGACCGGGAACAATGTAACTTCTTTTGGCAGGGACTAAAAATGACAATTCAGCATATGGTGGCTGACTGTGATACTTTCCAGGTCAACAAGGGTGAAACAACACTCCTTCCGGGACTACTCGAACCCTTTCCCATCCCTACACAGATTTGGACAACTATTTCTATGGATTTCCTTGAAGTGATCTAGTGGTACAAAACCACATCTAAAATGACACCATATGAAGCAATCTATGGACAGGCACCACAATTTCTTCTTCCATACACCCTCAGCAATTCCCCAGTCCAGGAAATTGACTTGGTTCTTCGAAACTGCAATCATATTATTACCATTTTGCAGGACAATCTTCACATGGAAATAATTCAAATGAAACAACAAGCCGATCAACAACGTTCTGAGCGCACTTTTCAAGCAGGTGATATGGTTCTTCTTTTTCTACAACCTTCCAAGCAATCCTCCCTAAATATCAAAAGGCATCAACTTCTCTCTCAATATATCACAAAGGTATTCATTCGGTGGCACAGAATGGAACCCGAGGATGCTACAGGGGAACCACTCCATATTCTGCATAAATTCCTACATCTAAAGCTTTGAGGACAAATATTTTTATAAGGGAGAGGGGATGTTAGGAACCTGTGTCAACCCTTCTCTTTACTTTGTTAGTATATTGTTGTTGGACGCATATGCTTTGTAAGTCATCCCATAGTATTTGTTGATCCATAGTTTGTATTAGCCCATGGTATTGATCCATAGTATTGGATGCATATGCTTTGTAAGTCATCCCATAGTATTATATGTTCCATGGTATTGAACCATAGTATTGGGCATAGACTTAGTATATAAGTGTGTGTGGAGGCCAATGAAGGCACCATGAAGTTATTTGTATTGAGATTGCTCAAAGGAGGTTTCCCCCTCAAAGCAGGCTGCAATCAATAAAAGTATTATGTGATCTAATATATCGTTCATTTTATCAATTAATTGTTGCAGGTTCCTCACAAATTGTCACTTACATGGAATTTCGTGATGAGCTCATATCCCACTAAACAAGAAACAGGGGTACCACCCTTACTTATCCTGATTGACTTCATGCCTAATGCATGTTTTAGATGCGCTTTCCCGGCAAGCATTTTTTTCTACTAATGGATTTACACTCTATAATTAATGCTAGTTTCAAAATTTTTGTATCCCAGGAGTGTTAACTCTTCAATCCTAATCCAGGGCCCTAGCCTAACCTTGTTAGTGATATGAAAATCAAATCTTGGTTAGATTTAGATTAAGTGCCAATTTTAAGGGTAATTTGCTTAGTTTCAGGGATGGAAATGAAATTCGTGGTGTGTCGACTCGAAAAATTGAACCAAACAATGAAATATGATCACTACTCTACCTTTCAATTAAATGAATGCTTTAAACTAGTGAAAAGTTAGAGGTTCTTGTGGGTCTTCCAAACATGCAAGTTGCAAAATATAATTAAAATAAATTTTCGAAATAAGTGATGTTTTATTGTCACAAATTACTTGATTTCTTAATTTCATTTTTGGTTTACAACATGCATAAAACTCTTTACAAATGTTTTAATGGGTTCCAAATCTAGTGAAGTTTTGGTGATGCAAATTTTTTGGTAGATTCTTTTTTATCTTTAGGAACAGTTATTCTGAAATATTGTTGATTATTGATTTCAAAAATCTATTTATACCAAACAAGTATCTCAACTTAAATGAATCCAACTCTATTACACGGGGGATCTTTGTTTCTCTTTTGCAGGGCCACCCGAAAGTGCAAGAAAAGAGGGTACGTAGAGCCCTTTGAAAAAATATGAAGTAAACATTTACAAGAGAGATCTACTTTCTAGTTCACAAGATCACCCGAAATCCCAAGCATCGAGTGTTGGTGGTTCTTTCGCACTCCAATAGGCAGAAAGGGTGGTGCTACCGGCTTGTGGAAGCCAGAGATACTGGGAAGTATGGATCTCATGGCTCTGTGTGCGGAGTATGTATAAGAAAATGAAGTAAAAGTGGGAAGAAATACACAATAAACTATCAACATATATGATATAAGGAGAAATAAACCTAGTCTGAGAGCCAGGTAACAAGCGGTAAAAAACTAAAACAATTTAGATTTACTTCAATAAAATAGTAAAAATGACTATCTAGCACAACATATATCAACACACATACGTAGAAACTTATTCCATTGATATTACATAACCATTCTCATGAAATAAATAAATTTTATTATTTGGGTGGCCTCCACACTCTACTGGATTACACTGCATTAACCTTCCATGGCGGCTAGGAGTGAAGGATGCTCAAACAGTAGAAGGGATGTGCGGGATAGGTTTTTGGTGAAAGAGGTCTGTGCAAATGGAGAAAATGGTGGAATCGAGATGGTGCCAAAGAAGAGGGAATGGAGCGAGAGGAGTGAGTGAATGAATCTTGTTATGTAAAAAATGGTGAAAAAAAATGATATAGCATGTGGTTTAGGGTTTCGTAACCCTAAAACCATTCATGGTATATATTTTTTGAATTTTACCGCCTGATAAGTCATGGCTTGAGGCGGGAAATTTAGTTTGTCGGGACATCCCCCATTTTTTGGTGGACACCTCCTTTTTAGCGGAGGATCCCTATTCTAGTGGAGGTGTTCCAAAGGGGTTTAGGACTTAGGTTATATGAGTTTTTTTGTGAATAAATAGGTTTATGCTTTAGGAATGAGGGTCCACACCATGTTTCTAGGTATGTGGTCATTTTTTTGTGTTTACAGATTGCCCCCTAATGTGTGAGGTTAGGATCTAATCGTATGAGCGATGGAAATCATAGGACCCTCTTTTATTGTGGGAGAGTGTGGTTTTATGGTGGAGGATGAAAATTTTGATGTGGATGAGGACTACACTTGCTTCATAGAATGCCAAGTGCCATCATCTGCAGATACAATACTCATAATGGATGAGGTGCATATAATCTCAAATATACATGGACGAGGTGGGAATTCACATGCTCATGTAAGTGACTCAATATATGTACAAATGGTGGGGTCCAAAAGGGATCGAAACGATACATAGAGAACTATTGTGTACATCATAATGGTCCATAGGTGACACAAATATGGGACATACTCATGGTCCAACAATGACTGATTTGAAGAGATGGAACTGGAAACAATGGTATATGTACTGACATAACAACTAATTTACTGCTAGATCTGAAGGGGTCCAACAACTATATGGACTCAACGACTGAGAGTCAAAATCTCAATGGTACCCTAATTGCATATGAATTGGGTGATCTCGGAAGCATATCACTAGAGGGATTCCGAGCACTATCTCCAACGCAACCCAGATATCTGTAGGAACATACAACTGGGGATTCCAAATAGAATCACCAATGTGTTAGAGTTAGGGGACATACGGGGTCTTCGACCAATAACTGAAGGGACCAATAGCCTGTACGAATATGAACAATGTGATCAAGGATTTGAAGTCGATCACGTGAGAAACAATCAACTGGCGAGGCATTAAGGGCTTATCGTGGATGATCTATAGGAACTCACCACCAATGGGGGTGAGGCCAAGATAAAAGGACATCTAGGTCTATCCTATGGAATATATGTGATTGCATTGATAGAGGGAGATATACAACTACCAAGGAAATAAGGATTCCTTGATAGGAGCACGAGGTATACAACCAAGATGTGATAGAACTAGACTTGATACTGAGACGCTGTGGAAGGAAATGAGAGGCTTGTAGTGACGGGACTCAAAATTCCTTTGTTCAGAGTATGACGACACGACTGACTGGGAAGCATATGAAACCAATATTGGGGGGACATGACTATAGCTTAGAGGATTAGGAACTTTGACTACAACGCGAGAGAATCTAGTGGGAAAGGGGGAGCTAATTGATGACATCAGGAGACTCCATGGATGACTCGTCACAAAATATTATGAACAAAGGCGATCGTACTTAGAAATGTTGCAATAAAATGGGGTTGTACATGATGTGTCGTGGCACCAAGAGGCACCGTTTGGGCCTTCTTCATGGTTTATTGAGCTTGAAGAAGGGATAGAAGTATGCTCAATATGGTACCGTCATGTGTATTTTAACGAGCCGAAGACAGTAAGTGCTCGTAGGTGCTTTCAATTTTAAGGAGTCTGAAAGCAATAAGAAGACTCTGAAGTGGTGAGCAGAGACTATCTTGTAGATTTGTGTGAGCCAAGGATGGTGAATGCTCGTGGTTTCTTTCAATTTTAGAGAGTCTGAAAGAAATAAGAAGACTTCGAGCGGGTTATTTTTCATAGATTAGTCCCCAAATCCCGAAAAAGCATAAAAGTGTGCAGTCGAGAACTCTTATAGTCGTAGATACTAGAGCATTCCTTTTTTGTAATTATTCCATTCGGTCCAGAAAAAGGGGTAAAATTATACCAAATAGAGTCCCTTTTGAATACTTTAACGAGCATGAAAGGAAGCAACATTGCTCAACGATCTTTTCATTCTTTAAGGATTCAAAAAAGGGATTAACAAAAAATCCATGATGGGAGCCCAGGGAAGGGCCAATGAGCGAGGATATGAGGAACTGCAGCGGCTTCAACTCAATAAGTCAAACTATAGGGGATCCCAATCCTAAGAGGGGATTGAATGGCATGGGTGCCAAATGCAAGGGTTTTTAATAATAGTCACCCATGTGGAGGGAGTCTCTACTGTAGAGCAGGGGAAAATGCAATGGTGGATGGGTGGGGAAACCTATTCGGGTAGGGAGGGGGGTCCTAAAGTTGCAAGGGAGAATACGAAATGCATCAACTTTTCAATGGGAAATGATGTCTTATATGCCAGACAAGAAATCATACCTGTGGAGATTTGTTGTCGACTGAATCAAGTGGAGTTCAATGGGACTTGGACCTGTACACAAAACAAGGATACCCTAGCATAAATGTTAGTATGGAATACAAAAATTGTGTACAAATCATATAAACATGACTTGTTTTTGTTGGGCTTGGCCCAAGATGGGGCAATTTTGGATAACACAAGGAGGTTGAGTTGTGTAGCTAAGCGCAACTCAACAAATGATATAATTTTGTACAAGTATGGGGGATGCTGGGAAGTTGTGTGCAACAACCAAATTTTGGCAGTACCGTGAAGATTAGCGCTCCAAGGAAGCAGTGCTGTGAAGTGATCAGGCCACGTGGAGCCAGCAAAGCAGAGTGCTAGACAAAGGATAGGTACAGGTATCGAATAGACCAGCAGTGGTCTAATTTGGACAAAGATGCTCTAGGAGTACCGAGTGGCGGGCATGAGCGAATCAGGAAGGAGACCAGTTGTACGAGTCGGTTAGGTGAAGAACGACTCAGGGAAAGCGACAACTTGGAGTGCAAAGTGGTACGAGACTGTTAGAGTAAGGGAGGCTCGTGAAAGTGACTAGTTGGCGTGCGCATGACAAAGAGGCCGATAGCGACAGGACAAAGGCATGGAGGATCGCCATGATGGAGCACTCGCTACCAGAGCCAGTAGTTCGGTTTAGAGAAACCGTGCCATTTTTTTAAACCCTAAGGGTTTCTACGTCGACATTATAAAGACATGACCCATGGGCATGATCTATTTAAGGAGGCACTTTTGTATAGCGAAGGGGTCCTTTTTTTGTTATGGGGATATTGAGGGTAACTGTTGGCCCGGTTTTGCAACCAGGCTTAGTGCTATGGGCACCTGCTAACTAGTAGCAGCAGTTTCAATGGAAATAAATAACAATAAACTAATTAAACAAGACTATTCATGGATCTAAGCAAAGATATTAAGAAAATAACAAAGATAATTTAAAATCAAGAACAAGAACATATCAGAATAATAAATTTGTATTGAAAGAATGAGGCAAGCAAGTGCTTGCGGAATCAATACCTCTAATGGTGAGGTTGAATGGCTCCAAGGATGAGCAACTCCAATCTCCAATGGTCTCTTCTCCAATGTGGTTTGCAATGGCTAAAATACTCAGGGGAGATTTCAGCAGCATAAGGATGAGATAATGGATGGATGTGAAATGAGGAGCCCCTACCACCTTTTTATAGGTTTTGGTGGTGGGAAATACCATTTGTGGTTTTGTGGAAACCAAATGGTATTGACCAACATGGTTTAGGTACTTTTCCCTCCTTTTTCCTTTTTTGAATAAAAATAATATTTTAATTCCCTTTTTAATATTTTTGGGAATTTGGACCCTTTTTGAGGGTTTTTTATGATTTTCTTGGAAAAATAATCTTTTTTAATGGAAAAAGGGGTGTACTAAGGTCTTTTGGTGACCTTTTGTTGGTTTCAGAGGCTCAGATGGTGAAAAAGTGGACAAATGGGTCATGTGAGTAAGGGAATGAGCTAGTGAGCACTTTTTAGGTGTTAACAGATTGCCCCCTGATGTGTGAGGGCAGGAGCTCATCGTATGGCCGATAGACATCATAGTTCTTTTGTCCTTTTTTCTGGGGTTTAGGGGAGAGAAGAGACCGGTTGGATACTGGAGTCACAGCCCTTGGAAGCTGCAAAAACAAAAAATATTACATGGCCTCAATATGAATGAGGTATAATCTCTGATAAAGGACGAGGCGGGCATTCCCATGCTCGTATCAAGACATATACAAAACAATTAGTCCCAAGAAGGGGGATCTAATACATAAAGAAATATAGTGGTACATCATAATAGTCCAGAGGGGACATTATTGTGGGATGTACTCATGATCATGGCTGATCTCAATAACTGATACACTGGAATAACTGTTGAATTGCTGAAACTGAAGGTGTCCGACATCTGTATGGGCTCAATGACTGTGAGCCATCTTTGGGAAGTATTTGTATCTGTATACTCGAGGGAGTATAAAACTGGGGTACATCTGAATACTGTCGCCATACGCAACCCGGATATCTATAGAAAAAATGTAACTGGTTGAATCCATAGGTAGACTCTCAAATGTGGAGGAGTCAGGTGGTATCCGGGGTCTTCGACTAATAACTGAACGGACCAATACCCTGTGCGAGTCTCAACGATGCGATCAAGGTGTTGAAGTCGAGCATGTGAGAAACAAGCATTCGGAGAGGCACTGAGGATTCCTCTCGAAATGATTCGTAGGCACTCATCATAAATGGTAATGAGTCCAAGACACAGGGACCTCTAGGTCTATCCTCTGGAATCAATGTGGTTGTCGTCGACAGAGGGAGACCAGCAACTAACAAGGCAATGATGTTTCCTTGATAGGAGCACGAGGTGTATAACTGAAGTGATGTAGTACTGCTGGTAGGACTGACATACTTGTGGGGATGGGAAATAACTGGGTCAAAAAATGGGTAGACTCAAACTTCCTTTGTTCAGAGCATGATGACATGGTTGACCTGGCAGCGTAGGGAACTGACTTGTAGGTGTAGGGATCATAGCTTTTTTAGGGACTGAAGGGTATGTACTGACTCCGGGGGGGGGGGTGAAGCTGATGGTAGCTGTCGAGGGATTATCAAGGTGACGTACTGTAGAATACTCTGAACAAAGGCGACCAAAATGGGGAAGCTGACTAATGAGTAGATGTGATCTGTCGTGGCGCCAAGAGGCACCATTGATTCCTTCTTCGTAGTTTTAATGAGCTCCAAGAAGGGATAAAAAGTGTGCTCTGAAATAGTACAGTCCTGTGGATTTTGTGAGCCTAGGACGGCTCGTGCTCATGGTTGCTTTCATGTTTAGGGAGTCTGAAAGCGGTAAGTGGACTCTATTGGTGTTCTTTTTCGTAGTTTAGTCTCCAAGGCCCGAAAAAGCATAAAATGATGCGGATGGAGAACTCTTCTAGCCGATGTGACTAGAGTATACCTTTTTCGTAATTAGTCTACGAGGTCCGGAAAAGGGGTAAACTTATACCAGGTAGACGCCCTTTCAGATACGTTTATCGAGCATGAAAGGAAGCAAGATTACTCGGCGATCTTTTCATTGTTTTAGGAGTCAGAAAAGAGCTTAACAGAAACTCCCTAAGTGCCTTTTTCGTAAAAAGGGGTTGCTCGGTCCGAAAAAGGGGTAAAATTATACCGAACAAAAATGGATTGATGAGGGCGAGGAAAGGTGTCAAGAATCGTCATTCTTGCGGAAAACTAGATCCGGTGACATAAGGATTGTTGGAAATGGAGAACGGCCGATGTGGCACGCAAACCGAGGTGACGAGGGGGCATGGAAAAAATGCCTGAAAAATCTAAAGGTGAGAGCGAGAAATGATCTCAAGCATCATCATGAGCGCGGAAAACTGAATCCGGCTATATAAGGCATGTCGAAAACGGAGAACGGCCGATTTGGCACGCAAACCGAGGCGACGAAGGGGGCATGGGAAAAAATGTCCGAAAAATCTAAAGGTGAGAGCGAGAAATGATCTCAAGCATCATCATGAGCGCGGAAAACTGAATCCGGCTATATAAGGCATGTCGAAAACGGAGAATGGCCGATGTGGCACGCAAACCGAGGCGATGAGAGAGGCTAAAAAATGGTCAAAAAATGGACCCCGTGAAAACGGGAAAAGGAAAGAACCTATATGAAGTTCTCGCTGTGCTGATCCCAACGGTACCAACGGTTTGAGAAATGGACTTCGTATGATACCGCAATGGTTGTTGGAAAATTGGTAGATTTTCTATAAATAGGACATGGGGCCCAAATGACTTGTCATTGTTACGTGCGAGTTTGATAGAGCTGTCAGAGCTATTTCTTGATTTCCGGGGGATTTCACCGTTGGTTTTCGATTTAGCGAGTTGCAGGTAACTCTATTCGCCTTAGCCTTTTCAATTATGTCTTTTTTGTTTGGCGGCGGGCCCCCGAAGTCCGCGAAATTCCACGTTGACTCTCCAACGTGGAACCGCGCAGGTTTCGGGGCTGAACCCGCGATGAACCGCGCGGGTTTTAGGCTCACAGTCGCGATGTTCATCGCGACTGTGAGGTCGGAACCCGCGATGTTCATCGCGAGTTCATGGGGGATAGTCGCGATGTTCATCGCGACTGTCCGGCCAAAACCCGCGATGTTCATCGCGGGTTTTTATATGGATCCCGCGATGGTCATCGCGGCTTTTTGTGGAAAAGCCGCGATGGGCATCGTGGATTTTGTGTAAAAGCCGCGATGGTATTTTTCTAAAAATTTTTATGTTGGGGCTAAAAATTTCTTCTTTTTTTCCTGGCAGGATGTTGCGGAGAGCTCAGTCCTTGTGGCGGGAGAGGGAGATCGATGGTGATCTCATGCTGAGGATTGAGACTGATGCAGGGGTGAGACAGACCCTGGCTATGAGAGTACTTTTGAAGTTCGCTCAGATCCCGCCTATACGTTCAGTGAGACGGCTCCTGAACAAGCTTGTGCAGTGGTGGGTGCCGGCGGAGGGTGCGTTCGTTATTGGGGGTGAGAGGTTAGAGATCACTCTCACAGATGTTTATTTTTTGACTGGGTTGCCTCGCTTGGGTGAGGTGGGCGATATCATGCCGAGGTTGCCTCCAGGTATAGATATGGAGGACCTTTTACAGACTTTCCGTTCCGATGATGCTGTTTTGGTAAACAGCTCTATTAGTCTGAGATCCCTACGTGAGTGGGATATGCGAGCTGTTAGTGCCTGCGTGCTGCGGATATTGGGTGCTGCTGCACCACATCGTATGTCTGGGGGGCAGACGATGATGGTAGATTCCGTTCTTTAGGGTACCTATTATGCCTGGGCGCAGATGTTCCTGGCTGGTGTCCGGAGAGATCTGGACAAGGCCATTAGAGAGGGAGGCGAGTTTTGTTATGCCTCGTTTTTATGCTGTTTTTTCTTCGAGCGGGTGCCGACCTTACGGCCACAGGTACCTGTTCGTGCTGCTCTTCCGAGTGAGCCTCGTATGATGAGGTGGGGGCAGATGATGCCCCGTGGCGGCGGTGGTGTCCGCGGCTACTTCACAGAGGATTTCTATCAGCAGTGGGAGCAGATGCCTCTGGTGATTGAGGACTATCCCTACGCCGACATGGACTACCGAGGTGACCCAGAGATGCCTCGTGCCCCAGGACAGGCCTGGAGTTTAGACGGTATGTTTTTTGTTTTATTTGATAGTATATCATATGTTGTTTGATTTATCATTGATGATTTTTTGTTCTATAGTATGTGATGGCTTACTTGCTTTGTGCAGATGTGGGTCCAGTGCCACTGCCTGACTACGTGGCTCGGCAGGGGCGGGCGATGGTGGTCGCCCATCCACCTGTACCTGTACCTCCTCCGCGTGGTGGAGGATTTGCAGCTCGTGGGCGAGGGGTTGGCCCTCGTGATGACACCATGGATGGTGTCCGACAGACTCTTGCCCGGATCGTAGCTGGGCTTCCTGAGGATGGTTGGAGAGACCTGGATCGGGATATTTTGCAGGTTTGTTTTGGTGCGCTGCCCGAGTGGCAGTCGCTCTTATTGAGGGCAGCGGTGTTCGTGGCGAGGAACAGGGATCGGGATGCTCCGGCAGGGCCGGCTCAGGGGAGGATACGTCAGCGGGATGATCCAGCGGGGCCGGCAGAGCGGAGAGTTCGGGTTCGTCATGACCCGGCGGGGCCAGCGGAGGAGGATCCGGAGGAGGAGCCAGAGGATCCTAGGGATCCAGATGAGTAGATGATACTGTATCTGCCCCCAAATGTTGATGAGCATATGGGGAAGTATTTTTTGTATGACAGATGTATCTTTTGTATATCGGGTGCTGAGGGCACTTATGACATGTTGACTATTTGATTTATATATATATGTGGATATATATTTGGATATATTGTCGTGTATGCACGTGGATGCACTTTGTCTTTTGTATATGCCCGTGGAGGCACCTGTTATGCACGTGGATGCAGTATGTTTGTTGATTTCTGTATGCCCGTGGAGGCACATGTTATGCACATGGATGCATTATTTGGTTGTTTGTTTTATGCCCGTGGAGGCACATGTTATGCACATGGATGCATTTTTTTGTTTATGGATATGACATGATGTGATTGGTGTGCCAGTCGAGGACGCTGTTGGCCATATTATCTGCTATACTATTGAGGTGTCTTGGGACATGTGTGAATGTAATGGATTCAAACTGTCTAACCATTTGTTTAGTGCACAAGAATTTTCTGAAAAGGCAGGGATCGCGTACCTGGTAATCATTGTTGAGCTGGGAAACTAGGAACTGTGAGTGCAAGAAAACGTTGAGGCGACGGATGCTCATTTGGAGAGCAGCGGCCAGGAGACCGGTCACGGCATCGTATTCAGCTTGATTATTGGTAGCGGCACCTAAACATACTCCGTCAATGTGAATTAACTCATGTGAAGGGGAGTATATTACCCAAGATGCGGAGGCGAGATTGGGAGACCAACGGCTTGCACCATCAGCGAAACCGACATGGCAGAGTGGAAGAGGCTCCATCTGTGGTCATGCAGAGAAAAACAAATATTTAGGTTTTTGGAAATTTTTTGTGAACAAAAAATGTATGCCTATACTAAAATGGACGATGGTGTCCATCAGGTTTTCTATGGGTAAAATCGTGTAAGGTACAACCCATTGCGTGGGTTGCGTAGGGTGTTGCCTTCTGAATCGGTCAGAATGTATGCCCCCTTCCCAAGGCAGGTGTGTATGATGTAGGGGCCTTGCCACATAGATACGAACTTTCCTTTCCCGGTTTTATCATGAGCTTGATCGTAAGCGAGGATAAGATCTCCCTCAGAAAAGGTTCTCGGGTGGACGTGTTTGTCGTAACTTAGTTTCGATCGTTGTTTAGCTGCTTCCATGTTTTGAATGGCGGTGCGCCGATCTTCATCGGCCTGCTCTAGGAGTAGTAAACGTTGCTCGATCGGGGAAGTATCTGGTAGGAGTTCGACGGCGATATGTAAGGCTGGGATCTGGAACTCAATAGGGAGGACGGATTCGACACCGTGAACTAAATGGAAAGGGGTAAAACCGGTGGCGGTTTTGGTCGAGGTGCGGTAGGCCCATAGTGCCGGGAAGAGCATGTGGTGCCAATTGGATTTGTGTTTGTCTACAGTGCGCTGCAGGATGGTCTTCAAAATTTTATTGATCGCTTCGACCTGGCCGTTTCCTTGGGGATAGTAGGCTGACGAAAAATGGTGTTCAAATTTCAACATGGTCGATAATTCTTTCCATACGGCGTCTTCGAAGTGAGAGCCGTGGTCAGAGACTAGTTGTTTCGGCACTCCAAATCGTGTGATAACATGGTTGAAGAAAAACCGTGCTGCAGTGTCGGCTTTGCAATTATAAGTTGGCATTGCTTCCGCCCACTTGGTAAAGTAATCTACGGCCACAATGATGTGTTTGTGACCGCCGGCTGACGGGGGGTTGCAGTCGAGGAAGTCGATGGCCCATTTGCAGAATGGTCCGACGGTGATAACTGGATGAAGGGGGGCGGGGGGGTTCTTGCTTTGGGGGCAAAGAGTTGGCAGTTCTGGCAATGCTTGACTGCGGTTATGCAATCAGTAAACAGTGATGGCCAAAAATAACCTGCCCGAATGATCTTCTGGGCGGTGGCCATGCCGGAGAAATGGCCTCCGCAGGCACCGCTATGACAATCATTGAGGACTTGTTCTGCCTCACTGTGGGATAGGCAGCGGCGTAGGATGGTATCAATGCCGCGTCAGTAAAGCACATCCCCTAATAAGAGGTATCGGGGGGCATGGTGTCCTATGCGACGGCGTTCGTCACGGTCGATCTGTGGTCGAAACTTTTGCGTGCGAAGGTAAATCAGAATGTCTCCGTACCATGGGTCGTCAGACGAAATGATGAAGATTTGATCGTCGATCAGATCCGTTTGGATAATGGGTGATGATGAAGAGGACGGGAGGTCGGTGATGAGGTGAGAAAGCGCGAGGGCTTTGGTGCTCTTAGGAGTCTTGAAAGTAAGGTCATATTCCTGGAGGATAATGACCCATTTAGCGACACGACCCTGAAGGAGCCGTCGGCTGAGGAGATAGACCATGGGGTTGGAGTCGGCCACGACTGTGGTATGACTGAGTAGGATGTAGTGTCGCAATTTTTGTACGAAAAAGACTACAGCTAGGGCTAATCTTTCCTCGTATGGGTAATGCAGAGGTGGGCCAGACAAGGTCTGGCTGACGTAATAAATCACATGCTCTCGGTGTGAGGCATCTTCTTGGACCAAAACTCCGGACACAGCATGTTCGGATGCCGAGACATAAAGGGTGAAGTCTTGAGAGAAATTCGGTGGGGATATCAAGGGGGCTTGTGTGAGAGCTTTCTTGAGGTCTTCGAATGCCGTGTCTGCTTGCTCATCCCAAACAAAGGGTATGTGGGTACGGAGTAAGCGTAAGAAACCGTGAACTTTGGTTGCATATTCAGGAACGAAGCGCCTAAGGAAATTGGACCGCCCTTGCAAGCTCTGAAGCTGCCGAAGCGTGCGAGGAGGGGGAAGTTCTAAGATGGCTTTGACTTTCAGGGGATCGACAGTGATTCCGTCTTGGGAAACAATGAAACCCAACAACCGGCCCGCCGGGACGCAAAAGACACACTTGTGTGGGTTCAAGCGGATTTTATATTTGCGACAATGCAGGAAAACTTTCCGGAGGTCGTTAAGGTGGTCTGATCATTTTCGGGAATGAGCTGTGAGGTCGTCAGGGTAGACTCGCAGGATATGGACCAAGTCGTGAAAACAGTAGGTCATGGCTCGCTGGAAGGTGGCACCAGCATTTTTAAGGCCAAATGGCATGACGCGATAGGCAAAGGTGCCCCATGGGGTGGTAAAGGCAGTCTTGTACTGATCCTCCTTGCGGATGTGAATCTGGTTATATCCGGAAAACCCGTCCATGAAGGATAGGACTTCATGGCCCGCACACTCATCAATGAGTTGGTCAATGAATGGCGTGGGGAAATTGTCTTTTGGACAAGCGTGGTTTAAATCACGGAAGTCAGTGCATACTCTAAGGGTGCCTTCCTTTTTGTTGACCGGAACGGGGTTCGACACCCAGGTGGTGTACGGAATGGGATAAATGAATCCTGCTTTGCGGAGTTTCTCGACCTCAGCTTTAACGGCAGGTAGCTTGGAAGGGTGAATGGGTCGCTGTTTCTGACGAACAGGGGGTACCTCAGGCCATGTATCAATGTGGTGTTCAATGATGGCGGGGTCGAGACCAAGCATCTCGGTATAGGACCAGGCAAAGACATCACGGAACTCTTGAAAGAGCTTTTTGTATGCCTGAGTTTCTGCTTGAGTGGAAGATGCGCCCAGTGAGATGAGCTCAGGTTTCCCTGGTGTTGTGGAAATGTCTATCTGTATAGTGGGGGAAATGTTCGACATGTTCCCTTCTTCAAAGGCATCCTTTGCTGGGATGGGGTCCCTTAACCAATCGACCTTAGTGGGTATGAAATATTTCGATTCGACCGATAGCTGGTTGGATGCGTTGGATGTAGATGCTTCCGGGAGGAAGTACGAGCGATGATGCATATCATCCGAAGGGTAGTCGGGTGCAGTTAGTGTCTCCAAAATTTGCTCATAAGTATTGAAGTAGTCAGACCATAAATCAAGGGGTTCTGGTTTGAAGGTTGTTGAAATCATATATATTGTATTGACTTCTTCCGACGAGGATGATGGCGGGGGGGGGATCTCCTCGATGAGGGGAGGAGATATCTCTAAGTCGACGTTGTTTAATTCGTACAATGCTGCTCTATAATCGGGTAGATCAGGACAATGGTGAGAGTAGTGGCCGTAAACACTGCATATAGCACAAGGATGGTTGGTGCGCAGTGATTTGTCGCGAGGCTGTAGAGGTGGCTCTAGTCTAACTACTGGGATGCTGATGTCATCGTCCAACATATTCATATGCTCTTGGAGTGCCGGTAAGTGTGGGAATTGATGAGTTGGATGGCCTATCTCATCGTACAACGAGCATTTAGGGGGGGCTCGAAACACCGGTGGGGGTTTAACTGCCTTAGGAGGTGGTATAGCAGTGTATGGTTGTGGACCTCTGCCCCCAGTGGGCTTGATAGGAAGGGGAGGATTTGTTGACGACGAAGGGATATTGAGGTTAGGAGGAGGTTTCGTTGACGACGAAGGGATTGCGACACCAGGAGGAGGTTGATTTGTGGTAACAATAGGTTGTACCGGTTGGAGGATGACGTTTGGTGTCGGCGGTCGAACAGGAGGCGGAATATACCACACGGGTAATCCCAATGTTAACCCGGGTAGACTAAGGGTAGCCATAACCGGGGCGCTTACTACACCCGAAGGAGGAAATAGGAAAGGGATGGTGTGGATGGGTGTAACACCAATGTGACTGGGGATCAATGGTGGTTGACTACCGGATGTTTGTGTATTCTGTGAAAGAGTACAGAGGTTTGCGACATGGATCTCCGGTGACGGTGGTGGAATGGCCTGGAATGTAGAGGTCATTGGTGTATCCGAATAAAGTCCGGGTCCCACGGAAGACACAAAGGAGGTAGTTGCACTAGAAGTGGGTTGTTCAATCATGGGAAGAACATTATCGGGTGCTGCAGGGGCGTTGGGATCATAGTAGGTGAGTTGGTCGATTTTGACCACGCGTCCCTCATGGGGGAACATCATGGTACGAAAAATGGATGAGGCAACTGCTTTCATGGCGTACATGTAACTGCGGCCAAGTAAAAGGTTATAATCGAGCTGGGCGTTAATGACCTCTATGTCGATGAGCACAGTTTTCCCACCTAATTGGACGGGCACTTTGGGTAGTAAACCTTGAGGTTGAGCTGACCGGCCGTCGTAGGCCCGCAATGCGGTGGTGGATTGCTAGAGAGTAGGGGATCCCAACTTCTGCCAAACAAATGTGGACATGACGCATGTGGAGGCATCCTCGTCGATGATACATCGATGGATGACAAGATTCCGAATAGAAACGGAAACTTGGACTGCTATGGTGGAAGGCAGCCGTGGTTCAGACTGGTCTAAATCAAAGGTCATCAATTTCGAATCATTTGGGTCAATCGCCCCAATGGCGGAAAGTAAAGTCTTGCGCTGAGTAGCACAGTTTTTTAAGACTTCTAACGCAGACATGGCTGCGGGAGATTGAGCTAAGTCATCTACGATGTTGTAATTGGACGCAGCCCGTGCATTGGGGTTGTTGTTGATTCGGCGAAGGGGGAAGCGAGGTGCTTTAGAAGCGCCATCGAGTGGAACCTGAGGTATACGCAATGTCTGATCAGTGGGATGAGCATTAGTATCCTTTTCGGCGGGGGGGGGGGCTTCAGAAGTCGGTCCGTATTGATTCCGACGGGTTTGGATATTGACGTCGGCAGTGGACATCATCAATAAATGGTGGGTGCCTGAATCAAACATGGGTTGGTCCGGAGCTGCGTAAGTAATTTGTTGTGGTTGCACGTTGCCCTGTGGGGGGGCTAACGACTGAGTGTTCACCACTCCTTGTGTTGGAAAAGGGTTTTGTAGTACCAAAGGTTGTTGTGGAGGTGGTGGGGGGTTGGGTGGCAGCTGAGGAGCTGCCTTCCCTTGACGATGGGCGTCATTTGTCCATAGTTGTCGAGCTCGCTCCAGATGTGGGAAAGCGTGGGTATAGTGACCATAGACACCGCAAATGGAACAAGGATGGTTTGTTCGTAAATTAGCATTTTTGGCTTGCTTAGGTGGTCGATCAGGATTCTGATGAGCAGGCGCCGCGTTATTGTTTTGCGGAGGATGGGTAGGTTGTGGAGCTTGGTTACGGTTTTGATTGTTTCCACGGTTGCGTCCTCTTCCGCGGTTTGGTTGCCCACCCTGGTTGCGTTGGTTATTTTGGTATTGGGGCTGATGTTGTTGTGCATACACATGCCCTTTAGCATTGGGGGGATTCTGAGGAGCCGCAGGTTGTGGTGGATAGTATGCAGGTGGAGCTGGAGGTGGTCCAGTTGCCTGTTGGGGTTGTTGGTACCCCTGAGCTGGTGGAGGTGTGAGGTTAGCTGGTACAACCGGTTGTGGGTAATGCATGGGCTGTTG
This sequence comes from Larix kaempferi, assembly GCA_027924585.1. Taxonomy (NCBI): domain Eukaryota; kingdom Viridiplantae; phylum Streptophyta; class Pinopsida; order Pinales; family Pinaceae; genus Larix; species Larix kaempferi. The sequence continues at coordinate 1,785,053 of BSBM01000293.1, forward strand.
TGGGAACTGCATGGGGGTCTGTACCGTAGGTTGAGCATAGTATGTAGGAGGTACATATGCTGATGGCGCTTGGCCATAACAATGTTGTGGACAAGAGGGTCCATGAACGTGATGGGTCTGGTTTGTTGGAGCATAAGAAGTTGTCGCTCTGGAACTAGATGTAGCCCTAGAAAGGTCTGGGGCAGGCATGGTGCTCACCATACTGAAAGGTTTTGCTTGCGGTGTAATTTGGCCAATAATACCATCAACGGCATGTGATGCCCCCGGTGTGTCACCGCGTGCAGAGTCGCCTCGTGGGGCGTCCGGTATGATCGTGTATAGGTAACCCGACTGGGCGTAGATGAGATCAAACTGTTGGGCTTTGAGGATGGCCTCTTCTTCAGACTGGGGTCTTTCAGATGCTACATCCTTCGCAATGAGAGGAAGGAGGGATTTTAGAAACCAATCTAGGAAGATTCGGTCGTCTAATTTGATTTTGCATAGGCTTCGGCGCCGACGCCAATCATGAATATGGTCAGTGATATGCGTGGCCGTGTTTTGTCTGCAAGACAGTAGGATCTCGACGCCCGCATCATAGCGGACAGGTAACTGAAAGAACTGTAGGAAGGTCGAGGCAATGGAGGTAAATGTGGAATGCATCCCATGGGGTTGTTCGATATACCATTTGGCTGCAGAGCCAGTGAAGGTGCGTTGTAAAAGCCGGAGGCGGATTGAGTCGTCCACTATGGAGTTGGAGGAACACCATAAATGGAAGGACATGATGTGGTTCTGGGGGTCCTCTCCTGCCTTACCCTCAAACTTAGGGATGTCAGAGGGGAGTTTGGTGGGCATTTGAGGCCACGCCGGATCATGTCTGATGGGGTCATTTGTGAGCCTAGCTAAATCTGGCAGGTTCAGACTTGCCATGTATGGTAGACTAGCAGATGTGGTGACTGGAACTGGGACGTGCCTAGCCATAGTGGTATGGTGTAGGGGTCCAGTAGCGCCTAAAGGTATGCTAGGTATGGAGGGTATATGCCCTCCAATAGGTGTAGTCTGGTATGGGCCAGCGCCTCCAAGTGCAACTTGGGTTACACTTGGGTTAGGAATCGCACTAGGGATTCCTGGGATAGCACTTCCAAGTGCAACATGGGTTGCACTTGGGTTGGGAATCGTACTAGGGATTCCTGGGATGGGGTTTGTGGAAACCAAAGGGGGTATGACCCCCATGTTGGGTATACCCATGACAGGTGGTGGCCCTGTGTTAGGCATTCCTAAATGTGGAGTGTTACCCGTATTGGGCATACCCAGAGGGGTGGTTGTTGCCGTGGATGGTACTACAGCAGAAGGGTCTGCGGATGTCTGACCTATGGTAGTTGTAAATAGTGGATCAAATGGTGTTCCAGACATAATGGTGGTTAGTGGTAACTCTGTGGGGTTTTCGGATTCTACCTCCAAATCAAAGGTGAAGTGAGGTGTGTCAGAATCAGATGACTGCCTAATTGATTGACGATGTGTCGAATCAAGGGATAAGGCTCTGCATCCGTGACGTGGAGAGCCAAGTGGAATAAACTCTGGGAGTTCGCCCTGTAGACGATGAGAGCGTCTAAAATTCTCAATGGTGAGAATATGTGTTTGGGTAAAAAAATTTTTTAAGTATCAGGTGGTGATATATATAAAAGACTCAAAACCCTAATGCAACCAAGGGTGCAAGAAGGGGAGTGAAAAAAGAAGGCTCTCAGGCCAAAAATCAATCCTCAAAAAAGGCACTTATTCTAGCAGCTGTGCTACAATAAGTGGAGGAATGCAACAACTGGTCAGAATACCAACATGCAAGCGGCTCCTAGAAAAAATAGGTGTAACTAGACCACAGGTAGGTTGAAATCATGCAAACACCTAATCTAAAAGTATTGTGACTCAAACAGACGATATCCTCTGCAAGGTGATGAAATCCAAGTCAGACAATATGAATGTTGAGACAACGGCTAGATATCCCCCTACCGGGAGCGACACCGGGTAATCAATCCTAAAGACAGGCTACTAGGATACTCCGTTCATGACGCGTCGAGAAAAGGTAAATCTGTTGTTTGGTCCTTTGATCGCAATATCCCAATACAGGGATATCCCGAGAACTGCGAATGGTAGCCCTTCGGTTACTGAATGGATTTCGGTATTCCACTCAGGCTTCCGGAACCATCCTCGCGACTTCAACCCTCCTAAGGGAGAGGCCTTCCCACAAACCGGTTGTGACCGCGCCAAAAAGTACTAAGAGATTTTAGCTCCCTAATTGGACAACTTCTATGTCTCAGATGTAAGAACTGAGGGGTGTTATTGGAACACCTATCCCCCCAATACTACCTAGCTACAAGAATTCTTTTAGTGTTCCCCAAGTGGGGTTAAAAGTGTGTTCAAATTAGGGTACGTTTTAAGGCTTAGTTCAATTAAGTGATCGTGTGAGTGCACGTGAGGTGTTGTAAACTGAACTTGAAAAAATTAAATGCTTTACAGGAAATTTTCAAAAAATAAAGGATTTTTCGAAAATAAAAAGCAAATATTTATGACTTTTTTCACTAAAAGGAATTTAAATGCCTTTCAAAAAATAGCTCAAAAAACAAAGGATTTCTTGGATTTATGAAAGCAAATAATAGACTTCTTTTTAAAAGAAATAAATGGATTTCTTCATTTCAAGAAAAAATTGCTAAGGGCAAGATTTTTAAAGAAGTAAACAGGAAAAAATTTGAATCTAGATGAAAATGCAAAATGAGTCTTTCTTTCACTTTCTTGAAAATTTTTAAAAAGATTTCTAGATATGCACTTTAAATAGTAAATTTTTTTTCAAAGCTGTCAAATATGCAGAATTTAATACTGTAAAAAATGTGCTATGGGCAGAAAGTACAGTAAAAAAAAAAAAAAAAAAAAAATTTCAAAATCGGGATGGCCGAATGAAAAATTCAGCCGCGCGGGTTTTAACAGAAAAGCCGCAATGGACCGCACGAGTTTCTGTCGCACAGTCGCGATGGACCGCGCGGGTTTTGGCCGCACAGTCGCGATGGACCGCGCGGGTTTTAGCCGCACATTCGCGATGGGCAGCGCGGAAATTGGCCGCGAAGCCGCGGTGTGCAGCGCAGAAAAATGCAGAAAAGTCGCGATGGACCGCGCGACTATCTGGCAAAAATACGCGATGGACCGCGCGGAAAAACGCAGAAAAGTCGCGATGGACCGCGCGACTGTCTGTCAAAAAGCCGCGATGCGGAAGCCGTGCACGGAAACCGAGAAACGAACCCGAAAATTAAAAATTTCGGGCTGTTTATGGGGCCAAAACTCAGAGCAGCAATGGATCTGCTGTCTAAGATGGCAGATCTATGGATCTAAAGGTTAAAAAATCATAAAAAACTAAGATTAAAGGCAAAACTAGAGATCTATAGTTCAAACCAAAGCGGAGTCGCCAAAAACTGTTGGCCCGGTTTTGCAACCAGGCTTAGTGCTATGGGCACCTGCTAACTAGTAGCAGCAGTTTCAATGGAAATAAATAACAATAAACTAATTAAACAAGACTATTCATGGAATGAATGGTTGAATGAAGGATTAGTGGTAATAACTTCCGAACCTTAGTTATCTCCAGTGTTTCAAGTCATAGTGTGAGCTGCATAGATCGCGGTCACACGAGAATTCCTAAAGTAGAAGGAATTAGAGGCACGGACTGTGGTGTTGTCCCTCACTGTGCAGTCTTGCCTCGCAGCGCTTTCCCCCTGTTGCGCTGCGTAGTACTTCCTACTGAACAACTCATCACATACTATGGAAAACTGATTCTATAGTACCCGATAGATACACCTCGGGTGAGACCTCAACCTGCTTGCAGGTTGTTGCCGAAAGGGTTAGTGTGAAGGGGTTTTGTTGGTCAAAGGGGAAACCGCGAAGAACCTAGGTCTTACTGAAAACCTCTGGGTCAGCATATGATAAGCCAACAAATTGTTCTATTTCTGTGCTAGAATCCGTGATGATTTGCAGCCGTAATGAGTAACAAAGAACATCAGTTCCCAAAAGGCTCCGACAATTGGTATCTTGAAAAGACAGATCTGGGCTTGGTGTGACAAGACCGTAAGAGACTTTGTAAGGAAAGAGAATAAACATGCACGTCTTTCTGACGAACAGTGGTTGAGTAGATATCTGTGGAAAGATATTCATGATATTTTCTGGGCATCATTTCCAGACGAGCTGCACGAGTAGATCTTGCGGCTCTCAGAGAAGAAAACCTGTTTTCAAGGAGGAGTTCCTACAGAGTGGAATCCCGAGCTCATAACGGAGCTCAAGGCGATAGACATCCCATTGACGCGCGCAATTGACTTTTGAGTCAATCATATGCTAGAAGGATTCGTAATAGAATTTGCTGTAGACACACTCAAATCCTACAGCCAAGCAGAAGCATACTTTTTTGAGGGATTCCAAGGTAAGTACATGAACAATCTCAGTCTATACATTAAGATGTTGTTAGCTGAGAAAGGTGTTTTAAGAATGCAGTAATAGTCTCAAAGTGTGTCATGGTAAACAGTATATATAGTGATTCTGACAAAGACACCCATAATCTTAGAAGTGGGAAGATGTATAAGTTTAATAAGATTCCTGGAGGCTCTGGAATCCACACAGATACTGAGATTCCTTGTTACCTTGACAACGAAGCCGTGCCACCGTTTACCCCTTAGAACCCGCCGGTCGCAGAGACCGCGCCACCCTTATCTCAGAACCCACCCGCTACGCAACCCCCCCCCGCAGAATACTCAGCCCAGTACGTCTACCCCGATAAGCCCATTTGTTTTCACTGCACAAAGCCCTTTATAGCAGCTGCGCACTAATCCGGGCGCTGCACCACCTAATAGGACAATGTAAAACATTGATATGAAGCTACCGATATTCAAAGGAACTGTTCTAAGAGACCCTGACCAACATTGGTTCCTTTGCGAAGCCGTATGGAGTGTAAGAAAAATCCAGGATGATGCTGTGAAGAGAGTACAGCTCATCACCAACTACAGAGACAGAGATTTACATTGGTTTACAAAGTACTCTCAGACATAGCCCAGAACCCTTGTAGAAATTAAAACTGCGCTGGTTGCAAAATTTAAGAAACCCAAATCTGAATCTCAGTGTATAAATGAGTTGAAAGAAATAAAGCAGAGACCGATTGAAATGGTCCAGGAGTTTGATCAGAAGTTTAAGACACTTTTGGACCAAGTAAGCTTCGTTATAGCTCGGGAACAACACAAGGAATGGTTCATTGCTATGTTGTTGCCCCACATCGGATTACCATTGATGTAGCAGAAGGTTGCATCGCAGGCAGAGGCCTTAGAGATGGCAATGAAGCTAGAGGCTTCGCCGATTGGTGATACTAGTTCTGGGATGTCTCAAATCCAGAACCAGCTGACCACCCTAACACTAGAGTTGCAAAGCATGAAAAATGGCAAAGAACAAAGGTATGAACCTAGGAATGAGGTTTGGTGTACAGGTTGTAAAGAAGGACATGACCGGGAGCATTACCCTTTATTACATGACTATCTTAACAGTGGTGCACCCAACCCGATAAATTAGAATCAGGCCCCATGGTGTCAAATTTGTAGAACTACAGGACACAGACTTGAAGATTTCTATCTCATACAGAAATATGTGAAAACACCTAAAAATTTATACTGCACTTTCAGTAAATCAGTTGGACATGATGAATCCAACTGCCATGCATATGAGCTAATGAATGAAAGAAAACGAGATATGGACTCATGAGAGGCACTGGATTGTACCGCATACAAGAATAAAACCAGCCAAAACAAGAAAATGCACAATATGATCAAGGAGGATACAGAGGCCGTGGTGGTGGATACCGCGGCAGAGGAAGAAATGCTGGCCCGAAGAAGGGAAGAGGCCGCAGCCAGGTCATTTGTTATAATTGTGGCCAGCCAGGTCACGTATCTAGAGATTGTGTTAACCCATGCACTACATGCAACTATTTTAAATCATTCGAGCATGTTATTGAAGATTTCCCAGTGCTAGAGGTGGAAATGCATAAAAGAAGATAGACGGAGGCACCAAATCCAAACATCCAGTGGATAACAGTAGAGAACATACCAGTGGACCCAAGCATCAATGTGGTCACGCGCAGTTGTGCTGAGAAAGGCCGCGATAGGGGAGCAGAAGCTTCCACATCAGGGGAGGCTTCAATGATACACTAGACTCACTACGGACTGGGATAAAAAAAGAGAAAAGAAAACTGTACAACTCGAACTGATGGGTTCTACAGTGTGTAGGGGTAAAATTGCTTGAGGTACAACCCATTGTGAGGGTTGGTCAATGGGTGTCCTTCAGATTCATTAAGGAGGTATTCCCCCTTGCTGAGGAAGGTTTTGATGAGGTATGGACCTTGCCACATGGACTCGAAATTCCCTTTACCATGCGGATTATGGGCTTGGTCATAAAAAAACAAGAGGTATCCTTCTTTGAAGGTGCGGTGATGGACACGGGTATCATAATGGGTTTTGGATCTGTGTTTGGTGGCCTCAATCTTCTGTAAGGTTTCCCAATGATCCTCATCCGTGCTCTCCAACAAGAGTAAGCGTTGCTTGAGTGGTGAAGTATCTGGGATGAGTTCAACAATAATGCACAGGGCTGGTATTTGACATTCAATGGGGAGAACAGACTCCACGCCGTGGACCGGGTGAAATGGGGTAAAACCGATTGCAGTCATAGTGGAGGTGCGGTAGACTGAAAGCACTGGAAAGATCATGTGGTGCCAATTGGATTTGTGTTTATCCACCGTACTCTGAAGCATAGTTTTCAAGATCTTATTGACAATCTCAATTTGTACATTACCTTGGGGGTAGTAGGAGGAGGCCTACTGGTGTTAAAATGTGAAAAAGGTGGAAAACTCGCTCCACACGATGTCTTCGAAATATATTCCATGGTCTGACACGAGCTTCCTAGGGACACTAGAACATGTAATGACGTGATTAAATAAAAAACATGTTGCAGTATCATATTTGCAGTTAAATGTGGGCATGGCCTCGGCCCATTTAGTAAAATAATCGATGGCCACGATAATGTATTTATGACCGTTGGGCCGAGGTTGGATTACACTACATGAAATCAATGGCCATTTACAAAATGGACTGATGGTGACGACTAGATGGAGTGGTGCGGGAGGTGTCCTTGCTTTGGGGGAAAAGAGTTGGCAGTTACGACAGTGATTGACTATCGTGATGCATTTGGTGAAAAGGGTTGGCCAAAAATAGCCAACACAGATGACCTTGGCCACCGTAGGCTCCACTATGGCAATCATTTAGCACCTGTTCAACTTCGTCATGTGTAAGGCATCGATGTAAAATTGTTTCGACATCTCGTCGATAAAAGACATCACTAATAAGGAGGTATCAGAAATCTTGGTGGTTTATGAGGTGTCGATCATCGTGACTAAGTTGTGACTGGAAATTCTGCGTGCGTAGGTACACTAGAATTTCTCCATACCATGGATCATCTGACGAAATAGTGAACAAATGTTCGTCTGGTAAGTTGATCGTGACTGGGGGTGATGTCATCGGAGAGGGTAGGTTAGTGATGATCTGTGCCAGGGAGAGGGCCTTGGTACTCTTGGGTGTGATGAATTCAAGATCATACTCTTGAAGGATTATGATCCACTTGGCCACTTGACCTTGGATGAGGCGGCTACTCAATAGCTAAACCATAGGGTTAGATTCTGCCACTATTGTGGTCCTTCTCATGAGGATGTAATGGTGTAATTTTTGAACCCATAAGACGACAACAAGGGCCCTTTTCTCTTCGTGGGGGTAGCGTAGTGGTGAGCGGGATGGTGTTTGAATTACGTAGTATATAATGTGCTCTTGATGTTTCCTATCCTCCTAGACTAAGATTCCCAAAATGGGATGCTCAGATGCCAAGACATAGAGTATAAAATCCTTCAAGAAGTCCAGGGGTGAGACCAAGGGAGTGGATGTTAGGGCGTGTTTTAATGCGTCAAAGGAAGCTTGTGCCTGATAATCCCAAACAAAAGGGACATTGGACCAAAGCAATCACAAGGGACCATGAGCTTAGTCTCGGATGAATCGGCGAAGAAAATTAGCTTTTCCTTGGAGGCTTTGCAATTGGCGTATGGTGTGAGGGTATGGAAGATCAAGAATGGCTTGTACCTTTAATGGGTCAACAATGATCCCTTTCTGGGAAACAATGAAACCCAGTAATCGACCGACTAGAATGCAAAATACACACTTTACAGGGTTCAAACAGATATTGCATTTGCGACATTGGAGGAAGACTTTCCCTAGTTCTTCTAAGTGGTATTAACGCTATTTGGATTGAGCGGTGAGATCGTCCAAATAGAAAAGGATAATATGTTCCAAGTCATAAAAGAAAAATTTCATGGCCCATTGGAAGGTGGCTCCCGCATTTTTAATACCGAAAGGCATGACACAATAAGCAAAGGTGCCCCATGGGGTGGTGAATGTTGTCTTGTTGTTACACCTGAAATCCTACCATCTTGAGATTCAGTGTATACATCCCTGAAGTTTCATTGGCTAAGTCATTTACCTGGAAGGTACGCCATTTCATTTGTGCTAGGTTTTGAGAGGTCTTCGCAGGATGCACTCATGCAACCTACAATGTCGCATCGTGCTCCATTGAAGGGTGTGACGAAGTCAGTTAATGGACAAAAATAGGTTCTTCGAGCTCATTCTCGAAGCTTGCTGACTTGTAACCTTATCCTTGAACTCTTGGGGGAGATTGAACTCAGTTCCTAACCTCTTGGAAGGATCCCCTATCTCTCTCATACCATATCTCAACCTACCCTATCCATATCCTATCCACTTAGTCCTATATAAGTGAAGCACTACCCCTCTCCAAAGAGGGGAAGTCTATAGTGTCTACATGCTAGTGAAATCATATTGGAGAGATCTCTAACTCATCCATTGAGAGACTCAAATTCCTTGGGAGAATATGGCAATTGGCTTGGATGGAGAAGGGCTACTACGTGAAGCCTTGGTTGTAGTCTATTCTTACCTATGTACTTTCCCTATATTTACAGTAATATAAACGCTTTCCACCAATATTGTTTATGTGTTATGATATTGTGTAGTTTACCTGCTTAACTATTTACTTAGATCTCTTATTGTATAGATGCTCTTTACTCGTTTGCATTGTTCTATGTGTCTTGACAGGTCTTGCAGCTGAGATTTGATGACCGTGAGACGTGGAGTAGCATCCAGGAGAAAGGACTGCAAAGTTAAGGTAAGGCATCTAGTCACTTGATCCTTAATCAGATCTAGGAAAGTAGTTTGTAGTACGTACTGTTAGAAAAACAGGATCGCAGAGCAATAACAATAAATAGAAATGCAAATATAATCACACATACACATTACAAGAGAGACACAGATATATCGTGGTTCACCCAACTTGGGCTACGTCCACACTGAATTATCCAGTCCTTATTATTATTACCATCTAGTAAGGTGAAGGGATACAACCTGCAGCACAACCGATGCACTTCCTCTTCTCTGTTTCACAGTCTCTCTCCTGATCTCAGAGATCTTTATAATGCATAAAACCTAATACATCATCATCCCTAGCCCCCCCACACCCCCCCGCCAGGGTGACTGTACAGTCCACCTACATATCATATAAAACTGGGGTACAAACACGCCTGATACAATATCATCTATGAGACTAGAAGATTTGGCTACACAACCAACACATACTATTTGTTCTAGACTCACATTGAGCTAGGGAGATCCGGCTCACATCCTCTTGAGTGGATTGTCCATCAAACAAATCTGGAAACCATACTGGGGACAAGAACATTGCTTTGTAGTTGTCAATTTGAATGTCATTTTCAGTTGATTTCTTGCCAATCATTCTATTTTGTCATTTCCTTCTTTAGTTCATTTCACCATCATATCTTCGCTTTGAAGAGTCTGATTACCTTCCTTTGAGTTTGTACTTCTCATTTGCAGACCTTTTTATGCTCATTAACTGGAGGATTGGTTCATTCTTGAACTCAGATCTCGCCTGTCACACCTGGTCAGTTTACCCAGAGCGACACTATGTGGTTTTTTATCTCTGTTCTTTTCCTGTTAGTCTGTTGTCGCAGCCCTTCCATTGGTATACTGTGACGTCATTTCACTTCCCACATTGGTGAACTGCGACGTCGCACTGTGCATAAGCATAGAGTGCGCCGATCTGCCATTTTTTTCCATACAGGCACCCTTTCTCCATTTCTGTTGTGAGTTTGGTTTGTGTGTAGACTCCCTCTGTACTGTAAGATCCAGTCAAAGATCCCATTTTGCTTCATGTGTTGAGTTGTTTGGTTTTATTTGGAGTTGTTTTGGGTTCCATCTTGGACAAGTATAAGATTTGGTAGTGGTGGACACTCTTGTCTCCCCCACCTTCATCCACTCATCCTTGCATTCCCTCCTCTCCTCTCTGGATCTAATCATTGCATTAGATCGGTTTCCATACCTCATTTATATACGTTTTGTGAGTTTTGCTTGCTTTAGTGCTATTTGTTACTAATTGATTTTTGAGTGTTTGTGTGTATTTTCAATCCATTGAGTGCTCATATTTTCTTGAGATTTTCTGAGTTATTAGAGGGATGTGAGTAATATTTTCAATTCAATATTTATATTTAAAAGCATTGTTGTCGTCAAATTTTTATTTCGATACATCCATTGAAATATCAAAAGTACTTTATTTCCATAATTTTTCAAGCTCATTTTGAAGAATCACACATGCATTGGAATGTCTCATTTGTAGATCTTTTGGAAAAGTTGAAAGAAAATTGCATTATTTGTGCTTTTCGTGAACTATGAGTTGCTCATTTTCTTGAAAAATTCGAATCGACATCAAGTTTTGCAAAAGTAGTTCGATGCTTGGAAAGTTGAAATGTATCTTTTGGTTTTTGTGATTTTAGGCCATCACAGTGAAAGTGAAAAAGCTTGCATACTTTACTTGGGAACTCTCTCTTTTCATCACTTAGCATAATTTTCGTTTTGAAAAGATAAAAGAAAAAGAAAAACATGCTTTGATTTGGTTTAGTAGTGTTGTGTCTTTTATGTTTCGCTGAAAAGGAAAAAGAATACTTCATCGTCATTTTTTTGGTATATTTGAGATTGTCTTGTATTGCATTGCTTTGGTAAAATTGTTGGAAAGAAAAAGAAAATTTCTCCTTCCCATACATAGAGTTCATTGAAAGAAAAGCGTATTTTTTGCATGTAGTTAGGGCCTGCATTATGTTTACGATTATGTACTCAGCTCATGCATTCACCTAACCGTCTAGATAAAATTAATGATAGAACTAGGGTAAAATATTTAGCAAGTTGTGTGTAAGTTAGAGACGTGTTTTGGCATCTTTAAGCGTGGCAGCTGTCGTTATTTTCTAGCACTGTATCCCGGGGGTATTGTAGTATTCCACGTACTTATCAGTATATAGAGCTTTTTCACGTACCCACCAAGTCACCTTGAGTACTTGGAGTATATTAAAGGGTGTATCACGTACTTGGTAGTATATTGGAAGGTCTCTTGCCGAATGTTTGTGCATTAGACATCACCACTACGGATTTGAGATCCCACGTACCTTGTGTATATCGGGAGACACCCTTAGGATTCCTGAAACCAACTGAGTTAACCTTTTGGTTGTCTTGGTGGAGCAATACACTGAGAACAACACTCGGGGAGCTACTACCCATGTACCGTCCAGGTAATCGGGTATTCAGGAAAGGGTACGGTCCCAATCCTTCTTGTCGCGTTTTACTGTTGGACCCTGCGGTATATCGTGAGTTGCGAAGCCTTGACAATCTTGTGAGGTTCCAAACCATTGAATCCACTCTTATAACATAAGTTTGCTTATGGCCTTAGTTTGTGTAGGGTTTTTCTGGTCTGCTTTTCTTTCATTTAGCTTTCCTTAGGAGAAAATTTTAGTTTCAGTCACTCTGGATGACTTTCCTTGGAGAAGGTCTCGCAGGATTCAGAATTTGCCACCCGAATATCCCCTTAACAAGGAGGTAATTTCGAGGGCAAGAATGGATCCACAAGCCAGGGTCGGGTCACATGAAGTGGAAAACCCCACTTTGAATGTTGGAGAAATTTTGTTTCCTCACACCCCTCCAGATTCACCTTACTCTCATCCCCCGCAGGATGAAGAAGCACAAATCCCCACTTCACAAGACTCACCTTCCATCTCACCGGGAGATCCTGGATCATTGGAATGGATAAAGAAACCCCAGGACGACCCGACAGTAGCTGCTAGTCCTGCAGTAGCTTATTGGACATCTTCTACAGGTCACCCAGTGGCCCATTTTGCCGTTGCATCCCCACCCAGTTGGGCTAGTCCCGACGACTGCTTAGCACCTTACCGTGAGCAATTGGCTCGTTTACGTGATATGGGTGAGGAGTTTCGAAGTCAAAACTTTAAAATAATATTCGACGACAGACCAATATCAGGTCGCTCTTTGTCTTTCGAATCACCAAAATCATCCATGCAATACGTGACCACTGCTAAAATTGGTCAACCATCCATTCCTGCACATGCATCTCCTAGACAGGAGACCAGTTTAGTACCTCCCACAACCCAACCTGTTGAAGGACAACAGTCCAACATGCTCGTAACTACCGCATTTACGTCACCTACTCCTTCCCCACCCCAATCGTCAAGGGGAGGATACTCTTTACCGCCTACCTTCTTTACAGGTAGTGGAAATCCTATGGTGAATAATCAACAACCAGTGTTGGGTCAACCTTTACCTAGCGGTCAGCAAGTTGTTGCTGGGGGGAAAACCCCGTCTCTTAACCATAATACTGCAGTAGGAGTTCCCATTGGGCCTTCTGTTGGAAATTCCTTACCTCTTGTACCTTCCACTTCAGGACTATCCCATGTTGGGGGACCGTCCAACATAATTCAACCTCCATCGAGTCAAGCATATCCAAGTCATCTTAACCCTATGCCGAGTCAAATTAATCCCATAAATTAACTCTATAGGGTACCCTACACCGGTAATCCTTACAGTCTATGGGGACAACAAAATGTTTTACAACATGGACCCCCACTTATAGTCCCTCAAGTCCCTCCACCCCCCTTTGGTCCACCCCTACCTCCCATAAATCTGGAGGAGGCGGACCTCTACCTTCTGGCAGAGGACCACCTCATTTTGGTCATCATGTCCAACCTCCCCTTGGTGGAGGTAGTGGAGGACCACGCCCCCCTAGCAGTGGTGGTGGGGGAGGACCATCTCATCCCGGTGATGGTGGTGGTGGTGGACCACCACCCTACTATGGTGGAGGTGGCGGAGGAGGCTCTTACCCTTCCAGCGGTGGCGGTGGCCCACCACCCCCTTCCGGTGGAGGTGGTGGAGGCCCATCCTATTCTGGTGGTGCTAGCGGACCACCACCTCCTCTCAGCGGAGGCGGTGGTGTCCCATCTTACCCTGGCGGTGGTGGCGGACCCCCACAATTCGGAGGCGTCCCACCCCCTCCCAGCGGCGGAGGCGAGCCCCCACCTTATGGTAATGGGCCACCTTATTATGGTTATGGACCACCTTACTATGGCAACAGACCTACGTTTGGTCTAGGAAACTCGTACCCCTATGGCCAGTTTCCTCTTGGAACACCTTATGGTCAGTCGACACAAGTTCCCACAGGTCCTGACATGCCTTATATGTACTGTCAGTACTCACAGCCTAATCCGAAATTGCCCTTTTTGGCTACTTTGGATCTACCTGACCTGTCTCTCTTAACTAACGACCCCATTTACCATGGAACTAATTGGCCACCCATTTTGGTCAAACTTTTGTGAAATATCCCAAAATTTGATGGTAAGTTGGGTGAAGATCCTAAAAACCACGTAATGACATACCACTTATAATGTTCATCCAACTCCCTGATGGACGACTCGATCTGTCTTCAGTTATTTCAAAGGACTCTCACTCGTTCGGCTGCCAAGTGGTATATTGAACTACCACCCCATTCTTTTCCTGATTTTGGTTCTCTTGCTATGAACTTTTTGACTCAATTCCAACTTCCTATACAGTATGAAACTGGTACAGATTTTTTAAACTTGCTCCGTCAAAATAACACTACTCATATATTAGATCATATACATGAGTGGCGGAGGAGACGACGTCTCATTAACGCTCCTATTCCAGATCAACCCCTAGTAGACTAGTTTATGAAGTCTCTCATTCCTACCATAGCACGGGATGTTTCCATGGGTGGCGCTGTCACTGAAGAACAAGCCATCACTCGTGCCCATTTGCTAGACTTAGTCTATGCTTAATCTGACACATTGTTTGATATTCTTCCTGACGCACCCCGCAACACTTATGACCCCGTGAAACCACCCAAGGGACCCCAAGCCGATGGTATCATTGGATCCCTTCACACCCAACCTTCCTCTCAAACTGTTGGTTCGTCAAACCCCCACGGTTCTTCCCCATCACCAACATAGGCTGGTCACGGCACCACCAAATCATCCGCTCCTGTTGTCACTGAAGAAGTGAATTCTATTTCATCAGCTTCACCTCAAAATTCTGGTGGTAAGAAGAAGAACAAGGGGAAACCTAAGAAATCTTCCACCCATCAAGAAAAAAAGAGCACCCCTAGTGATACCAAACAGAAAAGGAAGTTGAAGTATCCTTTCTTACTGTGTGGTGATGATCACTTTTCTAAAGCGTGCCCCCATAGAGATGAAGTTCAAAAGTCTCTTTAGGGAAAACCCACACCCATAGTTCTTAATGATCCCTTCCCTGCTCAAAATCAGCAGTCAATCGCTAACACTTCTTCTTCCCAAGGAGAACATTCGCCACTGCACACATTCTCATGGTATGTAATGAGACTATCAACTTGAACACCTGTTCTCATTCGTATGACTTTGTTCCAGCCAAGGAACCGGTTAGAATTAATACTGAAAAAGCTTCCACTTCGATGCCCGACGTCACCATACCGTCTACTCCTCTCACCATAGAGAATCCCTCTCTCCAGTCAGTGTTGCGTCCACCCAAGAGCACGATTAGAAAATCGGTTTTCAATCCTAATGCTTGGGATGATCAAAACTAAAAAATTGTAGAGGACCTAGCACAAGCTCCTTGTGCTATGTCAATGCTCGATGTCTTGAAAAACTGTCCGAATCAGCATAAGACTCTCCTCGCTGCCATTGGTGCAGTTGACCCAGATTCATCGAACACCATTATGTTCCGGATGGAATACTTCAAACCAAGGCTCTCCCATCAATTAGCATTTCATGTTGCTACGAACATCGCTGGGAAGATAATCCATCGTACCATTTTGGACGAAGGAGCCTCTACGTCAGTCATGTCAATCGCATGCTGGAGAGCCATTGTTTCTCCCGAGTTGAACCATTCTCCTACCACTTTGACAGCCTTTGATGGACGTGGCTTTCAACCTCATGGGTTGTTACAAGCTTTACCATTCGAGCTGGGGGTAAAGAATGCAACCCTTAACGTGGAAGTGGTTGCTTCCCCGTTAGATTACAACAATTTGCTTGGTCATAGTTGGTTTTATTCCATGACTGTGGTCACATCATCTGTCTTCTGCATAGTACAATTCCCCCATTAAGGCCGAATTGTCACAGTCGACCAACTGGATTTCTGCACACCTGACAGCACTACTCACCCTGGAGATAACGTTCCTTCGATTGGACAATCTTCGCAAAAGTATGAGAGTGTGTGGGTTGGCCTCCTTAAGGATTCATCCCTTATGAGCGTCTTTCCTACTTTAGATCCCCCAAACCATGTTGCCATGGTGAACATGATCTCCTTGCAGATTTCATCTACCCCTAACTCCACTGATTTATGGCTTGTACCTAATGAAGACTCTATCACCCGCTGAACTCATGTATGAGGCTATCCAGTCAGCACTGGAGGACCACTTAGTTACGGCCTCCAATTCCTATTATGTACAACGGACATCATCCGATCCTCTGCCATGGACTTTTCATTACGATGAGTCCATTATGGAAATCATGAGTGCAGATGATCCATCGTGGGAAGACCTCCACAATTGTTCATCTTTCCTTCCCTTGTTGGATACTATGGAGAACAACATTCACACCTTCTTTACACTGAATGTCTACTTTGGCTCTCAGTCCTTGATACTCGCATGTCAAAGGGATTCCGAAGGCAACTTTGCCAACATTGAGCCTACCACTTTAATAGACATTTTGGTTACTCCTGGTGTAGTGGAACACATTCAGTTAGGCCAGAAGTGTTCCCCTGAAGAATTCATCGCCACGATGGCCTTATTCAAGCGATTCCGAGACTTGTTCGCTTGGACCTACGAGGAGATGCCTGGGATAGACCCCTCCATGGTTTTACACGAAATTAAAACCTATCCCAATGTCAAACCTGTCCGCCAAAAGCTGCAATGGGTACACCCTCAAAAGATTGCAGGAATCAAGGAAGAGATTGAGAAACTTTTGAAGGCTGGTTTCATTTACCCTGTCCCATTGACAGAGTGGGTCTCAAATGTCATCCCCATTAATAAAAAATAGGGTACCATCCATGTTTGTGTCAACTATCGGGATCTCAACAAAGCTTGTCCCAAGGACAACTACCCGAATCCCTTCACCGACTAGATCATCGACAATTGTGCTGGAAGTGTCATTTTTTCATTCATGGATGGCTTTTCTGGCTACAACCAAATTGAGATCCACCCCGCTGACCAACACAAGGTTGCATTCATTTTCCCTTAGGGAACGTTTGCATATCATAAACTTCCGTTTGGCCTTAAAAACGTTGGTGCAACATTCCATCGGGCCATGTCGTACACCTTCCATGATGGGAAGGCTTTTTGGAACCTTACTTGGATGACCTCCCTGCCCACTCAAAGGAGTGTGAGTTCCACTTAGATCATCTGACGACCGTTTTCCTCAGATGCAGGCAGTACAATATCCGTCTGAATCCTCACAAGAGTATTTTTTGTGTCGATTCCGGACGTCTCTTAGGCTTTATCATCTCGAAAGATGGGATCTGTATTGATCCGTTGAAGGTGGAAGCCATCGTCGCTCTTCCACCTCCCACCAACATTACGGAACTTCAGAGTCTACAAGGAAGAGCAACTTATTTACGTCACTTCGTTTGTAATTTCGCGCAAAAGACGTAGGGTTACATGAGATTGATGAAGAAAGACGTACCAGTCATTTGGGATGATCAAGCTCAACGATCTTTTGATAGTCTAAAACATGCCATCATGCATGCCCCTGTGATCCAACCACCGAATTACTATTGAGATTACATTTTATATCTCTCCGCTTCTGACACCACTATCGCCATGGTTTTGGTACAGGAAGACTAGAATGCCCAATAACATGTGAGATACTATCCTAGTAAAGGTCTCATTGACGCTGAAACTCGCTATTCACATGTTGAGAAACTCACTCTTGTGGCAGTCATAGCCGTGCAGAAGTTCCAACATTACATTTTTCTTCACACCACCACCATCATCGCTAGTTCGAACCCCATGTACCATGTTTTGAATCGTCAGGTACTTGGGGGCAAGTATTCACACTGGATCATGATACTGCAAGAATTCAATCTTCTTTTTGAAAAATCCAAGTCGAAAAAACCTTTGGTGTTTGCTGAGCTCATCTGCGACCTCCCCTGTACTAATGCAGAATCTGAACCCAATGACTCTTTTCCAGATGATTCATTGTTTCTTATCAGTACGTCTGATCCATGGTATGGAGATATCACATTGTATCTTCAAACCCAAATTTTTAGCCCTGAATTGTCTCGAGATGACCGTCGTTGAATACGCCAACATGCGAAGTACTATCTGATTATCAGTGATACTTTGTACTATCGTGGCATTGATTCTATCCTTCGACGTTGTGTGACTTATGATGAGGTTGAACGCGTTCTAAATGACTGTCACGCTGGGGCATGTGGCGGTCACCTCTCTAGGATGGCTACATCCCAGAATATTTTGCGTGCAGGATATTACTAGCTGTCTATCTTCAAAGATTGTATCGAAGCCGTAAATAAATGTCCTCCATGTCAACATTTCCATACGAAAAAGCGCACCCATCCTGCCTCGTTACACCCGATTATTGTCATTGGCCCCTTCGCTAAATGGGGCATCGATTTCATGCATTGTAAGCCTACCTCGGTCGAGGGGCATAGTTATGTCATTGTAGTTGTGGACTACTTTACAAAGTGGGTCGAGGCAATGCCTACATACATGAACGACGATAAGACCGCCGCACTCTTCATGTTTAACCATGTAATAGCGCGGTTTGGAGTAACTCAAGCGATAGTTACTGACCATGGTTCTCACTTTATGAACCATATGGTTGACGAGTTGAGTGATAGATTGGGTTTTCACCATGAAAACTCAACACCGTATTACCCACAGTCAAAAAGACAGGTCGAGGCCATTAACAAGGTCTTGAAAACTATGGTCCAATGTATGGTGGGTACGCAAAAGGCCAATTGGCATAACATGCTCTTCTTCGCGTTTTGGGTTTATCGAATCTCCGTTAAAAATGCCACTGAATTCAATCCTTTCCAACTAGTTTATGGATTGAAGGCAGTCCTTCCCATTGAGTGTGAGATTCCATATATCAAGCTCACCATCGAACTTCTCCCAAACACTACTGTCGAGGAAGAAAACTTCCTCTACCTAGCTAAGCTCGACAATACTCGCCGAGATGTCACTCTTGATAACGAGGCTCATAAGAAATGCATCGAAGTGCAGTACGACAATGTGAAAATCCTCACAACAGATCTAAGAGATGATGTATACCTCACAAGAGTAATTATTATTAAGCAGGAATATAGAAGAAGAGTGGTCAATGCAGTGTAATGAGCAACAGAATAATAATACAGTAGAACTCGGTGTTGAATATTGTAACTTCAAAGAATATTATATTTGTACTTTATTATTCCGAAGATGTTTCATCCCTCCGAGGTAACCCTACTATGTATCCGAAGATGTTTATTCCTCCGAGGGTTTGTATTAACTAGGGTTATTAGACCCACCATGTGGGGGTCGTCCCTGTGGTTATATTTTTGGGGTTATTAGACTTCTCCAGGAGAGGTCGGCCCCATTAGCTCTTTTAGTCAGTTGGGGGTCAGTATAAATAAGAGAGGTGAAATCCTCATTAGATCACTCACTCACTTGTGGAAGAGTGCGCACTTGTCTGGGAGATCTGCTAAGGAGACAAAGAAGGAAGGAGCACATCTTGTATTTTGGTTGATCATCTTATTGAGGAAAGCTTTGCTGGGTTTTCTACCCCATGAGGGTTTCCCAGGGTATATTCTGTGTCTATCTTGTGATTATGTTTCTTTCAGTGATCTTGCTTGTCTATTTGGTTTAAACTTAACATGGTATCAAAGCTAGACTGAATAGGACATCTTTCACAAGGTAAGAATACCTCTCTCTCTCTCTCCGGTGAAGTTAGGGTTTCAGCCCAAAGTTTATATTATTGATTTTTGGTTGCATGGATGGATAACGCTTTTCAATATCTTTTTTTTGAGCTATAGATCGAACTTTTTGGTTTGGTAGAACTCCGGTAAATACAAACCCTAATTCTACCAAAAGTGCGATACGTCAGATTTTGGTTTTAGAAAAAAGTTGGAATTTTTGAATTCTGATTACATGGCTGGATAGCCCTTCTCAAGAGCATTCTTTTGAGCTATAGATCGAACTTTTTTGTTGGGTATAACTCCAGGAAAGTCAAACCCTAATTCTACCAAAAGTGCGATAAAATTCTGTTCCAGATTCCGGAAAAGTGAAAAGTAACTCTCCAGGTAAGTCTACTCTGTCTCTTGGACTCCCCCAAGAGAAGATGGCTCCAAACACTAAGCTTGAAGACAAGCTAGAAGGTATAGAAAATTTCCGGGCATGGAAATACAGAATTGGTCTCATTCTTGAGGAGAATGATCTTGCTCATTATATCAAGGAGGAAGTTGCAGAACCAGAAGAAGATGAAGCCAAAGAAAAACACAGGAAGGATTTGATTAGGGAAAAGAGAATCATAGCTGATTCTATTAAAGACCACTTGATTCCCCAAGTGGCCTCCAAGAAGACTCCAAAGGAAATGTATGATGCCCTAGGAAGAATGTATGAAGGAAAGAACATCAATAGGAAGATGAATCTAAGGACTCAGTTGAAGAGTACCAAGATGCACAAAGGAGAATCCATTCAAGACTACTTCTCAAGAGTCTCTCTAATCAAGGAGCAACTAGATGTGATTGGTGATACTCTTGATGAAGATGAACTTGTGATGACAACTCTAAATGGTATCACTAGACCTTGGGAGTCATTCATTCAAACTATGTGTGCCAGAAAAGAAAGTATGAAGTTTGATGTAGTTTGGGAGGATTGTGTACAAGAGGAGGCTAGGGTTGCAAATCGAGAAGCCTTGCTCAAAGAGGATGACCAAGCCTTGGCCACCCACACCAAAAGAAGAAGGAATCAATCCCACACTAAAAAGGGTAGTCACAAGGAGTCTCATCCTCCACACAGATTTCAAAAGAAAAGAGGAACTACTCAAAGAAGAGATTACTCTTCTTTCCAGTGCTATTCTTGTCACAAAATAGGACACATTGCTATACATTGCCCTCTACAGAAGAAAAAGGGTACTTACTACAAAAGACACCAAGCACATCTTGCAGAAGATGATAGTGAAGAAGAAGAAGTAGAGGAAGAAAGGTCTCACAATAAAAGGCCTAGAGATGAAGAGGAAGAAGAAGAAAGGACCTTCTTCAAAATAAGGTCAAGAAGAAATACAGAAGAAGATGCAGAAGAATATGTTCTCTTCTCCGCACTCTCTGGATCTATAACCCCTGGAGAAGGTACATGGCTTATTGACAGTGGTGCTTCAAAGCACATGACAGGTCAGAAAAAGACTCTCTCAAATCTTGAAGAAAAGACTTCTCCCCAAAAGGTATCTCTAGGAGATGACTATCAATATCCCATTAAGGGAATTGGTGAAGCAAACTACAAACTCGATTCTGGAACCCCCATGAAGATGAAGGAAGTTTTGTATGTTCCAGGTTTGAAGAAGAATTTACTTTCAATCTCAGCATTAGACAAGAAAGGCTATAGAGTTGCATTCATTGATGGACAAGTGTTAATGTGGTCCAAAGGCAAATCTATTAAGGATGCAATTGTTATTGGTGAAGAGGAAGGAGGTTTGTATAAACTTAAGGGTCATCCAGAAGTGGCCTTTGTTCATGAAACCTCTAGTCCCAGTGAGCTATGGCATAGAAGACTAGCTCACATTAACTACAAAGCCTTACCCTATGTAAGCAAGGTGGTCATAGGACTACCAGATTTGAAGGTTGATCATGATGGCTCATGTAAAGGATGTAAGAAAGGGAAGAATATCAAGAACCCCTTTCCAAAGAGTGAAGCAAAGACTAAGGGTATCTTGGAGTTAATACACTCAGATGTATGTGGTCCAATGCCCACCACCTCCTTGAGTGGATTTGAATACTATCTCTCTTTCATTGATGATCATTCAAGGAAAACCTGGATATACTTTCTAAAAGGTAAGAATGAAGTTTTTGGAAAGTTCAAAGAGTTCAAGGCTCTAATAGAAAATCTCTCAGAAAAGAAAATCAAGATTCTCAGAACAGATAATGGTGGAGAATATACTTCAAAAGAGTTTGAATAATTTTGTAAAGAAGTTGGAATCAAGAGAGAACTAACCACTCCCTACAATCCCCAACAAAATGGGGTTGCAGAAAGGAAAAATAGAACCATCATGGAAGCTGTGAAGACAATGATACATGACTAGGATCTTCCCATGTATCTATGGGCTGAAGCAGCCAAGACAACAGTATATGTTCAAAACAGATTATCTCATAGTGCTCTTGATTTCAAAACTCCAGAAGAAGTGTTTACTGGAAAGAAGCCCGAGGTAAGCCATCTTAAAATATTTGGGTGTCCTGTGTACATCCACATTCCAAAAGAAAAGAGAACCAAGTTGGATCCTTCTGGTAAGAAAGGAATATTTGTTGGTTACTGTGAATCATCCAAAGCTTTCAGGATTTACATACCAGGCTTTCATCATATAGAAATCAGTAGAGATGTAACTTTTGATGAAGAAGCAGCTCTCAAGAAATCAAGAAAATGCCAACTTGAAGAAATCTATGAAGAAGATTCTTCTTCTAGAAACTCAGAGGCTGTTCACATCCATGAAGACATTCCACCAGAGGATCATGACATGTTGGAACCACAAGAACCTCCTATCTCAGATTTATCAAAGAAAAGAAGGCCAGCATGGGCTAGAGATATTATCCAAGGGGCTGAAAAATATGGTGCTCCTGAAGGCTCCATTAGAGAAAGAAAGAAACCAAAGCTAGTGTCCAACTATATGGCCTTGATGTGTGATCTTGTGGATCAACTACCTACTAGCTATGAAGAAGCAGCTCAAAAGAAAGAATGGGTAGAAGCAATGACAGAAGAATATCAGTCGATAATGAAAAATGATGTTTGGGATATAGTCCCCAAACCAAAAGATAAAAGTGTGGTTTCTTCCAAATGGATTTTCAAGATAAAACATGCTGCAGACGGTAGCATTGAAAAATACAAGGCAAGGTTTGTAGCCAGAGGATTCTCACAAAAGGAGGGAATTGACTATGAAGAAACATTTGCACCTGTTGCTAGGTATACTTCAATTAGAACTATCATGGCACTTGCATCCATGATGAAATGGAAATTGCATCAAATGGATATTAAGACAGCTTTTCTGAATGGTGTAATTGAAGAAGAAGTATACATAGAACAACCTCAAGGTTTTGAGGTCAAAGACGGAAGGACCCATGTATGCAAACTGAAAAAGGCATTATATGGATTGAAGCAAGCTCCCAGGGCTTGGTACGGAAGGATTGACAGTTTCTTAACAAGCATGGGCTTTACCAAAAGTAAAGCTGACCCCAATATTTATCTTAAAGTGATGGATGATGAACCTGTTATATTGCTGTTATATGTAGATGATCTATTCCTAACCGGAAATGAGAATCAAATTATTGAAAGCAAGAAGAAGCTTTCTTCAGAATTCGAAATGAAAGATCTCGGATTAATGCACTACTTCTTAGGTCTAGAAGTGTGGCAAGAGCCAAAAGGAATCTTTCTAAATCAAGGTAAGTATACTGTGGAGATTCTCAAAAGATTTGATATGTTGGAGTGTAAAGCCATGGCCACTCCCATGGACTCCAACCTGAAACTATTAGTTAATGATTCATCAGAACTAGTGGACATAACCCTATATAGACAAATCATTGGATCATTGATGTATTTGACAAATACTAGGCTGGAAATATGCTTTGCTGTAAATACCCTAAGTCAGTATCTAGTAGAACCTAGAAAGGTTCACCTTATAGCTGCAAAGCATATAATGAGGTACCTAAAAGGTACAGTGGACTTTGGCTTATACTATCTTGGAGGTAATGAACTCAAGTTACATGGTTACTCAGATTCCGATTGGGCAGGTAGTGTCTCAGACAGAAAAAGTACTTCAGGCAGATGTTATGGTCTTGGATCTGCCATGATCTCCTGGTTCAGCAAGAAACAATCTAGTGTGGCCCTCAGTACTGCTGAAGCAGAATATATAGCTGCTTGCTCTGCTAGCTGTGAAGCAGTGTGGCTTCGGAAACTCTTATCTGGAATTTTTGACTTAGAAATGGATCCCACTGTGATTATGTGTGATAATCAAAGCTGCATTAAGATGACTGAAAATCCCGTGTTCCATGATAAGTCAAAACACATTGAGATCCGTTACTTCTATATACGAGACATAGTGCAGAGAGGAGCCATCAAGCTTGAGTACATAAGCACTGAGGATCAGATTGCCGATATCCTGACTAAACCTTTGTCTCGAGTAAAGTTTGAACACTTCCGAGACATGCTTGGTATAGTCCAGAAGGACCCTCCTCGAAAGGGGGAGTAGTATAGTATTTGATAACAATTTTGTTTTGTTGCACTTAGCTACTTACAATTATTTATATTTAGAACTCTCATATATCTTTTATTTTTATGGATAAATGTTTTGATGCTAGATGTATTAGTGAGAATACATACTAGATGTATAAATGTTTTGATGCTAGATGTATTAGTGAGAATACATACTAGATGTATAAATGTTTTGATGCTAGATGTATTAGTGAGAATACATACTAGATGTATACATGTTTTGATGATTAGATGTATTAGTGAGAATACATGCTCTTGGATATTTGTACCTGTATAGTTGAGAATAAAGATGGGGATTGGATCATCCCTGGACTTTCAGTCCTAAAGAGAGCCGTAGACGTGAGGTCTCCGAGAATGAAGTCCTTAGTGGACATTTGATGGGATTGGATCATCCCTGGACTTTCAGTCCTAAAGAGAGCCGTAGACGTGAGGTCTTCGAGAATGAAGTCCTTAGTGGACAGTTGAGGGGATTGGATCATCCCTGGACTTTCAGTCCTAAAGAGAGCCATAGACGTGAGGTCTCCGAGAATGAAGTCCTTAGTGGATAGTTGATGGGATTGGATCATCCCTGGACTTTCAGTCCTAAAGAGAGCCATAGACGTGAGGTCTCCGAGAATGAAGTCCTTAGTGGACAGTTGAGGGGATTGGATCATCCCTGGACTTTCAGTCCTAAAGAGAACCGTAGACGTGAGGTCTCCAAGAATGAAGTCCTTAGTGGATAGTTGAGGGGATTGGATCATCCCTGGACTTTCAGTCCTAAAGAGAGCCGTAGACGTAAGGTCTCCAAGAAGTGGGGATTGTATCATCCCCGGACCTTGGTCCCTGAATTGATCCGTAGACGTATGGTCTCCGAGAATAAAGTGATGGGGATTGCATCATCCCGGAACCACTAGTTCAAAATGTACGTGATGGGGATTGTATCATCCCCGGACCTTGGTCCCTGAATTGATCCGTAGACGTATGGTCTTCGAGAATAAAGTGATGGGGATTGCATCATCCCGGAACCACTAGTTCAAAATGTACGTGATGGGGATTGTATCATCCCCATACTTTGGTCCCTGAATTGATCCGTAGACGTGTGGTCTCCGAGAAGCGGGGATTGTATCATCCCCGGACTTCGGTCCCTGAATTGATCCGTAGACGTGTGGTCTCCGAGAAGTGGGGATTGTATCATCCCCGGACTTTGGTCCCTGAATTGATCCGTAGACGAATGGTCTCCGAGAAAGTGATTTTTTTTTTTTTGATGATGTGGTTACTTGTATCGGTAGGATACTTGTATTGATGACATGGTTACTTGTATCGATAGGATACTTGTATTGATGATGTGGTTACTTGTATCGGTAGGATACTTGTATTGATGATGTGGTTACTTGTATCGGTAGGATACTTGTATTGATGATATGGTTAATTGTATCGGTAGGATACTTGTATTGATGATGTGGTTACTTGTATCGGTAGGATACTTGTATTGATGATGTGGTTACATGTATCGGTAGGATACTCGTATTGTTGATATGATCACTTGTATTGGCATGAATACTCGATACTGCTGATCGTGTGATGGCGATGCTGCTGATCGTGTAATGATGATGCTGATGATCGTGTGATGACGATGCTGCTGATCGTGTGATGACGATGCTGCTGATCGTGTGATGACGATGCTGCTGATCGTGTAATGATAATACTGCTGATCGTGTGATGACGATGCTGATGATCGATGCTGCTGATCGTGTGATGACGATGCTGTTGATCGTGTGATGACGATGCTGATGATCGTGTGATGACGATGCTGTTGATCGTGTGATGACGATGCTGCTGATCGTGTGATTACGATGATCGTAATATTGATGTTGATGTTGACATTGATGTACCAGTAACTGTTTGAGTTATTGATGAAGACAAATTGAAGAAAGCTTCCGATGATTTATAGATGTATCATGTATAGTGACTCCTTGCTCCTGCAGATGCTGTTATAATATCCTTCTCGTTAAGGGGGAGTGTTGAATATTGTAACTTCAAAGAATATTATATTTGTACTTTATTATTCCGGAGATGTTTCATCCCTCTGAGGTAACCCTATTATGTATCCGGAGATGTTTATTCCTCTGAGGGTTTGTATTAACTAGGGTTATTAGACCCACCATGTGGGGGTCGGCCCTGTGGTTATATTTTTGGGGTTATTAGACTTCTCCAGGAGAGGTCGGCCCCATTAGGTCTTTTAGTCCATTGGGGGTCAGTATAAATAAGAGAGGTGAACTCCTCATTAGATCACTCACTCACTTGTGGAAGAGTGCGCACTTGTCTGGGAGATCTGCTAAGGAGACAAAGAAGGAAGGAGCACATCTTGTATTTTGGTTGATCATCTTATTGAGGAAAGCTTTGCTGGGTTTTCTACCCCATGAGGGTTTCTCAGGGTATATTCTGTGTCTATCTTGTGATTATGTTTCTTTCAGTGATCTTGCTTGTCTATTTGGTTTAAACTTAACACTCAGATAGAAGCAAAAATACTTCACACACACTAATTAATTAATCACAATATGGACAAATAAGTAGTACAATGCATGAGGATTCGAATGCCAAGGTGGAAATTCGAATTAGCCTTCATGGAGTGATCAAAAGATCACCAGATTTTCATCAGAGCACAACTAGTAGTCTATCTCATCATCAGTGGAGTCATCAATGCTCAAGTAACTATCAACCATCAGTCAAACTGAGTGTGGTAGGTGTAACTGAGTGTAACTGGAACTAACTGAATGAAGGAGGCTTAGTGGAGGGCACATGAAGAGCTAACTGAAGTCAGAATGGGCAGTCAAGTCTCACTAGAGATCCATCGAAGTGATACAGCCAGTTGAAAGTCAGTCTAGCCTTAAATCAAGGAGAGAATTGAAGATAACTGAATGGTAGGTAAGGAAGGGTGCCTTTCTCATGCAGTAGGTGAAAGGAGGGCCCACTAAGCTCTAGGAGGGATGAAACTGAGTGGAAGGAAGCTCCGGGGGCTAGCTAACTGAGTGCTAGGTGTTGGGACTGATGACTGGGATGCATGCAAACCCTAAATAATGCATGCAAACCCGAAAAGTGCAAGCATGACTGAAAATGCAAATAATGAAAATGCTACGAGGACTAGGATGGAGTATAGGAATATCCTAACAGACAAGTTGGTAGAACCTCGCGCCTATAGTGAAGGATATTTAGTCCTTATGTATGACCAGAAACATGATAAACTGGGGGCAGGAAAGTTTGAGTCCATGTGGCATGGACCTTACATAGTGAAACACGTCTTGGAGAAGGGAGCTTATGAGCTTGAAGACTACGACGGGATATCTTTCACGTATAAGTACTTTTGTATATACTGTACATGGCGTGTGTGTGTTTTTTGTGTGGTGTGACACTTTAGATTTTTTGTGTGTTTAGGTCCTGTTTCGTTTCTTATACCATGTTCTATCTATGTGTGTAGATGGAAACGTGTTATGGATTCGCGGACGGCGCTAGTCGGCATACTCGCAACCTTGCTTCGGAAACCTGGGTACACTATTTACCTATCGGCGAGCTCATTAGCTCTGGGGAAATGTGTCTAGGTTTCGTAACCAACAATGCTGCAGATTATCAAGCAGTCATTGGAACCCTAACTGACGCCATTTCTTTGGGTCTGGACCATGTTGTCATCCACCTAGATTCTCAACTAGTGGCCTCTCATCTTAACCGAGTCTACGTCATCCGTGATCCTATATTAATCCATCTCTATCGACGAGTCCGTCTCCTGGAAAGGTCCTTCGAGTCCATTCAGTATCTGCACATTCCACGAGACATGAACAAAGTTTCCGATTCTATGGCCAACTTCATCTTAGATTGGTACATTGCACACACATAAGCATATATCATGAACTGTTAAAAGTAGACATAACATGTAAATAATTCATTTTATATAAGAAAACACATAACAAGACCACACCATTCATTCATTTTAAAACACATAATGTATAAATCGTCGGAATATCTATATATATATATCATCATAAAAAGTAGTGCTGGTACAAAAGTCTGAAGCACGATGGCTTTCAGTGAGTCTCTACAAAATTTGAAGCCTCGTAGCTTTCAGTAAGTACAAAAATATGAGGCCTCTAATCTCTCAGTACATACATAGTAACAATGTAAGGCCTAGCGCCTGGCCTGTACAACCCTAGGTGGTCTAATAGCTCTAGCCTGTTGAGTGTGGAAACAATAAACTACTCTCGCAACCCTGCGAAGCAGTGCGTTGAACCACGTAGTCGCTCCAATCGTGTACACCTGCATGGGCCGCTACACCTCATCTACAGTCTGCTCGGAAACATCTAACGTCAACCAACTTAGGTTGGCGTAGACCCCATCCATCTCTGCAATGGCAGCATGTATGGTAGGACCCACGACTGCTCCCTCTCCTCTCTCTCTCCTTGCAAGAAGAGAGAATCCCATTGGTCGTATGGGGCCCACATATGCACACACATGTTGTTAACTTGTTAGCACTATAACAAAAAAAAATTATAAAAACAAAAAACTTAAAAGTGTAAGGGTTTATTGTTCTTACCTATGTCTCCCCATGCTGCTCCCTCGGGCAGCGTCAAGTCGGAGTCATCTATGAAGTCCGTACCACTGTACGGGTAATCCTCTACCATCAGTAACTGGCCCTCTAGCCAGCTGAAGAACTCAACGCTATATGAGATGATGGGAACCCCACCATGTCGGGCCATCACCTCGGTCCATCTAGCCATGTGTGGATCCCTAGGATC
This sequence comes from Larix kaempferi, assembly GCA_027924585.1. NCBI lineage: Eukaryota > Viridiplantae > Streptophyta > Pinopsida > Pinales > Pinaceae > Larix > Larix kaempferi. The sequence continues at coordinate 1,813,768 of BSBM01000293.1, forward strand.
CCTGTCATCCAGTGATACTTGAGGGTGCAAGAGGGGAAACCATTCCAATAAGAACGAGATCACTATCTAACTGTATCCAAACTATTTGAGCTCTCCCCGTCGACACTTGGTCAGTTGAGCTCGCATGTTTGCGAGGAGTCCCTCACACCAGTTGAATATCTTTGGAGACATGCAGCCCTCCACGTATAGCATCTGTGACCTGGTGGCTAAGTGAGGAGCTTGGCTCCCTGCCATCATCGTAATGGTGAAAAGTATGATGCGCAATGGACATTCCCACACATCTTTTATGGGAATCTTCCCACTAGAAGCATGGGTGTTGGGAATACAATGCTATAGGATCATGTCACCCACGGTCCGATCACTTCCACGTGATCCAGTAAGAAGCACATTGTCCCCTCTTCGGGACAATCCAGTAAGGAAATAGATGTCCTCGACATCTATGGTAAGCACGTGCTCACTGATCACGAAATATTGCTAGGTCGCATCCCAGCATCGGAGCATATGTGTCAGTAATGGGATTTGGGACCTCATATCCTAAATCTCGAAGAACTTGAGGAGCCCACAGTTCCTCAGTGCTTCCACACATCGTGGATCATTTGCAGCATGTTCATCATCTAGCTCATGCTCCCGTTCACACCACTCCAAAAAAATTCTGGCTGTTGATAACCTGCCAAAAGGAGATTTTAAACATTGTTAATACTTGCTTCAACCACCAAAAGTTCTTTTGTGGGCATGGTTTGTGTTTGGGGTTGGACATTTCCATCGTCGCACCCCATTATTGCTAACAGTGCGACCCGAGGACGCAATGGCCCTTCACAAACCAAGCTAAAACCCAAAAAACTGAACAAAAATCAAGCATGTAAACCACTACAATTATGCTGGATGAAGTTTGTAGTTACCTGCTCCAAACGGCGGGTGAAATGGCTGCTCGTAGCTCCCGGAATCGACAAGTGAAGTTTTGGCTCCAAATGGCACTTCTCCTCCCAATTTGGCAAATGAAACAATGGTGACAATATTTGGTTTTTGTTTCTATTTATAAACAAAATGGAATATTCTTTTTTCAAATATTTGATGCCTTTAAGACATTTGCTATAGTTTGGATTGATTTTTATCATATTTGCATGCTTGGTTGACTATTTGACCTAGTTTCCGAGTGTGCAGGAGTCATTAAGTGTCTTTTCACGCCATTTTCACATTGGAATGGTCATCTCAGGTATGAACACCCCTTGTATGTTTTTGTCGTTGTCCTTTCATTTAGTAGGTTGTAATTATTTTATGATGATGAGCTTACTCTTTGTTCATTCTCATGCTCTTGAAACTATGAGAATAAGTTACCGAGTTACGGTTTATCACTTTTCCAGGATCGCTAAACTCTTATAGAAAAGGAACCCCCTTGGAGTCTATCTTTAAGCTCTTTCTAGGCTCTTGAAATGCGAAAAGATTGCCAAGCGAAATTGTCGTGTTCACGCTTGTTAAAGAATTTGAATGGTTGTCTTACCAGGGGGCACTATTTACAAAAAAGGTATACTCTAGCTAATCATGACTGGAAGAGTCCTCTCCTGCATTGTTTTACCCTTTTTCGGGCGATGAGGCTAACTTTATGAAAAATGACCGTTGGAGTCTTCTTTAGTTCTTTTCAAACTCTCTAAACATGAAATGAAAACTGAGTTTACCTTCTATGGAATCGTTAAACTTTCACATTGAAGGGCCCGGTATGGGACAAACCCCTCCTATCCCAGGTTCGGAAAATATTTGGGATTGGACTCATCTATGAGATGATTTATACTGAGCATCTGGTTACCATCATCAAGCTCGTAAAAAACACATGAGGCACTCATCATTCATGATGGGGAAAAAGGAAATTTTTTATGTTACACCCCTTATCAGTGGCAGTATCTAGTCATTTCTTGAACATGGCACTCATCTGCATTTGCATACTACAATTGGATCATCTATTTGTCCTCGAGTTTCACCTATTTCCTAAGTCTTGTTACTCTTTTGATTCATTCAAAGAACGCTTCCATCATCAGTTGCATTAGGATTTTGTACCATAACTCGTCAGGTCATTACTGCCAAGGCATGCCATGCCCATCTTCAAGAATACTCCCACTACTCATCAACTGTAGTCAGTACACCTTGCATCATGTCGGTATACTCTAAGTCAGTCTTGCATGTCACTGTACCATCCGATCATCTGTACACATACTTTGTTGTATTTCGTGTCGATGATGGGGGATTCATAATGGCCCTCCTTCGGTGGATTCATCCTTGTCGACTTCAAATCATCATCCGAGGATTCAATTTAGAAACCAACCAAGTACCTTGGCCCTGCATGCCTCAATGGCAGGTTACCTCGCTTTCAACATGAGTTTACATCATTGACTCTTGATTGAAAGATTTCATCTCGTGTTCGACTTCAACTCATTTATTCACGCTTGATGATATGTACTGTGATACCTTGGGAATCATTCACATCAATGGTGATTTCCTTCGCGCTTGTTAACGATATACATCAATGACCGGTAATCAAGTGGTTTCTACCATGTTCGATGTCAAGACATTTGTAATCACATGGATAGATTCGTATCATTGTGGGTTCGGCTTGAACACCCTGGGGATTCATGTTTTACCCAGGTTATGATGGAGATTGTATTGAGTCATATTACATGGATCCACATTTGTATTGGTCGTGGCTTTGTTATCATCTCATCATGGATCTACGCTTGTGTCTAGTAGCCATGATTGTGTTTAGTCGGTCGTTACTACCATGGATTTGCATTGTATTGGTTGGTAGTCATGTTGTACGTGATATGAGACAGTGTACTCAGAGTCAGTTGTACTGCAGCAGTGTCCTTTGTCCAACAAGCCATTTCCATTCTTTCTGTTAAATCATTTCACCTGTACAAATTTCAAACAACTTCATGCTTTGGGGGGCATTCTGTTACACCTAAAATCCTAACATCCTGAGATTTAGTGTATACATCCCTGAAGTTTCATTGGCTAAGTCATTTACCTGGAAGGGATGCCATTTCATTTGTGCTAGGTTTTGAGAGGTCGTCGCAGGTTGCACTCATGCAACCTGCGACGTTGCATCTTGCTCCATTGCAGGGTGCGACGAAGTCACTTAATGGACAAACATATGTTCTTCGAGCTCATTCTCGAAGCCTGCTGACTTGTATCCTTATTGTAGCTAGGTTTTTACCCCTAGCTTGTGCAAATGAGCACCTACTAAGGAGAAAGGACTCCTTAGTAGCAGTTCAGTAAATGGAAATTATTATGCTAAAACAGAAATGTAAACTATTCTAAAACATGTGCATGAAACATAAACAACAAAATGTAAATAATGGTTTTTGTATTAATTTTTACCTCCAAAGTGAAGGTTGGTGAAGCTCTTGCAATGTCCAAGAGGGTTGCTCCAAGCTCCAATGTGCTCCTTCTCTTTCTCCAATGGTGGGAATGGGCCAAAAGGGGCTCTCAAGGTGAAAGTAGCTCAAGGGTGAGGTAGGGTTTCGAGAGAGATTTTGGCAGAGTAAGGGTATACTTGATTGTGGATATGAAATGAGGGGTCTCCATCACCTATTTATAGTTTTTCAGTGGTGGAGTGCTGGCCCATGGTTTTGGGAACCATATGGTTTAGGGAAACTGTATAGGGTTTTTTCCTCCTTTTCCTCATTATTTTATATTTTTTATTCCCTTTTTAGGGGTATTTTGCTATTTTAGAGGAATTTTGGATATTTTTGGAGGAAAAAGGGGTTTTTTAGCCTTTTTGAGGCTTTTTTGATGGTTTTGTGGCCTTTTGGAGGCATTTTAAGCCTTTTGGAGGCTTTTTAGTGGGATTTTTAGGGTTTTTAAGGGAAATATGGTAGGAAAATGGACAAATGAGCCATGTAATGAGGTAGATGAGGTAGTGAACACTTTTTGGGTGTTAACAGATTGCCCCCTGATGTGTGAGGGCATGAGCTCATCGTATGGCCGATGGAAATCATAAGTCATAAATGGTTTTCCTGGGGTGTGGAGAAGAGAAGAAACAAACTGAAGCCCGGAACAACGATCCCGAACAAACTGCAAGAACTAAAAGTACATAACCTCAAGAATGGATGAGGAATCATCTGATCATATGAATGAGGCGGGCATTCCCATGCTCGTATCAGGATATAACATAATAATAACAATGGGGTCCAAAAAATGGGGACCTGAAATATACATGACCTCAAATACTGAATGAGGCAGAATCTCAATATATGGACGAGGCGGGCATACCCATGCTCGTATCAAGATACATAAAAGCAACTGTAAGGCCCGACAAAGGGGGACCTGTAAGATACATAGAGAACCGCTGTGTACATCATAAGGGTCCAGAGGGGACACAAATCTGGGACATACTGCTGGGCTGACCATGTCTGAGCTGAAGAACTGATACACTAGAATGACAACAGTGCTACTGAATGTGGTACCAAACGAACTGATGAGCTACTGGATAAGAGTGACAAGGGGTACACTCGCAATGGTACACTGAACTGGAACTGATCCGGGACTGAACTGGTACTCAAGGAAGCATGTAACTGGATGGCTTCCGAATACAATCGCCAACGCAGCCCGGACATCCACGGGAACATATAACTGGGTGTTCCAAAGTGACTCACCAATGTGCTAGAGTTGGGGGAAATCCGGGGTCTTGGACAAATAATGGTAGGGATGTAAATCCTGCGCGAGTCTCAACGATGCGATCAAGGTACTGAAGTCGAGCATGTGAGAGACAACCATTCGGAGAGGCAATGATGAATCCTCTCAAAATGGTCCGTAGGCACTCACCACAGATGGTGATGAGTCCAAGGTGCAGGGACCTCTGGGTCTATCCTCTGGAATAGAGGGGCTGTCGTCGACAGAGGGAGACTTGCAACTATCAAGGCAATGATGTTTCCTTGACAGGAGCGCGAGGTGGAGAACCGAAATGTGATAGTACTGATGGCAGGACTAATAAACTGGGGGGAAAACTGGGAAAGTAGAGTGGGTGGACTCAAACTTCCTTTGTTCAGAGTATGATAATGGGGATGATAGGGAAGCATATGAAACTGACTGATGGGAAAGGGAGCATAGCTGTATTGGATCTAGTAGGGTGACTAGGCTGAATGAGACTAAAGTTGGGGTAAAATGGCAGGAGACTGCAAAATACTCTGAACAAAGGAAACCTGATTGGGGGTGCTGCCGAGATGATCGATCAGAGTGCCAAGAGGCACGGGGGGACTTCTTCATGGGTTAGGGAACTAGAAGAAGTGTGTATAAAATGGTACTGTCGTGTGGATTTATACGAGCCCAAGACAGTTCATGCTCGTGATGGATTTCAATTTTAAGGAGTCTGAAAGTGATAAGAAGACTCTGAAATGATGGAATGGTACTGTTGTGTGGATTTTACGAGCCCAGGACAGTTCATGCTCGTGGTGGCTTTCAATTTTAGAGAGTCTGAAAGTGATAAGAAGACTCCAGGGGGTTGCTTTTTCGTGTGTTAGTCTCCAAGGCCCAAAGAAGCATAAAAGGATGCAATGAAGAACTCTTGTAGCCGGTGTGACTAGAGTATTCCTTTTTCGTAATTAGTCTACCAGGTCCGGAAAAGGGTTAAACTTATACCAGATAGACTCCCTTTCAGGTACTTTAATGAGCATGAAAGGAAGCAAGATTGCTCGGTGATCTTTTCATTTTTTTTAGGAGTCAGAAAAGAGCTTAACGGAAACTCCCTAAGTGCCTTTTTTGTAAAGGACTTGTCCGGCCTGAAAAAGGGATAAAATTATACCAAACAAAAGGAATGGCCAGGCAAGGAGGAAGTGTTCAATCAAGGAACATGTATGATGACCAAGAACAAGGGTGGGGGGGAACACTGGTGGGCCTCCTTGTGGGGTGAATGAAATGGTGGAAAAATAATGAAACATTTGCAGTATGACAGGAGTGAATGGCTCATGTAAAAGTGTGGAACAATCCGCTGGCGGCCGATGTGGCACGCAAACTGAGGCAGCAGGGTGTCGGGACACGATGTTGAAACTGTACCAAGTGAGAGTGAGCAATGATCTCAAGCATCATCACGAGCTCGGAAAAATGAATCCGGCGATATAAAATGTGTTAAAAACGGATAATGGCCAATGTGGCACATAAACCGAGGTGGGGGGCGTTTTGGAAAAAAGACCCAAAAAATATGGGGGTGAGAGTGAGAAATGATATCAAGCATCGTCACCCACTCGGAAAAATGAATCTGATGATATAAAAAATATGCAAAAAATGGAGAATGGTCGATGTGGCACGCAAACCAAGGCGACTAGTTGTACGCACATGGATGCGCTTTATGATGTGTGATATGTTTGTATTGCACGTGGATGCAAATAGTCTAGGATGTTGGGCACGTGGATGCCCCTTGTGTATGTTATGTGATGTATTGCATATGGATGCAACACTATGTATGTAGGACTAGGCACGTGGATGCCCCTGTATAGGAATGTGTTTGTATTTTTTATTGCACATGGATGCAAATGTTTATGTGATGATGGGCACGTGGATGCCCCTTGCAATCTTTTTGGGTTTTTATATATATTTTTATGAGATTCTATGCATGATGGAGGTGTCACATGGTGTGATTGATATGCCAATCTAGGATGTTGTTGGCCATTTGGTCTGCGACACTATTTTGAGCTCTTGGGACATGGGTGAATGTTATGGATTCAAACTGTCGGCTGAGTTGTTTTGTGCGCAGGAATTTTCTAAAGAGGCAGGGATCACGCACCTGGTAGCAGTTGTTGAGCTGGGAAACAAGCAGTTGGGAGTCAAGGAACACATGAAGGTGACGTATGCCCAACTGGAGGGCGGCAGTCTGGAGCCCGGTCACGGCATCATATTCCGCCTGGTTGTTGGTAGCAGCGCCTATGCAGATTCCATCAAGGTGAATCATTTCATGGGAAGGGGAATATAGGACCCACGATGTAGAAGCCAGGTTGGGAGACCAGCGGCTTGCTCCATTGGTGAAGCCAGTGTAATACGGTGGAAGATGGTCCATCTGTGGTCATGAAAAAATGAAGAATGTAAGATCGCGGTAAAAAAGGTGAAAAACAAAAAAGAGAGCAAACTGTACAATACGGACCAATGAGGCTGCGAGTTATTTAGGGATAAAAGCGTTTGAGATACAACCCATTACGAGGGTTGCGCAAAGGGTGACCTTCGGAGTCAGCTAAAATGTATGCCCCCTTGCTGAGACAAGTCTGCACGATGTAAGGGCCTTGCCACATGGATTCGAACTTCCCTTTGCCGGTTTTGTCATGGGCTTGGTCATAGGCGAGGACAAGGTCCGCTTTGTGGAAAGTTCGAGGGTGTACATGTTTTTCATAACCAGCTTTGGAGCGGTTCTTGGTAGCTTCAATGGTTTGGAGAGCGGCACGACGGTCTTCATCGGCTTGTTCGAGGGATAGCAGACGTTGTTCAAGTGGGGCGATATCGGGGAGAAGCTCAACGGCGATATGTAAGGCAGGTATCTGACACTCGATGGGGAGGACAGACTCTATGCCGTGAACTAAGTGAAACGGGGTAAAACTAGTGGCGGTTTTAGTGGATGTACGGTAAGCCCATAAGGTGGGGAAGAGCATCTGGTGCCAATTGGACTTATGTCGATCAACGGTGCGTTGAAGGATGGTTTTGAGGATTTTGTTAATGGCCTCAACTTGGCCGTTCCCTTGAGGGTAGTAAGCAGAGGAGAACTGATGTTCGAATTTGAGGAGGGTGGATAAATCGCGCCAAACGGAATCTTTGAAGTGTGAACCATGGTCTGAGACCAACTGTTTAGGAACCCCGAATCGAGTGATAACATGGTTAAAAAAGAAATGGGCAGTGGTGTCAGCGGTACAATTGAAGGTAAGCATGGATTCGGCCCATTTGGTAAAGTAATCGACGGCGACAATGATGTATTTTTGGTCGTTGGCAGATGGGGGTCTACACTCCATGAAGTCGATGGCCCACTTACAAAAGGGACCAATGGTGACGACTAGGTGTAATGGAGCAGGTGGTGTCCGGGCCTTGGGGGAAAAAAGTTGGCAGTTATGGAAATGCTTGACCGCAGTGATGCAGTCGGTGAATAGTGTGGGCCAGAAGTATCCGGCACCGACGACCTTTTGGGCAGTGTCCATCCCACAGAAATGGCCGCCGCAGGCACCGCTATGACAGTCGCTAAGGACGTGTTCAGCTTCCTCGTGTGTAATGCAACAACGAATAATGGTGTCTACCCCTCGCCGGTAAAGGACATCACCTAAGAGGAGATATGGTGTCTACCCCCCGCTGGGCTGACCATGTCTGAGCTGAAGTACTGATACATTGGAATGACAACCGTGCTACTGAGTGTCGTACCAAAGGAACTGATGAGCTGCTGGATCAGAGTGACAAGGGGTCATACTCTCAACGGTACACTGAACTGGGACGGAACTGGAACTGAACTGGGTACTCAAGGAAGCATATGACTTGATGGCTTCCGAATACAATCACCAACGCAACCCTGAAATCCACAGGAGCATATAACTGGGCGTTCCGAAGTGACTCACCAATGTGCTAGAGTCGGGGGAGATCCGGGGTCTTCGACCAAAAATGGAAGGGATATAAACCCTACGTGATTCTCAACGATGCGATCAAGGTGCTGAAGTCGAGCATGTGAGAAACAACCATTCGGAGAGGCAATGATGACTCCTCTCAAAATGATCTGTAGGCACTCACCACAGATGGTGATGGGTCCAAGGCGCAGGGACCTCTGGGTCTATCCTCTGGAATAGAGGGGATGTTGTCGACAGAGGGAGACCTGCAACTATCAAGGCAATGATGTTTCCTTGACAGGAGCGAGAGGTGGAGAACCGAAGTGTGATACTACTGATGGTAGGACTGAAAAACAGTGGGGGATAACTGGGCAAGTAGAGCGGGGGGGGACTCAAACTTCCTTTGTTCAGAGTATAATGCGGGGATGATCGGGCAGCATATGAAACTGACTGATGGGAAAGGGATCATAGCTGTAATGGATCAAGGATATTGACTGGGATGAGGGAGACTCAAGCTGGTGTAAAATGGCAGGAGGTTGCAGACTACTCTGAACAAAGGCGACCTGATTGGGGGTGCTGCCGAGATGATCGATCATAGTGCCAGGAAGCATGGGGGGACTTCTTCATGGGTTAAGGAACTAGAAGAAGTGAGTGTAAAATTGTATTGTCGTGTGGATTTATACGAGCCCAGGACAGTTCATGCTCGTGATTGCTTTCAATTTTAAGGAGTCTGAAAGCGATAAGAAGACTCTGAAATAATGGAATGGTACTGTCGTGTGGATTTATATGATCCCAGGACAGTTCATGCTCGTGGTTGCTTTCAATTTTAGAGAGTCTGAAAGCGATAAGAAGACTCCAGGGGGTTTCTTTTTCGTGTGTTAGTCTCCAAGGCCTAAAGAAGCATAAAAGGATGCAATGAAGAACTCTTCTAGCCGGTGTGACTAGAGTATTCCTTTTTCATAAGTAGTCTACCAGTTCCGGAAAAGGGGTAAACTTATACCAGATAGACGCCCTTTCAGGTACTTTCACGAGCATGAAAGGAAGCAAGATTGCTCGACGATCTTTTCATTGTTTTAGGAGTCAGAAAAGAGCTTAACAGAAACTCCCTAAGTGCCTTTTTCGTAAAGGACTTGTCCGGCCTGAAAAAAGGGATAAAATTATACCAAACAAAAGGAATGGCCAGGCAAGGAGGAAGTGCTCAATCAAGGAACATTTATGATGACCAAGAACGAGGGTAGGGGGGAACACTGGTGGGCCTCCTTGCGGGGTAATGAATGGTGGCAAAATAATGAAATATTTGCAGTATGACAAGAGTGAATGGCTCATGTAAAAATGTGGAACAATTCGATGGCGGCCGATGTGGCATGCAAACCGAGGCAGCAAGGTGTCGGGACACAATGTTGGAACTGTACCAAGTGAGAGTGAGAAATGATCTCAAGCATCATCACGAGCTCGGAAAAATGAATCTGATGATATAAAGTATATCAAAAACGGGCTACGACCGATGTGGCACGCAAACCGGAGCGACAAGGTGTCGGGACACAATGTTGATATTGGTCCTAGTGAGAGAGAGAAATGATCGCAAGCATCATCACGGGAACGGAAATATGAATCTGGTAGTGCAAATGGTGCGAAAAACAGAGGTCATAAGGACTCAGGAATGGTCAAAGGAAATAACTAGGTGTATAAAATCAAATATACAAGAGGCATGTGACCTAAAAAATTGTTGAGATCACAAGTGTGAAAACGTGAGCAGGGTTAATGACCTGCCCCCATGCTATGTGCATAGGGTTTGTGATTGTGGATCACATATGTGTTGGTTTGAACGATGGGTTGATTGACATGCTCAGATAAATGTGATGGGGTAGGGTAAAAATGATTGATCATGCCCCCTGTCCCAGGGTCAAGGGAATCTATTATGCCCCTTGACTCAGAGGTGTCAAGGTGGTGCTCTATGATGGCTGGGTCAAGACCGGGCACTTTGGTATAGGACCAGGCAAAGACATCACGAAATTCTTGGAAGAGGTTTTTGTACTCCTCAATCTCAGACTCGCTGCAAGAGGATCCTAAAGTGATGAGTTCAGGGGCACCTCCGGGGGAAGAGATATCTATGTGGATAACAGGAGAAATGTTGGCCATGTTACCTTCCTCAAAGGCATCAGGAGCAGGAATAGGATCCTTAAACCAATCGAATTTAGTGGGAAGGAAATCTTTGGACTCAACCGCAAATTGGGTAGCGGTGCTAGAGGAAGATGCTTCTGGGAGGAAATACGAACAATGGTGCATGTCATCCTAGGGATACTCCGGGGCAGTGAGTGCCTCAAGAATATCCTCATCAGTATGGAAAGTGTGGACCGTCAAATCGGTTGACAAAGGAATGGTAGTTGAAGAGATCATGTAAATGGTGTTGATCTCCCCGGATGGGGGTGGGATCGGGGGGTGAATCTCTTCAATGGGGGGTGGTGCCGTCTCAAGATCCAGATTGTTCATCTCATAGAGAGTTGCTCTGTAATCGGGGAGATCGGGACAGTGATGTGAGTAATGCCCGTAAACACCGCATATGGTACAAGGGTGGTTAGTGCGCAGGGATTTATCGCGAGGCTTAGGGGTTGGATCTAGTTTGACAACCGGGATATTGGGGTCATCGACAAGCAGATGCATGTGTTCCTGTAATGTCGGTAACTGTGGACATTGATGAGTCGCATGGCCTAACTCATCGCACAACGAGCATTTGGGAGGAGCACGAAACACTGGGGGGTTTTTGACTGGCTTGGGAGGTGGTACAACAGTGTAAGGTTGGGGACCTCTGCCCCCAATGGGTTTGGGAGGAGGAGGGGGATTCATGGAGGACGAAGGGGAAGAGACACCGGGGGGTGGCTGAGTGGTAGTAACCATGGGTTTCACCGGTTGGAGGACGACGCTTGGTGTCGGTGGGGGGACAGGAGGTGAAAGGTACCAAACGGGTAATCCCAAGGTTAACCCAGGGAGGCTAAGGGTAGCCATAACCGGGGCGCTTACTACTCCCGATGGAGGGACTAGGAAGGGGATCGTATGGATAGGTGTAACACCAATGTGGCTAGGTACCAATGGTGGTTTAGTCAACAAGGGTGGTTGATTGTTAGGTGTTTGGTTATCGTGGGACAGGGTACATAAGTCAGACACTTCGGGCGTAGATGATGGGGGAGGAATGGATTGGAAGGTGGATGTCATCGACGGGTTTGAGTAAACTCTGGGTCCCAAGGAAGAAACAAATGAGGTAGTGACACCACTGACCGGTTGTTCAACCATGGGGAGAACATTTTCGGGTGCAGCAGGGGCATTTGGATCATAGTAAGTAAGTTGGTCGATCTTAACCACGCGTCCATCATGGGGGAACATCATGGTACGAAAGACAGAGGAAGCGACCGCCCGCATAGCATACATGTAGCTGCGACCGAGTAAGAGGTTGTAATCAAGCTGGGCATTGATGACCTTGATATCGATGAGGATGGTTTTACCACCTAACTGGACAGGGACATTTGCTAGGAGACCTTAGGGCTGAGCCGAACGACCGTCGTAGGCGCGTAATGCAATGGTGGACTGCTGGAGGGTAGGGGATCCCAACTTATTCCATACGAATGTAGACATAACGCATGTGGAGGCACCTTTATCGATGATGCATCGATGGATGACAAGATTCCGAATGGAAACATAAACTTGGAATGCTAAGGTGGAAGGAAGGCATGGTTCGGACTGGTCCAAATCAAATGCCATCAAATTCGAATCATTTGGGTCAATAGCCCCAATGGCTGAGAGTAAAGTCTTGCACTGGGAAGGGCAGTTCTTCAATACTTCTAACGCAAACATGGCTGCGGGAGATTGGGCTAGGTCGTCTACAATGTTGTAGTTTGACGCAGTACGCACATTGGGGTTATTGTTGATACAGCGAAGTGGGAAACGAGGTGCTTTGGAAGCGCCATATATTAGGGGCGGAGGGATACGTAATGCTTGATCAGTGGGATGAGCGTTAGTGGGTTTATCGACGGGAGGGGCTTCATAGGTGGAGCCATATTGGTTTCGACGGGTCTGGAGGTTGACATCATTAACAAGTGGGGGGTACCTGAGTCAAACATGTGTTGATCAGCAGCGGCGTATGTGATCTGTTGTTGTTGGGGTGGCGCATTGGCTTGTGGGGGGGCCAACGGTTGAGTATTCACGACGCCTTGGGTTGGTAAGGGGTTTTGCAGCACCAAAGGTGGCTGCTGAGGTTGCGGGGGGTTGGGTTGCGCTTGAGGAGTCGCATTCCCTTGGCGATGGGCCTCATCAACCCAAAGTTGACGAGCTCGCTCCAAGTGTGGGAAAGCATGTGTGTAGTGGCCATAGACCCCGCAAATAGAACAAGGATGGTTTGTTCACAAATTGGGGTGTTTAGCCTGCTTGGGAAGGCAATTAGGGTTTTGGTTAGCAGGGGCCGCGTTGTTGTTGTCGGGGGAATTAGCCGGTTGACCACCTTGGTCTGTAGGTTGGTTGTTCCCACGATTACGGCCCTTACCACGGTTTTGTTGGCCCTGGCTACGTTGGTTGTTTTGGTTTTGCTGCAGGTTGTTTTGGGCGTAAACTTGCCCTTCAGCAGCAGGTGGGTTCTGGGATTGCGCAGGTGCTGGAGAAGGCTACGGTGGATGGTATGTAGGTGGAGGTTGCACAATTGTGACACCTTGAGGAGGTTGTTGATATGTATGTGGAGCAGGTTGTGGATTTGCCGCAGGGGCTGCCTGTGGCGGGTAATAAGCGGCTTGCGCCTGAGAAGGCGCAGGAGGTGGTGCAGCCTGCTGGTGGTAATAGGCAGGTTGGGCCTGAGAAGGCGCAGGAGCTGTCGCAGCCTGCTGGTGGTAATAGGGTTGAGGTGCGATCGAGGGGGGGTAAGAGGTGGCCTCATGACCAAAGCACCGAGGTGGACAGGTGGGTCCATGGGAATGATGGTGATGTGTCATAGGAGCATACGAGTTGGTAGCCCCAGACTGTGAGGTATCCCGCGAAAGGTCGGGGCCCGGGGTAGGACGAGCTATGGAAAAGGGTTGGGGATGCGAAGAAACACGACCGATGATGCCGTCTGCAGCATGGGATGCCCCCGGCGCATCATGCTGGGAGGACTCGCCGCGAGGGGCATCAGGTATAATGGTATAGAGATAACCCGAATGGGCATAAATGAGGTCGAACTGTTGTGCTTTAAGGATGGCCTCTTCTTCAGACTGGGGTCTTTTGGAAGCTACATCCTTAGCAATGACAGGAAGAAGGGACTTGAGGAAACAATATAGGAAGATATGGTCGTCTAATTTAATCTTGCATAAGCTACGACGTCTACGCCACTCATGAATGTGGTCCGTGATGTGGGTAGCCGTGTTTTGTCTGCAAGATAGGAGGATCTCAATGCCCGTGTCATAGCGGACAGGTAACTGGAAGAACTGCAGGAAGGTCGAGGTAAGGGAAGTAAAGGTGGCATGGGTCCCGTGGGGTTGCTCGATATACCACTTGGCTGCAGAGCCAGTGAAGGTGCGCTGTAACAGACGGAGGTGAATAGAGTCATCCACTATGGAGTTGGAGGAGCACCACAGATGGAAGGACATGATATGGTTTTGTGGGTCCTCACCTGCCTTGCCCTCAAACTCAGGGATGTTAGAGGGGAGCTTGGTGGGCATGTGAGGCCACGTAGGGTCGTGTCGGATAGGATCGTTTGTCAACCTAGCTAGGTCGGGCAAGTTGAGGCTAGCCATGAATGGCAAACTGGAAGAAGGATGAGACACAGTAGTGGGTTGGACCAGGTTGGGGCCCATGCCCCCAAGTGGAAGGGCAGGGTTTGGGATGTTGCCCCCAAGTGGGGGAACTAAGGTGGTATAGGATGGTCCTGCACCACCATGGGTAGTGTGAGCCACTGATGGAGTGGGGATAGGTATCCCAGCTGCGGGAATAGGGATGGTGACCGGGATGGTGGACGTGGCCCCCATCGAGGGCATACCCGCAGCGGGAGTGGTAACTGGTGTAGTGATGGATGGGCCACCAATGGTCCCTACCAAGAAAGGAGTGGAAGTCACGCTAGCCATGGGGCTAGTAGGGGCAGTGTAAATGAGGTTCTCAGACTCTTCTTCAAAATCGGAGGTAAAGTAAGGGGCGTTAATATCTGGTGACGGAGTCCTATGCCGTTGACAAGTGGAGTCAAGTGACAAGGCTCTAGATCTGTGATAAGTGGTATCAAGTGATGATGATCTGTGGCGATGACGGATGGTGTCAAGTGAATCGTGCTGTGGGGGCTCGCCCCCGAGGCATCGAGAATGTCTTGGGGACTCAATGGTGACAGATGGTGTCAAATCTCTGTGGGTTGAGGTGAGTAAAAAACAGCTCAAAAACCCTAATGCAACCGAGTGTGCAGAAGGAGAGCTCAAAAAACAAGGCACTCAGGCCAACAACCAACTCAAAACACCTACTGTAACAGCTGTGCTACAATAGGTGGAGTGTCAACAGAAATGGACAAAATACGAACAAGCAGCAGGTTTCCTAAAAATAAAAAATGGTGGACTCACTAGACCAAAAGGAGGTAAGGGAGCATGCAAACACCTAACTAAAAGTATGCTGACTCAACTAGACATATCCTTTGCAAGGTGATGAAATCCAAGTCAGACAATATGAAAAGGAAATCCAAGTGGCTAAGATGTCCCCCTACCGAGAGGGACACCGGGTAGTCAATCCTAGAAGAATGGCAACTAAGATACCCCGTTCATGACATGTCCAGAAAGGTGAATCTTCCGTTTGGTCCTTTTACCGCAATACCCCTATACAGGGATATCCCGAGAACTGCGAAAGGTAGCCCTTCGGTTACTGAATGGAGTGCGGTATTCCACTCAGGCCTCCAGAACCAGTCTCGCGACTTCAACCCTCCTAGGGGAGAGGCCCTCTGGTAAACTGGTTGTGACCGTGCCAAAAAGTACTAGGGGATTTTGGTTCCCTAATTGGACAATAGCTATGTCTCAAGTGTAAGTAACCGAGGGGTGTTATTGGAAGCCTATCCCCCCGATCCTACCTAACTACAAAGATTCTTTTGTGTTCCCCAAGTGGGGTTAGAATATTGGTTGAGTTAGATAGTTTTTAAGTCTCACTTGAATTATGTGACAGAGTGTGTGCTCGTGAGATAATGATGAACCCAAGTAGAAAGTGCCACTAGGGAGGGCAACTTTCTATCTAGTAATATCAATACAGAAATTAACTTTTAAAATGCACAATTTTCTTTTTCAAATTTAAAATGCTAAAAATGAAAAAACGGTTTTGTAAATGAAACAGAAAAAACTGCAGAAAAATGCTGTAAGGAAGGGTGGCTGCAGGTAGGACAGAGGGCTGTGCTGGTGCAGAAAATAGTGCAGCAAAGTTCTGGGCTCAAAACTGGAAAAAAAAAATGCAGAAATCAGACCGCGGGTTTGTGGCGAAACTGAGCAGTCGGACCGCAGGTTTGAGGGAAACAGGACGCGGGTTTTTTGGCAGAAAAACGTCGTCGGGACGCAGCAAAGGGGCTGAAAGTCGCAGTCAAGATGCGGGAAAGATGCCGAAAGGCGCCGACGGGATGCAGGAAACTGGCCGAAAGCCGCAGGCGGGACGCGGGAAAGACGCCGAAAGGCGCCTGCGGGATGCAGGAAACTGGCCGAAAGCCGCAGGCGGGACGTCGAAAAGATGTCGAAAGGCACCGGCGGGTTGCGGAAAACTGGCCGGAAGCCGTAGGCGGGATGCAAGAAAGAGGGTAATAGCCGCAGTCAGACCGTCCCAAACAGGCTAATAGCTGCGGCCGGATCGCAGGTAACAGACTGAAAACGGACGGCAAGTCACCAAAAACAGTCTGAGAGCCACGATTGGGTCGCAGGTAAGTGCCTGAAAGACGCGGTCGGTGCGCGACTGTGGGGGGAAAGAATGCGGTATACGGTGGCCGAAAGGGACAGCCGAACAGAAAAAATATTTAAAAATCGTAACCAGAAATTCAAACCTAGGGGAGTCGCCAAAACTGTAGCTAGGGTTTTACCCCTAGCTTGTGAAAATGAGCACCTACTAAGGAGAAAGGACTCCTTAGTAGCAGTTCAGTAAATGGAAATTATTATGCTAAAACAGAAATGTAAACTATTCTAAAACATGTGCATGAAACATAAACAACAAAATGTAAATAATGGTTTTTGTATTAATTTTTACCTCCAAAGTGAAGGTTGGTGAAGCTCTTGCAATGTCCAAGAGGGTTGCTCCAAGCTCCAATGTGCTCCTTCTCTTTCTCCAATGGTGGGAATGGGCCAAAAGGGGCTCTCAAGGTGAAAGTAGCTCAAGGGTGAGCTAGGGTTTCGAGAGAGATTTTGGCAGAGTAAGGGTATACGTGATTGTTGATATGAAATGAGGGGTCTCCATCACCTATTTATAGTTTTTTAGTGGTGGAGTGCTGGCCCATGGTTTTGGGAACCATATGGTTTAGGGCAACTGTATAGGGTTTTTTCCTCCTTTTCCTCATTATTTTATATTTTCTATTCCCTTTTTAGGGGGATTTTTCTATTTTAGAGGAATTTTGGATATTTTTGGAGGAAAAAGGGGTTTTTTAGCCTTTTTGAGGCTTTTTTGATGGTTTTGTGGCCTTTTGGAGGCATTTTAAGCCTTTTGGAGGCTTTTTAGTGGGATTTTTAGGGTTTTTAAGGGAAATATAGTAGGAAAATGGACAAATGAGCCATGTAATGAGGTAGATGAGGTAGTGAACACTTTTTGGGTGTTAACACTTATCCCTGACCTCTTGGGGGAGATGGCACTCGGTTCCTAACCTATTGGAACGATCCCCTATCTCTCTCCTACCATATCTAAACCTACCCTATCCATATCCTATCCACTTAGTCCTATATAAGTGAAGCTCTACCCCTCTCCAAAGAGGGGAAGTCTATAGTGTCTACATGCTGGTGAAATCATATTGGAGAGATTTCTAACTCATCCATTGAGAGACTCAACTTCCTTGGGAGGATATGGCAATTGGCTTGGATGGAGAAGGGCTACTACGTTAAGCCTTGGTTGTAGTCTATTCTTACCTATGTACTTTCCCTATATTTACAGTAATATAAACGCTTTCCACCAACATTGTTTATGTGTGATGATATTGTGTAGTTTACCTGCTTAACTGTTTACTTAGATCTCTTATTGTATAGATGCTCTTTACTCATTTGCATTGTTCTATGTGTCTTGATAGGTCTTGCAGCTGAGATCTGACGACCGTGAGACGTGGAGCAGCATCCAGGAGAAAGGACTGCAAAGTTAAGGTAAGGCATCTAGTCACTTGATCCTTAATAAGATCTAGGAAAGTAGTTTATAGTCCGTAGTATTTGTTCTATACTCACATTGAACTAGAGAGATCCGGCTTGTGTCTGCTCAAGTGGATTGTTCGTCAAATACTTGTACTGGTCTTCCATACAGATTTGAATCTGGTTATATCCAAAGAAAGCATCCATGAAGGATAGGACTTCATGGCTTGCACATGCATCGATGAGCTGATTAATGAAGGGGGTAGGGAATTTAACTTTGGGACATGCTAGTTTCACATCTCGAAAATTAGTGCAGATGCGAATGGTGCCCTATTTTTTATTTACCAGCACTAGATTGGATACCCATGTGGTATAGGCAATAGGGTAAATGAAACCATCTTGTCTTAGTTTCTCAATTTTGGCCTTTACCACTGGAATTTTGGATGGATGTATTGGCCGTTTCTTTTTGCAGACGAGTGTAACGTGAGGCCAAATGTCGATGTGATGCTCGACAATAGTGAGGTCAAGGCCTAGCATCTCGGTATGTTACCAAGGGAAGACGTCACGAAACTATTGAAAAAGTGTTTTGTATGTGTTTAACTCGTCAGGGATACATAATGCGCCTAATGTGATTTTCCTGACCACATTGTCTTTGATAGATATATCAACTTGGATGGTGGGTGATATATTGGCCATGTTACCTTCTTCAAAGGCGTCCAGAGTCGAGATGGGGTTTTTAATCCAATCCACATTACCGTGAATAAGATATTTTGTTTCAACCATCAATTGGTCGGCCCACATTGTGGTAGGATTCTCACGAATGAAGTAGGATTGATGGTGCATATCGTCCCATGGGAAATCTGGTTCGTTTAATTCCTGAAGGATTTCCTCGTCATTCAAAAAGCACCGATTGTAGAGGTCAAAGGGTTAACTAGTGGACACCATGTATATAGTGTTTATCTTCTTTGATGAGGATTCCGGGGGTGGATATACTCAATAATAGTGATAAACGACTCTAAGGATGGTTGGCGTAGATCATGGAGCAATAATCTGTACTCTGGTAACTTGAAGTACTGATGGGAATAATGGCCACAGATTCCACATGCTCCACAGGAGTGTTGGGTGCGCAATGATTTGTTACATACTTGTGGGGGGTGATAATTGAACGACATGAATTTCTTCGTTATCATCCAATGAATCCATATGGGCACGAAGGTCGGGAAAATGAGGACGATTATGAGTAGCATGACCCAATGTACCGCATAAAGCACATTTCATGGGTGCACATGCTTGAGGAGGGGCATTCACAGCCTTGTTCCTAGTTGGTGGGGTGTTGTTTTTCGTGGCTCTTCCCTGTATCTATTTGGAGGTTGGGGATCGAGGTTTTCGGGGGTTGTTTCTGACATGCTAAGAGGAGGGTGATTGGTGGTGTTAATTGGTTGAATTGGTTGAAGAACAAACTGAGGGGTTGGTGCAAGATTGGGTGCAGGTAGGTACTAGAGAGGGATCTTAATGTCAATCCTGGAATTTTCAGCGTTTCCATGACCGGTACACTTATGAATCTTGATGGGAGAAACAATAAAGGGATTGTGTAGATTGGGGTTTCTCCCACATGACTAGGCATTGACGGTGGTTGAGGTTGATGTGTCCTCTGGTGTTGCGGCAGAGGTACCAGTTGAGCTACAGGATGTGTTGCAGGAGTTGGTTGGCCTCATGAAATAGTTAAAAAATCTGATATCTCAATAGTTGGTGGTGAAGGAGGTAAGGAGACAAAGGTGGAAGTCATCGGGGCCTCAAAGTAGAGACCCAGACCAACGGTGGAAATCAAAGAAGTAGGTGTTCCAAGTATAGGTTTGTTAACCCTGGGGAGGACATTTTCTGGCGTTGTGGGAGCATTCGGGTTGTAATAAGTTAGTTGGTCAAGTTTGGAAACCCATCCCTCATGGGGGAACATCATGAGCTGAAGTATAGATGAGGAAACAAACTTCATAACATGCACGTAGTTGCGTCCTAACAAGAGGTTATAGTCGAGTTGAGCATTTATGACTTCTATGTAAATTAAGACGATTTTGTCGGCTAGTTGGACAGGGACATTGGAAAGCAAGCCTTGGGGTTGGGTTGCGTCACCATTGTAATATCGAAGAGCCGTCGTTGATGTTTACAATGCAGGGGATCCTAGCTTTTTCCATACGAATGTGGACATGACGCATGTGGAGGATCCCTCATCGATGATGCGTCGATGTATAACCAAGTTTTGGATCGTCACTAAGATATGAAATGCAAGATATGAAGGCATGCGTAGTTCTGACTGATCTACGTCGAATGCCATTGGTCTTGAGTCCAAAGGGCCAATGTCACCTAGCATGGATAGCAATGATTTCCATTGTCCAGGACAGTTCTTTAGAACTTCCAAGGATGACATGGCAGCGGGGGACTGGGCCAAGTCATCCATGATGTTATCATTGGGGGCGGCGTGAGCGTTGGGGTTATTAGTAATGTGGCACAGTGGGAACTTGGGCGCTTTGAGAGCTCCTTCGTT
This sequence comes from Larix kaempferi, assembly GCA_027924585.1. Lineage (NCBI taxonomy): Eukaryota > Viridiplantae > Streptophyta > Pinopsida > Pinales > Pinaceae > Larix > Larix kaempferi. The sequence continues at coordinate 1,834,131 of BSBM01000293.1, forward strand.
TGGCAGTGGTGGAAAGTGTAATGAATGGTCAATAGGGGTTGACGTGGTCGCCTTATCGGTTGGTATGGGATCCATAGTCGAACCATATTGGTTACGTCGAGTCTGGAGATTGATATCAGGCGATGACTTCATTAGTGTAAAATATATACCACAGTAGGATATAGCTACTATAGATACCTCACAATTGAAATATTTAACTTATTATGCATGAAACAAGTGCATATACATTTCTGGAAAAACAAATGATAAAAAAAACAGGCCTAAATGATCAAATATCAGTACAAATGATAAAAAATCAGGATACACAAATGATCAAATATTGGATTTTATTAACATTCCAACCCAATAATGAGTTTGTATCAACCTTATATAACAATAGGAAGCAATAGGATGCACTTGGAGTGTCCACACTTAGCTACCTTAGATTTATCCCCAATCCCCCCTAGGTTGACCAAATGGTTACAAAATATACCAAACAGGTCCAAATTGTGCATGTGAACATTGCGTGAGCATGCAAGACCAAAATAGTGTTCACACATGTGGAGGAGGTGGTTGGTTGGAAGTTAGGTAAGCTAGGGTAGGCCAAAATAGCCAAAAGAGGGGCAAAAGACTAGGTTCAATGCATGTCTAACCTTGTTCAAACCCAGATCCATAATATAGGGAAAGGAAGGTGCCTTAGGCATGGATGTGGTAATAAATGCATGTGGGGGTCTCGAGGAGAGCGCCCAACAACTATATTGGACCATCCTTGGCCCATACATTGTGGTTTAGTTCACACTTGCCCCAACAAGTTCTAACCAACTTATAACAACTTCCTAACAACATAGGGATGTAATTATTAACCAGTTTAGCACCTAATAACCATCAATTAATTAATGATTAAGGTACTAAGGTATAATATTGTTCTAACACCCCCCATAATCTAGACTTAGTGGAATATCAAAAATAAGGCCTTGGCAACTAAGGCTCAAGTCACCTTTTACAAAATAAAATTTATTTTTCCATTTAACCAAGGAAAGAAGGAAAACCACATGGGAAATAAAAACTCCCCTAAAAAATGGACATGTGGCATATATGAAAATATACCAATATTCACCATGCATCGCTCACCCCAAGGAGTGATCTAAGGTAAGTTAAGGTCTTCTCAGTAAATCTCTTGGTGAAGATATCAACAATTTGCTCAATAGAAGGGCAATACTGCAATGCTATGATCTGGTCATGCACCAAACCTCGAATGTAGTGCATGTGAATCTCTATGTGCTTGGTCCTCTGTCTCTATACTGGATCAATGGATATATTGATTGTTCTTTGATTGTCACACCAAATGATAATGGGTGAATCAAACACAATGCCAAACTCTCCAAGAATAGCTTGCAACCACACAAATTTTGTAGTTGCATTCACTGCTCCCCTGTATTCGAACTCAACTGAATATAAGGATATGGTGTGTTTCTTCTTGCTTGACCAGCAAATGGGACCATGTGCAAGAATAAACACATAAAAATAAGTAGACTTTCGATCAGAACTATCTCCAACCCAATCAGAATCAGTAAAACCAACTAGTTCAAGAGATGAACTAGCTGCATAGTGGATACCAAAGTGCTTAGTACCCTGTAAATAATGTAGGATCCTCTTGGATGCCTTCCAATGGAACTCATGAGGATCTTCATGTGCCTTGCAACAGACCCAACAACATAAGACAAATCTGGTCGAGAGTGTGTGAGATACAACAAGCTCCCAACTAGTTGTATATACAGTGAGTTGTCAACTAGTGGTGAAGAATCCCAATCAGTGAGCTTAACTACGGGAATGAATGGGAATCTTGCAGGATTACATTCATCCATATTGAACTTCTGAAGCATATATGAATCATACCTTGATTGATAAACAAAGATCCCATGCATAGTTTGATCTATCTCCAAAACCATAAATTGTTTCAAAAATCCTAGATCGGTCATGGAGAATGCACAGGGTTTATGTGGTTCTCTATTCTGAACATATGAAGCACAATTCATATCTTCAACCCATATATTTGGAGACAAAGATTTATCCTCCATCATGCAATTGGACATCTCCTTCAGTGCTCTATTCTTGCGCTCTGCAATACCATTTTGTTGAGGTGTGTAGGGCACATAATGTTTCATTTGGATGCCAAGATATTCACAGATCCGCTATGTTTCCTTATTTGAATACTCCCTTCCATTATCAGTCCTCAATACCTTCATACTTCTACCATTAAAGTTCTCCACACAGTTCTTGAAAATTTTGAAACATTGGAAAACTTCAAATATTTGCATGAGAATTACAACCAACAATACCTTGAGAAATCATCAATGAAGGTGAGCACATACATTTATATTCCATATGATGGAGTGGGGAGTGGACCAATAAGATATGAATGCACTGAACCAATAGATTCAATAGCTCTCCTTGCCTTTCCTTTCTGATACTTCTTCTCAACGTGCTTCCCAACAATGCACCCTTTGCAAGTGCCATTAGAAAATCTGATTTTTGGAAGCCCTTCAACCATCTCTTCTTTGCTCAATGATTGAATATATCTATAGTTGAGGTGTCCACACCTATCATGCCATATATTGATGAATTCATTTCCATGTGATAGAATTTTATTTGGAGAATAGAACTCAAGAAAATGTGAGAACTTGTACATCCTTGAATCATGGTCTGCAACACCCACTGCTACAACTTTTCCAGTCGAAACTTATGAGATGTCCACATCATCTTTGGTGAAGATTACTCTCTTGGGTGAACTAGTATGGGTCATTTGGTACACAGAGATTAAGTTTGTTGAAATTTTAGGCACATATAGTACATTACTGAAGTACCCATTTTCCAGTGAGATTTTCCCAATGCCTTGAGCAGGGATTTCTGAATCATCTCGCATGAGAATGGAAGAACCAATGTATGGAGCAAGAGTAGAGAATGAATCTATTGAAGAATCCATGTGCCTTGAGGCACTTGAGTCAATGATGAAAGAATATCACTCTAAGGTACTAGCCATCAATGAATGGCACCTCTCCCTATCTTCAGAAACACCCTCTTTCTTCTTGGAACTTTCTGGAAGAGGAATGTTGTTTTTTTGTAGGAGATGGGTCATCATGTCTATGGTTTTCTTCATGCATGAACTCTCATGGTCAAAAACCCTTTGACAGTAGCTGTAATTAGTCTTATGTTTCTTCTTTCCCTTTTCCTTGATAGGATTCAAACCCCCATCAATGGATTTGGGCTTCTCATCCTTCTTCTTCTTCTTTTGTGATTTGGTCCCCTTGAGAATTTGCGTGCCTCTTGCATGTTTTGAATATCCAGCTGCAAGTACTTCATATTTTTGCTTAATGGAACCCATCAAGACCAACTTGTCTTTCTCTTGAGTTAGCATCTCCATGAAATCAGCCAAAGATGGCACCTTCCAATTTCTAACTGTGAGCTTTGTGGATTGAAATGTGGAGACAAAAACTAAGCTCTCAAAACCCAATTTTGAGAGAATGGACAAAACCAACTGTTCTTCCTTCTCATCAATGCCACACTGTTTGATTTGCAAGACCAATCTCTTCAACTTGATGAATAAATCCTGGATGGATTCGAAATTGCTTGGACTTAGTGAGATAAACTCATTCTCAAGTTGATGGCCTCTCATCTCATCAGTATTCCCAAATAGAGACTCAAGCTTGAGCCAAACTTCATTGGGTGTAGCTATACGTTTGACATGAAACAAGATGTCTCTCGAAATACTGAGAAAAAGCAGGTCGAATGCCTCATCTATTCTATTGAATAATTTTGAATTCTCCACAGCAGAGTTTGGCTGAACCTCTGTGCCCATCGTGATCCTGAAAAGACCCTTGTATCTCAACAAAATAACCATTTCAGCCTTCTGTTGGGTCCTGGAATTGTCCCTTTTTTACCACACCTATTACCTCATTTTTCTCTGTTTTGCCGTATTCTCACAAACCAGATATATGTCTTTCCTCAAGATTGAGCATGAATCCTGACAAGTATGATTTATTATTTCCTACTTTATTAATGCCTAATATTGTTATGGTTATGAATTGTATCCTTTGATTTATGCTAACTTGTGTTGATTTTATTAAGACAAGATCAAAGCATTGAGAGACACAGGTGTAGCATCCAGCTAATCATATGGAAGGAAGTACGATTGTTTCTAGCTGTTACTCCATGATTCTGATTCCACACATTAATAGAAACATCACAATCATCTCTCCACGTGGTAGCTACAACAGACTTCGCTGTAACAGATTATCACTGCAACAGATAGAGCACTTCTCGGCCAGTTAGTCCATTGATCCATTGACAACCAGAGTAACAATGCCTTTCACATCCAACCACTTCATTCGAGTCTATTCATGGCTGTAATAATTCTGTTGTGGCTCAGGAGCCTGAAGATCAGAGATCTTCATGGCTGCATGAATTTAGTGGATCGGGATTGTAGTTTGCATGTATAAATATGGGAAGGGTTTCAGAGCCCGAGGTTGGTTGATTATCAATTGTACGAGCTGTAACAGAGTACTGTGAATTACCATTTTTAATATAAGGAGCAGAGTTCTTCATATCCTTGTGTTTTAATTTGTGGTAGTTCACGACATCTCTATTAGAAGGCCAGGGCCCTCCTTCTCATAGAGATTGCCGAGTTAAGTAGATAGATTAGTTTGTTTTATGTTGTATGGTGTGGATTTACAGTAGATGCGTTTTATTGAGAAGATGCAACAGTGGTAATTGATAATTGCATTTTCCTTTGGTAGTTTATGATTGCATTATGAATAGATGTAACTGTGTGGTGTGACAGTCGACTGTGTAGGTTAGTTCCTTTTATGCAAGTGTGCTAGTTAGCTGTTACAGTCAAGCTCAGCTCTGATTCTTTTCAGTCATTTATCTTTCTTAGGATTTCCAACTTAGTCAAATTATGGTTCAAGTTTAATTCTAGTTCTTTGCTGCTATTTATCTTTCTTAGAGATCATTAGATTAGACTTGTTATGATTGAGTTACAGTAGTTGATAATTGAATTAGACAGATTGTGATTGGATATTGTAGTTTGATATCTTTAGGATTTAACTTCTTGAAAAAGGAAGTCTAGTCTACTTATTCTTAGATCAGTGACTGCTGTATTGGTATTTGTAGGAAGCTAAATGTACTTTGATTTCTTAGATGGATAAATTAGATTAGTTTTATCCATGAGATGAGTTTGACTGAGGAGATAGGTATGATAGTTTATATCCATTTATTCAATCATCTACTTGAAATGTTTATGAATAGATTGTGCTAATTACTTTTGGAATAAAAGACCTACCTGGGTTGACAATTTATATTGAGAATCTAGTGTGTTAGTTGTAATTGATTGGAATATAGGGTGACCAACACCTTCCAATCAGAAGAGTTGAAAAGAGTGAGCAAGTTTGGGTGATTTTTATCCATCTTTCTACTGTTGCTTGCGCACTGGGTGACAATGGTGCACTTGAATACTTGCAATAAAACTCTCAACACTCAGGAGGGGATCTACACTAACAGATTCAGACCCTGCTTGATAGTGGTTGCATTTGGGAGAGAATCACACCCTCGATAGAATCAAATGGATTTTTCCAATGTATTCAATGCAAAGGTTCCCGGGACTTCTGTGGTTTCTCCACTGCTTCTGGCACACCACTAAAACAGTCTATTAGTTCGAATAGTAGCTCCAAGAGCTCTGATACCATGTAAAATATATACCACAGTAGGATCTAGCTACTATAGATACCTCACAATTGAAACATTTAACTTATTATGCAATAAACAAGTTCATATATATTTTTGGAAAAACAAATGATAAAAAACCAGGCATAAATGATCAAATATCAACACAAATGATCAAAAATCAGGATACACAAATGATCAAATATTGGATTCTATTAATAGTCCAACCCAATAATGAGTTTTGATCATCCTTATATAACAATAGGAAGAAATAGGATGCACTTGGAGTGTCCACACTTAGATAGCATAGATTTAGCCCCAATCCCCCCTAGGCCGACCAATTGGTCCCAAAATATCCCAAACAAATCCAAATTGTGCATGTGAACGTTGGGTGAGCATGGGAGACCAAAATAGTGTTCACACATGTGGAGGAGTTGGTTGGTTGGAATTTAGGTAGGCTAGGGTAGGTCAAAATAGCCAAAAGAGGGGCAAAATACTAGGTTCAATGCATGTGCGCCCTTGGTCAAACCTAGATCCATAAAACAGGGAAAGGAAGGCGCCTTAGGAATGGAAGTTGTAATAAATGCATGTGGTGGTCTCAAGGATAGCGCCCAAAAGCTATATTTGACCATCCTTGGACCACACTTTGGCCCATATATTGTGGTTTAGTTCACACTTACCCCAACAAGTTCTAACCAACTTATAACAACTTCCTAACAACCTAGGGATGTAATTATTAACCATTTTAGCACCTAATAACCATAAATTAATTAATGATTAAGGTACTAAGGTATAATATTTTTCTAACAATTAGAAGGTGGTGGAGGACTCCAGACTCAAAGACTTGACTTGTGGATGTGCCATAGGTGGTCGGGGGTTGTGTGGTGAGAACCCCTTACATGGGTAGGGAGTTTTTCATTAGCATAGGTTGTGCCATAACAACCCCTTGTGTGGGTAAATTGTTTTGAAACACCACAGGAGTTTTTTTCATTTGGGGTGGTTGAGGTTGCGCTTGAGGAGCGGTGGTTGCATTGTGGTGGTTAGCATCGTCCCAAAGATGGAAGGTTGCCGCTAAGTGGGGACAATGGTGAGTGTCGTGTCATTAAACATTACAAAAGAAACATGGAATATTGGTTCGTAACTGTGCGTTATTACCTTGTCAAGGAAGTTCATTGGGGTCTTTACTCACGGTATTGGGGCCATTGTTAACCGGGGGGTTAGTGGGAGGGTCCTCCCTTCCCTTGGCATTGATTGTTTCTATGATTACGTCCATGTCTTCTGTCTTGTTGGCCTTGCTTGTTGTTTGGGGAAGGTTTGTTTGGTTATTGGTTCTGTTAGGAATATACCCATGGTTGGGGCATAGGGGGATCTTGCAGTTGAGAGGGAGCAGGTGGTGTCTGTGGTGGATAATAGGTCAGGGATCTTAAGGTTGAGCAGGAGTAGATTCCTTCAAATGGTAGTAAGCTAGTGGGGCTGCAGGAGGGGTGTATTCTTGCTAGTTATGGCCATAGCTAGGCATCGCGTATGTGGGCCCATATGTTTGGGTAGTGTGGGTGGGTGGAGCATATGAAAATGTTGCTCCGGAATGGGTTGTTGTAAATGAAAATTTGAGACAATAGTTCATAACAGGTTGCATAAATGCTAGCGGTATATGTGCAGATGGTCATTCGGTGGGTGCAACATGGCCGATGATGCCGTCTGCAGCGTGGGATTCCCCTTGTGTATCCTTCTGAGAAGTATCGCCCCATGGGGCATTGGGTAATATAGTTTATAGGTAGCCTGATTGGGCTTAGATGAGGTCAATCTGTTGGGATTTAAGAATAGCCTCTTATTCATATTGTGTAATCTAGAACAAATCTAGAAAGATGCAGTCGTCCAATTTAATCTTACACAAATTGCGGCATTTGTGCCATTCATCGATATGGTCCATGATATGGGTAGCCTTGTTTTTTCTGCAAGATAGAAGGATCAAAACACCAGAATCATAATGAACTCGTAACTGGAAGAACTGAAAGAAATTTGAAGCGAGGGACATGAATGTGAAATGGGTCCCATATGGATGGTCAATGTACCACTTGGCGGCAGTGCCAATTAAGGTGCGTTGTAATAAACGTAAGTGAATAAAGTTGTCCACTATGGACATAGAGGAACACCATAGATGGAAGGACATGATATGATTCTGGGGGTCTTCACCTCCCTTTCCCTCGAACTTTGGTATGTCCGAAGGGAGTTTGGTGGGCATGGTAGGCCACATAGGCTCATGTCTCATGGGGTTGTTGGTCAATATAGCTAGGTTAGGGAGGTTTAGACTAGCCATCAATGGAAAAATTACAGGAGGATGTGACATGGATGGTCCAACTTGTGTGCTATCCACGCTACCTAAGGCGGGTATATGGATGTTAGTCGCAATGTGAATTGAAGAACTACCTATATGGGGGGGAGGTATCTGAAAGGAAATGGTGGATCCCCCCAAAGGTGGTTCTAGTGACTAGGGGGGTGTGGTTGTTGGGGAGGAGCCGCTACCTGTGGGTATGGATGCAGTAGCTGGTTGCATAGCGGTGCCCAGGGTGGATCCTATGGCATTTGGAATGGGGGGTGTTGTTGCAGTGGGAATGAAGGGTCCTGTTGCAGTGGGAATGGAGGGTCCAATGGAAGTGGGAATGAAGGGTCTCGTGGTATTGGGAATGGAGGGCATCATAGTAGTGGGAATGGAGGGTCCTGTGGTACCTACACCTGGAATGCCACTAGCATGTCCACCGCTGATGACCCCTCCATAGAACGGGTTGGGGATCATGTCAGCTATACGGAGGTGTGTGTAGGGGTGACTCTAACTCCAAATCAAATGTGAAATAAGGTGCGTTGGGATGGAGATATGGAGATGACAACGTGCGTCTCAATGGAGCGTGACGAGTGGGGTATAATGGACCATGTTCAGGGGGTTTCCCCCTCATCCTACGGGAGTACCTCAGGGGATCAATGATGACTGACGTCGTGCATGTGGGAAAGGTTAATTAAAAACTCTCAAAAATCCAACTGTCGCCATGTGTGCAGTAGGAAAGCTATCAACAAAGTGGCACTCAGGATAATGACAAAATATAAAACTCTGGTGGGATCGCATGTCACAACATGCGAGTAGTAAGGAGAGGCCAGAATGCCAACAAGAAACAATACCTAAAAATAAATGACTCACTAACCTAAGGGGTATCAGAGCATGCAAACACCTAACTAGAAGATCCAGAAGCTCACACAAATCATATCCCTTGTAGGGTGATGAAATTCGGATTCAGAGAATACAAAAAGGAGAACCAAGTAGATAAGAGATATCCCTCTACTGAGATGGATACTAGGTAAAAGAGCCATAGGAGAATGGAAACTAGGCTACCCCATTCATGGCACGTCTAGAAAAGGAAATTCGTCATTTCAGTCCTTTGGTCACTGCACCCCTGGTATGGAGGCCTGGCAGTGCAGTGGGGACTACGAGTAGGTTTCATTCGGAACTAAGTGGAGAGTTGTAGTCCACGTAGTCTTACGAAACCAGTCTCACAACTTACCCCCCTAAGGGAGAGGACTTTTCGACAAATCGGTTTTTAACCGTGCCAAAAAATACTAGGGGATTTTGGTTTCCTAATAGTCAACTGCTAAGTTTCAGATGTAAAGTTGCAAAGGGGGGTTATGTGGATTCCTACCCCTAGTGCCCTACCTAGCTAGAAGATTTTTTTTGGTCCTCAAGTAGGGTTAGCTGTGTGTTTAGTTAACAAATTATAGTCTCACTTGATATTTTAGGGTGTGAGTGGGTGCACAAGTGGCGTGTATGGATATGCTAGATGAGAAAAAAATAGAGAAAGATGATAACATAAATGAAACTAAACTAACATTCTTGTTCTGAAACTCAAATAAACTGCTAGGAATTAACCATAGATACTGATCATGCCAAAAACATTCAAGCAAGCAAACAATATGTTGCAATCATTCAATCATGCAACTCAAACAATCAATGCTAGGGAATGAACAGGGGGTTGGGAAGGTCAAAGGTCAGTGTCGGGGTACTTCTATCTGAGGGAAAGAGGCATTCTGGGGTACACTCTATGCAGAAACAGGGGTGCACCCAAAATAGAGTGCTCCATATCTGGAGCGCTCTTCACTGAGAAAACAGGGCGCTCTAGGGAACTCTTAACTTAGCTACAGGGGCGCTCTGGGGCGATCTTAAATGAGCCAAAGCGACACTCTAGGGATCTCTTAACTGAGCTACAAGGGCACCCTAGGGCACTCTTTGTATTGGAGGAAACTCACTATGGCTTGGGAATACCACAACAGATAGATGATTACCAGAAATCCACTCAATTCTCAAAACAATGCTATTATAAACGACAATGTTAAAACAATGGAGAAATGTAACCAACCTTGATCCAACATTTGATGTAGATCCCCGTTGGAGCTTTCAATCCGCGCATGTCCAAGCACTTGTAATCTGCAAATTAGTCTTGACAAAAAATATCTAACAAGTACATGTGATATATAAATAACATTAACATCATCAATAACAATGGTCCATAATATCATAAGCAAATGCAACCCAATGTATAATAAATGGCATTCACACCATGAATGGATGAGAATATGAGTATTTCTATTAATGAACAAGAAGAAGTACAAAGTGATACGACCTCTTGCCGGCAACCAATATGAACCAAGATCTAGATCAATCCACTTGTGCCTCCACCACTTCAATCCTCCATGAATGGAAAACTCAAACTAGAAAGGAGTTTGGAAGGTGAACATAACTGGTTCACAACTACAAGGATCAATGAGTGCAGTAAGATAGGGAAAAAATACACTAGAGTGTGTTTACTATTCTCTTCTTCCTCCCGTCCATAAGCCATATGTGCTCAATATATAGTCCTCTCAAAGGTAGGTGAAAGGACTCATTGAGACGTTACTTGGGCAGATGGAGAGCCAAAGGTCACCCGATGACCTCTTTGTGGGAGTTAAAAGTAATAAAATAGTGGTTTTTACCATTTTACTTGATACCCGTGGGCTATAGGGATGCAACTCGCGGATACACATGCTATAATGATGCAACCTGCGGGTAGGAACAAAAATAGGATAGACTGGTATCACTGAAGGATGAAAATGGATCTGAGTCACTGAAATGGATCCTTCAGGCCAAAGAATGCTGATGCTCATAGGGTGGAATATTTCTGTGTAACAGATGCCCCCTAATGTGTGAGGTCAGAGACTGAAAGTTGTATGATGGTCGAAATACATTATAAAACTCAGAAGTGGAGTGATGGAGACACAAGTGGAAAGAATGGATCACTCGTCATAATACAATAGTATCTCTTAATACATGTCGGTACAGTACAACAATCTGATCCAATGGCCATGAATAGGCAGTACATAAGTATATACATGTCATAAGTGATCATAGCCATGATCCCTCTATAGTAAGATATGGTCTTCTGCTGAGAAGAAGACAATGGGTACAAACTGGAGGTACAAACTGCTGAAATCTCAGAGGTGATATCTCCGATGTAAATTCAAAGTCATATGTAGCATACTGAATGCCACAATCGCCTGGTGTCTTCTACACAAGTCTTTGATGGTGCAAGTCCCATCAAGTGAATAAAGGAGTTGGGGTCGAACATGATGAGACATCATCTGATTATCAGTCATTGATGTATACCGATAAAAGACGCGAGATGACCCACCGATAATGAAAATGGGCATCAAGGCACAAAGAAAAATCATCAGAGTGTGAATAAATGGGTTGAAGTCGAACACTAGGATGAATCCATCGATCAAGGGACATTGATGTATTCCCAAAACTGTCGATGGCGAGAGAACCTACCACTAATGACTGCAAGCCTCAAGGTACTAAACTGAACTCTAAGCCTCAAGTCCCGGAATAAATGAGTTGAGATCGACGGAACGAGACTTGCTAGAAGGAGGGAATTAAGGTATCCCCCATCAACTAGCACGAGGTACCAGCAATGCTGAAAGATTTGGAAGATCTCAGGTGAAACGGAATAACTCAATAAGGATGGCCAACATGCAATAGTCAAGATATCTGAGGAGTGGCCGACACTGGTTTTCAGGACTTCCTTTGAACAAGAGCATGAGCAGATGGATAGACTCAGGCAACCCACGGGTGAGGAACAAAAAATGGTCAAACAAAGAGTCCAGAGGCTCAGAAAAAGCAATTTTTCTACTGTGTATCTTAACGGCCAATCAGTGACACAGAGCTTCGATAAACAACAACTCTAAATATGGACTAATGCTCAAAATTTTTCCCAAACATGGATGTTTTCCCCAGCAGAGTCGCCAGAAAAATCACTATGGCTTGGGAATACCACAATAGACAGATGACTACCAGAAATCCACTCAATTCTCAAAACAATGCTATTGTAAACGACAATGTTAAAACAATGGAGAAATGTAACCAACCTCGATCCAATGTTTTATGTAGATCCCCGTTGGAGCTTTCAATCCACGCACGTCCAACACTTGTAATCTACAAATTAGTCTTTACAACAAATATCTAACAAGTACATGTGATATATAAATAACATTAACATCATCAATAACAATGGTCCATAATATCATAAGCAAATGCAACCCAATGTATAATAAATGACATTCACACCATGAATGGACGAGAACATGAGTATTTCTATTAATGAACAAGAACAAGTACAAAGTGATACGACCTCTTGCCGGAAACCAATCTGAACCAAGATCTAGATCAATCCACTTGTGCCTCCACCACTTCAATCCTCCATGAATGGAAAACTCAAAATAGAAAGGAGTTTGGAAGGTGAACATAACCGGTTCACAACTACAAGGATCAATGAGTGTAGACTCAAGATAGGACAAAAATCCACTAGAGTGCCTTTAGTGTTCTCTTCTTCCTCCCATCCAAAAGCCATATGTTCTCAATATATAGTCCTCTCAAAGGTAGGTGAAAGGACTCATCGAGACGTTACTTGGGTAGATGGAGAGCCAAAGGTCACCCGATGACCGCTTTTTGGGAGTAAAAAGTAATAAAATAGTGGTTTTTACCATTTTACTTGATACCCGCGGGCTATAGGGATGCAACTCGCAGATACACATGCTATAGTGATGCAACATGCGGGTAGGAACAAAATAGGATAGACTGGTATCACTGAAGGATGAAAATGGATCTGAGTCACTGAAATGGATCCTTCAGGCCAAAGAATGCTGATGCTCACAGGGTGGAAGATTTCTGTGTAACAGATGCCCCCTAATGTGTTAGGTCAGAGACTAAAAGTGGTATGATGGCCGAAATACATTATAAAAATTAGAAGTGGAGTGATGGAGACACAAGTGGAAAGAATGTATCACTCGCCATAATATAATAGTATCTATGAATACATGTCGGTACAGTACAACAATATGATACTATGGCCATGAATAGGCAGTACATAAGTAGATACATGTCATAAATGATCATAGCCATGATCCCTCTATAGTAAGATATGGTCTTCTATTGAAAAGAAGACAACTGGTGCAAACTAGAGGTACAAACTGCTGAAATATGAGAGGTGATATCTCAGATGTAAAGTCAAAGTCATATGTAGCATACTGAATGCCACAATCGCCTGGTGTCTTCTACACAAGTCTTTGACGGTGCAAGTCCCATCAAGTGAATAAAGGAGTTGGGGTCGAACCTGATCAGACATCGTCTGATTACCGGTCATTGATGTATACCGTTAACAGACGCGAGATGACCCACCAATAATGAAAATGGGCATCAAGGCATAGAGCACAATCATCAGAGTGTGAATAAATGGGTTGAAGTCGAACACTAGGATGAATCCATCGATCAGGGGACATTGACGTATTCCCAAAACTGTTGATGGCAAGAGAACCTGCCACTAATGACTGCAAGCCTCAAGGTACTCAACCGAACTCTAAGCCTCAAGTCCCGGAATAAATGAGTTGAGGTCGACGGAATGAGACTTGCTAGAAGGAGGGTATTAAGGTATCCCCCATCAACCAGCACGAGGTACCAGCAATGCTGAAAGATTTGGAAGACCTCAGGTGAAACGGATTGACTCAATAAGGATGGCCAACATGCAATAGTCAAGATATATGAGGAGTGGCTGACACTAGTTTCAGGACTTCCTTTGAACAAGAGCATGACCAGATGGATAGACTCAGGAAACCCGCAGGTGAGGAACAACAAATGGTCAAACAGAGAGTCCAGAGGCTTAGAAAAAGCAATTTTTCTACAGTGTATCTTAACGGCCAATTAGTGACACAGAGCTTCAATAAACAACAACTCTAAATATGGACTAATGCTCAAAATTTTTCCCAAACATGGATGTTTTCCCCAGCGGAGTCGCCATTTCTGTATTGGAGAAAACTCACTATGGCTTGGGAATACCACAACAGACAGATGACTACCAGAAATCCACTCAATTCTCAAAACAATGCTATTATAAACAACAATGTTAAAACAATGGAGAAATGTAACCAACCTCGATCCAACGTTTGATGTAGATCCCCGTTGGAGCTTTCAATCCCCCCACATCCAAGCACTTGTAATCTACAGATTAGTCTTGACAACAAATATCTAACAAGTACATGTGATATATAAATAACATTAACATCATCAATAACAATGGTCCATAATATCATTAGCAAATGCAACCCAATGTATAATAAATGACATTCACACCATGAATGGATGAGAATATGAGTATTTCTATTAATGAACAAGAAGAAGTACAAAGTGATACGACCTCTTGCCGGAAACCAATATGAACCAAGATCTAGATCAATCCACTATGTGCCTCCACCACTTCAATCCTCCATGAATGGCAAACTCAAACTAGAAAGGAGTTTGGAAGGTGAACATAACCGGTTCACAACTACAAGGATCAATGAGTGCAGACTCAAGATAGGGAAAAAATCCACTAGAGTGCGTTTACTATTCTCTTCTTCCTCCCGTCCATAAGCCATATGTGCTCAATATATAGTCCTCTCAAATGTAGGTGAAAGGACTCATCGATACGTTACTTGGGAAGATGGAGAGCCAAAGGTCACCCGATGACCGCTTTTGGGGAGTAAAAAGTAATAAAATAGTGGTTTTTACCATTTTACTTGATACCCGCGGGCTATAGGGATGCAACTCGCAGGTACGCATGCTATAGTGATGCAACTTGCATGTACGCATGCTATAGTGATGCAACATGCGGGTAGGAACAAAAATAGGATAGACTGGTATCACTGAAGGATGAAAATGGATCTGAGTCACTGAAATGGATCCTTCAGGCCAAAGAGTGCTGATGCTCACAGGGTGGAAGATTTTTTTGTAACACTCTTATTGGCCAAACAACTGCTTCCTCGGAACCGAAAAATACAAAATGAAATGTAGGCTTAGAAAAAGGGTGAGGAAGGTCTCTACGGGTTGGCTTAGGCTAGTTTGGCCATCCCAGGGTTAACTAAAGGGTAAAAAAAGTCAAAACAAGTTGTATGAAAAGATCTAACAACTTCAACACCCAAATTAAAACACACTAAAAATATTGAAAATAAAACACCAGGGATCTATAGGGCTCTCCCCTATGGAGTAGCCAATTCTGTTGGTGGTGCTTTTGCACTCCAACAGGAAGAAAGGGTGGTAGTACCGGCTTGTGGAAGCCAAGGTAGAGAACCTGGGAAGTCTGGATCCCATGGCTTTGTTTGTGGAGTGTGTGTAAGAAACTGAATTAAAAGTGGGTAATAATACACAATAAACTATGAACATATATGTAATAAGCCAAAATAAACCTAGTCTGAGAGCAAGGTAACAAGTGGTAAAAATGAAAACAATTCAGATTTAATTCAATAAAATAGTAAAAATGACTATCTAACACAACATTTATCAACACACATATATAGAAACTTACTCCATTGATATTACATAACCATTCTCATGAAATAAATAACTTTTATTATTTGTAAAAACAAATGGATTCAAAAATAAAAGATTACCTCTTTGGGCTTAAAAACCCTTGCGGGCGTAAAGATTTTCTATCCTTGATTGGGTTCCATCCTCTGGGTGGCATCCACACTCTACTAGTTTACACTGCATAAACCTTCCATAGCAGCTAGGAGTGAAGGATGCTCAACCAGCCAAAGGGATGTGCAGGATAGGGTGCTGGCGAAGGAGGTCTGTGTAAATGGAGAAAATGGTGGAATGGAGATGGTGCCAAAGTATAGGGCTTCGAGTTAGAGGAGTGAGTGAATGAATCTTCTTGTGTAACAAATGGTGAAAAAACATATGATATATCATGTGGTTTAGGGTTTCGTAACCCTAAAACCACTCAATGTATATATTTTTTGAATGTTACCGCCCAGTAAGTCTTGGGTTGAGGCAAGAACATTCATTAGGGGAGTTTTGAGGTCTAAAATGGGCCTCCTAAGGGAAATAATAAAATAATAGTTTTAATAATAAAATAGGAGTTTTAATAAGAAAATAAGAGTTCTAAATTTTAGAGAGGAAAAAGAAAAACTACTTTGTCTTATCATATTTTTTACATATCTCCTTAACGGTTTACCCAAATTTCAAGTTTGGGCACTCATTGGATGTGGATTTTAATTCCACATCCAACCCATACCCACACTGCATACTTCTGAGGCACCCACGACATGAAAAAATTAAAATTTCAATTAAAATTTTCATTTTTTCATGTCGTGGGTGCCTCAAAAGTATGCAAAGTCGGTATGGGTTGGATGCGGAATTAAAATCCGCATCCAATGAGTGCCCAAACTTGAAATTTGGGTAAACCATTAAGGATATATGTTAAAAATACGATATGAAAAACTAGTTTTTTCTTTTTCCCTCCAATTTGTTTTACAAATTTTACCCTTATGGTTGACATCATCATCTGAAATCCTATTGGTTCTTATAAAGTAAATTTTTATGGTACATTATTTGTTTTCAGGCCCATTTTTTACCTCAAAACTCACCTAATGAGTTTGTCGGGACATCCCCCTTTTTTGTTGGACACCTCCTTTTTAGGGGAGGATCCCTATTTTAGTGGAGGTTGTCCATAGGGCGTTAGGACTTAGGTTAGATAAGTTTTTTTTTTTAATAAATAGGTTTATGGTTTAGGAATGAGGGTCCACACCATGTTGCTAGGTATGTGGTCAATTTTTTGTGTTAACAAAGAGGATACTCATAACTCGAGAACTGTATGCAAAAATCAAATCTACTCTCTTACAACTTGAGATCCACTTTCTCGTTCACAAGATCGCCCAAAATCCCAAGTGAATAAGATAATAATGGCTCGAAAAAAATTTGCTTGAAAAATCAAATTCTAAACTATTACAAAGGAGATCCACTTTCTCGTTCACAAGATCGCCTAAAAGCCAAGTGAAGAGGGTAATAGTGGCTCGAAGACAAATTATCTCAAGAAAATTGAAGATTAAAGATACAAATCTCTCTAATCTCGAATGAGGAAAATTAAATATTGTAGATCCAAAATAGAAATTTACTAATTAAAGTTGTTTCTTTGGTTTTGGAGGGAAAAGTTTTCAAATTCTCTCAACGTGTAACGCTCAATTTTTTGAATTTTTATGCAATTTTCTTTATGGATTGTTTTCAAATGATATTTTCATGAGCTCATGGCTGTGTTTTTTTTTTTTTGTTTCAGGTTAGCAAGCATGTGGAATAAAAATTCAAAGGCCTAAAGGTTCTTGAAGCAAACTAGTGATTTAATAATAAAAAAATTAGAAATCAATCCTAGTTTCATCAATTAACTGTGTATTTAGGGGTCTAAGTGCTAAATATGACCTTAAGAAATCATATATAAAACAAATTATGAGAAAAAATTGAAAAAATGCCAAAGTAAGCCATTCTTAAGGGTTTTGGAGGAAAATTTCAACTTTAAAGTTTTCAAATTAAAGACTCCCAATTTTTTCCAAATATGATGTGAATTTATCTTAAAATTTATATAGTATCATATACAGGTCTGCAAACATAAAAATCATGCTTAAAAGTGGCCCTAAAACAATGAATTCTAACAACTAGTTTTTGACAATTTTCTTGCAATTTTGAACCAAAAAACTTTAAAATATTCAAGATTCTTAAAAAAATTCCAAATATTAGTCAATTAGGGTCCAAGTAAGGTCTAATATCTAATTTAATGGATTCCTAATCCAATCAAAGAAAAAAAATCACAAGAATTGGTGAATTTGGGACCAATTTGGGCCCAAAATCTAAGGTCCCAGAGGTACCCACTACTCTTACCATTGAAACCAGTTTTTTTGAGGTATACCAGCTATATTTATCACTAGAACTAGCATGTAATAGGTATTTGTGCTAAATAGCACTAGCGTGTATCCAAGAACATCAAGGTCTTGGACCAAATCCCCCAAACAATGATTTAGTTTTTTTAGTTTTTTACGCTAAATCTAGGTTCTAACCAGACTCAATATGATTTCTAAAGATTTTTAGGAGGACTTATGATAGATTAGAGTAAGTTTTAGGATTATCTTGAAGCTTAGAACACGCGTTTTTGAAAAAAATCAAATTTAAACCCAGGTGGAGTCACCCATATGCTGATAGTGATTAGTGTAGGGATGTGACTACTCTAATTAGCCATCTTACTATGAATTGGTGAGATTCAATACTCCCTTACACTCTAGTCTATGGGAAGGAAGCCATGCTCCCACCTAATATACTCCTCCCATCCTTACAGCTAGCCCAAGCCTCTCGAGGCTCCAGCAGTGAAATCCTACAGTCACGAATTGATATCCTGTTGAAGCTTGAAGAATCAAGGCAGAAAGCCAAAGATAGATTCCACCAACACCAAGATATTGTCAAAAGGTGGTTTGATAAACTGAAGACTGGAAAAAGGAATTTTGAAATAGGTGACTTGGTTATGAAGTGGTATCACCCACATGATGATAAGGGAAAGCACACAAAATTTCAACAGTTATGGATTGGTACTTACCAAATTTCCGACAAGCTTGGTCCGTCGACATACAAACTGAAAGATTTACAAGGGAAGGAAGAGAATCTCCCTGTCAATGGCCTTGCACTCAAGCAGTATTTCTTGTAGGTTTTAGGACCACTTTTGTACATAAATAAACTTTGTGTTGCTTTAAGTTTGTTGTTTTCTGTTTTGAGTAGTCTGTTTTGTTGATCGCTTTCATTTGATTCATTTAGCTTCCTTATTGTTTGATTTCATTATTTTGTTTCAAATAAACCCCAGACCAACTTCTTGGTATGAGGAAATATAGGACTCTGAGTAATCTCGAAGGCATGGAAAGGAAGAATCTACTTATAAAAGAAAGTTTGTCTATGTAACTTCGCTTCTGTTGATTAGTTTTTAGAAAAGGGGGATCATCTTCAGCTTTGTATTTTGGTCATGTTAATCCTTGTTAAATAACTGAGACTTATGATTTATGGATTACTATCTTGGGGGATCCATTAACTCTCACATTAATGACTGTCTCAGGAAGTTCACTATGATGGACCCGCAGAAAGGAAGCATGTCTCACAGATGTATGGCATTTAAAATGATCCCATGCTGCAAATTAAAAGCCAAAAAATCTTATATCAAAGAGTCTATTTTCCATAAAATCTTGCCTCCATTAAATAATGGTTGAGAAAGTAAAGATATCTAATCAAGAAAGTTGTTCTAATGGTTATCCCAGCAAGGTTCTTCTCCATCCGTGCGCATGAAAATTAAATAAATCTCTTGCTCACACAAAAGACATTATGGATGGAAGAACCTAAGTCAAATGTTGAAGATTGAAGAAAGCTATCATGGAAGACTCAGATGACAAAATTCGCCAATAAAGGAAGCATCTAAAAGAAATGCTGACAGCATGGGAATGAGGAACAAACGAATATGTCTGTGGTATTTGGTTACTGTCCCGTGGAGTCCTATTAAGTTGGCATCCGAAAGACATGTTTTAAAATGAACTCCACATTTTGGCCCCAAGAGAATTGTGGAGAATTCTGATTCAAAGTTTCCCTTTTTTACCAAATGACCAATATGATAAAAGTGATCACTCCCTTTGCAGAATATGGACTATGTAAGAAAATTGTTGTGTATGGGAGCAATAGTATGTAAGTTTTATGACCTTGAAGAAATAATTTTCAGAGATTTGTGTTCACCAGCGAATCGCCAATCGTTGTTGTTGCAATCTAATCCCCATAAGTTTCAAAAAAATATAGGGCCCCTCCTCTTATTTTTTAGAGTTAGAAGTCTCTCAAAAGTCTAAGATTCAACACTCATTTTTCTTAAAAAAACTCTACAATAAAAGTTGTCTTTTTGCCTAAGGAAAAACTCAAGTTCTCTTCACCAAACTGGTCGCATAATTTTTTTCATCTTCCTCCGACCAGTTTCGTGCCTTTTTGCTCAGTTTTGGCCGACCAGTTTCCCGGCTCGTGGCTCATCTTTGCCAAATGTTTCGCTGGAATTTGTTTATCTTTCACCAACCATGGTCACGAGTCTTATCCATCCATCATCAACTAGCCCGCAACTCTTTTCTTATCTTTCTCCGACCATGCCTTTTTCGCTTACAACGATCTCATCTTTTGTTTTATTTTTACCTGACTCTTTTGCATCCTCGTCATGGCGTTTCAATCGCATCTTTTCAACGATTACTTGCCAACCATTTCACGTACGTTATGGTAAACTCACCGATCGCCTCATGCTGACCGAACCTTTTCTCCAGAATTTTTGTGGAACTGCACCCATGTCGCAACGTTCTAGTCATTTTTTGCACCAACGTGATTGTCACGGTTCAAATAACCTCACCGACCATTTCACAGAGGATAAGGCAAAGCCGTGTTGATACCTCGGTTGTGCAAGTTATATGAAAAGGTGTTGGAATGGTTCCAAGGCTTCCAATAGAGGAAGACAACCCAAGTTGAAAGGCTTTGAAAGACCCTACGCAAGGGCAGTTCTATCCCCAACCTATTTGGTATGGTGATCCTCCATGGATATTCGGCCTCCGCTGGCACTCTAAGAGTTGGTGATTTGATTTATAAGATCAGTTTTCTAGTCAAGGAAAACCAAGGTGTGAATATGGTAATGCAAAGCTAACCTAACCTATTTTAGAAAAGGGAAACCAGTCTAAGTTAGTCCTATTCTAAAATGAAAGCTTGTTTATGTGCAAATTGGCCTTGAGGTATGATAAACAAGTAAATTGAACAGCTTCAACAGAATTGTCTTTAGTTGTATTACTTGTTAACTTAAATTATTATCAGTTAATGAAAATTAAATGACAATCTTTCAAGTATTCAGGCTCATTCAAGATCCAGTCTGTAATCACTCTGCTAATTTAAAAATTAACATTGATTATATAAATTTATATGCACCAAATCATTTGCAGAAATAAAACATGAAAATACTTGTATTGAAAAAACTCAATGAAGTACTTTGAAACATAAACCAGTCATGTAGAGAAATTGATACAACAGGTTTGTCATTAACAAATGTTTAGCAAAATATCAGATACATAACAAATGACAATTTGAAGCATAAGTAAGAAATTCTCTAAGAAATTTGAGGAATAACAGAAGATATATTAAAATATAACTTTACTGTATAAATAAGTCTTGTATGGAAATTACAAAAGGCTCTGCTTAACAAAGTATCTCCAGTCCAGTCTTCTACTGACTTGCAACTCCAAAATTACCAACCCCTAACTACGAGAGGTCCTCCTTCTTAAATAAGAAATTACATCAGAACAGAAAGATAGAGATTTCCCAAAAATAGGGATTACAAAATCAGATCAAACTATAGATCTAAGAAATCCTTCTATTTCTCATATATGTCTAACAACTCATCTATATTTGGGAGATTGACAAATTCTAAAGCTAACTGAACATTGCACACATTATTCTCCATGTCATGCTTCGCCAACTTGTTCTAGGTGCGAAGATACATATGAATCTTTCCTTCCATGATGACCTGTTCTCTAACCAAGCGATCCACATCTTCGATGTTGACTTGTTCAAGATCTTGAATTCTCTGTGCAAACTCCTCACACCTGCTCTCGAGCTCTTCAAGTCTGCATTTTGGTGACAAAGCTTCTAGGATAGGGGTCATTAATGGTAATCCTAGAGCATGCGTAATGTTTTCAACTACATACCATCGCCTAGTGGAGATATCTTTAGATTTATTAATGGTCTCTTCAGTTGTTTCATTATAATCGAGCCAAGTATTTAGAGAGACTTTGATCTTCTTAATCTGGAAACTGCTGAGGATTGGGATATCTTTTCGCGCATTCTTAATATACCCCTACCATTCATTGATTTCCTCCTGAGCCTTAAAAGCTTGAAGTCTCTTCTCCTTTTTTTTTCAAGGGTGGAGGACATCTTGGAAAAATCAATGAAATTTTCCCTGATTTCATCCAAAGCAATGTAAACCTTCTCCAACAGTTTATGATGATCCTGATTCACCTTGAGGGCCAGATTCTTAAAATCACAGGGTGTAAACTTGAGAAAACTTGAGGAGGATACACTTGCAGTTGCATGCTCAAATTGATTTTCCAAGGAAGCTATTTTTTCAACGTCAATGGAATGATGAGATTGTGAGAGACCGAGTTTAGTGAGAAGAGTGGCATTCTTTTGCTCTAGTTCTTACAACTTACTTGCCCATGTTTTCCTGAGGTCAGCCACATCAGTAGAATGTTTTTTTTTAGCTTGCTCCAATTCCTCTTTCAGGTTTTTGATCTCTTCATCCTTGAGGTCAACTTCCTTATCCAAAACCTGGACCTAATCCCAATTAGCAGTGGAAAAATCTCCTGAGGCTGTTTCTATTTCAATTGCCTCAATTCTTGGATTATTGGTCCTGGGAGCCCATATTACTTGATCTGGTTTAGGTGCTTCCAAACCACCTTGACCTTGACCCCTTTTCCTGGTCCTTTTCATCACTGCCTTGTCACCCTTGCTATAGAAGTAATTACCAAGGGGAGCTACATATTCATCTATATATTCAACGATTGACTGTGTGGAAGTAGAAGTGACACTAATTGTTGATATTAGTGAAGGTGTTTGGGTGACAACAGGGGTAGGAATAGGTATGGTCACTTGCGCAGTGACTGAAGGTGTATTGATGGCTTGAGGAACTGACAAAAAACTATCTGGGGAAGGAATTGAAACAAAGGCTTCAAATAATGGAACCTGAGTGTCATCATTAGCTTCTGGAAGTGGAAGTTGACTATGAACTTTGGTGGGTGAAGATGGTGAGGAAATCTTAGAAGATACATCAGTAGTGGCTATTGATAAATTAATTATGGGTGACTGCAGAGGGGCAGCAGAAGGCTGGACTTCTGCAGCAATAGACAATGGAATTGAAAAAGGGACTGAGTGTTTGGGTAATGGAATAGTAGTGTCATTGAGGGTGTTGAACAAGTGTGATAAGGAAAATGGAAGTGTCCCCCCTAAAAACACAGTAAAGGATGGTTGGACAGATGGAAACACAAATGCTGATGATGCAATGCTAGGAGCAACATTGAATTCTAACACTGATTGCTCAAGGAAGGACTGATCCATATCAATACTATCCAACAATTCAGTGACAATATTAGGATATTTAGTAACTTCTTCTATTACTGGTATTGGAAGAGGTGGGACCACTTCTTCATTATAGTCAATTATGTCAATTGTAGGAACCTATGATGAAGAAGGCAGGACTTTCTGCCTCCTAGCTAGGCTAGCCTGAGTTATGACCAAGTCATCATCTTCTTGAGTTTCTTCAGTAGATATTTGAACTTTTGATGCAGTTGGTAGCTAAATGTTGACTGCAAGCTTTGGAGGTTCTAGCAATTGAGTATTTAACATTGATGTCAATTGTGCCATCTGGTACTTGGATTCACGAGCTGACTGCAACATCACTTTAGCTTCTTCACCATCTTTCTCTTGAGAGGGTTCCCCTAGAGGATCTTTACCTTTGTTTCCATCAGGGAATGTAATCATGAGAGGAGCATTGGCCTTCTGAGCCTCTTTCTCTTCTACGTCTCTTCTTTCTTGTTCAATGAGATTTAGCTGCATGGCCCTGTAACTCAAAACTCCAACCTTAAGTTCATTCTAGTACTTTAAAATATCCTGTTGTTCTTACAAGTCTTTTGCTCTAGCTAGAACCTGTGAGAATGTGTCCACCCCTTGGTATATGAAGTCATCTGGAACTAACTCATGTGCACAATCTATTTTCATGTGTATTTTCTTGAGGTGTGCATCCAGGAACTTCTTGGGATCATGTTTCCTTTTCAGGGCAGTACCTAATCTCAAGGCAGCTATCTAGCCACCAAGAACTACAGCCCAAGTTGAATTTTGGATAACCAGCTGACCAAGATTGAGAGAAAACTTAGGCCAACCTTTCTTCCTGGGCCCTGTGAGTTTCTTATACATGCCATCAGTGATAGTTTGAAAAGAAACCTCCTGTATTACCATCATGTCCGGGACAATCCTGGGATGTAGGTGCACTATGCCACTTTCCCAAATCCTGATGTATGAAAAATACTCACCTACATACCAATCCCCCATGGTGTTGATGAAAGTCTTAGCATCTTCTGAGAATGCAGGTGGTTGTTGCTTGAAGATCTTGAAATAGATGGTACCCATGAAGTGGTCACAAATGTCATATTACAAGGGTGCAAAATTCTGTTCCCACAATGTCGAATGATAAATGTGTATAGGAGGGTCTGAAGGGGTCCAATTCCAAACCAAGTTAGGGTACTGGAACTCTGAGCAAAAAACATCAAGGACATATGTAGATAGGGAAAAGGGTGGTTTCTTATGAGTTGGAGCCTTTTGATATTCATGAATGGCATTCTTTAATTCAACTGACAAGATAGAGGCCCATGGGAAAGACTCACTTGTGACTAGCACATGATGTGCTATAGGTGCCCATTCTGCTTTGAAAAGAGAACAATTTGGTAGACCAAAAAGCATGTAGAGCATGGCTTCCAGTAAAGAGTAGGGTTCCTTAAACCAGACGATGGGATAAAGGTTATCAGCCATAGGCATAAATGCATTAGGATTAATCATCCATAACCTAATCATCTCGTTAAATTTGAATCGGGTTTTGGATGACTGTATAAACTCCAGGGAGAGGGTCTGTACATGTTTTTTCAGAGCAAAAGCTCGGACAAAAACCTCCGAGCGAAAATGTGTTAATTAGCACCCTGTTCTATCGTTAAAACAATGGTCTTTAACATTGGCATTCTCAATTATCCATTTTACAACATCTGTGTAAGGTAGGATAGCAGGGCACACGGCAATAGCATGAATTTGGGAAGCCCTAATTCTCTCATACACTGGTCTATCGTTTCCAATATGAGAAAGGTCATCATTATCAAAAAATGCGTATATTTTCGATCAATCCATCTGGTATGTCTCAATGACTCGTTCACTGGTGTTGGAGAGAAAACCAAAATTAGGGTCTTTGGTCAGGGGATATCTGAGTGGTGTTTTAGAACGTGTACCTCTCGACATGGCGAAAGAACTTGCAATTTCTGATCAATAAGAAAATTAAAATCAAAATCAATCCAAAAATAGCAAAATTGCAGATTGGTAGTGTAAGGATGACAGTAAGCTTACCCGAAATAGAAAACAAACGGAAAAAATGACACCTGATACGCAATCCACGGTAAAAACAACAGTGCGATGGAGTAATTCTTCAAAAGTAAAATGGTAAAAATAAAATAGGAAAAACCCTATTTATTGAATTCACTGGATTAAAGATAACCGTGCGATCAGAACAAATGAATGGCCGAGATTAACCGAAGTGGGGTGCGGGATCGGGTTCATATCTTATTTCGTAAGTTTATTTAAAAATCCCGAAAGCCGAAACCCGAAAGTGTCGAGTTGCGGGTTTTGGGAATTTAAGAAAACAAAAGCGCAAAAGGAATTCCCGAAAGCTGAAACCTGAGAGTGTCGGGTTGCGGGTTTCGGGAATGTAAAAAGAAAATCATAATCGAAAAAATTTTCCCACAATCCGCAACCCGAAAATGTCGGATTGCGGGTTTCGGGAACATGCAACAATATCAAATTTAAAAAGAAATTCCCAAAAGCCGAAAGCCGCAATTGCGGGTTTCGGGAGAAAAATTTCTGAAATTATTTAGAAAGAAAAACACGCAACGCGCAACTGTCGGGTTGCGGGTTTCGGGATGATGAAAACCAAAAGATCAAAAAGTGAAATCCCACAACCCACAACCATCGGGTTGCAGGTTTCAGGAAGCCTAAACTCAATAAAAAAACAAACAAATCCCGCAACCCACAACTGTCGGGTTGCGGGTTGATGGGAGCAAAGACAAAACACTCAAAATTTGAGGATTTTAGAAAACCAAACAGTTAGGGATCGTCCAAACCAGAGGAAACACGCAAGACAAAGTATGGGTGCAATATCTAAGCACATCAAAATCGAAGATTCAAATTTACAATGAAATTCACCAAAGCACCTTTGTGTTTATTGAAAGATTGAGATCCCGTGCTTCAGCTAAGCATGGGATCTGTTGTGGCCACAACAAATGGTGACTGGCTAGGAAGAACCAATTATCTCTGTAATGAAATTCAACTTAAAGGAGACATGTCAACCAAGCAATATTTTTCAATCTGAATTTAGAAAATGCTCAACAAAAGGATAGTTAATGAGCAAGAAACATAAGATTAATATATCCCCAAATACGACCATTTTAAAGATAATGCCAATTTGATAATGACACACGGGAACAACGAGGGTTCTTTACCTTGATGCAGTCATGAAAAACCAGCTTGTGTTGAACCTTGCAATAGACTTAGAACCGCACATGGATATCCCAATTACACATCACCTTGGTTTGTTAAAAATTTGTCAATGTTCAACATTTTATTCAGCTACATACACCTATCCTTTTTTTCTTTTTTCTCTCTTTTTATGTATTTATTTATTTAAAATAGAAAAGACCTTGCATATATAAGACCACTGCCCTAACTTGGTGATCAGATATCAGCAATGCCATTCACAAACCTAACCTAGAACCTGATCAAGCTAGCTCGGTAAGGAGACTCCTTGCCTTCCAATTGGAATATTGAAAGCAACTACTGTGGATATTGAAAGCAACTACTGTGGCTTGGTGACCACACTATGGTAGTTTCAGTCCAAATCAGGCCCATGATCATGGCAGGGATGGCTTGTAATAAGACCCGCCTATTCTTATATACAAAATGAATCTTGTTAAAAGAAAGATTTTATTGAATCGTAAATTACAAAGGCACTACCATGGCTTGGTGACCATATATTAGTATCCTTACTCACCAATGCTTTGCAGATCATGAATGAACCGACCTGTGATAGGATCTTCCAACTCCCAATAAAATTGAAAGTCATCTTCCAAGTGTGGTGGCTTGATGTGAAGATGTCATTCTGCTTAGCACCTATGAACCTAATGGGTTGGCTTGATAGCAAGACCTCCCACCTTGTAATCTACATTTATTAAGAGATTTATTACCAAGGTGGTTGTAAAAGGATTCAGAGTAGAACAGGCTAGGCAGGTTATTATGATATGTTGTTTGAAACATGAAACATGGGATCAGAGAACTTGATTATCACCCATACCTCAATTAAACAAATGAGACATGTGTAGGATAATGTTCATCATGGAAAGTTATCAATCTATGTCTCGGAAGTATTGAATATGTGCCCTTTATTTAAGAAATTATGACATGGGTTGAGAAAAGTGTGGCTAGCAGAGACTTCCAAAACCTTCGCTGAAATATTTTGACAGAGAAACTGATTATTGAATATCACCAAATGTGCAGAATTTTAACAACAAAGTAAGCAAAAGAAAGCGATCAAAATTAAAAATAAAACTGATACTATATACAAGTGCATCATCCTGATCATACAAAATACTTTTTTAGGAGTGAAACATTCACTGGATAAGTGTCCACAACTCCTTCCAGTGTCTGTAATCGAACTGTACCAGGACCCATCTTTTCTGTAACAATGAAAGGTCCCAGCCAGAGGCGTTGAAACTTGGCATACTGTTTCTTATCTTTGTGTTGTTTGTCCCATCTTAAAACCAAGTCTCCGACAGAAAATTCCTTGTTAGATGAATATTTTTCATCAAACCATCTTTTCACCATCTGTTGATGATGATATAACTTGTTTCTAGCCACTTCTCTATCTTCCTCTAGTTTGAGTAGAGTGTCAAATATCTGCTAGAGGGGAGAAGAATCATCTTCTTGGACAGAATGGGCTAAATGTAGTGAAGGGATGGTAAGATTAGTAGCAAGAATGGCCTCTTTTCCATACACTAGACAGTAAGGAGAATTTCCAATTGCTGCCTTTGGAGTAATCTAATCTGCCCAAAGAGCATTATTGAGCTGTGTATGCCAATCTCTATGGTGAGAGGCCACAGTCTTCTTCAGAATGTTGATCAAATTTTTGCTTGAATACTCATCCAACCCATTACCCTGTGGGTAGTAATTGGCAGAAAAATTGAGTTTCATCCCCTTTTCAAAAGCATATTCAGTTATGTCAATCGAAGAAAAATAGGATGCATTATAAAAAACTAGGAATTATGGAGTACCAAATCATGAGAGTATCTGACTGTCTAGGAAAGAAATGACTTGGTTGGCATTACATTGCTTAAGTGGGACTTCCTCCACCCATCTAGTGAAGTAGTCATTTGCTGTGAGAATGTATTTTTGTTGGAGGGATGAGGTAGGATTTCTGGGCCCAACAAAATCCATCCCCCATTGCTGAAATGGAAATTGAACAGTGACTGGTTGCAAAGGGAAAGCAGGTTTCTTGAACTTCCCTATGCATTCCTGGCATGGTTAACACCTCCTTACATAGGCATAATCATCTTTAAACAACATAGGCCAGTAATACCCAGCTCTGAGAATCTTATGAGCTATTGTCTTGCCTGAAAAATGACCTCCAGCTGGTCCTGCATGAAATTGGTGTTAGGATATTTAGACATTTAGGAGTTAGTTAAGATCAACTTGTGTAATATATCCGTTAGGGATAGTGTGTTTCTTTACTATGCATTAGTATGCATTTGTAAATACTTAATCCGACGGTCACGATATGTTTCCGACATAGAGTGATCCGATGGCTCAACTTCTCTTAGATCAAACCTAACCTTGATCTGTGGCTTAACACCTGATTGGTCCATGATCTCTATTTAAAGAGCATGGAGGGTCATTGTTTAGTTGATCGATTATGAGAAGCTCATTTGTAACTTTCTTTCTTTGCATAATAAATTGTCCCGTAGAAGCTATTTGGCCGAGGCCGTGGAGTGTTTCCCTCAAGAGGGTTTAAACCACGTCAAAACATCGGTGTGTTGATCTGTGATCTGTTTGTGTGAAGTGGTTGCTCTTGGTGTTCGGTCCTTTGGTAGTACCTTGTGTACCCGAACATGGTATCATAGCTTTTATGAAGTGCCGCTTCCGGTTATGATCTAGATCTTGAACTATTATTGCCAAAACTCGAAAGGGTTTCTAGTTCTAGTATTTCTGTGCATTTCTAGGCCGTGGGAGGTGTTCCATTGCGTCCAGAGCGTCGTTTCCATTGGGAAATAGTTTTTGTTTGATCGAAAACGGTTCCCGGTTGCTCCAGAAACGCGTATTTCATCAGATCTGAAGGTATAATGTTACAGTAACGCATTTTTTTTATTTCGTTTTTTGAAAAGAAAAAATCTCATATTTCATTTTTTTTTACAGTTAGATTTTTTTGGTTCGGATTGTTGCTTTCCCGTCTGCGTATGCTCTTTGCCGTGCACCTTGAGCGATATCGGCAAATCAGAAACAGAAAGGGAAAGGGTTTTTTTCGGCTGCATATGCTCTTTGCCGTGCACTTTGCGCGATCTCGGCAAATCAGAAACAAAGAGAAAACGTAGAATTTCCGGGCAAGCTAAGAAGATCTAACTCCACAAGTGTGGAATTTTTTTTTTGTTTCGATTTGTGCTCTATTTTGCAGGAAAAAGGGCAAGCACGCAAACCGAGCAAGAAGAGTAAAAAAAAAAAAAAGCCCCCTTCCTCATTCCCATATTTTACATACCTTTTAATCTAGCTCACTTGGTTCAAAGTTGCTTTATTCCTTAATAGGTCTTGAGTTCAAGTCTTAGGAAGTTACTTTTAAAAATAAAAGTGCATGCAATTTCTATTTTCAAGTTACTTTATTGTAAAAGTGCATCTCACTTAAATAATAAAAAATAAAAATACAAGTGAGTCACTTAAGTTTTTTATTTATTGTTGCACTATTTAAAAGTAATATCATTGTAAAAGTGAAATCACTTATTTTACAAAAGTGGTTCACTTGAAGCAACTTTCTTGTAAAGTGATTGTCAAAAGGTTTATCTTGGGAAGAGGGGGGTTCTTTTTTTTGCTGGACATTCTCTAGCTGCCACGTCACTATTGGGGACATCTTCAACAGTTTCTTTGTTCAAGCATAACTTCATCATACAGAGTCAGTTTTCAGTGCCGTTTTTTTTGAAACCGCCTATTTTTTCAAGCTCTTCACATCCAGACTATTGGATTTTACTTTTACAGCCTTTAATTTACAAATATGGCTGCCCCTTGTGATATTCTACTTAATAGTTCCAACTATTTCTCATGGAAATCTCGTATGGAGGATGTTCTACGAAGTAGGGGACTTTTCAGAATTACCACAGGGAAAGAAAAAGAACCCACTGATGATGATAAAAAAATAAAATGGGCAAATAGATGTGATGAAGCTCGTGGATTGATTGGGATGTCAATCTCCACTGATTTGCGATTCCACATATCTGGAATTGATGAACCTAATGCTGTTTGGGACAAGTTGGAAACTGTGTTTGGTAAACACAATGAAATTCGAGGTCATCAACTCGAAAATGAGTTGATTTCTTTAAATCCAAGTGACTTTTCATGCATTCAAGATTATTTATCTAAGTACAAAACTCTTAAACTCTTATGTGCAGAATGTAATATTGAGAGGGAAGACAAACAGTGCATTTATCATATTCTTTCCAAACTTGGACCTGCATTTTCTGTTTTTGTATCTACATTTTACTCCATGAAAGCATCCTTGAATGCAACTAGCTATCAAGAGCCTAGTCTTGAATCCTTTTGTGATTCCCTGATTAGAGAACAAGATAAACTCATTCATCATGGAATAAGTAACAATGCAGATACATCTGGGAAAGCCTTACTGTCCCAACAGAAAGAAAAGTCCAAGCCTCCCAAGAAACAAAATTTTTGCAATTATAAGTCAAACAAGGGTCCCAAACCCTCTCAGTCAGCTCCTTCTTTAAAAAATGACAAAGGATCCAAGCCAAAAGGCAAGAAGACTGAGCGTCATTCCAACTATTGCGGGAAAGATAATCATGATGAATCTAAGTGTTTCAAGAAGATGGCAGCCTTGGAAGCAGCAATGAAGAAGCACCACATCAGCCTAGATTCGCCTTCAGAATCTACCTCTCATGGACATGCACTTTGTGCTTCTGGTTATTCTTATAATGCATCTTCTTCTTCTACTTCAAATGAATGGATCATTGATTCTGGAGCATCTTATCATATGGCTAAGAATCAAGCCATCTTTTCTACTATGCATGAATGTAACACCAAACAAATATTTGTTGGTGATGATAGATCTCTAAATGTTGTAGGAGCTAGAACAGTTCCAGTAGATAATGGTCATTTTAGTGATGTACTATGTGTTCCAAGAATTTCTTGCAATTTGTTATCAGTCTATCAGATCACTCATTCTGGTGAAGGTAAAACTGTGACCTTTACACCTCACCAAGTTGTAATCAAGGATTTTAAAGATCCTCAACAGGTCCTAGCTACCAGAATTGTTGATGATATTACCAGGTTGTACAAGTTTAACAACTTTGGGTCATCACCTTTCCCTTCAGTTTTTGTTGCTCATAGTGATAACTTGAGCAAACTTTTGCATGAGCGATTTGGTCACTTAAATTATCGCTCATTGCAACAACTATGTAAAGAAAATATGGTGACAGGTCTTCCGATGGTATCTTGCAGAGATGGTGTTTGCTCCGGTTGTGTACTCGAAAAACATCATCGGGATAGTTTTGACAAACATGCCTCTTGGCACGCCTCGGTTCCCTTGGAGCTTGTGCATAGTGACTTGTGTGGTCCTCTTCCATCTGCTTCCTTTTCTGGTTTCAAATATTTCTTAACTTTCATTGATGATTACACCAGACACACTTGGGTTTATTTCCTAAAACTTAAGAGCGAAGTATTTAACATGTTCTTGGCCTACAAGGCCCTTGTTGAAAAGCAATCTGGTCATTAAATTATTAAGTTAAGATCTGACAATGGAGGAGAATATGTTAACAAACAGTTCACTACTTTCTGCACTGAACAAGGAAAGCAACAACAACACATTGTTCCATATACACCACAACAAAATGGTGTAGCTGAGCGGAAGAATCACACTTTAAAAGAAATGGCTAATTGTATGATACAATCTAAAGGACTAAGTCTTCAATTTTGGGCTGAAGCCATTAATTGTGCAACTTACATAGTTAATCGCACCCCCACTAAAGCATTACAAGGTATAACACTGGAAGAAGCATGGAGTAAAACTAAAACTGTTGTAAGTCACTTCCGTGTGTTTGGTAGTGAAGCATGGGCTCACATTCCGGATGAAAAACGGAAAGCATTGCAGCCTAAAAGTGAAAAGTGCATATTTGTTGGATATTCTGAAGATGTAAAAGGTTATAGACTTCTTCAACCACATTCTCATGCTATAATCATTAGAAGAGATGTTAAATTTGATGAAAATATCTTGGCCTGCGAGCCTAACTCGGTGATTGTGCCTTCTTTGGCCTGCGAGCCTGATTCGGCGTTTGTGCCTTCTTCTTCTTCTTGCAACTTCCTTGACAGGTTTCCAACTCCAGTTTCTGATGATGACAGTGAGGATGAAAATCCACCTCTTCCTGCTCATGTTCCTCCAGTTGCACCAGCACCAGTGCTTCCTCGATGGGTCCGTTCAACATGTGAAGCAGCTGGTGATCTTGCCGGTGATCCTAGAGATCAACGTCGAACACGTTCTCAGTTTCAGCGAGCCTCTTCTCTTTTGGCTCAAGTTTCCGAGAATCATGATCCAGAAACTTTTGCAGAAGCTTCAGGGAATCCAGATTGGGATGCAGCCATGGATGAAGAATATCATTCCTTAATGGCGAACGATACTTGGGATCTTGTACCTCTTCCAAAAGGAAGAAAACTTGTCAGATGTAAATGGGTCTACAAAACTAAGTATGCATCAGATGGAAGTGTTGAAAGACTTAAGGCAAGGTTAGTTGCCAAAGGTTTTTCCCAAGTTGAAGGGATTGACTACAATGAAACCTTTGCTCCCGTCGCCAAAATTAACTCCATCCACCTTGTTATGTCCCTTGCAGCCTTACACAACTGGGAAGTCCATCAAATGGATGTCAAGTCTGCCTTCTTACATGGTGATTTATAGGAGGAAATTTACATGGAACAACCTCCTGGCTATGTTCAAAATAACTCTAGCCTTGTCTGCTGCCTTAAGAAATCCTTATATGGCCTTAAGCAAGCTCCTAGAGCTTGGTATGCCAAAATGGATAACTTTCTCCTTGACACTGGTTTTTCTAGATGCCATTCTGACCCCAATGTCTATACCAAGAAAGTAGGAAACCATCTCATCATACTTGTTCTATATGTTGATGACCTTATTCTTACTGGTAGTGACCCTAAGCTTATAACCCATGTGAAATCCAGTCTTAAACAAACCTTTGAAATGTCAGACTTAGGACATTTGCATTATTTTCTTGGTCTCCAAGTTCTGCAAACCAAAGAAGGAATCTTTCTTTCTCAGTCTAAGTATGCTTGTGGCCTTCTTCGTCGCTTTCACATGGAAGATTGTACACCCGCCCCTTCTCCCTTCCAGTCTGGAGTCAAACTTTCTGCCACTTGTACTTCACCTGAAGTAGATGCCACCTTGTATCATCAGCTTGTTGGTAGTCTCTTATACTTGACTCATTCCCGTCCTGACCTTTCCTTTGCCGTTGGTCGAGTTGCCCGTTATATGCAGACACCTCATGAAAGTGACTGGAAAGAAGCTAAAAGAATACTTCGATATATTCGAGGTACAGTTCAGTTTGGGATTCATTACAGTACAGGGGGGAAACCTTTGTTGGTTGGTTTCACTGATTCAGATTGGGCCGGCGATCCTGATGATCGAAAGTCTACTGCAGGTTATGTTTTCAGTCTGGGATCTGGACCTATTACTTGGGCTTGTAAGAAACAACAAGCTCTTGCTCTTTCTTCAGCAGAGGCAGAATATCGAGCAGCAGTTAATGCCAGTCGGGAAGCTTTATGGCTTCGACAGATCCTTTCAGAGTTTGGATTCGAGCAGCAACAACCTACTCCACTTTGGTGTGACAATCAAAGTGCCATCAAGCTTGCCAAAGATCCAGTTCTACATCAACGCAGCAAATACATTGAGCTACATATGCACTTCATCAAAAATCTTGTTTATGATCGTGTTCTTGAAGTGCTCTTTTGCCCTACAGATGATCAAGTTGCAGACATCTTCACCAAGTCTCTTTCAGAAGTGAAGTTTTCTAAACTTCGATCTATGTTAGGAGTTCAGGAACTTGTCATTAAGGGGGGATAGGCTCTAATGCCTC
Organism: Larix kaempferi; assembly: GCA_027924585.1. NCBI lineage: Eukaryota > Viridiplantae > Streptophyta > Pinopsida > Pinales > Pinaceae > Larix > Larix kaempferi. The sequence continues at coordinate 1,868,445 of BSBM01000293.1, forward strand.
CTTCCTTATCCTAATAGTGTCACTTTTGTAAATCCTTCAATCCTATCCCAAGTTGTTCTTAAGGGGGGATGTTAGGATATTTAGACACTTAGGAGTTAGTTAAGATCAACTTGTGTAATATATCCATTAGGGATAGTGTGTTTCTTTAGTATGCATTAGTATGCATTTGTAAATACTTAATCCGATGGTCACGATATGTTTCCGACATAGAGTGATCCGACGGCTCAACTTCTCTTAGATCAAACCTAACCTTGATCCGTGGCTTAACACCCGATTGGTCCATGATCTCTATTTAAAGAGCATGGAGGGTCAATTTTTAGTTGATCGATTATGAGAAGCTCATTTGTAACTTTCTTTCTTTGCATAATAAATTGTCCCGTAGAAGCTATTTGGCCGGGGCCGTGGAGTGTTTCCCTCAAGAGGGTTTAAACCACGTCAAAACATCAGTGTGTTGATCTGTGATCTGTTTGTGTGAAGTGGTTGCTCTTGGTGTTCGGTCCTTTGGTAGTACCCTGTGTATCCGAACAATTGGAATAAGATGTCATCAGTTTCATGTTTTTCTAAACACCTAAGAAAAACCCCATCATAGTTTTTCCTAAATAGAAATTCATTAATAAATTGATAAGGGGCAGCCTTTAATATCAAAGCTCTTCATTTCTTAAAGTCCAAGGTTTCAGGGGAAAACCCATTGTTCAGGAAAAAATTGATATGATCATACCATTCTGATGTCGGGGTATCAATATTATTGACAAAACCTGTAGGAATATCTTCTTCATGTTCCCATTCAATTTGTTGCTGCAGGGGATCATTAGATTGAGCAGTAAGAAGGCAAAGGCCTTGTCTTTTGACAATTTTAGCTGGCCTTATTTCCAAATCATACTCTTGCAGAGCAGGCATCCAGTGGGCCCTTTTTTCACCCAACTCCTTCTGGATCATCACATTTCTAATAGCAGAATATGGGACACTGACCTTTGTTCGAGATTTTAACAAATAAGGCCTGTAATGTTTGGCAGACTTATAAACTGTGTAGGCTTGTTTGTCAATTTGTGAATAATTGAGTTCTGCACCCTTGATGGTTGAACTCATGAAAGAGATTTGGATCTTTGTATCACTGTCCTATTTCTGTGTCAAAACAGCTGCATATGAGAAATCAGTGTCGAAAGTGTAGAGAATAAAATCTTTATCAAAATTCGGGGACATGAGAGCAGGAGCTTCAACAATAGCTTTACGAATTTCCACAAATGCATCGTTTTGTTCTTGTGACCATGTGAACTGTACATCTTTCTTAACTAAATGTTGTAAAGGTTTAACTATCTGAGCAAAATTAGGTACAAACCTGCGTACAAAGTTGATCTTATCCAAGAAGGACTGCATTTCTTTACACGAACCCGGTAAGTCGATTTTTGAAATCGCGTCTGTGCGTTCGGGGTCGATGATCATACCTTCTTTTGAAATGATGAAGCCCAACAACTTCCCTTCGGTGATTACGAAAATGGATTTGTTGGGGTTCAAGGAAATGCCAAATTTCCTGCAATGTTCGAAAACCTGCTTTGGAGCAAATAGGTGTTCATGTCGCTTTTTTGAATATATGGTAATATCATCTAAATAAACCACGATAGAATTATGCATTAAACCTACGAAAGCTATATCCATAACTCTCTGAAAAGTGGCTCCTGCATTAATTAAACCGAAAGGAATTCGCCTGTAGGCGAAGGTGCCCCAAGGGGTTCTGAAAGCTGTCTTTAATTGGTCATCTGGGGCAACCATAACCTATTTGTACCTTGAAAATCCATCTAGGAGAGAAAACATTTCTGACCCTGCTACCTTTTGGAGAATCTTTTCCATGGGTGGAACAGGGTAGTTATCTTTTTCTGAGGCCCGGTTCAAATTCCTGAAATCGACATACAATCAGATTTCACCACTTTTCTTGCGTACATGCACCAAATTGGCTATTCACTGTGTATGCCTCACCGGAAAAATAATTCAGGCTGTGAGTAGCTTTTCCAGTTCTTTTTTCACAGAAGGCTCTAAACTGGGATGCATTTTCTGCAGTTTTTGTTGATATGATTTAACTTCCGGCTTCATAGGTATATTATGGTAGATGACGCTAGTGTCAAACGTTTTCAATTCATCATAGGTCCAGGTGAAGAAATCTTTATATTCTTTACACAGTTTAATGATAGCTCGCCTCTCTTATGGGGTGCAATCAATTCCGAAATTGATAAAACGGGGTTCTTGCTCGGTCCCTAAATTGACTTTCTCATAATTAAGTGAAGAGCTCTGTGTTTTACAATTGGTTTTGTGTTTGAACTTGTATTTCAAATCATAGAACCTCTCCAAATTGATCACCGACTTTGGGATGACATTTGAGGAATCAGAGAGAGAATTTTCATGTTCATCCTCATCTATAGCCATATCCTGGAATGTGTCCTGGCTTGTCAGAAAATCGAGTATCTGTTGATAATCATCAAATACTTTTTAGTTTGTCACATTATCTGGTATGGAAGGCCTATACATTAGTTCTATTGAGAATGTTTGAGGAGATAGGCCCTCTGGTGGAATCAATCTGGAAGCTGTATTTTCCAACAAGTCAGCATCAAAGTTCTGAGACCTAGGGACTGAATTAATATTCAATGCAATAAAGGAGCTGTTAAGATCCCTCACCAATTTCTAATAATTCAACAGGCAAGGGGACAAGCAATGTATGTTATTGCTCACCTGTTTCACAATAATTTTTGAATCTCCAAAGCAATGAATGATTTGTACTTTCAAGTCAATAGCCCTTTTCAGTCCCTGTATCAGGGCCTCATACTTAGCCACATTGTTAGTACAATCAAACTCTAATCTGCATGCAATCATAGTTTTTTTTCCTTTTGGATCTATGAGAACACATCCTGCACCATCTCCATCCTTAGATTTAGAGCCGTCGAAAAACAATGTCAACGCAATGGGATCTAATCTAAAATTTGTATTTACATTAAAAACATTATGTACACTGCCTCCTGAGAATGGCATAGAAGTGAGATGAGTTACCTGATATTTGTTTTGTGCATTATCCTATGATGAAACATTAGCTGATAAATTCTTGAAAAAGGTATCAAAGGTAAAGTGTTCAATGTGCGTGTTGAAATAACCCATAGGCTCACATGAGTCATTCAAGTCTGTGACTATCTATTTCATGAAAGGCTCCCTACTTATCTTAATCGTGTTTGGCTGACCATTGTAGGGTAACCAAAAATGGGACCAATCAGTAGCAAAATAACCTTTTAGCTTTTCTGACCAGTCTCTACTACGCCACATACCATATGCTTCTGGTATATCAGCAAGGACTATATCAATTGTTTGATGGATTCGAGGATTAGCATATAATGTAATTAAGACATTTCTGAGCCTTCCTACTACTCTGACTTTTGATCTGTCAAGTTGTACTATATGAGTAGGGAATGTTAATTTTTCAGAATTTACTTCAATCTGATCTAGGATCTTAACTGAGAGAACAACATGTATAGCATATCTACAACATATCAATCATGGACACAATAATGCAAGCACACAAGAGATACATAGTTTACATGGGGAAAACCATAAAGGTGAAAAACCCCAATAAATTCCTCAGAGATAGATAGAGCAATGATACAACCCAAGCATAAGACTTAGACATCTCCTAGCAGTAGCTTCTCCTCCTCCACAAGTGCGCCACTCTCCCGAGAGTGTGAGAGAGAATAGAATGATCAAATAGAGTTCCTCCCGCACTCTATTTATACTTGAATTGACTTGCGTAATAACCTTTACTAGGTTAGCCTTAACTTAACCACATAACATAATGCTAACTGGGCCGACCCCCAATAGGGTGGTCTAATAGCCCTTTGACCCACATGACTTCTATAGGGCCGACCCCAACAAGGTGGTCTAATAACCCATCAAGTATAAGTTACAACACTTACAATATAAATGACGACACTTCCGTATAGAGGAATAATAACATCTCTATAGGAATACAATATACATATATGTGAAATACATTCTGAAGTTACATATACATCAACACTCCCTCTTAGCTAGGAAGGTATTTCTCTACACAGGTATTCTAGAACAAGTCTTCTTCTCTGGATCATCATCATCGATGCATTGTCATCTAATCATCATCGTCACTGTTAACACCCAAAAAGTGTTCACTACCTCATTAACACATTATATGGCTCATTTGTCCATTTTCCTACCATTTTTCCCTTAAAATCCCAAAAAATCCCATTAAAAAGCCTCCAAAAGGCCTAAAATGCCTCCAAAAGGACCACCAAAATAGCCTAAAAAAGGCTAAAAAACCCCATTTTCCTCCAAAAATAGCAAAAATCCCCTAAAAAGGGAATAAAAAATATAAAATAATGAGGAAAAGGAAGAAAAAACCCTATACAGCTGCCTAAAACCATGTGTTTCCCAAAACCATGGGTCAGCACTCCACCACCAAAAAACTATAAATAGGTGATGGAGATCCCTTATTCCATATCCACAATCACAAGCACCCTTACTCTGCCAAAATCTCTCTCGAAACCCTAGTTCACCATTGAACTATTTTCACCTTGAGAGCCACCTTTGGCCCATTTCCAACATTGGAGAAGGAGAAGGAGCATATTGAAGCTTGGAGCATCCTCTTGGACACTGCAAAGGGCTTCATCAAACCTTTACATTGAAGGTAACATCAATACAAAAAGTCATTCTTTAAATTTGGTGTTTATGTTTCATGCTTGTTTTAGAACTAATTTAATTTCTGTTTTAGCTTAATTAGTTTAATATACTGAACTGCTACTAAGGAGTCCTTTCTCCTTAGTAGGTGCTCATTTGCACAAGCTAGGGGTAAAACCCTAGCTACAGTCACTGCTGCTGCTATCTCAATCAATCTCTGAATCTACTTGTCATAGGAAGTTCTACAGAGTCAATCCTTTTTCATACTGGATGTAGGCCCACCACCTGTAGGTATTCATCATCACTGGCCATACTGTGGAATCCTCAAGACTTTTTAAGTGCATCACAAAACATGGGTGAAGCATCCCAGGCTGTTACGAGCACTTAGCTCTACCTGTCGGATCTCCCAGGACAACATTACATGTGACCCCATCACAAAACCTGGCTGTAGCATCCCAGGATGTTACGAGCACATAGCTCTACCTGTCGGATCTCCCAGGAGCACATTACATGTGATCTCACCACAAAACCTGGCTATAGCATCCCAGGATGTTATAAGCACATGGCTCTACTTGTTGGATCTCCCAGGAGCATATTACATGTGGTCATGGCAAAACCTGGCTGTAGCATCCCAGGCTGTTACAAGCACTCAGATCTACCTATTGGATCTCCCAGGAGCACATTACATGCCATAGGACAAAACCTCGAAAGAGCATTCTAGGCTGTTATGAGCACACAGATCTACCTGTCGGATCTCCCAAGGCTGGATTATATGTCCTCCCAAAGCAAAACCTTGAAAGAGCATTTACCAGATATCCCAGGGCCACATTACATGCCATAGGAAAAACCTCGAAAGACTATCTACAAACCTCCCAGGGATGGATTATATGCTTATCTGCACAACCTGTCCATGGCCACAAAGTATCATCCTGATACTCATGATCATCATTCACGAAGCACAACCCAAATGCACATCACATAGCACTTACATCTACACCATGGGAGAACACATCTACAACCATGTGAGAATGGCACAACACTTATATTGCAGCCATGGGAGAACACATCTACAACCATGCTCAAATGGCCCAACACTTATATCGCAGCCATGGGAGAACAAATCTACAACTGTGCTCGAGTGGCCCCAACACTTATATCGCAGCCATGGGAGAACACATCTACAACCATGCTCGAATGGCCCCAACACCTATATCGCAGCCATGGGAGAACACATATATAACCATGCTCGAATGGCCCCAACACTTATATCGCAACCATGGGAGAACACATCTATAACCATGCTCGAATGGTCCTAGAAATTACATCACGACCATGGGAGAACACATCTTCCACGATGTCAGAAAATCCCATCAATTACATCGCGACCATGGGAGAACACATCTACAACCATGTCCGAAAATCTCATGTGCATCTGTGTCTTCGGAACTCATCACACATAATCCAAGTGATTATGTAATGTATCCACCTCATACATGTAATCACATATGATCATCTTGATCATCATCACTGCATCATCCTGATGCATGTCATCTGGAGCAACATCCTGAAGCTCATCATCCATGATCATCTTGATCATATAATGCATCCACCTGATGCATATCAAGTATTTACCTGATACATATCATCATACATGATCCACCTGATCATACAATGTATCCACCTGATACATACACATATACATGATCCACTTGATATATATCAACATACATGATCATCCTGATCATACAATGTATCCACCTGATACATATACAGATACATGGTCCAAGCATCCAATATGATGCATATACATATACATGATCCAACTTTTCATAACAAGCATCCAACATGATGCATACATACATACATATAAATGATCCAACTGATCATATCCAACATCCAACATGATGCATACATACATACATATAAATGATCCAACTGATCATATCCAACAACCAACATGATGCATATACAGAGAAGTAACTAGAGCATCATCCTGATGCTCATCATCCAGCGCTTACATCCATAGCCATGTGAAGGATCCTCCTTCCACCATGCTTGGAATGGCTTCAGTAAATGTCTCCATCACTTCTTCCTCAAAGTGTCATCAATCAGAAGAACACCAAGCCTCTCTCTGAAGTATTCAAACTTCACTCTGGCTAGTGGCTTCGTCAGCACATCTGCAACCTGCTCATCCATCGCAACATACAGGAGCTTCACTGCTCCTCTCTGCACCATATCCATGATATAGTGATATTTGATCTGTATGTGCTTCGACCTGTCGTGGAACACCGGCTTCTCAGACATCTTCACACAACTCTGGTTGTCACAAAAAATACCAGTAGCCTCCAGCGGGAGATCAAATAACTCAGACAGTAGCTTCCGGAGCCATACTACCTCACAACTAGCCGAACAAGCTGCAACGTACTATGCTTCGACTGTACTCAGTGCTACGGAGGACTGCTTCCTGCTAAACCAGGAGATCACACCTAATCCCATACTGAAGTAGCACCTAGATGTGCTCTTCCTATCTGCAGCACTGCCTGCCCAATCTGAATCAACATAACCGTACAGGTTAAACTTTTGATTCGCATCATACTTGATTCCATAATCAATCCCTTCTTTCTGGGAGAAGCCACGAGCTACAAATATTGCTTTGTATTTCTCCATGCTACCATCTGCAGTATGCTTGATCTTATAGATCCATTTGGAAGTCACAACAGACTTCCCTTCAGGTCTTGGGGCTGCATCCCAAACATCATTCTTCATGATCGACTGGTACTCCTCGATCATAGCATTCTTCCCGAATCTTGGGAAATTCAATATATTCAATATCTTCAATAGATAACTTTGTTGCTGAAACAAATGTTGTAGTCCTTCTTTTGTAGGTGCTCGTATACAATCTTTCCTACAAAACAAGTTAAATTGCATGATTAGAAACATCTCATAGTTTTCAGAACAAATTCTTACACATAAAGAAATATGTCATACAGTCATGCAATTATCTTAGCCAATGATTCAATACAACATTTATTCATATCCCGTAACTTTCTAGATGCCTTCCAATCTCTACCAGAACATTGTTAAGACTGTGCACAACTCCCAACATGTTAGCAAAGAGGTTTCATTCTAGATAAGTAGCAATGGCATGTTGTACAGTGCCATAGGACACTTACCCATCACATGCATATTAGTAGTATACTGTTCATTAATGCAATTATTCTAATATGCATAATACACAACCTAAGTCTAGGAACATAATCATATACATCATTGAACAACATTATTTAAACAAACAAATATGTAAGAAATGACAATTCAAATACTTATCTTTGTTTGGTTGTTGGGTGGACTCCCTCTTGATCTTTGCAACTCCATTCTGATGTGTATTGTGAGAAGTGGTTGATTCCCTCTGAACATGTGCATCCTTGCATAAACTACTAGAGTGTGCTCCCTCTCGATCTTTGCTTCCTGGATTACCTACCCTTGAACTTATATCCATCCTCGATCACTAGGCATGCTTACAAGTATCATTATTGAGATATCCTCCAGATCTCATACATAATCATACATTTATTAGTATATTCTCAATACTATCAAAACACAATAATCTTAAGCATGTATAGTCATGATCATTTACAACAGAAATAATAAGCATTAGTATTCAAGGACTCTTATGGTTAGTCATATCATAAATTAAAGTAAGAAACATAATATGCCTAAACCCATGATTACTCAAACCTATACTTTCATGACTCTTCTGGTTAGTCATATCATCAATTAAGGTAAGAAACATAATATGCCTAAACCCATGATTATTCAAACCTATGAATAATCATTATCAATCATGCAATGTATACTTATATAAGAGATCCTATCACAAGGTAGGATTCTAACTTGATATAGAAAAAACATACTTGGATTAGTATGTTAGCTAGTTATGTCTAACATACCCACATGATGTCTTCTTGTTCTCTTCAATGACTTGTGCTAGTAACTTGCATATCTCATAGGTTAACCATTATAGAACCAATTTATACATACCTCGTAAATAGATCTTCTAAGTGATCCATGACAACGGATGAATCTGTGTCTTCATGTCACCATGATCATATGTTCTTTAACTAGAACATGATTTGTCTTTCTTCGTGTACCTTTCATGTTCGCGGACAACATAAACTTCATACAACACCATAATGCATTAGTACAATCATAAGTGTCAACACCCTAATCAATGAATATCTTCTATCATGCATTCATAATTTTATTAAGGTGATACAACAAGTCTAAATTTAATGAAGATTGTACTAACCATAATAATATGAAGACAAATATACCATAAACGTAATCATGAACAAATCTCGAAACATACCTATCGAGATTGCTTGTAATCTTATTATGTAAGGCCTTAGCCTCATCTCCCTCTGAAACAGGAACCTCTTCACTTATGCAGGTGACCAATCCATTCTCTTCTAGGATTAACCCAATCCACTTGATTTGCAGGAACTGGATCTGGAGCTGGATTAGGGTTTGTTAGAGAAACCCTAAAAATTCAAACTTTGAATTTCAAACTTCTGAAATTATAGAAATATGCGCCTTGATGAGCTGATCAAGCCGGTATACTCATAATTTTAAAACTGCAAAGTTTCACCCCTCAAATTTGCCGTTGAAACTTCAGGATTCACTGAACATGACCCCGAACTAGGGTTTGATAAAGCCCACCCTTCTTCCCAATCAAAAGGTTCGATCCAAATCTCTAAGATTCTAGTTTTCTGAGGAGCTTCCAACTGTGGTCACAGATTTCAAAAATTCCCATTTTTGTAGAAGCACTAATTTTCCACTTTTCCAATCAAAGTCCCGAACTAGGGTCTGATCAAGCCCGACCTTCTACCCAACCAAAAATTCTGATATTGGTCTCTAAATTTCAATTTTTATGAGTATCATTCAGCCGTAGTCTCCGATTACAAAAATTCCAACTTTCTCTGAAACCCTAAATTCTGGAAGCCATGAATGAAGGTGGTAAAAAATAATTCTGTTTTGATAGAAATATGTACCTGATTATTTCTGGTGTAACTCCAAACTTTTCGATCCACAAGGTCTGAAAAAGTTTCCTGTGATATCATGACCTATCATATTTCCAACCCCACAGGTCTGACCTCACATGTATTCTCTGAGAGAGAGTTATGCCAACTGTCGCAACGTGACCTGTTTATGGGATAAACCAGAAGAGCGAACTTGTGCGGCATGCCACGTGTCACTGGTTCAGTTTCATAATTTTAAAATGTTACCTGAGAAAATAAAGTCCATTCGCTACCTGTCACTATTTACGAAATTTCATTTGGAGCTTCCTAGCCCAAGTTATGATCTTTTTTCCAAGGTCACCTGTTTATGACTGAGATATGGAAGAGGCAAAAACCCTATATTGTACAGATCATAAATCACAAAGTACAATGAATTAGAGGTTTTCCCCTGGACACAAGATACATGGGGATATCAGCTTCTCCCTGTACGATTTGAAGACCCTGAAACCATGCGGAAATTTATTTATAGTGAAAGTGCTACGATGATTGGTTTTTGCTATATCAAGCCCTAGCTTCGCAATTGCAACAAGTGTCATACATGCCATACCATGCCTTCTTTCAGGCTAGCTCTGATACCATGTTCATTTTTCAGAATTTAATTCAATCTGATCTAGGATCTTAACTGAGAGAACAACATGTACAGCATATCTACAACATAGCAATCATGGACACAATAATGCAAGCACACAAGAGACATAGAGTTTACTTGGGGAAAACAATAAAGGTGAGAAACCCCAATAACTTCCTTAGAGATAGATAGAGAAATGATACAACCCAAGTATAAGAGATATAAATCTCCTAGCAGTAGCTTCTCCTCCTCCACAAGTGCACCACTCTCCCGAGAGTGTGAGAGAGAATAGAATGATCAAATAGAGTGCCTCCTGCACTCTATTTATACTTGACTTGACTTGCCTAATAACCTTTACTAGGTCGGCCTTAACTTAACCACATAACATAATGCTAACTGGGCCCACTTCCAATAGGGTGGTCTAATAACCCTTTGACCCACATGAATTATACAGGGACGACCCCAACAAGGTGGTCTAATAACCCATCAAGTATAAGTTACAACACTTACAATATAAATGACGACACTTCCGTATAGAGGAATAATAACATCTCTATAGGAATACGATATACATATATGTGAAATACATTCCGAAGTTACATATACATCAATAGGGAAAGGTTCCCATGTGGCGTTCAACTTTCTGTAGACAAAAAGAGGCATCACATTTGATGAGGCACTAGAGTCTATCATGCAGTTATGTACGTTTCGGTTGAAAATCTCAAAGGTAAGCATAAAAGGAGGTGTCCTTTTGCTACCAGACTTTTGATCATCTGGTTTAGTGAAAGAGTCAAGGTTATTATTCTGCAATTCTCTTGGTTGTTTGACCACCATGCTTTTGGGTAAAGTATCGCTCATCAAGGAGATTTTCAATAATTCAAACAAAGAGATGTTTTCCTTCACTCTTTTAAGATATTCAACTAAATTATACTCCATCTGAGGGATGACTGTATCCTTGTGAGGGACAGTCTTTCCTTTATTAGGAACTGGTGTGGAGGATGAAGGTTCCTGAGGGGGTTTAGGTTTAGACCTTGTGTTATAAGGATGTTGGACATTAAACACAGTCTCATGTTCTTCTTCTTCTTCACACATAGGAAGCTTTGAAAAGTAACTTACAATGTTGATTTGTGGATCCTCATGTTCATGTTTTTCTTCCTCAGTTAATTTTGGGTCTGGAACAGTTTGGTCATTGGGAACTTCAGGGGTGTTTTGAGATTCTGTTGCTAAGGCTCGAAAAATAGAATAAATTTCTTCATTCGTGAGGCCTTCTGTTGGATTAGGAGGTGGTGGATTCAGTGGAGTTTGATAAGGTCTCCTGAAAGGTGGTCTCACAAAACCTATATTCTGGTTTTGATTTTCATTGTTAGTTCTTTTCAAATCCACCATCTCGTTTGACATTTTCTGGATGAACGTTTTCATGTCATTTATGTCAAATGGATCCTTGTTTGTGCAGTGGGTTTAGGAACACTGTCATTCCTTTTCCTGAAAGTTGAAGGATGTTCTTCTGAGATTTCCGAACTGTCCTTGAGACAAAAAATGTCCTTTTCAACTTGTATTGCTTCAGCAAACACTTCCAGCAAAGTTCCCTTTTGTGCTCGTTTCACCCACATTCAAATTGAAGCAGGTAGGCCTTTTTCATAGTAGGCTACCAACAATTCTTCAGCAGGAAGAAGGTTGATGAGAATTCTATTTTTTAAGTATGAGAACCTTTGGTTGAAATCTTTAACCCTTTCTTTCCCTTTGATTTTCATGGAGGATAATTCCAAAACAAGATCCTGTGGTGTTTTGTCATCTCCAAACTTTTGGATGAATACTTTCTCAAACTCATCCCAAGAAACAATAGACCTTGGTGGCAAGGAAAAATACCATGTAGCTTCCTTTCCTTCAAAAGTATAAGGAAAGAGTCTGCAGACCACATCCTCGTGAATGACACTTCTAAGCCTAACAGCCTACGTGAAGGTTTTAACATGACCCAACGCAGGTGATTTGTCATTTGGGTTAAACTTGGGTAACCACTTCTCAGGGTTCTTGGGTAGTCTATGTTAGTCTCCAAGTACCCATACTGCATCTTGGTCAAGCCATGGTCTGTTTTGGCCTTCTGCAACCATCAATGGTTCTTCTTCTTCTTCTTCTGACAAAGAGCTTGAAGAATGTTCACTGTCTAAGGAAGAGGATGACGATGAAGGAGGAGATGGTGGTGGTCCACTAGTTCCAAATTTTGGCTGATCTTTTGTTTCTTGAAAAAGTTGACTAAGGTTGTAGTCAGGGGAACCTGATTGACCAACCAGTTCTTGATTTTCAGGTTGTGGATTAACTGTTTGTTGATGTTCAATATTTTGATCAGTTGTTTGTTGGATGATTGGATCACTGATCTGTGAAACTGTGTCTTGCTGAGGTTCTTGATTATTGGCCTGCAGAAAATTTTCTAAATTGATCGCTGCAAAACCGCGTCCTCGTTGATCAGCAAATCTTTGTTCTTCCTTAGTGCCCCTATCGGCTGATGTTTTCAATATCTTCTCTAGTGAGAGGGATCCTCTGGTAGGTGATACAATAAATATATCCCTTCTATTTTTGTGTCGTGCTGCAGGTGCAACAGGTATAACAATTTGTTGAGAAAGTGTAACAGGGACAACTGTTGGTTGTGACTCTATTGGTTGTTTAGATGTTGAAGCCCTTGATTGGCTTCGAGTTTGAACCGTTGAATCACTTGATGGAGGAGGTTTCTTAGTGTCTTGTTTAGGAATGTTGCACTATTGGCCCTCCTTCTAGCACCATTTGTTGATGCCTCGATTGTGCAGGCTAGATGCAAAGGTGTTGGAATAGTTCCAAGGCTCCCTACAGAGGAAGAAAACCCAAGTTGAAAGGCTTCGAAAGACCCTACGCAAGGGCAGTTCTATCCCCAACCTGTTTGGTATCGTGATCCTCCACGGATATTCGGCCTCCGTTGGCACTCTAAGAGCTGGTGATTTGACTTATAAGATCAGTTTTAGAGTCAAGGAAAACCAAGGTGTGAATATGGTAATGCAAAGCTAACCTAACCTATTTCAGAAAAGGGAAACTAGTCTAAGTTAGTCCTATTCTAAAATGAAAGCTTGTTTATGTGCAGATTAGCCTTGAGGTATGATAAAAAGGTAAATTGAACAACTTCAACATAAATGTATTTAGTTGTATTACTTGTTAACTTAAATTATTATCAGTTAATGAAAATTAAATGACAATCTTTCAAGTATTCAAGCTCATTCAAGATCCAGTCTGTAATCACTCTGCTAATTTAAAAACTAACATTGGTTATATAAATTTATATGCACCGAATCATTTGTAGAAATAAAACATGAAAATACTTCATTGAGTTTTTTCAATACAAGTATTTTCATGTTTTATTTCCGCAAATGATTCGGTGCATATAAATTTATATAATCAATGTTAATTTTTAAATTAGCAGAGTGATTACAGACTGGCTCTTGAATGAGCCTGAATACTTGAAACATTGTCATTTAATTTTCATTAACTGATAATAATTTAAGTTAACAAGTAATACAACTAAAGACATTTTTGTTGAAGCTGTTCAATTTACTTGCTTATCATACCTCAAGGCCAATCTGCACATAAACAAGCTTTCATTTTAGAATAGGACTAACTTGGACTGGTTTCCCTTTTCTGAAATAGGTTAGGTTAGATTTTCATTACCATATTCACACCTTGGTTTTCCTTGACTGGAAAACTAATCGTATAAGTCAAATCACCAACTCTTAGAGTGCCAGCAGAGGCTGAATATCCGTGGAGGATCACCATACCAAACAGGTTGGGGTAGAACTGCCCTTGCGTAGGGTCTTTCAAAGCCTTTCAACTTGGGTTTTCTTCCTCTATTGGGGGCCTTGGAACCATTGCAGCACCTTTGCATCTAACCTACACAACCGAGGCATCAACAAGCTGCTGAAACGATTGGCATAGTTTCTTTTGGGAATTGCGACAACATGAAGTACACTCCAGCCGGTGGGGTCATTAAAGGCCCACCTACCTTATCTCATTTTCATTAATGATGTGGGATTTCTCGTTTTGTATATATGGTGGGGAGGTATTTTGTTGTTTTGTATCACTTTTTCAATGCTCAAATGTCGTTTGATCATGGTTGGGCTTGCCACCAGTCAAAAAGTCCTTTCAACTACCAACAACCAGGTCGTTTCTCCAGTGAGCCACTCCACCGTTGACAGGTAGGTGTTTCAAAACACCTTTCTGTTTATTTCCTTTTTGTTCGGCCACTCAAGGTGTGTTTTTTAAAACGTTTTTAGCTGGTCTCGAGGGTTTGGGGAGCCAATGTTGTTTCGGGATTAGCACCCTTGCTTTAACCGTCACTTGAAACCACCAGAAGCAAGCACTACTCACCCGAACGTTTCAGCCCAACCACCTATAGATTGTTCGTTTTCGCTGGCCTTCTTTAGCTTTGGTGTAGTTTTGATAGTTGGACATAGCCATTTCTCCCTACCTTACCAGGTTTTAAATGCCTAAGCAAGCACCATTCTGGGCATTAGCTTGTGGCTTATGTTTTGGTAGTAGGATTACCAAAAGATAAAGCCCTGCCGCCCTTTCGTTCTTTTCCCCGCAAGCAGGACTTGCGCGCCTCCTCCCCTTGTTATAGTGTCTACTCAATGCATCCTTTGAGTTGTTCTCTTTGAGCCGAAAAGGATTTGTCTGTTCAGCAGGGCTTAACGAAATCCTATAGTCACTCTGTTTTTTATTTCACACAAACGCACAAAATTGATTACTTTTGAATAAGCTCTCTCTATCAAACATGAAGAATTTCAATTTTATTTGTATAAATTTTTTATTTTTGCTTTCCATAATTGTTTATTCATCAAAGCAAAGAGTTTAAGTTCATTTGTCACCCTTAAAGTTTCATTTCTTCATGAATAGCTTTGAATCATAGTTTTTATTCAAACCAGTGAACACTTACAAGTTGAAGCATCATTTTAATCATGTTAAGAGTAAATAGTGTTCCTCATTTTTTCTTCTTGTGTCCCGACAAGATTGATATGCATAGGCGTTCCACTAGGACTAAAGGCAAGCTAGTTGAGTCGGACTCAGATGTTGGCACGAGATTAGTTCGCAGGAAGTGTGGAAGCCGACAAGCTCCGAAAGGAAGAATTCGCGAAAGAAAGGGTCATTCACGGATAATGTAGAAGTACAAAGTAGTTAAATTAGTTAGAATTGTTCATGTGGACCGTTTTGTATAAATAGGTGAATGATTGTAAGCCTAAGGGCATCGAAGAAAGTGATGATAAGTTGATCTATCTTTTGATTTGTTTTGTATCCGCGACATGGTGTATTGACTGCTTATGCGAAGTTCATTCTGCAGGTTTTAATGAATGCATGAAGATGTTCGATTTTGGTTCCATTTCTGTCTCTATATCTGTGTGATGATAAATGTGAATGTTTGCAACATGTTTAATATCTGTGGGTTGAATGATTTCTGTTGATGCGAATATGTACGTTAAATATGTTGTTGCGAATGTTTATTATCTGGTGAATCTGCGAATGGTATAATGTGTGAATGATGAGTTAATAGTTTACTGCGGAAGATATAATCTCTGGTTTCTACAAAGGTAATGTGTGTTGGATGCATGTCCTCAACTCCACTGCGGAAAATTGGTTCCTGCAGCCCTATTGTGCATCTCGGGTGAGACTTCATTCGCTCGACGAGTGTTGCTAGAAGGGTTAATGCCCTTTTGGGACGGTGCATAAGGGATTTTGGGTTGGTGTTTGTTGATGACAGTGTACAGTGAACCCTTGTTGATAGTCGTTGTGTCAACAAATGGTTCCGCTGTTGGGACCTTGAGGAGGAAAAGAAGAGGATATGCTGTGGCATTCGTCGAAATCGAAGATCCAAGAGTGGTTTGACAGAAAGATAGAAGAATTCGCAGAAGGGGAGAAGTAAAACCCTAGACAGATAGTAAGCATTTGGCTGCAGAAATACATTTATTCAGATATCCACGCGATATTTTTCTGTGAATTCCAAGTACTATTGCACGAGTGGTTAGCGCAACTAACATTCCAGAAGCACCATTTACAAGAGACTGAACCTGAGCATTGGATGCCAGAACTGATTCGACAGCTAAAACGTGTCGACAACACTGTATCAAGGGCTGTTGATTTCTAGGTGGATAGTATCCTAGAGGGATATATCACTGAGTTTGCAGTAGGAACAATCAAGTCTCACAGCGACGCAAAGAGAAATTTCTTCAAGGGACCAAGGGGAAGGTTCTTGTTGTTTCTAAAACTGTGGATTAAGATGCTCGTGTGCGAAAAGGGAATTTTGAGGATGACTTCCGACGAGTAGAAATATCAGTGTGTGGAGGTCATAGGTGTCGTGTCAATGCAGATCCGATAGAAAGATGCGGGCTAGATGGACATGAGCGACGACGATTTTGTATGGGAAGCTGATGAAGAGTGTGGTACCTTGAGGAGTGGAGCAATATTCCGACGTCCTGAGAAGAAGAGGAGGACTAAGAGAGAGTCTCCTGACAGGACCAGAACAAAAGGCTGCAAAAAAGGACCACAAGGGAGAAAGTGACCCTATTGTGACGAGGATGGTGACCAGGATGCCCCAGAAGCAGAAGAGACAGGGATCGTAAGTTACAACATACCTGGAACCTCGCACACTACCCATAATTATACAGGAAGAAACCCAAGCTATTCGCAGAGTTTCCCTATGTGTAGCGGTAAGATTAGCGCTTCAGTAAACAATAATAGTAGGAATGTTAGGATGGCAGATGAGTCAAGGATGCCTACCTTTCAGGGGAACGGGACCGAGGATCCCGAACAGTATTGGTTCATTTGTGAAGTAGTCTAGACTGTGAAGCAGGTCCAGGATGAAGCCATAAAAATGGGATAGATAGTGACGACCCTTAGGGGCCGGGCGTTAGAATGGTTCATGAAGTTTACAAGGGTTCCTACAGGAGCACCAACCAAGACTTTGGCACAAATCAGAACAACAATGATTGATGAATTTAAAAAACCAAAATTGGAGTCACAGTATGCTACTAAGCTCAAGGAGATTAAGCAATTCCCGAATGAGCCGGTGTGGGAATTTGATCAATGGTACAAGATGTTGATAGAAAAAGTGATTTTTGGGATAAATGATATGCATCACAAGGAGTGGTTCATCACAGAACTGGTACCAAACATCCGTGGACCACTAATGCAACATAAGGTTGCGGCCCAGGCAGAATCATTGGAGATTGTGATGAAGCTAGAGGCTTCACCAATCGATGAAACAGGGTTGGTATGGATTGGGTACAAGCACGACTGGAAATATTGACGATCCAACTACAAGACATGAAGAAAGGGAAAGAAGCTCGTGAAGACATCTCGTGTACTAGGTGTAGGACAGAGGGACACCACAAGGATCAGTGCCCAGACTTTCGAGACTATTTACAATCCGGTGCACCAAATCCCCTTAGTCAGGGAGGGTTTCCTTGGTGTCGTGTCTTCCAAATGAGATGCCATCGACCAAAAGAGTGTGTTTATCTGCAGAAAATGGTGTCGAAACTAGAGAACGTGTATTGCAAGTTTTGTAAATCAGTTGGCCACAATGACAACAACTGCATAGCTTATGGCCTATGTTAATTTTTCGATAATTTGATTCCATTATCATTCAGGATCACTAAGAGAATAACATGTACAACATATCAATCATAGACAAAAAACCAATCACACAAGAGACACAGAGTTTCAGCGGGGAAAACCAAGAAGGTGAAAACCCTCGCAGCTTCCTCAGAGATAAGATAAGCCACAAACCAAGATCACAATGATCAAACCCAATAAGATGTCTCTAGAAGATGCTCCTCCTCCTCCACAAGTGCACCACTTTATCTCTTAGCTATGCGAGCTTGAGAAGTGAGTGAATGAGATAAATGAGAGACACAACCTCTCTATTTATACACTGACTTGACCTGCCAATAACTCACTTGGGCTGACTTACTACTCAAGTCTAATAATCCATCCACATGACCTAATTAGGTCCGACCCAACACTGGTGGTCTAATAACCCATCAATACAAATGGCGACACTTATAATGTAACTTGCGACACTTACAAATACAAATGACGAAACTTCCAATCAGAGGAATAATACATCTCTGTGGGATATACAATAAAGTACAAATGTAATACATAGAAGTATATCTTCCGAAGTTATAAATACATCAACAAACCCTCTTAACTAGGAAGGTATTCTTTCGTCACAGGTCATCAATACATATTGGTGCAAGTCTTCAATTCTAGAGCTGGATCATCATCACTGGATCACGGAACATCATCATCATTACTGCTGCTATACTCGACATATTGATCATTGGGCTATCTCTAAAATATTCTCGTCATAGGAAGTTCTACAGAGCCAGCCCCTTTTCATGCTAGATGTAGGTATTCATCATCACTGGCCATACTGTGGATCCCAGGACTAATTACATGCATCAACAAAACCTCGAAAGAGCATCCTAGGCTATTACGAGCACATAGCTCTACCTGTCTGGATCTCCCAAGATATTTTACATGTGACCTTCACAAAACCTTTAAAGAGCATCCCAGGCTGTTACGAGCACACATCTCTACCTGTCGAGATCTCTATAGAGCAATCCAGGCTGTTACGAGCACACAACTCTACCTGTCCGGATCTCCAGGATCTTTTCTATGTGAACTTTCACAAAACCTTTAAAGAGCATCCCAAGATGTTACGAGCACACGACTCTACCTGTCCGGATCTCTATAGAGCATCCCAGGCTATTACGAGCACACAACTCTACCTGTCCGAATCTCCAGGATCTTTTCGATGTGAAAATGTAGCAAAACCTCGAAAGAGCATCCCAGGCTATTACGAGCACACAACTCTACCTGTCTGGATCTCCTAGGATCTTTTCTATGCTACCTGTACAACCTGTCCATTCCCACATAGTATCATCCTGATACTCATGATCATACTGATCATCATCACAACATCAACTTGATGCATATCATCTGGAGCGTCATCCTGATGCTTATCATCCATGATCAACCTGATCATACAATGCATCCACCTGATGCATATCATCATACATGATCCACCTGATCATACAATGTATCCACCTGATACATATCATCATACATGATCCACCTGATGCATATCATCATATACATGATCCAACTGATCATATCCAAAGCAGTAACTGGAACATCGTCCTGATGCTCAACACATAGCACTTACATCCATAGCCATGGAAAGGATCCTCCTCTCATCATGCTTGGAATGGCTCCTGCAAATGTGTCCCATCACTTCTTCGTCAAAGTATCTTCAATCTAAAGAACACCAAGCCTCTCTCTGAAGTACTCAAACTTCACTCTGGCTAGTGGTTTCGTCAACACATCTGCAACCTACTCATCCATCGCAACATACAGGAGCTTCACTACTCCTCTCTGCACCATATCCCTGATATAGTGATGTTTGATCTCGATGTGCTTCGACCTGTCAAGGAACATCGGGTTCTCAGACAACTTCACACAACTCTGGTTGTCACAAAATATACTAGTAGCATCCAACGGGAGATCAAATAACTCAGATAGAAGCTTCCTCAGCCATACTGCCTCACAACTAGCTGAACAAGTTGCAACATACTCTGCTTCAGCTATACTCAGTGCTACGCAAGACTACTTCTTGCTAAACCAAGAGATCACACCTGATTGTACACTGAAGTAGCACCCAGAAGTGCTCTTCCTATCTGTAGCATTGCCTACCCAATCTGAATTAACATAACCTTGCAGGTTAAACTTTTTATTCGCATCATACTTGAGCCCATAATCAACTGTACCCTTCAGGTACCTCAGAATATGCTTTACAACAACTAGGTGAACGCTTCTCTGATCTGTTAGGAACTGGCTTAATGTGTTCACCACAAAGCAAATATCTGGCCTTGTATTCGTCAGGTAAATCAAGGACCCAATCATCTGACGATACATCATGAAATCAATCGGCTCAGATGAAGCATCACACAAAAGCTTCAGGTTCGATGCCATAGGTGTGGCCATGGCCTTGCAGTCCATTATCTCGAACCTCTTCAGGATCTCTACTTCATACTTCCCTTGTCCAAGGAAGATTCCATCTACACTCTGCCACACCTCCATGTCTCGAAAATAGTGCATCATCCCCAAGTCCTTCATCTCGAACTCGGCTGCAAGCTTCCTCTTGGTGTCGAAAATCAACCTATCCTCTCCTGTAACAAACAGGTCATCCACATATAGGAGTAGTATCATAGGATTGCCTTCCTCAACCTTGTAGTAAAGGTTGGAATCCAATTTACTCTTGGTAAATCCCAAACTGGATAGAAAACTATCCATCCTACCATACTGTTAACACCCAAAAAGTGTTCACTACCTCATCTACCTCATTACATGGCTCATTTGTCCTTTTTCCTACCATATTTTCCTTAAAAACCCTGAAAATCCCACTAAAAAGCCTCCAAAAGGCCACAAAACCATCAACAAAGCCTCAAAAATGCTAAAAAACCCCTTTTTCCTCCAAAAATATCCAAAATTCCTCTAAAAATAGCAAAATCCCTCTAAAAAGGGAATAAAAAATATAAAATAATGAGGAAAAGGAGGAAAAAACCCTATACAACTGCCCTAAACCATTTGGTTCCCAAAACCATGGGCTAGCACTCCACCACCAAAAAACTATAAATAGGTGATGGAGACCCCTCATTACATATCCACAATCAAGTATACCCTTACTCTGCCAAAATCTCTCTTGAAACCCTAGCTCACCCTTGAGCTACTTTCACCTTGAGAGCCCCTTTTGGCCCATTCCCACCATTGGAGAAAGAGAAGGAACAAGTTGGAGCTTGGAGCAACCCTCTTGGAGCATTGCAAGAGTTTCACCAACCTTCACATTGGAGGTAAAATTAATACAAAAGCCATTCTTTACATCTTATTTTTCTGTTTCATGCACATGTTTAGAGTAATTTAGATTTCTATTTTAGCATTTTAATTTACAATTTACTGAACTGCTACTAAGGAGTCCCTTCTCCTTAGTAGGTGCTCATTTGCACAAGCTAGGGGTAAAACCCTAGCTACAGTTATGGCGACTCCCCAGTGGAAGCAACAAACAACTCATCCTTTCCATCCCGTCGAAGCTAGGCACTGATTATTCAGTGTTTTTTTCAACCTTCCAACCAACAAAGTTGTCCATTCCAAAATGGAAATTCCCTTCACTTGAAGACTTCATCCAATCTCTCACACTTGAGGAGGAGAAGCTAGTGCACATGGGAGTGATAAAAGCCAAATTGGATTCATCTCTTGCAGCTACTGAGTCAAGGAGAGCGAATGGTAAAGGAAAACAAAAAATTTCGGATAGAAAGTCGAATGACCAAAAGCAGAAGGAGGCTCCAAACTAGTCATATGGAGTTTCGAATCCTAAGAAGGACAATACATCTCAAAAGGGAAAATTGAAGTGCACATACTATAATGAGAATATCACCCTGAGAGCTCATGTATGAAGAATACCATAGATCTCATGGATTCACTTCTTGAAAAAAATAATCTTCTAGTACCTGCATGTGCTAGAAAGAAAGAGAGTGAACCATCTGGATCTGAGAACAAAGAGAGATGCCATTCCTTCATGGTAGGTGCATCAACTCAATCCTCCTTCATCATAGATTCTGGAGCATCAAGACACATGTATTCGTCCAAGGATCTCTTCACTAGATTCGAAGCTACTTTTGGACCATCCATCATGTTGGTGAATGATTCTAAGGTCTCCTCTGAGGGGATTGGAAGAATCAAACTTGATCATGGGTACTTCTCAGATGTACTCTATGTCCCCACTCTCACTGCTAATCTACTTTCAGTATATCAGATGACCCATACTGGAGAGCCCAAGAGGGTGATCTTCTCTCCAAATGAGGTCGAAATTCAAGACTTGGTTTCAGGATATACCATTGCAAAAGGTGTGGCCAACCATAAGTCAAAACTGTATGAGTTCTCCCATTTTCTACCTCTTTCTAAACATTATGCACTTCACACTCATGCAAATGAAGAGAGTAGGCTATGGCATGAAATATTTGTGCATCTTGACTATCAATACTTGCAAGACATGCATACTAAAGAGATGGTTGAAAGGCTTCCCAAGATCAAGTTTGCCAAGGGAAATTGTCATGGTTGTTTGATTGGCAAGCATCTTGAAAAGAAATTTGAGAAGCGGAAGGCAAGGAGAGCCTCTCAACCTCTAGATCTTATTCATAGTGATGTTGTAGAGCCATTTCCAGATCTATCTTTGAACAAGACAAGGTATATTCTTACTTTTATTGATGATTATTCAAGATTTACATGGGTATACTTTCTCAGATTAAATTCAGAAGTATTTGGATTCTTTAATTTTTTCAAGTCTTATGCAAAAAAGTTTTCAGATAGAAAGATCAAGTCCATTCACACCGATAATGGAGGTGAGTACATCAAGGGTGACTTTCAAACCTTCTTTGCTGAAGAGGGAATTGAGATGCAACATACTGTTCCCTATACACCACAACGGAATGTTGTTGCTGAAAGGAAGAACGAAACATTGAAAGAGGTGGCCACATGCATGCTAAAGTCGAAAGGGTTGCACCCTAGTCTTTGGGTAGAAGCCATCAATTGTGCCACCTATCTTCAGAACAAAGTTCCTCACAAAGGACTCAAAGATATGACTCCTTTAGAAGCATGGATGGGATACAAACCTGATGTGTCTCATCTTAGAGTGTTTGGATCCATAGCATGGGAAAGGATTCCAACTGAGAAAAGGAGAGCCATAGATCCACAAAGAAGAGAGTGTATTATGGTGGGTTATGCATTGAATGCAAAGTCCTACAAGCTTCTTGATCCTTCTACTATGAAAACATTCCTTGATAGGAGTGTACAGTTTGAGGAATGGCCTCTTCATGATGCTCATCTTGTTGAGCAAAAGAGCTTTCCTTCCACACCTCCACTGCTTGATGAGATCCAAGAGAGAGAATCTTCATCACATGACAGTTCAGATTCAGAGTATGAGAGCGAAGATGATAAAGAGCGAATGCTAGATCCAAATCCACAAGAACCTGAAGATCTAGCACCTATTAGTGAAGATGAGCAAATGGAAGATCCAGATCCACAAGAACCTGATGATCTTGCACTTGATGATCCTCCTCTTCCTAGATGGGAAGCCACTACTCTTAAGATCTGTCGGATATGTTGTTGGAGATCCACTTGATCCAAGGAGGACCAGATCTGATTTTCAGAATGGAAGGCTTCATCCTTCTCACATTAAAAATCCATTTCTTGCCGATAGATATTTATTTCGTGGATAAGTGCACTTACCATTTGGGGTGAGTGATGTACATGATTGGTCATCATACCATAGTCTATATTGAGGGGGGGGGATTTCTTCCCACTGGGTTTTCCCTCTTTCCTCACTTTATTTATTTAGATTGTTGTAATGAGTGACCTTTGGTATTAGTTACCAGGGACCTACCATTTTAGTTGTTCCTCATAGTTTGGCTTGCGGGGGGCGTGTTGGAAAATTCTCACCATCATTTTTGTATTTTGCATGCCTGCATGCATCAAGTCATCATGCATGCATCTGCATGCAATAGCATGCATCTAGTCATCAGTATGGTAGTCTCCTAGCACCTAGTCCTTAGTATTTCAGCCACAGGAGCCTATTTCTGCTCAATTTTATCCCTCCTAGCCACTGATGTGCCCTTGTTTTCATCACTGGAATAGAAGTGCGCCTTCTTCCATCTATTTAGGAGATTCTTCAGTTAGTTCCTTGATTAGTGGATCTCCTCATTGATCTGAGGACTGATTACTAGCTTAACTGACTAAACCACTTAGATAGACCTCCAGAGAGACTAGATCCACTATACTGACTACTGCCAGGTCCTCATGCGCTCATATTCGAGTCTCATTCCCTAGATCAACGTCCATGCACTCAATTAGACTCAGTTAGACTCATTTGACTTACTATTTGACTATTGTGACTATTTCCATTGGTTTGGATGATGTCTCCAATGCTATCCATGCCACACATTAAGGAGTATTCGAATGACCTTAGTGGAATTCAAATTCATTTGATTGTATTCAGTTATTATTCACTTTACAGAGTGCCAGCTCACAGCTAATGTATGATACAACAGTTTTTGTCATTTATTGTGTATGAGTGATTATTGAATATCCATTTCTTCTTCTTCTTTATGTAGTTCTTGAGTGAGTTTTAGTGAGGTCTACTACTGCTGAGTGATCCTAATCCTAAAATATCACAAACTTGTGGCTAGTGTTCCCACATGGATCCTTCCTAGACACACTTGTAGGACCTCCGGGAACCCAGTTTTGTTACAGGGTTGGAATTATATGCCCTCGGTAGGGATTGAGCAAGTGTTCATGAAATCCTTTTGGGTGTGAGTTGTAACGGGCCATAGAACGGTGACCATGGATTGGATCGATGAACCATTGACTCCATTGGATTTAGGACATATGGATAGTGCTAGGGGTTACCCTCTCCTCTGGGTGCATGGCCCATTGATCCTCTTGTAGGTCGATTTTGGAAACTAGGGTTTTGCTCAATAAGGGACTATGTAATTTTTGCATATAGGGGTCAAATTTGCAAAATCCTCGATCAGGAGTTTATGGTGAGCATTCCCATGTGTTGATCCTTCCTAGACACACTTTCAAGACCTCCCAGAACCTATTTTTGTTGTATGGTTAGAATTCTATGCCCCGAGTCAGTATTCAATAGGTGTCTCTGAAAGACTTTGGGGTGCGAGTTGGAAAGAGCTACAGAATGATGATCATTACTCGGATCGAAGAACTGTGGAATCCACTGGATTCAGGACATCAGGATAGTTGTATGGGTTCCCCTCTCCTCTAGGTTTATGTCCCATTGATCATCTTCTAGGTCGATTTTGGAAACTAGGGTTTCACTTAGTAAGGGTCTATGCAATTTTTGCACATAGGGGTTAACTTTGAAAAAGCATCGACCAATAACTTGTGGATAGCGTTCCCAAATGGAACCTTCCTAGACACACTTGCAGGTCCTCCGGAACCCAGTTTTGTTGCAGGGTTGGAATTCTATGCCCCCGGTAGGGATTGAACAAGTGCCCCTAAAAGCCTTTTGGATGTGAGTTGCAACGTGCCATATAATGGTCACCGTGGCTCGGATCAATGAACTGTCAGATCCATTGGATTCGTGACCTCAGGATAGTGCTAGTGGTTTCCCTATCCTCTGGGTCCATGGCCCATTGATCATATTGTAAGTCGCTTTTGGAAACTACGGTTTTGCTCAGTAAGGGACTATGCAATTTTTGCGCGTAGGTGTCAACTTTGCAAAATTATTGATCAAGAGGTTATGGCTAGCATCCCCATCTGGAACCTTCCTAGACACACTTGTAGGATCTCCCGGAAACTTATTTTGTTTTACAGTTGGAATTCTATGCCCTCGTTCGGTATTCAATAGGTGTTCGTGAAATCCTTTGGGGTGCGAGTTGGAATGGGCCATAGAATGATGTTCGTTTCTGGGATCGACGAATCATCGAATATGTTGGATTCCAAACATTAGGATAGTGCAATGGGTGCCCCTCTCCTCCCATTCTATGGCCCATTGATAATCTTCTAGGTTTATTTTGGAAACTAGGATTTTGATTAGTAAGGGACTTCGCAATTATTGCACATAGGTGTAAACTTTGAAAATTCCTCGATAGAGAACTTGTGACTAGTGTTCCCTCATGGAACCTTCTATAAAAACTTGCAAGACCTCCTTTACCCCATTTTTGTTGCAGGGTTGGAATTCTATGCCCCCAAGAAGGACTGAACAGGTGTCCCTGAAAGCCTTTAGGGTGAAAGTTGTAACGAGCCATAGAATGGTGAACATGGCTTGGATCAACGAACTGTCGGATCCGTTGGATTCAACATATTCGGATAGTGATATGGGTTCCCCTATCCTCTGGGTCCATAGCCCATTGATTATTTTGTAGGTCAATTTTGGAAACTAGGGTTTTGCTTAGTAAGGGAGTATGCAATTGTTTCACATAGGGGTCAACTTTGCAAAATCCTCGACTGGGAGATTATGGATAGCGTTCCCATGTGGAACCTTCCTAGACTCACTTGCAAGACCTCCCGGAACCCAATTTTGTTGCATAGTTGGAATTCTATGCCACTGGCCAGTATTCAATAGGTGTTTCTGAAATCATTTGGGGTGCGAGTTGGAACGGGCCATAGAATGATGATCGTTGCTTGGATTGAAGAACCATCGACTCCATTAGATTTAGGACATCGGTATAGTTCTAGGGTCTCCCCTCTCCTCCGAGTAAATGGCCCATTGATCATCTTCTAGGTTGATTTTGGAAACTAGCGTTTCGCTAATTAAGGGACTTTACAATTATTGCACATAGCGGTCAACTTTGCAAATTCCTCTACCGAGAACTTGTAGCTAGTGTTCCCACATGGATCCTTCCTAGAAAAACTTGTAGGACCTACC
Organism: Larix kaempferi; assembly: GCA_027924585.1. Taxonomy (NCBI): domain Eukaryota; kingdom Viridiplantae; phylum Streptophyta; class Pinopsida; order Pinales; family Pinaceae; genus Larix; species Larix kaempferi. Next base: position 1,895,278 of record BSBM01000293.1, read on the forward strand.
GAAACCGAGTTTTGTTGCAGGGTTTGAATTCTATGCCCCCGTTAGGGATTGAACAAGTGTCCCTGAAATCCTTTAAAGTGCGAGTTGTAACGGGCCATATAATGGTGACCATGGATCGGATCGAAAAACCATAGACTCTGTTGGATTCAGGACAATGAATTGATGCCAGAGTTACACCTCTCCTCTAGGTCCAAGGCCCAGATATTTCCTTATAGGATGATTTTGGAAACTAGGGTTTCACACAGTAAGGGTCTATGCAATTTTTGCACAAAGGGGTCAACTTTGCAATATTTTGATTTTCATTGTATAAATAGACATTCAAAGAGTGGCAGTCAAATCCACCACATTTCACTTTTAATATATATATATGTCCTTAGTGTTCCACGCCACTTGACATGTCCTTAGTGTTCCACTATATTTTCATTTTGAGCAATTAATGTCGTTTTTAAGAATTCAAAGTTACCAATAAAAAAAGGGATATGGTGTTTCATCGATGATACCTCTCTAATCCTTTCTAGCTTTATCACTTTCCTTGACTTGTCCTTGTGGTTTCTTAGGAGCCACTTGCAAAAAATATTTTGCTGGGCTTACTAATCTCCTTCATTTGAATTAGAAAAGTATTCAAGTCATTTGTAAATTTTTGTGGGGTAAACAATTATTCATTTATGTGGGCCACACAGGTGCATCACTTGGTTGTTTCAACTATGTGCATCCTTTATGTTTGTTAGGTTCTTATGTGGGTAAGGTGCTTATTTGTTCCACTTGGTTGGGTCAGTTTCTTGGGTGTGTTGGGTGTTTATGTGTGTTAGGTATGTTGCAAAGTGACTTAGGTAGTTAGGGTTAGGATCATTAGTAGGTTGTGTGTTGGGGATTTTGGGGCTAATGGGTTAGCCATAAACGGTATTGTGGTATATGGATTATTGTTATAGGGGTTGCATGCGTAAAGGTAAAATTTAAGTATCACCTATGTTGGAAAAATATGCGTGTTTCATAGGTGTGCCATCTATGTGCATCCTTTAATATCTCCAATGGGTTCTTATGTAGGTTAGGTATTCATGTGATTGAGTTAGATTGGTTTGTTTGTTAAAAATTAAATTAACACCCTTAACAAAGTGAGGGGAAGAAGCATATTCTACTATGCGCCTGCAACATGAAGACAAAAGAAAAGTACACAAGAGAACAATTCCTCTCTTATCTAATCACTACATCCACAATCAAAAATATTGAGTGAAGAAAGAGGTATCCTAAGGATACAAAGTTCGGTGATTGAACTACTCATTAAAGGCTCAAATCTAAGCTCCACTAGTCAAATAGTGAGAATAAATGCAAAACAATACGTTAATTATACTTAAATATGCTAAAGTTGTGAGAAAAAGACTAAAATACTCTGGAAAGTGGGTTTTTGAGAAAAACTAATCAAAAAACAAGAGAAGGAATAATCCCACATTCAAAATAGAAACTTGAGAGCCCATTTCCCAATGTTATAAAACAAAGGAATTTGGGGCATGGTAGGAGGAGGCAAAAGGAAGAGAAAAGGAATGTTGGAGATATTTGGAGGATTAGAAAGCTTGGAATATTCATCAAAGGAAAGGGTGGATAAAGTATATCTTATGGCAAAGGATAAAGGATGCACATCAATCTAGATTGCAAGTATGTATCTTCTTCTTTAGCACAATATGAAACAATTCAATTCTCTTGTAATTCATGATTTTAAATATGTTAGGGAATGATAAACGATTGTGGATTTCTGACATTGAATATTCAGCTAATTCATAGTAATATATATGTTTTAAATTATATCTAACACTACCTTAAAATATATTATCAGATTGGCGACCTTACTAGTTGATTTTTCTTGAAAAAATCTGATTTTTCTTGCAAATTTCTTGATTTTTGTTGTTCTAACCTTTCAGATCTACTGCATATTTTCCTTAATATACCTTAAAAAACCTATGCTACAGGTTTATAGGCTCTAAAAAAGCCTATATCCACTCCTACACTCCCAGAAACTTCAAACATGAAGCTAGATTTCAGCCTCCTTTGATAGAGAGTGCATTGAAGGGTTTTTCTTGAAAATTTCTTCATTTTTGGTGTTCTAAAATTTCAGATTTACTCTAAGAATGCCTTAAGATCCCCTCAAGAACCTATGCTTCAGGTTTATAGGCTCAAAACCGGCCTATATCTACTCCTACACTCTCAAAAACTTCGAAGATGAAGCTAGATCTCACCCTCCTTTACTAGAGAGTGCATTGAAGGTTTTTCTTGAGATTTGTGCCCAATTCTTCCCTCTTTCCTCTATTTTGCTGATATTTTTTTCTTGTATGGGCTTAGGAATCCATGATATAAGAGTGAAGACCTCATTTTGATCCTCCTTAGCCAAATATTCAGTATATTTTCAAACTTTTGTAAGCTTCAAAGCCTCATTGTTTCAGATTTGCATGAATTATGAACTAATTTTGAGATATCTTTGTTTTGGGGCTGTTCGGTGCCTATATTTTTGCATTTGCAGACCTTATTAAGGCTTCTAAATATTTTAATATCATTTTATCACTAAATTTGAAAAAATTTCAAATTTTTTGAAGAGTTTGGGTTAATATATTTAGATTGGCGATTTCCCTCCCAAAACCACTAAAAATAGCCCAAATTGTCATTTCTTTCCAAATTTTCTTTAAATTGGTGTTAGATCCACTTGATTAAAGCAAAAATTTTATGTTAGGTCCCTGATTGGATATTATTAGGACTGATATTTGAAATAAGTTTGACTCCTTTCATAATTTGAAAATAACAAAAAATGAAAAAAACATGAAGAAGAACCTTGAAAAGACACATAGTTTTGAATTTTCATTGTTTTAGGGAAGATTTGAGGCTTTCTTTTTGTACTTGCATACCATCACAATGATTTTAAAAATTATTAGGATCATTTTACCACTAGTTAAGGAAAATTTGGGAGGGTTTTATCTCCTTAGATTTGGAAATGCTTACCAAAAACCTCCAAAAATGGCCCAAATTGACATTTATTTCAAATTTTTCTTAAATTTGTGGTAGATTCATTTGCTTCAAGTTATGGTTTGTTGTTGTATCCCTGATTGGATAGGATTAGGACTGATATATAAATAATTTTCATTCATTTAAGAGTTTGCAAATCACAAAAATTGAGAAAACACAAAGATTTGTTCAAAGAACTTTAAGACCCTTTAACTGTTGAATCTCATGCACTTGCTTATTTGAAACATCACAACAAATCTCAACCATAACATTTGAAAAGATAATTTAAACAAGTTTCCCAAATATTTTTGCATTGAAAAACAAAGACTTCAACATTACACTTTGAGACATTTTGAAAACAATTTCCCTCCAAAACCGAATACAAACTTTAATTAGTTCAATTTTGTTTTGGATCTATAGTATTTTCATTATGCTTATGCACAATTAGAGAAGATTGTAGTTTCATATCTTGATTTTCTTGTGATAAGTTGTGTATGAGCCACTGTATCCTATTTGCTTACACTTTCGGGTGGCCCTGCAAATGAGAAAGTGGATCTCAAGTGTAATATTATACGATTTGATTTTTCAAGCATTGTTCTTTCGAGCCACCATATCCTCTTCACTTGAGCCTTTGAGTGATCTTGTGAATGAGAAAGTGGATATCAAGTGTGATAGAGTAGATTTCAATTTTCACATACAGTTCTCGAGCTACCGTATCCTCTTTTGCTTGCACTTTCGGGTGGCCCTGCAAATGAGAAAGTAGATATCAAGTGTAAAGAATTTAATTCATAAGCATTTCAAAGGGCTCTGCATATCCTCTTTGCTTGCACTTTTGGGTGGCCCTGCAAATGAGAAACAAAGATCCCTCGTGTAATAGAATTAGATTCATTTTCAATGAGATGTCTGTTTGGTTTACATTGATTATCAAATCAGTTATTATCCATATTTCAACAGAACTGTTCATAAAAAACCAAAATCTACCAACACATTTTGCATGTTTGAAAGACACAAATGAACCTCTAACATTTCATTAGTTTAGAACATTCATTGAATTGAAAGGTAGCATAGTGAGAATATTGCATTGTTTGGTTCATATTTTTCAAGTCAACACACCACCAGTTTCACTTCCACTCCTGAAACTAAGAAAACTACCATTAAAAATTGGCGCTTAATCTAAAATTAACCAACATTTCATTTTCATATCACCAACATGAATAGGTTAGTTCCATGGATTAGGTTTGGAGAGTTAACACTCCTGGGCTGGAAATTTTTTGAAACGAGCATTGATTACTGAGAGTTTAAATCCATTAGTAGAAAAAAACGCTTGTCGGGAAAGCGCTTCTAACACATGCGTTAAGCACGAGATCAATCTACATAAGTAAGGGTGGTTCCCCCCTATTGCTTGTTTAGTGGGACATGATCTCATCAAGGAATTCTATGTGAAGTGACAAGTCCTCGAGGTGACATCACTTTTCTAGAGTACCTGGTTATGAGAGTTGTCCTCGACTTACAATTGTTCTTCCCGACCATTGATTGTGAAGTGGTAGCGATAGTTTCTCTTCCTACGATATCACATAGGATATTGTAACTGGGGAACTCTTGCAATACCTAAGACCGAATTTGAAGCTTTTACTCCTTAGGAGGGTGATTGGTCAAGAACCAACACTCGCACCCCTGGAAATTAAAGTTTATTGTAACTGTTTCTCACGCCTTTGTGGATAGAAATTGTTTGAGGCTTGATATCCCTCAGCAACTACTAGTTTCGGAAGTCCCCCTAATCCAACTTTTCACTAAACTTCGGTTCCTTGGAAAAGTAAGTTTGCTTGCTTGGATCTATAGGAATTATCAGTCTGTGGAAACTTTTTATTTTGTTGAGTCTAGACAGCCTTAGGATTATTTGATTCTAGTTTTTGATCAAAAGCATTTTAAACACATCCTTTCATCAAGTTATTCAAAGTGGCTACTCTCTTGATCTGCCAATCATGGAAGCAATGAGGTGAGACACCAAAAACTGAAGGCCCCGCTACATTGCATAGGCGGATACAAAAACCCCAACCTTGTGACTTGGAAACTGAACAACTTCTAGATTCAATTAACAACAATAGAGAAGAACAACATCAAACAAATATTGAAACATCACCTACCAAGGAAAAAACAAACATTGTTGATAATATTGCTCCATTTGAAATTGAAACACTAGAGAAAAACATTGCTACACATGTAAACCCACCTTTGACAAATATTTCAGACCCAGTGGTACTTCACATCAGTGAGCCACTTGATTACATCAATCCTCTTTTTTGGATATTGGAATAATATACAAAATCCCACAATTGACCCTATGGATTCATCAGGAGCACAAGGGACTACATCGTTGCAAAATCAAACAGTTGTTGGAGGTAGCAATACTTCCAATTTGGTCTCTACATCAATCCCAAGAGTTAGTATACCTGTTATTAGCACAAGTTAAACTAGCACTTCAGTGCCAGTTGGTACAGTTTCGGGTTCCATTTCCAGAAGTACATCCACTTCATCTACAAGAATCCCTACTGAAGGGTGTGCCTTACCAAACATTGGTTTTCCATATGGTTTGGATAATCAAAGTCAAAAAACACAAGGAGTAAACCAGAATCCTCTTGGTATTCCTAACACTTGTCCAAATTATGCTTCTGGGGGAAACCCTTCACCATGGAATGGTAATATTCCTAGTGGAAGCACTGAACCATGGAACATTTATTCCAATTGGGGTTATGCTCCTCAGATTAGGTGAAATGCCCCAGGGGATTATCCTTCGACTTATCCTAGCACAATGCCTAGGGAAATCCACCTATCAACTCCATTCTGCAATGGAATGGGGAGGTTTTAGGAAGTATCCAATATTCTTGAGGCCCACCTCTGCAAGGAGTAAATCAAACTTGGAATGCTTATCAAAACTAAGGAAACAATCAATGGTACGGTCAGATTCTAGAAAGTAACCAATCTTTTTGGGGCCTACCTCCGTAAGGGGGAAATCCATCCATCCATCATGTTCCACCATGGAATGGAAAACATTCAGGAAGTAACCAATATTTTTGGATGCAACCTCTACACTGAGGCAATCAACCTTGGAATGATTCTCAAGCCCAAGGACAACCGAATGATTCTCAAGCCCAAGGAAAACCTCCATGGTGTGGTTGGGATCCAGGAAGTAACCAATATTCTTGGGCCCCACCTCTGAAAGGAGGTAATCCACTCATTGGTCATGTTCCAGGAAGTACCCAATCTTCTTGGGGTTAGTCTCCACAAGGGGGAAACCCACCTTCAAATTATTATCACACCCAAGGACCACATCAATGGAGTGGTGAGGTTCTATAAAGTAACCAATATTTTGGGGGCCTAACCCTGCAAGGGGGGAATCCAACCATTAACCCCATTCTGCAATGGAGTGTTCAGGTTCTAGAAAGTAAAAAATATTTTTGGGGCCTAATTCTGCAAGGGGGAAATCCAACCATTAAACCCATTCCACAATGGAGTGGTCAGGTTCTAGGAAGTAACCAATCTTTTTGGAACCAACCTACAAGACTTGCGTTTGATCCAACTAGGCCACCACATGGACCTCGTGCCAATGGTATGATGGATTCCGTCAACCCACATGAACATATTACCCAACATTTGGGACAATTTTCTATTCAGACTTCACAACCCACAGCTGGCCAGGCAATGCAGGAACCTGCTAATCCTTCCAACGCTTCTAACATATTCATTTTCTCATTGATAGACCTTAGGGAGAAGAAGAAGAAGAAGTACAAGAGTAAGAAAAATGATAACTTTGGGAAGAGATATGCACCAAACATGACTCAATGCGGTGGGAAACAAAAACCCACTATTTTGACATAGGTAACCCCTCCAGGGACAACCAGCCAACCCCCCCCCGCAAGGAGGAAATGATCCCAATTCCAATGTCTTCATGTGTGATCATGAGGTGAAAATTCAAACAAGACATTATTCTTATGATTTCTCTCCTAATACATCGGATCAATCGGTATCACAGCTAAGTGGTTCTTTCTCCATTGAGAAACCAGCCATAGACTTAGTACCACACCCCCCCACTGGTGTTTTACGTAGAACAAAGCATAATCCTAACACGTGAGATGCTCAAAATGGTAATGTTCTTGAGGACCTATCTCAAGTTCCATGTGCCATGTCAACCTTGGAGGTATTGCAATGTCATCCTGCGTAAAGAAAGGAACTTGAAGTAATGACCATTCAAAATGTAGGATCCCTTCCAAAGTTTCTTTTCAGATTGAAGTAATGACTCATGGTAAGAACATTTTTCGATCCATAGTAGATGAAAGGACCTCAGCTTGTGTAATGTCATTTAAATGTTGGCAAGCATTTGGATGACACCTATCTATCATAGAAGTCTCATACCAATCTACTCAACTAGCTTCGGTGGATTCAGATCAAAATATTCCCTTGATGGAGGAATATGATCTAGCTACTTGGCCCATTTGGGCTGTGAGATATCCCAACTCACATGATTTATTGGATTACATTTTATAATCAGATGAAGATATCCCTGAAGTTGTGAACATTCGGTTGCACCCACCTAAGGACATCTTTTGTGGGGCCACTGGGAGCATAATTGGATTAAATCTACCCAAGTATAGGAGCATGATTTGCATGCTCCTTGATCTGATATGGTATATTTGGAAGCCTACATATAGGTTTAGGATATCCCTTTGTGAAGATGCATTTGAACCTTTTGGAACCCAAACTCGCCATAGGGTCGAACCTGTTGGAAATTGGTGGGTCAACCCTTCATATATGTATTTTCCAACATTCCTACAGAAGATCCTACTGAACATGGGACACCCTAGTCAGCACCCCATTTCCATTTTGGTGCCCATGCTGAGTTATTCTCATAGGCCCGAGATCCCTATTAGTCCCATCATGACTTGGAGTTTGAAACCACATATTTCTCTTTCATACATTTCTGACCATATCTTGATGGACTCCCAAATTTTTGTCATTTTGCATAATCATGTGTTAAAATATTATTCGCATGATATAAACTCTTACTCATCGATGCACTTCCCGAGCTGCGCAAGATTAAACTACCATGTCAGAAGTTCAATTAAGACATTGTTCTCGCACTCATCAAAGTGCATGTTTACACTTCTGAAGAATTTACTTTTGACATGGATCCACTTGTATTGTTCGTGTCCATGCTTGTTTACTATTGGATATGCCTGCCTCAGGAAAATATTATATATTTGATAAATTGCTATGTTTGACTTGCATATGTTATCCTAAATCCTGCGCCCGTGAGCTTATCCTTTCATCATCCCTTCTTTGATCAATAAAGAGTATCAGTATAAAAATAATGTATTTCATCCCTTTGCTCTGCTTAGGACCTCACAGCAGATCTAAGAGATGATGTATACCTCACAAGAAAGTAATTGATTAAGCAAGAAAATAGAAGAAGAGTGGTCAATGCAGTATAATGAGCAACATAATAATAATACAGTAGAACTCGGATAGAAGCAAAAATACTTCAAACACACTAATTAATTAATCACAATATGGACAATAAGCAGTACAATGCATGAGGATTCGAATGCCTAAGGTGGCAATTCGAATTATCCTTCATGGAGTGATCAAACGATCACTGGAGTGTCATCAGAGCACAACTGGTAGTCTATCTCATCATCGGTGGAGTAATCAATGCACAAGTAACTTTCAACCGTCAGTCAAACTGAGTCTAACTAAGTGTGGTAGGTGTAACTGAATGTAACTGGCACATGGAGACACTAACTGAATGAAGGAGGCTCAGTGGAGGGCGCATGAGGAGCTAATTGGAGTCAGAACAGGTAGCCATGTCTCATCGGAGGTCAATCGGAGTGATAACAACAGTGAGGAGTCAATCTGGCCTCAAATCAAGGAAATATTGGTGGTTAATTGAAGTAAACTGGACTGGTAGGTGAGAAAGGACGAGTGGCTTCCTTAAATCAAGGAGGAAGGGCGCACTAAGTTCTATGAGGGCTAAAACTGATCTGAGAGAAGCTCTCGGGGGCTGGCTAACTGAGGGCTAGGTGATGGACTAATGACTAGAATGCATGCAAACCCTAAAAGTGCATGCATGACTGAAAATGTAAATGATCAAAATACTGGTGGGACTAGGATGGAGTATAGGAATATCCTAACACCCCCCCTTAATCCATCCTGGGCCCTGGTAACTAATACCAAAGGTCACCCAATACAATGAATAATAATAGTCAATAAACCAAGGAAGTGGGAAAAATTTCATGGAAAAAATACCCCCGCTCAAAACAGACTGTAAGACACACATAAAAAATAAATGCTCCAAACTTAAGTAGGTGTGATGCTTGGTCATATGTCTGGAGGTATCTTCTTCTTGGGAAGAAGTGGATCATGCTCAAAAAGCATGTGCTTGTACTTGCTCTTCAGATCGAATGTGATGAAAACAAATCCAAAAGTGTGAGGATGATCCTTGAACCTATGATTCGAATCAGTTGAGGTAGGATAAAAAACATGAATATGCAGATAGTCTTTTGTCTTCTCCTTCAAACCATCATGGGTGAGATTATGCCAAAAGGAACCATAAAATAATAATGATTGCTTGAAATCCAAATCAGATTTATGACTTGAAGAATAGTTTCTTGAGATCTCATTTGAACCAGCAGGGGTGAGATCAAAACTATCATATGCATGAGAAATTATCCCAAGTAGTAATTGCTTAGAATCCAAATTAGATCCAAGACTTGAATCATGGTTTCTTGAGATCTCCTTTGAACCATGAGAGGTGATATCAAAACCAGTAGATGCATGAGAAATTATCCCAAGCGAATGGCCATGGTTTCTTGAGATCTCCTTTGAACCAATGGGGGTGAGATCAAAACCATGATGTGCATGAGAAATTATCCCAAGCAAATGGCAATAGCCATAATCTTTAATAGCCTTCTGAAAGCATGAGATAATGATCATATAGTAGTAAATGAGAGGTGATTTCTTAAGGAGAGCGAATGCATTACCTCCAATAGCTGATTTTACCTCTGAAATAATCATGTGATCATGATGAAAACCAACAGACTCTGGTGCAAGAGAGGATTTAGGGCCTTCTGCAATATCTAGAGTGTGAGCTGGCACAGAAAGAGAAGAAAGTTGGGGCATGAGTGTCGAATCTGCAGGTTCTGTTGGCTGCTTTTCGGACAGACCCGGGTTTTCAGGAAGCGCAGCAACAAACACCCATTGGCGCACTGGCCCTTTCGGAAATGAGCTGCGCAGCAGCCCGAGGTCTCACCTGAAGTGGCTATGGGGGGCTAAGGAATCAAGTTTCCTTAACCAGGGCGGTGTGGAATCCACGGTCTTCTCTCTTCCCTCCTGCCGCAGTAACTTCTTAACGGAGCGTCTGATTCTTTCATAGGTCATACAGTGCAACATCGCTGGAGCTTACTCGCCTATCTGCACGGTACTTCCGCATCTGCGCATGAGGCGTTTACTCGCTACGTCTGATACACTATGTATCGTCTCTGCTTCCTCACCACTGCGCAGTAACGCATTCCTTAAGTGCTGCGGCGATAGTGCTCTTACTGACTCCTTCGACAGTGCACGAATATAAATTCTAAGGGAACTTCCAGGACTTGCTTTATATACTCATTCATAAAGATAACGAAACATTCATGTAAACACAGATAGTAAAACATAAACATGCATTCACACAACACAGCATCATAAAAACGAGAATTATGTGGTTCACCTCCATGGGGAAATCACATCCACGAGAACTTGTATCTTCTATTATCTCAAAGTGGGAATTACACAATCCTGATGCGCACATAGCTGCAGCCTTAGATCTTTCCGGGAAACTCCACGCACACAGCTGGGAGCCCTTCTCTCAGATCTACTCTCTTCTTCTACAGAGGTTACAATAACTCAGACATCAACTGAGACTATCTGCAACTCGATGACTAGCTCTATAGCTATCAACTCACTAACTCATCAAACATCTAACCTCTAATATTTCTACGTCTAACATCTAACCTTCTAACCTTTTCCCTTTACAATTACACATATATATAGGTGGCCCTGAAGGTCGCACCTTTACAAAAATGTGGGCCTTTCCCAGCAGTAATCCCCAAAAACGCTAACCACGGACATGGCTAGGTGTGTTGTAGGCGTCGCTTGCAGTCATGTCGCCGTTTCCTGCAGGTTCCATGACTTCCAGCGCAGATTGCAGGTATGGGTGCCGCTTCATTATTCACTGCTCCTTATCCTTCACCTTCAATGCTTTGGTCCATTTCTCTTCCTTGGTCAGAGCAACCATAACTTCTGTACTTAGCCTTAATGAGGGTAGCTGAGCCCTCTATTCCGTCGCTTCATTTATTGTGGTAGCTGAGCTTTCTACTCGGCCACATTCACTCTCCTTTGACGTGTGCACGCAAGATCCATGATTTCCGGCTCGTAATCTGCGCTGAGCTCGTCCATATGGTGCCGTACTGCACAATGTTCACTTCTGCCCAAAATTGGTGCTTTTACTCCAAACTAGCACTTCTTCTCTTCAACACTTGTGCTTTTTTCCTCAAAATTCGCAGCTTTACTATAGCTGCGGCCTATGCTCCAACAGGTTCTTTGTGGACAACTTCAATATGAGATAATACTGGTTCATGATCTGAGAGACCATCAAGGGGAGCGAATGCATCACTGGGCATGCTCTCGAAGGGGTTTGGACCAATCCCTTCATTTTGTCTGCCAAATATTTCATCCAGGTAGGCCCATAGCTCTTTTGGAGATTCAACATCATCAATGAATTGATGTACCAAGCATCGATACATAGCAAGCATCATGGCTCCCATGGCTCTGTCACCATTATTTAACCAGTCAATCTTTTCTTTAGAGGATTCAAATTCTCTCTCAAAACAATAATCAAAGAGACCATTTCTCTTCAAATGTGCTATCAACTTTGGTTTCCATTCATCATAGTTGAATGGAGAAAGAGGATCATAGTTGAATGGAGGAGGATAGATTTCTTCTGAATACATGGAAGCTGTAGAAGACTTGAAAAAACAATAGAGAATATATGCAACTGCTACTGCTGCAAAGATGCAGAAACTGTTGCAACTGCTGCACTCAAAATCTTGGTAATAACCTGCAAAAATCTCTCAAGAATGGAGATAAACAATACTCTCAACATGCTCTGATACCATGTGAAAATCCTCACAGCAGATCTAAGAGATGATGTATACCTCACAAGAAAGTAATTGATTAAGCAAGAAAATAGAAGAAGAGTGGTCAATGCAGTATAATGAGCAACAGAATAATAATACAGTAGAACTCGGATAGAAGCAAAAATACTTCACACACACTAATTAATGAATCACAATATGGACAATAAGTAGTACAATGCATGAGGATTCGAATGCCTAAGGTGGAAATTAGAATTAGCCTTCATGGAGTGATCAAAAGATCAATGGAGTGTCATCGGAGCACAACTAGTAGTCTATCTCATCATCGGTGGAGTCATCAATGCACAAGTAACTGTCAACCGTCAGTCAAACTGAGTGTGGTAGGTGTAACTGAATGTAACTGGCACATGGAGACACTAAATGAATTAAGGAGGCTCAGTGGAGGGCGCATGAGGAGCTAATTGGAGTCAGAATAGGTAGTCATGTCTCATCGGAGGTCAATCAGAGTAATAACAACAGTGAGGAGTCATCCTGGCCTCAAATCAAGGAAAGACTGGTGGCTAACTGAAGTAAACTGGACTGGTAGGTGACAAAGGACGAGTGGCTTCCTTAAATCAAGGAGGAAGGGCGCACTAAGCTCTAGGAGGGATAAAACTGATCTGAGAGAATCTCCCGGGGGCTGGCTAACTGAGGGCCAGGTGCTGGACTGATGACTGAAATGCATGCAAACCCTAAATGATGCATGCAAACCCTAAAAGTGCATGCATGACTGAAAATGTAAATTATCAAAATACTGGTGGGACTAGGATGGATTATAGGAATATCCTAACAATATCACTCATCGATGCACTTCCCGAGCTATGCAAGATTAAACTACCATGTCAGAAGTTCAATGAAGACATTGCTCTCACACTCATCAAAGTCCATGTTTACACTTCTGAAGAATTTACTTTTGACATGGATCCACTGTGTATCGTTTGTGTCCATGCTTATTTACTGCTGAGCATGGATATGCCCGCCTCAGGAAGATATATATTTGATAAATTGCTATGTTTGACTTGCAGATGTTATCCTAAATCCTGCGCCCATGAGCTTATCCTTTCCTCATCCCTTCTTTGATCAATAAAGAGTATCAGTATAAAAATAATGTATTTCGGTCCTTAGCTATGCTTAGGACCTCACACAATAGGGGGAATCTGTTAACAATTAAATTAACACCCTTAACAAAGCGAGGGGAAGAAGCATATCCTACTATGTGCCCACAACATGAAGACAAAAGACAAGTACACAAGAGAACAAGTCATCTCTTATCTAATCACTACATCCACAATCAGAAAGATTGAGTGAAGAAAGAGGTAGCTTAAGGAGACAAGGTTTGGTGATTGAACTACTCATTAAAGGCTCAAATATAAGCTCCACCAATCAAATAGTGAGAATAAATGCACAAAAATGCATTAATTATAATTAAATATGCTAAATTTGTGACAAAATCCTAAAACACTATGGAAAGTGGGTTTTTGAGTAAAACCAATAAAAAAACAAGAGAAGGGATAATCCCACATTGAAAATAGAAACTTGAGAGCCCATTTCCCAATGCTATAAAACAAAGGAATTTGGGGCATGGTAGGAGGAGAAAAAAGGAAGAGCAAAGGCATGCTAGAGATATTTGAAGGATTATAAAGCTTGGCATCTTCATCAAAAGAAAGGGTGGAGAAAGGATAGCTCATGGAAAAGGAGAAAGGATGCACATCAAGCTAAATTGCAAGTATCTATCTTCTTCTTTAGCATAATATGAAACAATTCAATTCTCTTCTCATTCATGATTTTAAATATGTTAGGGGCTGATAAATGATTGTGGATTTCTGACATTGAAGATTCACCTACTTCATAGTAATATATATGTTTTAAAGTAGATCTAACACTACCTTAAAAGCTATTATCATTTTTCCTTATGTTTTTCACTTGAGTACATTGGGTTCTTATGTGACTGAGGTGAAACATGAGATGCATTAGGTGTTCATGATTAACATTGTTACTGTGTTATGATAAAAAGGATTTCAGTGTAGTTGGTGAGTTGTGAATGGGGATTATGATAAAGGTATTATTGATTTAGGGGTCAAGGGTCATGTTAATAGGATAGTGTCACATTGAACTTATGTGCATGTCCATTTTCATTTTGTTATATGAGTGTCATCACAATAAAATTTAATCTACTTATATGGGTTGTGTGAGTGCATCACATGTGTGTGAAAGTCTAGATGCATAACCTATGTGTGTTTATCCCACTTGTTATGTTTTTATGTGGGTTAGGAGTTTATGTACATCACTTAGTTGTATTAGTTTCTTATTATGTAGGTCAAGTGTGTTAGTACATTCTATGGATTAGGTGCGTCACTCACATCATTTCACATGCAATTTCATATAATTCGATTGTGGTCAAGAACATGTTATAAATGTGCATTGTTGTGGATACAATTTAACATTGTTAATTTAACATTGTATATGCAATGGGATCATTGTCAAGAACATTGTAAATGTGCATTTTTGTAATTGTGCATTTTTCTCAACATTATGACTAATATCTCTATGCAATCGTCCAAGCTATAAATTGGGAACATTACTCATATAAACATTATTGGCCGCACATGTATGATAACACATAAGACCGAATTGTGAATATGTCAAGAGACAAAAGTATCGGTGAATGTATCAAAAAGGTCAATGATGTACATGTAAACAAAAGTACATATGTCCACGATCACACATCAAAACTCTAACTTCCTCTTGTAAACAAAAGTATGTTTATCCTAGACTACACATCAAAACTCTAACTTCCTCTTGTTTATTCCAGAATGTGATCCATCTTGCCTCTATCTATGACTGTTGTGCATCTTTGGCGAATGCAAGTCAAAGATCATATTTCTTGATTAGGTAACTGAACTAATACCGAATCACTAAGAAACTTAAAAAATTTAAAATGCGACTCAATTTCTTATAACAAACAATCACTGAATGCATCTAAGCAATAGAGGCCTGTGGTTTCCTCCTACTAGCTGAAAGGATCCCCACAATGGTGCTCTACAAATAAAATATCCTATGTCAATTAGTGCAACAATTATCAACATGTATGTGTGATAAAGTACTAACCAATTTTATAATTGATGAACATGTCTCACCGAAAAAATATGCTCTAGGACAGGAGACTGAGTGTCATCTATAGTGAGCGGAGCTGTAGGTTGAACATGAACCTGGGTCACATGCTCTACTTGACTATACTGGGGCTATATTCACCAAATAGTAAAATGGTTAAAGACATCATGAATGTTGTTGGGTGTGTGAGCTATCTCAAAGAAAACACCTAATATTTAATTATCGACCGGGGTTGGTAATATTAGAGTTGAGGCAAAGTATATGCTAAGGTAGAATGGCACCTAAGATTTTTGGCTTGTTAGACCTTAAAATATATATAATAAAGAAAAGATCGAAAGATCTTTCAAAATGAAAAACTAAGTCAAACTTCAGAAAAACAATAAAAAGAACTAAATCAAACTTAGTTAAACAAACAAACTAGAATAGTATCAAATCATACTACTCTACTTTATAAAAAGCAACTATTAACTATGAAAATGGAAACTACCTAATTTCATATTCTAATCTAGGAATTAGAAAACAATTGTAAATAAATTAGAGTCCTATCTATGAAATGAATTAATTCGATGATAAATTACATAAACAGAAAACTATGTTAATAAAAAACAAAACGATAGACTATGTAATAAATTCAATAACTATTCAAGACTACACTAAAGCATATAATTCTAATTCCATTCTCCTTGATGTTGTACGTCAAAAGTAATAGGAACTGGAGTAAATGTATCGTAATGGCTTTCAAATGTAATAGCAAAACAAAACGGAAGTAAATCTAATCTAATTTCAACAAAAAGATGTAAACTACAAAGAGACCAATTACAGTTAACTTTAAACATTTTGATCTATCTACTATCCATGAGAAGAATAATATGAGACTAATGAAAACTAGAAGCAAGTAGAAAAATTAATAAAGATATTTACTTCTGAACTTGATTTGGAAGCAAGTATAAAACTTGATAAATATATTTATATAGAAGTAAGTAGAAAACCAGATAAAGATATTAATTTATGAATCCAAATTCTATTCCATAAACATCTTCATTATCTATCTAAAAATAAGAAACTAATCTTAATTCTAAATAAATGAAACTATCAAAACTAGAATATTTGGAGAATAAAATTATTAATTCTAATCTAAACTAAATCTGAAGAACATGTGATAAACTAGAGTAGGAATAAGACTGATAAGTTCTGAAACAACAACATGTTAGCAAATTAAATATGAATGACATAATTTAAAAGATAGTTAAAGAAACTAAGAATGATAACAAGACTTTAATTAAAAATTTATGGAATGTAAAACAGGGGCCTAATTATGGTTAATAATACTAATTAAGAGAAGGAAGGATTACAGTTAAGAAAAACTAAGAAAATGAATTCAAACAAGCATAAAAACAGTGTAGAAAGAATGAAAGTCCGAATGACGATCTGGATGACTGTCCGAATGACAGTCTGGATGAGGAAAAACAATTTAAACTAAGGAAAAGGAGAGTTTCGATGATCTTAATGTCAGCTGGCGAATGCAGATCAACCTACAATGCAAAGAAATCAGTGAGAAGACTTGTTGAGAAGCTACGATAATAGAGAGAAAACTATTCTAATCATTGTTGGAGAGATAAACTATTCCTATGATATACTAAAGCAAGATTGAGATGAGAGATAGAATTAACCTACAGCTACAGAGAAGAAGCTAATGAAACTAATTCTAATTGTAAACTAAGCTGGAAACAACAAATAACTAAGTCATATCTAATTGTAGGAGATTAGAAAACAAACTATCTAATTACAAAAGACTGAAATTAAACTATCAAAGCTATGCTTTGGTCGACCATTTACTAATTCTGTAAACACAAACTAGGTTAGTAGCACAATATAAATTATAGAGAAGAAAGAAATATCATGTACAGAAAAAACAAAGTTCATTACATATATAGCAAAATAAACTAACTATTTGCAGAAAAGAAAATGCAAAAAATAAGAACAAAACCTCTAGTTGATGAGGGGCCCTTCCCAGCAATCAGAGATGGAAAACTAAATTGGTTTAGTTACTCAGAACATCAACAAACTGGAACTTCCATTAACTTGAGAAAATTACAGAACGTCTGCTATCTGCTCTTGACAATATCTAACTCTAACTCTATCTCTGTCTATAGACTAACTCGACTAACTATACAAAGCGTCTATTTATAAATTACAATGGATGAGAAGGTTGACAGAGTCGACCTCTCTAATAATAGAGGCATTTATGGTTGTAACCGACTGCTTTGAGTGATGCGTGATAGCGCAGGGAGCATCAATCAGTCTTCACGGAGTTGGTTTCTTCACGCAGCTACTTGGAGCATCGATCTTCCTTTGATGTGGAACGGGCATTGTGTTGGTGGACTGAGCATGGATGAACGAACTCTTCCAAAACACCGACATGAATGGGTGTTCGTGATTCCAGGACGAACGAGCAAGGAAATCGGCGTGTGGAGTATTGCCGTGGAGGTAGGATGTGCTGTCGAGCTTGGAAGGTAGGAAGGTGAATCTTCCGGAATGAGAGCTCACCAACCGTAACCATCAAGTGGATAACAGAACCCATGTACTCGTTTTTTACTTTAATAGCCAAAAGTATGCCAACCGTGGATTTCATGAGCTGGATGCAGCTGAACATTGGCAATATAAACATGCAGACTGAATGAAGGGTCGTTTGAAAAACCACAGCCTGTAAATCAAAACTAAATGCCATGCATGTCTGGAATTGTTAATTTAATCATTAATAAATCATGATATAACGAGATTTGACCAAAATTCATATGATAAACGAATACATGCATACCTGGTCTGTTCGAAGGGCTGAATGGCAGAAGGAATAACTTATTATATCAAAAATAGTGAAATTAACTCCATTCAGACTATATTTGATGATAAAAAATAGTGACAAAATGGACACCAACATTCCCCCAAACCGAAGATATGACAAGTCCCAATGAGCAAAACAGAGAGAAATTAGGAAGAAGGCTAAGCTGCGGTAGCAGTGGCCTTCGACTAGGATGATGAAGATATAGATTTGGCCTCAAGATTCTTGAATTGGTCCTTTAAGTAATTATATCTCATCCACAGGGCAGTATGGGATGTTGTTTTGGCGTTAACCAAGCATTCAATGTCTTTTACCTGTGTACGCAGTGCCTTGTTTTCTTCATGAAGCTCAGAAATTGTCTCCACGTAGCTTTGATTTTGGTCTGTCAACCATGCTATCACTTGGATCAACTTATCCATCTCTTACTGAGTCAAACGAGCTGTTCTTTATGATCTTCAGGGCTCTTTGGGGGATTCAACTCTTTTGAAAATGTTCCATACTCAACAGTATGATATTCAAGAATTTTTTCTTTGTTGTGTGCAGGAGGACTTTCAGCAACAGAGGCTTCACTCATTCGAGCAGATACATTGGCCAATGTAAGTAGGGGTGATTCAAGGGTATGGTCGTCTGACTGGACATTTGAACGTGATGGCTGAATGAGAGTCTAAATGACAGACTGGTCACAATTTGTTCTCGTGGATTTAGTGGGCTCTAAAAAGAGTGGGGGTTCCAAAGTAGGGTCACCAAGGGTAAGTTCGGGAGAAGGTGATGACTAGAAAAGATGTACATATCCTGAGGGATCCTCATCAAATCACACACACTTAGTGTCTCGTTCTGCTTGCGTGGAGGATTGGGTAGGCTCACTAATACCGGATTGGAAACAATGTTTTTGAGAAGGAGAGGATTTGGCGATAGGATTCTCAATCAAATGAAGGTTCAATATTTCAAAAACAAAATGATCCCAGGTTTTCCCTCTCTCTTCTAACTGGTGAATGATCAGGAGTTTAATGAGACAATGATGATACAAGCTACCATAGGGATTTATAGTATTATTCCTAGCTTGGCTAGACATCTTCTCCAAACTCTTTAGAAAATAAAATGGGAAGTTGAGGGTCTGATTGTTGACGAAATGCGCTAACAATCTGAAATGGCGAGCTTTAAAGATAGTGAACTTACCCTCGCAAGTGATCAAGTGGATGATAATGGTCAGAGGATCTAAGTACTCCGGCTTGATCCATTCTCTGTGAAAACCTTTGATACCAGCAACATGTTGAAAATCGGACTTCAGGGAAAATTCATGATCCTTCTGTGGAAGGAAGAGATGCTTGTGCCATCGGGTAACTAAATCCCAAATCCCAAATAGAGAAACAGAGTTGGTCAAGTTAGTCTTTAGTTGGAAAAGATCATCAGATTAGCATATAGTTCATAGAATTTGCAGCAGATAGCAAACGTTTTGTAATTTTCTCAAGTTAATGGAAGTTCCAGTTTGTTAATGTTCTGAGTAACTAAACCAATTTAGTTTTCCATCTTTGATTGTTGGGAAGGGCCCCTCATCAACCGGAGGCTTTGTTCTTGTTTTCTGCATTTTCTTTTCTGCAAATAGTGAGTTTATTTTCCTGTATATGTAATTAATTTCATTTTTCTGTACATGATATTTCTTTCTTCTCTGTAATCTATAGTGCACTGCTAACCTAGTTTGTGTTTACAGAATTAGTAGATGGTCGACCAAAGCATAGATTTGATAGTTTAATTTCAGTCTTTTGTAATTAGATAGTTTGTTTTCTAATCTCCTGCAATTAGATAGAACTTAGCTAGTTGTTGTTTCCAGCTTAGTTTACAATTAGAATTAGTTGCATTAGATTCTTCTCTGTATTTGTAGGTTAATTCTATCTCTCATCTCAATCTTGCTTTAGTATATCATATGAATAGTTTATCTCTCCAACAATGATTAGAATAGGTTGCTCTCTATTATCGTAGCTTCTCAACAAGTCTTCTCACTAATTTATTTGCATTGTAGGTTCATCTGCATTCGCCAGCTGACATTAAGATCATCGAAACTCTCCTTTTCCTTAGTTTAATTCATTTTTCCTCATCCAGATTGTCATTCGGACCGTCATCTAGATCGTCATTCGGACATTTATTCTTTATGCACTGTTTATATGCTCGTTTGAATTCAATTTCTTAGTTTTTCTTAACTGTAATCCTTCCTGCTCTTAATTAGTATTCTTAACCATAATTAGGCCCCTGTTTTACATTCCATAAGGTTTTAATTAAAGTCTTGCTATCATTCTTAGTTGCTTTAATTGTCTTTTAAATTATGTCTTTCATATTTAATTTGCTAACATGTTGTTGTTTCAAAATTTATCAGTTTTATTCCTAGTCTAGTTTATCACATGTTCTTAAGATTTAGTTTAGATTAGAATTAATAATTTTATTTTCCAAATATTCTAGTTTTGATAGTTTCATTTATTAAGAATTAAGATTAGTTTCTTATTTTTAGATAGATAATGAAGATGTTTATGGAATAGAATTTGGATTCATAAATTAATATCTTTATCAAGTTTTCTACTTGCTTCCAAATCAAGTTCATAAGTAAATATCTTTATTAAGTTTTATACTTGCTTCTAGTTTTCATTAGTTTCATATCATTCTGCTCATGAATAGTAGATAGATCAGAATGTTTAAAGTTAACTGTAATTGGTGTCTTTGTAGTTTACATCTCTTTGTTGAAATTATATTAGATTTACTTCCGTTTTGTTTTGCTATTACATTTGAAATTCATTACGATACATTTACTCCAGTTCCTATTAATTTTGACATACAACATCAAGGAGAATGGAACTAGAATTATATGCTTTAGTGTAGTCTTGAATAGTTATTGAATTTATTACATAGTCTATCATTTTGTTTTTTATGAACATAGTTTTTTGTTTATGTAATTTATCATCGAATTAATTCATTTCATAAATAGGTCTCTAATTTATTTACAGTTGTTTTCTAATTCCTAGATCAAAATCTTAAATTAGGTAGTTTCCATTTTCATAGTTAATAGTTTGCTTTTTATAAAGTAGAGTAGTATGATTTGATACTATTCTAGTTTGTTTATTTAACTAAGTTTGATTTAGTTCTTTTTCTTGTTTTTCTGAAGTTTGACTCCGTTTTTCATTTTGAAAGATCTTTCGATCTTTTCTTTATTAAATATTTATAAGGTCTGACAAGCCGAAAATCTTAGGTACCATTCTACCTTAGCATATACTTTGCCTCAACTCTAAGATTACCAACCCCGGTCGATAATTAAATACTAGGTGTTTTCTTTGAGATAGCTCACACACCCAACACACTCTCTCCTTGTGTCTTGCATTCAACCAGTAGGGCCACTGCTTGACTGGTTTGGCATCGAATTTCAGAGGGATCTTCATTTTGCCCAAGTCCCCGAAAATTCCCCTCATCTCTAAGAAATTCATTGGGAATAGATCATGAAACTCATCCAATAGATCAGTCATCTTCGCAACAGTTGATTCATCCCAATAATCCCCAATACTTGCAAACTTCAGGTTCTCCTCCGACCCAATGTTGACTTTCGTGATCTTCAACAGTTTCTAGAAGTCGTCGGAAGGTATTTCTGGTGCCTCGACACTGCGACTCCCTTCCGAATCTAGTACATGTGTCGCCCTTGGATCATCCTCATCATCCAGCTCTCCTATAATGTTATAGCACTCCATCATCATTTTTGGTGTCACGGTCCACCGAAGTTCTAATGGTTTCTCTATCGGTACTGCTTCAAATATCGTCTCACGGATCACCTGTAGCACACTATGGATGAAGGGGTTCTCGTCTAAGAAATAAAATGTTTGGTTGAAGCCAATTGCTAGCTGCTCCCAAGAAGTCGTCTCACGTCGTAGTTCTGCTGCGACATACCAACTCCACGCGACTTCATCCCGAGTGTGAATGAATGCATGGACCCATTCTTCTTTTGCTCGTAGGCCCCATTTTATTTCGCATGCGGCCAAATGTGCCTGTGTGTCAATTCTGCCATCAAACTTCTTTCCTTTATACCCTTCCGCATCGCCAAACCCAACCTCCATGAGGTGTCGACATAGTGGCTAGTTTGTGATATTAGACTTGTGCGCTTCCCACAAGCACGTAGGAGTAGCCATCAAGGCTTCCTCCAAGGCCAATAAACATTGCAGTTCTACCACATTTTTCTTGAATTCAGTGAGAAAGGTGCTCAAATTTGGAAAACCCGCATATGTTGGTAACGCGCACTCCTCTGTGGCTACCCATTGCAATGAATGGGTGATCCTTGCACATCTCCTAAATGAAACTTTAGACTGTCTAACATGTAAATATGTTTAGAACAAGTTTATATTACATTTGGAGAAATTCATGAGGCTTAGGAAGCCCAAAATGAGTGTACATGTCTAATTGGCCAAATTGGCCTCAATCCCCCCTAGGTGGGTCCAACTTGCTCCAACTCAGCCCAAATGGTCACGAATTGTGGTGTGAATATGGATGAGGCATTTTGGAACAATAATGGGTCATAGGCATGCGTGGGTGAGAAAAATAAGGTGAGTGGGAGGTCCTAGGAGGCATTAAATGCTCCAAATCATGCCAAAATTGGGCCAAATCCACCCAAACGCTCCTAATCAACAGAAATTCCCCATTTCAAGGAAGGGGATTACTATAGCATTAAATGAGGGTGCACTTGTGGACAAATGTGGAGGTTTACTGAGCTAGATTGCTCAAATAGGTATGAACACATCCAGTTAAGTGGATATTTTCCCAATTAAAGCTACCTAAGTCCAAACCATAGTGTAATAATGCATACAAGGAAATAAAATTGACTAAGGCTATGAACCAAGGTAATAAGTGTTGGATTACTGTTCTAACAGAAGATTTCTTAAATTCGACCAGAGCTTGGTTTAGCTATAGCACCTGCAAATAATATCAGCGATAATGGATGTATTCCATCATCCTCTCACAGGAAGTTGGGGCACATCACCCAATGTTAACCAGGGGCACACCTCCCAAGTCTCTGAGGAAAATATTTCTCTCATACAATTCTTCAAACTGACAAAAGATGTGAATGTGGTGTGCACTGGGTTATTTATGGAGAGAGGATTACTTGTGTATCAATTTAACCAAATAATGCGACCTCCTTGAGTGGATGAGGAAGGCTAGATTTCCTTGCTTTCCTTTGCTTTCCTTCTTTTCTTCTTTGTCTTATTTTCCTTGCTTTTCTACTTTCTACCTTTTCTTTTTCTATTTTTTCTGAGATTTCCAGTTTTTCTAATTTTGCCTGCTTCCTGCCTTGTGCTAATTTTGCTGAGCTTTTGCAACCTTTCTGATTTTCTTAGCTTTGGCATCTTTTCTTTTGCTTCCTCCTCAAGCTATCTCAAGTCAACCTTATCTTCTTATGTGCTCTAGTGGAGCCTTATCCTCTTTTATTCCACATAAAAACATTAAATGGATAAATTAAATAATTCATGTGCATAATTAAACTTAGGATATCATTCATTGCAAAGTATAATTAATTAATTTCCTAGGAATTCCAAAATTAACCCCATGGTTTATGCAGCTTCCTCCTCAACCCAAGGGATTGGTTGGGTTAGGAACTTGTTCCAATTCTCATTGTTGTCAGGACATGACAATGCTCCTCCCAAGTTCTATTGTAAATCAAAATATCATCAAAGAAAACAAGAAAAAACTTAGGGAGCTGCTTGTTAAACATTCTATTCATGTAAGATTGAAAGGCTGTTGGTGCATTAGTTACGCCAAAGGGAATAACTAAAAACTCAAAGTGTCCATAATGACATTGGAAGGCTATCCTCTGAATGTCCTCCTCCAGCATTCTGATTTGATGGTAACCGGACTGAAGGTCGATCTTTGAAAAGTATTTCGCTCCAAGTAGTTCATCCATCAATTAATCTATCCTTGACATAGGATATCTAATCTTGATGTTATTTTTGTTGATATATTTGTAGTCCATTACTAATCCCATGGTCCCATCTTTCTTCTTGACAAGGACTATAGACGATGCAAAAGGTCTTGATATTGGTCA
Source organism: Larix kaempferi (assembly GCA_027924585.1). Lineage (NCBI taxonomy): Eukaryota > Viridiplantae > Streptophyta > Pinopsida > Pinales > Pinaceae > Larix > Larix kaempferi. The sequence goes on from BSBM01000293.1 coordinate 1,919,498, forward strand.
TATAAACCCCAAGTCAAGCATTTCTTTCATGGTTTTCTCTATCTCATCCTTGAATATTTTTGGATGCTTGTAAGGGTGGAATTTGATAGGTGATTTTCCTATCTACAATTATATTATATGCTCCACTGATATATCAGTTGGCCTACCATGATTAAGGTCCCCAAACACCTTCTCATGATTTTGGAGCAACTTTTTTATGTCTTCTAAATACTATCCTACCTCCAAAGAGGTGTCGTTAGTAGTGATTAGGCACTCTACATCCCATTCAATGTCTCCATGCCTCAATATGTATCTCATACTATGTGTAGACACTACTTTCTTTGGGTAGGTGTTGACCCCCCTCAACACTACCTCATTTCCACCTTCATCTTGGAACCTCATCTCAAGGACTTTGTATTCTATGGTGTGATTCCCAACAGAACACAACCATTGTACTCCCAAAACCATGTTATTATCAACCACATTCACAACATAAAATCTATCTGTAATAGTGTAACCTCCTATAGTGACTTGCAATTTAGGAATCCATCTAGAACAATCCATAGAATGATTACCTATAATTATGACAATGAATACTTCAAATTTCTCAGTAGGTAGCTCTCTTATTTCAAGCAAATATGAATTAATGAAGTTATGTGTTTCTCCTCCATCCACCAACACTGTGACTTATTTCCCTTGCACCACTCCTTTGAATCTAAGAATGTGAAAGCGAGGCACTCCTGAGAATACTGCAATTTTTCTCACCTCTGAAGGATGCTCTTATTCATCATTCTCGTAGGAAACTTGTGCATCTAATGGGGCCTCTTCTTCCTCCTCCTCAGTTTCTCTCTCTAAATAGACTTCAATATAGTGTGTTTTTCCCTTAGCACACCTGTGTCCTGGAACCCATGGTTCCTGACATGTGAAACATAGCTTCCTTCTTTTCAATTCATATCTATCTTTGGAGAAATTGTACTTCTTGAAATTTCCAGAAGGACTCCTCATGAGTGTCCTTTGATTCTTGAATTGGGCAATAACATTAGTTATAGGAGGAAATATTGTCCTTGGAATAGAATCATGGAAATCTCTTGTTCTATTCAATGCATCTTGCAAGGTGAAGGGTTTGTAGGATTTCACTAAAACTTTCAAATTTTATGCTAGTCCTTCAATGAACAAGAGGATCAAGCAAGCTTCTGACATCTCAGTGAACATCACATCCAAATTATGGAACTCAGAGATGTAGGTTTCAGGAGTTCCAGTCTGATTCACATGCACTATCTCTCTAAAATCGTCTCATGAAATATTCATAAGTGGTCACTTGATCATGTCCAAGTGTCTTCATTCCATGAAACCACCAATCATTGGCATCACCATGTAAGTGAAGAGTATCCAACTTAATAGCATCTCTCTCCGCCATTAGATTCAACTGAAAATAAGTATCTAGCTTCCGGATCTAAGAACTAGCAGTGCACTTTTGTGAGCCACCAAAGTAAGGAAAATAAATCTTAGCAAGAGCATTCTTCAATTCATAATTTTTATTAGGCATCTGAAAGATTCCTCTTGGATTAATATTGTATTGAGCATCACACAAATATTTGAATGGAAGATATCTTCTACACTCTTCACTCAGTGTAAGGTACTCAACAAACTTATCCTTCCATGAAACAAGACTATCATGTCAAACCTTAGGTTGCTCCTTTTTATCTTCAATGAATTTAGACATATTGGCCCTTGGTGTGTACTGGGACTCCATCTTGAATTCATCAAGGCAATTGTGAGGCCCAGTTCTTGAGAAAATAGAACCACAAGTGATTTTCTTTTCACCATGTTGGGAGCCACTATTGCTCCCCTACCCATTTTTGTTTCCTAGTTACTAAGCTAAGAACTCTCTGGTTTATTTTCCTTATTAGAAAATGTTATGATATATGTATTGTAAACCCTTCATCATGCTTTGCACAAAGAGTTTGAATTAATATTTCTCTTCATTATGAAACATCTTTGATTCTCCTTATAACTTGCCTTCAGTAGAATTAACTTCTTCTCCTTATTCTTCCTCTTCTAGAGGATATTTATTCTTGGGATCTAAAATTATTTTGGGACTCATAGAATATTAACAAGATCAAGTTCATAGGATCATGCTCTGATACCACTGTAATGTACCAATCAGATTTAATGATACACTAACTAACTCTCCTACAAGACTTAAGGAAAAACAGTGAACTATGGTGGCTTGTCTGATTGTAGGAAGGAAAACTCAAAGGATTATGGAAATGATGAGGATAATTATAGATGATATAAAATTTTCACAATGTACTGGGACCATTAATTTTTCTAACATCAGTGAGTCTGAAGTCTACTCCAAGGCTCCTAGGAACCCCAGCATATGCAAACTATAACTTCAACTGTGCAATACCTGAGAACCAATGGTGAAGGATTTTGAATTAGGAAGGATAAATAACATTAAAATAGAGTCAATTATCATTATAGGTTCCCTCTATAAATTTTTAGTAATATCTAAGGAGGTTTCACAAACATACAAGTAAAATTACCTTCCATGATTGCACAACTAGTCCAAATTCAAGAATTTCCAAACAATAGGAGAAGGTCATGAATTTTTGGTTTCAGAAGTTGGATGATTATATTGGAATTTTAATTACCAGAATCAACTTAAATAATTCAATTTGTATTTATATATATTCCTCTATCAATCATACACTAAAAACTAGCTCTTTTCATAGCACTCTAGACTAGGTGCAAGAGATGGACATGAAAGGCACACTTTTCTTTCTTCAGAATGTAAAATAGAATTTAGAGGTTTATTATTACATAAGAAACATACATAAGTATCTGAAATACTCATCATATAAATCTCAGGAAATAAATAAATAAGAATTAATAATGTCCATCAATGAAAGACTAGAAATCATTATAATTTTGGATGGGAGACTCTCTAATGTCGACAACAAGATTGAATTCGACTAGATCAGAATTCAGGGCCTGCAATAAACTCCATGATGAATATTGTATGTCATCATCCCCTCACAAGAAGTAGGGGCACATATCCCATCTTGGAATAGGGGCACATCTCCCAAGTCATAGAGGCACAATTGCACTCAATTCAATTCTCAAATTTTCAAAAGATGGACTAGTGGTGCGCACTCATTCTTTTATAGATTGGAGGTATCTTGTTGAGCAAGTATCCTAACCTAATGCGCCCTCATGGAGTGGATAAGGATAATTTCTTTCAAGCTTTTACTTTTTGCTTTGCTTTCTACTTTTGCTTTTTTCTGCTTTTGATTTTCTATCCATCTTTTCTGCTTTTGACTGCTTTCTTCTTTCTTTTCTTCCTTATCCTGTTTTTTCCTGCTTTTCTGCCTTATCTTGCTTTCTTATTTTATCTACTTTCTACTTTATTCTAATTTTCGTGATCTTTGCTCCTTTTCTGCCGTGTGCTATATTTTCTTCATTTTTCCTCATTTCCTAGCTTTGGTTGCTTTCATATTTTCTTCTCTTGCAAGTTACCTCTTGGTCATCCTTATCCTATAATGCTCCCTTGTGGATCATTATCCATTTATTTTATTGAAATAAAAATATCTATTAATGAAAAATACTTTCTCATCAAGTGCATTTCAAACTTTAATAAAATGAAATCAACAACTTCTAATTAATTAATGCCTGCAATCTCAAAATTAACCCCAATTAAATGAGATTTTATCCTCAACCCAAGTGATTGATTGGGTTAGTAACTTAATCCAATGATCATCAATGAGGGGACATGACACGGCCTTATCTATCCTCAATTTTGCTTCCTTATATTCGCTCGAGGCAGTTTCTGGAGGTGATAACGACTTTGATCAATGCATCTTACAGCTGGCATTGTCCAATAAGTTTATTGCTCCACTCATAATCGTCAATATGAAGCTATTCCTGGAATCACTAGGTGATAAGACACTGTTCATAATGAGAATTAACAACTCTCAAGTGTCAACACTTCATATTGTAATGAGCTTACTCAAATATGTTGTGTTGATTTTATGAGGGTATAATAATTTTAATAGCATCCATCATTAGTTGGTTTTGGGGGTGAATATATAAGGGAAGTCTAGTCATTAGAAAGGGGTTCAAGTTCTTGTATGGAGAAAAATTATAGGAGTAAGAATTATAAAGAACTAGTGCTTTGACTTTGCTCAGTGACAGTTGGTGTGGACAATTTTAGACTTGAATCATTTTGGCATTTTGTTTCAAACTTGGATACATATAAAATCATGTTATTATCTTCTACACTTATTATCTTTATGCATATATAATTGGCTATAATGAGTGAATGAATTACTTTTATGGCTCGAACATAAGAAACCCTTGGGATTTGGTTTACATATGATGTCTTTAGTCATATACTAGTGATTTTTATTATTAGGATATGATCTATACCATTTAGCATTAAAATATTTCAGATTTAATGTTTAATTAAGTTAAACGTTCCTTTGATAAATATTCATCTTAAATTCAGATCCTGAGTTTGTTAACTGTATGTTATTTCTGTAGTTGAGTCATTGGTTATATTTTTCAGTTATTAGTAATCTGAATTATTATTTATTGAACTGTGTAACTGTTATTTCTTTAAGAGAACTGTGTTTTATTCTTAATGATTTTGCTAAAACTAGTTCATATCCATAAATATTTGCATCTTGACTCAGAGTAGCATCATTTCCAGTAATTTGCTTCTGACCAAAATAGAGATTGAATTTTAGTTAGTTAGATTTAGATAGTTGGAAATAGGTAGTATTTAGTAGTTACTAATTTCCATTCCTAGATAAATAGTTAGTAAGTAGAGTTAGTTAGATTAAACTTGAGTGATTAACTTTTGTGTTGATAAAGTAGTGAATAACATATAAAATACTCTCTGATTGAGATAAAATCATAAAGGCAAAAGGGGCTTAATCATGTGAAAGGTAACCAATGCAAGCATATAGGAAGCTACCTTAAGCATCCTATGTGAGTCATCTTCCATAGTTGGCCATTCAATAGAATATTTGGCCAACAAAACTATAACCTTAAAATATTTATATATAAGCTTTATCCCATAACCCTTATAACTCTAAATCCTACAACCTTGACCCATATACCTTCTAACTCTTAAAATTGAAAACTCACCATATCACCTTAAATATCTCATCTCATACCCGTAACCAATGACCTCTATAACCTCTAGCCTTCATTTAACTTAAAAACTCGCCATGTAAACCCCACTGCTAAATTGATATCATATCTAACACCTATTAGGTTATGCCCACCACCCTTAACCCATATTATGTATATATGGGTTAGTATAACCCCTCACCCCTATCCACAATAACCCTTAACCAATAACACATAGATCATGTAACCATTTGACCCATAAATATTATCACCCTAGTTCCTATCCCATAACCCCAAATCCTTATAACCCCTAACATTTAAAACTATTAACTCCTTACCCCTATAACCCTTAAAGAATATCAATTTTGAACACTAAAATATATAACCTTTAACCCCATAAACTTAATAACTTTTAAACTACAATCCTTATAACCCTAACCCCCACCACCTTTAATCCATATACACTATAACCCTTATAACCCCTAAATATTTCTAACTAATAAACCTTATAATTCATAACATATTAACATCAACCAACACATCCCCAAAATGGTAACCTAAATAATCCCTAACCCATATACACCATAACCCTATCACCCATAAACATTGAACAATAATATTCAAATCCTAAACTATATATAAACTAATTGTTATTGGACCTAAATTATGACAAATAATAAAGGGAATTCTTTAAAAAAATCCTTATAAAAAATATCACATTTAAACCTTGATCCGCATCATCCTTGACACATAATCAATAACCAAGAAACCCTTAACTCTAACACAAATAACACCTAACCCTAAATTCTTGACAAATAAAACCCCTCACCATGAGCCATCACACCATGAGCCATCACCCTTATATTATATCACCCATTATCCCTATACCATATTACTCCCTAAGCCTAAAAATGTATAACCCCTAAAACCTTTCACACTTAACCCCCACTACCCTCATCCCTTATGCCACAAATATTAATATTTGTAATTTGTAATCACCATAACCTATAATCCATGTCACTATTAATATCTATTACTTATAATCAATATAAACCCATTATCGACCGTAAATACTATAATCCATAACATATAACCACTATAATCCCTCACTAGTAACCCCTACCACTTAGAATCACTATAAGCATGATCCCTTATGAACCCTACTTTCTATAGTAAAATCATTGCTATAACCTTTACTATTGATGTATTTGTAACTTCATAATGTATTTCATATATGTATATTGTATTCATATAGAGATGTTATTATTCCTCTATACGGAAGTGTCATCATTTATATTGTAAGTGTCGTAACTTATACTTGATGGGTTATTAGACCACCTTGATGGGGTCGTCCCTGTATAAGTCATGTGGGTTAAAGGGTTATTAGACCACCCTATTGGGGGTTGGCCCTTTCAGCATTATGTTAAGTGGTTAAGTTGAGTCCGACCTAGTAAAGGTTTTTAGGCAAGTCAATTCAATTGTAAATAGAGTTTGGGAGGCACTCTATTTGATCATTCACTTTCTCACTTATACACTCATTGGAGAGTGGCTTACTAGTGAAGGAGGAGAAGCTTCTGCTATGAGACTATCTCTTATGCTTGGGTTCTGTATCATTGCTCTATCTATCTCTGAGGAAGTTATTGGGGTTTTTCACCTTCTTGGTTTTCCCCAAGGAAACTTTGTGTGTCTATTGTCTATGTGATTGCTTGTTGTGCTTGATATGCTGTACATGTTACTCTCTCAGTAAAGATCCTAGAGTATGTTGAATTAATGCTCAAAAATTAACATGGAATCGGAGCTAACCTGAGAAGAAGACACTATGCAGTTGCGGAAGCTAGGGATTCTTGTTTTTGGGTTTCTCTCCACATTTTTTGGAAAGGCAGTAGAGTATATTGACTCTCCTCAACAAGGCGCATCTTTCTGTCCAATCAAAATTCAATTCTAGGCACTTTCATTTTTGGCCCTAAAAATTAGGGTTTCCACAAAAATAGGAATTTCTAAAATATGAGACCATGGCTGGAAGATCCTTAGAAAAATCAAAGTTTAGAGCTTTGGATCAAACTTTTTGGTTGGATGAAGCTCTGGAAAAATCAAACCCTAGTTTGGGGTCCTGTCTAGTGAAGTCGAAAATTAGGGCTTCTGCAAAATTTGGAATTTCTGAAATCTGAGACCATGGCAGGAAGCTCCTCTGAAAAATCAAAGTTTAGAGATCAAGATCGAACTTTTTGGGTGGATGAAGCTCCAGGAAAATCAAACCCTAATTCAAGGTCCTCCCTAGTGAATCCAAAAGTTTGAAAAGAAAATTTGAGGGGTGAAACTTTGTAGTTTTCAAATTCTGAGTATACCAGCTTGATCAGCTCATCAAGGCACATCTTTCTATCTTTTGAGAAGTTTGAAATTCAAAGTTTGAATTTTTAGGGTTTCTCTGACAAACCCTAATCTAGCTCCAGATCCAGATTTCCGTAAATCAAGTGTTAAGACCTAAATATTTTCTATTTCATTTGAAGTTCTCACCAAACCAAGCTTGAAGGGGTTGCTAACTTCCGAGCATGGAAGTATAGGATTGGGTTAATTCTAGAAGAGAGTGAGTTGGACACCTACATAAGTGAAGGGGTTCCTGTCCTAGAGGGAGGAGAGACTAAGGCCTTACACAAGAGGAACTTAGTCAAGGCTAAAAGGATCATTGTTGATTCTATCAAAGACCATCTCATGCCACATGTGTCATCTCTTAAGACACCTAAGGAGATGTTTGATTCCTTGACCAAGCTATTTGAAGGGAAGAATATAAATCAGAAGATGACCTTGAGGAATCAATTGAAGAATATCAAGATCCAGAATGAGGAGACCATGTAGTCTTATTTCTCAAGGGTCTCCCAGATAAAAGAACAACTTGAAGCTGTGGGAGAATATATAGAGAATGGAGAAGTGGTAATGACCACTCTTAATGGCCTTCCTAGATCATGGGATTCCTTCATCCAAGGAATTTTTGCTAGGAAGAAACTTATCTCATTCAGTAGGCTATCAGAAGAATGCTGTCAGGAAGAAGCTCGAATTGTAGCTCGAGAATAAAAGATGGGGAATGAATATCAAGCTCTCACAGCACATACCAAGAAGAGGACACTTTTCCTCAGATTGTCCTAAGAACAAAAGGAACAACAACAACAACAACTACAAGCAATCTGACAGGTATGACTTACAGGTATGTTTTAAAATCTGTTCATGATTAAGTTTATGATATGTTTGTCTTCATGTTATTGAGTTTAGTAACAATCTTGATCATTCTTAGACTTGTATTATCACTTGAGTAAAAGTATGAATACATGTGAATGATAGAAGACATTATTTGATGACTGTACTAATTCGCTATGGTGTTGTATGAGGATAATGGTATCCGCTAACATGCAAGGTGCAAATCAAGTTCTAGATCAAGACCATGGTGACATGAATACAAAGACTCATCCATAGTCATGGATCACATAGAGGTATGTATATTTTACAATGGTTAACTTATGAGTTATGCAGGTCATTGAAGGGAATAAGAAAACATTGCTAGACATAACTAGCAAATATGATGACCAGGTATGTTTTTCCTATATCAAGTTAGAATCCTACCCTATGTAAGGATCTTATACTTTTGTATGATTGATATTGATTACTCATGAAGTTACATGTTCGAGTAATCTAGGGTTTATGCATATTATGTCTCTTACCTTGATTGATGATATTACTAACCAGAAGAGTTCTATGGTCAAATATGAATATGCATGAGTAAGAGAAGTCTTCCCTGAAACTTTGAATGCTAATGCTTATTATCTATGTTTGAAATTATCATGACTATACATGTTTAATATTATTGTGTTTTGATAGTATTAAGATTATACTAATGAATGTATGATTATGTATGAGATCTCGAGGATAACACAGTGATGAAACTAGTAAGCATGCACAATGATTGAGGATGGATATAAGTTCAAGGACAGGTAATCTAGGAAGCAAAGATCAAGAGGGAGCACACTCCAGTAGTTCCTACAAGGAAACAAATATTGAGAGGGAGTGCACCCATCAAACAAACAAAGATAAGTATTTGAATTACCATTTCTTGTATATTTGATTGTTTAAATAATATTGTTCAAAGATATATATACTTATGTTCCTAGACTTAGGTTGCGTATTATGCATATTAGAATAATTGCATTAATGAACAGTATACTACTAATATGAATGTAATGGGTAAGTGGCCTATGGCACTGTACAACATTCCATTGCTACCTATCTAGAATGAAACCTCTTTGCTAACATGTTGGGAGTTGTGCACACTCTTAACAATGTTCTGGTAGAGATTGGAAGGCATCTAGAACGTTACGGGATATGGATAAATGTTGTATTAAAGAATTGGCTAAATTAAATGCATGACTGTATGACATATTTCTTTATGTGCAAGAATTTGTTTTGAAAACTATGAGATGTTTTCTAATCATGCAATTTAACTTGTCTTGTAGGAAAGATTGTATACCATCACCTACAAAACAAGGACTACAACATTTGTTCCAGCAACAAAGCTATCTATTGAAGATATTGAAGAATCTGAAGTTCCCAGGATTTGGGAAGAATGCCATGATCGAGGAATACCAGTCGATCATGAAGAATGATGTTTGGGATGTGGTCCCAAAACTTGAAGGGAAGTCTGTTGTGACTTCCAAGTGGATCTATAAGATCGAGCATTCTACAGATGGTAGCATGGAGAAATACAAAGTGAGGTTTGTAACTCGTGGCTTCTCCCAGAAGGAGGGACTCATGTGTGAAAACTAAAGAAAGCCTTGTATGGCTTGAAGCAAGCTCCCAGGACTTGGGGATGATGCACTATTTTCTAGGCATGGAGGTGTGGCAGAGTGCAGATGGGATCTTCCTTAGACAAGGGAAGTATGCAGTAGAGATCCTGAAGCGGTCCGGGATAATGGAATGCAAGGCCATGGCCACACCTATGGCATCGAACCTGAAGCTTCTGTGTGATGCTTCATTTGATCCGGTTGATGTCACGGTGTATCGTCAGATGATTGGGTCCTTGATGTACCTGGCGAACACTAGACCAGATATTTGCTTTGCAGTGAACACATTGAGCCAGTTCCTGACAGATCCGAGAGGTGTTCACCTAGTTGTTGTAAAGCATATTCTGAGGTATCTGAAGGGTACAATTGATTATGGGCTCAAGTATGATGCAAATCAAAAGTTTAACCTACAGGGTTATGTTGATTCGGACTGGGTAGGCAGTGCTACAGATAGGAAGAGCACTTATGGGGGTTGCTTTCGTATGGGATCAGGTGTGATCTCTTGGTTTAGCAAGAAGTAGTCCTGCATAGCACTGAGTACAGCTGAAGCAGAGTATGTTGCAGCTTGTTTGGCTAGTTGTGAGGCAGTATGGGTTTGGAAGCTATTGTATGAGCTATTTGATCTCCCATTGGAGGTTATTGGTATTTTTTGTGACAACCAAAGTTGTGTGAAGCTGTCAAAGAACCCGGTATTCCACGACAGGTCAAATCACATTGAGATCAAATATCACTATATCAGGGATATGGTGCAGAGAGGAGCAGTGAAGCTCCTTTATGTTACGATGGATGAGTAGGTTGCAGATGTGTTGACGAAACTACTAGCAAGAGTGAAGTTTGAATACTTCAGAGAGAGGCTTGGTGTTCTTCAGATTGACGACACTTCGAGGAAGAAGTGATGGACACATTTGCAAGATCCATTCCAAGCATGGTGAGAGGAGGATCCTTCCCATGGCTGTGGATGTAAGCATTGTATGATAAGCATCAGGTCGATGCTCCAGTTACTACTCTATATATGCATCATGTTGGATGATTGTTATGATCAGTTGGATCATATGTATATGCATCATGTTGGATGCTTGTGATGATCAGTTGGATCATGTATTTGTATATGTATCAGGTGGATACATTGTATGATCAGGTGGATACATTATATGATCAGGTGGATACATTGTATGATCAAGTGGATCATGTATGTTGATATGTATCAGGTGGATCATGTATTTGTTTATGTATCGGGTGGATACATTGTATGATCAGGTAGATCATGTATGATGATATGTATCAGGTAGATACTATGTATGCATCAAGTGGATGCATTGTATGATCAGGATGATCATGGATGATGAGCTTCAGGATGTTGCTCCAGATGATATGCATCAGGATGATGCTATGATGATGATCAGGATGATCATATGTGATGATATGTATCAGGTGGATACATTACATAATTAGTTGGATTATCTGGAATGAGTTCCGAAGACACAGATGCACATGGTCCATTCGAGCATGGTTGAAGTATGTCTTCCCATGGCTGCGATATAAGTGTTGGGGCCATTCGAGCATGGTTGAAGTGTGTCTTCCCATGGCTGTGATATAAGTGTTGGGGATATTTCGACATGGTTGAAGTGTGTCTTCCCATGGTCGTTGATGTAAGAGTTGTGCCATTCGAGCATGGTTGAAGTGTGTCTTCCCATGGCTGCGATACAAGTGTTGTGCCATTCCTAGCATGGTTAAGTGTGTCTTCCCATGGCTATGGATATAAGTGCAGTGCCATTCTCGCATGGTTGAAGTGTGTCTTCCCATGGAATAGATATAAGTGTTGAGCCTTTCACATATGGTTGAAGTGTGTCTTCCCATGCCGGTGAATGTAAGTGTTGTGTGATGTGCATCTGGGTTGTGCTTCGTGAACGATGTTATGATCAGTATGATCATGAGTATCAGGATGATACTCTGTGGCCATGGACAGGTTGTGCAGTGGCATGTAAAAGGTCCTAGGAGATCCGATAGGTTGAGATGTGTGCTTGTAATCAATCCTGGGATGCTCTTGTGAGGTTTTTTTGATGCACGTAATAAGTCCTGAGGATTCCACAGTATGGCCAGTGATGATGAAGACCTACAGGTGGTGGGCCTACATCCAGCATGAAAAAGGGATGGCTCTATAGAACTTCCTTTGATAAGTAGATCAGAGATTGATTGAGATAGCAGCAGCAGCAATGATGACGATGATCTAGTGACGATGATCCAGAGAAGAAGACTTGTGCTAGCAGATCTGTGTCGAGAAATACCTTCGTAGTTAAGAGGGAGTGTTGATGTATTTGTAACTTCGGAATGTATTTCATATATGTATATTGTATTCCTATAGAGATGTTATTATTCCTCTATACGGAAGTGTCGTCATTTATATTGTAAGTGTCATAACTTATACTTGATGGGTTATTAGAGCACCTTGATGGGGTTGGCCCTGTATAAGTCATGTGGGTTAAAGGGTTGTTAGACCACCCTGTTGGGGGTCGGCCCTGTCAGCATTATGTTAAGTGGTTAAGTTGAGGCCGACCTAGTAAAGGTTATTAGGCAAGTCAAGTCAACTATAAATAGAGTGCGGGAGGCACTCTATTTGATCATTCACTTTCTCACTTATACACTCATTGGAGAGTGGCGCACTAGTGGAGGAGGAGAAGCTGCTGCTAGGAGACTATCTCTTATGATTGGGTTTTGTATCATTGCTCTATCTATCTCTGAGGAATTTATTGGGGTTTTTCACCTTCTTGGTTTTCCCAAAGGAAACTCTGTGTGTCTATGGTCTCATGTGATTGCTTGTTGTGCTTGATATGTTGTACATGTTATTCTCTCAGTAAAGATCCTAGAGTATATTGAATTAATGCTCAAAAATTAGCATTTACTTGTATTTACTTTATAAGAATTTAGTAGTGTTAATCCCAAACACCGTAACCCTTAAATCCTAGTTAACCCAAAAGAACCTTAACCCCCTAACCCACAAGCTCTAAATCCCAACATCCCTAAGCACATAAGCACTTGTGGATTATGGTTTAGTTGAGGGATTAAATCCCTTTAAGGGGGAGGGGCTCTAGGAATAAACGAAGGAAGAAGGATTTATTAGGAACTAAATGCACTAAACGTTACCCACCGAACAAAGCAAACTTATACAGAGGTGCGCACACGCTAGTAGCATGTGCACGCTCCTTCTACGTGCAAGCCCCTGGTGAACATGAAAATTCCAAATGACCCGCGCTCTTCTCCCGCATTTTTTTCACTCATATCACATTTTTTTTGCTCCTCTCACACACAAATAGATATTCACTTGCATTTTGGATTTAATTCACACACCTCTTGGAGTTTATTTGGAAATTTGGATTGAATAAACACCAGTTCGACTCTATTTGGCTCTTTGGATTGAATACACACCGGTTGGGCTCTCTTTTTCTCTTTGGATTGTATACACACAAGTTGGACTCTATTTGGATCTTTGGATTGAATTATCATGCTTCTTGGACACATTTGAACTCTTCTTACATCTAGTGGATACATCAAAATACCATTTTACATTGCAAGCAAAGAGCAATCCTTGAGGTATGGTGACATTTTTTCCTTAGGAATTGTATTTTAGTCTTCATTCACTTTGTTTGAATTGTATGCATTGTATTTTTTCCTCATGAATTGTATAATAAATGTATTTTAGTCTTCTTAATCTTCATCATAGACAATAAAACACATCTTACCCCAAAAAAACTACAACATGCACCAAACAATGCTTTCAACCTTTCATAAAGATAACCAAAAAAACTTACTTGCATCACCTCCAGTAACCTTTCATAATCACATAAATCCATCCAATACAAGAACATTTACTGAATTCCTCATGATTTCACTACAACAACTCACACAAACACCAAAAGAATCAAATTCTTAATCATTTAGGGGCGATTTTCGTCATCCAAAACATGCAAATGAAGTGAGTAGGAGATTCTCCTTTTATAGGAAATGTTCTCTTACTAACACCCCATACCACCATCCAATACCATATACTAACTCAAACTATTGTCAAAAACCCATGTGCCAAGTGCCAAGCTACCAAAATGGGGCTCATTGTACATTGTTTCAAGATGATAAGAAAACATTTCAAACTGAGGTCTTAGAGGTGATGTTGTTGTTATTTATAGGGAATTCTCAATAGCTTTTAGATATGCTAATATACCCTAAGTTACACATATATTCATATCTTCAGATAGTGATATTTCATCTAGCTTATCTCATTGTTTTCTATTCTTTAGAAACTTGTTGTTTACAATGAGTGTCAACAATGTTTTCTAGTTATACAAGTAACACAAGCTCTATGAATGTACATATTAATGGGATGTTTAGTATTCAATTGGAAAGTTATTTTGTGTCCAATAATAGTATTACAGACCAAAATCAAGTAAATTTTATTGTCTACAAGAACAAGGAAATCACTTAAATAGATTATGGAATTCTTAAATGAAGTAACCAACCATTACACTCATTGTTGAAAGGGTGGTATTTCCAAAAGATTCAAACAATATATTCTAATCCAACATATCACAAGAATTTTGAAGAAACAGCATGGGTTCTCTAGAAAAAAAAACCTCTATACTATGTGAAGGAGAGAACCACCAAAATCATACATGGTAGGGTTAAATTAACTTCAAATTAAAAAAACCACAACAAGACCACTCACATTGAAGGAAATTTTGACTATCTGGCTAAGAGTGCATTCTTTAATGAATTAGGTAAGTTTGGGGACCCAAGGGAGGATGCTCAACTAGCTAATAGCCCAATAGCACCTAAGGCCCAAGTGGCATCCTAATTAGAAAGAGAGGCACCCAAGTGGGTTGGTCGATGTCTGCTATGCGGAGCAGGGGGAGGGCACTGACACCCCCCCTGGGACCCCTCTTGAGCCAGCACCCAACCTATATGAAAAAGAACTAGATGGTCGGGGATCATTAGATGTTGTCATCAGACACAATGCCCACACACACATGTAGAGAACATAATACATACACAAGAAAAACATCTACTATAGATAAAAATGTGACCAATGAAGGACAAATGTGAAGTGAGGACCCTACCATGGTAATAGACATAAAACGAGAAACCACAACCACACATTTAGACAAAAGTGAGGTTGCACTCAAAATGAGGGAATTCACCACACTACAAGCCTATTTCACTAAGATGGATAGGAGGACCTTGATGCCAACCTTGGTTTGGTTTTGCATTGATAAAACATTATTAAATCCCACATCAATATTTGATTGAACAAGTGTATGATCGATACCAGTAACACAAGCTCTATGCATGTACACACTAATGGGATTTTGAGAGCAAAAAAGATCTTTGCTGCACCATTTAGATCTTTTTTTGTGATAGTTACAATGGCCTCATGCCACCTTCTTTATTGCTACCATATTAGTTTTCTCTATATGTCCAATGTCAAGCAAACAAAACATACTTCCATGACCATAGTTTACATTGTACACTTAGGAAGATAACACGCATAGGTTTTCACGGTACCCAATCAATTGCTATAGGGAGTTTTAAAAATCTTGCACATTATACAAGTCATATTACCACTCAATGTATAAATCTTGTGTCCCTTCTATCTTATTCATGGTAAATGTTTTTTTTCCTCACTTCATAATTGAAAAATAATATCTTATTTGTTATTTTTTGCAAGGGTGATATTCTTGTTTTTTTAAAGAACATATTGAATATGGGAAACAGGCGTAATAATAAAAGAAATTCTAGAAGGAAGGAGTTGCCCCCTGAAAAGGCCCATGAGATAAGAGAAAAGGCCGGGTTGTACATGGAAAAATGTAGACATCAAAATGTTAGTGCCTTAGATCCTAACACAATGCATGCCACGATGACCTCGGGTTCATCAAGAGAAGTGAAATAGATCTAGGTAATAGAGCCCTCTCAAAATCCAACATTAAGTGATCATCCAATGAATAATCCATCAACAAGCAATGATGAAGTGGCTCAAGTCAATGAAATCTTGATTGATGTTGAGTATGCAGGGATGGATGTTGAACGAGTTTTTAATTGGAAACCTCCACAAGAAGAGCACACACATGTTGAACACACTGTTTTGTAGGACCAAATTGTGAACGAAGTGCCACAAAAAACTGGTGATGAGACCCGTACTTCCTGTCCAAATCCCTTGCTTCGACTATCAATTGGATGATGAAGAAATCCCATATGTATTCATGTGGAGGAAAGTTCCTTTTCAAGACTTGAAGGTAAGTTTACTAAACGCACTATTGATTTCCATTGTAGCAAGATCATCAAAGAATTTTTTGAATCCAAAAGCGATGCAACAAAATGTCAATTGTTTCTGGCTTTGTTAAAATCACATTGTCTAGCTCATGTTAGGATAATTTTAGGCATAAAGGTAGTTAGAAGTTCAGAGGCCAGTAGTCATGTTGTTAGAAATCTATAGTATGCGTTTAATTTGATTGGAAAAAATTCTCATACAAAATATCTTAATGTGTTCTGTCGTGTACTATTAGAATCGATTGTAGACAAATACACAAGGCAACGTTGCTTGTTATCACACACATGTAAAATATTTAAAGTATATATAAAGACTCTTCAAAAGTATTTTTCTATTAGAGAAAAAATTGAGACATTAAGCCAAAAATATTGTTGGCCTTTGCTGCTAGGTTACCTTGTTCAGACATGAAGCTAATTGATGTTGTTAAATAACTAGTACAAATTTTTTTGTTGAAATATTGTAACTTCAAATAATATCCTATTTGTACTTTATTATTATTCATCCGGAGATGTTTTATTCCTCCATCAGTATGTTATTATTATATTTAATAATGTAAAGTCATTGAGGTAAATACTCCCTTGTAAGTTGGGCCAATAGAACCCCTAAGATTCATTTGTAATGGGGTGTTTAAGTCCCCTAGAGGGGTCAGCCCAGTAAGCAAAGAGATTAAATTATTGAGGCGGACATGTCAAGTGAAAAAGTCAAGTGAATGTAAAGTATAAATAGAGAGGTGTGTTCCTCATTTAAACACACACTCACTCACTTGTGAACTCGCATAGGAGAGAGAGAGAGAGATCTGCAAAGGAGGAGAAAGAGCTCTTGTTTGGGGATTTCATCTTTGTACTTTTGATCATCTATATTGAAGAATTTTTGTTGGGTTTTATACCCCATGAGGGTTTCCTAGGATAAATTGTGTCTCTTGTGTTTACGTTGTGCTTGTTATTCTTTCAGTGATCATGTATATGCTATTGTTGTGAAATAGAACTAATGTTATGTATCTTATCATATTGAATATTAACATGGTATCAGAGCTATCATGAAGGAAGGCAATGTATGGCATTTATGACACTTGTATCACTTGCAACAATTTGAAATCTAGGGCTTTGTATAACAAAACCTAGTCATCGTGGAACTTTCACTATAAATCCCTTTTGGAGAAGGTTTAGGATCTGAAACTTGGATAGGATGAAGATGAAATTTGCTTGTACCTTGTGTCCAAGTTTTAGCCTCAAATTCGTTGTACTTTCTGAGATATGATCCGTACAAGTTAGGGTTTCTGCCTCTTCCAGAATGAAGACCTAAACAAGTGACCTACGTAAAAAGGTCATATATCAGGCTAGGAAGCTCCAAATGGAATTCCGTAAAATGTAACAGTTAGGGAATGGACTGTAGTTTCACAGGTCCAAGTATCAAAGGCCTAAGTTGAAACGGTGACACGTGGAACTCCATACAAATTCGCTATGTTGTTTCATCCCATAAACAAGTCATGTTGGGAAAATTAGCATATATCTCTCATGGAGAATACAATGAAGCTCAAATATGTGGGTTTGAAAAGATGACAGGTCAGGATACCATAGGCCTAAGTTTCACACCCTGAGGATCCAAAATTTCAGAGATACACTAGAAATAATACGGCACATCTGAAATGGCTAAAAAAAAAGGAAATCAAAGAAGAGGAGGAAGAAGCTCTCGCTTAGGGTTTTCATTTTTTAGGTATGGCATGACCTGATAGAATGTTGGAGACACCTGATGTACCATTGGAAACTTTGAAAATGGATTTGGAATCCATTCATTATAGATATTAATATTCCATCAAAATGTTGTGGGAGGAAGGAGATTGAAAATTAGGTTTTACAAGTAAGAAGAAACCCTAGCAAAGTTGGGAGACTCGTAGCGAAGAAATGAAGGAGGTTTAAATGGCATTGATATTCTATCCTCCTAGAACCATGAACCTATATAAGATTTTTACAATTTATCTACCTTGGATGGTTAGGGTTTGACCCTTATAGATAAGACTACAAGCAATCTCGACAGGTATGACTTGAGGAGATACAGGTATGTTTTGAAATTTGTTTCATGATTAAGTTCATGATATGTTTGTCTTCATATTATTGAGGTTAGTGCAATAATGATTAATTTTAGATTGTCTGATCACCTTAGTAAAAGTATTATTGCATGTGAATGATAGAAGACATTCATTGATTAGGGTTATGACACTTATGATTGTACTAATACACTTGTGATGTTGTACGAGGATGATGTTGTCTGCTAACATGAAAGGTACATCAAGAAAGAAAAATCTATATGACCATGATGACAAGAAGACAAAGACTCATCCAGAGTCATTGATCACATAGAAGATCTACTTACAAGGTATGGATAATTTGGTTCTACAATGCTTAACTTATGAGATATGCAGGTTACTAACACAAGGTCTCTAAATCATTGAAGAGAACAAAGAAGACAATGTTTGGGTATGTTAGACATAACTAGCAAGCATGATAATCCAAGTATGTTTTCCTATATCAAGTTAGAATCCTACTTTGTGTTAGGATCTTATATAAGTATACTTTTGTATGATTGATAATGATTATTCATGAAGTTATCAAGGGTTTATGCATATTATGCTTCTTAGTTTGATTAATGATATGACAAACTAGAAGAGTCCTATGGTCAAATAAGAATATGCATGAGTAAAAGAAGTACTCCCCGAAACCTTGAATATTAACGCTTGTGATAAATTACCTGTGTATGAAATGATCATGACCATACATATTTAAGATTATTATAGTATTAAGATTATACTAATGAATGTATGATTATGTATGAGATTTTGAGGATGACACAATGATGAAACTAGTGCACACTTAAGCATGCTTACTGGTCCAGGATGGATAGAAGTTCAAAGACATATAATCATGGTGCTATCATAAAGGGAAAATAGAGATCAAGAGGGAGGCAACGACACAAACATAAAAGATAATTATTTGAGTTTTTATTTGAATTACTTCTTGAAATGATATTGCTCATAATAGTTGTATGCATATTTGTATTCCTAGAATATATCATGCATAGTGTAAGCATTCATATAGCATTGAACAGTATACTACTAATATGCATATGATGGGAAAGTTGGACAAACATTCCATTGTTGCTTGTCTAGAATGAAACCTCTTTGCTAACATACTGGGAGCTATGCACACTCTTAATAGTATGTTCTGGTAGAGATGGAAGGCATCTAGATATCCACTATATGCATACAGGATATGGAAAAGTGTTGTGCCAAAGTATTGGTCAAGATAGTTTCATAACTATGTGAATCATATCAGTATGCATAATAGGTTATCATTGAAATGTCAACATGATTTTACGATTATGAAGTATCACTAATCATGTAATTGAATTTGATTTGTAGAAAATATCATGTGGTATGATCTACAAAAGAAGGATGATGAACACTTGTTCCAAAGAACAAGTGATGATTGTTCAACAAGAAGATTTACAAATCAAACATACTATAGAAGTACAAAGAAAGGCTTATGGCTAGAGGATTCTCTTAGAAAGACGGAGAGGATCATGACGATATGTTTGCTCCAAGTGGCTAGACACACTTCCAGAGATAGATTACACCCATGGATGAAAAGACCGTTCTCTTGAATGGTGTTATTGAAGAAGAAGTGCGAATCAAGCAAGCTCCTAGGATTCGATGGAGAATCACATGATTGAAGAAGGATTTGTATAGGTTCAACAGGTAACCAGGATCGATAGTCATTTGATGAGCTTGACTATCACCACGGGTGATGCGTATTTCAACCTTTACTACAAGGTTGAATATGGTTTCTATATACAGATGACATTCTTCTATTAGATGGATGCAAGAATGAACTCACCATAGAGTTGAAGTGATCTTAAGTCTCATATCAGTAGACCCATCTGACAGGAGATGGCATGGATAGATATGCAGAAGATCACTCGATGCAGAGTGTGAATGATGTTCAGTCACAGAGGGAGTAGATATCAGAGTTAAAGAATCCTTGCATGATTCTTGTGATTAGATATGTGGCTGAGATTAGATGAGATTTTTCCTTAGCCAAGGAAAATGTGAAGTATAGATCCGTGATGATGGACGATGCTTTCTATAGTTTACAGAAATATGACTGGTTCATTGATGTATCTGACGAATACCAGGCCATATATATGCTTTGTTGTGAACACCTGTTGTAGTCCCACGGTTCACATAGTTATCATAGATACATTACACAATATAAGCAAGCATACACAATGACACAGATACAAGAGACGAGACATATAGAGAGAATAGTCTTTGTATTAACCAGCAATAGCATAACAATATGATAGAATCAATCTCCACTAGTCTATCGGCTCACCAACCTAGATATATATATGTGCAGATACAGTTACATAACCGTCTGTCGGTTTATCTAACCGACCCGACCCATACTAGTCGACATATGCTGCAGAATGGTCGGACATAGAGCCTAGTCGACAGGCCGACCTAGGCCCCTCCAACATCTCCCCCACCTCAAAATCTTTCTTCGTCCCGAAGAAATGGAGAGATCAAAATTACAAAAAATGAATTACAGAAACAGTTATGTCAAAGAATCCATAACATCAGGAATCTGGAGACAAGCTTCAATGATAACTTCAGCAGAGACAGAGAGATGGTGTTGTAACTCTTCCCAAGTGTGTAGTAGATTCTGGATGTCGACAGTCAAAGTTGTGAGTTTCGACAGATTTTCCATCTTGCGTGAGTGGATGTAGCTTGCAAATGGATCATGTTGGGACCAAAAGTGTTAATTGTATTGTCAGCAGCAGCAAGTAACTAATTGAATCTGGGCTGAATTTCTTCAAGTTTGTTGAGGCCTCCTCAGGCTTGTGACATCCACTGAATTTCCTGTTTTTCTAACTTTTCCAATTGCTTATTCTCCAGGATGATCTGATTATCAAGTATTTCAATATGGGCTTCATCTGCAGTCAAGCGCTGTTGCTGAAGCTTGCTTAGCAATGCTCTTGTTTTCTGAAGATTTTTATAAACATCACCATAGTAGACATACCAATTGTTGAACTGTGGCTAGTTTTTCTACTTGACTAGCATATTACTTGAGTACTTTGGAGGCTTCTGAAAAGGCTGTAAACTGATTTGTCATCAAGGAAGCTATCTCAGTAGCTTGATCATGTTGTTTCTTGAGAAGCTCATCTTGTAACATCAACACGACAGATTCTAGTAACTGGTATGCTTTGTCTAGAGGTGGTGTCATGTTGGAACTAGCTGGAAGCGGGATAACTTGCTGAGCTAATTTTTCACACTTAGCAAGAAATGTAATCTGTTCGTTCTGTAGCTGCAGTAACTGATCTTCTGATTCCTGTCGGTGACATCTTTGTGCTCTGAAAATTGCATCTTCAATTAAATTGAGTTCTACTTGGGAAGCCAACTATGGCTGATAGCTTGTAGCAGCTCCAAATTGGTCTAAGTATACAGAAGGAATATTTTCTGATTGTCCTTGTTGTGTTTGCTACATTTGCAGTTGCTACTGCAATTATCTTTCTTTACGTTTATTCTCTTTGTGTTTCTTTCGGCTACTTTTCTCTTTTTCTTTGCTTATGTTTTGTTGTTCTGGCCCCTTATCTTTTTCGGTTGTTGTTGGGTGATTGTTGATGACTACTTGTGCACTGATAGCAGCCTGCTCTGCCTGACTATGTGTACTGGGTATTGTTGTTGTAATGACTGGATTTTCATGTTCTGGTCCTTCGGCCGTTACTGGATTTGCTGATGATGTGCTAGATATTTCCATATTGCTTGTATTAAAAGATGGAGCATTTGTGTGTTTGATGGTCCTGTCGTGTCGGCTACAGCTTCTCGAGTCTTAACTGGTTCTGTGACTCTTTCTGCTTCTGTCGTGTCTGCTTCTTTGTTGAGCTATTGTGAAATTGAACTAGACTTGGATCCTTCGATAGGGGAACTCGACTGGTTTACTGGGAATGATGGTATATCGACGGATGTCGGAATCGTACTTGGTGAAATGGTATGGTCGAAGGGATCCGAACTAACTAGACTAGACTCGACCTGGGAACTGAAAACTTGGGATTTTTCCATGCTAACGGTTTTTTCTTGAATTGGACTCGTTTGCTGTGGTAGTGAATCGACTGGAAGAGGAGTGAAGACACATGTTGGTTGTGCATATATTGGGTTTGATGGATCAGGATTTCTGATATGGTGGGTGGTCATGTGACTGACAATTTCTGGGCTGGGTAATGGCAAAGGTGAACTTCCTGTTTGAATGTTGTCAGAAGGAGCTAAGTGAACCGGGACAGTAGACGGAGAGGCAAAAATGGGTTGTTGGATGACCATCTCGCACCAGTTAGGACAGAATATCTGAATGTTTGCGACGAATGTATTCAAGGCGGAGTCTTCTGTGACAGGAAGGACAGGTAATGCTAAAAGAATTCTTTCTTCTTCGACTGTAGTTGGGGAATGGGGAGGGGACTGGATGGTTAGATCAACATCAGGTACAACTGAAATTTTGGGTCTCTTAACAATGATTTGCGAGGATGGATACTTATATTTTTCTAAGAACTTTACGAATTGTTCTTCGACGGGAAGTTTATTCTTGGCTACATGTTCAAGGATTTGGGTAGCACTTTCGTATAGCTCGATCTCATCTATCATTGATGGTTCTTGAATTGTTAGTTGTCTTTTTCCTTTCCCTTTTGTCGATATTACTCGGTTCTATCGGGTTGTGATGATTTCGGCTACTACCTTCTGGATATTATCGTTTGTCAGAAGATGTTCTGGATTGTCGGATTCTGTAACGATGTTCGACTGCTATCTGACTTCTATGTTCAGAGTCTGGGTTGTTGCTAACATCTTAGTGCTAGGTGTCGGCTCAGGCTGATAACTAAAAGTGCTCATGTACAACCAACTTTCATATGCTTCTTCTTGTTCCATGTCGGATAGAGGTTCAACATGTTTGAAGTTGGTTTTCATGGCTTGTGCCAAGATAGGTAGTACTTGATTAGATTGACGGCTTAATTCTGAGAATATTTCGCTTACTGAGGGATAATAGTCGAGTCGTTTTGCGGGACCCGCTGCTCCTTCCATGTACCATACTGTTGTGTAGTCCAAAGATAGTTGGATGTGGGCTGTCGGGGGCAGGCTTCGATGGACGTTCTATGGTACCCTCCATCTTGTTTCTATTTCTTTAAGGTCAGTAAACCATGCTTCGGGCCAAAGCTTGACTTTTGTAGGTCCATGTCGGCTTGCTCCAGGTGCAAAGCAGCGGAAATTTTCCAGAAGGAATTCAGCAAAATATTTGTTTCCTTTTGGTTGAAAATGGGTCATGGCAATCCAAATGAGTACAGATGGGTAGCGGATGCTATCTCCCTCATCCTGGCACTTCTGGCATGTATATTTGAGAATGTCGGCCAAATAATCTTCCCAGTTGTATACCTTGTCGTTCAGAGCCTTATTTTTAATAGCTTCTAGGATTACAGGATTAAGGTATGAACCTCTACCTGTCCGTGAAAGCACATGTGATACAATCTTGGCGGCTGTTTTGTAATTGCCAAAGAAGATATGACTTACGACTATACCTCGTGAATTCTTTCCAGCAGGAGAATCAACAAACTCATCAACCAAGTCTGCACCCGAACTTGTTGGTACAACATCTCCTTTATGTGAAAGGCCAGTAATTTTGTGGATGACTTCACCATTGATTTCGACTAGAATATCAAGGTAAATCTTGCCGTTGTGATATCTGCTAATGATGAACTGTGCAATGACTTCCTTCAATCCTCCAAAATTATCCAGTAAAGGTGCCTTCAGGTGATGCAGGATTGTGGCTGTCTGCAACCGTTTTGCTTCCTCTCTCTAGTGACCATTTGATTCCTTGCCCCAATCTTCAACACTTCTCCATGCTTTCTTCCAGGTGGGTTCCAATGCCTTTGCATTCCGAATCAACTGGAGTCTAGTTTCCAGTGGTGTTTGTTCTTTCTCTAATTCTCTAACTGTTGTTGCGGCGGCTCTGCTAGTGGTTAAATTTTTTCGGGGAGCCATGGAGGATTCAGGGTGTGAGGTTGTGAGAATGGTTTCAGTAGAGTCAAGAAATTATGTTTCTTGGAGTTCAAGTTCTCGGCAGAAGAGTAACCAAGAATCCTTGAGCTCCGTATTTATGGCAGAATTACTCAGCACGGGCGAACGAGATGTAGAGGCCTGTATTAATGGCTGATGTGATGGAGTTATTAAATTAGGCTTCCTAGATATCGGCGCTTCATCAGGTGCACTACTTTTGGTGGTGCGATTAAATTTAGCCTTTATTGCTTTATCATCATGATGATGCGACATCTCGTTTGTTGTGTTAGGTCGACGAGGTTCTCTATTTATGCTTGGATCGTCCGAGTTCCTATAGTTCTGCCATGTCGGATTTTCTTCTGTAAACCATTGATGTTCTTGTCGGTGTCTGTAGTATCGACGGTTATGCATCAGGCTTCTTTATCTGTTGTTTCCTTGCTTCCTCTGCCATTCTCTCGTCATTTCTGCTTTTTTCCATGATCTTCTATATTTGGTTGATTGCTTTATATTACTCTCGTTCGGTTATTTCTAACCTTTTTTTTTGTTTTTGTTTTTTTTCAATTTCATGTTCATGATTTATACCTTTTAAGTCGGGCGCCGTTTATGACTTTCTTGAACATATTTCCTTGTAATGTTTTTAGTAGGACTGAGCCATTAGGGTTTAACTTTTCAATGATGTATGGTCCCATCCATTCTGTATGCAACTTTTTTGGTTTCCCTTTTACTCTGCTATTATATAGGAGTGCTAAATCTCCAACTGACAGATTCTTTTGTTTGATATTTCTATCATGCCATGCTTTCTATTGTTGTTTTTGCACTCCCTGATGTTCTAATGCCAACTGTCAACTTTCATCCAGCTTCGACAGCTGTAATAGCCATTCGTGTCGAGTATCTTCGACGTCGATATGTAGAATTGTTGCAATGGTCGGTGCTTGTCATCGAAAATGTAATGGGACGACATCCTCTTTCCCATAGACAAGTGAGAATGGTGTCTGTCCTGTCGTTTTCTTATATGCTGTTCTATATGCCCAAAGGACAGCAGGTATTTTATCGTCCCAGTCATCTTTCCCTATATTGCATATTTTTGTCAGTCCTTTTGTAAGTGTTTTATTGAACGATTCTACTGCGTCGTTGGACTGAGGGTGATATGTTGTGCTTATTCTATGATCAACTGCAAACTCCTTAGTAAATGCTTTAATGGTTTTACATACAAAGTGTGTGCCTTGGTCACTTATCAGTGTTATGGGACATCCAAAGCGTGTTATGATGTTTTCATAAATGAATTTAGCAGCAACTTCACTTGAACATGTTTCGACTAGTTCTGCTTCTGCCCACTTGGTAACGTATTCGACAGCAGTAATAATATACCGACCACCTGTTTGTCTTCCCACTACTGGAAATGGTCCAATAAAATCAATAGCCCATATTTCAAATGTTCGGCTAGGGTTAATTGGGCACAGTGGCATTTCTGTTCTTGGTAGTGGTCGGCCCATGCACTGACATTTATCACACTTAGATACAATTTCTCGATAGTCTTTATGATATGTTTCCCACCAGAGTCCTTCCTGCAAGATTTTTCTAGCCGTTATATCCGCATGATAGTGTCCTCCTACTGGTCCAGCATGGGCTTTTGTGATTATATCCTTTCATTCATGCTCAAGTGCAAATCGGCATAATATATCGTCTAGTACAAGATTATAGAGGAAATCGTTGATCAAGGTGTAGGGGGTTGCTTTCATTGCTAATATCTTCCTCTTTTTCTCATTCATTCCCTCAGGAGCTTTCCCATTTTCTAGAAATTATGCAATTTCCATAAGTTCTGAAGGTACTGCTTCAATGCAAAACAAGTGTGCGTCCGGTAAGTCATCTTCAATTCCAGTCGGTTCATCTCCTATGTCGATTCTCGACAGGTGGTCTGGTCCGACATTAACTTTTCCAGGTCGGATGATTACTTCGAATTAAAATTCTTGAAATAGTAATAGGCAGCGACATAATATCCTGTGATGCAATGGCTTATTAACTAAGTATTTTAAAGCTTGGTGATCTGTATAAAATACAAAGGGGTTAGCCAATAAATAATGGCGGTATTTCTGAAGGGAAAATACGATACCTAATGCTTCTCTTTCAGTGGTAGAATAATTTCTTTCGGCTTTATTCAACTTCCGACTGTTGAATGCACTGGGATAATACATGTTATCATCTCCAAGTTGTGTTAGGATGGTTCCTACTACTATTCCGGATGCATCAATATGTACATGAAATTTCTTTGACCAATCTAGAAATCGAAGAATCGGTGCTTCAACCATTTTTATTTTCAATGTGTTAAATGAAATGTTGCATTCCTCCGTCCATTTATAATCTCGATCCTCTTTTAGCAATTCTTCCAGAGGATAAGTCATATCGGAATAGTATCTGATAAATTTTCTATAATATCCGGTATGACCTAACAAGATTCATACTTATTTCGGATTTACTGGAGGCTTTAATTCGAGAATAATTTTGATCTTCACGTAGTCAACCTTAATACCTTCTTTGCACACGACATGGCCAAGTAATATGCTGATAGGTGTTGCGAAGATGCATTTTTAATGTTCAGGGATAGTTGTATCTGTCGGCATCTTTCCAATATTAATCTGAGCCATTTGCAGTGATCTTTCAGCATTGTAGAAATTGTCCAATAATCAAAGTATACAACCATGGTTTTGTAAATATATTCTTGGAATGCTTTGATGACAATTCTTGAGAAGACCGCAGCTGCGTTCTTCAACTCGAAAGGCATAACTTTACATGTGAATGACCAAAATTCGCACACGAATGTTGTCTTTTTCCAGTCTTCTTTTGCTATAGGTACTTGGTTGTACCTCGAGAATCCATTCGTGAAATAATAGCACTCATGCCCTACAACTTCATTGATGATTTCATCTGCAAACGGTGTAGGGAAAGGATCTGTTAGAGTTACCTTGTTCGGCTTGCGAAAGTCGACACAGATTCTCAGTCGAGTTGGATCTTGTTTCTTTGGCTGAACGACCATTGGGCTTGCCCATTCCGACTGGTCAATAGGATATATGATTCTTGCAGCAAGCATGTTATTGATCTCCTTTTTGACAATATCCTTATATTTGTGGGCAAGTTTGTAGGGTATTTTCTTCACGGGTCTGGTGTCAAGTTTAATATCAATTTTCATCTCACCCATTTCCTTTACAAGCCCTTTCAAATCTTTATAGTCTTGAGCAAAAACGTCTTGGAATTCTTTGAGAATACTGAATATTTATGTTGTTTGTTCTTCATTCCAATAGTCGCCAATTTTTGCCATTTTTGGTCGATCGTCCTTTGAAATATCTACTTCCTTTATTTTAATCTTTATGTCCATCCATTCTGGTGCACGACTGTTACTTATCTGTCTTTCACCTTCTTTGATTTGTGTGAAAGTTGGTGGGAAGCCTTTTTCTGATAATCTTTCAGGTTCATCTTTTTCTACAATCTATGTACTTAAAATTGTTCTTACGGGCTTCGACACACTGGGATGATCCTTTCTCCATTGAAAAATTTTCCCTACCGACATCTCTGTTTCTAGGCTCAGTCTTGTCGAGTGTTATTTTTCTGTCGTCTTTATATTGTAGCAATTGTTAGGTGGGTGCACAACCTCTTGTTTGTTTCCGATTGTTAGAGTTTTTGTTGGCTGCAAAAATTCTTTGATGCTTTTGCTTGCTTCGACCAATCTCTCATCCTGCGGAGAAAACTGGAAATCCTTAATAAAATTTTCTTTTAAATCTTTCCTAAGGAAAGTTTCTTCTCTTGCTTCTTTGTTATACCTCAAATTTACACATTACGTATTAGTGTCGCATCCTTGCATTACCGACCTAAACGACAGTTTCCCTTAAAGATCATCTGAACATCCATAGTGAAAACCATTGATTGAATACTGAAAGCAAAACCTTTTTCTACCATCTGCCAACCCAACTTAGCCCTGTTTGTGAGCACTACCGTTCCCTGCACATCTACAGGGGCGCGGTAGTCAGCACTACCATGCATTGCTCCTTCTCTGGGGCGTGGTACTACCGCATTATGCTCAGTTATAGGGGCGCGGTAGTCTGAAATTAGCCTTTTTGCCTTGAATTTTGGGATCTCAACCTTCGAGGAGATTTTATTGGGATTACCATCTTTGGTTCGATCTTAACTCCTTTGTTTGGCTGGCCTAATCCACCAAACCCTCCATAGATCCACACTTCTCTCTTGTTGCTTAACCTTCCCATGTGCTATAAGAGAGAAGCTTTCCATGGGCCAAAGGGGGGACTTTTGGGGCATCAAACCTATGATCTTCAGACTTCTGCAGAGATAGCTAGAGGAAGCACTTGGAGCTAGAGGATTGGCTTGGATATCAAGCAACCTTTGTAAGCATTCTTCAAGTTTGTAATAAAAGATAACTTGTCTTGTTTTTCCCATTTCATGTGTATTGTATGGATCTTTGATCTGAAATGTATCTAGTTTAGATTTGAACTTAATCTTTGCTTCAAGGTATTTGGAGGCTTGCATGCTTGTCCTTTGTTTGATTTCAACAGGTTCTACATTGGAGCTTCGGGATCAAGAGCTAGAAGCGAGACAAACGTCGAATTGGAAGGTGAGTTACATCTTTCATCTCTTCTGAATGCATTTAATCTTGTTGTGAAGATTAGTTCAGGAACTCAAGGTAGCATTTGTTTCATTTTTGTCTTAGCATAGAGTCAGTGCATCCTGCTTTATCCTAAGAGAGTTTCTACCTATCCGTAGGGAGAAATTTGTACAAAAAAAAATGGTGACCATATTGAGGACGTTTGAATCCATTTTCTTTTCTTGTGAAGTTTGCTTTCAATTTCACTCATTTATTGTAAGAATTGGGTTCTTTTACCCTCATTCACTTCCCTGTTCTCTGCATTAGACTTCTGTTACAGATTAGTAAGTCCTCTGGGTTGGAAAGCCCTCGAAAAGTCAAAATCTTTTCTCAAAATTCTGCCTCTTTCCCCCTATTCACACACTACCATGCCCCCGTAACTGCCTACAGAGCGGTAGTACCACGCCTTACCACTGTCTAGAGCACGGTAGTCTATTAGTACCGCTCCCAGGTCGCCTGCAGGCCCGCGGTAGTTCCTAGAAAGTGTTTTTATTTGGTTTGTTTGGTTATTTTTTGGGTCTTTTCAATATTTGGATCCATCTTGGCCCTTTGAGTAAACACTAGTGTTTTGCTTGCATTTTTAAGCGAAATGGGTTCTATTTTTGACCCATGGGGGGGCCATGAATCGTGCATCATACAGTCGTTTTGACCCATATTAAGTTTTTGAGATCATTTTTTTGGTTTGGTGTGTTTGGATTGCTTGGCATCTTATTTCCTTTACATCCTATCTAATGATTGTTTGAAAAGATTGATTCCTTGCCTCCGCTTTAGTTCAAAGAGAAGCTTGATTTTGTCGTTCTTTTACCATATTCATGAAATTGAAACACATAGGTATTGTTCTTGCTTTAATTTAATCATTTGACATTCTTGGTATTACATTCATGAGAAGAAGAAATGCTTGTTTCATATTTATGTGCATTTGAGTTAGATGATATTATTAGGTTCTTCTCTTTGTCTTGCATTTGATTGGAAGCATTTGTAGAATCTTTCTTTCCGTAGCTTGGATGTGTCTTTTTCAAGTGTGAAAAGATAGGAAATGGATTAGAATAATTACGTTTGGTGTTCATATGAAGAAATTTTTCATTACTTTGGGTTAGTCTTGGGTACATATTTTACTTCTTTCTATCATTTTGAAAAGAAACAAAATTGCATGTGCGTTGGGTTGTGCATATTGGGAACGGAAAGAATTATTCCTTACTTTAGCTAGTGTTCATCGAAGAGAAAGGCTCATTTCGATTCATCTTCATTTGCATGGTTTGAGTCGTCACAACACCATCAAGTTGCACTTCCATAACCCGATTGTGTAAGACAACCTCTAAAATTAATCTCCCTAACTAAACCAACATTAACCTCACTTGAGGAAATAAAATAATTTGGTAGTTAGGTAGGACACCGGGGATAGGCATCAAAATAATTCCCCCTTGTCATTTTTCATCTGAGACATAGTTGTTGTCTTTAGGGAACTAAAATCCTCTAGTATTTGTTGACACGGTCATACACCAGTTTGTGGAGGGGCCTCCTGACTGTTTCACACTTTCAGGGGTTAAACCACCGTGATATTGAGAACCGGATGGACTCTGTGGAATGTCGCACTCCACTTAGCCCTAAGGCAACATCGATCATTGTCTTCCTTGTATTCATAGTAATGCAAGGGTGATAAGGCAGAAGCGCCGAAAACCTTTTCCAACGTGTCATGAACGAGGTAGCTTAGTGGCTTTTCTTCTAGGGCTCTTTACCCAGGATCCCTTTCAGTCGAGGGATATCCTTCCATTATTGGTCTCTCATTTTGTATTGTTCAACTTGGATTTCATCACCTTACGAAGGATACAATTTGTTGAGGTCTACAGCTCTTAGTTAGGATATTTTGCTTGCTATCTTGTAGAGGGTCTTTTTCTTTGTAGGGATGCTTGTTGGCATTCTAGCCGTTTTGTTGTACAGCTCGCTTACTGTGGCAGCAACCTCAGTATAGTTTTTTGAGCTTGCTCTTTTGGCCTGTGAGCCTTGTATTTTCCTAGCTCCCCTTTCGCACGCTCAGTTACCTGAGCGTTTTTGAGTTCTTTTTAACAAGACTTCATCTACATCACTTAGTTTTGTTCCATGGAGAATCCACCTCCATGCACCCATGCTCCTTCTAGGACTACCAATCCAGAGACCCCTTTTCAAGGGGTAGCTTTTACTTTTCCTCCAGTTGGAGATATTGGTCCTCCCTTTATTGCCACGTTAAATCTTCCTGGATTAACCATAGGATTACCGGTATGGTTATTCAATCCGGTAATTTTGATTGCGCCCAATGTTTCGAATGTTAACTCTCCACCACGAGAGAGTCAATCCCAAACTAATCCTTCCCCTTCTTCATCAAATGAACCTTCTTGCATTACTTCTTCCTCACCTGATCAAAGCAATAGTGTTAGTAATCGGGGAGATAAGAATAAGAAGAAAAGGAAAGTTAAGAAGAAGAAGGACAAGGAAGAGACCAAGCCTAAACCAGTTGCCTCTAATGGCACTCATTCTATGAAAACACCCCGTAAGACCAAGTTCCCTTGCAAACTTTGTAAGGGTGATCACCTTCTCAAGGATTGCCCTGATCTTTCTCGTGTATCCGAAGTGTGGTCTAAAAAACCCAAACCACTTGTATCGTCGACCTCTGACCATCATGTCGATGACACTCCCTCAACCAGTGACCCCTTGGTGAAGGGTCGGAAGGGTAAAGTCCTATATCCCTGTTTGATATGCAAGGGTATGAACCGTACTTTCCTTTGTCCAAGCATGGATGAAGCTTCACGGTGGTTGGAAGATATTACTAGTTCTCAACTGGTGCTTCCAACAAACGACAGTAAGTTGTCCCTCGACCCCCCACTGGTTGACCAAGTGATAAATTCAGTTTCATCTGCAATTGATCCCACTCTCCCTTCCGAGAGTGAAGTGATCGAATCGCTGTCATCTCCACTCGATCCCGCTCTTTCATTGGAGAAATTCCAGACTGAAGCAGTCATCTTGACACAATATTCATCTCATTCTTATCTTCCAAGCGAGAGTGAATTGGAAACCGCTGATGTTTTCCTTATCGGTTCAGAATGTCGTCGGCAAGGGGAAACCATGTATGTTTCCACGAGACCCCCTCCAAGTACTGAGGTCATTTCCTTTGATTGGAATGGTCTAACAAAATCTCATTTTCCTTTGAGTGTTCCTTTTCAAATATCTATAGGAGTTTCCGATAAAGAAATTTTTCATACGATAGTTGATGAAGGAGCTTCTTTTAGTATTCTATCCTCAACTGCTTGGAAAGCCTTAGGTTCTTCTCAGCTTGTTCCCATCACTAACCAGATACTGGCTTTCAATAGAAGGCCTACTGGACCTGTTTGTGCCAGAAATTGTTTCCAGGCCACAAAGAAACAAGCCAACACAATCTCAAAAATACAATCAAGTAAAAGTAAGTTTTAAGGTTTTTTTGATAGGTTTTCTGGTTACAAAGTTTGGGAACAAACAAGGAAGACACTCATGAGAAAAATAAAAACTGAATCTTAAGCAAAAGAAGACAAAGATGCATCATATATTCACCAAAATACAACAGAGCATAATATTGAAGTTCATTCATAAAAGATAAGCATTACCAGCATACAAACATAGACCAGCAATGAATTTATCAGCTAAGCAATTAAACAAGTTAAACAATGAAGCCAACACACAAACTGAAGGGTGGAAAGGATCATATATTTCATAATTCTGTCAACAAATACATATAAGAGTTATGTACTTAGCTCATCAATAAGTCTAGCAGACCTCCTGAAGTTCTCCCAAAAATCGAACCCTGTTTCTGTCTTTCTCCTCCATCTAAATACTATTTTTTACAAAATTAGCTAGGGTCTAAACCCTAACTGCCCTCAACCAACTCATCGATGAGATAAAGTGAAATTATATTTACAGAATAAAGTATTTCTTTAAAAACATAACTAAAAACTAACTAACTAAAGTATCTATTAAAAGATCCACAAGTAATTGACTAACTACCAACTCAAAGGTCTTTCACAGCTTCAACTAGTAAGACTATTCCATCTGAGACTTGGGCCTTCTTCCTGGCTCTCTTCTTTTCAGCTTCTGTATCTGCTAACTTCCTTGTGAGTTTTTCATTCTTCTGCTGCAAGTCTCTGACAGTTTGCTTCAACTCTGCATAATGCACATCTGTGCTTCTCTTTCTCTTCAAGGCTTCTTTAGAAACTGTTATTAATTCTTGATAATTCTCATTCACTTCCTATAAATCTTCTCTTAGCCTTCTATTTGCTAGGACTAGAGCATCATTAGTCTCCTGCATGCATTCCATTTGATGCCTGTATTGTTTGATGGTTCTTTGCAGGTTCTCCATGTCTGAGTCAAAAGCCTTCCCTGTTGTAGTATTTTGCATTTCATTGGGAAACCATGGGATATTTAGCCTTCTGAAAATATCTTCATCTTCCTGTAACAGCCTTGAAGACGCACCATGAACAATAGTGTTTTCCTGACTTGTTGCTTCAATAGGTGTAGTTTCATCTATCAAGTGTTGATTTTCAGAATAAGAAACTTCAGCTTCCTTTTTCTGTTGTTCTTTTATCATTTCATCTCTTAATTCCAGAAACACAGCTGATAGTTTAGTTTGGGTGAGGCTGGAGTCTTCGGCCGACCTCAATGATTTTTTCCGCTTTGTATGAGGAGAAACTGGACTTTTTGGAATTGCTACTTTCTCAATCTTTGGTTTTTCATCCGAAGATTCATCATCAAGCACACTTACCTCTTTTGTATTCAATCTAGGGTTTAGCAGCTTTTTCATACTCAGCCTTAACTTGTTTTTAGATCTGGTTTTTGGTCTCCATTCTGAAGCAAGTTCTTTCACCATCTTCAAATTTTTTCCTTGATGTCTAACTGTGGCTAACTCTATTGCTTTGATTTTGGTTTTCTTTTTCTGTGATCTCTTTGTTTTATCCTCTTGACTGTAGCATTATGTGTATGTGTCAACCCTAGCTTCAGTTTTGACAGTGAATTCATCTTCCTCTAACAGATATCCCTCATCCTCAGATAAGACAGTGAAGGGGCTCCTTTGCTAGACTTGAATGTTTTCTTTCTCTATAGCAACCTTTTCTGTGGCAACAATTTTCTCTTCACTGAAAGTTTCTGATGGCGCCATGTGTTGCTCAGGCTGATCTTCTTTTTGTGAAAACAGTGAATATTTACCTTTGCTGTGAGCTGTAACATTTTTAGGTTCCTTGTCATCCATCAAAGACTCTAGTGCTTCTTCAAGTTTAACCTCTTTCTTGTCTTCAGATTTGATCTTCTGACCTAGTTTTCTAACTAGAGTTTGCGCTTTGTCTACACGTTTTCTGGCTTGCTTCTCTTCTTGCTTAGTTTGAAAACCAGACCAAAACAAAAAATTATCCCATGTCTTCCCTTCTCATTGTAGAACAGTACTGATAATGAGCTTGATCAAACCATGATGGAATATGGATTGTGTAGTATGATCATCATGTCCCTTAATTCTACTTGACATCTTTTGCAGACTTTTGAACAAGAAGAAAGGAAGGTTCATTTTGGATTCACCAACCAAATGCTATAAAAATCTAAAATGGTATTTGAAGACATAAGCATATCTTCCTTCACAAGTGATATAGCTTTGTAGGATTTTAATGGGCTCCACCCACTCATCTCTGACATCCTGAATTAATACCCCTTTGCGCCAGTCTGGAGTGATACCAGGTATAAGGTACCTTTGGGCATTAAAAGTGAAAGGCAATTTTTTGAATCACATTTCACCTTCATTTCTGACTCCTGTAGCTCCAGCAACTAATTCCACAGTCAATTTAAACTTCAGAGTATCAAATACTATCATGTCCTGATTATAGCTTTGGGCAAATTTATAAGAGACTTCAGTGTTATAGCCATCGAGTTTCTTGAAGAAATCCAACCAACCAACATTTTGAAAAAGCTTTGCACAATCTGGAAATTTATCAATCCATTTGAGCTCAGTGGACTCAGTCCTATTTGTTTTGCCACTTTTACCCATCTGCTTTCAATAGCTGAATTTTGTGTACCTATAGAGTTCTATCGATGACCTAACAGCTGCTTTCAGATTTTGAAAAAAAGTAGTGATTCAATGTACTGTTAACTTTCAACTTTCCACTTGTCGCAGCGTCTCCAAAACTCTTAAATTGATCTATCTTCGACAGGAGTGTTGTTTAAAACCTACATTTATGTTTCCCTTACTGAATTTTAACAAAACAAGCTTTACTGGGAAAACCCCAATTTAGCAGCCACTATCAGCTTAACTCGGAATACCTGATTTCTGTCTTGCTGTAGACGTTTAAAATCAATCTTTGAGGTATCTGATTGTTCAATTTAGTTGTACAAGTGTCTTCGGGTCTCTAATTTGTTACCAGCTTGCAGGACGAGCAAGCCCTAATTTCTCTGTAACTGTGAAAACCCAAAAATTCTTCTGTAACTGCAATTTCCGTCTTTTAGGAACATGTCATCGCTCTACTTAATCTCCAGTTTTGTGATGCATATATGAAATGACTTCTTTCACATCAAACTCGGGTTACACCTCTTCCTGTCATGATATGCTCTGTTCTAGCTGATGATTACCACGATCTCCTCCACGACAAAGTCACACCTGCTTTCATGATGATTACTGGAGCAACACGTATCAACACCCTTAAATCATGCAATTAGTCACTTAGAAATGGAACTCATGCAAAAATTCAGTTTAAAAAATGGTGCTTTCGGCTGGTGCGATATTCTTGTAGCGCCGATGTGTTAATCTTTCATGATTGCGCTACAAGAATAATTTGCATTCAATTTTGGCACTAATTTAACCATTTTTCATTTTGAATTAAATTTAAATGATAAACTATGCTCTTTAAATATATTTGTGACATCTTTGATCAATATAAGTCCTATGGATCCTTTCAAATCCTAAAGAAATGAAAATACTAGAAAACCAAATGCAAAAGTCCAAAGTTTCATTAAAAACCAAAAATTTTCCTAAAGGGGGTAGAAAAACAACTTAAGAAAATGAGAAAACTTAAAATAAAAATGAAATAGAAATGACAATCAAAATATAAAATTGAAGAAACAAGTTCATGACTTAACATCTGGCTCCAGCTACGTGATGAAGTCATCCCTGTGAGGCTTCAAGAACCTGTAGACCAGTGCCTTGTGTCTACTACTTACTTGTCTACAAAATTTCCATTGGGCTATGGAGTCTTTATTATGCTTCAATCACACTGGTATGTACAATGAAAAGTGAAAATGTCCTTACAGACTATAAAAATGCTTGAGGAACCGTCCATTGACTGGACTGGACAACTCTTCACCTTCTAAAGACTGTAGGATAAAAGTATTATTCTCCAAAACTTTAGACACTAGGAAAGGGCCAAACCAGAGGTTATCAAACTTACCATGCTTACCCTTTTGCTCTTTCCTTGCATCCCACCTTAGAACCGTATCACCAACTGAGAAAGTGTTTTCTTTGATGTTCCTGTCAAATCTACTTTTGATCTTTAATCTGTACAACTGTTCCTTTTCATCCACCTTTTCTCTATTCTGTTGTAACTCTATCATCTCATAAATCCTTCTCTGTATATCATTTGGCTCTGCCTGAGAATTCTAAAGAAACTTCATCACTGGGATTCCCAATTGAACAGGAAAAACTGCATCTGTACCATAAACTAGCTGGAAAGGAGAAGTTCCAATTGCTTGTTTAACTGTTATTCTATCTTCCCACAATGCATATTTCAGCATTGAATCCCATGATCTCTTGTTATGCTTGAGAAACTTTTTGATACTCTGAATGATGTTTTTATTAGAGGATTCATCTAAACCATTACCCTGAGGATAATAAGGAGTTGAATGCTTCAGTAGGATGCCATTCCTTTCACAAAAGACTTCCATTGCCCTAGACTTGAAAGCCTTTGCATTGTCTATTACTAATTTCTGAGGGCAACCAAATCTACTAAGAATATTGTCTTCAATAAATTCCATGATAACTTTGTCTGTAGCATTCCTAGTAGGGATAGCTTCCACCCATTTATTAAAGAAGTCTGTTGCAGTCAGAATCCAATAGTGTTTCCCTGAAGAGGTTGGATTTATTTCTCCAATAAAATCTAAACCCCATTGCTGAAAAGGAGCACTTACTGCAATAGGTTTTAGGGGTAATGAAATTAACTTTTGTTTGCCAGCAAACTTCTGACAAGGGATACAGGCTCTTACCTGCTGATAAACATCTGCAAACAAGGAAGGCCAATAATATCCAGCTCTTAAAATTCTGTATGATGTTGTCTCCCAGTATTTGTGCCCTCCACAAGCACCCTCATGAGATTGAGAAATCACCCCTTCAATTTCAGGTTTATCTAAACATCTGAGTAGAATACCCCCTGGGTCTTTCCAGAACAACTGCTCTTCCATTAGACAATACTTAGTAGTTTTAAGTTTTAAAGATCTGGCAGCCTTCCTATCTAGATGCTCAGGAAATTGTAAAAACAACAGAAAATAGACTATATCTGCATACAATGTAGATGTTGAATAATAATCCATGATCTTCTCTTTCTCCAATAATGCTTGATATTCATTCTGAGCTATTTCTTCAGTCATAACATGCAATCCCAGAGCCTGATAATTTGATTCAGCCAGCAGCTTGTCTAAACCTTGTCCCTTAACAAGTTTGGTAGGTCTGATCTCTACATCATACTCCATGATTTTAGCAATCCACCTGCCTCTTTTCCCTTCACTATCAGGTTGTACAACACATCTTTTACAGCAGCATTAGGTACAAATGAAATAACCTTAGAATGCAGCACATAGATTCTGAAAAATTTTAAAGCCTTTACCAGAGCATAGGCTTGCTTTTCTAAGATACTGTATTTCAGTTCAGAATCTCTGAGAGTTTTACTAAAAAATGCAATAGGTTGTTCCAGTCCTTCTTTATTCTTCTGCAACAAAACAGCTGCTATTGTATCCTCTGATGCAAATGAGAATGTGAGAAATTATTTTGTAAAATATGGGCTTGCTAATATAGGAGCTTCAATAAGAGACACTTTAATTTTCTCAAATGCACTCTTCGCCTCAGTGGTCCACCTGACTTCTTGATCTTTTTTCAGCATGGTTGTGATCTGTTTGATAGTTTCAGCAAAATTGGGTATAAACCAACGCAGAAAATTGATTTTACCTATGAATGATTGGACATCGTTTTTACTCATTGGTAAACTTATCTTCAATATAGCCTTTACCCTTTCAGGATCAATCCTTATACCATCAGCAGACACTAAATGACCAAGCAATTTACCTTCCTGTAGAGCAAAGTGTGATTTCTTTGGATTCAAGGATAAGCCAAATTTTCTACACTTCAAGAGATTTTGCTTCAAATGTTTCAAATGTTCATCATCTGACTGTGAGAAAACAGTAATATCATCCAAGTATATTACTAAAAACTTATCCTTTTCTCCAACAAAAGCAATATCCATGGCTCTCTGGAAGGTGGCTCCAGCATTCATCAATCCAAAAGGCATCTTATCATACATGAAGGTTCCCCAAGGATTTGTAAAGGTTTTTTTCTCTTTATCATCAGGATGCATAGCAATCTGATTGTACCCTAAGAAACCATCCACCATAGAGATCCTCTGTGTCCCAACTACTTGTTGCAATACTTGCTCAATTTTACGCAAAGGATAATTGTCCTTCAGTGAAGATCTATTTAGATTTCTGAAGTCAACACATAACCTGATTTCCCCATTCTTTTTCCTAACAGGTACAAGATTAGCAACCCATGAAGAATACCTAAGGAGTACTATGATCTTGGCATCCAACAGCTTCTTTACTTCTTTTTCAATAACAGGAAACAAGGCTGGATTAATCCTCCTTAATTTCTGACGAAAAGGTTTGACATTTGATTTTAAAGGGACTTTATGTTGTATGATTCCTGTGTCATAAGTCCTCAATTCCTGATAAGACCAAGCAAAAACATCCACATGATCTTTTAACAGTTTAATATATCTATTTCTTTGTTCAACTGTCAAGGATTTAGAAATTTTGACCATTCTAGGATGTTCTGCTGAACCAATATTGCAGTCCATCACAT
Organism: Larix kaempferi; assembly: GCA_027924585.1. Taxonomy (NCBI): domain Eukaryota; kingdom Viridiplantae; phylum Streptophyta; class Pinopsida; order Pinales; family Pinaceae; genus Larix; species Larix kaempferi. The sequence goes on from BSBM01000293.1 coordinate 1,958,588, forward strand.
TCTCTTCTAAAGATTGAACAACAAGCTTTGATAGTGTATCATCCTTTGTAAATATTCTTTCCAAAGGTACCAAGCCTTTTGGAATGAAGTTTCTCTTTAACTCAATAATTTTATGTCCTGCTATCTCATCTTCAGCAATCTCATCCAACTGTTCATCCCCTTCATCTTCCTCTTGATCAATCAGGGAATTTGAAAACTCATGAGTAAGCTCAAGAAATCTCTTAATTTCCATGTCATCTTCGAAAACTTTCCATTGCTTTACATTATCAGGTACACATGGCCTGTACCTCACATCTATCGGATACCTTAACTGGGTGGTCTTGGGGATTCTGAAATGTGTGGCAGCTAAAGCTAACGAATCTGCAGTCTGATTATGATCTCTTGGAATATGAGTGATGTTAAAAGCTACAAAATAATTTTCAAGCATATCCCATACCTCATTCCGGTAGACTCTCAGCAAACTCTGCTTCACTTGATATTTGTTCTTCACTTGCTGAACAACTAATTCGGAGTCGCCATATGCAGAAATCTGCTGAATACCCAAATATTTGGTAGCTTTTAATCCTAACAGCAAAGCTTCATATTCAGCGGTGTTATTCGTAGTAATAAACTCAAGCTTATACATCATCTTTACTGTTTCACCTCTAGGGGATATTAGAAGAAATCCAGCTCCAGCACCTTCTTTACAAGAAGATCCATCAAAGTATAATTGCCATAGTTCATCTTCTTCTTCTCTACTGTGCTTTACTGGCTGTTCTTTTTCCACTTGTAACAAACCAGTAGTATTGTCTTCATCACTGAAATGTAACATGCAAGTTCCTATATCTTTGTCAATAGCATATAGTGGATGATTGGTGGGGTTCTTGTCATCTGTCACTATATAAGCAAACTGAAGCTCTCTGTACAGCCTTTTGTTTTCTCCACCAAACATAGGAATGGTAGCATATGAGAGATCCATTTGTAAGGTCCCTCCAACCTTCTTTGCCCAAGACCTGGAAAGAAGTACGCCAAACTTTGGTGTAATGTCAGCTACAACAACATCCATTATCACACTTTTCATGGGCAACTGAGCCAGGCTGACAACCATATATTTTATTACTCCTAAACACTTAACAACTCGGGAATCAAAAGCATACAGGTCATGATAAGGTTTGGTAATATTCAGCCCCAAAGCTTCCATAACAGCCTTTGGCATCAAATTGTGGGATGCTCTTGAATCTAACAAACAATTGTGTATCATCTGTTCATGGACAGTCAGAGTGATATAGAATGGTGGTGAAGCTCCTGCTTCATTCTCAGCCTTCTCAGCTATGGCTGATCCAATGAAAATCTTTGGATTCTCCTCTTGTAAATTAACTGTATCAGAAACAGGCTGATTGCTTGTTGGATTAAGCATTTTAAGGACTGATTCTTTATATGAATGATTTTTTATCAATTCAGTTAAAGGTACAGGAATCTTTAACTTTCCTAATTCATTCTCCAAACTGAAATTCTGGATAGTTTTATTTACCTCTTCAACCTCTGTGTTTTTATGAATCTTGCTTCTTCTCTGCTACAGGTTAAGATGGCTGCTTAGCAGGGACAATTGCTTTCTTCTTTGGGGCTTGTACCACCTATTTTGGACCTGATCTCAGATTTATAGTCTTATTGAGTTCATTTTGATGGACAGCAGCAGTTACAGTAGTCTTTTCCAAACCTAAATCATCCTTGGTTTCAAACATGTCAGCATCATAATATTCTGCATTTAGAAATTCTTCCTCAGTGACAAAACCTTCAGACAGTCCCTCTCCAAGATGATTCACATCTTGATCATTCTCTTGAAAGATCAGCTCATCATCAACTTCTTCTTCATCAACCATATTGTTTTGAAGAGGTGGTGGCACTCTTTGGTCCTCATTTTCTCTCCTTTCTCGTTGGATATCATTATTCCTTCATTCTCTAGGCATGAAGCGGGGAACAAATTGCCTTCTGAACTGATTTTGATTATTTGGATTTCGTTCACCTTCCGGAGCAGGCTTGCTGGAATTTTTCTCAAGCTCTAATTTGTTCAATTTTACAGTCAGATTCTTCACCAATTTATCCATTTCATCAACTTTTCCCTCTGCAGAATGAGAAACAGAACCTCCTGGGGCTACTTCCTTTTTTCCTTTTCTGTCATAAAGCTGCTGAGCTATTTCCTTCTTTAATCTATTAGAAGCCAAGATGTTGGATTCTACCTCCAATGCTGCATCCTGCATATTCAGTAAAGAGATAGGCCTTCTCTCTCTCAACAATAAAGAAAACTCATGATCAAAGGCATTTGCATAGGTAAGTTTAGCTGATGTTTCTGTAGGCTTTATTTCTGCAGGAATTCTACTGTACATCTTGTTAAACCTCTTTGAAAAGTCTGCAACAGTTTCATCATTTTTCCTATTGAGATCTCCAAATTCAGTTATGTAATATGTATGTTCTTAAGTGTCACCCCATTGTCTCATGAAGAGATCACGAAGTTCTTCAATGATAGTGATAGAATTAGCAGGCAACTCCCTGAACCATTTTCTTACATCTCCATCAAGGCTCTGCACAAACATTCTCATCCATACATCTTTAGCCTCAATGTTTTGGTTATCAGCATAACTAAGAAAATATTCCCAATGTTATTCAATTATGGTTTCCCCTTGTCCATTAAACCTAGGAATATATTTCTGATAGTCACCCCCAGGCAGTGCATTTAAAGGCTGCGGCAAGACCAATGGTGCATATCTGGCTGCAACCATCCGGTCCATCATGTCTATGGGTTGATTTTGGGCTGCCATTTTTGGACTAACTAACTTTGATGATGAAGAAGTTTGACTGGAACCTGGTTGAAAAGGTTTTTTTACCTAGTTTCAGCTGAAAAATAGGTATCTTACCAGGAGAAACAGTTTTGGCTTTCTTGAAGGATTTAGGATTAGTAAAAACTTGGAAACTTCTATCAGGAATAATAGGTCTTAACCAAGGTGAGTTTTCTTCTTCTTTTTCTAACAAAGCTGAATGTGATAAAACACCCAACTGATCAGGAGCACATAGGGCTGGTAAAGATTGAAACCTTCTAACTTTTCTTGGTGTCTTTAATATCTGTTCAAGGTCTTTCACACCCAACTGCAATGGTGAAGTAGGTCTGTTCCTGGTTCCAACTCCTCTAGTATCCATTGTGTCAAACTTGGTGAAAAGTAGCCTTAAAGATATGCTGGTTTAAGTTCACCTCTTAAAACTATTAAAATGATAAGTATCCCAGGGAAAAATCCGTTTTCAACTTCGTTCCCCGGCAACGGCGCCAAAGATGTTTGTGCCAGAAATTGTTTCTAGGCCACAAAGAAACAAGCCAACACAATCTCAAAAATACAATCAAGTAAAAGTAAGTTTTAAGGTTTTTTTGATAGGTTTTCTGGTTATAAAGTTTGGGAACAAATAGGGAAGACACTCAAGAGAAAAATAGGAACTAAATCATAAGCAAAAGAAGACAAAGATGCATCATATATTCACCAAAATCCAACAGAGCATAATATTGAAGTTCATTCATAAAAGATAAGCATTACCAGCATACAAACATAGACCAGCAATGAATTTATCAGTTAAGCAATTAAACAAGTTAAACAATGAAGCCAACACACAAACTGAAGGGTGGAAAGGATCATATATTTCATAATTCTGTCAACAAATACATATAAGAGCTATGTACTTAGCTCTTCAATAAGTCTAGCAGACCTCCTGAAGTTCTCTAAAAAATTGAACCTTGTTTCTGTCTTTCTCCTCCATCTAAATACTATTTTTTACAAAATTAGTTAGGGTCTAAACCCTAACTGCCCTCAACCAACTCATCGATGAGATAAAGTGAAATTATATTTACAGAATAAAGTATTTCTTTAAAAACATAACTAAAAACTAACTAACTAAAGTATCTATTAAAAGATCCACAAGTAACCGACTAACTAAAAACTCAAAGGTCTTTAGCAGCTTCAACTAGTAAGGCTATTCCATGCGAGATTTGGGCCTTCTTCCTGGCTCTCTTCTTTTCAGTTTCTGTATCTGTTAACTTCCTTGTAAGTTTTTCATTCTTCTGCTGCAAGTCTCTAGCAGTCTGCTTCAACTCTGCATAATGCACATCTGTGCTTCTCTTTCTCTTCGAAGCTTCTTTAGAAACTGTTATTAATTCTTGATAATTCTCATTCACTTCCTATAAATCTTCTCTTAGCCTTCTATTTGCTAGGACTAGAGCATCATTAGTCTCCTGCATGCATTCCATTTGATGCCTGTATTGTTTGATGGTTCTTTGCAGGTTCTCCATGTCTGAGTCAAAAGCCTTCCCTGTTGTAGTATTTTGCATTTCATTGGGCAACCATGGGATATTTAGCCTTCTGAAAATATCGTCATCTTCCTGTAACAGCCTTGAAGACGCACCATGAACAATAGCGTTTTCCTGACTTGTTGCTTCAATAGGTGTAGTTTCATCTATCAAGTGTTGATTTTCAGAATAAGAAACTTCGGCTTCCTTTTTCTATTGTTCTTTTATCATTTCATCTCTTAATTCCAGAAACACGGCTGATAGTTTAGTTTGGGTGAGGCTGGAGTCTTCAACTGACCTCAATGATTTTTTCCCCTTTGTATGATGAGAAACTGGACTTTTTGGAACTGCTACTTTCTCAATCTTTGGTTTTTCATCTGAAGATTCATAATCAAGCACACTTACCTCTTTTGTATTCAATCTAGGGTTTAGCAGCTTTTTCATACTCAGCCTTAACTTGTTTTTAGATCTGGTTTTTGGTCTCCATTCTGAAGCAAGTTCTTTCACCATCTTCAAAGTTTTTCCTTGATGTCTAACTGTGGCTAACTCTATTGCTTTTATTTTGGTTTTCTTTTTCTGTGATCTCTTTGTTTTATCCTCTTGACTGTAGCATCCTGTGTATGTGTAAACCCTAGCTTCATTTTTAACAGTGAATTGATCTTCCTCTAACAGATATCCCTCATCCTCAGATAAGACAGTGATGGGGCTCCTTTGTTTGACTTGAATGTTTTCTTTCTCTATAGCAACCTTTTCTGTGGCAACAATTTTCTCTTCACTAAAAGTTTCTGCTGGCGCCATGTGTTACTCAGGCTGATCTTCTTTTTGTGAAAACAGTGAATATTTACCTTTGCTGTCAGCTGTAACCTTTTTAGGTTCCTTGTCATCCTTCAAATACTCTGGTGCTTCTTCAAGTTTAACCTCTTTCTTGTCTTCATATTTGATCTTCTGACCTAGTTTTCTAACTAGAGTTTGCCCTTTGTCTACACCTTTTCTGGCTTGCTGCTCTTCTTGCTTAGTTTGAAAACCAGACCAAAACAAAAAATGATCCCATGTCTTCCCTTCTCATTGTAGAACAGTACTGATAATGAGCTTTATCAAACCATGATGGAATATGGATTGTGTAGTATGATCATCATGTCCCTTAATTCTACTTGACATCTTTTGCAGACTTTTGAACAAGAAGAAAGGAAGGTTCATTTTGGATTCACCAACCAAATGCTGTAAAAATATAAAATGGTATTTGAAGACATGAGCATATCTGCCTTCACAAGTGATATAGATTTGTAGGATTTTAATGGGCTCCACCCACTCATCTCTGACATCCTGAATTAATACCCCTTTGCGCCAGTCTGGAGTGATACCAGGTATAAGGTACCTTTGGGCATTAAAAGTGAAAGGCAATTTTTTGAACCACATTTCACCTTCATTTCTGACTCCTATAGCTTCAGCAACTAATTCCACAGTCAATTTAAACTTTAGAGTATCAAATACTATCATGTCCTGATTATAGCTTTGGGCAAATTTATAAGAGACTTCAGTGTTATAGCCATCGAGTTTCTTGAAGAAATCCAACCAACCAGCATTTTGAAAAAGCTTTGCACAATCTGGAAATTTATCAATCCATTTCAGCTCAGTGGGCTCAGTCCTATTTGTTTTGCCACTTTTACCCATCTTCTTTCAATAGCTGAATTTTGTGTACCTATAGAGTTCTATCGATGACCTAACAGCTGCTTTCATATTTTGAAAAAAAGTAGTGATTCAATGTACTGTTAACTTTCAACTTTCCACTTGTCGCAGCGTCTCCAAAACTCTTAAATTGATCTATCTTCGATAGGAGTGTTGTTTAAAACCTACATTTATGTTTCCGTTACTGAATTTTAACAAAACAATCTTTACTGGGAAAACCCCAATTTAGCAGCCACTATCAGCTTAACGCGGAATACCTGATTTATGTCTTGCTGTAGATGTTTAAAATCAATCTTTGAGGTATCTGATTGTTCAATTTAGCTGTACAAGTGTCTTCGGGTCTCTAATTTGTTATCAGCTGGCAGGATGAGCAAGCCCTAATTTCTCTGTAACTGTGAAAACCCAAAAATTCTTCTATAACTGCAATTTCAGGCTTTTAGGCACATGTCCTCGCTCTACTTAATCTCCAGTTTTGTGATGCATATATGAAATGACTTCTTTCACATCAAACTCGGATTACACCTCTTCCTGTCATGATATGCTCTGTTCTAGCTGATGATTACCACGATCTCCTCCATGACACAGTCGCACCTGCTTTCATGATGATTACTGGAGCAACACGTATCAACACCCTTAAATCATGCGATTAGTCACTTAGAAATGGAACTCATACAAAAATTCAGTTTAAAAAACGGTGTTTTCGGCTGGTGCGATATTCTTGTAGCGTCGATGTGTTAATCTTTCATGATTGCGCTACAAGAATAATTTGCATTCAATTTTGGCACTAATTTAACCATTTTTCATTTTGAATTAAATTTAAATGATAAACTATGCTCTTTAAATATATTTGTGACATCTTTGATCAATATAAGTCCTATGGATCCCTTCAAATCCTAAAGAAATGAAAATACTAGAAAACCAAAAGCAAAAGTCCAAAGCTTCATTAAAAACCAAAAATTTTCCTAAAGGGGGTAGAAAAACAACTTAAGAAAATGAGAAAAATTAAAATAAAAATGAAATAGAAATGACAATCAAAATATAAAATTGAAGAAACAAGTTCATGACTTAACAGGACCTTTAGGGTCCCTTCCTCAGTTACCTATCACTTTGATAAGGAAAACTGTCTGTATTGATATCATGGTCGTCCAAGGTCCCTTAGATTTTAATCTACTCCTTGGACGTGATTAAGTCTATGCAATGAAGGCTGTAGTGTCCTCACTCTTTCGAGTGATGTATTTTCCACATCATGGGAATGTTGTGACCATTGATCAACTTTCCTTTGTGACGCCCACTCATCGCATGACTCCTAGTCACCAAACTTCCCTAAATGTTCCACATGTTTTAGTGGTTTCTTCCCCCTAAGGGGGGAAATGGAGCAAAGTTCTATTCCGGTGTCAAGCTCGTTAAAGAATGAAACCATTTTCTCAAGCATAGTTTCCTTTTGGTTTTAAGCTTGTGTAAAAATGAAACCAACCATCATTTCAAGCATAGTTTACTTCTGGCTTTAAGCTTGTGTAAAAATGAAACCAACCATCATCCCAAGCATAGTTTACTTTTGGTTTTAAGCTTGTGTAAAAATGAAACCAACCATCATTTTGAGAAGAGTTCCCTTTATGTGTCAAGCTCGTTAAAAAATGAAACAGGTCACCATGAGCATAGTTCCCTTTCTATGTCAAGCTCGTTAAAAAATGAAACAGGTCACCATGAGCATAGTTCCCTTTCTATGTCAAGCTCGTTAAAAAATGAAATAGGTTCCCACAAGCATGGTTTATTCTCTATTTCAAGCTCATTAAAAAATGAAACCAACCCTCAAACACAATTTACTTTTGGTTTTAAGCTTGTGTAAAAACGAACCTATCCCAAGCATAGTTTACATTCGGTTTCAAGCTTGCGTAAAAATGAAACTACCTTCGAGCATTATTTCTTTCTGTTTTAAGCTCATTAAAAAATAAAAAGGACCCTTTCAAGCATTGTTATTATCTATTTCAAGCTTGTGTAAAAATGAAATAGATCCCCCTTCCATTTGTTCGAGTCTCTCGCTAGAGTTAGGATTTGAACCTTCATTTCATCTGCCTGGGTTACTTGGTCCCGATTCTCCCTACCCCCCCTGGTGAACACATTCGGATTAATAGCTAGGATTTTTGGGTAAGGAAGAAGAGTAGTCAAACGAAACAAAGCTTGGGGGGCATGTTTAGCCGTTAGCAATCATGCTGGAGGCATTTACCAACCTCTGGTCATCATGTTGGGAGGGAACCCATCAATGGGCCTTATTTGTGAGCAGAGTTTACCTTTGGCTTCAAGCTCATTAAAAAATGAAACCAGTAGTCTGAGAAAAGTTCTACTCCTATGTCAAGCTCGTTAAAAAATGAAACATATCCTTTCCCTTTGAGTCGAGTCTCCTCGTAGACTTAGTACCTGAACCTTCTTTTTACTCGCTCATACCTCACGCGAATGAAATGAAGCTTGGGGGCATGTCTTCAACCTCTGGAAGTTACGTTGAAGTCAACTTGATCGCCTCTCCACACCACGTTGGAGCTAAGTCACTTACTTCTAGCAATCATGCTGGGGGGCCTGTACCAACCTTTGGATTTCACGATGGGAAGAAGTTCACCATTGGGAACATTTTCGAGCATACTTTCCTTTTTAGGTTTCAAGCTCATTGAACCATGAAAATTATCTTGAGAATAGCTCATTTTCTGTTACAAGCTCGTTAAAAAATGAAGCAGACATCATGAGCATTCTTCCAACCTATCTTCGAGCTCGTTAAAAACAGTAAGATGGTGTTTGAGCTTACTTTTCCTTTTTCGTGCTCTGGTTAAAACATGAAAAGTGGTTTGAGCTTACTTTTCGTTTTTCGTGCTTTGGATCCAAACATGAAAAAGATTCTAAGTGCTTTTGATACCATTATCGTGCTCGTTAAACAATTGGAGTAAAAAGGTGTGTCTAACGAGTATAGGTTTATCACTTTATCCGGCCTCGATAGACTATTTACGGAAAAGGAACTGTGCCGAGTTTACTTTTCCTTTGTCGTACTCGGTCATCAACCATGACAAAGTTGGAGCATTGGAATCTTCTTTAAGCTCTTTTCAGACTCCTAAAATAGGAAAAGATGTCCAAGCGAAATTGATTCTTTCACACTTGTAAAAGGATTTGAATGATCATCTCCCTAGTGATAGTTTACCCCTTTTTCGGACTAGGGGGCACTACTTACGAAAAAGGAATACTCCAGCCAATCATGACTGGAAGAGTCCTCTCCCGCTTTGTTTTACCCTTTTTCGGGTGATGAGGCTAACTTTACGAAAAAGGACTGTTGGAGTCTTCTTTAGTTCTTTTCAGACTGTCTAAACATGAAATGACGACCAAGTTTTCCTTCCTTGGACTCGTTAAAATTCAACATCGAAGGGCCCACTTTGGGTCGAACCCCTCCTTTTTCAGGTTCATAAAACATGTGAGATCGGACTCATCTATGAGATGAGATATACCGAGCATCTGTTATCCTACTCAAGCTCGTAAAAAAACAAAGAGATACTCATCCATCATGTCGGGGGAAAATGGAAAAATGAGTCAAGTTTACCATGTTGGCAGCTTGTGAGTCGTCACCTTTTGAACATGGCGTGCATCCTCACCTTGTCTATTTTGGGTATTCAGTCTTGCTGATAGTGTCATCATTATGATCATGTGTCCTCATTATTGCTATGAGTTCACACTTCCTGTGGTTCTGTCTATTCAAGTAGTCCCAGCTGCCAAGCTCTGTTTCATGCCATTATATGTTCAAAGGGTTATTACCTTGAGTCCACCTCCACTTCATGTCAAACCTTCCCTTTGTGTCAGTACATATTCTATTGTTTCATCGGTCCATACTATCTTTCATTCCGATTTCGTGTCAATGATGTGGGAATCATTATGTCCCACCTTCGACGAGTCTATTCCTGTCGACACCAAATCACTATCCAGGAATTAGGCTTAGGAGTCAACCACTAGTACCTCGGTACCTGCATGCCTCAATGGCAGGTTTCCTCATGTTCGACAGTAGGTTTTCATCATTGACCTCTGATTGAATGATCTCTTGGATGCTCGACATCAACTCCTTTATTCGCATTTCGTTGAGATGTACTATAGATACCTTGGGGATCATTGTCATTATTGGTGATTTCCCTCGCATTTGTTAATGGTTCACGTCATTGATCGGTAATCAAATGGTTTCTACCATGTTCGACTTCAACACATTGTAATCACATGGCTAGATTCATATAGTTTGCGATCGGATAGAAGACCCTGGACACCCTTTTGTATTTTGATTACGTCTAGGTTGCAATGGAGATTTTTCTGTATTGTCACACATATCCACTTATGTATTGGTCGTGGTTGTTCCATTATTGTCTCATGGATCTACGCTTGTTCACAGTAGCCATGATTTGTCTATAGTCTATATCATCTCAGTACTCATGGATCTGCAATGTATTGGTCGGCAGCCATGCTTTGAGTCATTTGTTTCCGAGCATGGAAATGCCCGCCTCGGTGGTATATCTGACATTTTGTTTTTGTTTCAACTCCTTGCTCCCCTCGATGCTATCTCCGAACCATATTTGTAAAGTCTTTCGGCCATCAGTCTCTTCTGACCTCACACTTTAGGGGGCATCTGTTATACCTCAAATTTACACATTACGTATTAGTGTCGCATCCTTGCATTACCGACCTAAACGACAGTTTCCCTTAAAGATCATCTGAACATCCAGAGTGAAAACCATTGACTAAATACTGAAAGCAAAACATTTTTCTGCCATCTGTCAACCCAACATAGCCTTGTTTGTGAGCACTACCGCTCCCTACACATCTACAGGGGCGCAGTAGTCAGCACTACCACGCATTTCTCCTTCTCTGGGGCACGGTACTACCGCGTTATGCTCAGTTATAGGGGCGCGGCAGTCTGAAATTAGCCTTTTTGCCTTGGATTTTGGGATCTCAACCTTCAAGGAGATTTTATTGGGATTACCATCTTTGGTTCGATCCTAACTCCTTCTTTTTTTAGCTAGCCTGATCCACTAAACCCTCCATAGATCCACACTTCTCTCTTGTTGGTTAACCTTCCCATGTGCTATAAGAGAGAAGCTTTCCATGGGCCAAAGGGGGGACTTTTGGGGCATCAAACCTATGATCTTCAGACTTCTGCAAAGATAGCTAGAGGAAGCACTTGGAGCTGGAGGATTGGCTTGGATATCAAGCAACCTTTGTAAGCACTCTTCAAGTTTGTAATAAAAGATAACTTGTCTTGTTTTTCCCATTTCATGTGTATCGTATGGATCTTTGATATGAAATGTATCTAGTTTATATTTGAACTTAATATTTGCTTCGAGGTATTTGGAGGCTTGCATGCTTGTCCTTTGTTTGATTTCAATAGGTTCTACATTGGAGCTTCGGGATCAAGAGCTAGAATCGGGACAAACGTCGAATTGGAAGGTGAGTTACGTCTTTCATCTCTTCTGAATGCATTTAATCTTGTTGTGAAGATTAGTTCAGGAACTCAAGGTAGCATTTGTTTCCTTTTTGTCTTAGCATAGAGTCAGTGCATCCTGCTTTATCCTAAGAGAGTTTCTACCTATCTGTAGGGAGAAATGTCTACAACATTCTTCCATCTTGTACCACTTGTTAGGTAGATATTTGAGTGTTCTGGGAAAGAGGTGAGGCCATTTTCTTTGATCTTTATAGCCTAATTTTCTCCATTCTTTCTCGCAAGGGTCAATGTGAGCTTCAGAGTTTTGTCCTTGTGTAAACAAGGGAATGTCATCCTGAGTTGTCAAGTTTCTTTCTCCAAACATTTCTATGAAAGATGTTGATGCAGTATTCCAATTTTGAAGTTTCGACTGATGAGTATCCCACCATCTCGCAGCTTGACCAGTAAATGTATCTACCAAACTTTGTAGACGACCTTGCTCTCCAACATGTTTTGATACCTGTTCGACATGTATGTCAGGTAAATCATGTTCTTTATATCATAATGTCGAGCTACCATATTGTACATTTTTAACTGGAACAAGTGTTGGATATGCTCGTGTTTTGCGTTCAAAAATATTTGGTGTGTAAGATACAGAGAGACACTTCTTTATTTGTTTCCTCGAGATGGATTCCACATTCCAGCATTCTTTTGCATGCAGATCATAGTTCTCTATTTGCCAGTCATAGAGTTCTGCATCGGAATTGTATCCAAGCGAGATAGGATCTCCGAGATGAATTTCTCCTTGGTTGTTTGGCTCAATGCGATCCTCATTATTGTCTATTCGGTAGAGCTGTCGGATATCGTTATCGACTTCTGTAGGTTATGACCACGGTTCTCCCTGTGATTGGAAGATTGGAACGATAACCTTCAGGCCATTACCTTTGAACTTGATGCGACTTTTGTCCAAAGAAATTGAAGCCTTCATCTTCCGTCCCCATGGACGGCCAACCAAAGCAGGGAAGGAGCTTGCATCATCTTTTGGTGTGATAATTTCAAAATGTACTAATGTCGTGATACCTTTAATAGAAGTTTCGAATCCTTTCCATACTCCAATTGGCTCAATTAATCCTTGATCCGCGAGCTTTAAGTAGATGCCTGATTCCTGTAGTTGAGGTCAACCGAGTTGGTCCCAAGTATCACGAGTCATGATATTCACTTGGGATCCAAAATCAAGTACAACTTGACGTACATGATATCCATTTATGTCGAGATCGACTAATGGGTCGGCATCATTTTTCTCTTTTTGTTTTAGTTGGCAAATGTTTTTAGTTTGTCTTTGCTCGACGTGTTTTAATTTATGCAACAAATCAATCATTTTTCCTATAGCTTCTTCTTTTGAAATTAATTTGAGCAATTGATTAAGAGTTTCTTCATGTGTTGCTAAATCATGAAATATGTCAGATGCATCTTTGTACACAGATTTTTGTTTTATAGGATTTGGATAATCCTCCTTATCGACAATTCTAGTTATCTGAGGTTTATCTTGACCAATATGAGTGCCTTGCGTTGTTACAATTTGCAAGTTTTTTGTTCGAAGCACATCATTTTTTTTAACACAAGATAAAACATGAACATTTTTTATTATTATTTATTTTCTCGATCATGGTAGGGCAATCCTCTAAATAGTGATCACCTACCCCGCACTTTGTACAAAATTTGAGATCAGTTCCTTCCTTATAAGGGCATTCTGCATGTCGATGATTCTCGCTGAAGCATGTAAAACATGCACTAGGTCGACCATATCGAAAGCCTCGACCTCCACTGCCCCGACCGTGACTCTGGTATCCACCACGTCTATTGTAGCCATTATATCGCCAATCGTTCCGTCGATCATTATACCTTGGGTATCTGTCATTCCTATATTGATTGTACTGGTTATTTCTTCCATCATTTCTCCTGAATCTGTCGTTTGCTAGATTTTTGTGTTGGTTCTGCTCAACAGAATTTGCTTGGTACACTGCATGATAATTTTGTCAATTTTCAAGTTCAGATGACATTCTTTGATTGAATGTGTATTTACTTCACAAATTTGACACCATCTTGCCTTCTTATTTTTCAGATTGTATGGACAATCATTTGTTGTATGTAAATCATATTCTTTGCATAAATCGCAGAAACATCTAGATTTGATGAGTTTTACATCTTGTCGTCGATCATCATTTGGACAAGAATCTTTGGTATGTCCTGAGGTTCGACAAGTTGTACACCATATCTCTGGTCCTTTTATCGTCATATTCCTGATAGCTTGCTCCATACTTTCAAGTCGTTTGTCGACATGTCTTCCCATGGATATTAGAGGGTATTCATCATCCATTTCGATTTCTAGTGCTACTCTTAATGCATCTGCATATGTATTAACATTTTGTCAACAGACATGTATTCTGATTTTATTGATTAGACCAGCAATAAACCATTTGATTAATAGTTTTTCTTCAATTTCATAGTCTAATTTGCTCAGGAGGTCTTTAAACCTCTTGTCATACTCCTTGACAGTTTCTGTCGGCTTTTGGATTTTTTTCTTCAGTCGTTCTGCTGTGAGGTATGTCGCATCTTCAATCATAAAGAAGGCTAAAAAGATTTGTTTGATTTGTGCTTTTGTTGCATTTGGTGTTTTTCCTATGTACCCCATGTACCAAGTCAGTGCTCTCTTTCTTAATGAACCAACAAATTGAGCAATTTGTCTGTCTTCATTGGTAATTTGATTACCTGTCCAGATTGCTTCGCACACAAACCAATGTCTTCTTGGGTCTTCGTCTCCTTCGTAGAACGGAAGGTGTGTTGTAGTGTGTGCCCTGTCTGCTATTGTATTATTCTGAGAATTTGATGGAGGTGTGGGTGGGTTATTTCCACAATCAATACTTTGTGCTTCTTTAGTATGAATTAGTTGTCTTTCTGGACTTGGTTCTCTATCTCCAAAATCAATGACTGTATCTCCTTCAATGTCGCTAGTTCTTCCTTCATCAATTACTTCTGTCAAAATCCAGTTAAAGTTTTTCTCAAATGGGATTTCACTAAATATTGGACTTTCCGACTTGCTTGTCGAGTTGCTCAAATTTGGTATTGGCAGGGGGGGTGCTTCCTCATGCTTTGTGTACACTAGATGAAAAATTTTATTTGAGAATTCGGGTTGAAAAGATATCCAATTCCTTTCTTCCGGCCGATGAATCAATAGTCTATTGATATCATCGCCTTCTATGCTTCGACGACTCCAAACGCCCGACTAACCAGCATGGAGACCCAGATTTTCTTCGACAATTTCTTCCACCCGAACGCTTTCTATTAAACGGAATGGAGACGGAGGTGCTACCGTTTCCGGTATTTGAACTTGGAGATCTCTACCACGCTCTATCCACAAGTCTTCATCCATCGGCAACAGTTCTTCTTCGACATCCCAATCATCGTGGACTCGGCTTGATTCTGGCAGATTCCCTTCTGCATCTGTCACAACATTTGATCCTTGCATCCTTTGGAGCGCAATTTCCTGCTCCCGCAGCTCTTCACGTCGCTGCCTCCTTTTTTCTCTTTCAATTTTTTGAATATCTGGGGTGCTTTTATGACTTAAAAGTATGTCTTTGTCGGATTTTTTTCCACTGTTGGTCATGTCGTTTGTCATATGTCGAGTTTCATCAAACTAGGTACATCAGAGCATGCTTCATCACCCACCCAATGCCGACCCGATGGTTTCTAGACTATTGGGGAAGTGTAGACCATCACTTGTTGAAGAAAAATTCCCATTCACGCTCCTTTACAAATTTTTCCCACTTACATTCTTTCTCCTCCCAATTAGAGTTTGGAATCGGCGGGGTCAGCAACGGTCTTGTTTCGACAATATGTGCAACACCTTTGTCAATCAAAAATTTAAACAATAATGTCGACAGAGAACATAGAAATTGATCAGCTAATTCAGTGAAGAACTTTCTTCTTATTTCATCTACCAATACTCGGTTTTCGATCACCTGTTCTTCATAGAAATCTTTTTCAATCTTTTCGCACCATTCTGATAGATTTGTACAACCTTCGTTGATTAACTTCGATACTAATTTATGCTCTGCTTCATTGACTGGTTTGTTCATCCATGAAGTTTCTTCAAGGCGGTCGGCATGGATTCTACAAATCGCTCATGGGTCTCGAAGAAGAATTGATCTCTTGCTTGGTTAATCGTTAGTTTGTTACGTTGCGCATAATTCTGCAGGCAATTCGCGATTTTCTTCTCCCACCAGTCTCTAATCTCCTATTCTAAAATCATGGGTCATGCTGCTAGTAATTTTTCATGTATCAACCGACGACGGACCCAAATGTTGTAGTCCCACGGTTCACATAGTTATCATAGATACATTACACAATATAAGCAAGCATACACAATGACACAGATACAAGAGACGAGATAGATAGAGAGAATAGTCTTTGTATTAACCAGCAATAGTAGAACAATATGATAGAATCAATCTCCACTAGTCTATCGGCTCACCATCCTAGATATATATATGTGCAGATACAGTTACATAACCGTTTGTTGGTTTATCCAACCAACCCGACCCATACTAGTCGACGCGACTAGTCGACATATGCTGCAGAATGGTCGGGCGGAGGGTCTAGTCGACAGGCCAACCTAGGCCCCTCCAACAACACCCTGAGTCAGTATCTAGTTGAGCTTAGATATGTTCACGTAGTAGCTGCAAAGCATGTGATGAGGTACCTGAAAGGTATGATAGACTTTGGTATATAATATGTTGGATATCATGACTACAGATTGTATGGTTATACAGATGCAGATTGGGTCGAAAGTGTCTTAGATAGGAAGAGAACCTCAAGTGGATGTTATTGTCTGGGATCCACCATGATCTCATGGTTTAGCAAGAGGCAGTCTTGTGTGGCTCTCATCACAGCTGAAGCAGAATATATAGCAGCTTGCTCTGCTAGTTGTGAAGCCATATGGCTTCGGAAGCTATTGCTAGGACTATTTGACTTAGAGATGGACTCCAATGTGATTCTGTGGGACAACTAGAGTTGTATCAAGATGACGGAGAATCCAGTGTTCCATGATATGTCAAAGCACATAGAGATCCGATATTTCTATATATGGGATATGGTGCAGAAAGGAGCTATAAAGCTCGAGTATGTGAGAAAGTTGTTGATGTATTGACCAAACCTCTGTCTCGAGTAAAGTTTGAGTATTTCCGAGACAAGATTGGTGTGATATGGTCAATGATGAAGGATACCTGTATCAATGATGAGGATACTTGTATTGATGATGAGGATACTTGTATCGATGATGAAGGATACTTGTATCGATGATGAGGATACTTGTATCGATGATGAGGATACCTGTATCAATGATGAGGATGCTTGTACCGACGATGAGGTTGATGATGAGAATGCTTGTACCGATGATGAGGTTAATGATGAGGATGCCTGTACCAACGATGAGGTCGATGATGAGGATACTTGTACCGACGATGAGGTCGATAAGTGGTCCTTATACTTGGTTTAATTTGACGAGTGGATTGCATCATCCCTGGAATTTAGTCCTAAATTAAATCGGAGACTTGTGTCTTCGTGAGTGGTCCTTAGACTTTGTCTAAGTTGACGAGTGGATTGCATCATCCCTAGACTTTAGTCCTAAATGAATCCGGAGACTTGTGTCTTCATCAGTGGTCCTTAGACTTTATCTAAGTTGACGAGTGGATTGCATCATACCTAGACTTTAGTCCTAAATCAATCAGGCGACTTGTGTCTTCGTGAGTGGTCCTTAGACTTTGTCTAAGTTGATGAGTGGATTGCATCACCCTATAATTTAGTCCTAAATGAATCTGGAGACTTTTGTCTCTGTGAGTGGTCCTTAGAATTTGTCTAAGTTGACGAGTGGATTGCATCATCCCTGGAATTTAGTCCTAAATGAATCTAGAGAATTTTGTCTTCGTGAGTGGTCCTTAGAATTTGTCTAAGTTGACGAGGGGATTGCATCATCCCTAGACATGGTGTGGTGTCTTAAAGTGAGAGGGATTGATCATCCCGTAATTGGATCATGTGTGTTGCATATTATGATGTTGTTGATCGAGAGATCCAAATGACGATGTTGTTGATCAAGAGATACAGATGACGATGTTGTTGATCGAGAGATCCAGATGATGTTGTTGATCGGGAGATCCAGAAGCTTCTGTTGATCGAGAGATCCAGATGATGTTGTTGATCGAGAGATCCAGATGATGTTGTTGATCGAGATATCCAGATGATTTTTTTTATCAGGAGATCCAGATGATGATGTTGATCGAGAGATCCAGATGATGTTGTTGATCGGGAGATCCATATGATGTTGTTGATCGAGAGATCCAGATTATGTTGTTGATCGAGAGATACAGATGATGATTTTGCTGTAGACGATTGAGTGATCGAGTGTTGCAAAAGATGAAGACTCAGTACTGTAGATGTTGATGCTCCAGTACTGAAGATGTTGAAGATGTTCCAGTAGCCGTTCCAACTGTTGATGATGATTGAAGAAAACTTCCAATGATTTATAGATGTATCACTATGATGTTGTTTATTACCTCTCCTTTCTCCTATAGATGTTGTTAGAATATCCTTCTCATTAAGGGGGAGTGTTGAAATATTGTAACTTCAAAGAATATCCTATTTGTACTTTATTATTATTCATATGGAGATGTTTGATTCCTTCATCGAGATGTTATTATTATATTTAATAATGTAAATTCATTGAGGTAAATCCTCCCTTGTAATTCGAGGCAATAGATCCCATAAGAGTCATTTGTAATGGGGTGTTTAAGTCCACTAGAGGGGTCGACCCAGTCAGCAAAGAGATTAAATTATTGAGGCCGACCTGTCAAGTGAATGTAAAGTATAAATAGAGGAGGTGTGTTCCTCATTTAAACACAGACTCACTCACTCGTGAACTCGCATAAGAGAGAGAGAGATATCTGCAAAGGAGGAGAAGGAGCTCTTGTTTGGGGATTTCATCTTTGTACTTTTTATCATCTATATCGAGGAATTTTTGTTGGGTTTTCTACCCCATGAGGGTTTCCCAGGATAAATTGTGTCTCTTGTGTTTATGTTGTGCTTTTTATTCTTTCAGTGATCCTGTATATGCTATTGTTGTGAAATTGAATTGAGCACTGATTTTATCTAGCTTATCATATTGAATCTTAACAGTTTTGGCATGATAAAACTAGACCGTCATCGAATCAAAGAGATCTACTAAAGTTGAGAAAATATGTTAAGGGGTTTGAACCCCATGTCAAGCACTTCCTTGACACGACACAAACAAAACTCTATGAGGGGTTCAAGAATGAGCACACACAACTGAACTTGGGTGAAAGTTCCTTTGAAAAATGCAAACCTGGTATGTTAAAATTTGTATTGATCGCAACACATATTGTTGTGGATACCATGTAGAATTTGAGTACTATTATGATACATATAGACATATACTTTGTGATTTGCATACTAACATTGTGCAGGACTTCCCGTCTTTACAACAACCAAATGCATCGAGAGAATTTATCCATAGCATCATGTGTCCAAGACCTAAAGGAAAAAAATATTATAAAAAATCATGTTTATATGGGACATGTTCCAAGTGCAGTGGTTTTTCATTATTGATCCGCTGCATCCACAAAAGAGAGGAGCACAAAGTTGGGAGGATGATAGTAGAAATGCAGAACTTGAAGTACATAACATATCAAGTAGATACTTGTTGATGCCCCGGAAATCACAGCATCAATCAGAAAGGGATCCTCCCTGGGAGATTATCCCAATTAGATTATCTCCCGTTTGGTATAGGGAATCCGTCCGGTTAGAGGTTCCGGCAACAGTGGGTTTGGAGTTTTGTTCCAATTATACCGGTTATGGCCCGATCCACCGTTCTTTTGATTTTATATTTTATAATGATATGCAAGTGCCTAGTCTAGATTTAATCTAAATGCAAAACTGGAAAACAGATCTAAATCTATAGCTGGAATGAATCTAACTATCCCTGCAAGGAGCGAATTTAAAGCATGAGCAACGAGCTGTAGGAGTTATCTTAAAGAATAAATGGACAACCATTAAATCTTAAAGAGAAAGCTACAACAAAGATGAAGGATATCAGAAGATAGCTTCTAATTGAATATAACACGTTTCATTACTCATGAAAGAGAGAGTTCATTTGCAAAGAGAGAAGCAAGATCATTTAATACAATGAAATAATTCAAGAGTGTAATAAAGATCTCACAGCAAAGTATAGTAGACACAGGAATAATCCACAATGCATCCAATCTCCATTCCCATGCAAAACGTCCTCTCCAGGCTCTTATTAGAAGATTTTATTTTCTTAAAACATGTGCAAGATAGCTCGTACAAGTATAGAAAATAATTCCCTCCAAAAAGTCCTTGTACATTCCTTCCTAACTTCTATTTATAATATTACAAAATGCCCTATGGGCTGCCACCTAGCCTTTACACTTGTCACCTACAGACTTTTCCTCCTTTTCTAACAAAAATGTGACCTCCCTTTTAAACAGAAAATTATTTAATAAAAGACAGTACCGTTGTCCCATATATCCACGTTTATACATATGAAAGCCAAAATACAAAATATAGGAATTAATGCTTCCAAAATCAGCGCATTCATTCTTGGGCAGGAGCTCTAGCTGGGGAAGAAACACTCGAACTAGCTGTTGCTGCTGCTGCTGCTGGGAGAGAGGAAATCGAGCCGGCTAGTATTGTTGCTACTTCTGGGAGGGGAGCACCTGGGCTAGCTGTCACCTCTGCTGCTGCTGGAAGAGAAACACATGGACTGGTTGTTACTCATGCTGCTGTTGCTGCTTTATTTTCTTCTTTAGCAATGTAACTGTACCAGACACCAGTGTCCCTTATAACTACATTTGCAGAAGCAGGGAGCAAGATTTTCTGAGAAGTTACGTATTTACCCAGATCTGCTCCGATACCTTGAATTTCCATCACTGCTGCTTGGTGTATTTCCATAAGCAGATGACTGTGTATCGAAGACATCCCAATGTAGTGCTAGAGATCATCAATGGCTAGGACATCAATCCTTTTCACATATTCCGTTTGGATGCCCAACTCTTCCTTCAGGTTAGCTAAACGTTGTTCTTTGCCCGGGAAATCATCAAGGGATTGAGGGAAACTCAACTTGCATTTGTCATGCACTTCATGGATTCTTTGATAAAGCCTGCTACTTTTATCCATCGTCCCTTGGATCGTGGTCATTAGCTTAATGCCACAGTTTTTACAAAATTCCAACAAGGCTACGTCTTCATTATAACCATCTTCAGATTTAAATGGTAGATGTTTGGGGAAACCTACCTTTCCTTCTCTCCATTTTATATGGTTCAATATATTTTCCTTAACCCGAGTATGCTTAGCTTTAAGTCTATTGGCTTCTACATTAACTTCTGCCAATCTAACCACCATGGCCTTGAGCTTGCATACTTCCTCTGTGATTAGTTCCTGCGTGTCATGGATTTGCCTCAGGATTCCACAGCATAGCTCATGGAAAGGAGACATGTCCATCGCTCTGCTCTCCGCCTGTTCTAATTGCTCAACCAATACTTGCTTATCTGCCTCTAGATCGGACACTTTAGTTTCTGCATCAATATTTTCTGCTTCTAATATCATCATCTGAACCGTCATGCTTTCCTTTTCTTCTTCCAGCTGGTTATACTTGTCCGACAATTCTTTATGTTCAACAGATAGGCGACTATGCTTGTTCACCACGAGATCCCTGTAGGCTTGCTCATTAGCCACAGTATGTTGTAGCATGCGAGCTCTCCTCTTAGTCGATTCAAATTCTTTAACTATATCAGCCACATTGTCTAGCGTTGCTCTTGCTGTCTCTACAGAGGTGTATGCCATAGCTAAAGGATCTTTGTTTGTGTTCTGCATTACTGTGGTCTCCCGGATAGTATAAATATCTTCCTAGAAGAGTCTCTTTATTCTCTCTTCCGTTTTAAGGACCATATCCTTCCTCTTCTTATCATAGACAAACTCATCCCATCTGGACACGGTATGTTCTTCCGATGGAGTATACAGGACGATTGGGAGATCTATAACATCTATCTCTGCTTCCGTTGTTGGGGTCTAGACTACCTGAGCTGGATCTGTTCCCACATTCTGGGTACTAGAGACACTTGCTTGTGTTGGGTCAGCCTCCACATTTTGAGAGCCAGAGACGCCTACTTGAGGTATGTATATTTCCATGTCCTGGGTGTCGGGGTCTCCTACTTGGGCATCTTCAACTGCTTTGAGTTCTTCTTCAGCTTTCTGCTCTACTTCAGCTTGTTGCCCTCTCTCTTCTTCTTCAGCTTTCTGCTGCCTTTCATCTTCAGCTTCTTTCTGCTGCTGGGATTCCTCAGCCTCTTTCCGTAGCCTCTCACTTTCTGCTTCTTGCTGCAATCTTGCCACCTCAGCTTCCTGCTGCACTCTGGAAACTTCAGCTTCCTGCAGTAACCTTGCTTCCTCTCTTAACCTTTGTTCTTCTTGGGCTCGGGCATCATCTGCTTCTTTCTCTTTCGGCAGGCTGGTTTTTTGGGCCTTGGTAGAGCTAGAGCTTGCTCTACTACCTTGGCGACAAACCTGCAACCCAGTCATGTTGCTGATGCCTCTGAATGCCTCTTCCTCGGCATTATGATAATGGGCCTACTCGAAATGAGCATGAATTTCTTTGCAGTGCTCGGCAACTTTTCCCCGCCTATCATTCCTATGGAAAATAACTTCACCAAATTGGAAATCCTTTAGCTCTTGCACAAACTCCTCAGCTGACGCAATTCCTGAGAATTTGTAAGCTCCTATGCAGAAAGGTAGAGGGGGGAAAGAGGCCTTATGCTGCTTGTTAAGCACTGCTCCGATTCCATCCAGGAAAATTTGCCTCACTGCCTCCTTGAGGACCACATAGTCGGTAGCATACCTCAGAAAAATATATGGAGCTTTGGTCCCTCCAAACATTCTAAGGTAGGTTCCTTGTTCCGAAAAATAAAAATCTCCATAGTTTTCAAGGACCTCTATAGCATTCTCCGACAGATAGTTTGGCTCTTCCTTGAATATTTGCTCATATAGGGGCATGATGAACCCCTCACAGATGAGCTTATAGATGGGTTTATAGTTTTGAGCCCACATCATCTTGAAAGCAGTGTAAACCGGGGTGTTGGCCTTATCCCACGTGCAACCTAAGCTGGGAAAAGATAGCTTGGCCAAAACACAATCAATGAGATATGAAGACATGTAAAATTCCGCCTTTTTAAGGCCAGACATTCTTTTGCCGCAACCACCATTGATGCCAAACTGTCTGATAGGATGGTATCTCAGTCAAACACAGTTCCTTTAAATGCCACGAAGTGGATGATGGGAACCCACTGTATCTTGTATACAGTGCCATCGGGCATACCGAAGATTCTGCAAAACATCAGTGCTATTAATCTGAAAGGAGTCCTTAGATTTTGTACATCATACTTGTCATTACCTCTCTTTCTTAAGTGTTTTCCCGCGACCAATAATTTTTTGGCCATTTCAATATTGTTCATCTGGCCCAACCATTCATCACTCAGGGCTTGCTGGGGACGTGGGAATTTATAGGCTGCGGCAAGGTATGCTGGGTGGAATGAGGCGATGGCTATTTTCCCGTTGTCATGTAATACCCTTGTCTCTGTATTAGTATGTTCAAGTATCCACCCGATTACTTCAAAACATGGGAACAACTCAGGGTGGGTAGAAGCTTTAGCTATACCCGAAGTTCTAATGTTGAGATAAATCTTCCCTTTTTCAAGTAACATATCCGGGATATCTTGGTCCCGGATCATCCTGTAAATGTATCCCCAGCGGATTTCGGGAGGAATATCGGTGGTGCACTTAGTATCCTGAAACATGGTTTCAGTCCTAAGTGTCCCTGGTTCAGGTTCTGTCATCTTTGCTTTCTTCCTACCACCTTTTGGCATTTTGACTTATCCCTGGAAATGACCAAATACAAGTCATTATAAAACATGTGCAAACTATTATGAGATTTAACAAAGATCAGCACCATTTTAACATGCTAACAAATAAACCATTCCAAGCAAGAAGCATAGCTCTGAAATTTGGCTATCTTAAGGGGGCAAATTTTGGAATGTTCCAGAAAGGATAAGTATACGTCATGGAAACAATCTGTCCTCAGTCTAGCCCTAGGAGAGAGGGTGTCTTCCATGGTTGCCTATCGAATGTTTAACAGCGGGTGAGCTCAGATTGAAGTGAAATTTAAGACAAAGCCAGGGATGTCTCTCCATGTTGATGCATAGGCGAGGGATTCCATTCGACCACCACCGCTAGCAGTAAGGTTTATGATACACTGCGTGGTTGACTTGGATTTTAAATGAGGGTGCTGGCGCTTGAAATATAGCGGGTGGAGAAACTATGGCTTCGGGAGAGCTGCGAAACTACGGGGCTTCGGTGGCCTTAAAAATAAACAAATAATGACATACGGCCGTGCTATGGATGGGAAAAAATATCAAGGGTAACTTGACATGAACAAGGGACAAAAATAACGGTTGAAATCCTACCTGGCACTGTGACGATGGCTGAATGAAGTGAACGCGGACGTGGACGAGCGAGCTGAGCAGGAGCAGCTTGACGCGGCATTTCAACGACGTTTGATAATCGAAAAATAACAATGTGGTTGGTCCAAACCCACCCATTTATTTAAAAGAGTTAGACATGTGCGATGTTTAATACGGTGGGTGGTGAATTTAAAACGAGGCTTTAATATTGTACGTCGCGGTCACATCGAGCCACCTCGGTGTCCGTGCACGACCGCCACCTGCGGGATGGACTCATGAATTCCACCCGCCATTGCGGAAGGTTACGCTGAACTCCTTCGGTGTTTCAGGAGAGATTGATGAATCTTTCCGCAATTCAACCTTTGGAGGCTCATCTTCGGGAGGATTATGGATATCCTTCTGCAATTTCGACGAACATATGCCAATGGCTTCCGCAATTGCGGAATGATTCCGTGAAGGTTGCCGGCGTTGCAGAAAGAATTGGCGAATGACTCCCGCAGTTAAATGAACGTTTGAGTCTTTCGGCGGGCTTCGGGAAGATAAAGCAAACGCTTCCGCAGTTTCGGGAGGGCTTCGCAAATGCTTCCGCAAAAGGCTCCCACAATGTGAAAATTTTCTATGTCTCGGCCGGGCTTCGAGAGCGCTTCCAAAGTTGCGGAAAGTTTTCGCAATTAAATTCCGAAGTTTCGGAACGGATTGGCGAGTGGCTCCGCAACTTCGGAACGATAAGCTGAAAGGTTCCGCTGCTTCGGAAAGATAAAGTGAAGGCGTCCGCAACTCGAAAAAAATTCTAAGTCTCCGCGAGGTTTCGGAAAGATAACATGAAGGCTTCCGCAGGCGCGGAAGGCTTTCGCAAACGGCTTCCGCAAGTTCGAGACTTAAAAGATTTTCAAAAGAGACTAAGTCACTTGGCGGCCCCCGGCGAAGCTGGGCGAGTGACTCCCGCAGTTTTGGAAAGATAAGTTAAATGGTTCCGCAACTGCGGGAGGAAAAGCCAAAAGTTTCTGGAAATTTCGAGAAACCGTTTCTAAGTCCTTTTCGGAGTTTCGGAGAGGCTTGGCGAATGGTGCCCGTCGTTTCGGGAAGTTTTCTTGAATTCTTCCGCCGTTTTGGAAGAAATTCGCCAATAGTTTCCGCATCTTTCCAACAATAATTTCTATGTCATTTTCGAGAGGTTTATGCGAATAGCTCCCGCCATTTCGGGATGAAAACTCGAATACTTTCGAAACTGCGCGGAGACATCCTGAAAAGCTCTGCATCTTCGGGAAAATTTCACGAATTCTATCATTTGGAAGAAAACTTGGAAATTTTCAAAGCAAGTTTTTTAGTTGAAAAATAAAGTAAAAGTGGAAATGGCCTCTTAAGGCAGTCTTTCTTCAAAATAAAAGGAGGGGCCCCAATATGTTCAAAATTTGGGGGGGGGGGGTGTTGCTGCAACAACAATTGGCGAGTCTCTGGCGAACACAGATCTCTGAAAACATTTCTTCTCCATGATCCAAAACCTCATTAAAGACATCCATATATGTGCAATATTCAGCTGAGCATTTGAATTTCGGTGAAGGGAGAATGCACTTCTCCTGCTAGCCATTGGGGAAAAGGGGAGCTTTGACAGAGACATCTTTAAAACTCTCAAAGGGCCAACATATGAGATTCATTTTAGAAGGATCACCTTTCAGATGGTTACTAATGTCGGACTCCACAGGATTTGCAACACTTTCTCATGGACATTATTGCTCTTGTTCCTCATTCCCATGCTGCTTGCATCCTTTTGGATGTTTGTACTTTGGACAGCTTAGTTGTTTGAGCCTTCCAGAGATATTTTCTTTAGACATGATCTTTGATTTAGGCTCCTAAATCCATAATGTCCTTTTGTGTGAGTTTAGAGATTTCATTGTTTAGATCAAGCCTCACGGACGGAGAGGAGCCTATTTTGGGTTGTGTCTTTTGGACAACATCCTTGATTGTTACATGCTTTTCTTTTGTCTCAGCCATGCTTTGATTGAGGCGAGAATCTCTGGAAAACAAACCCTTGAATATAAGCCATTTTGGTTGTTAAATTTGCAGCATGGAGTCATTTCAGTACCCTATGTCCTCGAGATGTGCTACTTTCCATGGGTCCAACTTCAATAGCCTTCTTCAGATGCCTTTAAGTGTGAGAGTGTGTGGAGCCCAAAGATAGTACTAAAGATGGTCATCGGTCTCTGCTATTTAGACAGGATTATTGTGTCTAACAGGGTAGGCTTCCTTCTTTCTGAAAATTTCAACAAGAGCACAATACATAGATTGACTTTATTTGAGCATTGTTCCGGATTCATGGGTTGTGAGATTTCTTTAAGAGACCTATATTTGATGAGAAACTCAACCATAGAGGCTTTTAGAAAACAAACTTGGTGCAAAGGTTAAAATGGCACGAAAAGAAACAAAATGGCCGAAAATAAAGCAAACAAAACGCTAAAGCAACAATAAAAGAAATTTTTATTTATGTACAGAAAGTCTCAGTGAGACTATGCAAAGTATTGCTTCAGGGCGAGGCCATTGAGAGGAATGGTTACTTCTTCTCCCTCGAGATTTATCAATTTATAAGTGGATGGGCCTATCTTTGCCGAAATTTGGTATGGGCCTACCCATAAATGTTGGAATTCCGTATGCATTCCTTTGCCTTCGTGATTATGGTCCCATTTCAGGACTAAGTCCCCAACTTCAAAACTTCTTTTACCGGAATTCCTCTTATCGAACCATCTCTTAACTATGTCTTGGTGTTGATGGAATCGGTCTTTCGCTTTTTGTCGAGCTTCTTCAAGTTGAAGCAGGGTATTAATCCTGGATTGTAAGGCATGGCTACCAGAACCCCGAGAGGCTTGGGATAATTGTAAGTATGGGAGCAAGATGTTTGGGGGAAGGATGGATTCCTTGCCATAGACAAGAGTGAAAGGGGAAACCCCTAATGCGTTCTTTAGAGTTACCCTATCTGCCCATAAGGCGTTTGGGAGAGCCACATGCCAACTTCGCTGATTTTCTATCACAGTCTTTTTTAGAATTCGAATGGGGTTTTTGTTTGACGATTCAGCTAATCTGTTCCCTTGAGGGTAATAATTGGCTGAGTAGTGCAACTTGATTCCCCATTCATAAACAAATTCATTTATCTTAACAGATGAAAAATAGGAGGCATTATAAAAAACAAGGGAAATTGGAACCCCAAACCTGGTAATGATGTTCTCTCTCAAGAAGCTGATGACTGCATCTTCATTGATCCGCGTAATGCGATAGCCTCCGTCCATCTGGTGAAGTAGTCGGTAGCAGTCAAAATGTATCGGTGTTGTAGAGAATAATTTGGGTTTATCTCACCAATGGCATCAATACCCCATTGTTCAAAGGGCTCTGAGATAATAATGGGATGCAATGGTCCCACTGCCTTGGGTAGCTTCCCAACGCTTCTTTGACATATATCACAATTTCGTGCATACACATGGGCATATCGGAATAGAGTGGGCCAATAATATCTCGCTCTTAGTATTTTATGAGCTGTCGTATCCCCGGAATAATGTCCTCCATCAGGTCCGTCATGCAACTCTTTGATGACCTTTTCTGCGTCCTCCCTTTCCACGCATCTCAGAAAAATTCCATCAAAATTCCTCCTGAAGAGCACGCCATCCATAATCTAGTAAGCTATCGATTTCAGGCGAAGCGCCCTTCTCTGTTTGGAGCTCCAATGCTCAGGTAGATATGCGCTTTTCATGTAATGCACTAAGTCCCTGTACCTTGATTCGGGTGCTGTGAAAATTGGGCATACGTCGACCATAGTCAACTCAACTTCATTTTCCCAATCCTACTCTTCTTCTGTCTGATGTTTCGCAAGTAATTTGCATAGGCTCTGCCCTTTGATGATAGTAGCGGGTTTGAATTCTAGATCATATTCTTGAAGAGCCGTAACCTAGTTCCCTCTCCGCTCTCCTAATTCCTTTTGAACAAAAAGGGATCTAACAGCCAGGTGAGGGACTATAACTTTAGTTCTATTCTTCAGAATGTATGGTCTGAACTGTTTCACTGCCTTGAACACGACATATGCTTGTTTGTCTACTACGGGGTAGTTCAGTTCAGCACCTTGCAGACCAGTGCTCATGAACGAAATCGGGTATTCATCTCCTAACTCCACCTTTTGAGTAAGTACCGCAGCAAGGGAATCATCCGAAGCAAATGTGTATAGGATAAAATATTTATCGAAGTCTGGGATTCTTAAGGAAAGAGCTTTGGCTATAGCTTCCTTAATATCTCTGAATGCGTCCTTTTCTAAGTCCGTCCACTTGAACTACACGTTCTGCTTGATCATTTGCTGTAAGGGTTTAACAATTTGAGCGAAATCAGGGACAAACCTTCGGACAAAGTTAATAGTACCCATAAACGACTGCATAGATTTCTTGCCGTGGGGCATAGGGATCTTATTGATGGCCTACACTCTTTCTTGATCTATTGAGATTCCCCGCTTTGAGATGACATGACCAAGCAATTTACCTTCAAGGACAGCAAACACACTCTTCTTGGGATTCAAAGAAATACCATATTTTCGGCAACGCTCAAAAATCTGCCTCAAGTGAAGAACATGATCTTCTCTTTTCTTAGAAAAAACCGTCACGTCATCCAGATAAACAACAACACAACGACCACCCAATCCTCGAAAAGCAACATCCATTGCTCGTTGAAATGTGGCTCCTGCATTTATTAGCTTGAAAGGCATCCTTTTGTATGCGAAAGTTCCCCACTTGGTGCGGAAGGTAGTCTTCAGCCTGTCCTCTTCGGCTACTAGTACTTGATTTTAACCGAAAAAACCAGCAAGGAGGGAGAAAAGCTCTGAGCCTGACACTGTTTGGAGAATTTGCTCCATTGAAGGGACTAGGTAATTGTCCTTATCTGAGGCCTTGTTCAGATTCCTAAAGTCAACACATAGCCTTATTTCTTTTGATTTCTTCCTCACAGGGACTAGATTAGCAACCCATTATGAATGTCGAACCTTAAATATTGTTTTAGCATCCAGTAGTTTTTTCAACTCCTTTTGAATTAGGGGTTCTAGAGTAGGATGCATCCTCCTTAATTGTTGTTGAAATGGCTTGACACCCGCTTTCATTGGTATGACATGTTGAATAATGCAGATGTCATATGTCTTCAGATCCTCATACGTCCAAGCAAAGACATCTTTGTATTGACGGAAAAGCTTAATGAATTTGTCTCTTTCTCCTGGCGATCAACACTTGCCAAGATTAATAAATTTGGGTTCTACTTTGGTACCGAGATTTACCAACTCGTGTTGTAATGACGAGATGTTGGTCTTAGTATTCGCTGGCTTTATGAATTTACTTTGTAGATCAAAGAGTGACTCTAATGACCTTACTCCCTTGGGAATGAAATTCCCTTTGGCTTGATCTATCTTTTGTAGATTAGAGTCATGTTCATCTTCATCTATGGCAGCTTCTTGGAACATGTCTTCATTTGTTAGGAAGTCAATAATCTGATCGTCATCATCGAAGACTCTGAAGTTTGTGATGTTATCGGGAACGGAAGGCCTGAAAATCAATTCAATTGAGCATTTATTATTTGACGGCACCAATCTCGAAGCAGATGTTGCTAACAAATCAGCTACAGAATTTTGCAATCAAGGAATAGATTTTATATTGAAAGCATCAAAATGCATAATTAAATCCCATACCTCATCCTGATAACCCTTCAAATGAGGTGAGAGGCAATGAATGGTATCCCTTACCTGTCTTACAACTATCTTGGAGTCACCAAAAACCTTCAGGTACTTAACATTTAAGCCGATGGCCTTCTTTAATCCATGTACCAAGGCTTCATATTCTGTCGTGTTGTTAGTACAATCAAATTCTAATCTACAGGACAAAAAATACTTGTTTCTTTTTGGATCCATCAGAACACAACCAGCTCCGTATCCTTCCAGAGTTTTAGAACCATCAAAGTATAATGTCCAGAAAATATCTTTAGATTCAACTAAGTTAGTATCTCTATGATCTAAATTAGTTACTAAACTAACTATGTTACAATCAATATCATCAGTCCGAGAGAAATGAAGGATATCGGACTGTTTATCTAAATCATGGCTCACAGTTTCAGATTGGTAGTTACCCAGACCAATTTCTAAAAAATAATTTCCCAAGACCGAAGATGAGAATGCCACGGCTTCATTCTCTCCTTCCAATTGGGTTACATTTTGTTTCATGTGTGGCTCTCTTAAGACTTTGATTTGGTTTTTTCTATTTTGATATGGCAGCCATAGGTGAGACCAATCGGTTGCAAAATAACCGTTTAGTTTCGTGGACCAATCTCTGCTTAATATCAGCCCATAGGCTTCAGGAATATCAACCACCATGATATCAATGAATTGACATACTCGGGAATCAGCGGATAGCCTAATAAGGACATCTTTCATTTCTCCAATGACTTTCACAGCAGTCCTATCCAATTGTATAATTTGAGCGAGAGATGGAGTAGGTTGACCGTTGATCTTCGTACAAATGGACAACGACATAACATTTGAGGATGCCTCAGAATATACCAAACAATTATGAACATTATGATTAAAAATTTCAAAGGTTAATAGAAAAGGAAAGGTTTGAGATTTGGACTTCCCGCCAATGCTTGCTTCATTAATTTCAGGATCTTCCTGAGTCTCCACTAGTGGGGTGCTGGGTTGGGTTTGGAGAGCCTGCAACAACTTTTCTCGTTGTTGTGGAAAACCACACATGTCAAATATCGTGACATTCACTTTAATCTTCTTAATGTCTTCCATAATATCATAACCCATTTCACATTCATTTGGGGCTTTTGCTGGGTCCACTAATTTGCCCGCAATTGCTTTGGGCTGCTGAATAGTTGCCTCAACTCTTGGTTGTTTGACAGCCGTAGGGGTGTTAGCTTTGGGTCGTTGGAATGTAACATCCCCGGTTGGCTGCTTAGTGGGTATCGGGTTAGGCTTAGGTTGAGGTAGAATAACAGAGATGTGTCTCTTAGGTTGTTCATTTGAAACTTTAGGCTTAGGAGGAGCCGAGCTTGGCACAGGATCCGTAATAGGGCCTTTGCTGCGAGTAGCAACGTTCACGGTAGAGGGAGATTTTTATATGGGATCCTCTTCAGCTAATTCAGTCATAGGTACCCAATCCCATAGCACCATAGTAGTGTCCGGGGTTGGTTCTTCTAACTCAGGGCTCGATTCTTCTAGAGAATCATCTGGATCTGGAATCTGTGAATCCATCATTTGGTTCATGACCAAGCTCATGGAATTAATCCATTGCGTGCAGCTCTTTTCCGAATGCGGTTCTTGATGAAAAGTACAGAAATTATCCATTCCTATTTCATTGAGGTTCAAAATAGGGGAGGTATTCATGGGTGGATGAGTTTGATCACTGTATTCCCTCCTTTTGTAAAATGGTTTACAAGGCTTTCTGGATGTACTTGTTGTCTTATCCTTCTCGGGTTCTATTATTTTGTTAGACAATTTTTGCATCATTTTAACCACGTTTTCCATATCAGCTGATGATTCTTCCTTATTTCTTGTAAGTAGTAGAGGTTTCCTGGTAGCTACTGTTTCTGGTTTAGCTTCTAATGCGTGTTTAGCAATGCTATCGGTTTCTTCTTCAACTTTCCTAGCCTCTTCAAAAATTTTGGTTAAAGAAACTTTCTTATCCCTTTTTACAAACATTGTTATGGGACCATCCAAGGCTGTTGTATAATATTCTATCAGAGATTCTTCAGCTGGCTTAGTTGTTTCACTAAAATTATTTAATAGTGTCGTAAATCTCTGGTTGAAGTCCTGGACCTTTTCTTTCTTCTCCATCCTCATGGATAGTAATTCTTTCATGAGCGTTGCTACGGTTTTTTGATTCCCGTACTTCTTTAAAAAACAATTTTCAAATTCTTCCCAATTAGAAATCGAACTGGCCTGCAAGCTAAAATACCAGGAAGAAACCTTCGGTTCAAAAGTGTATGGGAACAGCCTACATACTACGTCCTCATGTTGCACATTTAATAGACTCAAAGCTAAATAAAATCTCTTAAGATGGTCTTCCACAGAGATACCTCTACCTAGATCGTACTTGGGTAAGACTTTCTCAGGATTCTTAGGCAGATTATGAAACGGTCCATTTATGTTTAAAGCTCCCCTCGTCCTCCAGGCAGGTATAGCCATTGTTGTTCGTGGAGAAACGGGTGGGGAATTGTGTGAGGAATTTCTTTGAGAGAGTAGATCTTCAAGATCTTCCGGATCTGAAATATTCTGAAGCTTTTCTAGATCTGGATTTTCAGAAGTTTCTAGATCCTCTTCCTTTAAAGGATTTCATATTTCTTCCAAAGAAATATCAACCAATTCTTCCAAATTTTGCACAAGGATTGAATCACGAGTATAGTGTTTTTCTTTCCTAGGAGCTCTTCTTCTTGGGAGAAAACTTATTGCGTTTAAACCCCCAAGTTGTCTAGCGTAAGCACACATATGCCTTCTGATATTTTCTACTTTTGATAGAGGGACAGCGTACAACGTTCCCTGCTGTTCAGAATCGGAATTAAGATTTTTTTGATTTATCAGTCCAAGGGTCGGATTATCTGAAATTACTGTTTCAAACGGGTTTTCGGTGATATTTCTATTAATGGATGAGTCTCTGATATCAGTCATGCACTGTCGGCCCTCCTTCTAGCGCCAAAAACTGTTGATGCCCCGGAAATTGCAGCATCAATCAGAAAGGGATCCTCCCCGAGAGATTATCCCAATTAGATTATCTCCCGTTTAGTATAGGGAATCCGTCTGGTTAGCGGTTCCGGCAACCGTGGGTTTGGAGTTTTGTTCCAATTATACCAGTTATGGCCCGATCCACCGTTATTTTGATTTTATATTTTATAATGATATGCAAGTGCCTAGTCTAGATTTAGTCTAAATTCAAAACTGGAAAACAGATCTAAATCTATAACTGGAAAAAATCTAACTATCCCTGCAAGGAGCGAATTTAAAGCATGAGCAACAACCTGTAGGAGTTATCTTAAAGAATAAACGGACAGCCATTAAATCTTA
The DNA here is from genome assembly GCA_027924585.1 of Larix kaempferi. Lineage (NCBI taxonomy): Eukaryota > Viridiplantae > Streptophyta > Pinopsida > Pinales > Pinaceae > Larix > Larix kaempferi. Next base: position 1,991,671 of record BSBM01000293.1, read on the forward strand.
AAGAGAAAGCTACAACAAAGATGAAGGACATCAGAAGATAGCTTCTAATTGAATATAACACGTTTCATTACTCATGAAAGAGAGAGTTCATTTGCAAAGAGAGAAGCAAGATCATTTAATACAATGAAATAATTCAAGAGTGTAATAAAGATCTCACAGCAAAGTATAGAAGACACAGGAATAATCCACAATGCATCCAATCTCCATTCCCATGCAAAACTTCCTCTCCAGGCTCTTATTAGAAGATTTTATTTTCTTAAAACATGTGCAAGATAGCTCGTACAAGTATAGAAAATAATTCCCTCCAAAAAGTCCTTCTACATTCCTTCCTAACTTATATTTATAATATTACAAAATGCCCTGTGGGCTGCCACCTGGCCTTTACACTTGTCACCTACAGACTTTTCCTCCTTTTCTAACAAAAATGTGACCTCCCTTTTAAACAGAAAATTATTTAATAAAAGACAGGACCGCTGTCCCATATATCCACGTTTATACATATGAAATCCAAAATACAAAATATAGGAATTAATGCTTCCAAAATCAGCGCATTCATTCTTGGGCAGGCGCTCTAGCTGGGGAAGAAACACTCGAACTAGCTACTGCTGCTGCTGGGAGAGAGGAAATCGAGCCAGCTGGTATTGCTGCTACTTCTGGGAGGGGAGCACCTAGGCTAGCTGTCACCTCTGCTGCTGCTGGAAGAGAAACACATGGACTGGCTGTTACTCCTGCTGCTGCTGCTGCTTTCTTTTCTTCTTCAGCAATGTAACTATACCAGACACCAGTGTCCCTTATAACTACATTTGCAGAAGCAGGGAGCAAGATTTTATGAGAAGTTACGTATTTACCTAGTTCTGCTCTGATACCTTGAACTTCCGTTACTGCTGCTTGGTGTATTTCCTTAAGCAGATGACTGTGTATCGAAGACATCCCAATGTAGTGCTAGAGATCATCAATGGCTAGGACATCAATCCTTTTCACATATTCTGTTTGGATGCCCAGCTCTTCCTTCAGGTTAGCTAAACGTTGTTCTTTGCCCGGGAAATCATCAAGGGATTGAGGGAAACTCAACTTGCATTTGTCATGCACTTCATGGATTCTTTGATAAAGCCTGCTACTTTTATCCATTGTCCCTTGGATCTTGGTCATTAGCTTAATGCCACAGTTTTTGCAAAATTCCAACAAGGCTACATCTTCATTAAAACCATCTTCAGATTTAAATGGTAGATGTTTGGGGAAATCTACCTTTCCTTCTCTCCATTTTATCTGGCTCAAGATATTTGCCTTAACCCGAGTATGCTTAGCTTTAAGTCTATTGGCTTCTGCATTAAATTCTGCCAATCTAACCACCATGGCCTTGAGCTTGCATACTTTCTCTGTGATTAGTTCCTGCGTGTCATGTATTTTCCTCAGGATGCCACAGCATAGCTCATGGAAAGGAGGCATGTCCATCGCTCTGCTCTCCGCCTGTTCTAATTGCTCAACCAATACTTGCTTATCTGCCTCTAGATCGGACACTTTAGTTTCTGCATCAATCTTTTCTGCTTCTAATATCATCATCTGAACCATCATGCTTTCCTTTTCTTCTTCCAGCTGGTTATACTTGTCCGACAATTCTTTATGTTGAATAGATAGGCGGCTATGCTTGTTCACCATGAGATCCCTATAGGCTTGCTCATTAGCCACAGTATGTTGTAGCATGCGAGCTCTCCTCTTAGTCGATTCAAATTCTTTAACTATATCAGCCACATTGTATAGCGTTGCTCTTGCTGTCTCTACAGAGGCGGATGCCATAGCTAAAGGATCTTTGTTTTTGTTCTGCATCACTGTGGTCTCCCGACTAGTAACAATATCTTCCTGGAAGAGTCTCTTTATTCTCTCTTCCGATTTAAGGACCATAGCCTTCCTCTTCTTATCATAGACAAACTCATCCCATCTGGACACGGTATGTTCTTCCGATGGAGTATACGGGACGATTGGGAGATCTATAACATCTATCTCTGCTTCCGCTGGTGGGGTCTGGACTACCTGACCTGGATCTATTCCCACATTCTGGGTACCAGAGACACTTGCTTGTGTTGGGTCCGCCTCCACATTTTGAGAGCCAAAGACGCCTACTTGAGGTACGTCTATTTCCATGTCCTGGGTGTCGGGGTCTCCTACTTGGGCATCTTCAACTTCTTTGAGTTCTTCTTCAGCTTTCTGCTCTACTTCAGCTTGTTGCCCTCTCTCTTCTTCTTCATCTTTCTGCTGCCTTTCATCTTCAGCTTCTTTCTGCTGCTGGGATTCCTCAGCCTCTTTCCGTAGCCTCTCACTTTCTGCTTCTTGTTGCAATATTGCCACCTCAGCTTCCTGCAATAACCTTGCTTCCTCTCTTAACCTTTGTTCTTCTTGGGCTCGGGCATCATCTGCTTCTTTCTCTTTCGGCAGGCTGGGTTTTTGGGCCTTGGTAGAGCTAGAGCTTTCTCTACTACCTTGGCGACAAACCTGCAACCCAGTCATGTTGCTGATGCCTCTGAATGCCTCTTCCTCGGCATTATGATAATGGGCGTACTCGAAATGAGCATGAATTTCTTTGCAGTGTTCGGTGACTTTTCCCCGCCTATCATTCCTATGGAAAATAACCTCACCAAAGTGGAAATCCTTTAGCTCTTGCACAAACTCCTCAGCTGACGCAATTCCTGAGAATTTGTAAGCTCCTATGCAGAAAGGTAGAGGGAGGAAAGAGGCCTTATACTGCTTGTTAAGCACTGCTCCAATTCCATCCAGGAAAATTTGCCTCACTACCTCCTTGAGGACCACATAGTCGGTAGCATACCTCGGCAAAATATATGGATCTTTGGTCCCTCCAAACATTCTAAGGTAGGTGCCTTGTTCTGAAAAATAAAAATCTCCATAGTTTTCAAGGACCTCTATAGCATTCTCCAACAGACAATTGGGCTCTTCCTTGAATATTTGCTCATATAGGGGCATGATGAACCCCTCACAGATGATCTTATAGCTGGGTTTATAGTTTTGAGCCCACATCATCTTGAAAGCAGTGTAAACCAGGGTATTGGCCTTATCCGACGTCCAACCTAAGCTGGGAAAAGATAGCTTGGCCAAAACACAATCAATGAGATATGAAGACATGTAAAATTCCGCCTTTTTAAGGCCAGACCTTCTTTTGAAGCAACCACCATTGATGCCAAACTGTCTGACAGGATGGTAGCCCAGTCAAACACAGTTCCTTTAAATGCCATGAAGTGGATGATGGGAACCCACTGTATCTTGTATACAGTGCCATCGTGCATACCGAAGGTTTTGCACAACATCAGGGCTATTAATCTGAAAGGAGGCCTTAGATTTTGTACATCATACTCGTCATTACCTCTCTTTCTTAAGTGTTTTCCCGCGACCAATAATTTTTTGGCCATTTCAATATTGTTCATCTGGCCCAACCATTCATCACTCAGGGCTTGCTGGGGACGTGGGAATTTATATGCTGCGGCAAGGTATGCTGGGTGGAATGAGGCGATGGCTATTTTCCCGCTGTCATGTAATACCCTTGTCTCTGTATTAGTATGTTCGAATATCCACCCGATTACTTGAAAACATGGGAACAGCTCAGGGCGGGTAGAAGGTTTAGCTATTCCCGAAGTTATAATGTTGAGATAAATCTGCCCTTCTTCAAGTAACATATCCGGGATATCTTGGTCCCGGATCATCCTGTAAATGTCGCCCCAGCGGATTTTGGGAGGAATACCAGTGGTGCACTTAGTATCCTGAAACATGGTTTCAGTCCTATCTGGCCCTGGTTCAGGTTCTGTCATCTTTTCTTTCTTCCTACCACCTTTTGGCATTTTGACTTATCCCTGGCAATGACCAAATACAAGTCATTATAAAACATGTGCAAACTATTATGAGATTTAACAAAGATCAGCACCATTTTAACATGCTAACAAATAAACCATTCCAAGCAAGAAGCATAGCTCTGAGATTTGGCTATCTTAAGGGGGGGAATTTTGGAATGTTCCCGAAAGGATAAGTATACGTCGTGGAAACAATCTGTTCTCGGTCTAGCCCTAAGAGAGAGGGTGTCTTCCATGGTTTCCTATCGAATGTTTAACAACGGGTGAGCTCGGATTGAAGTGACATTTAAGACGAAGCCAAGGATGGCTCTCCGTGTTGATGCACAGGCGAGGGATTCCATTCGAACACCACCGCTAGTAGTAAGGTTTATGATACGCTGCGTGGTCGACTTGGATTTTAAATGAGGGTGCTGGCACTTGAAATATAGCGGGTGGAGAAAATATGGCTTCGGGAGAGCTACAAAACTACGGGGCTTCGGCGGCCTTAAAAATAAACAAATAACGACATACGGTCGTGCTATGGACGGGAAAAAATCTCAAGGGTAACTTGACATGAACAAGGGACAAAAATAACGGTTGAAATCCTACCTGGCACCGTGAAGATGGCTAAATGAAGTGAACGTGGACGTGGACGAGCGAGCTGAGCTGGAGCGGCTTGACGCGGCGTTTCAACGGCGTTTGATAATCGAAACAATAACAATGTGGTTGGTCCAAACCCACCCGTTTATTTAAACGAGTTAGACACGTGCGGTGTTTAATACGGTGAGTGGTGCATTTAAAACGGGGCTTTAATATTGTACACCGCGGTCACATCGAGCCGCCTCGGTGTCCGTGCGCGATCGCCACCTGCGGGATGGATTCATGAATTCCACCCGCCATTGCGGAAGGTTACGCTGAACTCCTTCGGCATTTCGGGAGAGATTGATGAATCTTTCCGCAATTCAAACTTTGGAGGCTCAGCTTCGGGAGGATTATGGAGATCCTTCCGCAATTTCGACGGAGATATGCTGATGGCTTTCGCAATTGCGGAACGATTCCGCGAAGGTTGCCATCGTTGCGGAAGGAATTGGTGAATGACTCCCGCAGTTAAATGAACGTTTGAGTCTTTCGGCGGGCTTCAGGAAGATAAAGCAAACGCTTTCGCAGTTTTGGGAGGGATTCGCGAATGCTTCCGCAAAAGGCTCCCACAATGTGAAAATTTTCTAAGTCTCGGCCGGGCTTCGAGAGCACTTCCAAAGTTGTGGAAAGCTTTCGCAATCAACTTCCGAAGTTTCGGAACGGATTGGCGAGTGGCTCCGCAACTTCGGAATGATAAGCTGAAAGGTTCCGCTGCTTCGGAAAGATAAAGTGAAGGCGTCCGCAACTCGAAAAAATTTCTAAGTCTCCACGGGGTTTCGGAAAGATAACGTTAAGGCTTCCACAGGTGCGGAAGGCTTTCACAAATGGCTCCCGCAAGTTCGAAACTTAAAAGATTTTCAAAAGAGACTAAGTCACTTGGTGGCCCCCGGGAAAGCTTGGTCAGTGACACCCACAGTTTCGAAAATATAAGTTAAATGGTTTCGTAACTACGGGAGGAAAAGCCAAAAGGTTCCAGAAATTTCGAGAAACCGTTTCTAAGTCCTTTTCGTAGTTTCGGGGAGGCTTGGTGAATGGTGCCTGCCGTTTCAGGAAGTTTTCTTGAATTCTTCCGCCGTTTCGGAAGAAATTCACGAATAGCTTTCGCAGCTTTCCAACAATAATTTCTAAGTCATTTTCGAGAGGTTTATGCGAATAGCTCCCTCCTTTTCGGGACGAAAAATCGAATACTTCCGAAACTGCGGGGAGACATCCTGAAAAGCTCTGCATCTTCCGGAAGATTTCACGAATTCTATCATTTGGAAGAAAACTTGGAAATTTTCAAAGCAAGATTTTCAGTTGAAAAATAAAGTAAAAGTGGAAATGGCCTCTTAATGCAGTCTTTCTTCAAAATAAAAGGAGGGGCCCCAATATGTAAAAAATTTTGTGGGGGGGATGTTGCTACAACAACAATACTGTGAAGGAAAGAAAAAATATTGCATTATTGAAGTCATAGGTAATCTAAGTTTGCATACTTTCATACTGTACATGTTGAATTTATACATATATATTCAGATTTTAAATGTCACATTGTATTAATGCCCTTGGTTTTGTGGCACCAGGTACAAATTTTTGATTTCATGAAGGAATTCTACAAAAATATCGAGTAGTATGTACAGCATGTTCATATAACACGATGGCAGGATGAACAATACATATAGTGTAGGGACACCTTTCCCAATGGCACAATATTGTTGGTTGTGGACTTTGTTGAAAACTACACCCTGCAGCCACATAATGAGATTCAGAGTTCGTACTACCATTCAGGCCAAGCTAGCATAATGGTTCATGTCATGTATAGGCATGCACTAGAGAGAAACAATGACAGGAGGATAACATTGAAATAGACCAACTTCTACATCAGTGATGACAAATACCACAACCTGCATTATGGGTAGCATTGCTTCAGAATTTTCTATGATCAGCTCAAGGAGAGAGAGATATAGATGAATTAGCATTGGATATGGTTAGAATTTTTTGTAGGCTAGTTGAAAAATGCACATGTATTCCATTAGTTGAGTATTTTGCACAAGACTTATGATGTGTCGCATATATGGAACTATTTTGAGACCGGGCATGGAAAGGGAGAGCATGATGAGGCTGGAGCATGTCTCAAAAATACCCTATGAAGGGAGGATATGAGGTGCATGACAAACCCTCATATCCGGGATGCATAATCCATAGTTCAATGGTGCTCTGCAAAAATGTCAGATCGAACACACAGAGAAACACACACCAACACGTAGAGGACATGTTGTCAGAAATATCAGGCAAGTGGTTGATATAGATCAATCGTGTTCTTATAGTTGTATTATTGTACGAGGGACTCGTGGATTTCATTCGGTTCGAAGCTCAAACAACCCCTTATTTGCAATATGGATGCAAAAACTTGCTTGCTTTTGTGGGCCTTGTAGCAGTGGCGAGAGGGATGAGTGTGAACTAATGGATTGGGTTGATGAATGGGATCATGTACCACTTTCATTAGACCCACGTGCAGTTTTTGAAACAATCCAGTTAGAGGAAGGGAATTCTTCTATTTTGAACGACTATGATCATATATTTGATCTTGTACAACCAAGTAAATATTTATTTATTCATATATTGGTTCCCTTCTTGTTTTTTAATTAACCATGTTATCAAACCACTGCTTGTTGGAATTTGACCGTAAAATGCATTTTTGCGGGACACATCTACACAATTGTCGCCCCGACAGACAGTGCAATTGGTACGAATTATTGCTTGGAATGATGCATCCAGGGAAAGAAAACCCTCCTCACATCATTAACTGATAGTGAAGGTATTACCTTTTTGAATAGCTCAATGGTTGTTCAGGGAGAATATCTTACAGTATATGGAAAGGCACCAAAGAACAATGGCTACACATACGTGGATTCTAGACCAGGTTCACGGGTGTATCACTTTACACACTTGATCATTGGTACAAACATCCAACTACAAACAATGTCAACGAAGTCATCAAACAAGGTATGCTACTTACTACATCATGCAGAGCATGTGAGGTTGTTTGAGACAATAAAAAACAGAGAGGATCCATAAGGCCTAATTGATTTATGTACATAGTATAGTCATGTGATTATTTATTCATGCATGTCTAATGTTATTCATGGTAGATGGTTTATTTCATGTTATGTTAGATACTTTATTTCATCTTATGTAGTTCTTGTTATCTTATAGCATTTATTTGATGTTTAAGTTATGTTTAAATTAGTATTATAATACATTGATGTTTTACACCATTATATGTTTTACACCAATCACGCCAATTCAAGTTTCCATCCCTTTAGGAAAACTTTACATGCATAAATAAGATTTGAAAACTCATATTATATAGAATATATATAACGGAAGAGAACACTCCAAGGAAGGTACACAAATGAATATGTGTTGTGTTGTGATGTGATGTTTGGAAATACTCTCTCCTTCCTCTATATATATGAGAGGTAAGGGAGGCCAAAACTATAACTCAAGTCAACTAATCCTTATAAATAAATCTTACTAAACATAAGTAATCCACACACTAGCGAAGTGCTCTACTTGTAGAGTACAAGTGTCAAGATCCAATTATGATGTCCCACACAATAGGAACCGAAGGTGATGTACATGTGTAAGGAAATACCATCAATCCATCTCCAATCTTCCAAAAAGGAAACCCTGTAACCACATGCTCTCTAGGGATTGTGGCCCTCCACCGCAATACGCATTGCTCCTCGTATCTTGTAGGGTGTTCTCCCACCAGGTGAATACTCCATGTGTCCATCATGCAAGGTTTTCGCCATCGAGGCAAGAGATATTAACTGATCAAGAGAATAATGCTAATCCAATGACAAATCTATCCCTAGAAAGCCTAATGTGGACCTAGAACCCTAGAGACCTGATCTAGAATCCTTATCTATCCCTAGAGACCTAAGCTAGCCCTAGATACCTAATCTAGACATATAGAACCTAATCTAGCTTATAGACCCTGATCTAGCCCTATAAGACAAACAAACAAAAAATCTAGCTCTGGAAAGCCTAATGTGGACCTAGAACCCTAGAAACCTAATCTAGAATCCTTATCTAGCCCTAGAGACCTAAGCTAGACCTGTAGACCTAATCTATATATATAACCTAATATAGCTTATAGACCCTTATCTAGCCCTAGAAACTAGAAAAAAACAAATCTAGCCGTGGAAAGCCTAATGTGGACCTAGAACCCTAGATACCTCATCTAGAATACTTATATATCCCTAGAGACGTAATCTAACCCTATAGACCTAATCTAGCTTATAGACCCTGATCTAAAAACTAGACAAAAAAAAAATATCCGTAGAAAGCCTAATGTGGACCTAGAACCCTGGAGACATGATCTAGAATTCTTATCTAGCCATAGAGACCTAAGCTATCCCTGGAGACCTAATATGGAGATATAGAACCTAATCTAGCTTATAGACCCTAATCTAGCTCTAGAAACCAGACAAAAACAAATCTAGCCCTAGAAAGCCTAATGTGGACCTAGAACCCTAGAGACTTGATCTAGAATATTTATCTAGCCCTATCGACCTAATCTATCCCAGAAGACCTAATCTAGCCATATAAAACCTAATCTAGCTTATAGACCCTGATCTAGCCCTAGAAACCAGATAAAAACAAATCTAGCCCAGGAAAGCCTAATGTGAACCTAGAACCCTAGAGACCTGATCTAGAATCCTTATCTAGCCCTAGAGACCTAATATACCCCTAGAGACCTAATATAGCCCTACAGACCTAATATAGACATATAGAACCTAATCTAGCTTATAGACCCTGATCTAGCCCTAGAAACTAGACAAAAAATAATCTAAAGACAACTGGCACCTTGTGGTCATTCAGGGACACTTTGGGAATTTGCTTCTGGGGCACATAACCTTAACCGGCGAGTGGAACGAGGTCCCGTCAGCTCCCACATGTGCGTATGGCCATTGTGGATGAGTTCACAATCGGCACGGTCCCTCGGGAGCATTCAGTTCAAAATTGACCCCCTTGTGCAAAATTGGCATGGCCTTTACTAAGCAAAACCCTAGTTTTGGAGATGGCACAATAGCATCGTTTCTAGGTGATTAAGTCAATGTGGGGTAGGTCCCCTAACTAGAACCCGTCGTCTGAATCCATCGGAATCAATGACTTTGCAACTAAAGTAACGATTTTGGTTCTATGTCATTTTTTCCTGGTACCCTGTGGTTGTTCAGGGACACTTTGGGACTTTGCTTTGGGGGCACGGAACCTGAATCGGCGAGTAGAACAGGGTTCCAATAGCTCCCACACATGCATATGGCCATTGTGGATGTGTTCACGATGGTCGCAGTCTCCTAAGAGCCTTCGGTTCAGAATTTACCCCCTTGTGCAAAATTCTGAAGGCATTCACTAACAAAAACCATAATTCCGGAGATGGCACAATAACACCGTTTATGGGTGATGGGTCACAGTGGGGGGTTTCCCCCAGCTAGAACCTGGCCTCCCGAATCTGTCAAAATCAACGGCTTCGCGACCGGAGTCACGGTTTTGGTTCAATGGGAATTTTTGTTTGCATCCCATGTCCATTCAGAGACACTTTGAGAATTTTCTACAGGGGCACGGAACCCAAACCTACGAGCAAAACATGGTTCTATTAACTCCCACACGTGCATATGTCCATTGTGTATGTGTTCGCGATGGCCACGGTCTCCCGGGAGCCTTCGATTCATAATTGACCCCCTTGTGCAAAATTTTGAAGGCCTTCATTGAGAAAAACCCTAGTCCTGGAGGTGGGACAATAGGACCATTTCAAGGCAATTGAGTCATGGTATGGGGGGTCCCCCAGCTAGAACCTGGCATCCCGAATCCATTGGAATCGACAGCTTTGCGACCGGAGTCATGGTTTTGGTTCTATGGGATTTTTTTCCAGGCATTTCGTGGCCATTCAAGGACACTTTGAGAATTTGCTCCAGGGGCATGAAAGAAAAACTGGCGAGTGGAATGGGGTTCCGTCAGCTCCCACATATGCATTTAGCCATTGTGGATGTGTTCATGATGGCCATTATAACCTGGTAGCCTTCGGTTCAAATTGACCCCCTTGTGCAAAATTATGAAGGCCTTCACTGAGCAAAACCCTAGTTCCGGAGATGGCCGAAAAGCACCATTTCAGGGCAATCGAGTCACGGTGGGGGGTTCCCCCAGCTGAAACCCAGTGTCCTGAATCCATTGGAATCAACATCCTTGCTACTAGAGTCACGATTTTGGTTATGTGGGAATTTTTGCAAGGAACCCGGTGGCCATTCAAGGACACTTTGATAATTTGCTCTGGGCGTACAGAACCCAAACCAGCAAGCGAAATGGGGTTCCATCAACTCCCACACATGCATATGGCCATTTGTGGATGTGTTTACGATGGCCACAGTCACCCGGGAGCCTTCGGTTCAAAATTGACCCCCTTGTGCAAAATTTTGAAGGCCTTCACTGAGCAAAACCATAGATAGTTCTGGAGATGGCACAATAGCACCGTTTTCGAGCGATTCCCCCAGCTGAAACCCGACATCCCAAATCCATTGGAATCGACATCTTCACGACCAGAGTCATGGTTTTGGTTCTATGAGCATTTTTTCCAGGCACCTCATGGCCATTCAAGGACACTTCGAGAATTTGCTAAGGGGGCACAGAACCCAAACCAGTGAGCAAAATGGGGTTTCGTCAGCTCCCACACATGCATATGGCCATTATGGATGTGTTCACGATGGCCACGGTCTCCCGAGAGCCTTCTGTTCAAAATTGACCACCTTGTGCGAAATTTGGAAGGCCTTCACTAAGAAAAACCCTAGTTCCATAGATGGCACAATAGCACCATTTTTGGGTGATTGAGTCACAGTGGGGGGGGATCCCCCAGCTGAAACCCATCATCCCGAATCCATCGAAATCGACGGATTCATGACTGGAGTCACGGTGTTGGTTCTATGAGAATTTTTTCCAGGCACCATGTGGCCATTTAGGCACAATTTGAGAATCTTCTCTGGGGGCACAGAACCCAAACCAATGAGCAAAATGGGGTTATGTCATCTCCCAAACATGCATATGGGAATTTTGGATGTGTTTACAATGGACATGGTCACTTGGGAGCCTTCGGTTCAAAATTGACCCCCTTTTGCAAAATTGGCATGGCCTTGTGCAAGCTAGGGTTTATTTATTGTGTATGTGCATGGCCTTATGTGTGTATGCATGTGCAGATATTTGTATATGAACATGTCGTTTTTCCATGTATTTTTTTTGTTTGTAATTTTTTATGGAAATTTGCATACATTTTTGTGTGCACCATCAAAAGTTGGAAATGTTGATATATTTGGTGTGTGCAAATAATTTTTCCAAATTAAATAATGCACATTGTCTGTAATAATTCAAAATATTTGGAAGTAATATTTAGGTGTGTAATTGTGTTTGAAAAGATGATGTTGTTTGTTATTTTCTACTGATATTTGCACGTTTTTCTTTGTGTAAGTGTGTGTGTAAATATTTGTCTATGTGTGTTTTTTATAACATGTAAATTTTTGTATATGTGCATAGATATTTGCCTATGTGCATGTATTTTTTGTATGTTTATGTATAAATATTTGTATGTGTGTAGGTTTTTGTAGTGTAAATATATCTGTATTTGTACATATTTAATGTGTGTGTAAATATAATTATGTGCATATCACTTTTGTGTGTTTGTGTGTAAATGACTAGGGGTGGTAGGTACATAGGGGGAATCCTCATTGATCCAGAGAGAACTCAATAAATCAAAATATCATGGGGTCTATGGAATGCTTTAAACAATAAATTAGAGAGTTAAATGCTCTCCATCAAGAGATCGAGATCAACTTTTCATCAAACATAAGGAACCTTTTGGTATTTGGGAACGTCGCCATTATCATTCATCACTTACACAAAAATTCTATATCCAATGACAACTCTTTAGCAAAAATTGTCAAAATAATAAGGATCAAAAGCCACTATTTCAAATAATTTCATGTTGTTCACATCTTACCCTCCTTAAACGCCCCTTGAACATTGAAAAGGATCAATTGGTCAGCCTTGCCACAATGCTAGGTGAAGGGGGCTATAGGAAATGGGGTCGATTCAATCCTCCACATCCATTAAGTCATTAAAGTCTTATGCATGTGTTCTCAATGATGAATAGGACACGTCTAATAAGAATTAAATGACACAAGGGAAGGAGGGATGATTTGTGCAAGATAGGATTTATAGACAAGTTAGGTTTTATATACACATTGATAAGCCACATAAGTTCCCAACCATCACTAGGCATATCTTGGGCCTTGCGTCCCTACGATTTGTCTAAGGACAATGATGGGCATTGTTTTTCATCCAATTACTAGGATGTCACTAGTTAACTCCACTCACAATCACAATAGCCACACCTATTTCCCAATCCTATGTTGGGGCATGTAGTCTCCATTGCTTAAACCTCCAAAGGTCAAGTATCTCCCTAGTCATCATATCAAGGGCCCCATAAAATTTCGCCAATAACTACTCAAGGCGTTGAATTTTACCATGAAACTTGCAGCCTTGCATTGTGATGTATACAAACTAGTTGGATCTTATTAGAATGACATTTTACGATCAAAATACCTTTGATAATACAAAATAATTGAAATAATATTCATTATGTCAATTCTAAATCTAGAGTGACACTTAAACCTAACAAAACATCCATGCCAAAAAAAACACAGTGGTGGAGGGATGATGGTCCCTTCACAAGGAAACATTCCAAGTGAAGGGGATGGGGAGATATTTTTCAGATATTTGGCCACAATGATGATAGCATAGGTTTTGCATACCTAAGTACGATCGACAAGTCCTTATTGATTGGTATATCATCAAATATTAATCATTAGTGGAAATAATTATTTTTACAGTTCTGACATTGGTTCCAAATGCTACGAGCATGGTCAAGTGAGTATGTTTTGTTAGAGTTCAAACACAATATTTTTTTCAATCGACCATCCCACAATGACTATATGAGGCCTCTAGAGATCAAAATTTATCTATTTCATCATAAACGAAGGAAATCATATCAAAATCCATTCAAACTCAACCATCTGTATTAAAAGCATAATGTTGTTTAATAGGCACCTAGACACAACAAGAGACAACGAGAGACAACAAAATGAAAATAAAGACAACATGCACATAAATCACATAACTGAAAATCCATGTACATCCAAGCTACAAAACTCATCCAAACATATAAATTTTCTGGCAAACAGTGGAAAATGGTTCCCAATGTACACATGATGGCAACTCGTGCCCTATAAAAATTTTGACAACTCATGCCCTAGATCCAAAATACATTACAAGTCGTTCCCTAGATACCAAGTACATGGCAACTAGTGCCCAAAAATGCCATATTGTTGCTAATGTGCATAACATGGTCTGTCAAGCATCGTTCCCACCCCCAGCACTCCCAAGTGCATATCCAAAATCTATCTTCCTCTTCTTGGAGCTAGCACAATCTCGGGCCTTCTTCCATCTAGGAGTAGACAGTCTCTCTGGGCTCTGAAACAAATGATATAAGATATCATCATTTTCAAGCATTTGTAACAGTTGCCACATTTATAAAATGAATGTAGAATTAAAATCTTAAATAACTCACCGTTGATGGGAGTGGGAGACGTGAAGCATGTGTCCTCCTTGATCTAGTGAGACTCTCAGCAATGCCACCTTACAACATTTACGACAATAATTTCATTGAAAAAAATAGTTGCTTAAAATCATTTTCATTAATGCTTCACAATAGTTTCATAAATTAACTTAATTCTCACCGTGAACACCTTAGGCAATGGAGATGATTGGGCTTAAGAGCTATCAGGTGGAGTAGTTGGTTGGAAATCCTACTCCGATTCATTCATGGGGGGGCAGGGGAAGATGTAGTTGCATCAACTACAAGTGAAACCACTGTAGATGTATGAATGGATGTTGCAAGAGTAGTTGCCACAATAGTGGCGGGAACTAAAGAAGGTAGGGTGGAAGAGGGCATGTTGGTATGGAGTGGGCGAGGAAGTCGTGGACGATGAACCACTACCGGCTGTACGATATACAAGATCGACCTAAAAGGGATAAAAGGGATGTCAAGGGATGGTGGATGGGAGCAGTCCTGAATAGATGGAGGATGGATCTAAGGCGGGATGTTGATGGAGGGGGGAGGCTATATGGAAGGGGGTCATGCAGGAATGGGGGAAGATGGAAGGAAGGGGGGGCATGGATGAATTGGGGAGGCTTGATGGAGGGGGGAGGATGGATGAAGGGGGGAGGTTGGATGGATGGATGGGGGTGTACGGAGGGAGGGATCTAGATGGAAACAGGGGGGGGGGGAGCGGTGGGGACTCATGGGAGAGGGTGGAAAAATGAGACTGAATTGGGGAGGTGGAATGGTAGCACCTATAGCCGATGGTGGCACCTACATATATATTTGTAATATCATAGTTTAGTAGAAAAAAATCAAATTAAACCATAGTAAGTCATAACAATTCAAATTAAAAGTTCGCTTTTAACTACACATCATACCTGTGTGTATCTTGACCTATCGATCCCTAGTGGAGATGGCTGGTCATCATAGTCTGTACATACCTGTGGACACCAAAATGTGTGCACGTTATGAACATATTAAATAAGTAATTATTTAGACAATCAAAATATTAAAAAATATTGTAGGAACTATCATCATGTATGTCATAAATATAAATAAATAAATAATAGAAATGACATAAACAAGTAATAACAATATTGTGTGAGGTACTGAAAATACCTCCATGTGAGGTGCTGCAATTTTAGTTGCAACTACAATTTCTACGTCCGGGTTGGGATATTCTACATTCTCCCATGTCATCGTCTCGACTATAAATAAATGTACATTGAAATAAAAATTTAAGTCATACACAACTACTTTAAAATTACTTTAGAAATTCTCAAGTGATGATTGAAAAATCATTAAAAGAAGTGCTAACATGCTCCATATAGCAGCCTTCGATCTGGTCATGGAAAGTGTGCCTGCAATGGGGAAAAATATGTGGCATTATCCCCGTCGAACTAGAAGTCCCAGCATGGCTACCACTAGTCACAGGTCTATCCTGAATCTAACGTGAAGGCCCTGCACCTAAGTCTCTCTTAAGGTAAACCTGTCTCTCCACTGTAGTCGTTGCTACAAACACGATGTGTCTAAGGAGTCCGCGTGCAACACTCCTCATTGCCATGTCGAGCTGATCAAGTTTGTGGGGTAACTGAGATGGATGGGGAAGGGGGTTAGGCTCATGCCTAGGAGATGGTGGCCCTTTGAGTGGGCTCCTCTTGGAAGCAGACTGATCTTGGGTAGAGCCAATCCCAACACCCTGGAACTCGGTTATGTAAAAATAGTTGACATGTAAAACGAGCACAAACTCAACCTAGAGTTGTCGAAGGAGGTATTGTGGAACCTACCCATTATTGTAGGGAGGTTTATCATAAAACCATACCATAAACCACCTCTAGATCCAGTTGTCCATCCAAGGTTGGAAATGACACCAATCCATGCAGACATGTGGCTTTCTAATGTCCAGTGGTTGTTGTGTTCTTGGAGCGGTGAACATACTGTATAATTGGGCCTTCGTAATATTTAATGCTTGTATTTCTTCCTTGGAAATGCCAATGGAATAATACTCCCACATCCTAGCTCTATATCCAGTCATGTCTGTCAACTGGAGATGTCCATGGATGAGGGATTCAATTGATCTCTCAATTGAGGTGGCAAGGGACAATCAAGATGGTTCCCCTGTATTTCTTAATTCTCGGGTCTACACTCTCATTTCATCTAGGTAATGGTTCAAGTCATCGTGGCCCAAATTTTTTTAGGGGTTTTGATTTTGTTTTGGGTTTTGATTTTGTTGATGGTTTTGATTGGTTCCAAGATTTGTGTTTTCTTAAGTTCCACCAGAATCCATGTTAGCATTTTCTTCATTCATTATATAGGTTTATACTGTGCAATTGAAAAAAGTTCCATTGTTTTACTAATTTGGGAATTATTAAAAATTTAATAAATAATAAAAAAATCAATAAAATCACAAAAAATGACCTTACCTATCCAATGCAATGGATGGTCACTAAATGGATGGCTTGATAGAATTCTTGAGTGCAATGGATTAGTGGGGTGGTCCCTTGGTCCCCGTACGCGTCGGGTAGATGAGATCTCAGTCGTTTCCAAATGAAATAGGTTGCAACTGT
This sequence comes from Larix kaempferi, assembly GCA_027924585.1. Classification (NCBI taxonomy): domain Eukaryota; kingdom Viridiplantae; phylum Streptophyta; class Pinopsida; order Pinales; family Pinaceae; genus Larix; species Larix kaempferi. Next base: position 2,008,395 of record BSBM01000293.1, read on the forward strand.
GTTGCCTTTTTTTATTGGGTTTAACAAAAGCGCGTGCACGCCCTAGGAACGCGTACATGCCAACAACGTGCACACACCCTGGTTCGTTACCGAACCTAGCGACGTGTGCGTGCTTCTTTAGGTGTGTGCGCATTTCTGATTTTTTCCGCTAGCGTGACCCCATTGCAATGGTTTTGGGGATCATCTTTGTGCACCCACCCCAATGCATTCTATAGTTCCGTGGATAAAATGTATAACTTGGATGGCGATATTGTCAAAATAAAGTCATGGTCACGGAAGGAAAGGAAAAACTGAGTGTTTAACTCACATCATCGATCTACTTGTCAGCGTTTCACATGGAGATAGGGAGTACTACAACCATAATTCATTTGAATTAGTGATACCATGAATAATACGGTTTTTACTCGATTGTCATAGATCGATAGCCACAGATTGACAAATTAGTCACGGGTCGTTAATATCTTTAACCATACAACCCGTTGATTAAGAAATTTAACCCGATTCGATCACAACCGTCATGATCATATTGCAAGTTGCAACTTTGACATTTGTGAACGACAGATCGATTAATTGACATACGATTATACAGGTCTTTAAAACATAACCACTTCAACACGCATCTACAGTATCACTTTAAATATTGGGAATATTTATAGATTAATTGTTTACTTAATAACAACGCAAGACGAGGACATCCACAATGGTGAGGTTCACGATGTCATTGGTGGGTGATACGGATCACAATACACAACTTAGTTACTCTGGCTTGGAAACATAACTAAGGAAAAGATTCGATGTTATCGCAGGGTTTTAAAGCACTCACTCTTAATAACCTATTGAGATCTGAGCTCTAGGATAGCGACATAAAGAAAAATAATTACTTCAACTTTGTAAGGAAATCGTAGAGTTGTTAAATTATATTCATGCCATATAGACTTTCACGCATATCTTTAAGAGACATAGACGTAAATAACATACCCTTACGCAAGTGTAAACAGAGATTTCGATCTTGAATTAATATTAGCATCGTTTGCCTACATTTCTTTGTTGAATTGATATCACGAGTTATACATAACAGCGATCGATCTCTTATTCCTCCTCTCTACGCAATTATGAATAAGATTCAATGCTTAGACATGCGGAATAGAGATCTAATCGATCTTCAAACACATTCTTTCTTTTTAATAACAACGGAGAAACATAGTTCAACGATTTATCAAAAAAGGAAGGTCCCTTATGTCATGCATTCGATACCAAAAAAATAGAGTACAAAAAGAATTTGATCCCTCCATTTGCGAATACATTCATCATATAAAACACACAAAATTCAATATTTAAAAAAAGATCTGATCCATCTTCTTATGAATACATTTAGTATATAATATGTACAAGGCTTCATTTCCTGTATAGTATTTAAAACATTGCTGGCATAAATCCATACCATAAAAATAAGCGACATGTTCATGACACTTGGAGATTTAGAACTGCTAGCTCATATCCACCCCCGAGCTAGATCACCACCATGCATAATGGAACTAGAAAGGAAGGTTTGAGCGCAACACTCTCTTTCTTTCTCTCTCTCAGAGTCTGTAACAAACCCAGTGATGGAATTATAATCAAAAGGATAAATACTCAACAACTTGCCCTCATAACAAGAATCTCCTCATTCACAACACAACATCCTGTGCTATCTCAATGCAGCAATTTCTAGATTGGATTTGATTGACATAATATCTCTTGCTTGCTTTACACTTTGTTCTTTGTCTCATGGTGGTGTCCCCTATTTCAACTGATTTATCCAAGTGTCTTTTTTTTTTTTATAATCAAAATAATAATTGTTATACAAAATATCCACTCACACCACACGTAACTATCTTGAGTTTTTTAACTCTTTTACAAATAATAATTGTTTTTGAAATAATACTTGATCACCAATAAATAAAATTATCTTGGCGTATTACACAATCCAATCCATATTAAATAAGGAAAAAAAAACAAAAAATTATATAACACTAATCTCAATATTAATGGTCATCCACAAAATTAAAAAAAAAAACAAAACACTATATAACACAAATATCAATATTAATGATCATCCACAAAATAACATTACTATATATCAATAATAGCAAAAAAACAAACACAATGATTTTATATATATATATATAATTTAAACCTTTTGATTGTTATTTTTGATATCTATTCAGAAAAGATTCTATAAGCTTTGGGAAAAATAATATATCACCATACAACCTTTTGCAAAAAAAAAATATATCATCATGCATTAACTCCCCAAACATAAAGAAACATCATTTTAATACAAATAAGGAAAATAAAAAATAAAACAAAGCAATAAGGCAGTAATATACAAATTTAATAAAGCCGTTCCCACCCGATCGACCCCACAAAGCGCGCGCCAATTCATCTACCATCGTGAAAAAAAAAAAAACATTTCTTTCTTAATATGACACGTTTCTTTTTCCAAAGTGTATAAAAGAGCGGCCGTAATTACGGAGAATTCTACAAATACCTACTGTTCTTCAAAGAAAATGATTGATATGATAGTTATGTTTTTAAAATTTCATTTATTTTTCTATTGTATGAAGGATGCGCAGCAATAATGATAAACCCTATCTCTCCCTATATATGGAAGGAGACTTGGTACCCATAACCAGCAACTCAAAGAGTGACCATCCTTCAATGGCAGACCCCTCCACGGCTTTCCTTCATCCCCATCTCGGCTCCCCCGCCCCCGCCCCCAGCGCCAAAGCCATTGCCATCGCAATCGCCACTGCCACTCACGGCGCCACGGCCGCCGCCGCCCCCGCCCCCAGCGCCAAAGCCATTGCCATCGCCATCGCCACCGCTACTGCCACCCACGGCGCCACAGCCACAGCCACAGCCACCGCCACCGTCTCCGCCTCCCCCAGTTCCTCTGCCTCTGTACCCACCTCCAGTTCCTCCGCCGCCCCTGTACCCATCCTTACTTCCTCCGCCGCCCCTGTACCCACCAACGTCTTCATCCCGGTACCCCTACTCGTTCCAGTCCCCAACCCCATCCCTCTTCCAGCTATCCCACGACCTATTTTCGTGCTCACATTCATTCCTATTCCCATTCTTACTCGAGCTATCCCACAACCCATTCTGATTCGTTCCCGTTCCCATCTCCATTCCCATCCCCACCGGAACTCTCTGCCAAAACCATCCCCTCGCCTCGCCTCGCCTCCCCACCCCTAGAATTAAAAGACACCACCAAAACCATCCCCTCGCCCCTGTACCCACCAACATCTTCCTCCCAGTACCCCTACTCGTTTCAGTCCCCAACCCCATCCTTTTTCCAGCTGCCCCACTACCCAGTGGTGACAGTCAAGAGCGTGTTTTCCATGTGAAAGGCTCTAGACCTCCTTGAACGGAAAATCCATATTTAGATTTCTACCTAGATGATTGGCGGCGGGAGGAGGTGGATGCAGCAGGGGAGGATTAGAGTAAATAAAGAGATCCACCTTCATGAGTTTAGTATAATTAAAAAATGAAGAACTGGAGCAAGAGGGGTGTAAACAATACGTGTAAATGCCTGCTATTGGGAAGCAGCGGAATTAGGAGTAATTAATTAACTACTCTTCTTTGTTGTTGTAGATGAGTTTTTGTGAGAGTGTGTAACAGTTTTAATATTTACTAAATTTTGTAATTTGTTGTTTTTCATTAGGGTTTGAACAAAAGTTGAGTTCAACATTTTCCTGAGGTTTCTGTGTGCAGTGATCAATTCGTGAATTCTACCCTTTCTCTGTTTGGATTGACTGCAGGTATCAATTTTTCACGCTGCAAAGGAATTGAAGGAATATGAGAGTCGATTCTTAAGGAGTTACTAATGACTAACCTCATCGATTTATGCTTTTTAGGAAACAATTAGAAATTTTATTTATCTATTTTTAGATTACAATTACCAGACTTCCTTTCTCTGTTTGGATTGACTGTAGGTATCAATTTTTCACGCTGCAAAGGAATTGAAGGAATAGGAGAGACGATTCTTAAGGAGTTACTAATGACTAACCTCATCGATTTATGCTTTTAGGAAACAATTAGAAATTTTATTTATCTATTTTTAGATTACAATTACCAGACTTCCATTTTTGTCTCAAAACTAAGTCGTTTCCTCTGGGTTAACTACTTGTATTTTCTGAATATAATATAGTCTTGTCTTGTTCTTTTATGAATTCATGTTGTAAAAGCTCCTTTTCTAAAGAAGAGCATACACGTTTATTGAATCTGTACATGAAGCCAGAAGCTTTGTAACAACAATTTATCTTAATGAAAATCTCTACATAGTGACGTTGTTGTTAATTATACTATGTCTTTGTATTTGAGTATCTGAGATAAATTTGTTATTTAAATTCAATGTTTTCATAACAGTGTTTTGTGTAAATATTTTATAGAAATTGACTATTTATATTAATAAGTAAAATAGAGCATACTCTGTTTTTGATCTCTTCTTCCTTCAATTGGTATGAGAGCAGGTTTCAAGAAGTAGTTTTCTTGATTTAGTAGAGGAATAATGGAAAATGGAAATTTTACCTTGCAGATTCCGCAGTTTGTAGGAGATAATTATGAGTACCGGAGCATTAAAATGATGACCCTTGTTATTGCCTCGGATCTTTGAAAGCTAGTTGATACAAGGTTTACTGATCTTGTAGATTAAAATGCCCTAAATGCTTTGACTACAGATCAAAGAAATCAACTAAAGAAAAAGATGAAAAGAGATAATTGGGCCCTCCTAATGCATGCTTTGCCTACAGATCAAAGAAATCAACTAAAGAAAAAGATGAAAAGAGATAATTGGGCCCGGATTAGTGGAGTGATTAAATCAAAGGATGACTGGATACCTTGTAATCTGTCTACCAAGGTTTAAAAAATAGTAAAACTAGTAAGACTTCAAATTTTAAGAAGAGATTTTGAAAGTTTAAAATTGAAAGAAATTGAGTCAGTGATCCAGATTTATGTGAGAATGGACTAAAAGAGCATATATATCAACACAACACAAATATATTGCAAGGAACACAGTGATACAAAAAATCAAATTATATTAAATGAATGAAACAGAACACACTGTAAAATAAAAGTAGCTAGAATGGTGGTAGATATATCTATGAGAAGAGATGTGGAAGCTATGCTCATTTGTCATGAGTTGATCTGGATCTTGGGGGATAAGATCCAAAAGGCTTGAATGCCAAGAGAGGAGGAGAGAAAACATATAGAGCTATGAAATTCATATAAGGAACATTGGAAGAAACACATGGAAATAGTAATACTCCATGAAAATACAAGAGAGAGTTGGATAAGAAGGATTCCATTAAGATGAACCATTATATGCACTGAGGCCAGTTTTAGGACCTCTCCTTCCCGATTCTAACTCTCTCCCTACTACCTTTTTGATAAGGTGCCCTGTTGACAATGTCAACTTTGAATACCTAACTCCATTAAAATTGCATGTCCATCATTCTCCCCTTTTACATTTAATAAAAATATGGCTTTGTGACTTTCACATCCGAACTTAGACATGAGCCCCCCTAATATTTGGATCAATCCTCCGCCCATTAAAAAATGATGGTCCACATCATTTCACCATACAAAGAAATAAGACCATGTTATGTATCGTACAACATATGTACACTTGTTAATTGCTAATGAAAATCAAGGGTTTTGTGTGGTTTACCCGTAACCATGGGTTTGTGGATGATGCACATCCAAAATGGAAATGACAAGATTTATATTGGTTCTGAATTAAAGTTGGAAAAATTTACATGCCCAGTAAATTTACATTTATAAAAATGGGATTTAATAAATCTAAAAATTAAAAAACTTGGTGCAGTTGATGTCTTGCTGCAAATTCGTTCAAAGCTTTGGATATGGCCAACGGAATTAAAATCTGTCGAAGACCCATTTTAGATATCACAGAGATATTTCCATTGGTATATGGAACTTGTTCTATGGTGTCCTTTGGAGTGAGAAAATTCCCACCGAATCTGAAGATGCACGCGGCTGCACTAGTCAAGTACATGTAGAGCTTCATTTGATGATATCTATCAAACCAGGAATCCAAATGAAAAACTATGAAATATCCATTTTAGATGATGGAAATACCTTTCCAATGAGATATGGTAGAGCATTTGAAATAATCTATGCAAGCTGCAACATATGTTTGAAGTTCACAGAGATGCATCGACCTCCAATTCGTCCATCAATGTGCTTCTATGATGTCCGTCCAACTATGGCTCGGCTTAGATATGGCTCCAATGAGGTCACCCAAGATTTAATATGCTTGCAAAAATAAGTTTAAGATGTTCCATGACCATGTAAAGATGAAATAGTGCTTGATGTGAGAGTGTAGAGGGCCACGAAGGATTTCAATGGTTTGTAGAGCAACATGGGTTGTTGTAGAGATCATGGAACTTCTAGCTACAACATATAAACCTTGCAAAAATTTCCAAAAATGTTGTAGATCAATAGATGTAGTGAAATCCATGTATGATGCTCTTGTAATGTGTTGAAATATTGTAACTTCTAAGAATATTATATTTGTACTTTATTATTCCGCAGATGTTTCATTCCTCCGTGGAGACCCTATTGTATATCTAGAGATGTTTTATTCCTCCGTGGAGAATGTGGTAACTTGGGTTATTAGACTTCCCTAGTGGGGTCAGCCCTGTATGAGTCATGTGGGTTAAAGGGTTATTAGACCACCCTAGTGGGGTCGGCCCAGTCAACATTATGTTAAGGGTTAAGTTGGGGCCGACCTAGTTAGTATAAAAGTCAAGTCGGAGTTGTGTATAAATAGAGGAGGTGTGTTTCTCATTTAAGAGACATTCACTCACTTGTGATTAGCGCATAGGTGAGAGAGAGATCTTCTATGGAGGAGAAGGAGATCATGTTTGGGGATTACATCCTTGTATTTGCTGGTCATCTATATTGAGGAAGCTTTGCTGGGTTTTCTACCCCATGAGAGTTTCCCAGGATAAATCTGTGTCTCTTGTGTTTATGTTGTGCTTATTGTTTTTTCAGTGACCCTATATATGCTATTGTTGTGAAATGGAATGTAATACTGATATTTTCTATCTTATCATATTGAATTTTAACATGGGATCAGAGCTAGCCTAAAGGAAGGCAATGTATGGCACTTACGACACTTGCTTCACTTGCGACAATTTGAAAGTTAGGGTTTTGTATAGCAAAAACCAGTCATCGTGGAAATTTCTCTATAAATCCATTTTGGCAAAGGTTCAGGATATGAAACTTCTAAATGTTGTAGATAAAATACCCTTGTACCTTGTGTCCAAAGGACAGCCTCAAATTTGTTGTACTTTGTGAGATATGACCAGTACAAGTTACGGTTTCTGCCTCTTGCAGAATGGAGTCTTAAACAGGTGATCTAGGAAAAAAAGTCATATCTCGGGCTAGGAATCTCCAAATGAAATTTCGTAAAAAGTGATAGGTAGGGCACGGACTGTAGTCTCACAGGGATGCTTTTCAGAGGCCTAAGTTGAAAGAGTGACACGTGGTACTCCGTACAAGTTCTCTATACTGTTTCATCCCATAAATAGGTCATGTTGCGACATTTGGAATAAATCTCTCTCAGAGAATCCATTTGAGGTCAGACCTATAGGGTTGGAAAGATGACAAGTCAAGATACCATAGGCTGAAGTTTCAGACCCTGCAGATCCGCAATTTCAGAGTTGCACTAGAAACAATACGGCCCATATGAAATGGCTAAACGGAGGAAATCTAAGATGAGTAGGAAGAAGCTCTCACTTAGGGTTTTCAATTCTTAGGTCTGGAAGCACCTGATACAATGTTGGAGACACCTGATACAACATTGGAAGCTTTTATAATGGATTTGGAATCCATTCATCATAGATATTGATCCTCCATCAAAATGTTGTGGGAGGAAGGAGATTGAAGATTAGAGTTTCCAAGTAAGAAGAAACCCTAGCAAAGTTGGAGACTCATAGGGAAGCGATGAAGAAGGTTTAAATGGCACTGATATTCTGTCATCCTAGCACCATGAACATACATAAGATGTTTACAAGTGATCTCCCTTGGATGGTTAGGGTTTTACCCTTATAGAGAAGACTACTCGACAGGTATGACTTGAGAAGATACAAGTATGTTTTGAAATAGGTTTCATGATTAAGTTTATAATATGTTTGTCTTCATATTATTGAGGTTAGTACAATCATGATTAGTTTTAGATTCTCTGATCACCTTAGTAAAAGTATGAATGCATGTGAATGATAGAAGGCATTCATTGATTAGGGTTATGACACTTATGATTGTACTAATGCACTTGTGGTGTTGTATGAGGATGATGTTGTCTGCTAACAAGATACAGATACATCAAGAAAGACAAATCAAGTTCTATGACCATGATGACATGAAGACAAAGACTCATCCATATTCTTTGATCGCACAGAAGCTCTACTTACGAGGTATGTATGACTTTGTTCTACTATGCTTAACTTATGAGATATGCAGGTTCTAGCACAAGGTCTCTAAATCATTGAAGAGAACAAAGAAGATATTGTTTGGGTATGTTAAGACATAACCAAGCATGATAATCTAGGTATGTTTTCCTATATAAAGTTAGAATCCTACTTTGTGTTAGGATCTTAGGTAAGTATACCTATGTATGAAATAATCATGACCATACATACTTAAGATTATTTAGAAGCATAATTTTTTTGAGATTATACTAATGAATGTATGATTATGTATGAGATCATGAGGATGACACCAGTGCACACTTAAGCATGCATAGTGGTACAGAATGGATAGAAGTTCAAAGACATATAATGATGCTATCATAAAATAGAGATCAAGCGGGAGGCAACCACACAAACATAAAAGATAAGTATTTGAGTTCTTATTTGAATTACTTCTTGAATCTCTGAATAGTCAATGATAGTTGTATGCATATTTGTATTCCTAGAATATATCATGCATAGTGTAAGTATTCATAAAGCATTGAACAAGTATACTACTAATATGCACATGATGGGTAAGTTGGACAAACATTCCATTGTTGTTTATCAAGAATGAAACCTCTTTGCTGACATGCTGAGAGCTGTGCACGCTCTTGATAGTATGTTCTGATAGAGATGGAAAGCATCTAGATAGCCATTGTATGCATACAGGATATGGAAAAGTGTTGTGCCAAAGTAGTTGCATAACTATGTGAATCATATATGAATGCATAATAGGTTATCATTGAAATGTCAACCTGATTTGATGATTATGAAGTATTACTAATCATGTAATTAACTTTGATTTGTAGGAAAGATCATGAAGAATGATGAACACCGAACAAGTGATGGATGTTAAACAAGAAGACTTACAAATCAAACATACTATAGAAGGCTCGTGGCTAGAAGATTCTCTTAGAAAGAGGAAGAGGATCATGATGAGATGTTTGCTCCAAGTGGCTAGATAAGACCATTCTCTTAATGGTGTAATTGAAGAAGAAGTGCGAATCGAGAAAACTCCCAAGATTCAATTGAAGAAAGCTCTGTACGGGTATCCAGGATCGATAGTCATTTGATGAGCTTAATGATCACCATGGGTGATGCGGATTTCAACCTTTGCTACAAGGTTGAAGGTGGTTTCTATATACAGATGACATTCTTCTCTTAGATGGATGCAAGAAGGAACTCACCACAGAGTTCGAATGATCTTGAGGCTCATATTAGTAGACCCATCTGACAGGAGATGGCACAGATAGATATGCAGAAGATCACTCAATGCAGAGTTTGAATGATGTTTAGTCACAGAGGGAGAATTGATAGCTTCTTGACAAGATGATCCTAACCTTTACCTTAAGGTTATGGATGATGAACTTGTCATACTATTATTGTATGTGGATGATCTCTTTCTGACAGGGAATGAGAAACAGATCATGGAAAGCAAGAAGAAGCTAGCTACAGAATTTGAGATGAAAGATCTCATATTGATGCATTACTTCCTAGGTCTAGAAGTATAGCAAGGCCCAGAAGGAATCTTTCTCAACCAGGGAAAGTATTTGATATCTTGGAATGCAAAACCATGACCACTCCCATGGATTCCAACTTGAAGTTGTTAGCCAATGACCCATCAGAGTTAGTGGATGTGACTCTGTACAAACAGAATATTGGGTCATTGATATATCTGACAAATACCAGGACAGATATATGCTTTGTTGTGAACACCTTGAGTCAGTATCTAGTGGAACCTAGGCATGTTCACCTGATAGTTGCAAAGCATGTGATGAGGTACCTAAAGGGTATGATAGACTTTGTTCTATGTTATCTTGGATATCATGACTTCAGATTGTATGGCTAAACAGATGTTGATTGGATAGGAAGTGTATCAGACAGGAAGAGCACATCGGGAGGATGTTATTGTCTGGGATCTGCCATGATCTCGTGGTTTAGCAGGAAGCAGTCTAGTGTGGCTCTCAGCACAACTGAAGTGGAATATATTTTTGCTTGCTCTTCTAGTTTTGAAGCGATATGGCTTCAGAAGTTTTTATCAAGATTGTTTGACTTAGATATGGAGTCCACAGTGATCCTGTGTGACAACCAAAGTTGTATCAAGATGACAAAGAATCCAGTATTCCATGATTAGTCAAAGCACATAGAGATCCGATATTTTTATATACGGGATATGGTGCAGAAAGGAGCTAAAAAGCTCGATTATGTGAGCACTGACGTACAAGTTGCTGATATATTGACCAAACCTCTGTCTTGAGTAAAGTTTGAGTATTTCCAAGACAAGCTTGGTGTAGTTAAGAAGGACCCTCCTCGAAAGGGAGAGTTATATGGTCGATGATGATATTTGGATATTGGTATCGATGTGGATACCTATATCGATGATGAGATTTCTTGTATCAAAGGTAAGGTCGATGATGTGGATACCTGTATTGATTATGAGGATACTTGTAACGATGATGAGGATACTTGTGTCGATGATGAGGTTACCTGTTCCGACGGTGAGGTCGATGATGAGGTTGCCGGTTACGATGATGAGGTCGATGCATGGTTCTTAGACTTTGTCTAAGTGGATGAGGAGGGATTGTATCATCCCTGAACTTCTGTCCTTGAATAGATCCATAGACAAATGTCTCCGAGAAGTGGTCCCTAGTGGACGAGAGGATTGTATCATCCCTGGACTTTAGTCCCTGAATAGATCTGTAGACATATGTCTTCGAGAAGTGGTCCCTAGTGGACGAGAGGATTGTATCATCCCTAGACTTTGGTCCCTGAATAGATCCATAGACAGATGTCTTCGAGACGTGGTCCCTAGTGGACGAGAGGATTGTATCATCCCTGGAATTTGGTCCCTGAATTGATCCGTAGACAGATGTCTTCGAGAAGTGGTCCCTAGTGGACAAGAGGGATTGTATCATCCCTGGAATCTGGTCCCTGAATTGATCCATAGACAGATGTCTTTGAGAAGTGGTCCCTAGTGGACGAGAGGGATTGTATCATCCCTGGACTTTGGTCCCTGAATTGATCCGTAGACATATGTCTCCGAGAAGTGGTCCTTAGACTTTGTCTAAGTTGACGAGTGGACTACATCATCCCTAGACAGGATATGGTGGCTTAAATGGATAAGGATTGATCATCCCGTAAATAGATCATGTGTGTTGCAGGGTATGCTGTTATGATACTATTGATCAAGAGGATCCAGATGATGATACTATTGATTGAGAGGATCCAGATGATGATGTTGTTGATTGAGAGATCCAAATGATGATGTTGTTGATCGGGAGATCCAGATGATGATGTTGATCGAGAGATCAAGATGATGTTTTTGATCGGGAGATCCAGATGATGATGTTGTTGATCGAGAGATCTAGATGATGTTGTTGATCAAGAGATCCAGATGATGATGTTGCTGTAGCTGTTTGAGTGCTGCAGAAGATGAAGACTTAGTACTGAAGATGTTGATGTTCTAGTATTGAAGATATTGAAGATGTTCCAGTAACTGTTTGGGTTACTGATGATGTATGAAGAAAGATTCCAATGATTTATAGATGTATCATGTATCATGTAGTTGATGACTCATTGCTCCTACAGATGTTGTTATAATATCCTTCTCGTTAAGGGGGAGTGTTGAGATATTGTAACTTCTAAGAATATTATATTTTCACTTTATTATTCCGGATATGTTTCATTCCTCTGTGGAGACCCTATTGTATATCCGGAGATGTTTTATTCCTCCGTGGAGAATGTGGTAACTTGGGTTATTAGACTTCCCTAGTGGGGTCGGCCCTGTATGACTCATGTGAGTTAACGGGTTATTAGACCACCCTAGTGGGGTCGGCCCAGTCAACATTATGTTAAGTGGTTAAGTTGGGGCCGACCTAGTTAGTGTAAAAGTCAAGTCGGAGTTGTGTATAAATAGAGGAGGTGTGTTCCTCATTTAACACACATTCACTCACTTGTGATTAGCGCATATGTGAAAGAGAGACTTGCTATGGAGGAGAAGGAGCTCATGTTTGGGGATTACATCTTTGTATTTGTTGGTCATCTATATTGAGGAAGCTTTGCTGGGTTTTCTACCCCATGAGGGTTTCCCAGGATAAATATATGTCTCTTGTGTTTATGTTGTGCTTGTTGTTCTTTCAGTGATCCTGTATATGCTATTGTTGTGAAATGGAATGTAATACTGATATTTTCTATCTTATCATATTGAATCTTAACATAATGGTGAACATAGATCTGAGAGTAGAAAAACCCTATAGTACCCGTGGACCAATTATGACACTTACAGCGTATGGTCCAACAAATGGACTCTGAGAGTTCCAAAAGGAGGTTGGAGATTCCTGCAGATATTTGAACCTGAAATATGCTCAAATATTCATTCCCATGGTGTGGTTACCTGCTTTGATACCATTGATCTATATTTATGTGAGAACGAAATGAAAGAGCATATATATCAACACAATATAGATATATTTGAAGGAACACAGTGATAAAGTAAACTCATATTCTATTAAATGAATGAAACAGAACAGACTGTAAAATAAAATCAGCTAGAATGGTGGTAGCTATATTTATGAGAAGAGATGTGGCGGCTATGCTCATTCATCACAAGTTGATCCAGATCTTGGGGATTAAGATCCAAAAGGCTTGAATGCCGAGAGAGGAGGAGAGAAAACATATAGATCTATGAAATTCATAGAAGGGACATTGACAGAAACACATAAATGAAATACACCATGAAAATACAAGAGAGAGTTGGAGAAGAATGATTCCATTAAGATGAACCATTACATGCCATGAGGCCAGTTTTGAGACATATCCTTCTAGATTCTAACTCTTTCCCTACTACATTTTTTATAAAGGTGTCATGTTGCAATGTCAACTTTGAATAACTAAATATATTAATTACTTGTCCATCATGCTCCCCTTTTACATTTAATAAAAATATGGCTTTATGACTTTCACATTCGAACTTAGACTATGAGCCCCCTTAAGATTCATATCGGTTAGTTCAAGTATTTATTAGTAGATTTCAATATATTGTGAATGCATTGAGGTCTCAAGGGGAATCTATAATGGAATAGAGAATTGTTGAAAAAAAATTGAGGTCTCTTCTTCCAAAATTTGATCTAGTAGTTATAGCCATAGAAGAGAGTAAATATCTTACCACTTTGAAAGTGGTTGAGTTGGTAGGTTGTTTACAGTCCTATGATGAATGCATGCAATGCGTTATTTATAAATTGGCACAAGTCTTCCAGAGCACTGTTAAAATTGATGAGAAATCCTCCTCTCTTCCTTCTAAGCAACATAAAACTCAGGGAGATCCTTCCACTCACAACAGGCGTGGGAGAGGTAGAGGAACAGTAAGAGGAAGATCATATAGTAGAGGAAGAGGTAGAATTTATGTAGATCATAGAAATATTAAATGTGGATACTGTCAATGGTTTGGACATTATGAATATGAGTGCAGTAAAGCAAAATATAACTTGAATAGGTCAAGGGATAACTATATTGAAGATTCTACTAAACATCCTGAATTCTCCAGATTTTTCACATGTGGTATAGAAAAAGAAGATCATAATGATGTATGGTTTCTAGATAGCGGTTTCTAAAATCATATGACAGGAAATCGAGATTTATTTGTAAATTTAAATGAATCACTGAGAAATGTAGTGGGATTAGGTAATGATAATGAAGTTGAAGTGATGGGAAAATGTTCCCTTGTGGTTAAGACTAAGCAAGGAAGAACAGTTTACATTCATGACGTTTTGCATGTGCCAAAATTGTATCACAATTTTTTAAGTGTAGGACAACTTCTTGACATAATTATAAAGTTGTGTTTGAAAATGAATGTTACAATTTTTTTGATAAATCTGGTAACTATTGTCTTGTAGAAAAAATTTCAATGACAGGAAACAAGATGTTTCCTTTGAAGATTGTACATGATTCTATTTTTTTTTTAAATCAACAATAGATGATTCATGTTTATGGCACAAACGATAAGGAAATTTGGGTTTTAAAGGTTTGAACATTCTTCATAAGAAGCAAATGGTTAAGGGGATTCCTATAACCCAGTCAAAAGAAGAAATTTGTTTTGTGTGTGCACTTGGAAAGAAACACCAAGATAGTTTTACAGTCAACAAGTCATGGAGAGAAAATGTTCCTCTTCAACTTGTATATGCTAACATATGTGTCCCTATGCAAACTCCACCACTAAGTAAGAATTCTTAGTTCTTAACCTTTATTGATGATTTCTCATGCCATACGGATTTATTTTTTAAAGAAAAAATTAGAAGTTTTTAATTTTTTTCAACATTTTAAAATTATGGTTGAGGTTACTATCTTAAAGTCCTTAGAATAGATAGAGGGTGAGAGTTCAATTCAAATGAATTCTCTAATTTTTGAAAATCTCATGGCATCAAAAGACAGTTGACTGTTTCCTACACCCACCAACAAAATGGTGTAGCAGAAAGAAAAAAACGTACAATTATGGACATGGCACGAAGTATGTTGAAGACAAAAAATTATTTACAACAATTTTTGGGAAGAAGAAGTGGAAACTATAGTACATATTTTAAATTATGGTCCCACTAAGCCAGTGAAATATATCACTCCAAAGGAAGCATGGAGTGGTTATAAGCCTTCTATGGATCCTTTTCGAGTTTTGGGTTGTGTGGCTTATGTACACATTCTAGATGAAAAGCGACAAAAATTGGATGCAAAATCTTAGCCTTGTATCTTTGTGGGATACTCTAAAGAAACTAAAGGTTTTAAATTTTATAATCATTTAACCATGTAACTATCTATAAGTCACGATGTTTTATATAATGAAGAGGGAGTATGGTACAGTGGAAAGAACAACAACAAAAACAAAAGCCAACAGTTGTTCTAATAGAAGATGTTGTAATCTCTACTCCACCTTCTTCTTCAAGCTCCAACCAAAGCTCAAGTTCATCTAGCATCACAAGTTCTTAGGGAACCTCAACCTCAAATTCATATTCTAGTCCAAGTACTCCAAGAAAGGTAAGAAGTCTCAATTGTAAGTAAGTTGAACCCACTATTTTTGAGGAAGCAAAGAAACAAGAAGTTTGGGTTGATGCTATGAAAGTTGAGATGGAAGTAACTCGAAGAAATAACACATGGAAGTTAGTTGATCTTCCAAAATACAAAAAATAAATTGGTGTCAAATGTATTTACAAAGTAAAACAACATGTAGATGTTTTGTGGATCGATATAAGGCCAGACTTGTTGCCAAGGGTTTTCCAAAAAAATCAGGACTAGATTATTATGAAATTTCGCTTGAATGACAAGATTTGACATTGCTAAGACTATTTTGGCAATTGTAGCACAAAACAAATGGAATTTAATTCAAATGGATGCAAAATCTAAATTTTTAAATGGATATATAGACAAGGAATATTTTGTAGAATAACCAAAAGGCTATGAAATTGAAGTAAAAGAACATATGGTTTATAAATTAAGAAATGCTCTCTATGGTTTGAAGCATGCCCCTCTTGCTTGGTATGCAAGAATTTATAGTTATCTTTTGAAGAATTGTTTCAAGAGAAGTATTACAGAGCCAACCTTGTATATCAAACATGTTGAAAATCAAATAATCATTATTTGCATTTATGTTGATGATTTAATTTATACATGCAATAATGGAGGTTTAATTGAATTTTTTTTAGTGGAGATGACACAAGAATTTGAAATGGCATATCCAGGAAAAATGCATTTTTTCTTGGTATCAAGTGCAACAATTATCAGAAGGCATATTTATATCTCAAGCAAAGTATGCAACAAATTTATTGGAAAAGTTTGACATGAAGGAATGCAAGCCATTGGCAACCCCATTAGAACTTGGTGAAAAATTAACCAAGGAAGATACAATTCCTAATTTAAGTAAATGTTACTTTGATTAGGAGTCTTATCAAGAGTCCAATATCTCACAACAAAAAGGATAGACATCATGTATGTAGTGAGTCTTGTATCTAGTTTTATGTAGGATCTGTTCGGGTACATAGGGTACTCCCAAAAGAGCGAACACCTAGAACAACCACTTCACACAAACAAATCACAGATCAACACATCGATGTTTTGATGTGGTTAAAACCCTCTAGAGGGAAACAATCCACTACCCTATCCAAATAGCTTCTACGGAGCAATTTATTATGCAAAAGAAAGAAAGTTACAAATGAGCTTCTCATAATCGATCAACTAGCCAATGACTCTCCATGCTCTTTAAATAGGGATCATGGACTAATTGGGTGTTAAGCCACGGATCAAGGGTAGGTATGATCTAAGAGAAGTTGAACCATCGGATCACTCTATGTCTAGAACATATCGTGATCATGGGATTAAATATTTACAAATGCATATTAAATAAGCACACTTTACCTAATAGATATATTACACAAGTTGATCTTAACTAACTCCTAAGTGTCTAAATATCCTAACATCCCCCCTTAAGAACAACTTGGGATAGGATTGAAGGATTTACAAAAGTGACACTATTAGGAGAAGGAAGGAGGCATTAGAGCTTATCCCCCCTTAATGACAAATTCCTGAACTCCTAACATAGATCGGAGTTTAGAAAAATTCGCTTCTGTAAGAGACTTGGTGAAGATGTCTGCAACTTGATCATCTGTAGGAAAATAGAGCACTTCAAGAACAAGATCATGAACAAGATTTCTGATGAAGTGCATATGTAGCTCAATGTGTTTGCTGCGTTGATGTAGGACTGGATCTTTGGAAATATTGATGGCACTTTGATTGTCGCACCAAAGTGGAGTAGGCTGCTGCTGCTCGAATCCAAACTCTGAAAGGATCTATCAAAGCCATAAAGCTTCCTGACTAGAATTAACTGTGGCTCGATATTCTGCCTCTGCTGAAGAAATAGCAAGAGCTTGTTGTTTCTTACAAGCCCAAGTGACAGGTCTAGATACCGGACTGAAAACATAACTTGCAGTAGACTTTCGATCATCAGGATCGTTGGCCCAATCTGAATCAGTGAAACCAACCAACAAAGGTTCCCCCCCTGTACTGTAATGAATCCCAAACTGAATTGTACCTTGAATATATCGAAGTATTCTTTTAGCTTATTTCCAGTGACTTTCATGAGGTGTTTTCATATAACGAGCAATACGACCAACGACAAAGGAAAGGTCAGGATGGGAATGAGTCATGTATAAGAGACTACCAACATGCTGATGATACAAGGTGGCATCTACTTCAGGTGAAGTACAAGTGGCAGAAAGTTTGACTCCATACTAGAAGGGAGAAGGGGCTGGTTTACAATCTTCCATGTGAAAGCGACAAAGAAGGTCACAAGCATACTTAGACTAAGAAAGAAATATTCCTTCTTTGGTTTGCAGGACTTGGAGACCAAGAAAATAATGCAAATGTCATAAGTCTGACATTTCAAAATTTTGCTTAAGACTGGATTTCACATGGGTTAAAAGCTTAGGGTCACTACTAGTAAGAATATGGTCATTAACATATAAAACAAGTATTATGAGATGGTTTTTTACTTTCTTGGTATAGACATTGGGGTCAGAATGACATCTAGAAAAACCATTGTGAAGGAGAAAGTTATCCATTTTGACATACCAAGCTCTAGGAGCTTGCTTAAGGCCATACAAGGACTTCTTAAGGCGACAGACAAGGCTAGATTTATTATGAACATATCTAGGAGGTTTTTCCATGTAAATTTCCTCCTGTAAATCACCGTGTAAGAATGCAGACTTGACATCCATTTGATGGACTTCCCAGTTATGTAAGGTTGCAAGGGAAAGAACAAGGCAGAAGGAATTCATTTTTGCGACAAGAGCAAAGGTTTCATTGTATTCAATCTCTTCAACTTGGGAAAAACCTTTGGCAACTAACCTTGCCTTAAGTCTTTCAACACTTCCATTTGATGCATATTTAGTTCTATGTTAGAAAAACAGGATCGCAGAGCAATAACAATAAACATAAATGAAAATATAATCACACACACATTACAAGAGAGACACAGATATATCATGGTTAACCCCAACATGGGATATGTCCACACTGAAGTTGCCAGTCCTTATTATTATTCCGTCCAGCAAAGTGAAGGGATACAACCTACAGCACAACCGCTACACTTCCTCTTCATTGTCTCATAGTCTCTCTTCTTGATCTCAGAGATCTTTACAATGCATAGAACCTAATACATCATTAACCCTAGCTATATTACAATGTCTTTCTTTTATAAGCGAAATACAATGGGAAAATACCACGGGTTACCCAAAACCATGGGCCCGCAAAACAGCTGGCGAAAACAGCCCCGAACCCCTAAAAATGCAGAATGGGTGCACAGTCCTCCGGGGTGCACGGCTAAGACAATATCATCTATGAGACTGGAAGATCTAGCTCCACAACCAACAATATCCCACATGGAGACTGATCACATCAACTCCACCGTTGCTTCCCTTGATGGACTTGGACTTGGAAAATTTGTCCTCTTCACCTTCATGCTAGAAGGCCAACTGAAACCGAGCAAGAACTCAGTTTCTCTCTTGTCACTACCTTTGTGAACATGTCTGTAGGATTCTGGCTAGTATGTATATTTTTCAGCTTCAACAGTTCATCTTCCAGAACAGAGCGTATGAAATGGTACTTGAGCTGTATATGTTTAGTCCTGGAATGGAATGCTGAGTTCTTTGCAAGATGAATGGAACTCTGGCTGTCACTATACAACTTTCTATCCTTCTGCTTCTTTCCCACTTCCTCCATAAACCTCTGCAACCAAATCATCTCTTTACTAGCCTCTGTAATAGAAACATACTTTGCTTCCATTGTTGAAAGTGCAACAACCTTCCGCAGTTTCAAAATCCATCTTACTGTTGTTCCTCCTATAGTAAACACATACCCTGTGGTGCTCCTCCTGCTATCCTTATCACTTACCATATCTGCATCAACATATCCCTGTAGAACAGTGTTTGAACCTCCAAAACATAATGCCTGAGTGGTGGTACCTCTCAAATACCTGAGAATCCACTGTACTTCCCTCCAATGTTCTTTACCTAGATTGTTCATATATCTACTCACAACTCCCACTGCATGTGCAATATCTGGTCTTGTGCACACCATGGCATACATCAAGCTGCCAACTGCTGATTGATAGGGAATCTTGGACATGTAATCTGTCTCTTCCTGTGTCTTGGGACACATTTCCTTACTTAGATTGAAATGGCTGGCCAAAGGTGTACTAACTGGTTTTGAATTCTGCATTCTGAACCTCTCCAACACCTTTTGTATGTACTCACCTTGAGACAATGTCAATTTGCGAATTTTCTTGTCTCTTGTTATTCTCATACCAAGGATTTGCTTTGCAGCACCCAAATCCTTCATCACAAATGAATTAGCTAGCTTCCTTTTGAGTACATTTATATCCTGCATGTTAGACCCTGCAACAAGCATGTCATCCACATACAATAACAAGATAATATATATTTTATTGTCTAGCTTCTTGAAATAAACACAATGGTCAGAATGACATCTACTATAACCTTATTCTATCATAAACCTGTCAAATTTTAAATACCACTGCCTTGGAGCTTGCTTCAAGCCATACAAACTCTTTTTCAACTTGCATACCAAGTTCTCCTTACCTTTGACCTCATACCCTTATGGCTGCTGCATATATATATCTTCCTCAAAATCCCCATGGAGAAATGATGTTTTTACATCTAACTATTCAAGATGCAAATCTTCTACCGCCACTAGACTTAAGATAGTCCTAATTGAAGTCATCTTAACAACATGAGAAAATATTTCATCAAAATCTATACCTTTCTTCTGTGCAAACCCCTTTACAACAAGTATGGCCTTGTACCATTTTTTACCTCCTTCTTCCTTCAACATGTAAATCCATTTTTTCTACAATGCTCTTTTACCAGCAGGCAACTGAACCAAATCCCAAGTCTGGTTTCCTACCAATGAGTCCATCTCGTCATTCATGCCTTGCTCCCACTTCTTTCTAGTTTCCACCTGCATTGCTTCTTCATAACATTCTGGTTCACTAGCATTAGTCATCAACAAATAATACATGGAAGGAGAGTATCGTTCAGGGAGTCTACTTAACCTGGTAGATCTTCTTGTAGTTGCAGGATTTTCAGGTACTTGCTGTTGTTCTTGATTTTCTGGCACCTTTGGAACTTTATTTTCTTGAATTTCATCAAGTACTGTGTACTCTGTGGTTTCTTTTTCCTATTTCTTTCCCTGCAACTGATCTTTATACATGACCTTTTCATTGAATATCACATCTCTACTCCTGGTGATTTTGTTATTTTCATAATCCCATAAGCGATAACCAAATTCATCAACCCCATATCCAATAAAGGTACATTTCTTGGATTTAGCTTCAAGCTTTGTTCTATTTTATTTATCAATATGGACAAATGCTTCACAACCAAATGTTCTCAGAAATGAGTAGTTTACCTTTTTATCTGTCCATGCCTCCTCTGGAATACCACCATCCAAAGCACTTGAAAGTCCTCTGTTTATTAAATAAACAGCAGTATTTACAACATCCGCCCAAAACTGTAAGGGCAACCCTGCATGCAGTCTCATACACCTTGCACGCACCATGATCATTTTTTTCATCCTTTCTGACACACCATTTTCTTGTGGTGTTCCTGGGACTGTCTTCTCTCTACGAATCCCATGGTATGAACAATAACTATCAAACTCCTTGCTGCAGTACTCACCTCCATTATCAGATCTGAGACACTTCAAATTTTTCTCTGTCTCATTCTCAACCGAAGATTTCCACTTCTTAAAAGCAACAAACACATCATATTTCTGTCTAATGCAATAAACCCAAGTTTTCCTAGTTGCATCATCAATAAATGTAATATAATAATGAGAGCCACCAAGAGATTGTACCTGAGCCGGTCCCCATACATCTGTATGCACTAGCTCTAACTTTTCATTCTTCTTCTGTTTCCCAACCCTGAGAAATCTTACTCTCTTCCATTTTCCATAAACATAGTTTTTACAGAATTCCAAACTTACCTGCTTCAAATCTGGCAGCAACTTCCTTGAGTGGAGAATCTGCATCCCCTTCTCACTCATGTGGCCAAGCCTATAATGCCACAATGTTGTATCTGTTCCTGTGGAAGCTAAAGAGATAGAATGGTCAGTATTATGAGGACATAAATACAACGTACCTATCCTGTCTCCTTTTGCTATCATCATTGATCCTTTAGTGATCTTCCACCACTTTTCTCCAAATGTAGATAGATAATCGCCATCTCCCAACTGCCCTGTTGAGATCAGATTTCTTTTCATAGTAGGAATATGCCTAACATCTTTGAACAGCCAGTCGGTTCCATTCTTAACTTTTATCCATACCTTACCCATTCCAACAATTTTACATGGCTCATCATCACCCAATAAAACATGTCCAAAATCGCCAGGAACATACTCATGAAAGTATTTCCTATGGGGTGTAGCATGACATGAAGCTCCTAAATATACTACCCAATAATCACTAGTATTATTTAATGCAAGAATCAAAGCATCTTGTAACACATCACCTGCTACATTTGTTTCCTGGGTAGTTTCCTTCTGTGCATCTCCTTTCTTCTTTAGAGATCTGCAGTCTTTCTTCAGATGTCCTTTCTTTTCACAGTTCCAACACTCTATTTTTTCCAGTCTAGACTTGGATCTGCCCGTTTTAGACTTGCCACGATTACCTTGGCTCTTTCCTCTCTCCTTTTGTCTTCCCCTGCTCTCCATGGTCAACGCATTACCTGATGTCTCATCTATGCTTTTTATTCTCATTTCCTCGCTAAGAATAACACCAATAATATCATCAAATTTCAAATTGTTTGAACTAGAGACAGAGTTACTTACAACCATGACCAAGCTATTTTAGCTTTCTGGCAATGAACACAAGATTAGAAGAGCCCTAACCTCATCATCAAAGTTCATACTTACAGAACGTAATTGATTTTTAACCGTATTAAACTCATTTAAATGATCAGTAACAGATCCACCTTCAAACATCTTCATATTAAATAAACGCTTCATTAGAAATACATTGTTGGAGGTCGAGGGTTTTTCATACAGCTTACCCAGTGCGCTCATCAAACCCTTCGTTGTCGTTTCTTTTGAGATATTGAAAGCCACCGATGAAGCCAGGCTCAACCGTATTGTTACTAGAGCCTTTCTGTCAAGAACCTCTCATTCTTCATCCTTCATGGTTGCCGGTTGCTTTGCTCTTCCTCCCAATGGTAGGAATAGATCCTTCTGGTACAGATAGTCCTCCATTTGCATCTTCCATAACTGGAAGTTTTGGCCGTTAAACTTCTCGACCTTAAACTTTCCTTCTTCTGCCATTGCTCCCACTCGAACCAGAAATCCTAGCTTCCTGCGGGTTTATATGCCAAATAGACCTTTGGATCTGATACCAATTATTAGAAAAATAGGATCGCAGAGCAATAACAATAAACAAAAATGCAAATATAATCACACACACATTACAAGAGAGACACATATATATCATGGTTCACCCCAACTTGGGTTACGTCCACACTGAAGTTTTCAGTCCTTATTATTATTTCGTCCAGCAAAGTGAAGGCATACAACTTGCAGCACAACCGCTGTAGTTCCTCTTCACTGTCTCACAATCTCTCTTCTTGATCTCAAAGATATTTACAATGCATAAAACCTAATACATCATTAACCCTATCCGTATTACAATGTCTTTATTTTATAAGGGAAATACAATGGAAAAATACCATGGGTTACCCAAAACCATGGGCTTGCAAAACAGCTGGCGAAAATAGCCCCAAAACCCCTAAAAATGCAGAATGCATGTATAGTCCTCCGGAGTGCACGGCTAAGACAATATCATCTATGAGACTGGAAGATCTGGCTCCACAACCAACAGTTCTATAGACCCATTTACATCTGACAAGTTTTCTTCATTTTGGAAGAGGTACAAGATCCCAAGTATCATTCGCCATTAAGGAACGATATTCTTCATCCATAGATGCATCCCAATTTGGATTTCCTGAAGCTTCTGCAAAATTTTCTGGATCACGATTCTCGAAAACTTGAGCCAAAAGAGAAGAGGCTCGCTGAAACTAAGAACGTGTTCAATGTTGATCTATAGGATGACCGACAAGATCACTAGCTGCTTCACATGTTGAACGGACCCATCAAGGAAGCACTTGTGCTGGTGCAACTGGAGGAACATGAGCAGGCGGAGGTGGATTTTCATCCTCACTGTCATCATCAGAAACTAGAGTTGGAAATCTATCAAGGAAGTTGGAAGTAGAAGAAGGCACAATCGCCAAATCAGGCTCGTAGGCCAAAGATGGCACAATCGTTGAGTTAGGCTTGTAGGCCAAGATATTTTCATATTCTCCTCCAAGGGACTAAGTCTTCAATTTTGGGCTGAAGCCATAAATTGTGCAAATTGTCGGATGTTCAGTATAGAAAGTAGTGAAATTTTTGTTAACATATTCTCCTCCATTGTCGGATTTTAACTTAATAATTTGATGACCAAATTGTTTTTCAACAAGGGCCTTGTAGGCCAAGAACATTTTAAATACTTCATTCTTAAGTTTTAGGAAATAAACCCAAGTGCATCTAGAGTAATCATCAATGAAAGTTAAGAAATATTTGAAACTAGAAAATGAAGTAGATAGAAGAGGACCACACAAGTCACTATGCACAAGCTCCAAGGGAACTGATGCGTGCCAAGAAGCACGTTTGTCAAAATTGTCCCGATGATGTTTTTCGAGTACACAACTGAAACAAACACCATCCCTGCAAGATACCATCGGAAGAGCCGTCCCATATTATCTTTAGATAGTTGTTGCAATGAGTGATAATTTAAGTGACCAAATCGCTCATGCCAAAGTTTGCTCAAGTTATCACTATGAGCAACAAAAAATGAAGGAAAAGGTGATGACCCAAAGTTGTTAAATTTGTAAAACCTAGTAATATCATCAACAATTCCGGTAGTTAGGACATGTTGAGGATCTTTAAAATCCTTGATTACAACTTGGTGAGGTGTAAACGTCACAGTTTTACCTTAACTAGAATGAGTGATTTGATAGACTGATAACAAATTGCACGAAATTCTTGGAACACATAGTACATCACTAAAATGACCATTATATACTGGAACTGTTCCAAATCCTACAACACTTAGAGATCTATAATCACCAACAAATATTTGTTTGGTGTTACATTCATGCATAGTAGAAAAGATGGTTTGATCCTTAGCCATATGATAAGATGCTCCAGAATCAATGAGCCATTCATCTGAAGTAGAAGAAGAAGATGCATTATAAGAATAACCAGAAGCACAAAGTGCATGTTCATGAGAGGTAGATTCTGAAGGCGAATCTAGACTGATCCGGTGCTTCTTCATTGCTGCTTCTAAGGCTGCCATCGTCTTGAAACACTTAGATTCATCATGATTTTCTTTCCCACAATAGTTGCAATGACGCTCAGTCTGCTTTCTTTTTGGCTTGGTTCCTTTGTCATTTTTTAAAGAAGGAGCTGACTGAGAGGGTTTGAGACCCTTGTTTGACTTATTATTGTGAAAATTTTGTTTCTTGGGAGGCTTGGAATTTTCTTTCTGTTGGGACAATAATACTTTCCCAGATGTATCTGCATTGTTGATTATTCCAAGATGGATGAGCTTATCTTTCTCTCTAATCAAGGAATCACAAAAGGATTCAAGACTAGTCTCTTGATAGCTAGCTGCATTCAAGGATTCTTTCATGGAGTAAAATGTAGATACAAAAATAGAATATGCCGGTCCAAGTTTTGAAAGAATATGATAAATGCATTGTTTGTCTTCCCTCTTAATATTGCATTCTTCACATAAGAGTTTAAGAGTTTTGTATTTAGATAAATAATCTTGAATGCATGAAAAATCACTTGGATTTAAAGAAATCAACTCATTTTCGAGTTGATGACCTCAAATTTCATTGTGTTTACCAAACACAGCTTCCAAATTGTCCCAAGCTATATCAGGTTCATCAATTCCAGATATGTGGAATAAAAAATCAGTATAGATTGACAACCCAATCAATCCAAGAGCTTCATCACATCTATTTGCCCATTTTATTTTCTTATCATCATCAGTGGGTTTTGCTTATTTTCCCGAGGTAATTCTGAAAAGTCCCCTACTTCGTAGAACATCCTCCATACGAGATTTCCATGAAACATAGTTGGAACTGGTAAGTAGAATATCACAAGGGGCGGCCATATTGTAAATTAATGGCTGTAAAAACAGAAACCAATAGTCTGGATGCGAAGAACTCGAAAAAACAAGCGGTTTAAAAAAACGGCACTGAAAACTGACTCCGTATGATGAAGTTATGCTTGATCAAAGAAAATGTTGAAGTTGTCCCCAATAGTGACGTGGAAGATAGAGAATGACCAGCTAAAAAAGAACCCCTCTCTTTCCAAGATGAACCTTTGAAAATCACTTTACAAGAAAGTTGCTTCAAGTGAATCACTTTTGTAAAATAAGTGATTTTCACTTTTACAATGATTTTACTTTAAAAAGTGCAGCAAAAAAGAAACTTAAGTGACTCACTTTATATATATATATATATATTATTTAAGTGAGATGCACTTTTACAATAAAGTAACTTAAAATTAGAAATTGCATGCACCTTTGTTTAAAAGTAACTTAATAAGACTTGAACTCAATACCTATTATGGAATAAAACAACTTTGAACCAAGTGAGTTAATATTAAAAGGTACGTAAAAGAAGAGAAGGAGGAAGGTTTTTTTTTTTTTTTTACTCTTCTCTCTCGGTTTCCATGCTTGCTTCTTTTTCTGCAAATCACATCATAAACCAAAAAAAAAAAAAAATTCCACACGTTTGGGGTTAGATCTCATTGGCTTTCCCGGAAAGTCTACGTTTTCTCTCTATTTCTAATTTGCTGAGATCGCACAAGGTGCACGGCAAAGAGCATACGCAGCCGATAAAAGCCCTTTCCCTTTCTATTTCTTATTCGCCGCGATCGCATGAGGTGCATGGCAAAGAGCATACGCAGACAGGGAAGGAAACAATCCGAAACAAAAAATGCTAATAATAAAAATTGATAAAATATGAGATATTAAAAAAAAAAAAGTCACTGTAACATTATATCTTCAGATCTGATGAAATACGCATTTATGAAACAACTAGAAACCGTTTTCGATCAAACGAAAACTATGAAATGGAATGCCTCCCACGGCCTAGAAATGCACAGAAATTCCAGAACCAAAAACCCTTTCAAGTTTCGGCAACACCAGTTCCAAATCTAGATCATAACCAGAAGCGGCTCTTCATAAACGCTTTGATACCATGTTCAGGTACACAGGGTACTCCCAAAAGATCGAACACCTAGAGAAACCACTTCACACAAATAGATCATAGATCAACACACCGATGTTTTGACGTGGTTAAAACCCTCTAAAGGGAAACAGTCCACGGTCTCGGCCAAATAGTTTTTACGGAGCAATTTATTATGCAAAAGAAAGAAAGTTACAAATGAGCTTCTCATAATCGATCAACTAGCCAATGACCCTCCATGCTCTTTAAATAGAGATCATGGACCAATCGGGTGTTAAGCCACAGATCAAGGGTAGGTATGATCTAAGAGAAGTTGAACTGTCGGATCACTCTATGTCTAGAACATATCGTGATCATCAGATTAAATATTTACAAATGCATACTAAAGAAACACACTTTACCTAATAAATATATTACACAAGTTGATCTTAACTAACTCCTAAGTGTCTAAATATCCTAACAAGATCCTCATGTTTGCGGTTATTGTATTCTCTCACTGATAAGTTTGGATTGTTAGGCTACATAGACTTTGATTGGGTAGGTCTCTTGGATGATTTAAAATCAACTTTTGGTTATGTTTTTTCACTTGGATCTAGAGCTATCTCTTGGAGAAGCAAGAAACATAGTACTATATCTCTTTCTTCTGCAGAAGATGAATATATGGTTGTTACAACAGTAGGCACTCAAGCCATTTGGCTTAAGAAAATATTGCAAGATTTATATCAGTCACAATAAAATCCAACCATTATCAAATGTGATAACCAGAGTACTATTGCAATGGTGAAGAATCTGGTGTTTCATGCTAGAAATAAACACATTGAAATCTAACATCATTATATAAGAGACCTAGTCCAAAATGGGCAAGTACAGTTGCAGTTTTGTCCAAAAATGGAGCAAGTTGCTGATATTTTCACCGAAGTCTTTCCAAAAGAACATTTTACAAAACTGCAAAGACAACTAGGAATTATTCCCTTACTCATTAAGGGGGAGAATGAAGAAGTTATTGATGACTAAGATCATTGATCTATGTTTTTAGGATACCGTTAGAAAATTTGTTTATGTATTTTTAGATTACGATTATCAGACTTTTGTTTTTGTCTCAAAAGGAAGTTTTTTCCTCTTGGTTACTGTACTTCTTGTAATTTTTGAATATAATATAGTCTAGTCTCGTTCGAATTCATTTTTCAAAAGCCCCTTTTTTGGAGAAGATCATACACTTAGTTTATTGAATTTGTATAGGAAACCAGGAACCTATGTAACAACAGTTTATCTTAATCAAAATATCTACACATAGATACTGTAACCTATTGTTAATTATACTATGTCTTTTTATTTGGGTATATGAGTTAAATTTGTTATTTAAATGCCATGTTTTTAGAATAGTGTTATGTGTAAGTATTTTGCAGACATTGATTGTTTATATTAATAAGTAAAACATTGCATACATTTTTTTTAATCTCTTCCACAAAATTCTCGGAGTCATCTTCAGGCATTCTAGTGTAGAGAGGAATTATAGAAAAATATCTTCTTGGTTTCCTCGTTCATGTTTTTTAGGGACTTCTGGCCCCAAATTTTATTTTAATTTATGAATGGAATGGTATATGTCTCCTTTAACGAAATATCGAAGGATCTGAGATTGCATATTTTTTATAATCATTGTTCTTTATGATGTGATCCTAGACTGATTAAAATGTATTGGTTTGACTGTTTTACTTCTACATGTAATCACGTCCAATATCATTTGATTTCAGTGCTCAATAGATCTCAATTAACTTACTTGGCTACCATGGTTATATTTTTTAGTACAATTTTTGTTAGCAATAAAAAACTCGAGAGAAAATAAATAAAAAACAAAATGAAGAATAGCAACACACGATTTATCTTGGAAAACTCTATAGGGAAAAACCAAAAACTAGCCATCAATAATAGATATATTATTGGTCCTTGGAAAAACTAGGCCAAGGCCTCCAAGAGCATCTCTCTTGCTCAAATTGGCACCTTACAATGGAGTAATCCAACCCTATAAATAGGTTTCTTTACATGCAAATAAAATAGAAGACAAGAGACTCCATAAAATTGCTTTAAATTCTAGTCAAAACCATCCACGTCCTAAGAGACGATGGTATAAAGAAGCCGTGGCTCAAAATATCAACAAACTCACATCTAAGTTTAAAGAGAAAATGTGGGATGAGAAAGATTTAGAGGTTAAAAGAAAATTAAGATATTACAATGAGGTCATGAACCCTAATTTAGAAGATCAAAAGTATTTCTTTGTCTTAACTAGTTGAAGAAGAAAATTAATATAGTTAAGATAAGAACAAACTCTCATAAGCTTTATAGCTAAATAAGGCACTAAGCAATTCCTGAAACACCATGGGTGGAAACTATTTGCTAGCTCTGCAAGTCTATAAGCGTTGAGGACGAATGTCATTTTCTTTTAAAGTGCCCTATGTACACCCATATTTGATCGTAGTTTCCTAATCTTTGCAACAATTCTAACCTCCATGATCTTCTAACTTGTCAAAACTACAGTGACCTAGGAACGCTTCTTTCTAAGTTTTTTGATCATACGAATATAATTTTACAGCAATCCAAATAATTCATATTTTTTTTATTAAGGTTCGATAGACCAAATGGGTCTCAAGGAATGTTCATCATCATCATCAAATTGGTTCGCTCATATTATGTAATTTTATTAAAAATTATGTTTGTAATGGAATTATTTTATGCTATTTCAATTTATGTCTCTTTAGTAATAACAAATATTATATTATTTTTGTTAATATTACTTGTGTTTTTAGTGAATAGTTTATCTTTATTATGTATTATTTTGTATTAATAAATATGGTTTGGGTTGTAAGAAAAATAATTTTCTTTTGGAAGGTTTTGTGGAATCATAAACTCCATTAATATAACAACAGTATCAATAGATTAAAAACAGATATCAACCACTTTAATAATGTGGTTGTGTTTATGTGAGTCCTCATTATAGCTGAGACAAAAAATAATTTATTTTTATTTAATCTTTAAAAACACATTTTTATTAAAACTAACACATTTACATCACATCACTCGAAGATGAAATCACCCATATGTATCGTAAAATTGTTCAAATAAGCTCGATCAATAAGCTATTACAAAATAGGATATACACAATATCTTAATGGTTTGGTCAAACACATTAAAATGTTACACTTGGATGAGCAGCAGCAAGTCCCTGCCTTTAGTTTTTGTTTTCTATTGAATTAAGAAATAAGTCTTTAGTAAGTTATCTAGTAGAGCAGAATCTAGGTCTAGGGTATAGTGGAAGCAAGTCTATGAGAGCATGTACAAGTATTAGGAGCAAAAGAGCATGTACAAGTATTAGGAGCAAGAGGATATACATATACACCACACTAGTAAACGTTCTAATGTCACCAATAGACAAAAGCTATCTAACAATCTACCTTTGATTGCCACCAATAGTTACAAGTTCTCAAGTACACAAAGTAACATGTAAGCATGTCGACATTATGATCCTTGAGAAGTTGAGGTAATTGATGAAAAAAACAAAAATCTTTAGTGTGGCTTACAATGATCGAGTTACATGGCCTTGATTAAACTAGATACATTTGTAGGTGGACTTCATCTTTAGAGGCGAATTGGTGAACTGGGCACATTGCTCATGTAATTATGACAAGATGAACATGACATGAACTCCTCCATGTATGGCATCATGGATGCCATACATATGTATCATAGTTAACCTAACAAAGAAATAAAAGATAAATGGATCATCATAGTTAACCTAACAATGAAATGAAAGATAAATGAATCATACCAAAGACCCTGTGCTCTCGGAGCTTGAGCTTAAGCACATGGGAATGTCAATATTTACTCAGATTAATTGTAATCTTGGGTTAGCTTTAGCTGGATGGAAACCGCAAAAACAGTATCCCACAGGGCTCTCTGCCCAACTAACGCGAACCATCCATGTTACTATTAGCTGGATCCTATCATTCCTGGCTACCGTATCCATAAATGTAAATACTGAAATCCTAAAGGTTTTTGGTGACACAACAATCTCATATTGCTTATTTAGAAAAGCTAGAAAACATTCAGACAACATGGATCAGGTTTTTTTATCAAGGTAGTATCATCCAATAGAACACCACCGCTGAGAGACATAACATAGAATATTCAAATAGATAAGATACATCCAATGATGACGGTTGAAGAAATCGCCAACCATTAAAATACATAAATAAATTCAAGAGCATAAGAACATACATCACTCAATCCCATTCTAATAACTAATCAACATGCATGAAACACCGTGGTATTGCTGATATAAGTGTGCATGAAACATGGTCCGTTGAAATCAATGGCTAAATAAAATAAATAATTATAAAGTGCAGAAGTTCATAGAGTAAATATAATTAAAAAGTAAAAAGAAAAGATGAAACGATAGTAATGTAGAAGTTTATAAAATAGATAGAATAATAATAAGTTATATGTATATATATAAATTAGATTGAATAATAAGTAATATATATAATCAATGATATGTACATCGAGCTCATTATGGTTCTTCCAGTAAAAGTATGTTGGGTTCAGTAACATCTTTTCAATCCATTTATCTTATATTTTTTATTTATTTAATTAATGATAATAGTTGGATTAAGCTGAAAATAGTTCGAATAGGCTAACCTTGATGCAAGTAGTTGGAAATGAAAATAGCATATGCCCATGAAAACAACATAAATGAAAATAACAATCATTTAAAAGGATGTGCATGGCAAACAAGCTTCCACGCAGCCAGTAGCGCCAAGTCCTTACCACAAAGTCTCTTGCTTTCAACACATGTCAACATTGAACAATCCCTAGAGGTTTTTGAGAGCTGTGAGGAATGTGTCTTTGATGCATGTTATGCTACATGCTATTTGTCATAAAAATAAATTAGCTTGAATGCATATTGTATACATATCTCCTACGCTACGAGGTTAGTTGTATTTGATCCGTTCAGCATGAAAAGAGAACTCCAAAGAGGGTCACATCGGTTACTCCAGCCTCGCAGTTCCCGTCAGATGCCAAGGAAGTTGCAATAAGACCAAAGGCTACGTCTATCAACTTGTTTTGTGTATGCAAGTGATATAGCTATTGCTATTGTAAAAGTATTCAAACTCTCTGGAACCCATAGAAATGACGAGAGATTAAAACACCCGCATCACACATGACATAGACCAAAGACACATGCAAATTGACGAGAGATAGACCAAGACGCATGCACTACAAACAATGAGGTGTGAAATGCATCGTTGTGAAGGCGAACGAGAGACTTCATCTCATAAACATGAAATGCTAGCATTAATCTAAGTTCCTGATTTAGTTATAAAGTATTACACAACCAAGTTATAAAGTATTACATTAATCTAAGTTCCTGATTTAGTTATAAAGTATTACACAACCAAGTTATAAAGTATTACATTAATCTAAGTTCCTGATTTAGTTATAAAGTATTACACAACCAAGTTATAAAGTATTACATTAATCTAAGTTCCTGATTTAGTTATAAAGTATTACACAACCAAGTTATAAAGTATTACTAGCAATAAGCTCTAACTTGAATAAATATCATTTTTCTTGTAAACAACGACTGAGCTTCAAGTCCGCCACCTCATTGAAAACAATGCTTTGTCGTCTCTGTACCATGCTGGATAGAGTTGATTTATCATCGTGTTTTCTTAAATCTTTGTCTTTTGGACTTACTCCAAATACATACGGGAGGTTGGTTAAAATATATTTTTTCTGAAGTGGTCGAGCTCTGTTACAATACCATTATTTAGCAAAACAGAAAATAGTGTTATGTATAGTTCTTCTTAAGGTATACACATAAATTTTTATGTCTTAATTAAATTGAAATGACTGAAACTAGCATTCTAGAATAATACCAGCTGCTAGTACCATTATAATAGTAAGAATATACAATACTTTTATAGTAAAAAAACCACGAGAAATATGCGTTAAGAGAATAGAGAATTCTACAAAGGAAAACAAGAAAATTAAGCCAATATACTATTTGTCGTCATATTAATTCATCGCATTTGGGATAGTTAAGAAAATATCATTAAGTGGCACACTTTCAGAGAGGTAATTAAATGAAAAATTGTAGGAATATGCATGCATGCAAACTGGAATGTTGTTTCATGCAAAGTGGCCTCTTGTGTTTGCTGTGAGTGACACGCTAACATCAGAATAGTCAAGTCTATGCTTGCTTGGCCGAATTGTCTCAACCCTTGTCCCTTCGGGACTCATTCTCTGCATGTCTCTGGTTTGTAATGTCCCTTCTCTATGTATGCACAGGTATGCAAACATGCCGTTGGACTGTCTAGGCATTAGGGAAATTCTAACCCTAACTTCTTCCCATGGGAAAGATTCAGTGGAACTTTTTCATTTACTTGGCAATCACTACTTTCTTTCAATTGCTCAATATCGAATTTTGGTTGAATTTCACGTCTAAGTG
Source organism: Larix kaempferi (assembly GCA_027924585.1). Classification (NCBI taxonomy): domain Eukaryota; kingdom Viridiplantae; phylum Streptophyta; class Pinopsida; order Pinales; family Pinaceae; genus Larix; species Larix kaempferi. The sequence continues at coordinate 2,041,754 of BSBM01000293.1, forward strand.
CACAAAAATGTATTGAACAACAATGTGAAAATGATATTTAATTTGCAGAGTGTCATACAGTATTTTAGGTAAGCAACTTTGCTACTATTATAATTTATAATTGTTAAAATTTGAAATATATGTTGCAATTCCTGTATACTTGTTTCATGGATATTTGCGAGTACCTTCCAATCATCCCTAAAACACTTTGTCCCAAAAGCTTGCTTCAACATACATTATAGATCTTTACATGCATGCCTATGTCATGTGTGGTTTGGACTTCCAATGTGAGGTAACTATTGTTTTGAATATGGCTCCGTCGTTAGATTATTTTCTTGTATGTTATATGTGCGACACTTGCATTATGAATGTATATGATTCCTCCCATATTGGTCACATAAAAAATTATGTGACTTTTGACATTCTCCGCTAAATTTCGAAGGTAGGATGGAATTGCTCTAATACTTCAAAGGTGGTGCAATTTTCTATTGCTTCTTAAATATATGTGTTGTTTTTTCAAAGTGTTATCTAAATAACAAATGATGTAACATGTTTCGTAAATAAATTTTCTGTTTCTTAACTTTTCACTCGCTGAAAAATAATTAGGTAGACCTGAAAGAATTTAAGAAGAAACAACCAGAGATTTGCGAAATCTGTAAAAGAAACAACCAGAGATTTGCGAAATCTGTAAAAATTTTACAGTACAAGAGCTATCTCTGGTTACCGGTTTTGACATGATTTTCAATAGATGTGTGATGAGCTTAATAATGTAAAAGAATCAACCAGAGATTTGCGAAATCTGTAATAATTTTGCAATCTGTAATAATTTTACAGTACAAGAGCTATCTCTGGTTACCGGTTTTGACATGATTTTCAATGGATGTGTGATGAGCTTAATAATGTAAAAGAAAAACCAGAGATTTGCGAAATCTGTAATAATTTTGCAATCTGTAATAATTTTACAGTACAAGAGCTATCTCTGGTTACCGGTTTTGACATGATTTTCAATGGATGTGTGATGAGCTTAATAATATTAAAAGCATTTTTGACAATGCTAGAGAGAACAGAAAAGATACAACCCATCACAGAGCGGAAAAGGTATTAGAGCTTTACATTACCTGTCTCCTTCCCGCAAGGGCCACCACTCGAACCCGGGATCTCCTTCCAGCAAGAAATTTCAATAATTACCAAAAATATATACAGGCATATATGCAGACAATAATATTACACAGTGTATATTTCGTTTTATGAGAAATATATGCAGACAATAATATAATAGACAACACCGTGTATATTTCATTTTATGAGAAATATAGTATACCTGTTCTCCTACCTACCATGGAGTCATATTGCTGCGTTTAAGATCAGGCCAGAGGTAATTAATCCACCTTAACCCGCAGCTTTTGCCAGTTCTCTTCACAGCTCTGTTGACATACATATTAGATTATGATTTTCACCAAAATATTAAAAAATCTGAGGTATGCACAAGTGCATCCCATGCAAGCTGATGAAGTGGTGATCATGGAAAGAGCAAGTGGTTGCATGAATTAGTGATCGTGGCAAGGGTGGTGGTGAGGCAATGCAGCATCCCATAATGGAGATTACCATCGACCTTAGACAACTTTATTGCTCCTTGAGCTGAGGCCAAACAAGACCCCAAAGTTTCTCATTGGTCAGAACCGAAAATAAGCCATAAAACTTTGGTTAAACGACCTTGCAAGCCGTGCAAAACTATTAGTTTTTTCGCATAGCGATTTCAATAGTCCCTGCACTGCAAGGCAGGGACTAATAACTATAATTAGGTATGTTCATTCCATCTTTTTAGATATTTTCATTGAAACAAGAAAATGATATTCTCCACTTTTAATCATTTTGGTTGAAATAAGGAAAGGACGTTACAAGTGCTTCGTCTTTTTATGTTGTTTTCATTAATAAAAAATTGATATTGCATCCACTCTATTTTCATTTTCATTGGAATAAACAAACTATATTACATCCGTTCCATCGTATTAGATCATTTTCATTGAAACCAGATAACAATATTACATTCACTTCATTTTTACATTAAATTGTGAATTGGATTGAGCGATTTTCTTTTCCTTAAAATCATTTAAAAAAACAGATTGGATTGAACAATTGTCTTTGCCTTAAAATTGTCTTAAAAAACATATAATTAACAAGTTAAAGTTGATTAAATTACACAATTTGAAAATGCAATGGCCATATTTAAATCAAAATTGTGCCAAAAAGCTACATATTAAAATAGGGCATTTTAAAATGGTAAACTTCATAATTGGGATAATTGAAATCGTGCCAAAAAACTAAACCATAAAATAAAGGTATTTTTAATGGTGAATGTTGATGATTAATAGATGTATGGACTATGAACTTGGTATAAATGTTTGATACTAATTGTTTGGAATCGTGATAACAAGCATTCTCTCTCTCTATATATTTTTTATGGTTTCTAATAAATAATGAGTGAGAACAATTCCATTTCACATTTATAATACAACTAGATCATACATGTTCAATTTAAATGAAGAATATATATAGGTACATCAATAAATGGATAATTCCACCACTAGTACAGTGTGTCATAAGTACAAAAATTCTACACAGTAGAGCATATAGTTTTGGATAGTGGCCGCCCATTAAGAACAACTATCCTTACGATTACTGTAATGACTACAAGGACTTTCATATGCTTGCAATCATGTACAACACTAACTGAAGACATCGCAATGGTCCCAAACAACACCATACACTTCTTTCCATGCTCTGTAATATGGTTTTCTCTTTCATGGGGCCTTGCTGGGTAGTTGAACCGATAGAGTAGAGAATCGCTCCACTCCCCTCTTTCGGTTCAACTACCAGGTTCCAGAGGTTGCACTACCCAGTCGAGAGTGGAGTCGAGAGTGGAGCGAGAGGAAACACGAGGCCATAATGCTTGGAAATGAATGTAGCAACAAAGTATTTTAATCCACCTCATTAATTATTAACGCCCATATAACTTGTAAGGATATTAACACATTTAATCTAAGTCTTGCATTGATGGACGCGATGAAGAATACTATATTCTTATTCAATCTTGCCAATAATATTACATTTTTTATTTAAAAAATTGTTTAATCTAGAACCCCTCACCCAATCATGAAATAAGAATGCCTATTTACGTAAAAATTGTTTAATATGGAACCCCTCACCCAATTATGAAATAATAATGCCTATCGACATAACTAACACATATGCATCACTTGTAGATGTAATAACCCTAGCTTTGACTTGGAATGTATTTAGCCAAAATTATGTAAATGTTGTAAATATGCTAGTATGGATTCCTATTGCAGAGCTCAAGGCCAAGGCCCGACTAGTAAATGGATAGGCATGCATGATGTATATGTTTTTATTTGGACTGCTTGGTTGACTTGTCATGCTTATTTGGAATATATGTAAATATTATGTGCATAAATAATAAAATGGTCCAACAATGGCTTTTTAAAGAGCACCAAAGGGGTTATGATTCCACTAGAGGGGAAGACGAAAGGGGGTCCATGGGTGACTAAATCCTTGCTTCCAAGTGTCAACCTTAGAACTCACCCCAAAATTCTATCATGTGCCTTGAATAAGCAAATTATCTCATTTTGACTATTATCCAATCATTGAATGCATGTGTGAGGTTAGTGGAAAAAGTCACCTCATGTGTTTATTAAAGCATGGGGCTGACTGTACTTTTGTGACAGTTTTGTTTGAAGACACTTTGTATATGCGGACAAGGACAAAGCTTTCTATTCCAAATTATTTGGATCTAGAAAAAAAAACCACAGAATATATATACTTTCCTAGATTAATCAAATTACAAAAGCACAACAAATTTATCACCTTACAACTATGATAGTGTTTCCTTGTTTGATGTAGTCTTCAATCTCTAGCTGCAAAAACAAACAAGCGGGAACACAAGTAAAAGTAATATGTAATATTGATCAATCTAAACAAGCGGTCAAGGAAACAAGTTCTAAAGATCAAACACAATTAATATTTATCGAAAGAGTATATATATTATTGTATTAACGCAAATACAAAGGGAGATATTACAACCATTTCCTTGACATTGTAACTTCTTCCAATTATCCTTTGCCTCGAAGATCCAACCTTGTTTCTAATGGAGAAGGGAAACTCAGCTCTAGGATTATTTCAATAGCATTTAGATGCTCTATCTTTCCTCCCCCAACCATGAGGGGTGAACTTGTATATATAGGACAAAGAGGATAGAGGGAGTTGAGGATTCAATGGAGAAGGTTAAGGGATCATCCCAAGAGGTTAGGGGTTCGACCGCCACCTATGTTGATCTATTGGGATAAGCCTCCATGAGAGCTTCTTTCTAGAAGACTCTTTAATATTCTCTTTTTACCTTTGAATGAGCAGTGATGCACTCTTAAAGAGAAACATGTGTTACTGGAGGGTGACGTATGCTGAATGAACACAACAAGAGTCAGTGATGCATCTTGTCAATGTGTAGAGTACATCAACAAGGATTTGATGCCCGTTGTAAAAATGCAAGGCTCATCGTTGCTGTAGAGTTGGAAAATGGAAAGGTGGAACCTCTTCGCATGCAATTTGGAACTAATGCTTTAGGGATTAAGGAAAATTCAAGGGCATATATCTCATTACCAAGATGATGATGAGTTTTTGGTGTAACAAATTCCCCCCCAAATTATGAATCTAAAGGGATATGAAAGGTGAAATACTTTGATATATGAAAGTTGAGGAAAAAGACCATTGGTTGAAATGCTGAACAACGAATTTGCAGTACAATAGACTTTGAGATATATGTCCCTAGTGAATCACAAGATGGCTTCCAACCAATACAGTGCAGAACCATGATAGTACTGACTCAGGCTATGACCACTGACATACATTGTGGATCCATGCCCAACAATGACATAAGACAAATCATGGCTACTAGAATACAAGCGTAGATCCACGATAAGATAATAACACATCCATGACCAATACAAAAGTGGATCTTTGTGATAGAACATCAATGAGGTCACCAACATGGTGTCTACGTGGGAACCTACTCAAAAAATCTCCATCGCAACCTGGGTAAGGCAGATAATACATGTACCTAAAAGAAACCCAGGGTCTTCATCCTAAACCCGCAAAAATTAAAATTCTATCCATGTGCATAAACATCTTGGTGTTGAACATGGTAGAAATCACTTTAATACCAATCATTGAGGTATATTGTTAGCAAGTGTGATGGAAATCAACATTGATTTCGATGATTCCCAAGGTACCCTAGTACATTCCCCTGAATGTGAATCAATGAGTTGAGGTCGAAAATTCAGTGGAATCTTTCAATCAGAGGCCAATGATGCAAGCCTACTGTTGAAGGAAATTTAACCTGACATTGAGGCATGCAGGTCCAAGGTACTTAACTGGTTTCTAGGTCTAATCCTTGGATAATGTGTTGAAGTCGACAAGGATAGACCCGTCGAAGGAGGGCCATAATGTTTCCCCCATCATCGACACGAAATAGGATCAAATATTTTTCTAGAGTACATCGGATTGAGGAGTGACTTTGGGACTAACTCAAGCCCCAGGGATAACTGAAACAAATGAAGGTAAGATGACTGCAAAGGTTGACTCAAGTGAAAGACCTCTCTCGAACATTTTATGGCATGACAAATGGCTTGGAAGCATTGACTCAATGAGGCGGAAACCAAGACATAACACAACAAATGATTGATGCATTCTTCGAATAAACCAAAGGAGCAAAATAAATTATGGAAGTGGTATGAATCGAGGAAAAGTTGATTACCCACCCATTTAAATCAAATGCAAATAGGTGCCATGCTCAAGGGTGACAACAAGATATTATTGATACAAATGGAAATACATTATTTTCCCTTCAATTTCCCCATCATGATTGATGAGTTCCTCTTTGATTTTTTATGAGATAGAAGAGGGTAACAAACGCTCGTTATAGCTCATCTTTTGAATGAGACCAGTCTCACATATTTTACGAACCTGACAAAGGAGGGGTTCGCTTCCAAAATAGGTCCTTCAATGTTAAATTTCAACAAGTCCAAAGAAGGTAAAATCAGTGTCGTTTCATGTTTAGAGGGTCTAAAAAGACTAAAGAAGACTCTCACGTGAAATTTTTAGTAAATTTAGTCCCCAAGGTCTGAAAAAGTATAAAATAATATTTGGAAGAACACTTCTATTCAAATGTTGACTAGAGTATTCCTTTTTCGTAAATAATCCAACCAGACCGAAAAAGGGGTAAACTATCATCGGAAAGACAACCTTTCTAATACTTTCACAAGCGTGAATGAATCAAGTTCGCATGGTGATCTTTTCCTTTTTTGGGATTATGAAAAGAGCTTAAAGACAAATCCTGGGGGATTCCTTTTTCGTAGAGGTTTTATGAGCCCGAAAAAGCGATAAAAGTGTACTTTGTAACTGAGTTTGATACCTTTTTACTAAGCGTGAAAATAATTTGGACCATAACTTGATTACTGCATTTGACTTGTAATCTAAAAAACATGTGTGAGAAACCAGAAAAATTAATAAATAAAGGTCTTTTAATAACAAATGGTAAAAAGTAATAAAAAATTATAAGGTAAAAATAATAAAATATTCTCCTTCAACTCAATAAAAAGAGGTGAAAGGGACTCATTTTACCATTGCATTCTTACTCTTTTCACCAAAGAGGGCAAAAACCCATTCCTTGAAGAAACTTGTATTAGCGATTTCGGGAACTCCAGGCAGTGGATTTTTGTTTCGCCAGCTCCAGGTAACCATTCTCATCCCCTATTGCATTTCCTTGGTTGAATTTTTGTTTTTTTTTATTTTATTTTTTAGGTAGATCTAGGGTCGATTTTTTCGGTGAAAATGCGCACTCAGGTCAACGCGACCGCCTCTTTCGGGAAACTCATCGACAACTCTAGGAGTATTTTAGCAAGATTTAGATGCTCTATATTTCCTTCCCCAACCATGTGGGGTGAGCTTGTATATATAGTACAAAGAGGATAAAGGGAGTTGAGGGTTTAATGGAGAATATTAAGGGATCATCCCAAAAGGTTAGGGGTTCAAATGCCACCTATGTTGATCTGTTTGGATAAGCCTCCATGAGAGCTTCTTTCTAGAAGACTCTCGAATATTCTCTTTTTACCTTTGAATGAGTAGTGACAGGCTCCGCTAAAGAGAAACATGCATTACTGGAGGGTGACGCATGCTGAATCCACGCAACAAGAGTTAGTGATGCATCTTGTTAGTGTGTGTCAATAAGGATTTGATGCCAATTGTAAACATGCAGGGTGCGTCACTGCTACAGAATTTGAAAATGGAAAGGTGGAACCTCTTCCTAGGAAATTTGGCACTAATGCTTTAGGGGTTAGGGAAAATTCAATGGAATATATCTCATTACCGATATGATGATGATATTTTGGTGTAACAAGTTATGTCATGACAGAAGTCAGTATACAGTTTCCAGTTGTCTTTTCACCATTTTCTCATATCCATTGGAGTCAACCCTCATTCTCTCATTCTCACATGTATATTTAGACTACGCATATCTCTCCATTGTTGTCCATGAATATACCAAATTGTTTCTAACCCATAAATTCAAATTTGGAGATCAATATACATTTTTGGTGGGGGAAATTGATGGTTGTAGGTGAGCATAGAGGTTCAACAAGCTAGGAAGCCTTACTCATCAAATTCTGCTACTCGTAGGTGCTTGATAAGCCATGAATTGAGGCTATAGGTGGTTCTATAGTAGCACATATCATATTGGTCTTCTTCTATGAACACACTGGAAGTACTAGGAAATATTGATCACCCAAAAGAACCATGGATTGGTGAAGGGGATGCCTGAGTCAAGAAGGTGTTGTGTGGGGAAGGTATTGTGGAGGCCAAGGTTGTTAGGGATGAGTGAGACCCCTGTAGAGATATGTATGAGCATTGGGATAAGCACATAGAGCAGAATGGGTTTTGGAATGAGAGATAGAAACCTGTAGGTGTTTCCTTGTCATATCCCCAATTTTTTCTATGGTCCATGGGGGTGATTTTGGCCTAAGTCACCTAGGCATTAATTAATTAATTAATGGGTGGTTGTGGAAATTATCTTATGGAATATTACTAAGGGTGTATTTGGGTGATTAAATGGATAAGGTGGCCCCCCTTGAAGATATTAAACCTCAAACTAAGTATCTAAGGTGAATTATTAATTAATTGGGGAACTTTGAGCCAGACCTATAGTTAAATAATTATTTAATTATTTTAAGGTTGGAGTGTTGGATTATTTAATTTTTAATTAATGTTTTTAATTGGAGTTTCCAATATGTGTGCAAGTGGGCCAAGAGGGCACCCCCCTTGAGGATAATGTTGCTAAACTAGAACAAGAGGCCAAAAAATAGAAATATGGATAAAGTAACTTGTGGATCTAGAAAAAGAACAAAAGAAGGAAAGATGTAAGAGTTGCTAAAAGAAAGAAAATGGAAACAATCAGAAAAAGAAAAGAGGGCACTTTTTCTAAAAAGAATAAAGGAGAAAAGAAGGAAACAAAGAGATGGTGGTTTCCAAAATGAAGGAAAGGCATCAAGCAAAGGAAAAGGAAGGTTACCCACTCATAGGTGACCTATTCTCACAAGTCACCAAGCCAAGTAACTTTCTCAATAGGTCAACATGAATTCTATAGAAGAATGTTTCCAACTCCCATTCAAATCTTTTGGTCATTTGAGTTTTGTCTTCAGAGCTCTGAGCTTCTCATTTGTTGAGTGATGTGCCTCAACACTTTCTTGGGAGATGTGCCCCAAGGATTCACAGATTCATAGGTTCCAGTATTCAGTATTCAGATCCATATTGTTGATTTTCTTCTCATCATATCCATATCAGCCCATTCTTGAAGTTTATCAAGCCTACAGAGAGTGAACATCATCCAAAAGAGCTAGTGAAGAAGGCATTGGAATATCTCTTGAGAAGAGGGCTTTCATTTTTGAAGGAGGAGGCCAGTATAGCCCAGAGGACCCGATGCACAACCCATGCTCTGTTTTCTGACCTGTAGCAGCTCATATCAGTCCCAGAACATATATTCAGCTCATCCTTTTCATTCTCCAACCATTCTCTCCCTGTTGGGGAAATTCTAGTTTTTGGAGGCCTCCGGGAGCATTGAATGTATAATTTTCTCTAAACTCTGCTATATTTCACTAAATTCAACCTTCTGCTGATAAATATGTTATATCATATCCATTAAATACTTCAGAGCTGATATTTGAGAGAAATTACTGTGTAATGGATCAATTGATGTGAAGACTAGCACTGTTTCTAGCTTTTGGATATCTATTGAAGTATGAGAGTGAAAATGTTTGTAATATTCTCTCCAAATATCTTATTTCTACCTGCAAGTGCATTAACTAATATATCAGATCCTTAAATAAAATTCTGACTGATTTTTGTATACATTTGTGGTCTTTGGCATCTTCAGAAGTTAAATCTAGCTAATTCTAGCTTTTGGGGAGTTGTTTTGAATGAAGAAGGTAATCTACTTGCAAGATATTCCTAATTGATTCAAATTCAACCCAATGATAAATAATACTTCAAATTAGATTCATATAAATTTCAGAAAAGATTTTTATAATCATTTAATGAGTTTTTACACTTCACAAGCAAAGACTAGCTCCATAGGCACCTTTTTCTACCTAGTTTTGGCACATCTTTCTGTATGAATTCCCTAAGCTGAAATTGATTGATCTGATGGTTCTATGAGTTCCTTATAAAATCGTTATATACCCCCATGCTCTGTTCCTGAGGTTTTGGATGCATTACAACCTATTTGGAAAATCCTGGAAATATCCTACCTGTGCAATCCCTAGTAGCGCCTTTGACTAGTTTGCCTCCAAATTTATCTGTATCCTCCCAAACTCATATGAAACCTGCAACCATATGTTTTATTAAGTTAAACTGAATTTTATACCTCTATCACCAACTCTGAGAAACCCCACCTAGTCTAGCATGTATATATTGGATGCCCAGGAAGCCTCGAAGTAGGCAACATAGCTATTTTGTTGTTGAAAAGTTAATGGCTCCAGTACATGGTGCATAGGAATCACTACTCAGACCAACCTTAGATTTATGCTGCAGACTTTCCCATATAAATTCCAGAACTGAAATTCACCCCTACCATCCTCACTCATTGTATCAGTCCCCCTCACTAACATCCTGCTCAACTCAAGAAATTGCTTAAAATTTACTGGTAAAATTTTGATAAAATCTGAGTTTGGAGATAATATTTTGGCCACATCTTGGATGGAATATTATAGTGGTATCAGAGCTCTTTTCTCTACTCTTGTGGAAAGAAGATTCTCAATTCAATGAAATTGCAACCATGCCCATATTCAGTGAAGAAGACTCTTACTCCGATGATGATGTTTATGAACAATATGATGATGAATATGATGAGTATTATGAAGAGTATTGTAGACAGTATGACGAAGAAAATTTCCAAGAAGTACCTTCTACACGTATCTCCCATGAGATCATAGTTGGAAGAAGAGACTATGGTTATTCTTATATCCATATGGATGGAAAAGTTGCATGTTGCCTAGTCAAAGATCAACCTACTTATGAAGAGAGCATTAAAAAATCAGAAGCTTCATGAGATGCATGTGTTTCACACTTCATTAGAATTTTTGGATCCTCTTCAAGAAGAGCCACCAAGAATATTGACCCTAAAACAAATAAGGAGGAAGCTTCATCATTTTGGGAGAAGCAAGACCCAAGAACCAATCATGATTTTGTTGACAGAATGGAAGAAAGATCCACAATGGGGGATCAACCTTCAGAGGTGCATGAAAAGTGCATAAGTCAACATGATTGTGGAATCCATGAAGTTGAAGAAGCCGCATGCCACTTGGAGGAGGATGATAGAGAAGAGGAAGCATCTGTGAAATCCTCAGAGCATATCTAATAGATGATGTATACCTCACAAGAGTAATTATGATTAAGCAGGAAGATAGAAGAAGAGTGGTCAATGCAGTGTAATGAGCAACAAAATAATAATACAGTAGAACTCGGATAGAAAAAAAATACTTCACACACACTAATTAATTAATCACAATATGGACAAATAAATAGTACAATGCATGGGGATTTGAATGCCTAAGGTGGCAATTCGAATTAGCCTTCATGGAGTGATAAAAGGATCACTTGAGTGTCATCGAAGCACAAATAGTAGTCTATCTCATCATCAGTGGAGTCATCAATGCTCAAGTAACTATCAACCATCAGTCAAACTGAGTCTAACTGAGTGTGGTAGGTGTAACTGAATGAAGGAGGCTTAGTGGAGGGCGCATGAGGAGCTAACTGGAGTCAGAATGGGAAGTCTAGTCTCACTGGAGATCCATCAGAGCGATACAGTCAGTTGAGAGTCAGTCTAGCCTTAAATCAAGGAAGGAGATGATTATAACTCAATTAACTGAAGTGCAACTGAGTGGTAGGTGAGAGAGGGTGCATGAGATGCATGCAATTGCATGAAGGGGAAAACTAAGCACTAGGAGGGTTAAAACTGATCTGAGAGAATCTCCTGGGGGCTGGATAACTGAGGGCTAGGTGCTGGACTGATGACTAGGATGCATGAAAACCCTAAATAATGCATGCAAACCCTAAAAGTGCATGCATGACTGAAAATGGAAATAATGAAAATGCTGGTAGGACTAGGATGTAGTATAGGAATATCCTAACACCCCCCTTTAATCCATCCTAGGCCCTGGTAACTAAGACCAAAGGTCACCCAATACAATGAATAATAACAGTCAATAAACCGAGGAAATGGGGAAAAACTCATGGGAAAATTACCCCCCCTCAAAATAGACTGTAAGGCACACACAAAAATAAATGCTCCAAACTCAAGCAGGTGTGATGCTTGGTCATATGTCTGGAGGTATCTTCTTCTTGGGAAGAAGTGGATCATGCTCAAAAAGCATGTTCTTGTACTTTCTCTTCAGATCGAATGTGATGAAAACAAATCCAAAAGTATGAGGATGATCCTTGAACCTATGAATCGAATCAATTGAGGTAGGATCAAAAACATGAATATGCAGATAGTCTTTTGTCTTCTCCTTCGAACCATCATGGGTGAGATTATGCCAAAAAGAACCATCAAATAATAAAGATCGCTTGGAATCCAAATCATATCCAAGACTTGAATCATGGTTGCTTAAGATCTCCTTTGAACCATTTGAGGTGAGATCTAAACCAGAAAGTGCATGAGAAATTTTCTCAAGCGAATGGCAATGGCCATTATCTTCAATAAAATTCTGAGAACATGAAAGAATGATCTTACAGTAGTAAATGATAGGTGATTGCTTGGAATCCAAATCAGATTCAAGGCTTGAATCATGGTTTCTTGAGATCGCCTTTGAACCATATGAGGTGAAATCAAAACCAGTAGATGCATGAGAAATTAGCCCAAGCGGATGGCAATGGCCATATTCTTCAATGACCTTATGAAAGCATGGAATAATGATCATATAGTAGTAAATAAGAGGTGATTTCTTGAGGAGAGTGAATGCATTACCTCCAATAGCTGATTTGACCTCCGAAACATTCAATATATCATGATGCAGACCAACAGACTCTGGTGCAAGAGAGGATTTAGGACCTTCTGCAATATCTAGAGTGTGAGCTGGCACAGAAAGAGAAGAAATTTGGAGCATGAGTGTAGAATATGCAAGTTATTGTTCTTTGTGGATAACTTCAATATGAGACGTGTTTGATACTGGTTCATGATCAATGAGATCATCAAGGAGGGCGAATGCATCACTTTGCTTTCTCTTGAAGGGGTTTAGACCAAATCCTTCATTCTGTTTGCCGAATCTTTCATCCAGATGGGACCATAGCTCTTTTGGAGTTTCAACATCATCAATGATTTAGTATAACATGTATTCAGGACAAGCAAGCATCATTCTTCCAAAGGCCATGTCACCTTTATTTAACCAGTCAATCTTCTCTTCAGAGGATTCGAACTCTCTTTCAAAATAACAATCAAAGAGATCATGGCTCTTCAAATATGTTGTCATTTTTGGTTTCCATTCATCATAGTTGAATGGAGAAAGAGGAGGGATTTCTTCTGAATATATTGAAGTTGTAGAAGACCTGCAAAAACAATAGAGAATATCTGCAACTGCTACTGCTGCATAAATGCAGAAACTGCTGCACTTGAAATCTTGATAATAACCTACAAAAAACTCTCAGGAATGGAGATAAACAATACTCTCAACATGCTCTGATACCATGTGACAATCCTCACAGCAGATCTAAGAGACGATGTATACCTCACAAGAGTAATTATGATTAAGCAGGAATATAGAAGAAGAGTGGTCAATGCAGTGTAATGAGCAACAAAATAATAATACAGTAGAACTCGGATAGAAGCAAAAATACTTCACACACACTAATTAATTAATCACAATATGGACAAATAAATAGTACAATGCATGAGGATTCGAATGCCTAAGGTGGAAATTAAAATTAGCCTTCATGGAGTTATCAAAGGATCAATTGAGTGTCATCGGAGCACAACTAGTAGTCTATCCCATCATCAGTGGAGTCATCAATGTTCAAGTAACTGTCAACCATCAGTCAAACTGAGTCTAACTGAGTGTGGTAGGTGTAACTGAGTGTAACTGAATGAAGGAGGCTCAGTGGAGGGCGCATGAGGAGCTAACTGGAGTCAGAATGGGTAGTCTAGTCTCACTGGAGATCCATTGGAGTGATACAGTCAGTTGGGAGCCAGTCTAGCCTTAAATCAAGGAAGGAACTGATGATAACTCAATTAACTGAAGTGCAACTGAGTGGTAGGTGAGAGAGGGCGCATGTGATGCATGCAATTGCATGAAGGGTCGCACTATGCACTAGGAGGGCTAAAACGGATCTGAGAGAAGCTCCCGGGGGATGGCTAACTGAGGGCTAGGTGCTGGACTGATGACTGCGATGCATGCAAACCCTAAATAATGCATGAAAACCCTAAAAGTGCATGCATGACTGAAAATGGAAATAATGAAAATGCTGGTAGCACTAGGATGGAGTATAGGAATATCCTAATAGCATCCAAGTACCAAGCCAAAGGTGCCAAGGTTATGAATGGTGTGGAAAGAGATTCCACCTCAAGACATTCAAAAATTGTTGTGGGTAATTTTAAGATCATTTCAAAGGAGGGTGATTTGGTTAAGGGTGGTGAGATAGATTTTGGATCAAATCCAAAAGTAGGAAATCAATCAGAATCACACTCACCACTTGAAATGCATAATGAAAAAGAAGACAAGCTCATATCAGATGGGTGTGATCCAAGGAAGTTGCAGAAGGAGCATGCTGCCATAAAAACACTACCTGATGAGGAGAATTGGGCTCAAAGGTATGATTTAAAATATGATTTCTATATGCCTTTATTGCAGCCACAAATGGAAGCCAATTCTAGTGAGAATATTTGTTTAGTTGAGCCCTTAGGTGTTGGGATTCATGACTTTGAGAAAGTTGAATTGAAAGAACAAGAAGAAGAAGTTCATCTGCAAGAACTTATTTCCTTAACTGGACCATTAAAGATGAAAACATTGGGGATCAAGGAGAATGTAATGTCCCCAGCTTGACCCTATTGCATTAAGATTGTAAATGATGTAAATATAGTTATTAAATCATGGTGAGGAGATCAAGGCCAAGGCCCCACCATCGATTTATTGTTTTATGTATTGACAATTAAAAATAGGTGCCTATGGTTCTTGTGCTAGACAGGAGCAATGTACATTAAGACATCCTGTAAATACAAATTATAATGAAATACCCACAATTGGCTATGCAATGCAACAAGAGATGGGGGCATGATTCTACAAGGAATAGGGAGGGAAATTATTCAAACCCTTGAGCCAATGGTGATAAGCCAAATGTCAATGAATGAGCCTCGACTACCCATTCTGACTTATGCACCCAATCATTTAATTTTTTTGAGAGTTGGTTGAGGCAGTTAATGCCTTGGGAATGAAGAGGTATGGAAGCCAATTTCGTGCATGGGAAAGCCATCAACTTGGGAAAACCTACTTTTGCTTCTGGGGCAAGAAAACACCCACGAAATTGTGTCCAAAGCCATTCTTCACCGATGGTCTTTTCTCTCTCACGCATTCTGAGCTAGATGGGTCTTTCTCCTTCATGTTTCCTACCATTTTCCATAGCTGGGAGCTCGTTTTTGTATTGCACAGTGGCTGGGGGAAAGGGAGTCACATTTTGGGAGTTTATGGAGGTCATTTCTGCCCCTGGAATTCCCATGAACGTTTTCAGGAATTTATTTTTCTCTCCCATGGTTGATTCCTAATCTACCACTTCATTTTTGGTTGCCCATGTTTTTCTTCATACCTAGCACTTGTGATTTTGCTGTTGTGTGCATACCTGTTTTGGTTGGAACTTGTGAGCAAGAATTAGGAGTGGAAGTGGACCAAAATTGGATTGATAAATCTAGTGAGGAGGTAACCTCTCAAGAAGATCAAAAGGGATGGCTGCTCTTCTATGCACACCTTGAAGAACACTAGAATGGAAGGTATGGCCTGAGGGATTGTGTAGTAGTGAAGGGAATACTTCCTTGTGCCAGGTGTGTAGGTATTGTGGGGACCAAGCTAGATAAGATCTTGTAGAGGGTGTCCATATCTTTGGGGTTGAGCTCACTAGCTTAGTAATTCTCCCTTTCCATTGCCTTAGCAGCCTGATAAACCCAACTGTAGATTGGCTTGTTGATTTTGGTGTATATTTGGGCTATGTGTGAGTCTGTTGTTCCCTTTTTCCTTGTAGAGATCATGCCCATCTCGGGGGTGGAAGCTGTGTTGAGATATTGATGATCACAACTGGCCTATGGTTGGTTGGAATGTTGCAGTTGCATAGCCAGTTGCTCGGGACAACTTTGTTATAAGATAAGTACTCTCTTGTGTTAACTTTGCAATGTATTTATTTGATGGTTACCATGAATATCTGGAATGTATGATAAATGTGTATTTGAATTTACTTCCGTGTGTTTCTTACAATTATACATCTGCACATGTCTTTTTATATTATGTGAATCTTTATTTAGTAATCATGGGGCTAGATGCCCAATTTTAGCATCACATTCTCTCCATCACACTGGTATGATGGAGGGTACATTACAGAGAACATAACACATGGGAATTTTGTAAGTTCTGATTTTTATATGCCTATGTGTCAGTATGATGGGGCAACCACTTCAAAGGAGAAGATGGGCTTGGTTGAACCCCCAGGGGTTGAGACTCTTGAATTGGGAAGGGCTGAAAATTGGAGAGAAAACCTTACTGGTGCACTAGAGATGAATGAGCACCCCAGTTGAAGCCAAATATTTGATATTCATGATCTGAAAGATGAATATCTTGCAGCCCCAAAATATGGATTAGTTTTCATAACTTCAACAGAATCAGCTGAAATTGATCCTAGGAAGCTAGAAGAAGAGAAGGTTCATCTTCCAGAACCTCATTTCCTTGAAGGGACACTGAAGATGAATGAATGAAAGATACAAGAATCCCTTCAAACCCACAATGATACCCATGCCTTAATGAATAACCTCTGTTGGAAGTTGGGGGGACAGTATTCCATGAGAGACATGGAAGAATTTTAGAAATTGTTGACAAGCATAAAAGGTAAATTCTTGAACCTGCTTTCTGATAGAGATAGTTTGTTGGAGCTTGTAGAATTGTTTCATGGTGCATCCTTGAGGGATGATGAAGAGATAAAAAATCTCAATGATTAATTGAAGGTCACCCAATATTCTTTGAGAAGCACTCAAAGTTCCCTCCAAGAATCCAAGACAGAGATATTGCAGCTTCATGAAAAGTTGCGAAGACCCCCCCTACCCTCCTACACACCATTCAGTCAAATTCATTTGGATGAAATCATTCTTTATAATATGGGGGAACCTCATGAGATGGTGGATCATGGGGATCATTCATTTTTACTTTTGCTTGAAGAGTGTGCAGAACAGTTTGATGAGAACCAAGCACTTGACTTTTTTCCAAGGGAACTTGGGTTGTTCCTTGAAGACAATCACTCTCCCATGGAAGAGTGGGATAAGAGCACCCAATTTGGGACAACCAATAATGAAGAATTTGCAGCCATGAAGAATTTGCAGCCACATGTCTTAGATTGAGTAATACCAATGGGTGAAGAAATTTTTCTAGTTTGTGTCACATGTTCAACAGAAGGATCATTTTCTGTCCCCATGGCAGATAGATCCTATTGCAGAAGAGATGGCTGATTATAGCTCATATGAATCAGAAAGCAAGATCTCTGATTCATCCACTGATGGATGGATGGAGGCATCACTGAAAAGGAAAATATGGAAGGTAAAAGTTTTATTTTTGTTGCAAGAAAATTGTTTTTAATATTGCTGATTTTTCTATGGTTCGCAAGCAATAGAAAAAACATAATTTGAGGCCATTAGAAACTTCCAGTACACATTCGCAGAAGGTTCAAGTGTACAAAAGAATAATAAAAAATTTCATGAACAAAAGAAATGGAGAGATTCCAATTCGGTATTGGGATCTTGCATCATTCAGAATGCCACACTGTTTGGAAGAATGTTGCACAATCCATATGAACCTGGTATTCCTTGGGTTGAAAGTTTGTTCTTGATGAAATTTGAGCTTTGGAAAAAGCACCATAGGCAGTGGGATTTAGGAGGGAAATCCAACTTTCTTTTCTTAAGATCTAAATTTGTTGAATGGTGGACTAGTTCCTTTCATGGGGAATTGCATGATGGACCAAACCCTTGTGGAAGGCATGAGCAACTTATGATAAGAGTTGAGCAGTAGTAGCATGATGGACCCTCTCAAATTTAGTTGGGGATTTTTATAGATATATGGAATTGTTGGAGCATGCTTGAGGAGAATATGTTTCAATTCCATTGAATTGATGGGATCCATGATTCTAATGATTTTTTTTGTGGTGCCAAGAATGGGTGACTACTGTGGTCACCAACAGGAGGTGAGCTAGAAAATTCATAAATATGCTTGGATGGAATTGCAGTATTAGTCCCTGGACTAAATTGCTTGAGGAAAAGCAATCTTGGGAGGGGAGGACTGTCACGTCCCCAATTTTTTCTATGGTCCATGTGGGTGATTTTGGCCTAAGTTAACTAGGCATTAATTAATTAATTAATGGGTGAATGTGGAAATTATCTTATGGAATATTCCTAACGGTGTATTTGGGTGATTAAATGGATAAGGTGGCCCCCCTTGAAGATATTAATCCTCAAACTAAGTATCTAACGTGAATTATTAATTAATTGGGGAATTTTGAGCCAGGCTGATAGTTAAATAATTATTTAATTATTTCAAGGTTGGAGTGTTGGATTATTTAATTTTTAATTAATATTTGAAATTGGATTTTCCAATATGTGTGCAAGCGGGCCATAAGGGCACCCCCTTGAGGATAATGTTTCTAAATTGGAACTGGAGGTTAGAAAATAGAAATATGGCTAAAGAAACTTGTGGATTTAGAAAAAGAACAAAAGAAGGAAAGATGTAAGAGTTTCTAAAAGCAAGAAAATGGAAGCAATCAGAAAAAGCAAAGAGGGCGCTTTTGTTGGAAAGAATACAAGAGAAAATAAGAAAACAAAGGGAAGGCAGTTTCGAAAATGAAGGAAAGACATCAATCAAAGGAAAAGGAAGGTTACCCACTCATAGGTGAACTATTCTTATAGGTCACCAAGCCAAGTAACATGCTCAACAGGTCAACATGAATTCTATAAAAGAATGTTTCCAACTCCCATTCACATCTTTTGGTCATTTGAGTTTTGCCTTGAGATCTCCGAGCTTCTCATTTGTTGAGTGATGTGCCTCAACACTTTCTTGGGAGATGTGCCCCAAGGATTCACAGATTCCAGTATTCGGTATTCAGATCCAGAGTGTTGATTTGCTGCTCATCACATCCAGATCATCCCATTCTTGAAGTTTATCAAGCCTCTAGAGAGTGAACATCATCCAAAAGAGCTAGTGAAGAAGGCATTGGAATATCTCTTGAGAAGAGGGATTCCATTTATGAAGGAGGAGGCCAATACAGCCCAAAGGACCCAGTGCACACCCCATTATCTGTTTTCTGACCTGTAGAAGCTCATATCATTCCCAGAACAGAGATTCAACTCGTCCTTTTCATTCTCCAACCATTCTCTCCCTATTGGGGAAATTCTAGTTTTTGGAGGCATCCGGGAGCATTGGATGTATGATTTTCTCTAAACTATGCTATATTTCACTAAATTCGACCTACTACTGATGAATATGTTATATCATATCCATTAATTACTTTAGAGTTGATATTGAGAGAAATTACTGTGTAATGGATGAATTAATCTGAAGACTAGCACTGTTTCTAGCTTTTGGAGATCTAGTTAAGTATGAGAGTGAAAATGTTTGTAATATTCTCTCTAAATCTATGATTTCGACCTGCAAGTGCATTCAATAATATACCATATCCTTAAATACACTTTTGACAGATATTTGTATACATTTGTGGTCTTTGGCACCTTCAGAAGTTAAATCTAGCTAATTCTAGCTTTTGGGGAGTTGTTTTGATTGAAGAAGGTAATATACTTGCAAGATCTTCCTAATTGATTCAAATTCGACCCACTTATAATTAATAATTCATATCAAATTCATATAAATTTCAGAACTGGGTTTTATAATCATTGACTGAGTTTTTACACTTCACAAGCAAAGACTAGCTCCATAGGCACCTTTTTCTAGTTAGTTTTGGCACATCTTTCTCTATGAATTCCCTAAACTAAAATTTATTGATATGATGGTTATATGAGGTCCTTATAACATCATTAGATACCCCCATGCTCTGTTCCTAAGGTTTTGGATGCATCACATCCTGTTTGGAAAATCCTGGAAATCTCCTATCTCCGCAATCCCTAGTAGCGCCTTTGATTAGTTTGCCTCCAAATTTATCTGTAGCATCCCAAAATCATATGAAACATGAACCCATATGTTTTATTGAGTTTAATTGACTGTTATACCTCTTTCACCAACTCTGAGAAACCCCACCGAGTCTATTATGCATATACTGGAAGCCCAGGAAGCCTTGAAGTAGGCAACATAGCTATTCTATTGTTGAAAAGTTAATGGCTCCAGTACATGGTGCATAGGACTCACTCCTCAGACCAAACTTACCTTGCTGCTGCAACATTTTCCATATAAATTCCAGAACTGAAAGTCACCCCTATCATCTATTGAAATATTGTAACTTCAAAGAATATTATATTTGTACTTTATTATTCCGGAGATGTTTCATTCCTCCGTAAAGATCTTATTGTATATCCAGAGATGTTTATTCCTCCGTCGGAATGTGGTAACATGGGTTATTAGACTTCCCTAGTGGGGGTCGGCCCTGTATGTGTTATGTGTGTTGATGTATATGTAACTTCATAATGTATTTCACATATATGTATATTGTATTCCTATAGAGATGGTATTATTCCTCTAT
The DNA here is from genome assembly GCA_027924585.1 of Larix kaempferi. Classification (NCBI taxonomy): domain Eukaryota; kingdom Viridiplantae; phylum Streptophyta; class Pinopsida; order Pinales; family Pinaceae; genus Larix; species Larix kaempferi. Next base: position 2,062,265 of record BSBM01000293.1, read on the forward strand.
AAGGAAGTGTCGTCATTTATATTGTAAGTGTCGTAACTTATACTTGATGGGTTATTAGACCACCTTGTTTGGGGTCGGCCCTGTATAAGTCATGTGGGTCAAAGGGTTATTAGACCACCCTATTGGGGGTCGGCCATGTGGGTCAAAGGGTTATTAGACCACCCTATTGGGGGTCGGCCCACTCAGCATTATGTTATGTGGTTAAGTTCGAGCCTACATGAGTTAGGTAAAAAGGTAAGTCAAGTCAAGTATAAATAGAGTGCGGGAGGCACTCTATTTGCTCACTCACTTCTCACTCATGCACTCAAGGAGGAGTGGCGCACTTATGGAGGAGGAGGATCTGCTGATAGGTTGTGTCTATATCTTATGGTTGGTTGTATCATTTCTCTATCTATCTCTGAGGAAGTTATTGGGGTTTTTCACCTTTATGGTTTTCCCCAAGTAAATCTTTGTGTCTCGTGTGCTTGCATTATTGTCTCCATGATTGATATGCTGTAGATATGCTGTACATGTTGTTCTCGTAGTTAAGATCCTAGATCAGATTGAAGTAAATTCTGAAAATTTAACATGGGATCAGAGCTAGCCTGAAAGAAGGCATGATATGGCATGTATGACACTTGTTGCACTTACGATGCTAGGGCTTGATATAGCAAAAACTAGTCATCATAGAACTTTCGCTATAAATCTGTTTTGGAGAATGTTTCAGATCTGAAATTGTTACAGGCCGAAGCTAAGATCCCCATGTACCTTTTGTCCAAAGGAAAACCTCTAATTCGTTGTACTTTGTGATTTATGATATGTACAATATAGGGTTTCTGCCTCTTCCAGATCTAAGTCAAAATCAGGTGACCTTGGGAAAAAGGTCATAACTTGGGCTAGGAAGCTCCAAATGAAATTTCGTAAAATGTGACATGTATTACACAGACTGTACTATCTCAGAAAAATTTTGCAGAGGCCTAAGTTGAACCAGTGACACGTGGCATGTCGTACAAGTTCCCTCTCCTGTATTATCCCATAAACAGGTCACGTTGCGACACTTGGCATAACTCTCTCTCAGAGAGTCCAATTGAGGTCAGAACTTTCAGGATGGAACGATAACAGGCCGAGATATCTCATAAAACGTTTTTAGAGGCCGAAGCTCAAACAGTGACACGTGGCACGCCGTACAAGTTCGCTCTCCTGTTTTATTCCAAAACAGGTCACGTTGCGACATTTAGAATAACTCTCTCTCAGAGAATCCAATTGAGGTCATACCTGTCAGGATGGAAAGATAACAGGTCAGGATATCTCAGGAAACTTTTTCAGATCCTGTGGATTGAAAATTTTGGAGTTACACCAGAAACAATCAGGTACATATTTCTGTCAAAACAGAATTATTTTGAGTACCTTCATTCATGGCTTCCTGAATTTAGGGCTTTGGAGAAAGTTGGAATTTTTGTAATCGGAGACCACGGCTGAATGCTACTCATAAAAATAAAAATTTAGAGACCAATATCAGAATTTTTGGCTGGGCAGAAGGCCGGGCTTGATCAGACCCTAGTTCGGGACTTTGATCAGAAAAGTGGAAAATTAGGGCTTCTGTAAAAATGGGAATTCTTGAAATCTGTGACCATGGCTGGAAGCTCCTCAGAAAAATAGAAGCTTAGAGATTTGGATCAAACCTTTTGGTTGGGAAAAAGAGTGTGCTTCATCAAACCCCATTTCAGGGTCACGTCCAGTGAATCCGAAAGTTTCAAAGGCAAAATTGAGGAGTGAAACTTTGCAGTTTTCAAATTCTGAATATACCAGTTTGATCAGCTCATCAAGGCGCATATTTCTATCCTTTCAAAAGTTTGAAATTCAAAGTTTGAATTTTTGGGTTTCTCTGACAAACCCATATCCAGCTCCAGTTCTTGCAAATCAAGTGGATTGGGTTAATCCTAGAAGAAGATGGATTGGTCACCTGCATAAGTGAAGAAGTTCCTGTTTCAGAGGGAGATGAGGCTAAGGCCTTACATAAGAAGATTACAAGCGATCTCGACAGGTATGATTCATCAAGGTATGTTTTGAGATTTGTTCTTGATTAAGTTTATGGTATATTTGTCTTCATGTTATTACGGTTAGTACAATCTTAATTTTAGACTTGTCATATCACCTTAATAAAATTATGAATGCACGATAGAAAATATTCATTGATTAGGGTGTTGACACTTATGATTGTACTAATGCATTATGGTGTTGTATGAGGTTTATGTTGTCTACTAACATGAAAGGTACACCAAGAAAGACAAATCATGTTCCAGTTCAAGAACATATGATCATGATGACATGAGGATAAAGACTCATCCATTGTCATGGATCTCATAGAAGATCCATTTACGGGGTATGTATAACTTGGTTTTATAATGGCTAACCTATGAGATATACAGGTTACTAGCACAAGTCATTGAAGAAGAACAAGAAGACATCATGTGAGTATGTTAGACATAACTAACTAGCATGCTAATCCAGGTATGTTTTTCCTATATCAAGATAGAATCCTACCTTGGGTTAGGATTTTATACTATTGTTGATAATGATTATTCATGAAGTCATAGGTTTGAATAATCATGGTTGTATGCATATTATGTTTCTTACCATAATTGATGATATGACTAACCAGAAGAATCATGAAGGTATAGGTTTGAATAATCACAGATTTTATGCATATTATATCTCTTATCTTGATTGATGATTCAACTAACCCGAAGAGTCATAGGTTTGAGTAATTACAGGTTTAGACATGTTATGTTTCTTATGATTTGACTAACCATAAGAATCCTTCATAAACCTTGAATGCTAATGCTTATTATTTTTGTTTGAAATGATCATGACTATACATGCTTGAGATTATTGTGTTTTAATAGCATACTAATGAATGTATGATTTTATATGAGTTCACAAGGATAACACAATCATGATACTAATAAGCATACATAGGGACCAAGGATGAATATGAGTTCAAGAACAGGTAATTCAGGAAGAAAAGATCAAGAGGGAGTACACTCCAGTGGTTTATGCAAGGATGCAGATATTCAGAGGGAGTTGACCATCTCTCTACACTCCACAACAGAAAGGTGTAGAAGAAGCCACTTCAGATTAGGACTCCAGCAGCTCCTGCAAGGAAGCAAAGACTCAGAGGGAGTCCACCCAACGAACAACAAAGATAAGTATTTTAATTATCATTTCTTGCATATGTGTTTGTTTAAATAAAATTGTTCAATGATGTATATGCTCATGTTCCTAGACTTAGGATGTGTATTCTGCATATTAGAATAGTTGTATTGATGAACAGTATACTACTAATATACATGGGTAAGTAGCCTATGGCACTGTACAACATTCCATTGCTACTTATCTAGAATGAAACCTCTTTGCTGACATGTTGGGAGTTGTGCACACTCTCAACAATGTTCTGGTAGAGATTGGAAGGCATCTAGAAAGTTACGGGATATGGATAAATGTTGTATTGAAGCATTGGCTAAGATAATTGCATGACTGTATGACATATTTCTTTATGTGTAAGAATTTGTTCTGAAAATTATGAGATGTTTCTAATCATGCAATTTAACTTGTTTTGTAGGAAAGGCCGTATATCTTCACCTACAAAAGGACTACAACATTTGTTCCAGCAACAAAGATATCTATTGAAGATATTGAAGTTCCCAGGATCTGGGATGAAGAAATGGAATGCCATGATCCGTCGATCATGAAGAATGATGTTTGGGATGTAGTCCCAAGACCTGAAGGGAAGTTTGTTATGACTTCCATATGGAACTATCAGATCAAGCATGTTGCAAATGGCAGCATTGAGAAATATAAAAGTGATGAAATAGAAGATGCACCAGATGGATTTCAAGACAGCATGGTGTAGTCATATATGTGTGCAGAACTTGGTATGGTAGGATAGACAACTTTCTATCCAGTTTGGGCATTACCAAGAGTAAAGCGGATTCCAACCTTTACTACAAGGTTGAGGAAGGCAATCCAGTGATACTACTTTTGTATGCGGATAACTTGTTTGTTACAGGTGAAGATAGATTGATTGTCGACATGCAGCGGAAGCTTGCAGCTGAATTCGATATGAAAGATTTGGGAATGATGCATTATTTCCTAGGTATGGAGGTGTGGCAGAATGCAGGTGGGATCTTCCTTGGTCAAGGGAAGTACACAATAGATATCCTGAAGAGATTCGGGATGATGGATTGCAAGGCCATGGCCACACCGATGGCATCGAATCTGAAGCTTCTATGTGATGCTTCATTTGAGTCAGTTGATGTCTCTTTGTATCGTCAGATGATTAGGTCCTTGATCTACCTGATGAACATGAGACCAGACATTTGCTTTGTTGTGAACACATTGAGCTAGTTCCTGACGAATCCGAGGAGTGTTCACCTGGTTGTTGTAAAGCATGTTCTGAGGTACCTGAAGGGTACAGTGGATTATGGGCTCAAGTATGAAGCATATCAAAAGTTTAACCTACAGGGTTATGTTGATTTAGATTGGGCTGGCAGTGCTGCAGATAGGAAGAGCACATCTGGGTGTTACTTCAGTATGGGATCAGGTGTGATCTCTTGGTTTAGCAGGAAGTAGTCCTGTGTAGCACTAAGTACAGTTGAGGCTGAGTATGTTGCAGCATGTTCAGCTAGTTGTGAGGCAGTATGGCTACGGAAGCTACTGTCTGAGTTATTTGATCTCCTATTAGATGCTACTGGTATCGTCTGTGATAACCAGAGTTGTGTGAAGCTATTCGAGAACCTAGTGTTTCATGACAGGTCGAAACACATAGAGATCAAATATCACTATATCAAGGATATGGTGCAGAGAGGAGCTGTGAAGCTCCTGTATGTTGCGACGGACGAGCAGATTGCAGATGTGCTGACGAAGCCACTAGCCAGGGTGAAGTTTGAGTACTTCAGAGAGAGGCTTGGCATTCTTCAGATCGAGGACACTTCAAGGAAGAAGTGATGGACACATTTGCTGAAGCCATTCCAAGCATGTTGGAATTAGGATCCTTCACATGGCTGTGGATGTAAGCACTGGATGATGAGCATCAGGTTGATGTTCTGGCTTCTGCTGGATATGATCTGTTGGATCATTTTTATGTATGTATGTATGCATCATGTTGATGCTGGATATGATCAGTTGGATCACTTATATGTACGCATCATGTTGATGCTGGATATGATTAGTTGGATCACTTATATGTACACATCATGTTGGATGCTGGATATGATCAGTTGGATCATGTGTATGTATTTTGTATATGCATCATGTTGGATGCTTGGACCATGTATCTGTATATGTATCAGGTGGATACATTGTATGATCAGGTGGATCATGTATGGTGATATGTATTTGTATCAGGTGGATACATTGTATGATCAGGAGGATCATGTATGATGATATGTATCAGATAGATACTTGGTATGCATCAGGTAGATGCATTGATGATCAGGATGATCATGGATGACGAGCTTCAGGATGTTGCTCCAGATGACATGCAGCAGGATGTTGCAGTGATGATTAGGATGATCATGGATGATGAGCTTCAGGATGTTGCTCCAGATGACATGCAGCAGGACGTTGCAGTGATGATGATCAGGATGATCATGGATACATCAGGTTGATGTATGGTGAGTATCAGGATGATACTTTGTGGCCGTGGATTAGGTTGTGCAGAGGAGCATGTCTGGGAGATCCTATAGGTCGGAGTTGTGTACCCGTAATAGCCTGGGATGCTCTTTCGAGACATTGCTCTGGGAGGACATGTAATTTGTGCCCTGGGAGATCTTTCAGGTCGGAGTTGTGTACCCGTAACATCCTGGGATGCTCTCGCGAGGTTTTGTCCTATGGCATGTAATTTGGGCCCTGGGAGATTTCAGGTCGGAGTTGTGTACCCATAACATCCTGAGATGCTCTTTCGAGGTTTTGCCATGACCACATGTAATTTGTGCCTTGGGAGATTTCAGGTCGGAGTTGTGTACCCGTAACATCCTGAGTGCTCTTGCTAGCTTTTGTGGTGACCACATGTAATTTGTGCCCTGGGAGATCCTTCAGGTTGGATTTGTGTACCCGTAACATCCTGGGATGCTCTTTCGAGGTTTTGTGGTGGGGTCACATGTAATAGCACCCTGGGAGATCCTACAGGTCGGAGTTGTGTACCCGTAACATCCTGGGATGCTCTTTCGAGGTTTTGTGACGCACGTAATAAGTCTTGAGGATTCCACAGTATGGCCAGTGATGATGAAGACCTGCAGGTGGTGGGCCTACATCCAGTATGAAAAAGGACTGGCTCTGTAGAACTTCATATGACGAGTAGATTCAGAGATTGATTGAGATAGCAGCAGCAGTGACGATGATGATGACTCGATGACGATTATCCAGTGACGATGATCTAGAGAAGATGACTTGTGCTAGAAGAACTGTGCTGAGAAATAATTTCCTAGTTAAGAGGGAGTGTTGATGTATATGTAACTTCGGAATGTATTTCACATATATGTATATTGTATTCCTATAGAGATGGTATTATTCCTCTATAAGGAAGTGTCGTCATTTATATTGTAAGTGTCGTAACTTATACTTGATGGGTTATTAGACCACCTTGTTTGGGGTCGGCCCTTTATAAGTCATGTGGGTCAAAGGGTTATTAGACCACCCTATTGAGGGTCGGCCATGTGGGTCAAAGGGTTATTAGACCACCCTATTGGGGGTCGGCCCACTCAGCATTATGTTATGCGGTTAAGTTCAAGCCTACATGAGTTAGGTAAAAAGGCAAGTCAAGTCAAGTATAAATAGAGTGCAGGAGGCACTTTATTTGCTCACTCACTTCTCATTCATGCACTCAAGGAGGAGTGGCGCACTTATGGAGGAGGAGGATCTGCTGCTAGGTTGTGTCTATCTCTTATGGTTGGTTGTATCATTGCTCTATCTATCTCTGAGGAAGTTATTGGGGCTTTTCACCTTTATGGTTTTCCCCAAGTAAATCTTTGTGTCTCTTGTGTGCTTGCATTATTGTCTCCATGATTGATATGCTGTACATGTTGTTCTCTCAGTTAAGATCCTAGATCAGATTGAAGTAAATTCTGAAAATTTAACAATGTGGGTCAAAGGGTTATTAGACCACCCTAGAGGGGTCGGCCCAGTCAGTTGTAGTGGGTTATTTAACCCATTGGTTAAATACGAGCCTACGTGTACTTGTGTAAAAGATATGTCAGAGTAGTGTATAAATAGAGGAGGTGTGTTCCTCATTTGACACACTCACTCACTTGAGGATAGCGCACTTGTGGAGGAGAGGTCTGCTATTGTGGAGGAGGAGATCATGTCTCAGGGTTTCATCTTTGTATATTGCTGGTCATCTATATTGAGGAAGCTTTGCTGGGTTTTCTACCCCATGAGGGTTTCCCAGGATAAATCTCTGTCTCTTGTGTTTATGCTATGCTTGTTGTTTCTTCAGTGATCCTGTATATGCTATTATTGTGAAATGGAATGTAATGCTGCTATTTTCTATCTTAGCATATTAAATCTTAACACCATCCTGTCATTGTATCAGTCCCCCTCACTTACATCTTGCTCAACTCAAGAAATTGCTTAAAATTTACTAGTAAAATTTTGATAAAATTTGAGTTAGGAGATAATATTTTGGCCACATCTTGGATGGAATATTACATTCCTTCTCCTTGGTGGCCTCATAGCCCATATTTGGGGAGGCCTCTCAGTAGAAAGAGTATATGCTGGATAGAGTGTCGATGGTTGGGTGGAAAACCGCTCTTACACAACCAATTGTTGGGATCTGCACTGGATAAAGATAAGTATTCTGATGCATTTGAATCTGAAATGTTATTTTTTGATGCCTGCAATGTTTATTCTTGTTTTTGAATGGTAGACGTGTGTGGATAGATTTTAATTCTTCCATGTATGTTTATTTATGTTTCTGCACACACTTTATATGTTGAAATTCGTATTATGGCTTTGGGGTGAAATTTGTGAGACCAAAATTCACTTAATGTCCCCTACTAATGGTTGGATTGGGTGACGGAGACGTTACAATAGATGACAATGACAATGTGTGTCATAATGTTTTTTAATAAGCTTAGATCGAGAATCTCTTACATGAGAGGATATACACAATGTGTCAGTGGTTTGTTCAAACACATTAAGTATCTATCGAGTTTGATACAAAATATTTTTTTTAGATAATATACCTTTAAGGGAACTAATGAGACTTTCATCAACCTCTATATGTTTTATATTTCGTTAGCGTGTACTTATTAATGGAGGTAAGGGGGTTGGAAGTGTACCATGTACCACATCAACACGATGCTCTAGCATTTCAACACGAGCTTGTTGTCCTTTAGTCTCTTGATGGTAGTTGAATGGTTGCAATTGGAAATACTCTTGGATAGTCTCAATAACATATGCTTCTTCAACAATATGTTACACATACAATGCCCCTCTAACTTCATCACTTGTATAATCACAAGAGACCAAAAGAGTAACTGAGTTTTTAGATGGTGATTCATTAGTTTTAGTTTTATTTGAGGTGGGAATTGAAACATTCCCCGATGAGCACATACATTTTACTTCTTGATTAGTGCCATGGGGTGTTTGTTCCTCAACTGTTGTGGAAATTGATGGCCCCTCTAGTGAATGATTCCATTTTTCTTGTCGTGGACTGGTAGTAAGAACCGTGGCACCATCTATAATTGGAATCAGATGAGTGTCTACAGAATTCCTCTGATTAATCATGTGTAATATTTTTTGTTCTCTATTTTATTCAATGATTTCTTGAGGCCTATTCTTCCTTGCTAAGTTTTTTACTCGATTGCGTATATTCCCCATCACCACAATGATTAATTCAATGCAAATTGTATTTGGTGCTTCTAAATTTTAAGCAAATGAATTATGGAGATTGTATTTGGTCCTCTTCAAATAGAGATTCTTCAAGCTTGTTGTTTTTCTTACTTAGTTGTGAATATACCCCATCACCACAATGACCAAGGAGGAAAAATTGTATTTTTTGTCCCTCAATTATAAGCAAATGAATGTTGAACATTGTCCTTGGTGCTCTTCAATTAGAGACTCTTCAAGCTTGTTGATTTTCTCCCCCAATTGTGAATATACCCCATCACCACAATGATCACAGAGGAAAAATTGTCTTTTGTGCTCCTCAATTATAAGCAAATGAATGTTGAAGATTGTCCTTGGTTCTCTTGAATTAGAGATTTTATTCCTCAATTATGAATATACCTCATCACCACAATGATTAAGGAGGAAAAATCTTCTTTTATACTCCTCAATTATAAGCAAATGAATGTTGAATATTTTCCTTGGTGCTCTTTAATTAGATATTGGTGCTCTTCAATTAGAGATTCTTTAAGCTTACTGATTTTCTTTCTCAAGTGTAATATACCCCATCACCACAATGATCAATGAGAAAAATTGTCTTTTTTGCTCATCGATTATAAGAAAATGAATGACAGAGATTGTCTTTGGTGCTCTTCAATTAGAGATTCTTCAAGCTTGCTTATTTTATTTCTCAATTGTGGATATACCCAATCACCACAATGATCAATGAGGAAAATTGTATTTTTTTCTCCTCAATTATAAAAAAAATGAATCATGGATATGTTCTATGGTGCCCTCAATTGGAGAGCTCATATTTTCCTTGAAAAAAAACCATGAGATTATTGTAATTTGCTTGGATATGTTTGAGTGACTATAGGATAGGTAGAAGAATTATTTTTATAGAAAAAAAACACATACATGTTTATTATTTACAAAATGTGAATGTGTTACTGATCACACTAAATACACATCAAAGAGGATTGGTGCACGACTATGCCAATGAATAATTCACAAAAATGTGCACCCATTTATATTGGAAGAAACACATATGCATTATGTTTACATAAAAAACCCCTAAATCCTACCCGTCTCTCACTCCCCCAACCCCATAATTCCCCCATGCTCTCTCTCTCACTCCCCCCCGCTACTCCTCCCCTACCTCTCACCCCCTACTCCTCCCCTACCTCTAATCCTCCCTCCTCTCTCTCTCTCTCCCTCCCTCTCTCTCTCTCCTCTTTCCCATAAACCTTACTAACCCCCTCTCTCACTTTCTCTCTCTTCACTACTCCTTCACCTACACCTAAGCCCCACCCCTCTCTCTCTCCCCAAAATCGCTAACACCCCTGCTCTCTCTCTTCCCAAACTACTTAATACCCTCCCCCTTCTCTCTCTCTCTCTCTCACACACACACACACACACACACACTCACTACTCCTTAAAACTTCCCATCTCTCTCTCCCTAAACCTCCTCCTACTCTCCTTAGCCATAACAACCCTCTGCCCCCCTCTCTCTTGTACTCTCGCTACCCATAACCCACCCCCCCTCTCTCTCTCCTATTTCCCTAACCATAACCCCCGATCCTCACTCTCTCTCTCCTACTCCACCTACACGTAACCCCCGTCTCTCTATCTCTCCTACTCCTCCTCCCCTTCAACTTACCAACCCCATATCTCTCTCTTTCTTTGTGTGTGTGTGTGTGCCCCCACCCTATACCCATATTCTCTCTAAATTACCTAATCCTCCCCAAACCCCTAATCCCCCACCCTAATATCTATCTCTTTCTCTCCCCCAACCTCCCTCCTCCCCCTACCCCTAATAACTGACACCTTGTCCCCCCCCTCTCCCACCAAATCTCTCTCTTTATATAACCCTTACTAAAACCCCCCTCTTTGCCCCGCACTTACGCCACTTACCCCCACCCCTCTCTCCACCAACGCACTAACACCCAACCCTCACTGTCTACCCTAACCCCCCTCCTCTCCCTACACCCCCTCTCTCTCTCCTACTCCCCTATCTCTGACCACCCCTCTATCTTTGTCTCTCCTAATCCCCCTCCCCTACCACTAACCACCCCCCAACTCTCTCTCTCTCTCTCTCTCTCTCTCTCTCTCTCTCTGTCTTTCACCAACCCCCCAACTCTACAGTCAGAGTAATGTTGGTTTCTTGCTAATATTTTTGTGTCGGAGTGACTTGCCATTTTCCACCGAAACAGTTAGAACGTTTGAGAAATTGTGCCGAAACACCTAGAGTTTTGTCGAAGTTTGCGTTATGGAGCAAAATTAAGAGTATCACCGACACGCTCGGGGAGAAAAACATAAATGGATTTTTGGAAAAGGTTGGTAAGTTCACCAATCGACATGCAATGGAAATATACACCAATCGCTTTGTCATGAAATGTAAGAGGCACCAAAAATGCTTCGGCGAAAGGAAAGATTGGCATAAGATTGAGAAAGGCTCCGAAATGTTCATCGCGAAAAGAGAAGATACACCAAAGCGTGTCACTGGAAAACAAGAGGTCCTCCAACAAGGATATTGCATCAAAATGAGAGATCATTCTAAAATGGAATCGATGCCACACCTCAATGGAAATATCAGAGAAGAATGGGAAAAGTGTCGATACTCTTTGGTGCGATTAAGGAAAGAAGGATCGACGTGGATGAATAAAGGGCATCGAAACTTTTCGCTGCAAAATTCGCAAGAGAGCTGAAATGCTTCAGCACGAAAAGTCAGTTCATTGCGAAACTGAAAAGGGGAAAAGAATGCTGAAAAGGCCTTGACCTAATTGTGGACCCCATTGGCGTATGCATTATGTGCATTTATTACTAGGGCTATGGTGGATTATATAAGGGGTAAAATGGTCATTGTAACATTGTAACACCATTTGTGAATTGGAGCCTCCACCGGACGACAGACACACACACACCATTGCTCATTCTTTCTCCAATGAATATTCAATGACCAGGTAGGCCATGCATGTACCTTGCTTTATTTTTTAATGGATTTTTTGTTTACCATTAATAAAAGGGAGGTTGTAACCTATCATTGGCAGCTTACCCATGGTAAAATAGGATTTTGCTGCCACTAGGAATGCGCATGGATTTCTTCTTCTTACCCTAAGGTAAACTATTGTTTTTTCTTCCGGTTGGGGATAGGTTAATTGTTTCCAATGGAATCCTAGTGGCATTATAAGTATAGGGTAGCGGCCGAAACTTGCTAGGGTTTTTCCCATTCGAACATAGAAATCGAGCCTTACTTACCATCCAATGTTTTCCATTCCGTTACTCGCATTGCGCATTCTAGTTGACCTAACCATGAAGGGTGGGTGTCCCACAGTTGGTAAAATAGGCACCTTCCTCCCTCGGCCTACCATGGACAATTTTCTCTCTAAATTTGGGATGACCCTCACAAAGCTCTATTTGCTTGTGTCCCAACCATTGGTTGTTTCAATCAATATGACACTATTAGGTTTTCTTCACCAAGCGATGCCCAGATTTTGGTCTAATATTTAAGATTTGTTCTCATTATTTCTTATTTGCATATGGAATAGATTTAACCACTGAGAATATTTCTCTAGGGCTCATCTGTTGTAATTGTTTTTTTTCGGTGTCTAAATATCCGCGGCTTAACTTCTCTTAGTTTCTCGCAGTCTCTTGATACCTCACCATTGACGAGACATTTTCATTTCTTTTCTTTGCCGTGACCCTTTGGGTGAACATTGTTAAGAGAGGAAAGTCCCAAGGATATGAAACTCATGTTTTCTATAGGTCTGAATGACGACGAAAAGTGTATAAAAGTAGTAGAATTGCATGTTTGGAACCCAACTCATTGTTCATTTTTTTGGGGACAAACCAATGGGGTTTTTTAATAAGTTTGTGTACCTTGAACGTTCCAGCTATTTAACAAAGTGAAACATCCAATCTGTTTAAAGAGAAAATATGAATTCCATGCTTATTATCATTATTTATCTTTTGTAATAAAATGGGCTGAACTAAAACATTGGTTATAACTTTTCCTTATCAGAGTCTGGTTGGGGAATAAGACTATATTTGTTTCAGAAAGAATTTTGAAGACATCGGGTGACTTTTTCTGCTGGTTCATATAGAGGATTCTACAAGAAGAAATCCATTTACATATTGGCTATTGCACACAAGTGTACATTTATTCTTACCAAGTGATAATGCTGTAATGAAATATAACCAACATAGCGAACATACACTCGATACCATGGAAGTAATGAATTTTATGACTTCGTTTTCCTATAAATAATATTGATAAGGAATATATTTACATGCTTCTAAATTTTATTTATTTAACATTAAAATTCACTCACACATAGATTTGATGTCTCATTAGGATTCAAAAATGCAAAAAGGGGCTTCCAAGCGAAAGATCAGGATAACTGAATCATATTCTGACATAGAAGTTGTTGCACAAACTCCAATGGAGACTATATTTGAAGACACCAAAGTAACAACATTAATCATCCCAGAATACAAATGGGGTGAAATATATCATCTCATCAGTGATTAGAATGTACCCGATGCATCCATCGAAGAGATGATGGTGTATTAAAATATCAAGAAATCTGGTCTCCATAAAGCAGCTACCCGACCAGATCTATTTCCATGTTCTAAAGTCATCGGATGGATTCTACCTTACATAGATGTTGGCACAAGGATTATCTCCAATACATGAGGGGAAGGATTTGCTTCATTCCAACCCAGTCACATCACTGTGTCATATAGATTACCATCGCCCAAAGTCATGATGACGAAGGATTGGATCAGACGTGTGAATATAGACCACTTTGAATACGCCAAGAACATGATGATCCCAGGGAAGCAATTGAGGCGGAGAGAAAGTGGAGAACACAATAGTCAAAACCCGAGGACACCATTTAGAATCATAGCTTTGATGTTGAGCATAGTTTTCGGCACTAGAGAAAAAGGGAATATATACAAGCTTAAATGAGTATCACTAATGTATCATATAGCCTTCCATGGCACCATTTTCAATTGGGTTGATATTATCTCAGAAAGCGTGGCATCAACAATAGCCGCAGCTGAAGGAGGAATGAATCAAAAGAAAGCATAATTTTTCATGTCCTCATATGTTATGGATTGCATACTAGTCATACATTCGTTCCCTAAATTGGGATGTGTTTGCAATCAAGTGGAGTCTCCCCTTTATGTGGCGTATTAGATCACATTGGATCGTAAACATGCAAGCCACTATAAGCTCGTCTATGAAGAATTAATTATTCCTTTGCATTGGTTGATTTTTAATGGAGAACCAAACTTCCTGTCCGATAACTATATGGGAGTCATAAATGTGTATGGAGACTACTTTTGTCTCCAGAAGGAATCTACATCATGTTGAAATATTGTAACTTCTAAGAATATTATATTTGTATTTTATTATTCCGGAGATGTTTCATTCCTCCGATGACACTTTGTCATGTATCCGGAGATGTTTATTCCTCCATGGTAACTTGGTTATTAGAATTCCCTAGTGGGGTCGGCCCTGTATGTGTTATGTGGGTCAAAGGGTTATTATACCACTCTAGAGGGTTCGGCCGAGTCAGCTTTAGGTTAAGTGGTTAATTTGGGGCCGACCTAGTTAATATAAAATACAAGTCGGAGTTGTGTATAAATAGAGGAGGTGTGTTCCTCATTTAACACACATTGCACTCACTTGTGATTAGCACATAGGTGAGGGAGATATCTTATATGGAGGAGAAGGAGATCATGCCTAGGGTTTACATATTTGTATTTGCTGGTCATCTATATTGAGGAAGCTTTGTTGGGTTTTCTACCCCATGAGGGTTTCCCGGGATAAATCTGTGTCTCTTGTGTTTATGCTGTGCTTGTTGTTCTTTCAGTGATCCTGTATATGCTATTGTTGTGAAATGGAATGTAATTATGATATTTGATGTCTTAGCATATTGAGTCTTAACATGGTATCAGAGCTAGCCTGAAGGAAGGCAATGTATGGCACTTACAACACTTGCTTCACTTGCGACAATTTGAAGGTTAGGGTTTTATATAGCAAAAACTAGTCATCGTGGAACTTTCTCTATAAATACATTTTGCAGATGTTTCAGGATCTGAAACCTTTATAGGTCGTAGATAACATCCCCATGTACCTTGTATCCAAAGTAAACCCTCTAATTCGCTGTAATTTGTGATTTATGATCAGTACAAGTTAGGGTTTATACCTCTTCCAGATATCAGTCATAAACAGGTGACCTAGGAAAAAATGTCACAACTTGGGATAGGTAGCTCCAAATGAAATTTTGTAAAAATTGATAGGTAGAGAATGGAATGTAGTTTCTCTGGTAACTTTTTCAGAGGTAGAATTTGAACCAGTGACACATGGCATGCCATACAATTTTGTTCTCCTGTTTTATCCCATAAACGGGTCACGTTGCGACACTTGGCATAACTCTCTCTCAGAGAATCCAATTGAGGTCAGACCTATGGGGTTTGGAAAGATGATAGGTCAGGCTACCACAGGTAGAATTTTCAAACCCTATGGATTTAGAATTTTAGATATGCACCAGAAACAATCAGGTACATATTTCTGTCAAAACATA
The DNA here is from genome assembly GCA_027924585.1 of Larix kaempferi. NCBI lineage: Eukaryota > Viridiplantae > Streptophyta > Pinopsida > Pinales > Pinaceae > Larix > Larix kaempferi. The sequence continues at coordinate 2,077,726 of BSBM01000293.1, forward strand.
ATTATTTTCTGAGCATCTTCATTCTTGGCTTATCACTGCTGCAGGAATTTAGGACTTCAGAGAAAGTTGGAATTTGTGGAATCAGAGTCCATGGCTGAATTCTCCTCATAAAAATCAAAATTTTGATAACAACATCGATTTTTTTGGTTGGGAAGAAGGCCGGGTTTGATCAAACCCTAGTTTAGGATTTTGATCGAAAAGCTGAAAAATTAGGGCTTTTGCAAAAGTTGGAATTTTTGAAATCTGTGACCACGGCTGGAAGCTCCTCAGAAAAATTGAAGTTTAGAGCTTTGGATCGAACCTTTGGTTGGACAGAAGGGTGGGCTTTATCAAACCCTAGTTCGGGGTCCTGTCTAGTGAATCCAAAAGTTTCAAAGGCAATTTTGAGAGGTCAAATTTTGTAGTTTTCAAAATTGAAGTATACCAGCTTGATCAGCTTAGCAAGCCACATTTTTCCATCCATTCAAAAGTTTGAAATTAAAAGATTGAATTTTTAGGGTTTCTCTGACAAACCCTAATCCATCCCCAGATCTAGTTTCAGCATATCAAAGTGGATTGGGTTAAAAGCAATCTCAACAGGTATGACTTAAGGAGATACAGGTATGTGTTGAAATCTGTTCATGATTAAGTTTATGATATGTTTGTCTTCATGTTATTGAGGTTAGTACAATTATGATTGTTTGATAATGAATGCATGTGAATGGTAGAAGACATTTATTAGGGCTACGACACTTATGATTGTACTAATGCACTTGTGGTGTTGTATGAGGATGATGTTGTATGCTAACAAGATAAAGGTACATCAAGAAAGACAAATCAAGTTCTATGACCATGATGACATGAAGACAAAGACTCATCCATAATCACATAGAAGCTATACTTACGAGGTATGTATGACTTTGTTCTACTATGCTTAACCTATGAGATATGCAAGTTCTAGCACAAGGTCTCTAAATCATCGAAGAAAACAAAGAAGACATTGTTTGGGTATGTTAAGACATAACCAAGCTTGATAATACAGGTATGTTTTCCTATAACAAGTCAGAATCCTACTTTGTTAGGATCTTAGGTAAGTATACCTGTGTATGAAATAATTGTTAGGATATTTAGACACTTAGGAGTTAGTTAAGATCAACTTGTGTAATATATCCGTTAGGGATAGTGTGTTTCTTTAGTATGCATTAGTATGCATTTGTAAATACTTAATCCGACGATCACGATATGTTCCCGACATAGAGTGATCCTACGGCTCAACTTCTCTTAGATCATACCTAACTTTGATCCATGGATTAACACCCGATTGGTCCATGATCTCTCTTTAAAGAGCATGGAGGGTCATTGTTTAGTTGATCTATTATGAGAAGCTCATTTGTAACTTTCTTTCTTTGCATAATAAATTGTCCTGTAGAAGCTATTTGGCTGGGGTCGTGGAGTGTTTCCCTCATGAGGGTTTAAACCATGTCAAAACATCGGTGTGTTGATCTGTGATCTGTTTGTGTGAAGTGGTTTCTCTTAGTGTTCGGTCCTTTGGTAGTACCCTGTGTACCCGAACATGGTATCAGAGCTTTTATGAAGAGCCGCTTCCGGTTATGATCTAGATCTTGAACTGTTGTTGCCGAAACTCGAAAGGGTTTCTGGTTCTAGAATTTTTGTGCTGTGGGAGGTGTTCCATTGCATCCGGAGTGTTGTTTCCATTGGGAAATATTTTTCATTTGATTGAAAACGGTTCTCGGTTGCTCCAGAAATGCGTATTTCATCAGATATGAAGGAAAAAGGGCAAGCACGCAAACCGAGCAAGAAGAGTATATATAAAAAAAAAAAGCCCCCTTCCTCATTCCCATATTTTACATTTACAAAAGTGGTTCACTTAAAGCAACTTTCTTGTAAAGTGATTGTCAAAAGGTTCATCTTGGGAAGAGTGGGGGTCTTTTTTTTGCTGGAGATTCTCTAGCTGCCACGTCACTATTGGGGACATCTTCAACAGTTTTTTTGTTCAAGCATAACTTCATCATACAGAGTTAGTTTTCAGTGCCATTTTTTTTAAATCACCTATTTTTTCGAGCTCTTCACATCCAGACTATTGGTTTCTGCTTTTACAGCCATTAATTTACAAATATGGCCGCCCCTTGTGATATTCTACTTAACAGTTCCAACTATTTATCATGGAAATCTCATATGGAGGATGTTTTACGAAGTAGGGGACTTTTCAGAATTACCTCAGGGAAAGAAACAGAGCCCACTAATGATGATAAGAAAATAAAATGGGAAAATAGATGTGACAAAGCTCGTGGATTGATTGGGATGTCAATCTCTACTGATTTGCGATTCCACATATCTAGAATTGATGAACCTGATGCTGCTTGGGACAAGTTGGAATCTGTGTTTGGTAAACACAATGAAATTCGAGGTCACCAACCCAAAAATGAGTTGATTTCTTTAAATCCAAGTGACTTTTCATGCATTTAAGATTATTTATCTAAGTACAAAACTCTTAAACTCTTATGTGCAGAATGTAAGATTAAGAGGGAAGAAAAACAATGCATTTATCATATTATTTCCAAACTTGGACCTACATATTTTGTTTTTGTATCTACATTTTACTCCATGAAAGAATCCTTGAATGCAGCTAGCTATCAAGAACCTAGTCTTGAATCCTTTTGTGATTCCTTGATTAGAGAGCAAGATAAGCTCATTCATCTTGGAATAATCAACAATGCAGATACATCTGGGAAAGCTTTATTGTCCCAACAGAAAGAAAAGTCCAAGCCTCCCAAGAAACAAAATTTTCGCAATAATAAGTCAAACAAGGGTCCAAAACGCTCTCAGTCAGCTCCTTCTTTAAAAAATGACAAAGGATTCAAGCCAAAAGGCAAGAAGACTGAGTGGAATTGCAAATATTGTGGGAAAGATAATCATGATGAATCTAAGTGTTTCAAGGAGATGGCAGCCTTGGAAGCAGCAATGAAGAAGCACCACATCATCCTAGATTCGCCTTCAGAATCTGCCTCTCATGGACATGCACTTTGTGCTTCTGGTAATTCTTATAATGCATCTTCTTCGTCTACTTCAAATGAATGTCTCATTGATTCTGGAGCATCTTATCATATCGCTAAGGATCAATCCATCTTTTCTACTATGCATGAATGTAACACCAAACAAATATTTGTTGGCGATGATAGATCTCTAAGTGTTGTAGGAGCTGGAACAGTTCCAGTAGATAATGGTCATTTTAGTGATGTACTATGTGTTCCAAGAATACCCTGCAATTTGTTATCAGTCTATCAGATCACTCATTCTGGTGAAGGTAAAACTGTGACCTTTACACCTCACCAAGTTGTAATAAAGGATTTTAAAGATCCTCAATAGGTCTTAGCTACCGGAATTGTTGATGATATTACTAGGTTGTACAAGTTTAACAACTTTGGGTCATCACCTTTCCCTTCAGTTTTTGTTGCTCATAGTGATAACTTGAGCAAACTTTGGCATGAGCGATTTGGTCACTTAAATTATCGCTCATTGCAACAACTATGTAAAGACAATATGGTGACAGGTCTTCCGATGGTATCTTGCAGGGATGGTGTTTGTTCCGGTTGTGTACTCGGAAAACATCATCGGGATAGTTTTGACAAATGTGCCTCTTGGCACACCTCGGTTCCCTTGGATCTTGTGCATAGTGACTTGTGTGGTCCTCTTCCATCTGCTTCCTTTTCTGGTTTCAAATATTTCTTAACTTTCATTGATGATTACACCAGACGCACTTGGTTTTATTTCCTAAAACTTAAGATCGAAGTATTTAACATGTTCTTGGCCTACAAGGCCCTTGTTGAAAAACAATCTGGTCATCAAATTATTAAGTTAAGATCTGACAATGAAGGAGAATATGTTAACAAAATGTTCACTACTTTCTGCACTGAACAAGGCATCCAACAATAGCACACTATTCCATATACACCACAACAAAATGGTGTAGCTAAGCGGAAGAACCGCACTTTAAAAGAAATGGCTAATTGTATGATCCAATCTACGAGACTAAGTCTTCAATTTTGGGCTGAAGCCATTAATTGTGCAAATTACATAGTTAATCACACCCCCACTAAAGCATTACAAGGTATAACACCGGAAGAAGCATGGAGTAAAACTAAACCTGATGTAAGTCACTTCCATGTGTTTGGTAGTGAAGCATGGGCTCACATTCCGAATGAAAAACGGAAAGCATTGCAGCCTAAAAGTGAAAAGTGCATATTTGTTGGATATTCTGAAGATGTAAAAGGTTATAAACTTATTCAACCACATTCTCATGATATAATCATTACAAGAGATGTTAAATTTGATGAAAATATCTTGGATTGCGAGCCTAACTCGGCGATTGTGCCATCTTTGGCCGGCGAGCTTGATTCGGCTTTTGTGCCTTCTTCTTCTTCTTCGAACTTCCTTGATAGGTTTCCAATTCCCGTTTATGATGATGACAGTGAAGATTAAAATCCACCTCCGCCTGCGCATGTTCCTCCAGTTGCACCAACACAAGTGCTTCCTCAATGGGTCCGTTCAACATGTGAAGCAGCTGGTGATCTTGCCGGTGATCCTAGAGATCAACATCGAACACATTCTCAGTTTCAGCGAGCCTCTTCTCTTTTGGCTCAAGTTTCCTTGAATCATGATCCAGAAACTTTTGCAAAAGCTTCAGGGAATCCAGATTGGGATGCAGCCATGGATGAAGAATATTGTTCCTTAATGGCGAATGATACTTGGGATCTTGTACCTCTTCCAAAAGGAAGAAAACTTTTCAGATGTAAATGGGTCTACAGAACTAAGTATGCATCAGATGGAAGTGTTGAAATACTTAAGGAAAGGTTAGTTGCCAAAGGTTTTTCCCAAGTTGAAGGGATTGAATACAATGAAACCTTTTCTCCCGTCGCAAAAATGAAATCCATCCGCCTTGTTCTTTCCCTTGTAGCCTTACATAACTAGGAAGTCCATCAAATGGATGTCAAGTCTTCCTTCTTACATGGTGATTTACATGAGGAAATTTACATGGAACAACCTCCTGGATATGTTCAGAATAACTCTAGCCTTGTCTGCCGCCTTAAGAAATCCTTATATGGCCTTAAGCAAGCTCCTAGAGCTTGGTATGCCAAAATGGATAACTTTCTCCTTGACACTGGTTTTTCTAGATGCCATTCTAACCCTAATGTTTATACCAAGAAAGTAGGAAACCATCTCATCATACTTGTTCTATATGTTGATGACCTTATTCTTATTGGTAGTGACCCTAAGCTTATAACCCATGTGAAATCCATTCTTAAACAAAATTTTGAAATGTCAGACTTAGGAGATTTGCATTATTTTCTTGGTCTCCAAGTCCTGCAAACCAAAGAAGGAATCTTTCTTTCTCAGTCTAAGTATGCTTGTGACCTTCTTCGTCGCTTTCACATGGAAGATTGTAAACTAGCCCCTTCTCCCTTCTAGTCTGGAGTCAAACTTTCTTCCACTTGTACTTCACTTGAAGTCGATGCCACCTTATATTGTCAGCTTGTTGGTAGTCTCTTATACTTGACGCATTCCTGTCTTGACCTTTCCTTTGTCGTTGGTCGTGTTGCCCATTATATGCAGAAACCTCATGAAAGTCACTGGAAAGCAGCTAAAAGAATATTTCGATATATTCGAGGTACAGTTCAGTTTGGGATTCATTACAGTATAGGAGGGAAACCTTTGTTGGTTGGTTTCACTGATTCAGATTGAGCCGGCGATCTTGATGATCGAAAGTCTACTGCAGGTTATGTTTTCAGTCTGGGATCTGGACCTATCACTTGGGCTTGTAAGAAACAACAAGCTCTTTCTCTTTCTTCAGCAGAAGCAGAATATCGAGCCGTAGTTAATGCCAGTTAGGAAGCTTTATGGCTTCGACAGATCCTTTCAGAGTTTGGAATCGAGCATCAGTAGCCTACTCCACTTTGGTGTGACAATCAAAGTGCCATCAAGCTTGCCAAAGATCCAATTCTACATCAACGTAGCAAAGACATTGAGCTACATATGCACTTCATCATAAATCTTGTTCATGATTGTGTTCTTGAAGTGCTCTTTTGCCCTACAAATGATCAAGTTGCAGACATCTTCACCAAGTCTCTTACAGAAGTGAAGTTTTCTAAACTTCGATCTATGTTAGGAGTTCAGGAACTTGTCATTAAGGGGGGATAGGCTTTAATGCCTCCTTCCTTCTCCTAATAGTGTCACTTTTGTAAATCCTTCAATCCTATCCCAAGTTGTTCTTAAGGAGGGATGTTAGGATATTTAGACACTTAGGAGTTAATTAAGATCAACTTGTGTAATATATCCATTAGGGATAGTGTGTTTCTTTAGTATGCATTAGTATGCATTTGTAAATACTTAATCCGACGGTCACAATATGTTCCTGACATAGAGTGATCCGACGGATCAACTTCTTTTAGATCATACCTAACCTTGATCCGTGGCTTAACACTCGATTGGTCCATGATCTCTATTTAAAGAGCATGGAGGGTCATTGTTTAGTTGATCGATTATGAGAAGCTCATTTGTAACTTTCTTTCTTTGCATAATAAATTGTCCCGTAGAAGCTATTTGGCTGGGGCCATGGAGTGTTTCCCTCAAGAGGGTTTAAACCACGTCAAAACATCGGTGTGTTGATCTGTGATCTGTTTGTGTGAAGTGGTTTCTCTTGGTGTTCGGTCCTTTGGTAGTACCCTGTGTACCCGAACAATAATCATGACCATACATACTTAAGATTATTTAGAATTATAATGTTTTGAGATTATACTAATGAATGTATGATTATGTATGAGATCATGAGGATGACACTAGTGCAGACTTAAGCATGCATACTTGGTCTAGGATGGATAGAAGTTCAAAGACATATAATCATGAAGGGAAAATAGAGATCAAGCGGGAGGAAACCACACAAACATAAAAGATAAGTATTTAAGTTGTCATTTGAATAACTTCTTGAATCTCTGAATAGTAAATGATATTGCTCGTAGTAGTTGTATGCATATTTGTATTCCTAGAATATATCATGCATAGTGTAAGAATTCATATAGCATTGAACAATATAATACTAATATGCATATGATGGGTAAGTTGGACAAACATTTTATTTTTGTTTGTTTAGAATGAAACCTCTTTGCAGACATGCTGAGAGCTATGCACGCTCTTGACAGTATGTTCTGGTAGAGATGGAAGGCATCTAGATAGCCAGTGTATGCATACAGGATATGGAAAAGTGTTGTGCCAAAGTATTGGTCAAGATAGTTGCATAACTATGTGAATCATATTTGTATGCATAATAGGTTATCTTGTCAACATGATTTGATTATTATGAAGTATTACTAATCATGTAATTAACTTTGATTTGTAGGAAAGATCATGAAGAATGATGAACACCGAACAAGTGATGGATGCTCAACAAGAAGACTTACAAATCAAACATACTATAGAAGGCTCATGGCTAGAATATTCTCTTAGAAAGAGGAAGAGGATCATGACGAGATGTTTGCTCCAAGTGACTAGATAAGACCATTCTCTTAAATGGTGTAATTGAAGAAGAAGTGCAAATTGAAAAAAAAACTCCTAGGATTCAATTGAAGAAAGCTCTATACGGGTACCTAGAATCGATAATCATTTGGTGAGCTTAATGATCAGCATGGGTGATGTGGATTTCAACCTTTTCCAGAAGGTTGAAGATGGTGTCTTTATACAGATGAAATTCTTCTCTTAGATGGATGCAAGAAGGAACTCACCACAGAGTTCGGATGATCTTGAGGATCATATCAGTAGACCCATCTGATGAGAGATGGCACAGATATATATGCAAAAGATCACTTAATGTAGAGTGTGAATGTTGTTCAGCCACAGAGGGAGAATTGACAGTTTCTTGACAAGATTGGGCTTTACCAGAAGTAAAGCTGAGCCTAACCTTTACCTTAAGGTTATGGATGATACTATTATTGTATGTGGATGATCTCTTTTTGACAGGGAATGAGAAACAAATCATGGAAAGCAAGAAGAAGCTAGCTATAGAATTTGAGATGAAAGATATCGGATTGATTACTTCCTAGGTATGGAAGTATGGCAAGGCCCAGAAGGAATCTTTCTTAACCAGGGAAAGTATGCTATGGAAATATTGAGAAGATTTGATATGTTGGAATGTACAACCATGGAAACTCTCATGGATTCTGACTTGAAGCTGTTAGCTGATGACTCATCAGAGTTAGTGGATGTAACTCTGTACAGACAGATTATTGGATCATTGATGTATCTGACAAATACCAGGCCAGATATATGCTTTGCTATGAAGACCTTGAGTCAGTATCTAGTGGAACCTAGACGTGTTCACTTGATAGCTGCAAAACATGTGATGAGGTACCTGAAGGGTACGATAGGTTTTGGTCTATATTATCTTGGAGATCATGACTTAATATTGTATGGCTACACAAATGCTTATTGGGCAGGAAGTGTATCAGAAAGGAATAACACATCGAGAGGATGTTATTTTCTAGGATCTGTCATGATCTCGTGGTTTAGGAGGAAGCAGTCTAGTGTGGCTCTCAACACAACTGAAGTGGAATATATATATAGCTGCTTGCTCTGCTAGTTGTGAAGCAGTATGGATTCTGAAATTGTTATCATGATTGTTTGACTTAGAGATGGAACCCACTATGATCTGGTGTGACAACCAAAGTTGTATCAAGATAACAGAGAATCCAGTGTTCCATGATAAGTCAAAGCACATAGAGATCCCATATTTCTATATACGGGATATGGTGCAGAAAGGAGTGATCAAGCTTGAGTATGTGAGCACTTACGAACAAGTTGCTGATGTGTTTACCAAACCTCTATCTCGAGTAAAGTTTGAGTATTTTCAAGACAACCTTGGTGTGGTTCATAAGGACCCTCCTCGAAAGGGGGATTGATATGCTCGATGATGATATTTGGATACTGGTATCGATATGGATACCTGTATCGATGATGAGATTGCCTATATCGACGGTAAGGTTGATGATATGGATACTGTATTGATGAGGATATTGTATTGATGATATGGATACTATATTGATGAGGATACTATATCGTTGATGTGGATACTGTATTGATGAGGATACTGTATCATTGATGTCGATACTGTATTGATGTGGATACTTGTATCGATGATGAGGTTACCTATTTCGACGATGAGGTCGATGATGAGGTTACCTATTACGACAATGAGGTCGATGCATGGTCCTTAGAATTTGTATATGAGGACAAGGAGGGATTGTATCATCCCTGGACTTAGGTCCCTGAACAGATCCGTAGACTCTTGTCTTCGAGAAAGATGTTGGTGAATGATGTAATGTGCGCTCCTGGACTGCTCAGTGTAGAAGCAGGTGATCATTCACAAGTGATAAAATCCTAGATTTAATCTAGGTCACATCCAGTATGAAAAAGGACTAGCATTGTGGTCAGGATTGCATCATCCCTGAATGCTTGGTTCAAAATGTACGTGATGGGGATTGCATCATCCTGGAACCACTATTTCAAAATGTATGTGATGGGTATTGCATCATATCGGAACCACTAGTTCAAAATATACGTGATGGGGATTGCATCATCCCGGAACCACTAGTTCAAAATGTGTGTGATGGGGATTGCATCATCCTGGAACCACTAGTTCAAAACGTATGTGATGGGGATTGTATCATCCCTAGACTTCGGTCCTTGAATTGATCTGTAGACGGATGTCTCTGAGAAGTGGTCCCTAGTGGACGAGAGGGGATTGTATCATCCTCAAAATTTGGTCCTTGAATTGATCCGTAGATGGATGTCTTCGAGAAGTGGTCCCTAGTGGACAAGAGGGGATTGTATCATCCCTGGACTTCAGTCCTTGAAGTGATCCATAGACATATGTCTTCGAAAAAGAGGTCCTTAGATTCTGTCTAAGTTGACGAGTGGACTGCATCGTCCCTGGACATGTTATGGTGTCTTAAATGGATCATGTGTATTGCAGTGTATGCTGCTATGATACTGTTGATCGTGATGGTATAGATGACGATGATGTTGATCGTGATGGTCTAGATGATGATGATGTTGATCATGATGGTCTAGATGATGATGATGTTGATCGTGATGGTCTAGATGACGATGATGTGGATCGTGATGATCTAGATGATGATGTTGATGATCGTGTGATGACGATGCTGATGATCGTGTGATGACGATGTTGATGATCGTATGATGATGATGCTGATGATCATGTGATGACGATGTTGATGATTGTGTGATGACGATGTTGATGATCGTGTGATGACGATGATCGTGTGACAATGATGTTGTTGATCGTGAGGATCCGGATGTTGATGTTGTTGTAGCTGTTCAAGTGCTACAGAAGATGAAGACTCAATACTGATGATTCTGATGTTCCAGTAACTGTATGAGTTACTGATGATTAAAGAAAGCTTCCAATGATTTAAAGATGTATCATGTATGATGTTGATGACTCCTTGCTCGTGCAGATGTTGTTATAATATCCTTCTCGTTAAGGGGGAGTGTTGAAATATTGTAACTTCTAAGAATATTATATTTGTATTTTATTATTCTGAAGATGTTTCATTCCTCCGATGAGACTTTGTCATGTATCCGAAGATGTTTATTCCTCCGTGGTAACTTGGGTTATTAGAATTCGCTAGTGGGGTCAGCCCTGTATGTTTTATGTGGGCCAAAGGGTTATTAGACCACTCTAGAGGGGTCGACCCAGTTAGCTTTAGGTTAAGTGCTTAAGTTGGGGCCGACCTAGTTAATATAAAATACAAGTCGGAGTTGTGTATAAATAGAGGAGGTGTGTTCCTCATTTAACACACATTGCACTCACTTGTGATTAGCGCATAGGTGAGGGAGAGATCTACTATGGAGGAGAAGGAGATCATGTCTAGGGTTTACATCTTTGTATTTGCTGGTCATCTATATTGAGGAAGCTTTGCTGGGTTTTCTATGCCATGAGGGTTTCCCAGGATAAATCTGTGTCTCTTGTGTTTATGCTGTGCTTGTTGTTCTTTCAGTGATCCTGTATATGCTATTGTTGTGAAATGGAATGTAATGCTGATATTTTTTGTCTTAGCATATTGAATCTTAAGACATTAGGATGTATGGGGGTACCAAAGCCCAATCTCTAATGAATAAGTATGTGACTAATTTTGTAGTGCACAAGGAGGCAGTGAGGTAGGTTTTTATTAATGGGGTAGGAAGCTTTTTGAATGAACATAAGAAATCCTCTTACCCGCCATTACCTTTTGTCATTGGAGCATACAAATTACCTAAGGTGAAAGGAGCAGAAGCGTTCATAAAAGACCTAGAGGCTTTTCACTTTGCAGAAAGAATATTCGTAAGGAACGACAAGTTGCAAAAGGTTTCCCAGCATTGTGCGACATGCAAAATCCATTTTGAATATTCATACCACTTCCTAAAGGACGAGGAGGTGTATCGGAGAGCAAGAAACATGACTGAGTTAAATAAATGTTTTATTTGGAAAAGTGATGCGGGCCCTAGTCATGTCATTGATACTGCTAAAGAATTTGAAAGACTACAAATGGAGGAGGCAGAAAATAGAAGAATCATAAAGGTTACGGGAAGAAGAAGTGGAAAATAAAAGGAGAGAAGAGGAAGATAAAAGATAGACAGAAAGGAAGAAAAGAGAAGAATCAGAAAGGTTACAGGAAGAAGAAGTGGAAAAGCAAAGGAGAGAAGAGGAAGATAAAAGACAGGAAGAAGAAGCAAGAAGAGAGAGAGAGAGGAAAAGGAAGCAACAGAGAAAGAAAAGAGAAAAGAGGAAGAGGAAAAGTCCAAGGAAGTTGTGGAAAGAAAAGAAGCCCAAGGTGGAGGCATAAGTCCCCAAGAAATCGATATAGATCCACTAGGAGTGGAAGGAGTCACCCTTACAGGGGGACACCTCTAACTTGTAGAGCTTGGGATCACCCATTTCACTCCATCCATGCAACATTCAGTAGCTAATTTAGATACTATAATATTCTATCCAAAAAGAAAGACAATAAACATGAGGTCAGATAAGAGATTGAAGATGGGAACAAATCCTGATGTGGTGACAATAAAAGAGAACACCATCATGGAAGGCACCCACAAAGACCCGAAATTCATAGCATCAATGAACATAGCAGCTACACAAGCTAGTGGAGATAATGTCGATAAGTTACAAAATCACTTGAGCGCAACAAAGAAAAGACGTTGAATCCAAAAGATAACCTAGTGAAAGCAGGAGGGGAGGAGATAGAATTGAAGAGGAAACATGATGTTATAGCTGCAGAAAAGAACAGATTACTATCAGATTATCAAAATCTAGAAACTAAAAAGGATGCTTTAAATGTACAGGTGGTAATCATGGAGGGAGAAAGAAGTGATATCTGCGGCTGCATAAATGAGTTGGAAGGAAAATAATCAACAACAAATGAACATATAGAAGACTTGAAATCTCAGATGGACAAGTTGCTTAATGAGAAAGAGTCCCTATCAGAACAGGTTGAGTTGGAAAAGCACCAAAGGGAGGACATGACTCCTTTTCATGAACTAGCATGTCAAATACAGGAAAAGATCTGTCACTCACAGAAATTGCTAACTGAGGAGATCTATAAGATGAAACAAATGTTAGTAAAAATGAAAGAGATTGTTGCAAAATATTTGGTGATAAGACAAAAGTTGGTTATAGACTTTAATAAGATAAAAAAGAAGGTGGCGTGGAAGGAAGAAAATGCATAATTCCCTGATCACCTACCTAACAAGACGACTGTAGATCTTAAATTGAATATGGAACTCCTTGAATTTTGCAGGAAAGCTTCTAGGAGAATCTATGTAGAAGTACCTAAATCCATCGAAAAATGTGTAGGATTCTACAAGAAAATTTATCGAATTCATGAAAAATTTCATCTTTCCATGACTCCTAATATGGACGACATTCCTACAAAAGATCAATGCTTAATGGAACTGTAGAATGGATTGAAGGAAGATATGGCATATATCAGAAAATTGGATGTGCTGAATGCAGAAGACCTCCATCAGTACATCAGGCATGCGTACATCAATGCTTATTTTCTAGAGGACAACTACAAAGCCGCAACAGAAGGAGTGATCAGTGTAGAGAAGGAATTATCCTATCATGAAGTTTATTTGAAGTTATTAGAACCTCTCCAATGTAATATCATATTTGAATAGGAAGACTTATGGGATAATTACCTCTCCTGTTTAGAGGGCCCACCAAGAAATTAATATTTTTAATTGTAATTAATTGCATTTCTGTGCAAACACTAGAGGACAAATTGGGGGTAGTCCAAAGGTTGGGGTAGTTGAAATGAACACTCATGTAGAGATAAAATCCATTGTAATATAAATATAGGGGAGGGATACTGGATAAAAGAAATTTTCTAGCATAATAGAAGTCACTTAAAGTGGGCTACAGGGCGGTCGCTCTTCGCTCCATGTGCGAAGTCTAAGAAACCCCTCTCAGACACATGTAATTTCAAATGGCTGTCCAGTTATCATAGAGGCAGAAACACCCTCTCAGGGACATGTAATTTCAAGAGGCACATGTAATTTCAATGGTCATTGCAATGAAAGTACAGTACAGTCCGCTACGGTGATATTAACTTAAATTCGATTTAATTGGATATCGCACAGGGAGAGAAAATATAACTAATAATTTATTGTATTTTTATCATAACTAACGAAGTTACTTTTCTTATGAAAAATGACACAAACTACTAAAAGTGACACCCACAAAAATTATGCAATATACCAAATTTTAAAGCATGCAATATACCACTAAAAATGACACAAACTACTAAAAGTGAAACCCAAGAAATATTATGCAATATACCAAATTTTAGAGGGTGCAATATACCAAACACTAAATTTGACAGGCTATGTTGAGTATAATTGAAAAGATAGATATAATATGCCTTGAGTGGAAGTTGTTTATGAAAAAACCACATTTGAATTTTTGAACAAAATTGTAATAGGACGCTCTCTTTGCATTTGTAAAAAAAGAGTTAAGAATGATGTTTTTCTTAGATATGTACTACTTTGGATTTATCAACTATTATTACGTATGAATTTGTACATATGGAAAACCAATGTTGAAAGAAATCTTTTAGATAAGTGGAATTGTCTATGTATTATTCAAGTTGAACTTTGATGTGCACTTCTTCGTTCATAATAAAATGTATTTAGATTTTTAATACATCTAATTATTTTTTATAAAAATGGATCATGTAAATCGATATAATCCCTCTTCGTGCTTGATACATTTAGGTTTAAAATGAAATCAACATAACTTAATTTTTCTTATATAAGTCGACATCACTTGCAATTTTACTTCTTTTCTCTACTCTTAATGGGTTGTAGGGAAACATGCTACTACTCTAGATGCAATAAAAAAAATAACAAAATAAAATAAAATACACACATCTTACCACAATTAATTATTGATGAGCAAATCCCCATAGAAACAAGACCTTATTTTTGTATTGCTAATAAATTTATGACAAAAATGAACCCTTATTTTATATTACTAATAAATTTATATAAAAAAAGAACTTTTTAGGAGAAGTCTAGTCCTTATCTCCAAGATGCATGCCCTTGTTTGTCGAGGATAGTTCCTACTTATGGTAAATGGGTTTAAAATTATGTAGATGGTTCTCCTTAAATTAAATGGGTATGGAAAATGAGGTGTATCCGTAGCTCTAACCACCACCTATTTAGGCCACCACTTTGTTAATGAAAGATTATGATATATATTGTATAAGTTACTACAAGGTTAATTATTTCAACCCTCATTACATACTAGAAACAACGAACATTCATTCCATCATAGATCTAAGCCTTCCCTAAATATTCTTCATTTTTATATAACTAATATTTATAATTTATTTAACAGTTTGAAATCTAATATAAATTTGAATTTGTTATAATTAATAATTTTGTAAGCTTTATAAAATTAGTGCAAAACCTACAACTTCAACACTTACAAAATTCTCAATATAAAACACGTAATTCTAATTAGTATTAGAATTTAGAGAAATTAATAAAAATAATGAAACTAACTATTATATATATATATTTAATATATATAATTTACAATTTAATAAATTATATATTTGTTTTATATACTTTTTATATAGATATATAATATTTTAATTCATAAAAGTTAATATAATAATGAAGAAGTCATCCAATCTAATTAGTATAAAACATAGTGACATATATTTATTCATGTATTTATACACATAACATATCCAAAACACTATAAAAATTCTATGTTAACAAAATTAAGAGGACAAGTAAATATTAAATATTTATTTAATTTAAAAAAAATTCCATCAAATAGACAAATAAATAAAATAAAACTTAATTTAAACAAGAGCCACGAGGTGGCAAAGGTCCCCGACATTGCCACATGTTCTATTTGGATGAAGCTAGAAATTTTACATAGCATTTGCAAGGAGGCCAGAGACTATTAAAAAGTAGATGACGAGAAAGCAAATTTGCAACAATAGTGTTTTAGGCAAATTCTGGGAATGAGTAAAGCATTAACGAAAATGAAAGTAAACAAAAATTTTTACCAAGCAAGTTTGTAAGCAAGTTCAAATTCTTGTACAAAGTGGTTTGCTACTGAGGAAGAGACATGAAAGAGTTATTGATTCTTCATTGGTGAAGGTGCCATTTTGGAAGCATATTGGAAAATTTTCCAAGTGACAATATCATCTTAAGATATATGGAATGATGAAAAATTATATTTTTGTCAATGATGTAAGTCACTAACTAACCTAAGATAATTGGCAAAATTTCCAAGTGACAATTTCATCTTAAGACTCGTTTGGAATGATGCAAAATTCTAATTTTTATCGATATGAAAATATGCATTAGAAATAAAATGTTCATCAACCACTATTTAAAGAAGGTAAATTAAAGACATTAGAATATGCATTAACCAAGAGATCAAAGCAATTACCAATAATATGATTATGGAAAGAAAACTCATTAGTATGATCATGATCATAGCTACATTATGTTAATTACTAAATAACACTAGATATTTGGAAAAACTAGCATGCAATTATACTTTTGTGTTTTTGTTTTTCGAAATAATTGCTATTACTTAAAAAGGGCCCACACTCCTTATCTTTTACCGATCATTTATTTTTCACTCTAGATAAGTTTCCCTTATCATAATCTTAAGTTCACATCGACATGGATTATCCTTTGTTAGCTGATCTCACTTGTTGTTTAAGTGAATTACCATTATAAAAATCCTAAGGTCATGTCAATCAACTTTCGAAAATGCATGTAATTATGTGTGGTACTTTTTAATCTAGGTTGTATCCATTATTAATGAAGAAGGTTAGCATCACATTATCACTAAGTTATTTGTTATTTGTTCTTTATGTTAAATAGATTGTTTCATTCTCTTGCAATTTAAAACAAATATAAATGTTAATCTATCTAACTTGAGGCCAGCATTAATAGACTACATCCGTACATAACTATCAATATTTTATATATATATTTTTAAATAATTATTTATTTCAAATTTAAAATAAGACCATAAACAATATGTTATTCAATAGTGTGTCCAGATATAATCTAAACTCCGTTGGAAAGGATGAACATGATGGACCCACTCGATTCAATCCACTTGGGAGTTTGGTGCACATCCCCTGATAGGAAAAGCACACATCCTACTCCACTTCAAATTATAAAAAATAAAAAAAATTGGTTGTGGACAGTAACTTTATTTAGCTTCAACTACTATTTTGCAGCTACGTTATTAGAATAGGGCATGATTATTCTCATCGAGTTAGCAGCTATTGATATTCCAAGAAAAAACAAATAGATAATTAACTTAACTTTGGATGGATGCAGGGAATAGAAGGTACTGATTGTTCACCATCCATTCAAAATCCCAGTGCCTGCTACCGATGTTTCTTAGCGTCCAATATGCCCATCCGAAGGAAGCTTCCCCGTAGACTTGCAATTGTGCCTCTCCATCTCTCTGGTAATCTGACTGTTTGGCATTGGTCACTTGCCACTCGTCCACCCATTCCCCTACACAAACACACAAAATTTGGTAAGTCAATGCTTTCTCTTTAATATGCTACGGAAAATATAACCGTAGTGTATGATTAAATCTATCCTTGTGCTAGGTAGAGCGGCATTAAAATAGCGGTATTGTGGACTTGTGTACGTTTCAATGTCTATAAACCCTACACTGATGAGGATAATGAGGTCAATTGACAGTAGTGACATGAGGGCATTCAAGGGACCCTACTGTAATTTTCGAAATAGGCAAGTTGAATCTCTGATGCTATACTCATTAAGGGCCAGGAAATGCCAACACTGCGATGGCCATGTCGGCACTCGAGGACCATATTGCAATTTTCTTGAATTACTGATTAAATATTCGTTGACCTGCTTTCATCAATGGCAAGATTAATAAGGGTAGTTAACGCAGGGATTTTTTATATTTACCTACAAAGATGAGAGGACCATTGGCCTAGACAAGGCTATGCAGAGTTTGAGCTCTTATGGTTTTGATATAGTCGATGTTTTGCTAAACCATCATGTTTATGAAATTGGCATCATCGAAGAGATTGTAGTAATGCATGTCCACAACGGTGCGGGATAAGCCATTGTTCATTGGAAACAACTCTTTTGAATCTGCAGGGACGATTCTGTTGCACATTATCACATAGGCCGACGAGGAATAATTTCGAACGATGTCGTAACCCCGTGAATAATAGACAGTAACATTGTTCAAACTCACTACAAGCGACCTTGGCTCATTCAACAGCTCAATGCCCAAAAGGGTAGGGTGTGCAACATATCTGTCAATGATAGAAGCAATTTTTAAAGTTTGCTACGAACCTGCTTTATTGAAAAACAAAAGAACATTATTCTACCATATCTAAAAATATCGTTATTACAGTAATTTTTTTAACTATATCAAAACCTATCAAGACGGATTAATACAGTAAGAATTTGTTGGACCTAGCAGCAAGGAAATCAATGGTGGATAGACTCATGTCAATGTTTTCTTGTAATTCAGACCATTCTATATATCTGTCTCTGGTGCTCCTGTGGTCAGCCCCGTTTTGTGAGCCTGGAGCAGCATGGAGATCGATAATCACCTTAATGTCATGATTCCTGCAGCACTGTATCGACAAAGTTAATAAACCTATGGTCCATTATCTTGGTCTATTTCAATTTCTATTCATAGGATTAAAACTTTTCAGGATGAAGGCCAGTTTTCACTCAATGTGCCCATAAGAAAGGTTTGTTGAGACATGCCAGAGATCCTCCAGCAAAAGGAACAGGAGATTTTGGATCACTTGCAATCCACCATCCAACTAGAATTCTCACAACACTTATCCCGTGCTTGGAGAGGAAAATGAAATCATCCTCTGTGATGAAAGTGCTTCGATGTTCTTAAGAGAGAAAAAAGTAAAATCATGAGAAGCCCCCAGTGGGTAGTACATCTCAACAGAGCAGAGTAAGAAATTTACTAGGGTGAGATGCATGAATTCACACCTGGCACCTTCTCCACGACGAGACACATGAATTAGAATTAGCACGTGGTACTTTCTCCACGAACACGTATGCAGAAACGAGGGTTTGACCAATAACCCGTGAATGGTCAAACCAATAGTTGGTTTTTAACCTGTGAATGGTCAAACGGTATGACATGTCAATCTCTCTAGGGGAAATTTCGACCTCCAGCCAAAATGGGACGCCATGGTTGCTTTGGTTGGATAAATTCTACAACGAAGTTTTATCCATAAAGACCTGGGGCGTTTCTCATAGGATATTTTCCTATTGGTAATCTCACTCCTCGACCAACCGCGAAGCTTCGTCGTCACATAGAGCTCAAGATTTCAGTTTATTCAATTCAGTCATTTCTATTGGTTTCATCTCCTCCCTGTCACGAAAGAATCCCCCATCCACCTAGTGAACAGAAAGAGGCTCACAACCTGAAGATCTAAAAATGCATAAGCTTTTGTCTTCAATTAGTTACCATCTACAACAGTTATTTAAAGTTCTCCAAAATTGCATAGTTTCTGTCTTCCAATAAAAATTTCAAAGATGCAGATTGACAATAGATATTTGTTGCTGTATTTTTTTTTAATGGGATGGTTGATAAAGATAAATAACAAAATGCACCCAGTATAAGCCTATAGCATTCACCCAAGAAGAATAAAAATCTGTTTGCGAGGATTAATCCATACCTCATGCAGGAACTTTGCATAGTTTCTTAGCAAAAGTGAGTTGCCCAGATTTGCCTCCAACATTTTCTGAAAGTAAGTTTCTGTAGAATCAGAACCAAAATCAACCCTCAGACTTCTTGACTCCCACCATCAATGCCAAATCCTCCGGCTATATACATCGCGCGCCGTCCTCAGTCTCAAGCATTGATTGCGAATTTCTTGACACAGGACTCGAACCAGAACCCCCTTCACCTCCTCCAGACCTGTGAACATCATTCTTTCTCCCCGAGATAGATGGTTTTTCGCTTCCCATACGATCAACAACAACGGCAATCTTATGGGCCGGTTTGAAATTATTTGGGGGGTTCTTATGGAGCTCGGCTTCCAAAGTCCCAGTTCTCTGATCCAAAAGCGTGAGCGTTGGACAACGACTTCTCAAATTTGCAACGGTTGAGGCTGGACTCCGACTCCAGCTCCTTCAGAGCCTCAGACTGTGATAAAATGGGACTAATATAACCCAGAATGGGACTAGAAGAGATTCTTTCTTACAACACACTCCAATCCAGGGGTTATTACTCAAATTGCTTGTATCCCTGGGCAGGATAAGCATGGTAGCTACAGACGGTTGGATGAGACTTAACCACAATGATGGGAGCCTGCTCAGAATTACTGAACTCAGTACCCGGTAGACCAAAGAATTAGACTGGCAAAAACGCCTCCGCGAGGCCGATGCATCCGGCTTGTTCCCTTCATGAGCTGTTTCCAGTTCATAGGGGCAATAAAAACAGAGATACATGCAGCTTTCCACGCCATTAGACAATCCATCAGATAAAACAAAAACAAAGATTAAAAATCTGTGCGACATGGTGGAAGTTCGTGTTTTCATTGAGTTTTCAGAGAAATTAGGGTAGCTTGACATGATTGTCTCTGCAGGACCTGACATCATCTCACCACCACCTGCTGGGAAGGGAAAAACAAGGACAAGGTCAGCCTCCTGCAACCAATTAAAATGAAAAAAAAACACATTTTTTAATAATTAGATTAATATTATATATTCAATACTATAGCTAAACTATAGCCAAACAAAAACATTTAGCCAATAAACCCAAATTAATAGAATGCTGGTGAAACATCCCTGATGCCCTTCAGGGACATAAAAAAAGCCATCTATAGATGGATGAATGAATAAAATTAAATTACCATTCATAAAAACAATTGGAGGCTCGGAACCCAACCCATAAAAGGTAAAAGAGTCGAAATGCCAATATAAATTCAAAACACTGATTACCCGAAGAAAAATATAATTTCAACCTAAAATAAGGAGGGAGAAACACTTACTGTCTGCAGTGTTTCAGGAAAAACGGTTTTATTCCCCGGGAAATGAAAACGCCCATAGAAATAGTTGATTCCCGTTACAGAACCCGAAAGGGCCATCGTGTTTCTGCTAATAGAGTATGTTGATAGGCTAACTCCTTTATTACCCGTAAATAGAAATTTACGACGGTTTAAAAGAATAATAGAACGTCAAAAATACGTGCAGGATACTTGTTTACCCATCAGATAAGACGGTTTATTAAATTTTTTACCAGTATTTAACGGACAAAATGGCCTGTGACGGGCATTTTGCCCGTTAAATTCCAACCGGCACTGTAACTCAGCTTTGATGACGTAACAGATGTAGAAACCCCAGCACGCACATGAATTTGAATGGGTTGCAGTGAGTCACAGCAATGTACAGTAAGTACATTGACAGACCCCTCTAAGGCACATGTAAATTCAATGGGCTGTACAGTCACCACAGAGGGCCCAGAAACCCTCTGTCAGGCACATGTAATTTCAATAATTTCAATGGGCTGTGGGCTGTAGCCACTCACTGCAATGAAAGTACAGTACAGCCCCGAGCGGTGATATTTATATAAATTCGATTTAATTGGATATCGCCGTTGATTTATAAGGTTGTCAGAGCCCTCATAACTATGATACAGACGCTCGTGGAATGAGCAAGAACCAACTAAATATCACGGACGAGGATAAATCTCGTCCGCGACGAGATTTATCCTCATCCTTCAATTTGAAAACCTAATATCATATACGTATTATCACGGAAAATGTCGAATAAATTAAAGTATCTATTTTTTCATTGCTGGGAATCTCACTAACTATGATACAGACGCTTGTAGAATGAGCGAAAAATCATATCGTCAAGCTCGATCTTCTCACTGTAAATGGAGGAACGGTCATGGTCGTCACTCGCTGGTTACGTTAAATAGTGGAATGGCCGTCACACGCTTTAATGTGGCCTGCGGCGCAACTTAAATACCGTGGGAAAACGTTGTGGTTTATTATTTTTAACACTGTATTGTATTGTATAAGCGATATCAAATCACATTTAATGTTGCTCTCGCAATGTTCAGAGTCGGTCTCCCATGCGCTGATAGTCGGGGAACTATGAAATTTTCATGGTTTCTCTATTTATGATGATTCTCCACATGAGTTAAATTAGTTTGACAGTGATAGACAAATAGATGCTTTAACTTCCTTCCTATATAAATATAGGAGGAGCATTGCTACCCACTAACTAGAAACTCAACAAAGAGTGACTATACTCCAATGGCAGAACCCTCTTTCGACGCCACCGTTCCCGCCCCGCTCCACCCACACATCTCCCCTACTCCTCAACTTCTCCCCTCCTCCTCCACTACACCCTCCATATCACTAAATGTTCGCGAGGGTACTGGTAATCCCGTCTCACTAGACGTTCCCGACATTGCCTGCGCCATTGCCATCGCCACAGCCATCGGTAGCGCCACCGCCACCGCCACCGCCACCGCCTCCCCAACCGCCACCACCAACCCCCCATCATCATGAATATCGGTAACGAAACTTTTATTTCATTTTGCTTTCCTTGGTGCAGTTCCTTATTTTAAGAGCAGTATCAATCTGCACAATGATATCATCAATTTACTCTTTTTTTTCGATCTACAAAGCTTAATCATATTGTTTTTGCATAGCAGGCATAGGGCATTTCAGATGCAGTAGAAGATTGTGTGATCATCCGGTGAAGTATTATTTATAAAAGATGGAGCATCTACATAATCTACGGATCTGAAATTTCTTGCAGTTGCATTGATCCACATAATAAACTTGGTTTAGCATATCTCACTTATGGTACGTACTGGTAGAAGCAAATATCAAATGATATTAGGGTATTTATATTATTTTCACACGAGACCATGTAGGATTATAAAGTATGAGGCAAGTTATTTTTGTGTTATTGGTATTACTAGTTATTGTGTTAAACATACACGTTGTGGATGTTTCATGTTTATGCGTAGTGTTTTACGAAGATTTGGTGTCGTGATGACAGTACGTTATTTGATGTAATTATTAATATGCATAAATGTCATGGAAAAGTATTGTAAAGTTATAAAACTCCTAAATTTTTCCATGTGTTCTATGTAATACTACTCTCATTGGCATAACTACATGTCGCAGACATCGATTCAATTCTGTAATTGGCGTGGTCACTAATAATTTGCTTGGAACCAAATGGTTTATATATCATTCAGTGGCAAGTCATTCGCACTAAAAGTGGTTTTTAAATATTATTTTACAATTTATAATTTTCTCTATTGTATTGATAATTTGAAAAGATAGGTGGATAAACCAATTGAAATAAATCTCAGATTACAAATACCCATATATATTCACCTCATTTTAAAAATTTAATGACTACCCAAAAAAATTGACTTCTTTATAATTATATTCCACTCAAGCATTTTTCAATTTTCCCATCACCATTTTTACTTTGGTACTTCGGAAAAATAAACGACACATCACTTCATCTCCACTTTTCTTTTCATCGTTATTATTATAGGCAAAGTAACTGACATACTACTTCCTATAGATTAACGGATTTTAGTCCTGAAAGATTCAATGTATAGCCCACATAGAGGGCGGCCAATCACCAGTATTACTTTGGTTCTTGATGTGCATCTTCTCATAGTGTTATATCTTTTGTTTGGCTGTGGTGCGATTTCCCATCTATTATACTTATACTAGTTGGACTATTTGTGCGAGTTCTTGTTGGATATTGGCAAATGGAGGTTGATGTTGTAGATGCCTGTGTATAATTTGCGTGACGACTTCTGATTGAGTGTTGGATGTTTTCTTCTACAGAAGAACCCGTGTTCATGGTGATTTCTCGCCACGTGCATATATTGTACATTCTCATGACCCAATCTTTTCTGATTAGAATTTATAAAATCAATTTGAAACTCTATTATAATGATCTCATCAGAGTGGGTAATTAAAAAAAAAAGGTTATCTTCACTTTCTTGATTTATAGGCTAACCAGGATATAATATCATAAATTCCTCTAATATCATAATTTCCTCTAATATCATAATTTTCTCTAATAGATGACTAAGAGGAAAGAAAAATTAATTTCTTAGAATATTACAAAACTTTAATGAACAATAGGTTTATAGTTCTTCTTCAAATTTATAGTAGAATTTGACTCTGCAAAGCTTTAACCATTAACTATCTAAATTTAAAAAAATAAAATTAAAGAAGAACTTATCTAGTAATTAACATCTACTCACTTCACTAAAATTTTCCAGTTATGTATGGGCAATAATGTGGAAAACAATGTGGAATAGGAAGACTCTCCTCTCAACCTAACCTTTCAACTTGAAGAGTTGAGAAACTTAAAATCCCACAGCCTCTATCATTTAACCACCACCACTAGTTTCAATAGCCATATAGGATGCATAATCATACAAACATAACATTTTAAGAACAACCAAAGAACTCCAAACTATGAAAGAAAACTATCATAATATGACTCCAAACTCATCAAACAACTCCAAACTCTGAAAAACAAATACGATACTATGACTCCAAACTCTGAAGAAAACCTAATACAAATCTATAAATCAGAACTTCCAAAATAAATTACCAAAGAAATACCAAGCTAAATTACCAAAATGGCGAGAGACACCATGAAACTGTCAACCAACAAGCCAAAAATTTTGTAGGAAGAGCTTCTTCCCCTTCTTTCTACTTTTATCTCTCCTCCCATAAGAATATCTAACTACTCTTTTATTTTCATACCTTGGCCTCTAACAGTCACCCCCCTTGACATGCAGCTTAATTTTAATATCCCTAATTTAAAAAAAACTCCATTTTGGCCAAATTCGAATCTTGGACTAGAAATTGTCCCAAATGCTTTTGAATTCTGTATGGAAGGGCTTCAGGGGTCTTAGGACATCCAAATGCAGCTATTAGATACTCATACACTTATTAAAGACATTCATGGCTTGCATTTATCAAGAAGCGATGGAAGGGGAAAATACTAGGGAATTCACTGTTAAAACTCACACTAGTCTATGACCATTTTGGCTTCCCAAACACTGTACTTGTTAAGATTCAATATGCTATGATAGAAAATATCAGCATTACATTCCATTTCACAACAATAGCATATACAGGATCACTGAAGAAACAACAAGCACAGCATAAACACAAGAGACACAGATTTATCCTAGGAAACCCTCATGGGGTAGAAAACCGAGCAAAGCTTCCTCAATATAGATGACCAACAAATACAAAGATGCAAACCAAAGACATGAGTTCCTCCTCCACCATAGCAGACCTCTCCTCCACAAGTGCACTACATTCTGAGTGATAGAAGTGTGTCAAATGAGGAACACACCTCCTCTATATATACACATTTCTGACTTGTACTTTATATTAACTAGGTCGGCCCCAACTTTACCACTCGGTTAAACACCCCATTACAACTGACTCGGCCGACCCTACTACAGTGGTCTAACAACCCTTTGACCCATATAACACATACAGGGCCGACCCCCACTAGGGAAGTCTAATAACCCAATTTACCACATTCAGACGAAGGAATAAACATCTCCGGATATACAATAAAATCTTCACGGAGGAATGAATCATCTCCGGAATAATAAAGTACAAATATAATATTCTTAGAAGTTACAATATCTCAACACTCCCCCTTAATGAGAAGGATATTATAACAACATCTGCAGGAGCAAGGAGTCATCAACATCATACATGATACATCTATAAATCATTGGAAGCTTTCTCAACATCATCAGTAACTCAACCAGTTACTGGAATATCTTCAAGATCTTCAATACTGGAACATAGTCAATACTAGAACATCAACATCATCACTATTGAGTCTTCATCTTCTACAACACTCGAACAGCTACAGCAACATCAACATCATCATCAGGATCCTCACGATCATCAGCATCGTCATCACACAATCATCAACATAGTCATCAGACGATCATCAGCATCGTCATCACACGTTCATCAGCATCGTCATCAAACGATCATCAGCATCGTCATCACACGATCATCAGCATCGTCACCACATAATCATCAGCATCGTCATCACACGATCATCAGCATTGTCATCACACGATCATCAGCATCATCATCACACGATCATTAGCATCATCATCACACGATCATCAACATCGTTGTTATGGGTCAAACTTGCACCTCCGTCCGTGATCACCCTGAGCTACTGATCACACAAAAGGACATCTTGGATGGAGGAGCATGTTGACCTTGGATGATATGTCAATTCACTCTATTTCCTACATTACTGGAAAACCCCAAAAAATATCATTTTGAGATATGAGCGCTACTCTACTCAAAGAGACTAGCGCCCATACGCTACTCCAGTGTATCATAGTAGCACCCATATCCAAGTATACACTACTCCTTCTCAGCATAGTAGCGCTCACAATGTAAAATCGAATGAGCACTAGTTGTTAAGCACTAGGGTAGCGCCTTATACGCTACTCCACTGAACAAGAGTCGCGTACATCTTAAAAGATGATTAAAAAATAAATTAATTCATCGAGGAGGATTAGTTGATGGTAGTTTCCTAACTCCCCCAACTTCCTCCATAACTACATATCGACCTGAACTGCTTCTTTAATCCTATAAATACCAAGAAGGTTAAAGGAGAAGGGTTAGAAATTATAGCTAGAAAATGTAGATGTGGAGATGAATTAATGGAGAAACTTTAAGACATTGGAGGAGTTGATGTTGAAGACAGCCAAGCCAGAGAAGAGCAAGAGCCCAGAATCTAGTTGCAGGAGCCTGTTTCATGATCAGGTATACTTGTACATCATTCTACTTTTGACTAATAAAGGTTGAAGTGTCTTTCTTGTTCCAATTTGAATGTGTTATGAAAAGACATCTTAATTTGGATCTGTTTTGGTCAATGTTGAATGTTAAACATTGTTTTTATTTCTTTCAAGCTTTATATATTGCCCCAAATGTTTTGAGAAAGGTATTGTTATTGCAGGTTTACTGAAGGAAAGGTGGATTTGGAAGTTGAACACGAGATCAAGTCAAGGCTAGGATCAAACTTCGATTGAAAGGTGTGTTCCCAAGATCTACAACTTCTTTCTTTTTTTTGTAAATGTCTCTGTAATAGCATCAATACACTTACCTGTCACCCCAACCAAGTTGATAGCATTAGTTTCCTTGTTATAGGGTAGATTTTCCCGCCAACAGACTGGCGACTCCGATGGGGACATAGATTTTTTTGCTCTAGGAAACCTTGTTCTTGTTTGTCTTCTTAGATTGTTTTGACTTCTTTGATGTGTTCAGAAACTTTATAGGTATCCCTTGCCTGTTTCTTGCATGCTTTCATCAGTTTTTGATACCTTCCAAAGTTAGTTTTCCAGCCTTCGAGATATGAGCGCTACTCTGCTATATATACAGTAGCGCCCATACGCCATTGTGCTATGTATATAGTAGCGCCCGTTTCAGTAGGGGCGCGAGTTGCTCTACTACACAGTAGAGTACACTTTCTGTAGCATTCTATTTTTGGTTTGCTTGTGTTTTAACCCTTTTGGTGATTTGCTGACTTTGCTGTAGGATCCCTTTGATGGTTGCATGAGGGTTTTAACTATTGTTTAAGCCATAAGAACCTTTTCTTGAAGTTTTTCCATCTTTTTGAATCACTTGTTGACCTTTGAAAGTTTGGACCGTTTGTGACTTTTTGGAAGACTAGGGAGTGTTTGGTGTTGAGCACTTCCACTTTTTTAGACCCTGACTACTTGTTTCTAGCTTACAAACTTGCATACTCATGTATCTGCTGTTTGTGGTGACGTTTGTCTGCTTTGTACTCACCCTACCCTTTGTTTTAGGGTTTGGTCCGTTTTAAAGCTTCTAGGGTGTCTTCTTTTTGGTCAAGTTTCATTCTTCCTGGACTTCTTGTCTTTTTGCTGGTTGCAAGTGCTTTTAAACAGCTGTAGGCTAGTTCATTTATCAGTTTCTGTGTGTTAGTAAGGCATCTTGCTTGTCTACTTGTGCTTGGCATAGTGGTCTTGCTAGGGCTAGATACTTTAGGTCAGTCCTTTTGTGTCTTTCTCTTTTGTTTTCTTCCACTTTGTTTTCAAGTTTATAGGCTTTTTCTTTGCAAAAAACCTGTAGATTAAGTCTTTTTCGAGCTAAGGTTTCGACAGCTATAGGCCTAAGAACTTTTAGCCATACTTACACACATTGCATATAAAGTTTTATTTTGCTTCCCATTTTTATATAGTTCTTTTTCGTTTATTGAAAAAGCAAAAAAAAGTTGGTATTTTAAGCTTAAATAGAACTTGTTTTGTTATTACAAGATAACTTAGTATATTTTGTATAATTTCAAAAAGAAAACAAAAATTTTAAGTAGGTTTACTCGATTTTTCAGTTTTGGAAAGAAGTAAATGAAAAAATGAAAAGAGCTTTGTTGTAGAAAGTTTTGATATTATTGCACTTTTGTTTTCTTGTCATAACCACGCCACACAAAAGCACTACCCTTTTTGAGTAATTAATAGACCTAAAATTTGTTAATAAAATGAACTAGAAACATTTTTTCTTTTTAGGGTACACTACACCAACTAGTTTTGGTTAGGATCTTGGGTTTAAATCACCTTAAACCACCCAAGATCACACATTGCGCAAAAATCGTAGTGAGACTATCATAGGTAAACCCAACTCACTCAAAATTTTCCTAGGATCTATGCAGTAGGTCATTGCGAGATTAGTTTGTGGGAATACTCCTCCTACTTTCTGTTCGAGCATACGCCAGGATCGGATTGCGTATTGGGGACTCTTTCGAGTTTAGGGCTTAGCTACCATGCCCACGCTTTCTGATTCGACCGGTGACTGTTCCCCAGGAATTTTTGGTGTTGTGGTATCCATAGTATCTGACTCTAGGTTCATACACAGGTGACAGCAGAGGGTATATCTGTTGTACCTAAGACAGATGTGGGAGGAAACCCCTTACAGGTCTTTGGGAGGGCGGTTGGGTGATTCCAGCGCTTGCACCCTTAGTCATTGTATTGTGGACCCTGGGTAACTGTCTTTCTTCCTTCGTTGATCTGTTCTGGGCCCTCATCATCCCAGACTCTTCTCCGGAAGGCACCTTTGTTTGCCTGGTTTGTATACTTAGGACTTTTTTTTTAGTTGGCATGTTGTTTGCCCCCTAGTTGTAGTGGCCACTAGGTTCTAGTCTGTTATTTTATATTTATAATCACGGAGAATCAACAACTTCGTAGATCGATAAGGATTCAAAACCTTCCACCAGTTAGAACAGAACCTATACAGCCAGCTAGACGACAGCGGGTAAACCCCGGTATTTTTTCAGAAGTTACTCCTGAAACTGAATTACCTGAAGAAATACTTGTAACAGAAAACCATGAAATTGAGGTTCCTGAGGAACCACTACCAGGTACCACAGATCAGCAACACTTTATTACAGTTGAGGTGGAAGATCTTACTTCCGCGGAGTATAGCACTCCATTCAATCCTCTTTTAACCAATACTATAATTCCGCTTCTGTCACCTGTTGGTTTTCAGCAACCCCTTTTCAGTGCAGATCATTCCTTTCCCGAACATCTGATGTCCAACTTAGGAGGTGAACAGGGGGTTCCCCAAACTCCCACTTTAGGTATGAACACCAACACAGTTAACCCTTCTTTTACTGCTACACCAAGTCAGGCAGAAACCACACCTGTGCCTACTCCATCTTTCAGTTTCAACACTAGTACATTAGGTATGCCTAGTTCTACAACGATGGCATCTATTCCTACACCTACTGTTGGACCTAGCAGTATAGCCAACTGTGCAACACCTTCTGCTTCTCAACCGTTATATCAGATTCCTAGTACTTGGGTTTCCACACCTGTGGTAGGACCAAGTGCTTCTGCAAACATGCCAGTCATGGGCACCATGACTGCACTATCCACATCACCTTCTACTGGTTTCAATACTTTTGTAGGACCTAACATGAACCAATGTAGTATGCCTGCAAGTAATACCCCTTTTTCCTTATTCTTAGGGGGAGGGGGTAATATCTTTAACCAGCAATATGGCGGGGCTAATACCCAGCCACAGTGGACGAACCAGCAAAGCACTAATCCACTCTCATATGGGTGGGGAAATTTTAATAACTCTTTCGTACAACAACAACAGATGGAAGGGGGCAACCCCTACCAACAAATAGCTGGGGGCAACCCCTACCAACAGTTAACTGGGGGAAACCCCTATCAACAGTTGGTAGGCGGCAACTCCTATCAGCACATGGCCGGGGGAAACCCTTATCACCAGATGGCTGGGGGAAAACCCTACCAACAATTCATGGGACAAACAATGGGTGGTTCCCCTTATCAAGTACCATCTTACTGACCTCGTCTACCTTTTCTGGCAACTTTGAATTTTCCAGACCTTTCTAAATTGAAAAATGATCCTATATGTCATAATGCCACATGGCCATTAGTTCCCACCAAATTACCTTCGGATATTCCAAAATTCGAAGGCAAAACAGGTGAAGATCCTGGTGACCATGTCACTACCTTCCAACTATGGTGTTCTTCCAATTATTTAAATGAGGATTCCATCAGATTGAGATTGTTCCAAAGGACCTTAACTGGTCCTGCAGCCAAATGGTACATTGAGTTACCTGCGGCTACTTTCTCTAGTTTTGGGGATCTAGCAACTATCTTTTTGAACCACTTCCAGCTTCCTGTTCGGTATGATGCCGAAACAGAACTTTTGTCTACTTTTAGACAAAATAAAGCCACTCACCTATCTGACCACATTCAGGAGTGGCGAAGACGGAAGAGGCTCATTAAGGCCAACATACCTCCGGAGTTCCTGCTTGAGTGGTATTTGAAATCACTCCTTCCTTATATTTCTAAGGAAGTAGCGACATCTGGAGTATCCAATGAAGAAGAAGCCATCTTAAGGACTCAACAATTAGACCTTGTTTATGCACAATCTGGTTTACTGTACGAGATTATACCTGACGCACCGAGATCAAACACTGATCTGAGTAGACCCAAACCTGGACCACATGCTGATGGCATAGTGGGTTCAGTTGACTCTGCAGCCTTCGAAGCACTGACCAAACAGGTCCATGCCTTAGCTGTCAAACAATCGACTGCAGATATTTCTTCCGTCACAACCTCTCCTTCTACTTCTGAACCTGTCAATCAGGTCCAGAACAATCAAAAGGGCCCTCAGAATCCCAACAACAAAAACAAGGGCAAGAAAGGAGAGGGGAACCAACAAAAGCCCCAAAAAGAAAATGCCGAAGAGGGTAACAAAGAAGAAAAGAAGGTTAAGTTCCCTTGTAAACTTTGCAAGCAGAACCACCTTACTCACCAATGCCCTCTGCTTGAAGAAGCCCAGAAGCTCTTAAGAGAAAAGAAGCCTGCCGTCCTGAAAGATCCATTTCCTAAAGGGAAAGGCTCAACTTCTGGCACCTCCAAAACTGGGGGCACTTCGCACGCTTCGGTTGATCAAACATTTATAAACATAGTTAATTCGGATGCACTTTTGCAAACTAGAGCCAGGAACTATACCCCGGAAGTGCAGAAAAAGAATAAGGAGATTCCTGAATCCTCCACTCCACTCCACATACCTGTGGACCCAATGCCCAAGATTCCGAAAGGTGTCTTGAAGAGGGCATCGCACAATCCCAACACACGGGCTGCTTCTAACTACAATGTGGTTGAAGATTTAGCCCAGACCCCTTGTGCCATGCCTACTCTAGAAGTCTTGTAGAGTTGTCCTTTACAACGAAATGCACTTCTGGCAGCTATTGGGAGTATGGAATCCTCCAACATGTCTGCGCGATTTGATATGACTGATGTCAAATACCGGTTGCCCTATCACGTTGCCCTTCAGATTGAGGTCATTCATGGTCCAATGACCATCAGACGAGCTGTAGTAGATGAGGGAGCGTCGACTTGCGTAATGTCAATTTCCTATTGGAAAGCTTTAGGTTCTCCTGAGTTAGCCCCTTCTAACACACTGCTTACTGCTTTTGATGGTAGAACTTTCCGTCCACATGGAGTTTTGCCATCATTTGATGTCACTTTGGCCGGTAAGACAGTTGCTATTGAGGTAGAAGTTCTGGATGCTCCGCTCGATTACAATATGTTATTGGGCAGGAGTTGGACTTATGCCATGCGAGCTATTGCATCGGCAATTTTTCGAGTGGTCATGTTCCCATTTGAAGGTAAGATCGTTACAGTCGATCAACTTTCTTTCACTCAGAGAAACAACCAGACTTCTTCGGAAACCACAGTTCCTTTGATTGATCAAACCACCCCAGTTGGCGAGAGTTTAGGAGCAGGACTTTATGGGTCACTAATCGGCACTTTTGATCTAACAGCTCCTACCTTATTCATTGGGACGGAGGGATGTCCATCGTCTGAAACTTCCATGGTTAGTTCAACAACTGATCCTGAGTTTCCCTCAACTAATACAAACCCCTCCGAGCCCACCCCTGTTGTAGAAGTTACCCACTTGGATTCTCATCAAGCTACAACAGGACATATGTCAACTCCATTGGTGTCTATCGCGTCAAACATAGATTGTGCCACTACTCAGACACCATACCCGATCCATTCTCTCGACAGTTCAGAAATTACTTTACCTTCTGATGAGGAAATGTTAGAAGCCTTGAACGACCCGGACCATCCTTGTGAATATATAGATCGCGCTTCCTTCTTGTTTCCTTTTCTTAACTTGTTAGAGAGAGGTGAATTTTGTTCACCACCAGATGAGAATACTGATCTCACTCCTTCACAAGTTGGTATTGTTGAAGCAAATAGATTACATACCTCGCTGGTGAACATTTTCACTGGGGTCAACAAAAACATTTTCTTTGAAACGGGATGTTATCTCGATGAGATCATTCCGTATACCAATCTTTTCCGTGATTTCCATAACACCTTTTCCCGGCCTCATGAGGAGGATCTAGGCATTGACCCTACCTGAAGAAGTACTACGCCTAGGCTGAAATACTTTTTCTTGTAACATAGTTGTATATTTTTGAAAAAGCTAGTTTTGTTATGCTCATTAGGTAATCTTATGTGTGTTTCTCGTTTCTTGTACCAGATGTCAATCGAACATTTCCTAGGATTTGCTGATGGCGCCAGTCGCCACACCTGTCAGTTGGCTGCAGCAGCTTGGGTCATTTATTCACCCGTTGACCAACTTGTCTCTTCGGGGGGGTTTGTTTGGGACCTACCACGAATAATGTCGTTGAATACAATGCAGTTATAGAACTTCTCCGAGATGCTCTCAGTCATGGCATTTCATATCTGGAGGTAAGGCTTGACTCACAATTAATTGTTTTTCAGTTAACAGGTGTCTATCAGATTAGAGATCCAGAATTGCTACGTCAGTTTCTACGAATTAGACTATTGGAAAGACAATTTCATTCTATCAGATATGAACACATTCCGAGAAGTTTAAACACTTTAGCTGATTCATTAGCAAACTATGTGTTAGACTGGCATTTGCATCACACATTGTCATAAACAACATTACACACATAAAATTAAAATGCATACACATGTAAATAACCGATACTGTATATAGCCGGTACCGTATCAAAAAATATGAGTTTTGAATCATGAGTTTATCAAGTCAAGTCATAAAAGTACAAAAGCTCGGCATAGTAGCCTTAAAAATATATACATAGAATGTTTTCTTCTCCTATGGAGAAGGAGGGACCTCATCATCATCTACCGCATTCCGATAGCATATGACTAGTCTAGCAACCCTCCGCAGCACCCTAAGCCATGCTGGGGGCACCCCAACAACATCTTCCTGCATATCAACAGGTATCTGGTTCATATGACATGCAGGAATCTCATGAGTCAACCGACTCATTTTTCTCTCTAGGGTTCCCAACATAGCATCCGCTGCGGTAATATCAACTGGCCTCACATAGATGGTAGGATGTCCCTCAGGACGAACAGGCCCAACATCTGCATATGACACTTGATTAGAACTTCAAAACTCATTCATAAAAATCAAATACTTTAAAAAGTTTGAAAAAATTAAATAAATTCTCAAAATTTAAACATACCAATATCTCCCCAGGCTCCACCTGGTGGAAGCACCAGCTCTGGATCATGACGGAAATCCAATCCAGCATAAGGAAACTGCTCAAAAGCGGGTACTTGCCTCTCCCACCACCCCCAGAAGTCATCATTATGGTAACAATAATGACTTTCCCCACCACCCTGGGGGAGGAAAATGTAACCCCAATGGCCTAGTCTAGGCTCACGGGGGTTAACCTATGGTAGAGGCATCCCCAAACTAATAGCAGGCATCCTCTCAAAGAAGAAAGTACACAAAATACTTCCGTACCC
The DNA here is from genome assembly GCA_027924585.1 of Larix kaempferi. Lineage (NCBI taxonomy): Eukaryota > Viridiplantae > Streptophyta > Pinopsida > Pinales > Pinaceae > Larix > Larix kaempferi. The sequence continues at coordinate 2,111,720 of BSBM01000293.1, forward strand.
AAAATTCTTCATTGTGCCGGATTTGCAACCTGTCATTTGAGATTTCATGTTCGCCAGTAAACTAGTACTCCAATCATAAACATGACCATGCAAGCATTGTACACCAATATGCATCGAATGCCTGGAAGCTAAGTGTTGTGATGCACTACCGGCTACTCGGTTGATCATGCTCACTATCACTTTCAAAGGGAGACCATCAATAGTTGAAATCAATCCTTGGCTTCCTGATTTTTCCGCTTCGGCAACACAGTATGTATTCACATATTCTTGCACTGATCGTGCACCCAAACGAGAAGACCCTTTCAGATTGATCACATCTCCTCTCCTTGAGAGACCAGTAATAAAGTATATGTCATCAACAGTAAGCTTCAATGTTTTCCCACGGATGACAAAGGTGTTGGTATCTACATCCCAATACTGAATCAGTCTTCGAAATAGTTTGTTTAAGGCCCTCATGTTTACGGTTCGATAAAACTTTAACAAACCACATCTTCGGAGCGCATGGAGGGTAGCCGGATCTTGCATGGCTAACGTATCCATGTCTTCATGCTCCCTCTCCCTCCATTGAAGGACCATCCTACACAAAAAACCACAAATTTTTGAGTCTCGGCACTTGTATGTAAGTTTTCAAGTATGTACGCTACTGTGTATACTACACAGTAGCGTGTAGGCGGTACTCTGTTTGAGCAAAGTAGCGCCCATCGAGTTTATACGCTACTCCTGTGTTTACACAGTAGCGCCCGCGCATAAATATTTATGAGCATTGCGTTGCAAGCTATTTTTGCTCAAAAATTTAAAAATAAACCATTAAATTGCAAGTCAGGGAGATTTGAACTTACTTGGTGGAGGAAGTTTGATGGATGGATGCTCGGTTCGATCGCAATGGAGATTGGAAATTTGCAAAATGTTGCCCCAATTTTTTCCCTACAACACAAATTGAAAATTGATTTTTAAACAATGAAATTATATATAAATTGGATTTTGATTTTTACCCATAATTGTTAATTTTCTATAGTTTCAAAACTTTCAAAAACCCTAATTAATCAATTGAAACACACAATACGGTATAACATTGATCCAAGCTCATTTTTCACTTAATTGTTGTCAGATTCATCTCCTAAGATGAAACTTCTTGATGATAGATCTTGTCAGTTAGTTAAATATTCCAAATTCATATATCATTCAAGATTTTTTCCGCATCGACTAATATTTTGTTGAAGACCTAGTTATGGTAGACTATGAAGCTATGATCCTAGAAGCTGACCTTTTAAGTCATTTTAAGCTCTTGTTTGGACTATCTAAACCTAAACAAGATTGACGAGCAAACTTGTCCTCTTTGAGCTCGTTAAAGTATCCGAAGGCTCATCCACTCAAGTATAGAATTACCCCTTTTCCGGGCCTGAGTGGATAATTTACGGAAAAGGTATACTCTAGGTATACTCCTGTATATGCTAGAAGAGTTCTCCTTTCATTGTTTTATACTTTTTCGGGGGAGGAGACTAACTGTACGAAAAAGGACATTTTGGAGTCTCTCTTTAGAGTTTTCAGATTCTCTAAACATGAAAATACCAAGCGAGCATTCACCTACTCGGGCTCGATGTGAAATCCACGAGAGGGTAAGTAGAGGACTATTTAAGTTTTTCAACTCTATAAACAAGAAAACACCACCGAACACAGACCAATCCGGGCTCGATATAAAATCCACGGATAGGTGAAAAGAGGGTTGTTTAAGTTTTTCAAACTCTATAAACAAGAAAACATCGGCGACCATGAATCTGCTTGGGCTCGATATTAAAATCCACAAGCAGATATATGGAGTTATTGTTTAAGTTTTTTAGACTCCTTAAAATTGAAAACACCGGCGAGCAAGAACAGATCTCGGCTCGATATTAAAATCCAGAGATCAGTACATATAGAGTAATCTTCTATCTCTTCTTCGAACTCTATAGTTAATGAAGAAGGTCCTGAGTCTTCCTCCCATGGGCTCGTTAAACTAGTTACATAGTTGGATCTATTGAGTTTTCATTCTTTCTTGGACTCATTAAAACAACAAGAAGGGTATTCTTTTATCTAAAAAGAATAAGGAACGGGAAAGACATATCATATCTTCATTGTCAACGACAGTTTCAGTCAAGTTCTATCCTTGAACACATCACCTACTTGAGTCTATCTTGTCGGTTGGGTTTAGTTTTTGACCTCAGGGTGAACCTTTCCTCCGAGTTATTTACTCCCCCGTTTGGTTATTCTTCCAACCATATGGAGGGTCTGCTAATGTCTCTTACATTTCAGACTTATTTACCCCATTATGTCAGAAACTGCCTGAGTCACTTTGTGTAGTGTTCAATGTTCAAGGATATACCCTATGTCGGCCATTCTGCAGTTTACCTTGACCTCATGTGTCGGACTTCCTAGTGTTAGTCTTGTTACATATTATTCCATATTAGCTCTTACCAGTTGAGTGTTCCTTGAGTTGGATGATGGAGGATGCCTTAAGGCCTCCCTTCCGACGGACTTCCTCCCATCGACACCAAATCATTATTCTGGGATTGAAGTTTAGAGTTTCGGTTAGTACCTTGGAGATTGCAGTCACCAGTGGCAATTTTCCTCGCTGTTGAATGATGAGAATACATCAATGTCTCTTCTTCGACAGGATTCTCAAGTGTTCGACTCCAAGTCCATCTATTCACATTTGGTGAATCGTACTTGGTACCTTGGACCCCATCATCATTGTCAGTGGAAGTCCTCGCGTTTGTTAACGGTATACATCAATGACCGGTAATCAAACGATACCCCCCCGGTAATCAAATGCAACATAACAGCGGGGAAGCCTAAACCTATATGCAAGGTTTCGAATATACCTGACATGGTCGCAGAAGGTGTCGAAAAGGACCAGTAAGCAAGTATAAATCAAGCTAAGAATCCTGTCTCTAAGAAACATTAGTACCAAGATCATATCTAAAACATATGTAAAGAAAGACCCGATACAAGTCACTGTGGTAGAAATACTTTTGACCTCACTATCATCAACAACGGGCATAAACAAGGCAGAGTTTTCAAATGAAAATTCTATAGTACCCAAGCCCAAGGACTTAAAATCAACACGATCGACTTCAGGATGAAGATCAAAGTTGAAGGACATGATGGAATCTGTAGAAACAAATTTATCATCACGAGAGTTGAAAATTCAAGAAGCAGAATCAAACTCAGCAGGAGCACCGATTTGCAGATCTATAGGAGAGTCCAACGACTCAGTAGTAGGAATATCAGACTTTAAGGTCAAACCGGGGCTAGACATAACTACGACTGGATCAACATCCAATTGAATGGTAGATTGTACTATGGACTCTAGGAAAACTTCATCGGAAGGAAGTATATCATCCTAGATAGAAAACATATCTAAACATTCAGATGGAGGTGTCACTTGGTCAAAAGATGGGACTAAGTCCCAAGAAGGTAAGCATGAACCCAGAGACTCCTTCTCCGTAGCAGTGGAACTCAAGGAACAATATGCCACATAAATTCCATGTGACATAGTAGTGCCTAATGATGAGGGATCTGACTGGTCTACAGTTGCGTAATAAGGAGGATCAACGAATGCAAGCTGGTCGATAGTGACGATGCTTTCATTATGAGGAAAATACATCACACGAAAGAGCATATACACCACAGCATGCATAACATAAACGTAATCACGCCCAAGGATCATATCAAAGTCCATAGGGTCCTTTAAAACCATAAAATCAACTAAGACTGTTTTTCCACCCAAAGTAACAGGTACTTGACGGACGAATCTGATCGATTCACTAGGTATTCTATCAAATCTCAAAGGCCAATTAACAGCTGAAATAACATTAGGGAAACCCAAATCTCTCCAAGCATAAGCAGATAAGATACTAACAGAAGCTCCTTCATCTACAATGTATCGATCAACCGTGTGGTTCCCGATATTAACCTTTATCTGGAAAGGTGTCGAAGAAGGAAGAGAAGGTTCGGCTAGACTATTCCAATCAAAGGAAACGATCCTAGGGCTTGGTAGGGGTTCAAATGACACAGATGAAGTGCCCCCTTTTTTAGGAACATCCAAACTGGTAATGTAGAAGACTTCCGTAGTAGGTGCATCAATCTTTGTAGGACTGATGGGATCGGTCGAAGATTGCATTGATTCGATCACTTCGCTCTCTGAAGGAAGAGTGGGGTCGACCAAATATTGCATTCATTCAACCGCTTTATCAACCAAAGGTTGATCTGAATGTAGGGAATCTATATACAACTTAGGAACAAAGATTCCTTTAAACATTGCCCACACTCTTCGTGCCTCTGGAATGGCAGGGCATCGGTGAGTAAGGTGATTTCCCTTACAAAGTTTACAAGGGAACTTTTGTTTCTGTCCTATAGGTCAATAATCCTTTACAACTTCAATACTCTCAACATGAATAGCATTGGCTGACAGTTTACCCCCAGCATGACTAGCAGTGGCTGGTTGCTCAGAAGTAGAAGACTTTTGAACTAAGGACCACACTTTTTGCACTTCTGGAAGTACAGGGCACAAGTAAGTAAGGTGGTCTCCCTCACAAAACTTGCAAGGGAACTTATAGTCAAGTGGAACTCCATAACTATCTAACTAGAAGCTACAAGTAGTCAACATGAGCAATCAGTGGAAGAAATACTCAATCAATGCACTAACTCAATGATAACTCCTGGTAGGTGAGATAAGGCGCCCTAACTGAGTGATAACTGAAGGTAGGTGAGTAAAGGCGCTCTAACTAACATTGGTAGGTGAGAAAGGTGCAATTTCCATGTAGAACAGTCAAGAAGGGTGCATCAGGTAGGCAGGAGGCCAAATGGGGGCTAAAGACAGGCTCTGGAGAGCTAGAAGCAAGCTCTAGGTGCTAGGGAGACCACCATGTTGATGACTAGATGCATGTAGTGGCATGCAAATTTGCATACAGGCATGCAAAATATAAAAATGTTGGTGTGAATATTCCAACAAGGCTATAATATATTATGCTTCTGTAGGGCTAAGAGAAACACTGGATTGCTTTCGGCTTAGCCATGAAATCATGGTTGACCCTAGACTATAACATCTAGTTGAAGTGCTCTTTCTGTCTGAGACACTTCCTTCCCAATCTAAATCTGTATAACCATATAGTTTGAAGTCATGATCTCCAGTATAATTGAGACCATAGCCTATTGTACCTTTTAGGTACCTCATCAAATGCTTTGTAGCTACAAGGTGAACACGTCTAGGCTCAATGAGATATTGATTCAAGGTGTTCACAACAAAGCATATATCTATCTTGGTATTCGTCAGATACACCAATGACCCAATAATATGCCTATATAGTGTTACATCCACTAACTATGTAGAAGTATCAGATAACAACTTCAAATTTGTATCAATGGGTGTAGTCATGGATTTACACTCCAACACATCAAATCTTTTCAATATTTCTACTGCATACTTCCCTTATTTAAGGAAGATTTCTTCTGGGCTTTGCCATACTTCAAGACCTAGAAAATAATTCATCAAGCCAAGGTCTTTCATCTCGAATTCTACAATGACCTTCTTTTTGCACTCTGAAATTTGCTTTTCATTACCTTTCAGGAAAAAGTCATCCACATATAGCAATAATATGACAGGTTCATCATCCATAACCTTGAATTAAAGGTTAGGATCATCTTTAATGTTGGTAAATCCCAAGCTCATAAAAAAACTATGAATTCTTCTGTACCAAGATCTTGAAGCTTTCTTCAACCGATACAGAGCCTTCTTTAGTTCGTAACCATGCATCTCTTTGTTTTCCACTTCAAATCCTTGTGGTTGTTCTATGTACACTTCTTCTTTAATGACACCATTCAAGAAAGTTGTTTTCACATCCATCTGGTGTAACTTCCACTTCATGGTGGCTGCAAGTGCCATGATGGTTCTAATGGAAGTGTACCTTTCTACAAGAGAAAATGTTTCTTCATAATCAATTCCCTCCTTTTTAGAGAATCCATGAGCCACAAATCTAGCTTTGTACTTTTTAATACTTCCATCCGTTGCATGTTTTATTTTGTATATCCATTTGGAAGGTACCACGATTTTACCTTCTGGCTTGGGAACTACATCCCATACATCATTCTTCATTATAGATTGGTATTCATCCGTCATAGATTCTACCCATTCTTTATTTTGAATGGATTCTTCAAAAAAAGTGGGCTCTTTGTCTACAAGATCACACATCAAATCCACATAACTGGAAAATGGCTTTGGCTTCTTGGTTTCTCTCGAGGAGCCTTCTGGAGCTCCATAATTCTCTGCATCTTGAATAATTTCACGAGCCCAAGCTGCATTTCTCTTACGAGAGATAGTCATGGGTGGATTTTATTGGGGATCCAACATATCATGGTCTTCCGGAGTCTCATCATCGGGAGAGGGTGTAGCTTCTGTAACTTTGGGAGCTGTTGATGTAATTATAACTTCGAAAGATATTCTATTGTATTTTATATTTTTATTATTATTTTATTTTATTTTACTTTTACCTCCGTCAGAGATGTTTTTCCTCCACTCGGGGATGTCATTATGATGCTTAGTCATCCTAGGTCATTGAGGTAAAAGCCTCCCATGTATGTCGTGGAAATAGACCCCTTAAAGAGTCAAATGTAATTGTATTATTGACTCTCCTAGAGGAGTTGGCCCTATTAGGTTTATTGGGGCCGACCTAGTAAGTGAAAAGGTCAAGCAAAATTAAAGTATAAATAGAGACCATAGCTCTCTCATTTGGACACAACACTCACTCACTCAATTCGCATTAGTGAGAGAGAGAAGAAAAGTTCGCAAAGGAGGAAAGAGAGGGAGTTGCAGAAGACCATCTTTGTTTTGGGGTTTTACTTTTGTGACATTGTATTGGTGAAGATTCTATCAGTGAGGAAGTTGCAGGGTTTTCTCCTTTATGGTTTCCCTGAGGAAATGCATTGTGTCTATTTTGTTATACTATGCTTGTCATTCTTTCAGATAAGATCCTAGATAATATTGATTAAAAGTTGAAAAACTAACATGGTATCACGATTTAGAGCTAACCTGAAAAGAAGATATTGTGCAGCTGCGGGAAGCTAGGGATTCTAAGTTGGAGGTATTATCTCCACTTATCTGTTGTGAGGAAAATACACCTATAGTTTAGGGGAGAAACTACCAATTTCAGGTATGAAAGATAGACATACAAATGTGTTGTAAGTACAACAAGTAAGCAAAGATATTTAAGGTTAGAAAGATGAGTACCTTATTAAGAAGGTTGATCCCAGCCTTCTTCTTCCTCGCTCTTCAATGCTATTCAGTATCACAAGGCCCACACCTACAAAACAACTTCATACCTTTCTCAAATACATTTGACTACATATATAAGACTGATATTTATAACAGAAGAATACATCAAACTATAAGCAAACTGTAATCAAATCTGAGACACACATAAATAAGTCTTATTTGGAAAGGGAAGAACATCTGATCTTTATTGATGAATGAAGCAAGTACATAATATTATACCTTTCTTCAAGCTTGGCACTTCACGAAACCTAGATTCAAGGTCTCCTACTTCTGTTCTCCAAAGATCCCGACCTCTAATTAGCTGTGGTAGGGTTTATTAGAAACTGAGGCATAAGAGAGGGGGATGAGGGTCCCCATTCCTCTAGCATAACATTGTTATGGACTTGGTCCCCTCTCATGGAACTTCTACCTTCATTAATAATCAATGAATAAGATGAAAAGTAGTTATAACCGATCATGAAGTTCCCAAACTAACTCTAATTGACTAAAATTTGAGATTTTGAATGTTTCAGGAAAAAAATCTACTTTTCTACTGCAAACCAACGTTTGTACTCTACTTTTATGAAGTAGAATAGCATATTGTTTAAGGCAAATGCTACTCTTGCATAGAATACCAGCGTTTTTGTGAAAAAATGGCCAAAAACAGGGTTTTCTGATGATTTTCAAGAAATGGTTTGGTCTGGAAAAGTGATACTAAGGGTTATACCATCAAATGGGCCAAGAGTGAGGTAATTTCAACCATATTCAGTGTCCCTAATGACCCTTCAATCCACAAGTGTCCTGTTGTGTGACTAAACTTGATCTCAAGAAGTGTCGTCATGCGACTAAGCGATGCAAGTGTTGTCACAGATGGAGAAGTGTCATTTTAAACTATAATAGATGCCCCCTAATGTATGAGGTCAGAGGGAGTGAGGGAAACGATGGCAAAAATAAATTATAAATAATAAAGAGTTGAATCATGGAAGCGGAGGAATCGGAGAAACCAAGAATCATAGGCTCAAATGAAGTACTTGAAAACAAAGGTTATGTTAGACAAACTCATCCTTGGGGTAACTGTCCATGTTCAAATAGTGGAACATGATCTCCAAAAGGATACAATAATGATCCAAATACAGATGCATATATCATGGCCACTAGAATACAATCGTGGATCCATGAGGAACATAAGTGTAAACATAGCCACAGAAATACAAGGTGGATCCATGTCAAAACTAGAGAACATAGCCATAGAGAACAAGCTGGATCTATGTCTCATCAAGAGCCAAAAAGAGCATGGCCCAGTCTTGTGCAACTTGGGCGATAACATAAATAAGGGAATTCTATCAAGGATCCCAAGGTCTTCATCCAAAAATAACCCAAGGTACAAACCTATCCATGTGAATAAATGAGTTGATGTTGAAAATAGGAGGTATCGTTTGATTACCGATCATTGATGTATGCCGTTAACAAATGCGAGGGTGTCCACCAATAATGAAGATGGAACCCAAGGTACCTAGTACATTCAAGCAAGTGCGAATAAAAGGTCTTGACGTCGAACGCTTGAAGAATCTATCGGATAGGAGATATTGATGTATTCCCATCAATCCAATAGCGAAGGAAACTGTCACTAATGAATGCAATCCCCAAAGTACTAACCGAAACTCTAAAATTCATTCCTAGAGCACAATGAGCTGAAGTGGATGCGAAGAAGTCTGTTGGAAGGGAGGCCTTAAGGAATCCTCCATCATCCAACACGAGAGACACTCAAAAGGTATGAGCTGATTTGGAGTAGGATTGAACACATGATGAAACATACTGACACCAAGGAATGGCCGACACATGAGGTCAAGGAAACTGCAGAATGGCCGACACAGGTTATATCCTTGAACAGTGAGCATGACACAAGAGTGACTTAGGAAGCTTTTGACATAAAGATACCACAATGCAAATATGCAATGTAGGAGACATTAACAGATTCTCCATATGATTGGAATACTAACCAAACAGAGGAGTAACTCTGAGATCAAGTTTATCCTAAGTCCAACACTAGAACCCAACTTGTTTGATAGACTCAAAACAGGTGCTTTGTTCAAGGAGATAGTTGACTTGCTGCCATCATATAGAAAGATATTTTAACATTCTTCCCTTCCCTTTCCTTTTTCATTTTTTAACGAGCTTGACAAAGAACTAAAGCATGCTCGACGGTATTTTCATATTTAAGGAGTCTGAAAAACCTATAAGAAAACTCCATACACCTATCCATGGATTTTATATCGATCCCGGATTGGTCTGTGCTCGGCGGTGTTTTCTTGCTTATAGAGTTGAAAAACTTAAACAATCCTCTATCAACCATCTCGTGGATTTCACATCGAGCCCGAGTAGGTGAATGCTCGCTTGGTGTTTTCACATTTCGAGAGTCTGAAAACCCTAAAGATGATTCCAAAGGTCCTTTTTCGTAAAGTTAGTCTCCTTCCTCGAAAAAGTATAAAATAATGGAAGAAGAACTCTTCTAGTGCATACCAGATTATACCTACAGTGTACCTTTTTCGTAAATTATCCACCAAGGCCCAAAAAAAAAGTAATTCTATACCTAAGTGGATGTTAGTTCAGTTATTTTAACGAGTCCAAAAAGAAAACTATGCTTGGGAAACTTTTCCTACTTAAGGAGTCTCAAAAGGGCTTAAAAGAACTCCATAGGGATCTTTTCGTAAAGGTTTAACGCGCCTGAAAAGAGTAAACTCGTGACCTCCTTACTATTTTTAACGATCTCAAAGGAGAGACAGAAGAATGCTCATAACTTCCTTACTGTTTTTAACGAGCTCAAAGTGAAGATGAAATAAATGCTCGTAGCCTCCTTACTATTTTGAACGAGCTCGAAGGAAAGGTGAAAGAAATGCTCGTAACTTCTTTACTATTTTTAACGAGCTCGAAGTGAAGATGGAAGAAATGCTCGAATAGGGAGGAGATGAGTGTCAGGGACATGCGAAACTAGCTCCAAGCGCATGGAACAAAGCTATGCCTAATGCAAGGAACATGAGCAAGATAAGGACACTCAGGGTGTGTCTCCTCCAGGTAAAGGGTGTCAAATTGCGAAGGAAAAATGATATAGGGTTTAGCAGAAATGAGATCAGAGATGGAGGCTTATATAACAAGCTAAAAGTGTGGAGCCGACATCAGGCTCATTAGCACAAGCAGAATCATAAGAAATGTATATGCAACTTGAATACGAAGATGGGAGCCTTATCAGGGATGGCCAAAAATATATAAGGAAGAAAGATATGAGGCTTCTTCTCAAAATCATGGTAAATCTAAAAAGGTTCCCGATCCTATGAGGAAAAATCAACATGGGCACCAAAATGGCATAAGGGTGTTGACTTGGGTGACCCATGTTAGGTAGGCTCTGCTGTCAGATTGGTGCACAATGCATAAAGAGATGGATAACACACCAATATCCAACAGGTTCTACCCTATGGCGAATTCGGATGGAAAAAGGTTCAAATGCAACATAACAGCGGGGAAGCCTAAACCTATATGCAAGGTTCCGAATATACCTGACATGGTCGCAGAAGGTGTAAAAAAGGACCAGTAAGCAAGTATAAATCCAGCTAAGAATCCTATCTCCAAGAAACATTAGTACCAAGATCATATCTAAAACATATGTAAAGAAAGACCCGATACAAGTCACTGTGGTAGAAATACTTTTGACCTCAATATCATCAACAACGGGCATAAACAAGGAAGAGTTTTCAAATGAAAATTCTATAGTACCCAAGCCCAAGGACTTACAATCAACAAGATCGACTTCAGGATGAAGATCAAAGTTGAAGGACATGATGGAATCTGTAGAAACAAATTTATCATCACGGGAGTTGAAAATTCAAGAAGCAGAATCAAACTCAGCAGGAGCACCGATTTGCAGATCTATAGGAGAGTCCAATGACTCAGCAGTAGGAGTATCAGACTTTAAGGTCAAACCGGGGCTAGACATAAATGCGACTGGATCAACATCCATTTGAATGGTAGATTGTACTATGGACTCTAGGAAAACTTCATCGGAAGGAAGTATATCATCCTAGATAGAAAACATATCTAAACATTCAGATGGAGGTGTCACTTGGTCAAAAGCTGGGACTAAGTCCCGAGAAGGTAAGCATGAACCCAGAGACTCCTTCTCCGTAGCAGTGGAACTCAAGGAACAATATGCCACATAAATTCCATGTGACATACTAGTGCCTAATGACGAGGGATCTGACTGGTCTACAGTTGCGTAATAAGGAGGATCAACGAATGCAAGCTGGTCGATAGTGACGATGCTTTCATTATGAGGAAAATACATCACACGAAAGAGCATATACACCACAACATGCATAACATAAACGTAATCACGCCCAAGGATCATATCAAAGTCCACAGGGTCCTTTAAAACCATAAAATCAACTAAGACTGTTTTTCCACCCAAAGTAACAGGTACTTGACGGACGAATCTGATCGATTCACTAGGTATTCTATCAAATCTCAAAGGCCAATTAACAGCTGGAATAACATTAGGGAAACCCAAATCTCTCCAAGCATAAGCAGATAAGATACTAACAGAAGCTCCTTCATCTACAATGCATCGATCAACCGTGTGGTTCCCGATATTAACCTTTATCTGGAAAGGTGTCGAAGAAGGAAGACAAGGTTCGGCTAGACTATTCCAATCAAAGGAAACGATCCTAGGGCTTGGTAGGGGTTCAAATGACACAGATGAAGTGCCCCCTTTTTTAGGAACATCCAAACTGGTAATGCAGAAGACTTCCGTAGTAGGTGCATCAATCTTTGCAGGACTGATGGGATCGGTCGAAGATTGCATTTATTTAATCACTTCACTCTCCGAAGGAAGAGTGGGGTCGACCAAATATTGCATTCATTCAACCACTTTATCAACCAAAGGTTGATCTGAATGTAGGGAATCTATAGACAACTTAGGAACAAAGATTCCTTTAAACATGGCCCACACTCTTCGTGCCTCTGGAATGGCAGGGCATCGGTGAGTAAGGTGATTTCCCTTACAAAGTTTACAAGGGAACTTTTGTTTCTGTCCTATAGGTCAAGAATCCTTTACAACGTCAATACTCTCAACATGAATAGCATTGGATGATAGTTTACCCCCAGCATGACTAGCAGTGGCTGGTTGCTTAGAAGCAGAAGACTTTTGAACTAAGGACCACACTTTTTGCACTTCTGGAAGTACAGGGCACAAGTAAGTAAGGTGGTCTCCCTCACAAAACTTGCAAGGGAACTTATACTTCTGTTTATTGGGTTTGTCGACAATGTCAACTCCCTCAGCATGACTTGCAGTGGTTGATTCAGTGTCTCCAGTATGAATCACAGGAACTTGTGACTTGTCATTAATATGACTAGCAGTGATCAATGATGTGTCCTCAACATGAATGACAATGGTTGAAGACAAAATTTCAGTGACTAAAATTTTTCTCCCAACATGACCTCCAGAGGCTAGGTAGGAGCCCCCTGCATGATTTGTAGAGGTAGGGTGCTTGCCCCCAACATGACTTGTAGTGGTTGGGTTGCTGTCCCTTTGTTTTGGCATCTTCTTCCTATTCTTCCTCCGTCTATTCCTTTTATACTACTGGTTACTAGTATTGCTACTTTTGCCACATGAGGTAGAAGGAGGAGGAGAAGAAGTTACTGGCAAAGGAGGCATAGGGTTCTGATGCTCTTGATTTGAGGTGCTTACAAAAGAAGCGTCAGGAGCATGCAAGGCATTCGGAGTGGAAAACAACCAAACCGACAACCCTATAGTGAATCCAGGAAGATTCAGAGTAGCCATTAAGGGAGTACCAATGTTTCCAATGAATGGAACAACACAAGGATCCCCTAGAACAGGGGTACCTTGATTGGCGCTCACCGGAATGCTAGATATAGTTTCCTGCTCAAATGAGCAAGAAGTTCTCTAAGGAAAACTAAGAAAAGTATCACAAAGAGCACAACACAAAAAAAGGTCTTAAGTAAATCAAACCAAGCAAACAAATGCCTTCCGGAGAAGAGTCTAGGATGATGAGGGCCCATAACAGATCAACGAAGGAATAAGGACAGTTACCCGAGGTCCACAATACAATGAATAAGGGTGCAAGTGCTAGAATCACCCAACCGCCCTCCCAAACACTTGCAAGGGATTTCCTCCCATGTCTGTCCTAAGTACAACAGATATAACCCTCTGCTGTCACCTATGTATGATCCTATGGTCAGATACTAAGGATACCACCACACCGGAAACTCCCGGGGGAACAGTCTCTAGTCGAATCAGAAGGCGTGGGCAGGGTAATTGAGCCCGAAACTCAAGAGAGTCACCAAACGCGATCCAATCCTAGTATATTCTTGAAACAGAAAGTAGGAGGTTTATTCCCAACAATCTGATCTCACAAGACCTACTGCATAGATCCCAGGCAAGTTTTGAATGAGGTGGATTTACCTATGATAGTCGAACTACGATTTTTGGGTAATGTGTAAACTTGGGTGGTTTAAGGTGTTTTAAGCCCAAGATCCTAACCAAAACTAGTTGGTGAATAGTGTAACCTAGAAAAGAAAATGTTACTAGTACATTTTATTAGGGTTCATTTTAAAGGTTACTTGCTTACTCAAAAAGGTAGTGGGTGTGTGAGAGTGGTTATAACAAAGATAGAATACTGAAATGAAATGTTTACCACTAAACAAATCTTTTCTTTTCAATGCAAGTCCTAAAGATACGATCTAGAATGCATATGCAAATGCAATTTTTAGTCTTTTCAAATGCAAAAAAGGTAAAAATAAAGCCAAAATGTACAAAATTAAACTCAAAACCTAACAATGCAGCTACTCAAACAAATAGGTATGCAAAAGAAAAACTTCTTCTTTTTGATGCAAAACACTCTTAAATCCTTTAAGCCACTTGCAAGGTACTCTACTCAGAAAATAAATCAATTTTTTTTTTTATGCTTTTCAAAGGTAAGAAAACTGAAATTGAAAGTAACATACTATCAAAGCAAAAGCAAAGAACTTTCAGGTTTCCTTATTGAAACAGTAAAAGCTACCAATATGACTTTTAGATTCTTACTGATGTAAGCATGCCAACCATTGGGAAAAGCATACGAAACTTACTTTTAGACCCAAACAAAGCAAATGACCTACAAAGAAGTATGGTTTGGTAAAGTCAGGTCTGCACATAAACAATCCAGTCAAGGTTTTAAACAGTAGCAAAGACACTTGAACTTTCACTACAAAAAGAAAACTAAAAACATAAGGGAGGATAAGAAACCAATCTAAAGAGAAATTTCACTCAAATAGATACAAACAGGGTCAAATAGAATCAATAGGTTTCAAATCCAGTGGAAATGGAGCAAGCACATTCAGTCAGACTCAAATAAGGGTACAGAACACCAAACTAGTCCACAACCCCCCAACCTAGGTCAACAAGCCCCAAAAATTTCCAAGCAAGCCCAAATTGATCAAAGAACGTCCAAGTCATGAACATAGGATCAGTACAAGGATAGGAGACCACTTACAGTGGTTTAACTCAGACCTTGGGTCATCATGGACCCCCAAAAATGCAGCCACAGACCCCCAAATAGATCAAAACTCAGAAACTCAGCTCCAGGATGTGTACTCTACTGTGCAGAGATAAAGTAGCATTTTTCTGGAGGTGTACTCTACTATGTTAAGCAAAAGCATCATTTTTCAGGGGAAAAAAGGTACTGTGTTAAGAAAAAGCAGTGTTTTTCAGGAGAAAAAATCTACTGTGTTAAGGCAAACAAACGTTTTTCTAAGAAAAGTTGAAAAAATAGGGCTAAAACTCCCCACACCTAAGCCAGTAAGGGTTTGGAAGGGTCTGTAAGAGCCAAGGAAGGTCAAACAGAGGTTAATAATTGATTCTAATCAAGAAATTGAAAAAATACCTTCAAACAAAACTGAAGAAATGACCTTGGATACCCCTAAGCAGATAGGCTTTCCCCAACGGAGTCGACATTCTGTTGTGAGGGAAATACACCTATAGTTCAGGGGAGAAACTACCAACTCCAGGTATGAAAGATAGACATACTACTTTTCTGCAAGTACAACAAGTAAGCAAAGATATTTAAGGTTAGAAAGAAGAGTACCTTATTAAGAAGGTTGAGCCTAGCCTTCTTCTTCCTCTCTCTTCAATGCTATTCAGTATCACAAGGCCCACACCCACAAAACAACTTCATACCTTTCTCAAATACATTTGACTACATATATAAGTCTGATATTTAAAACAGAAGAATACATCAAACTATAAGCAAACTGTAATCAAATCTGAGACACACATAAATAAGTCATATTTGGAAAGGGAAGAACATCTGATCTTTATTGATGAATGAAGCAAGTACATAAGATTATACCTTACTTCAAGCTTGGCACTTCACGAAACCTAGATTCAAGGTCTCCTGCTTCTATTCTTCAAGGATCTCGACCTCTAATTAGCTGTGCTAGGGTTTATCAGAAACTGAGGCACAAGAGAGGGGGATGAGGGTCTCCATTCCTCCAGCATAACATTGTTATGGACTTGGTTCCCTCTCATGGCCCTTCTACCTTATATAATCAATGAATAAGAGGAAAAGTAGTTATAACTGATCAGGAAGTTCCCAAACTAGCTCGAATTGACTAAAATTTGAGATTTTGAATGTTTCAGGAAAAAACTCTACTTTTCTACTACAAACCAGCGTTTGTACTCTACTTTTATGAAGCAAAGTAGCATATTTTTTGGCAAACACTACTCTTGCATAGAATACCATCGTTTTTGTGAAAAAATGGCCAAAAACAGGGTTTTCTGATGATTTTAAGGAAATGGTTTGGTCTGGAAAAGTGTTCCTAAGGTTTATAACCATCAAATGGGCCAAGAGTGAGGTAATTTCAACCATATTCAGTGTCCCTAATGACCCTTCAATCCAAAAGTGTCCTGTTGTGTGACTAAAATTGATCTCAAGAAGTGTCATCATACGACCAAGCGATGCAAGTGTCATCACAGACGGAGAAGTGTCATTTTAAGCTATAACAGATGCCCCCTAATGTATGAGGTCAGAGGGAGTGAGGGAAACAATGGCCGAAATACATTGTAAATAATAAAGAGTTGAATCATGGAAGCGGAGGAACTGGAGAAGCCAAGAATCATAGGCTCAAATGAAGTACCTGAAAATAAAGGCAATGTTAGACAAACTCATTCTTGGGGTAACTCTCCATGTTCAAATAATGGAACACGATCTCCAAAAGGATACAATAATGATCCAAATACAGATGCATATATCATGGCCACTATAATACAATCGTGGATCCATGAGGAACATAAGTGTAAACATAGCCACATAAATACAAGGTGGATCTCTATCAAAACTGGAGAAAATAGTCATAGAGAACAAGCTGGATCTATGTCTCATCAAGAGCCAAAAAAGAGTGTGGCTTAGTCTTGCGCAACTTGGGCGATAACATAAATAAGGGAATGCTATCGAGGATCCCAAGGTCTTCATCCAAAAATAACCCAAGGTACAAACCTATCCATGCGAATAAATGACTTGATGTCGAACATGGGAGGTATCGTTTGATTATTGGTCATTGATGTATACTGTTAACAAATGCGAGGGTGTCCACCAATAATGAAAATGGAACCCAAGGTACCTAGTACATTCAAGCAAGTGCAAATAAATGGTCTTGCATCAAACAGTTGAAGAATCTATAAGATAGGAGAGATTGATGTATTCCCATCTATCCAATAGCGAGGGAAACTGCCACTAATGACTGCAATACCTAAGGTCCTAACCAAAAATCTAAACTTCATTCCTAGAGCACAATGAGCTAAAGTCGATGGGAAGAAGTCCATTGGAAAGGAGGCCTTAAGGCATCCTCCATCATCCAACATGAGGGACACTCAACAGGTATGAGATGATTTGGAGTAGGACTGAACACATGATGAAACATATTGACACCAAGGAATGGCCGACGCATGGGGTCAAGGCAATTGCAGAATGGTCGACACAGGTTATATCCTTGAACAGTGAGCATGACACGAGTGACTTAGGCAACTTTTGACATAAAGAGACCACGATGCAAATCTGCAATGTAGGAGACATTAAGAGATTCTCCATATTATTGCAAGACTAACCAAACGGAGGAGTAAGAACTCTGAGATCAGGTTTATCCTAAAGCCAACACTAGAACCCAACTTGTTTGATAGACTCAAAATAGGTGCTTTGTTCAAGGATATAGTTGACTTGCTGCCATCATATTGAAAGATATTTTAACATTCTTCCCTTCCCTTTCCTTTTTCATTTTTTTAACGAGCTTGACAAAGAACTAAATCATGCTCGATGGTATTTTCATATTTAAGGAGTCTGAAAAACCTAGAAGAAAACTCCATACACCTATCCGTGGATTTTATATCGAGCCCGGATTGGTCTGTGCTCGGTGGTGTTTTCTTGCTTATAGAGTTGAAAAACTTAAATAGTCCTCTATCAACCATCTCGTGGATTTCACATCGAGCCAGAGTAGGTGAATGCTTTCTTGGTGTTTTCACATTTCAAGAGTCTGAAAACCCTAAAGACAACTCCAAAGGTCCTTTTTTGTAAAGTTAGTCTCCTTCCCCGAAAAAGTGTAAAATAATGGAAGACGAACTCTTCTAGCACATACCAGAGTATACCTAGAGTGTACCTTTTTCGTAAATTATCCACCAACGCCCGTAAAAGGAGTAATTCTATACCTAAGTGGATGTCAATTCAGTTATTTTAACGAGCCCGAAAAGAAAACTATGCTTGTCAAACTTTTCCTATTTAAGGAGTCTGAAAAGGGCTTAAAAGAACTCCATAGGGATCTTTTCGTAAAGGTTTAACGAGCCTGAAAAGAGTAAACGTGTGACCTCCTTACTGTTTTTAACGAGCTCAAAGGAGAGACGGAAGAATGCTCATAACTTCCTTACTGTTTTAATGAGCTCGAAGTGAAGATGAAGGAAATGCTCGTAGCCTCCTTACTATTTTTAACGAGCTCGAAGGAAAGGTGAAATAAATGCTCATAACTTCCTTACTGTTTTTAACGAGCTCAAAGTGAAGATGGAGGAAATGCTCGAATAGGGAGGAGACGAGTGTCAGGGACATGTGAAACTACCTCCAAGCGCATGGAACAAAGCTATGCCTAATGCAAGGAACATGAGCAAGATAAGGACACTCAGGGTGTGTCTCCTCTAGGTAAAGGGTGTCAAATTGCGAAGGAAAAATGCTACAGGGTTTAGCGTAAATGAGATTAGAGTTGGAGGCTTATATAACAATCTAAAAGCATGGAATCCGGCATCAGTCTCATTAGCGCAAGCGGGATCATAACAGATGTATATGCAACTTGAATACGAAGATGGGAGCCTTATTAGGGATGGCCAGAAATATATGAGGAAGAAAGATATGAGGCTTCTTCTCAAAGTCATGGTAAATCTAAATAGGCTCCCGAGGATCCTATTTTTCTAACAAAATCTTCCATCAGATCTGTTCTAGCACTAGTTGCAGTGATGAAATCGAAGGTACACCAGATGGATGTCAAGGAAACATTCTTGAAGGGTGTTGTAGAAGAGGAAGTGTACGTGGAGAAACCACTTGGATTTGAGACACATTACAGGCAGACTCATGTGTGCAAGTTGAAGAAAACCTTGTACAGATTGAAACAGGAACCTAGGACGTGGTACGATAGGATGGATAGATTTCTGATGAGTTTAGGCTTTACCAAGAGTAAAGCAGATTCCAACCTTTACTACAAGGTTGAAGAGGGAAATCCAATGATACTTATATTTTTTTTAGATGACTTGTTTGTGACAGGGGAGGATGAGATTATCACTGATTCGAAGAGGAATATTTCCGTAGAGATCGAGATGAAGGACCTGGGGATGATACACTATTTCTTAGGCATGGAGGTGTGGAAGATTAAGGATGGAATATTCCTTGGACAAGGGAAGTATGTAGTAGCGGTTCTGAAGAGATTCAAAATGATGAAATGCTAGGCAATGGACACACCTATGGCATCGAACTTGAATCTATTGTTTGATGCTTCATCAGAGTCAGTTGATGCCATGATGTATAGTCAAATGATTGAATCATTGATGTACCTGATGAACACAAGACCAAACATATGATTTGCTATGAACACATTGCGCCAGTTCTTGACGGATCCAAGAAAAGTTCACCTGGCTGCTGCAAATCATATATTGAGTTACCTGAAGGGTATAGTTGATTATGGGCTCAGGTATGATGCAAATCAGAAGATTAACCTGCAGGGTTATGTTGATTCAGATTGGGCACGCAGTGCCATAGATAGGACGATCACTTTGGGATGTTGCTTCAGTATGGGATCTGGTATGATAACCCGGTTTAAAAGGAAGCAGTCGTGCGTGGCACTGAGTATAGCGGAAGTAGATTATGTTGTACCTTGTTCGACTAGTTGTGAGGTAGTATGGCTTAGGAATCTATTGTCTGATTTTTTTATCTCCAATTAGAGGCGACTTGTATATTCTATGACAACCAGAGTTGTGTGAAGTTGTCTGAGAACCCAGTGTTCCATGACAAGTCGAAGCACATTGATATCAAGTATCACTATATCAAGGATATGGTGCAGAGAGGAGTAGTGAAGCTCCAGTATGTTGTGACGGAAGAGCATATAGCCGATGTGTTGACCAAGCTGCTAGCCAGAGTGAAGTTCAAGTACTTCAGAGAGAAGCTTGGGAGTGATGAGTCTGGAAGACGCAAATGCACATGGGCCATTATGGCGTGGTGGTAGGAAATTCCTCTCAGGTTGGTATATGGAAGGGCCGAGCCTTTCTGACATGGTGGTAGGAAAGTCCTCCCATGCTGTAGATGTAAGAGCTGAGACTTTCCCGAATGGTGGTAGGAAAGTCCTCCCATGTCGGTAGATGTAAGTGCTAAGCCTTTCCCGAATGGTGGTAGGAAATTCATCCCATGTCGGTTGATGTAAGTGTTGTGTCTCACATGTTGGTAGGAAAGTCCTCGCATGTTGGTAGACGAGGTCTCGTATGGTGGCAGGAAATTCCTCCCATATTGGAGATGTTGTGATGTCTACCGGTCTTAAGACATTGTGTGTGCACCTAGGCAGGATCTCGCATGGTGGTAGGAAAGTCCTCCCATGCCGGTAGACACGAGCTGACCATTATGGGACATGTGATGTGCATCTGTGCTATGCTCCATGAGATGATGGGATGATCTAGATACAATGAGTCGATAGTAGGAGACGCAGGTGATTGTTGTGGCAATGTAATGAATGGTCCTGGGATGTACCTACTTGATGGCTTGCTCGCAGAGATGATGAATGTTAAATTTTCAAGATTTACTTCAATTTGATCTAGGATCTTAACTGAGAGAACAACATGTACAGCATATCTACAACATATCAATCATGGACACAATAATGCAAGCACACAAGAGACACAAATTTTACTTGGGGAAAACCATAAAGGTGAAAAACCCCAATAACTTCCTCAGAGATAGATAGAGCAATGATACAACTAGAATACAAGAGATAGTCTTCTCCTAGCAGCAAAGCCTCCTCCTCCACAAGTGTTCCACTCTCCCAAGTGTGAGTGAGAGAATAGAATGATCAAATAGAGATCTCCCAATCTCTATTTATACTAGACTTGACTTGCCTAATAACCTTTACTAGGTCAGCCTTAACTTAACCACATAACACAATGCTGATTGGGCTGACACCCAATAGGGTGGTCTAATAACCCTTTGACCCACATCGCCGACCCCCACTAGGGTGGTCTAACAACCCTTCGACCCACATGACTTATACAGGGCTGACCCCAACAAGGTGGTCTAATAACCCATCAAGTATAAGTTACGACACTTACAATATAAATGATGACACTTCCGTATAGAGGAATAATAACATCTCTATAGGAATATAAAATACATATATGAAATACATGGGTGAAATACATTCTGAAGTTACATATACATCAACACTCCCTCTTAAATAGGAAGGTATTTCTCGACATAAGTATTCTAGCACAAGTCTTCTTCTTTGGATCATCATCAACGAATTATCATCCTCGAATCATCGTCATCGTCACTACTGCTGCTATCTCAATCAATCTCTAAATCTACTCGTCATAGAAAGTTCTACAGAGCCAGTCCTTTTTCATACTGGATGTAGGCCCACTACCTGCAGGTCTTCATCATCACTGGCCATATTGTGGAAATCTCAGGACTTATTATGTGCATCACAAAACCTTGCAAGAGCATCCAGGCTATTACGAGCACACAGCTCTACCTGTCGAATCTCCTAGGGACATATTATATGTGACTGTCACAAAACCTTAAAAGAGTCTCTTGACTAGCAAGAACCCTAAAGAGCATCTGAGGCCTTTTTCATCCTGTCCAGATCTCCAAGACTTATTACATGTGACACCTACCACAAAACCTCGCAAGAGCATCCCAGGACTTATTACGGGAACACAGCCCAACCTATCGGATCTCCCAGGGCTATATTACATGTGGTCATGGCAAAACCTTGCACGATCATCCCAGGACTTATTACGAGCACACAGCTCAACCTATCGGATCTCCCAGGGTAGAATTATATGCCATAGGACAAAACCTCGAAAGTGCATCTGCCAGATATCCTAGGGCCAAATTATATGCCATAGGAAAAACCTTGCAAGACTATCTGCAGATCTCCCAGGGCCAAATTATATGTCCTTCCAAAGAAAAACCTCGAAAGAGCGTTTTCCAGATATCCCAAGGCCACATTACATGCCATAGGCAAAACCTTGCAAGACTATCTGCAAACCTCCCAAGGCCAAATTATATGATTATCTGCACAACCTGTTCCACGACCACAAAGTATCAACCTGATACTCACCATACATCATCTTGATGTACACAAGATCATCCTGATCATATAATGCATGTACCTGATGCATACCAAGTATCTACCTGATACATATCATCATACATGATCCGCCTGATCATACAATGTATCCACCTGATACAAATACAAATACATGATCCAGCTGATCATAATACATATCAACATACATGATCTACTTGATCATACAATGTATCCACCTGACACATATATAGATACATGGTCCAAGCATCCAACATGATGAATATACAAAATACATAGAAATGATCCAACTGATCATATCCAGCATCCAACATGATGCATATATACATAAATGATCCAACTGATCATAACAAGCATCCAATATGATGCAATGATACAACTGATCATAACAAGCATCCAACATGATGCATATACATATACAGAGTAGTAACTAGAGCATCGTCCTGATGCTCATCATCCATGATCCTCCTAATCATCATAGCATCGTCCTCTTCAGATCATCTCATCGTCCACGAAGCACATCCCAGATGCACATCATCCAGCAATTACACCACCGACATGGGAGAACACATCTACCACCATTCGGGGAAGGCTCCAACCCTTACTTTTTCACCATGGGAGAACACATATACCACCATGTGGAAAATGGCTCAGCAATTACATCACGGCCAAGGGAGAACACATCAACCATGTCAGAAATGCTCATGTGCATCTTCATCTTCTGAACTCATCACTTCCCTTTGGAAGGAACCTCGATCTGAAGTGCACCAAGCCTCTCTCTGAAGTACTCAAACTGCACTCTAGCCAACGGCTTGGTCAATACATCTGCAACCTGCTCATCCGTCGCAACATACTCTGCTTCGGCTGTACTCAGTGCTACACAGGACTGCTTCCTGCTAAACCAAGAGATCACTCTTGATCCCATACTAAAGAAGCACCCAGATGTGCTCTTCCTATTTGCAGCACTGCCTACCCAATCTGAATCAACATAACCCTGCAGGTTAAACTTTTGATTCGCATCATAATTGAGCCCATAATCGACCGTACCCTTTAGGTACCTTAGAATATGCTTTACAACAACCAAGTGAAGATCTCTCACATCCGTCAGGAACTGGCTCAATGTGTTCACCGCAAAGAAAATATTTGGTCTCGTGTTCGTCAGGTACATAGAGGACCCAATCATCTGATGATACATTGTCACATCAACCGGATCAGATGAATCATCACACAGAAGCTTCAGGTTCGATGCCATAGGTGTGGCCATATCCTTGTAGTCCATCATCCCGAACCTCTTCAGGATTTCTACTGCATACTTCCCTTGTCCAAAGAAGATTCCATTTACACTCTACCACACCTCCATGCCAAAAAAAAATAGTGCATCATCCCCAAGTCCTTCATTTCGAACTCAGAAGTAAGCTTCCGCTGTGTGTCGACAATCAATCAGTCTTCACCTGTAATAAACAGGTCATCCATATACAAAAGTAGTATCACTAGATTGTCTTCCTCAACCTTGTAGTAAAGGTTGGAATCCACTTTATTCTTGGTAAATCCCAAACTGGATAGAAAGCTATCTATCCTACCATACCAAGTTCTGCACATATATGACTCCTTGTCATGTGTCTCTGAACCAAGTGGCTGCACCACATACACTTCTTCTTTAACTACACCATTCAAGAAAGTGTATTTTCCTCTTCATCACTGCAGCATGCTTGATCTTGTAGATCCTCTTGGAAGTCACTGCAACATGCTTGATCTTGTAGATCCTCTTGGAATTCACTGCAGACTCCCCTTCAGGTCTTGGGATTGCATCCCAGACATCTTCATGATCGACTGGTACTCCTCTATCATGGCATTCTTCCCAGATCCTGGGAACTTCAATATCTTCAATATTTTCAATAGATAACTTTGTTGCTGAACAAATGTTGTAGTCCTTCTTTTGTAGGTGATGGTATACGATCTTTCCTACACAACAAGTCAAATTGCATGATTAGAAAACGTCTCATAGTTTTCAGAACAAATTCTTACACATAAAGAAATATGTCATACAGTCATGTAATTATCTTAGCCAATGCTTCAATACAACATTTATCCATATTCCGTAACTTTCTAGATGCCTTCCAATCTCTACCAGAACATTGTTAAGAGTGTGCACAACTCCCAACATGTCAGCAAAGAGGTTTCATTCTAGATAAGTAGCAATGGAATGTTGTACAGTGCCATAGGCCACTTACCCATGTATATTAGTAGTATACTGTTCATCAATGCAACTATTCTAATATGCATAATACACAACCTAATTCTAGGAACATAAGCATATACATCATTGAATAACATTATGTAAGAAATGGCAATTCAAATACTTATCTTTGTTTGGTTGCTGGGTGGACTCCCTCTGAATCTTTGCAACTCCATTCTGATGTGGATTGCGAGAAGTGGTTAAATCCCTCTGAATATATGGATCCTTGCAGAAACTACTGAAGTGTGCTCCTTTACTTTTTTGCAGGAACAACTGGAATGTGCTCCGTCTTGATCTTTGCTTCCTGGATTACCTGTTCTTGAACTTATATCCATCCTTAATCACTATGCATGCTTCTTAGTATTATCATTGTGTTATCCTTGAGGTCTCATATATAATCACACATTTATTAGTATAATCTTAATACTATCAAAACACAATAATCTTAAACATGTATAGTCATGATCATTCATAGATAATAAACATTAGTATTCAAGGTTTCAAGGAAATCGTCTTTTACTCATGCATATTCTTATTTGATCATATGACTCTTCTGATTAGTTAAATCATCAATGCATAAACCCGTGATTACTCAAACCTATACCTTCATGATTCTTCTGGTTATTCATATCATCAATTATGGTAAGAAACATAATATGCATACAACCATGACTATTCAAACCTATGACTTCATGAATAATCATTATCAACAACACAACAGTATAAGATCCTAACACAAGATAGGATTCTACCTTGATATAGGAAAAACATACCTGGATTAGCATGCTAGCTAGTTATGTCTAACATACCCACATAATGTCTTCTAGTTCTCTTCGGTGACTTGTGCTAGTAACCTGCATGTCTCATAAGTTAACCATTGTAGAACCAAGTTATACATACCTCGTAAGTAGATTTTCTAAGTGATCCATGACAATGGATGAATCTTTGTCTTCATGTCATCATGATCATATGTTCTTGAACTAGAACATGATTTGTCTTTCTTGGTGTACCTTTCATGTTAGCGGACAACATAAACCTCATACAACACCATAATGCATTAGTACAATCATAAGTGTCAACACCCTAATGCATGCATTCATAATTTTGTTAAGGTGATACGGTAAGTCTAAAATCAAGATTGTTCTAACCGTAATAACATGAAGACAAACATATCATAAACTTAATCATGAAAAAATCTCAAGACATACCTGGATGAGTCATACTTGTCGAGATTGCTTGTAATCTTCTTAGGTAAGGCCTTAGCCTCATCTCCCTCTGAAGCAGGAACTTCTTCACTTATGCAGGTGACCAATCCATCCTCTTCTAGGATTACACCAATCCACTTGATTTGTAGGAACTGGATCTAGAGTTGTATTAGGATTTGTCAGAGAAACCCCAAAAATTCAAATTTTGAATTTCAAACTTCTGAAAGGATATAAATATGTGCCTTGATGAGCTGATCAATCTGGTATATTCAGAATTTGAAAACTGCAAAGTTTCACTCCTCAATTTTTCCTTTGAAACTTCCGGATTCATTGGACGTGACCCTAAACTGGGGTTTGATGAAGCCCACTCTTCTGCCGAATCAAAAGGTTTGATCCAAAGCTCTAGGATTCTATTTTTTCGAGGAGCTTCCAGCCGTGGTCACAGATTTCAAAAAGTCCCATTTTTATAGAAGCCCTAATTTTCCACTTTTCTGATCAAACTAGGGTTTGATCAAGCCCGGCCTTCTGCCCAACCAAAAATTTTTGATCTTGGTCTCTAAATTTTGATTCTGATGAGTAACATTCAGTCGTGGTCTCTGATTACAAGAATTTGAACTTTCTCCGAAACCCTAAATTCCAGAAGCCATGAATGAAGGTGCCCAAAAATAATTTTGTTTTGACAGAAATATGTACCTGATTGTTTCTGGCGTAACTACGAACTTTTTGATCCATAGGGTCTGAAAGTTTTTTCTGAGATATCTCGACCTATCATCTTTCCATCCCAATAGGTCTGACCTCAATTGGATTCTCTGAGTGTGTGTTAAATGAGGAATACACCTCCTCTATTTATACACTACTCCGACTTGTCTTTTACACAAATCATGTAGGCTCGTATTTAACCAATGGGTTAAATACCCCACTACAACTAACTGGGCCAACCCCTCTAGGGTGATCCAATAACCCTTTGACCCACATAACACATACAGGGCCGACCCACAATAGGGAAGTATAATAACCCAAGTTACCACATTCCGACGGAGGAATAAACATCTCCGGATATATAATAAGATCTTCACGGAGGAATGAAACATCTCCAGAATTAAAGTACACATATAATATTCTTTGAAGTTACAATATCTCAACATGAAAGAACTGAGATATTTAAGAATTAAAAGATTAAAGATAAGCCAACACATTCATAAATACATTACTGGTTCATCCACAACACATGAGCACTCCATGAAAAAAAACTTTAAGCAAGGAATGAAGTCACTAGTTGAGTGATCAAATTGATTAGAAACATAATAGTAAACAAGATAAAGTGGCTTATAAGTATATATTTCAATCTCAATCTTCAAAACTTACATAAGAGTTGTATGTATCAGTCTGAAAATGTATCCAAAGCTTTCACTGTATATCTTCCTTGACACAAAAATCCAACCACAAAACTATATACTTGTCTTCCTTTTATCATTACAAAGCTAGAGTAGTTCCATAACTACCTTCTAGGTCGAGATTTGGAACAATTACATCAATTAGTTACATGCTAACTCGAATCTTTAAAGACATTAAACTAGAATTAGGTTGTGTATTATGCATATTAGAATAGTTGCATTGATGAACAGTATAGTACTAATATTCATGGGTAAGTGGCCTATGGCACTATACAACATTCCATTGCTACTTATCTAGAATGACACCTCTTTGCTGACATGTTGGGAGTTGTGCACACTCTTAACAATGTTCTTGTAGAGATTGGAAGGCATCTAGAAAGTTACGGGATATGGATAAATGTTGTATTGAAGCATTGGCTAAGATAATTGCATGACTGTATGACATATTTCTTTATGTGTAAGAATTTGTTCTGAAAAGTATGAGATGTTTTCTAATCATGCAATTTAACTTGTTGTGTAGGAAAGATCGTATACCATCACCTACAAAAGAAGAACTACAACATTTGTTCAACAACAAAATTATCTATTGAAGATATTGAAGTTCCCAGGATATGGGAAGAATGCCATGATCCGTCGATCATGAAGAATGTTGTTTGGGATGTAGTCCTAAGACCTGAAGGGAAGTTTGTTATGACTTCCATATGGATCTATCAAGATCAAGCATCCTGCAGATGGCATCATAGAGAAATATAAAAGTGATGAAATAGAAGATACACCGGATGGATTTCAAGACAACTTTCTTGAATGGTGTAGTTGAAGAAGAAGTGTATGTGGAGCAGCCACTTGGTTCTGAGACACATGATAGGGAGTCATATATGTGCAGAAATTGGGTATGATGCACCACTTTCTAGGTATGGAGGTGTGGCAGAGTGCAGATGGAATCTTCCTTGGACAAGGGAAGTAAGCAGTAGAGATCCTAAAGAGGTTCAGGATGATGGACTGTGAGGCTATGGCATCGAACCTGAAGCTTCTGTGTGATGCTTCATCTGAACCAGTTGATGTCACTATGTATCGTCAGATGATTGGGTCCTTGATGTACCTGACGAACACGAGACTAGATATTTGATTTGTGGTGAAAACATCGAGCCAGTTCCTGACGGATCCGAGGAGTGTTCACCTGGTTGCTGTAAAGCATGTTCTGAGGTACCTGAAGGGTACAGTGGATTATGGCCTCAAGTATGAGGCGAATCAAAAGTTTAACCTATAGGGTTATGTTGATTCACATTGGGCTGGCAGTGCTGTAGATAGGAAGAGCACATCTGGGTGCTGCTTCAGTATGGGATCAGGTGTGATCTCTTGGTTTAGCAGGAAGCAGTCCTGCGTAGCACTGAGTACAATTGAGGCAGACTATGTTGTAGCCTGTTCAACTAGTTGTGAGGCAGTATGGCTATGGAAGCTACTCTCTGAGTTATTTGATCTCCTGTTGGATGTTACTAGTATCTTCTGTGATAACCAGAGTTGTGTGAAGCTGTCCGAGAATCCAGTGTTTCATGACAGGTCGAAACACATAGAGATCAAATATCACTATATCAGGGATATGGTGCAGAGAGGAGCTATGAAGCTCCTGTATGTTGCGATGGACGAGCAGATTGAATATGTGCTGACGAAGCCACTAGCTAGGGTGAAGTTCGAGTACTTCAGGGAGAGGCTTGGTGTTCTTCAGATCGAGGACACTTCAAGGAAGAAGTGATGGACACATTTGCTGAAGCCATTCCAAGCATGTTGGAAGCAGGATCCTTCACATGGTTGTGGATGTAAGCCCTGGATGATGAACATCAGGATGATGTTCTGGTTTCTGCTTTGTATGATCGGTTGGATCATTTTTATATGTATGCATCATGTTGGATGCTGGATATGATCAGTTGGATCATTTATATGTATATGTATGTACGCATCATGTTGGATGTTGGATATGATCAGTAGGATCATTTGTATGTATTTTGTATGCATCATGTTGGATGCTTGAACCATGTATCTGTATATGTATCAGGTGGATACATTGTATGATCAGGTGGATCATGTATGGTGATATGTATCATGTATTTGTATTTGTATCAGGTGGATACATTGTATGATCAGGTGGATCATGTATGATGATATGTATCAGGTAGATACTTGGTATGCATCAGGTAGATGCATTATATGATCAGGATGATAGTGGATGACGAGCTTCAGGATGTTGCTCCAGATGACATGCAACAGGATGTTGCAGTGATGATGATCAGAATGATCATGTGTACATCAAGATGATGTATGGTGAGTATCAGGTTGATACTCTATGGCTATGGATCAGGTTGTGTAGATGAGCATATAATTTAGCCCTAGGAGATTTGTAGATAGTCTTTCAAGGTTTTTCCTATGGCATGTAATTCATGCCCTGGGATATCTGGCAAATGCTCTTTCGAGGTTTTGCTCTGGGAGGACATATAATTTGGCCCTAGGAGATCTGTAGATAGTCTTTTGAAGTTTTGCCTATGGCATGTAATTCGTGCCATGGGATATCTGGCAGATGCTCTTTCGAGGTTTTGTCCTATGGCATATAATCTGTCCCTGAGAGATCTGATAGGTTGGGCTGTGTGACCGTAATAATTCCTGGGATGCTCTTGCGAGGTTTTTCCATGACCACATATAATCTATCCCTAGGAGATCCTATAGGTAGAGCTGCGTGCTCGTAATAGCCAAGGATGCTCTTGCGAGGTTTTGTGGTGACCACATATAATCTGTCCCTGGGAGATCCTATAGGTAGAGGTGCATGCTCGTAACAGCGTGGGATTCTCTTGCGAGCTTTTGTGGTGAGGTCACATATAATATGGCCCTGGGAGATCCTATAGGTAGAGCCGTGTGCTCGTAACAGCCTAGGATGCTCTTTCGAGGTTTTGTGACGCACGTAATAAGTCCTGAGGATTCCACAGTATGGCCAGTAATGACGAAGACCTGCAAGTGGTGGGCCTACATCCAGTATGAAAAAAGACTGGCTCTATAGAACTTACTATGACGAGTAGATTCAGAGATTGATCAAGATAGCAGCAGTAGTGATGATGATGATGACTCGATGACGATTATCCAGTGACGATGATCCATAGAAGATGACTTGTGCTAGAAGACCTGTGTCGATAAATACCTTCCTAGTTAAGAGGGAGTGTTGATGTATATGTAACTTCGGAATGTATTTCACATATATGTATATTGTATTCCTATAGAGATGTTATTATTCCTCTATACGGAAGTGTCGTCATTTATATTGTAAGTGTCGTAACTTATACTTGATGGGTTATTAGACCACCTTGTTGGGGTCGGCCCTGTATAAGTCATGTGGGTCAAAGGGTTATTAGACCACCCTATTGGGGGTCGGCCATGTGGGTCAAAGGGTTATTAGACCACCCTAGTGGGGGTCGGCCCAATCAGCATTATGTTAAGTGGTTAAGTTGAGGTCGACCTAGTTGAGTAAAGGTCAAGTCAAGTTAGTGTATAAATAGAGAGCGTGTCTCTCTCATTTTACACATTCTATTCTCTCACTCACACTGTGGAGAGTGGCGCACTTGTGGAGGAGGAGGCTCTGCTGCTAGGAGAAGACTATCTCTTGTATTCTGGTTGTATCATTGCTCTATCTATCTCTGAGGAAGTTATTGGTGTTTTTCACCTTTATGGTTTTCCCCAAGTAAACTCGGTGTCTCTTCTGTGCTTGCATTATTGTGTCCATGAATGATATGCTATAGATTTGTTGTACATGTTGTTCTCTCAATTAAGATCCTGGATTAGATTGAAGTAAATTCTGAAAATTTAACAGATTTTTGTGTCAAGGAAGATATACAGTGAAATCTTTGGATACATTTTTAGACTGATACATACAACTCTTATGTAATTTTTGAAGATTGAGATTGAAATATATACTTATAAGCCACTTTATCTTGTTTCATGTTTTGTTTTTTATCAGTTTGATCACTCAACTAGTGACTTTATTCCTTGCTTAAAGTTTTTATTCATGGAGTGCTCATGTGTTGTGGATGAACCAATAATGTATTTATGAATGTGTTGGCTTATCTTTAATATTTTAATTCTTAAATATCCCAGTTCTTTCATACATTACATGATTTTGTTTCTGTATTAGTTAGTTTTTTGTTTGAATGAATGATTACTTTTTTGAATATGAAACCCTCAAACCACAAAAACCATGAAAACAAATCCTATTTTCTATTCATTTTATTTGAGATTGTACTAGCTTGCCCCTCTGTAGTATAGGGTCAATTTCTAGCACAAACATCTTTGGCGCCGTTGCCGGGGATGGAGGTGAAGCATATCTTCCCCGGGATAATTTTTTTGATTTGATTTTGGAGGGTGAACAAGATCAGAAAACTTTTTAGACTACAATCATTCACTGAATTCCAGAAAGTGGCGACTCCATTCAAGTTCTAATCAAGTTCAAAGACTCCACTGGAGGACGAATCTTATTGACAGGGACATGAAAGGATACTATGAGAAAATCATCTATTCAATCGTAGGTTTTTTCCCATATGTAATTATATTCTTTTTCAATTACTTCTATTGCTTACTGTATTCAAAAGATGATCCAAAATCTACATTTGAAGACCCTTTCGTGAAATCTATAAATATACCTTCTCTATGTATATCTGATTTTGACCCAAATCCTTCATCTTGGTCATGTAATGTATATGATCAATCCTGTGAGCCTCAAGAGACTGAGGATGATATCATACCGCCTACGTTTAATCCTATATCTTCCAAAATCCAAGAAAAATATAGGCCTCTTTATTTTCCTTCTGTTCTTCATGATTTTCCTCCAAAGCATTACAAACATCTCCCTATGTTCGATGGAAAAAACCTTACAGCTAAAAAACACATCCATGTTTTTGAACATTTCACGGACCTATTTGAAATTGAGTATTATGATGTTTACATAAGAGCTTTTCTCATTCATTGCAAGGGGATGCTAAGGAATGGTTTAGACATTTTCATCCTAGGTCAATTAGTTCATGGGAGGAACTAAGGTATGCATTTCTAAATTTTTGGGGTGAGAGAAAATCATTGGATCAATATCTTTCAGAGTTTCGTGCTATGAAAGACATAAGGATAAAACTGTTTCTATGTTTAATAAAAGATTTTCAAGTTCTTATTATAAGATGCTTAAGGAGATCCAACCTTCTAAGGTTGCTGGTAGACTAAGTTATATAATGGCCTTTCATCCAAACCTAGCATTTCTTCTTATGGAGAGAAAGTCCATGACTTTGCGACAGATATTTAATGATGCCCAAGAAATAGAAGATAACATACGAGCTTGTGGATACTTGAAAGAAGAAGCTTATGAACAAAAAATATCAGGTTTGGATGCAGAAGAGCATGATCAAAACCAATAGCAGAGATTATTATCTTTTGATGTCTCTTGTTTTTCAGACCCTAAGATCACTCAATCAGATTTTGCTTCTTCTGAAAATAGTTTTTATAAAATTGATTATGTTGATAATTATCCTGTTGCTTCAAAGCATCTAGCAGTGGATACTCAAAATCAACAAGCTTCAATTCTTTATAGTGATGTTCAGAATTTTATGGCTCCCAAGGTTTGTCGAAGTTTTTATCCACTAGATAGACTTTTTCAAGAATTTAGTGTTTGCAAACATGACGATGATTATGAGGATGATTATTTAAAAAGAGAAAATCAGCCTTGTAATGAAGGAATCATTGAAGAAGCATTTGATTCTCATCATTTTCAAAAATCTTCTAATTATTTTCAAGATGAATTTGCTGCTCAAAAGCGTTATGAAGGATCCCTTATTTTTTATGCAATTGTTATTACAAATCTTCATGAAGATTATCCTTTTATTAAAGAAAGTTTTGTCGAAGATCATACTGCTAATATACATAAAGCTTCATCATTATCATTAGGATTACCTCAAATTTTTCCTGTGTATGATGATGATATTGAAGTGTTTTATTTAGAGGTCCATGATGGAGAAAGTTTTAGTGATGAAGATGTCTCAAGAGAACATTGTTGAAGAGGATTTCCAGCATATTTTTAATTATGAAATTATTGGGGATATTTTTGAAATAAACTCTGTCAAATATGATCTGGACAATTATGTAAGTCAACCCATCTATGATATGTATCCAGATGATTTAGAGTATTAGTTTTCTGAATCAGCACATGTGGAAGTTTCTAACAACGAACTAGTGTATGATGAATATAAATGGGATTCTTGGGAAGTCAATGAAAGAGATGGAAAAGAGTTAGAAGAGCAGCTTACACATTATTATTCTTTACCAGTTGTTGAACAACAGTCTCCAGAAATCAGTAAACTTGTATCTATTGAAGGAGGCACTCAACAAAATCAGGTTATTACAGTTGAAGATAAGGGCAACAATGTTTTGTTTTATGCTTCTTCATTTGCAACATTTCAAGAAAAGAAGTCTGACAATTGGCGGGACCTAGTGTCCATTTACATGGACTCACGGTTTTCAAAAAGTTTCAACCTACTAGAATTTGGGATCAAAGAAGAATATGCTTTGCAAATTAAATTTATGTTTCAGATAATAAATTCTTCTTTGATTTCTATCTACCTACAAGAAGATGATACAATCGGTAGGATGCTATCATGGTTTCACTGGAAGTATGATTATACTTGATTGGGTTGTTTCTTCCGATTAGATGTAGGAGTAAACAACAAAATAAGCTCGCCATATCAGCATGTAGATTATTTTCAGTATGTTGGCATGTAGCAGTATTTTGTCATTTCATAGGTATGTGTTTAGAGTTTGAGAAAGTTGCAGAGATTTGGTAAATGACTCAGGTTCATATTTTGATTGAAAAAACAAGTTGCAACCTTTGGTTAGCAGTGAATGGTAGGCTGGGAACGAGATACAAATGACTCCATCTCCCAATGAATGAGGCACAAGGTCTATAGGTTCTTGAAACCTCACAAGGAGGCTTTCATCCCTCAGTAGGAGCCAGATGTTAACACTGAAATTGTATTTAGTTTTTATGTATTTTGCTTTAATGTTTCTACTTTATTTTCTCTTGTAATTTTATTTCATTTCGAATTTTAAACCATTTTGATTGTCTTCTAATTTTTATTTTATAGTTATGTTTTAATTGTTTTATCTGTAGTGGCTTATTTCATGTTATGTTTCATTTCAAAGTCTTCAAAAAATACTTACTTAAGTATTTTCTAAAGTTATATCCAAATTCTAACCTTTACTTTTGAGTTTATATGTCAAAGTTGCATACTGAGTTATTCCCGCAGCTCAAGGTCCAAATTCTATACTCTAGCGCGCTGCAAGAATCCCATAATTATGAAGGTTAGTGGATCTTCGAAGGCAGGACTTGGAAATTTCATTTGATGATGGAAGAGGAGCTCCCAGACACCTGTTCTCCTCATTGTGACACATGTATGAACTTATTGTGATTACCATTAGTAATTTCAGGGTTTAAGATGCCACGATCCCATATTTGGGAATTTCGAGTTTCAAAGCTGAAGACACGTAGATGTTGAATTTTTTCACCCCTAATTCAGTTTCAAGAGAGTAAATTGGTGAAATTATAGTGAAATATGGGTAAGAGTGACTAAAAAGGCTTTAAGAAGAAAAAGAGATGCATAGTTATGCTCTGTTTTCCCCTGTTTAGTTATTGTAATTGAGCACAAATTACGAGGAAATGGAGATGAATTTAAGAAATCCCAAAGAGTTTTTTGTCCATCACGGATTCATTCACAAAAACCTATCTCAGGTTTGCAACAGGTGTCATCATTGGAAAGATTCGAATTCATCTTTGAGGCCTATTTTTCAGGGTTTAAAATATTTAATATTTTCTTGTTTTAGTCACAACTTTTCGGCATGTATTCTAATCAATTGGAGAGGAATATTTAAAAACATAGAGAGGTTTGTGTTCTTCATGGACTCATTTAAAACAATGTCTCTCATTTTTTGCACAGCTATCATGGATTGAGATATATAGAGGCGTTTGTGAGACCCATGTTTTAGAAAATTCGCCAAATTTCCTTGAGTCCGATTTGTTATTTTTAGTTTAATGTCTTTAAAGATTCGAGTTAGCATGTAAATAATTGATGTAACTGTTCCAAAACTCGACCTAGAAGGTAGTTATGGAACTACTCTAGCTTTGTAATGATAAAAGGAAGACAAGTATATAGTTTTGTGGTTGGATGTTTGTGTCAAGGAAGATATACAGTGAAAGCTTTGGATACATTTTCAGACTGATACATACAACTCTTATGTAAGTTTTGAAGATTGAGATTGAAATATATATTTATAAGCCACTTTATCTTGTTTACTGTTCTGTTTCTAATCAGTTTGATCACTCAACTAGTGACTTCATTCCTTGCTTAAGGTTTTTTTTCATGGAGTGCTCATGTGTTGTGGATGAACCAATAATGTATTTATGAATGTGTTGGCTTATCTTTAATATTTTAATTCTTAAATATCTCAGTTCTTTCATGTTGAGATATTGTAACTTCAAAGAATATTATATTTGTACTTTAATTCTGGAGATGTTTCATTCCTCCGTGAAGATCTTATTATATATCCGGAGATGTTTATTCCTCCGTCGGAATGTGGTAACTTGGGTTATTAGACTTCCCTATTGGGGGTCAGCCCTGTATGTGTTATGTGGGTCAAAGGGTTATTAGATCACCCTAGAGGGGTCGGCCCAGTCAGTTGTAGTGGGGTATTTAACCCATTGGTTAAATACGAGCCTACATGATTTGTGTAAAAGACAAGTCGGAGTAGTGTATAAATAGAGGAGGTGTATTCCTCATTTAGCACACACTCACTCACTTGAGAGTAGCGCACTTGTGGAGGAGAGGTCTGCTATGGTGGAGGAGGAGATCATGTCTTTGGTTTGCATCTTTGTATATTGTTGGTCATCTATATTGAGGAAGCTTTGCTGGGTTTTCGACCCCATGAGGGTTTCCCAGGATAAATCTGTGTCTCTTGTGTTTATGTTGTGCTTGTTGTTTCTTCAGTGATCCTGTATATGCTATTATTGTGAAATGGAATGTAATGCTGCTATTTTTTGTCTTAGCATATTAAATCTTAACATTTCATACGTTACATGATTTAGTTCTTGTATTAGTTAGTTTTTTGTTTGAATGAATGATTACTTCTTTGAATATGAAACCCTCAAACCACAAAAACCATAAAAACAAATCCTATTTTCTATTCATTTTATTTGAGATTGTACTAGCTTACCCCTCTGTAGTCTAGGGAAAATTTCTAGCACAAACACATGGCTAGCCTCAACCTCCCTAATCTGGCCAGATTGACCAACGACCTGATTCGACATGAACCCACTTGGCCTCAAATTCCTAACAAACTCCCTTCGGACATCCCTAAGTTCGAAGGGAATGCAGGTGAATACCCCCAAAACCACATCATGTCCTTTGATTTATGGTGTTCCTCCAACTCCATAGTGGATGACTCCATCTGCCTTCACCTTTTACAACAAACCTTCACTGGCGTTGCAGCTAACTGGTACATCGAACAACCTCATGGGACACATTCCACCTTTACATCCCTTGCTTCAAATTTCCTACAATTCTTCAAGTTACCAGTCCATCATGACGCTGGTGTAGAAATCCTATTGTATTGCAGACAGAACACGGCCACCCGCATCATTGACCACATTCACGAGTGGCGTAAACGTTGAAGTTTATGCAAGATTAAGTTAGATGATCGCATCTTCCAATATTGGTTTTTGAAATATCTTATATTGGTTATCGCCAAGGATGTGGCATCCGAATGGCCCCAATCTAAAGAGGAATCCATTCTAAAAGCCCAACAATTTGACCTTATCTATGCTCAATCCGGCTACTTGTACTCCATTCTCCCTGATGCACCCCACGGCGACTCCTCCCAGAACGACGCGACGGGGAAATCCCATGCCGTTGCCAGTGTTATTGGACATGTCGCATCTCCCAACCAACCTTACACTACTATGCCCACTACCCGTGGCCCCAACCGCTCATGCGCCACAACCCATTCTGGAGAAATACCTTCGTATGTTCCTAGGACCCAAACCCGTCACGTCCATGGACCTTCGTGTCCACCGTAGTGTTATGGTCACACACTACCCACTTACACGACACCTACTAACTATTACCGTCAACAGACCCCACCACAGGAAGTACCAGTTCAACCTCAAGCCCCTTCGACTTATTATCCACTGCAGGAGGCACCTACATAACCTCAGCCTCCTCCCGCTTACTACCCACCGCAAGCAGCACCAATGCCTGCTCAACCAAAAAATCCTCCCAACCACCAAGGGAAAGTCTACACCCAACAAAACCATCCTACCCAACAAAATCAACAAGGCCAACAAAACCGGGGAAGAGAACGTAACCGCAGGAACAATCAACCCCAAGATCAAGGCGGCCAACCTCCCAATCCCCGAAAAAACAGCAATGCTTCCTCAGCCAACCAAAACCTTAATAGAACACCTCGTCAAGGGAAGAACCCTAATCTACGAACGAACCACCCATGTTATATATGCGGGATATACGGCCATTACACACTGACTTCTACTCATTTGGAGCAAGCTCGCCAACTTTGGACCGATGACACCCAACGCTAAGGAAATGCTGCTCCACAGGCACTTCCTAACACCACATTAACTCAGACACAACCTTTGGTGTTATAGAATCCCTTACCCACATAAGGAGTGGTGAACACCCAACCATTGGCTCCCCCTCAAGGACCCGCGACACCCCAACAACAAATTACTTAGGCTGCACCTTCTAGTCAACCCATGGAATCGAGCACCCATCACCTTCTCATGATGTCATCAGCTGACGTCAACCTTCAAAGACGTCGAAATCAGTATGGTTCCACCTCTGAAACCATCCTTGCCAACAAGGCCGCTAACGCTCTTCCCACTGATCAGTTGTTACGCATACCACCAGCACTATGTGATGGGGCCCCTAAAGCTCCCCGCTTCCCATTACGATGCATTAATAACAACTCCAATGCACACGCTGCCCCCAATTACAATATCATGGATGACTTAGCCTAGTCCCCTGCTGCTATGTCAGTTCTCGAGGTTTTAAAAAAATTTCCTGCACAACGTAAGATAGTGTTATCTACTATTATGGGAACAAACCCTTCTGACTCACGAATGATGGCATTCGACTGGACCAATCCGAATCACACATGCCTTCCACATTAGGATTCCAAGTTTCTGTGTCTATCCGGAATCTTGTTATCCATCGATGCATCATTGATGCGAGTGCCTCCACATGCGTGATGTCCACATTAATGTGGCAGAAGCTTGTATCACCTACAGTACAACCATCCAAGACCTCCCTACAAGGTTATAATGGTCGATCAGCTCAACCCCAAGGCCTCCTAGACAACGTTCCAGTCCAATTAGATGGTAAAATGATCCTTATCGACATTGAGGTCATCAATGCACAACTTGAGTACAACTTCCTTCTTGGACGCAGTTACACGTTGTTGGTATGAGATTAGTCCGCATGAAGTGTGGAAGCCGACAGCCTCAGAAGGGATAATCCGCGGAAGCAAGGTTCATTCGCGGAGAATGTGGAAGCGTGGAAGTAGTTGGTTTGTTAGATAAGGGTCATGTGGACCATTTTGTAACCATTTAGTTTTGTATAAATAGGAGTACAATTGTAAGCCTAAGGGCATGGAAGAATTCACTAATGAATAGAGCAATCAACCTTTTGAGACTTGATCCAATTGTTGATCTGTTTTGTATCCACAACATGATGTATTGACTGTTTCTTTGAAGGTCATTATGTAGGTTTTAATGAATGCATGAAGATGTTCGATTATGGTTCTATCTTTGTCTTTGTTTCTATTAGATGATGAATGGGAATGTTTGTGAGATGCTAAATGATCTGTGGGTTTAGTAATTGTTGTTCATGTGAATGAGTAGTTAAAATCATGTTGTTGCGAAGGACTATTAATTGATGAATATGCGAATGATGAACTACTAGCTTAGTGCAAAAGACATAATCTCTAGTTTCTGCGGTTGTAATATATGTTTGATGCATATCCTCAACTCCACTGCGGAAACTTGGTTCCTTCATCCCCCTTGTGCATCTCGGGTGAGACTTCACTCGCTCTACGAGTGTTGCTGGAAAGGGTAAAACCTTTATGGGCCAGTGTATAAGGGATTATGGTTGATGGTTTGTTGACGACAGTGTGTAGTGAACCCCTGTCAACAGTCGTTGTGCCAATAAATGGTTTTGTTTCCGAGACCTTGAAGAGGAAAAGAAGAGGATATGTTGTGGCACCAGACGAAACCGAAGATCCAAGATTGGTTTGACAAGAGGGCAGAAGAATTCGCAGAAAGAGAAAAGCAAAACCCTAGACAAACTGTAAGCAGTTGGTTGCAGAGATACCTTTATTCAGAAATCCATGAGATATTTTTCTGTGAATTCCTAGTACTGTTGCATGAGTGGTTAGCACAGCTAACATTTCAGAAGCACCATTTCCAAGAGGCTGAACTGAACCATTGAACACTTAAACTGATCCAACAGCTGAAACGTGTCGACAACACTGTATCAAGGGCTGTCGACTTCTGGGTGGATAGTATCCTAGAGGGATATATTACTGAGTTCGTAGTAGACACAATCTAATCATATAGCAATGTGGAAAGGAAATTTTTTAAAGGACCCAGGGGGAGATTCCTGCTATCGTTAAAAATGTGGATTAAGTTGCTCGTCTGCGAAAAGGGAAAATTGAGGATGAACTCCGACGATTAGAAGATCTGGTGTGCGGAAGTTATGGGTACCGCATAGATGCAAGTCCAGTAGAAAGATGTGGGCTAGATGAACATGAGCGAGGATGCGTTTTTAAGGGAAGTTGACAAAGAGTGTGGTACCTTGAGGAGTGGGGTGATATTCCCACATCTTAAGAAGAAGAGGAGGACTGAGAGAGAGTCTCCTGAGAGGACCGGAGTAGAATACTACGAAACAGGACCACAAGGGAGGAAGCAATCTTATTATGAAGAAGAAAGTGAAAAGGATACCGTAGAAGCAGGAGAAGGATGGGCCCTGAGCTACAATCTACCTTCAACTCCGTGCACTACTTAGAATTTGACAAAAGAAAACACAAGCTATTCCTAGAGTTTCCCTACGTGTCAAAACAATAGTAAGAGTAGCGCATCAAGTAAACAATAATAGTAGAAATACAAGAATAGAAAGTGACGAAGCAAAGATGACAACCTTCCATGGTAATGGGACCGAGGATCCCGAGCAATACTGGTTTGTGTGTGAAGCAGTATGGACCGTAAAGCGGTCTAGGACGAATACATAAAGAAGGGACAAATAGCAATGACCGTTAGGGGTCTTGCGCTAGATTGGTACATGAAGTTCACTAAGGTACTGATGGGAGGTCAACCGAATACATTGCTAGAAATAAAAGATGGGATGATCGATCACTTCAGAAAGCAAAAATATCAGTCATAGTACATTACTAAGCTCAAAGAAATCAAGCAATTCCCCAATGAGTCAGTATGGGACTTCGA
Source organism: Larix kaempferi (assembly GCA_027924585.1). NCBI lineage: Eukaryota > Viridiplantae > Streptophyta > Pinopsida > Pinales > Pinaceae > Larix > Larix kaempferi. The sequence goes on from BSBM01000293.1 coordinate 2,152,296, forward strand.
TCGACGATACAAAACACTAATGGAAAAGGTGAGTTTTGGGATGAATGATATGCAGCACAAGAAGTGGTTTATCGCAGGATTGGTACCACACATCCGCGGACCTCTAATTCAACAGGAGGTTGCGACCCAAACATAAGCATTGGATATTGCGATGAAGTTAGAGGCTTCACCAATAGGCGAAACGGGGTTGGGCATGGATCGAATACAGGCGGAGCTAGAAAACTCAATGATCCAACTGTAAGACATGAAGAAAAGAAAAGAAGCTCGTGAATATTTCTGGTGCACTAGGTGTAGGATAGAAGGACACCACAAGGATCAGTTCCTAGACTTTCGAGAATATCTGCAATCCGGTGCACCAAATCCCCTCAGTCAGGGAGGGTTGCCTTAGTGTTGTATTTTCCAAAGTTGAGGCCATCGACCAGAAGAGTGTGTATATCTACAAAAGATAGTGTTGAAACCATAGAACTTGTATTATAAGTTCTATAAATCGGTTGCTCACGAAAAAAACAACTGCGGAGCTTATGGCCTACTCCAAGAGAGGAATACGGCTGCATACTTCATGGAAGGCGAAGAACAGGCACCCAGACCAAGAACAACAACAGTATAATCAACTGTCAACCTAGTATAATCACCAATCGGAGCAATATGATCAAGGGAAGTATGGGAAACCATAGTATGGTCAGCCATAGTGTCTGGCACTGCAATACCCACCATATGGGGCACCGTAACAGTCGTCGTATGAGAAACCACGTACCCACCATATTGCCCACCGCGGGGAGGTGCTAGAGGAGGATTCTACGGAGGTCAAGGAATTGGCGCAGGACATGGAGGAGCTGCTGGATGAGGATGAGGACCGATTATATGCTACAATTGTGAGCAACAGGGACATTATCAGAGGGATTTCCCAAATCCAACGCCACAGTGCACCCATTGCAGCACTGTGGATCATGGCGTTGAAGATTGTCTACGGCTAATTGCAAAATGCTAGACCAAGAATCCACCACCACCTCCATATGACCATAATCAAAATCCACCACCGGATGTACATATGATATCAACGGAGGCTCAAAGACACCATGTGACTTTTGGAGTAGTGACGCGAGGGGGAGTTGTGACAGGAACTGACAGGTCACAAGCTACTGTCCGGCTAACAATGCAGAAACATGTCACCTTTGACGCGGAGGTCGAAAGGGATGTCTTCTCAGAAGCGCACGAGGTGATGAGACAGAGGAGGCAGTTACCTCTTCAGGAAGAATTTATCTACGATATGCCACAAATGTTCGATGTGACAAAGTCGTGGGGAAAGGCTAACACCTTAAAATCCTTCTTGAAGAGTTTCCTGGATTTGGAAAAGGATTAGGATGCGTTGGAAGATATATCCAACCTACTGAATCGATGGGAGGGTGCACATCAAGAGAAAAAGGTCAATCGCATACATAAGAGGAAGATGGGGAGAGAGATGCGAATGCCAGCACAAATTGGCGCATTTGATTTTGACTCAATTATCTTGGACCTGGGATCGAATGTCAACATTCTGACCAAGCAGACATGGGAAACAATGGGGAAACTGGTATTGGTCTTGTCACCAATACAGCTACGATTAGCAAATCAGAGTAAGGTTACTCCACTTGGTCGAGTGTATCAGCTTCCAGTTGAAATTGAGGCATGAAGAATTACGCACATTTTGATGTAATCAAAATTGTGGGAAATACCAGCCCCTACCCAGCTTTGCTAGGAATTGACTAGGAAATCGATAATCTAGCCGTTATCAACTTCAAGAAGCAGACTATGTCTTTTGAGAATCGCAAAATGAGGGTCGCAGCACCTCTGAATCTTATGGAAGGGAAGCAATACGTTGAACTGATGAGAGATGAATTTATGGAAGGATGTAATAGCATATACAACACATCCGAAGATTACATTAATCCCACTACAGATGGAGAATTGGGATGGCACGATGACAGTTCAGCATCGTCGGATTCGGATGAGGCGCTCGAGAATTGGCAAAACCAGAGGCATGAGAAGGTGTGCAAGGATCACAAAGTCACTACGATGGGTAGCCACAAAGGAGTGCATGCTACTGGCATATGAGGGATTACCTAATTTGGATACATTCCTCACTGAATTTGAGGAAAAAGTAGTGAAACCACAGTGGCTCTTGGCCTTGGAAGAAGCCCTAAAGTCTACACTAGCATGATGGTTGGCAGCGCACAAGTACACCACAACTACCTGGCCACTATTTCACCACCTAACGGTTAGGTCCAGCGATGCAGAAGGATATAGTGGACAGAATTTTGATGGCAGAAGTGACCCGAAGGTGCATTTGGCTGAGTGCAAAAGAAAATGGGGATTACGAGCAAAAGAGGAATGGGTCCATGCATTTGTTCACACACTGGATGAAGTACCTCCGAATTGGTATGTCGCAGCAGAACTACGACGTGAAATGACTTCTTGGGAACAACTAACAATTGGCTTCAGCCAAACGTTTTGTTTCTTAGATGAGAACCCCTTCATCCATAGTGCACTACAAGTGATCCATGAGAAGATATTTGAAGCAGTACCGACAGAGCAACCATTAGAACTTCAGTGGATTGCGACACCAGAAATGATGATGGAGTGCTATAACATCACAGCAGAGACGGATGATGAGGATGATCCGCGGGCTACACAGGTACCAATGTCGGAAGGAAGTCGCAGTGTCGAGGCACCATAAATACCTTTCGACAAATTCTAGCAACCGCTGAAGATCAGGAAAGTAAACATTGGGTTGGAGGAGAATCTGAAGTTCGCAAGTATTGGAGACTACTGGGATGACTCAACTATCGCGAAGATGAGTGATCTGTTGCATGAGTTTTAGGATCTATTTCCAACGAAATTCTTAGAGATGAAAGGAATTTCCGAGGACTTAGGCGAAATGAAGAACCCCCTAAAATTTGATGAGAAGCCAGACAAGTAGTGGCCCTACCGGGTGAATTCAAGGTACACGGAACAAGTGAAGCCCGATATTGTGAAGCAGGTACACAAGATGCAGGACGCGGGAAGTATAGAATCGATAACAGATGAGTTCGGGAAGCACATGACACCCAACCAGAGTAATCGGAAGGGATCGACGACAACCATGAGAAGTGCAAAAATAAGAAGAGAGTGTGACACAGCGACACAGCAGAGCTGGCCGTGCATAAACGAATAAAAAAAAACAAATGATGACAAAACGTGGAAAGCATGCGAAAAGCATGGCCAGCTAGGTCACTCGTCGATGTTTCGCACGTCTGGCACGCGAGAGTCAAATACGAGTATGATCACTGCGGATTAGCATCAATGGCAGATAGTGGAGAAGCATGAGGATAAATTCGGATGAGATTTTGCAAATGATGATCAAGTGGCAAGCAACAAGCATAAATATCGGCGGGAGGATTGAAGAATTCAAGTCGAAATTAGGAGAATCCGAAGAGAAGGATGAGTGATTTGGTTGATGCGAGTCTATAAGATAGATGCAGAGAATTAGGGGGTTGAGTAGGAAAGCCCAAGGATGTTTTGGAAAAGGGTATTGAGATAGTTGCAATGGTGCACTTCATTTTGAGCAGGAGCACTCCAGGTGCGCTAAGAGCAAGAATGATGACTGTGCATGAACAGTCAGCGAAGGAAGTGACGCAAACACTCGGGAGGAACAGAGATGAGGTCTCACCCAATATGTCTAAGAGTGCACTAGTAGCTAGAAGAGACGGGGTTCCCCCAACCACCGAAACACCAGAGGCAGTGTCCCACTGCCTCTAGCAGTGGACTGCCAAAGGTGTGAAATAGATGTGCCAGAGCAGCTGGCCTGTTTCACAATTTGGCGACGACAACAAACTTGTCCCCAGATCAGAGAAATATTGAAGCACCCGAGCAAGTGCAGTAGAGGTAGATGATCAAGGTTTCAAGAGACTGTAGGCTGAGTTTGAGGTAGATGATCAAGGTTTCAAGATAGTAGAGGATGAGTTCAAGAAGTACATGACAGCAAGATCCAAACGTCAAGAATAACTTCAAAAGGTTACTGTAGTGACATACGAAATGCACCATAGGTGTCCAACTGAGGTGGCTCGAGGGCGAGTCACAAGTTTGTGTTTGGGGCCTATTGGCACGAGATTAGTCCGCATGAAGTGCGGAAGTTGACAGCCGTGGAAGGGATAATCCACGAAAGTAAGGGTCATTCATGGAGAATGCGGAAGAGCATAAATAGTTTGTTTGTTAGATAAGGGTCATGTGGACCATTTTGTAACTATTTATTTTTGTATAAATAGGAGTATGATTGTAAGCCTAAGGGCATGGAAGAATTCGATGATGAATAGAGAAATCGACCTTTTGAGTTTTGATCCAGTTGTTGATCTATTTTTTATCAGCGACATGATGTATTGACTAATTCTGCGAAGGTCATTCCACATGTCTTAATGAATGCATGAAGATGTTCGATTATGGTTTTGTCGTTGTCTCTGTTTCTATTAGATGATGAATGCAAATGTTTGTGAGATGCTAAATGATTTGTGAGTTTAGTAATTATTGTTCATGTTAATGAGTATTTAAAATCACGTTGTTGCGAATGACTATTAATTGATGAATATGCGAATGATGAACCGCTAGCTTAGTGCAAAAGACATAATGTATGGTTTCTACGGTTGCAATGTATGTTTGATGCATGTCCTCAAATCCACTGCAGAAACTTGGTTCTTGCAGCCCCCTTGTGCATCTCGGGTGAGACTTCACTTGCTCTGCGAGTGATGCTAGAAACAGTAAAACCTTTCTGGGCCGATGTATAAGAGAGTTTGGTTGATGGTTTGTTGACGATAGTGTGCAGTGAACCCCTGTCAATAGTCGTTGTGTCAACACATTGTTAAATTTTGAGCATTAATTCATTATACTATAGGATCTTTGCTGAGAGAATAACATCTACAGTATATCAATGCATGACAATCATAATATGACAAGCATCAAAAGCATCACAAGAATCAAAAGCATAGAGACAAGAGACATAGAGTTTCCGTGGGGAAAACCCTAAGGTGAAAAACCCCACAACTTCCTCAGAGATAGAGAGAGCAATGGCTCAACCAAAATACAACCAAATAACACAGAGATAGTCTCCTAGCAGATGATCCTCCTCCTCCTCACAAGTGCGCCACTTTCCAGAGAGTGAGTGAGTTACTTTTTCCGAGTGAGTAAAATAGAGATCTCCTATCTCTATTTATACTTACCTTTTTTCCCAGTGACCCAATGGGGCTGACTTGTCTACTTAGATACATCCACATTATATTATATATAATTCCGGGCCGACCCCAAATGGTGGTCTAATAACCCATCGGCAAGTACACACACTTGCGACACTTGTCAATCCACATGACGACACTTCCTTATAGAGGAATAACACATCTCTTATAAGGGTACAATAAATATATATAAAATATACAGATGAAATACATTCCGAAGTTACATATACATCAACACTCCCTCTTAACTAGGAAGGTATTTCTCGACACAGATCTGCTATACAAGTCTTCTTCTCTGGATCATCGTCATCGATGCATCATCATCATCATCGTCACTGCTGCTACTATCTCAACCAATCTCTGACTCTACTCGTCATAGGAAGTTCTACAGAGCCAGTCCTTTTTCATACTGGATGTAGGCCCGCCATCTGTAGGTCTTCATCATCACTGGCCATACTGTGGAATCCTCAGGACTCATTACGTGTGTCACAAAACCTGGCTGCAGCATCCCAGGCTATTACGAGCACACAGCTCTACCTGTAGGATCTCCCAAGAGCACATTACATGTGACCCATCTACCTGTAGGATCTCCCAAGAGCACATTACATGTGACCCATCATGTATGTTGATGGATACATGATCCACACAATGTATCCATCAACATACATGATCCACCTGATCATACAAAGATACATGATCCACCTGATCATACAAAGATACATGATCCACACAATGTATCCATCAGCATACATGATCTACCTGATCATACAAAGATACATGATCCACACAATGTATCCATTAGTATACATGATCTACCTGATCATACAAAGATACATGATCCACACAATGTATCCATCAGCATACATGATCTACCTGATCATACAAAGATACATGATCCACACAATGTATCCATCAACATCCAACATGATGCGTTCATACAAAATACATACACATGATCCATCCGATCATATCCAGCATCCAACATGATGCATACACAAAATACATACACATGATCCAACCGATCATATCCAGCATCCAACATGATGCATATACAAAATACATACACATGATCCAACCGATCATATCCAGCATCCAACATGATGCATTCATACATACATATAATGATCCAACTGATCATATCCAAGCAGAAACCAGAACATCCTCCAGATGTTCATCATTCAGCGCTTACATCCGCAGCCATGTGAAGGATCCCCCTTCCAACATGCTTGGAATGGCTTCAGCAAATGTGTTCATCACTTCTTCCTCGAAGTGTCCTCGATCTGAAGCACGCCAAGCCTCTCTCTGAAGTACTTGAACTTCACCCTGGCTAGTGGCTTCGTCAGCACATCTGCAATCTGCTCGTCCGTCGCAACATACAGGAGCTTCACAGCTCCTCTCTGCACCATATCCCTGATATAGTGATATTTGATCTCTATGTGTTTCGACCTGTCATGAAACACTGGGTTCTCGGATAGCTTCACACAACTTTGGTTATCACAGAAGATACCAGTAGCATCCAGCGGGAGATCAAATAACTCAAACAGTAGCTTCCGTAGCCATACTACCTCACAACTAGCTGAACAGGCTGCAACATACTCAGCCTCTGCTGTACTCAATGCTACACAGGACTGCTTCCTGCTAAACCAAGAGATCACACCTGATCCCATATTGAAGCAACACCCAGATGTGCTCTTCCTATCTGCAGCACTGCCAGCCCAATCTGAATCAACATAACCCTGCAGGTTAAACTTTTGATTCGCTTCATACTTGAGCCCATAATCCACTGTACCCTTCAGGTACCTCAGAACATGCTTTACAGCAATGAGGTGAACACTCCTTGGATCCGTCAAGAACTGGCTCAATGTGTTCACAGCAAAGCAAATCTCTGGTCTCGTGTTCGTCAGGTACATCAAGGACCCAATCATCTGACGATACATGGAGACATCAACTGGCTCAGATGAAGCATCACATAGAAGCTTCAGATTCGACGCCATAGGTGTGGCCATGGCCTTGCAATCCATCATCCCAAATCTCTTCAGGATATCTACTGTGTACTTCCCTTGACCAAGGAAGATCCCACCTGCATTCTGCCACACCTCCATACCTAGGAAATAGTGCATCATTCCCAAATCTTTCATATCGAATTCAGCTGCAAGCTTCCTTTTAGTATCTGCAATCAGTCTGTCATCTCCTGTTACAAATAAGTCATCCACATACAGGAGTAGAATCACAGGATTCCCTTCCTCAACCTTGTAGTAAAGGTTGGAATCCGCTTTACTCTTGGTAAAGCCCAAACTAGATAGGAAACTGTCCATCCTACCATACCAAGTTCTGGGAGCTTGCTTCAAGCCATACAAGGCTTTCTTCAGTCTGCACACATATGACTCCCTGTCATGTATTTCAAAACCAAGCGGTTGTTCCACATATACTTCCTCTTCAACTATACCATTCAGGAAAGCAGTCTTGACATCCATCTGGTGTATTTTCCATTTCATAGCTGCAGCCAGGGCAAGTACTGTTCTAATGGAAGTATACCTAGCTACAGGTGCAAAAGTTTCTTCATAATCTATTCCCTCTTTCTGAGAGAATCCACAAGCTACGAATCTTGCTTTGTATTTCTCCACACTGCCATCTGCAGCATGCTTGATTTTGAAGATCCATTTAGAAGTCACAACAGACTTCTCTTTAGGTCTTGGGACAACATCCCAAACATCATTCTTCATTATTGATTGGTATTCCTCAACCATTGCATCCTTCCATTCTTTCTTTTCCGCTGCCTCTTCATAACTGGAAGGCTCTTTGTTCATAATGTCACAAAGTAAAGCAACATAGCTGGTCTGTGATCTGGTTCTCTTCTTTGCTCTGTGTTCTTCTTCTGGAATACCAAATCTTTCTGCATCTTGAATGAGCTCTCTAGCCCATACAGGTTTCCTCTTGTGAAAGTTATCCTCACGGGGTGGATCTACAGGTTCTTGTGGATCTTCAAACTCACGAACAGCTTCTGGAGCTGCCTCAGTCATGGTAGTGTCCTGAAATCTTGTTTCTTTAGGTTCTTCATAAACTTCGGTAGGTGTCTTCCTTGATTTGATGAATGCTGAGTTTTCATCAAATGTTACATCCCTGCTGACATCAATCTTCTTGAACCCTGGAAAGTATATTCTGTAAGCCTTCGAACTTTCACTGTAACCCACAAAGATACCCTTCTTTCCTGAAGGATCTAGTTTAGTCCTCTTTTCCTTTGGGACATGAGTGTATACAGGACAACCAAATATTCTGAGATGGCTGACTTCAGGTTTCTTACCAGAAAAGACTTCTTCTGGTGTCTTGTTGTCCAATATCTTGTGGGGTGTTCTGTTCTGCACATATACAGCTGTTCTAGCTGCTTCTGCCCATAGATGCATAGGAAGATCTTGGTCATGCAACATTGCTCTTGCTGCTTCCATGATAGTTCTGTTCTTCCTTTCTGCAACTCCATTCTGTTGAGGATTATAAGGAGTAGTCAACTCCCTCTTAATCCCTGAATCACTGCAAAGCTTCTTGAATTCATTTGAGGTGAATTCTCCACCATTGTCGGATCTGAATGTTTTGATCTTCTTGTCAGTTTGATTCTCCATCAAAGTTTTGAATTCCTTGAATTTATCAAGCACCTCATCTTTGCCCTTCAAGAAGTATACCCAAGTCTTCCTGGAGAAGTCATCAATAAATGAGACATAGTAAACATACCCACTCAGGGAACTGGATGACATAGGGCCACATACATCTGAGTGGATGATTTCTAGGATGTCTTTTGCCTTGCTTTCACTGCTTGGGAAAGCCTTCTTAATGTTCTTACCTTTTGCACATCCTTTGCAAACACCTTCATTTTTGGTCTTGATTTCAGGAAGACCCTCTACTGCCTTGCTTGCAATTGGAAGTGCTCTGTAGTGCATGTGAGCAAGTCTTCTATGCCAAAGTTCACTTGGCTCCATGGATTCATGCACCATGGCATGTTCAGGTTGTCCCTTCAATTTATACAAGCCTCCCTCTTGCTCTCCAATTACTACTGCATCATCTATGGTCTTTCCCTTTGGCCACATTAGGACTTGGCCATCCACAAATGCAACCCTCATACCTTTTGCATCTAATGCAGAAATGGAGAGTAAGTTCTTCTTGAGCCCAGGTACATAAATTACTTCCTTCATCTTCAGAGATTTTCCAGAATCTAGGTTGTAGGAGGCTTCACCACTTCCTTTGATTGCGTATTGATAATCATCCCCAAGTTTCACCTTATGGGGTGATTCATGTTCAGATAGGTTCACAAAAGATGCTTTGAACCCAGTCATGTGTTTGGAAGCCCCACTATCAATCAACCAATCATTACAACCATGAGAGATGGTACCTGTGAGAGCAGAGATCAGAACATACTCTTCTTCACTTGATGAGTCATCATTACTATCACTTTCTGCCCTAGCCTTCTTCTTTGGAGGTTCATCATCTTCGGCAGCATGAGCATGAAACCTTCTTTTGCCACCCTTCTTCTTCTTGTTGGAGATGTTGTTGTCCTTTTTGTTCTTGGGACAATTTATGGCAATATGTCCTTTCTCATTACAGGTGAAGCATACTCTTCTTTCTTTGAATTGATGTGAAGATCTCTTGGAGTGAGATGGCTCTTTCTTGAACTTTCCTTTCCTGGTGTGGGCTGCAAGAGCTTGATCTTCACCTCCCATCTTTTCTTCACGAGCTATAAGTCTAGCTTCTTCTTGAGAGCATTCTTCCCGAATTCTACTGAAGGAGATCAACTTCTTCCTTGCACAAATTCCTTGAATAAAGGAATCCCATGACCTGGGTAGGCCATTTAGAGTGGTCATCACCACTTCATCATTCTCCACCATTTCATCCACTGCTTCTAGTTGTTCCTTGATCTGGGAGACCCTTGAAAAGTAAGATTGAATGGTTTCTCCATTCTGAAACTTCACTGCTTTCAATTGGTTCCGCAAGGTCATCTTCCGATTTATGTTCTTTCCTTCAAACAGCTTGGTCAAAGAGTCAAACATCTCCTTGGGTGTCTTAAGAGAAGACACATGGGGTATGAGATGGTCTTTGATAGAATCAGCAATGATTCTCTTTGCCTTGACCAAGTTCTTCTTGTGCAATGCCTTGGCCTCTTCATCCTCTGGGATAGGGATGTCTTCTTTCACATATGAGTCCAACTCATTCTCTTCCAGGATTAACCCAATCCTATACTTCCAGGCTCAGAAGTTATCAGCCCCTTCAAGCTTATACTCAAGCTTGGTGTGGAGAGACATCTTTAAGAGTACTTCAAATGGAAATAGAAAATATTTAGGACTTACCACTTGAAGTGCTGAAAACTGGATCTGGTCCCGGATTAGGGTTTGTTAGAGAAACCCTAAAAATTAAAAATGTGAATTTCCAAATTCTGAAAGGATAGAAAGATGCGCCTTGGAGAGCTGCTCAGCCTAGTACATTCAGAATTTGAGATCAGCAAAGTCTTGCCCTTCAAAATTGCCTTTTTGTCCTCCCGGGTTCACTAGGGAGAGCCCTGAATTAGGGTTTGAGTTTCCCGGAGATCTACCCAGCCAAAAATCTCGATCCAAAGCTCAAACCTTCGATTTTTTCAAGGATCTTCTAGCTGTGCCTTCAGTTTCCAGAAATTCCTATTTTTGTGAAAACCCTAATTTTTAGGGCCAAATCTGAAAATGCTCGGAACTGAATTCTGATTGGACAGATAGATGCGCCTTGATGAGTAGATCCAATCTACTATACTGAATTTCAAAAATCTGTGGAGAGAAACCCAATAAACAAGGAATACAAGCTTCCGTCACTGCAAAATGTCTTCTTCTCAGTTAAGCTCTGATACCATGTTAAATTTTGAGCATTAATTCATTATACTCTAGGATCTTTGCTGAGAGAATAACATCTACAGTATATCAATGCATGACAATCATAATATGACAAGCATCACAAGCATCACAAGAATCAAAAGCATAGAGACAAGAGACACAGAGTTTTCGTGGGGAAAACCCTAAGGTGAAAAACCCCACAACTTCCTCAGAGATAGAGAGAGAAATGGCTCAACCAAAATACAACCAAATAACACAGAGATAGTCTCCTAGTAGATGATCCTCCTCCTCCTCACAAGTGTGCCACTTTCCAGAGAGTGAGTGAGTTACTTTTTCCGAGTGAGTAAAATAGAGATCTCCTATCTCTATTTATACTTACCTTTTTGCCCAGTGACCCAATGGGGCCGACTTGTCTACTTAGATACATCCACATTATATTATATATAATTCTGGGCCGACCCCAAATGGTGGTCTAATAACCCATCGACAAGTACACACACTTGCGACACTTGTCAATCCACATGACGACACTTCCTTATAGAGGAATAACACATCTCTTATAAGGGTACAATAAATATATATAAAATATACAGATGAAATACATTCCGAAGTTACATATACATCAACACACATGTACGCCATGATGGCTGTTGCCTCATCAGTATTCCGCATTATGATGTTTCCCCACGAGGGGCAGGTTGTGAATATCAATCAATTTATGTATTACAACCCGAATGCCCCTGCTGCACCGGAAAACTTTATCCCCATGATTGAACAACTTGTCATTGGTGCATCCACCTCTATGGTTTCTACCGTTAGACCAGGAATTTACTCGGAGACTCCCATGATCTCTACTTTTTGGTCCATTCCACCCCCTCTATCGGAAGTGGAGATATATGATATGTGCACCATTTCATCCAAGCAAACGGTGCCTAACCCACAACCACCTTTACTGTTGCAGCCACCATCAGTACCTAGTCATGTTGGAGCAACACCACTCCACACTATCCCATTCCTATTCCCACCTTCAGGAGTAGTAAGTGCCCCAGTCATGGCTACCTTGAATCTCCCCGGGTTAACACTCGGACTACCTGTGTGGTACTTACGCGCTCCTACCCCTCCCCTGACACCGCATGTCATTCTCCAACCAGTCCAAACAATTAAAACCACCGACCGTCCACCTCCTGGTGTGGCGACTACGTCTACATCCAACCCTGCCCCTCCACCACCCAAAACCACTATAGGCAGAGGGCCACAAACCTACACTGCCCCACAGGTAGTGAAACCAACAAAAAATCCCTCTCCATTCCGCGCCCCTCCTAAGTGCTCTTTATGTGATGACTTGGGCCATGCTACCCATAACTGTCCACAACTGCCAATCCTTCAAGAGCACATGCAAACGTTGGAGGATGATCCCAATATTCCGGTAGTGGAACTGGATACCACCCTTAAACCCCGCAACAAATCGTTGTGCACCGACCACTCTTGCTCCATATGCGGCATCTACGATCATTATTCACATCATTTCCCAGAACTACCTGAGTATCGATGGTTATCCAAGAATTGAATCAGTCCTCTTTAGAGTCATCCATTACTACCATCAAGGAGATTCACCCACCCGAATCCTCCTCATTAGCTGAAATTAAGACAATTTACATGGTTTCCACTGGAAACCCCTCTGTCTCGTCAGCCCCTTCCACCAAGCTTGGAATTTCACATCCCATTTAACCGTCTAATGGAAATTTGATGACAGCCTTGTGTTGTTCATGTCCTTCACTTTACGTTTTATACAAATTCACAAGTGTTAATTTCTTCTCTAGAGTTTAGCCATACAATTTTGTATGAATGGCGTGCATATGCTCACCCTCACAGGGTTTGATCTTATTGTTATTATTTTGGCATGATCCTAATTCAAAAAGTGCATTATTGACAACATTCAAGATAACTATAGTGCGGAGAATGATAGAGAAGTTTCTGATAAAAAGGGACAAATGAGAGTTATGATTGTAAGAAAAATGTTAGTGAGGATGCACATAACTGGGGAAAATGAGATTGATCATGATTATGACAAACCTTCATTGCTCAACCCACTTCTATGGCCACTTTATAACTTAAGTTAAATCCCCTTCATTACACTCAATATCTTGAGATTTTGACAATTCTTTTTTTTATTAGTAGATATATGAAGTGGGGGTGGGCATTATTATTATTAATTAGAAGATAGAGAGCCTATGAGAATAATTCCATGCATAGAAAGAGAATGTATTATGGGTAAGTTGTAATACTCGATATCATAAATTCAGAATTTGATTGAGATGTGAAGTCTTTTGGGGGGTGGGGAATCACTTTCCTCCTATCATTGGGCCATTGGGATCAAAATCCTTAGGTTTCCACTTTGAAGTGAGGAATTGGCCCACAAAATGGACCCTCTTGAACTTAAGATTAGTTGAGATGGTCTTTTTTTCAACCTAAGGCTTGTGTTGTAAGAGAGGGAATCATGGATCATAAAAATCCCGGAATCGAAAATAAAAACTTAATATATATCTGATTTAACCTATATTTTATTTACTTAAATATCATGCTTTAAAATATATATATCCCATCATAAAACATCCCAAATATCAAAGTGATACTAAAGAGAACAATGCAAACAATGAGATTTAGAACTCTAGACAAATGCAAAAACACATATTATTTAAAGCTACATATTACTAACCAGTAAGAGAAGCCAATATTTATTCTATGTACAGAGGTTGAAATATTATTCATATAGAGACCTTTCGTAGGAAATTAATGTTGGGATTTTCAAGTATAGAATATTTTCTCCCAAAAATCAATATAGATACCTTGCCAATTCTTTTTGAATACACTATTTGGAATATATCAATTGCATCGCTTAATCGGATAAACAATGTTACCTTTGGAATCAAATACCTTCCACTTTTTTTATTTGTGAGGATATAATTTTAACAATACCTTGTAACTCGTCACCTTACCTTTGGGCATTATGCTTTAAAACCCTTTTTTGTTATGCATGTCCTCATTTTTGTAGACCCTTATTAAGAGTTCGACACATCCTCTTCAACACCTTAATCACCCTAGCCTAAAAGTTGGAACCATTCATCCAATGCAAAGTATAATTAAGTAAACTAGTATAATTAAGTAAACTAAATAAATTGGTTCAAGGTAAAGGAGGTCAATTGTATTTGCTTTTACTACCAGCCTAGATCCAAATCCTAGGCTCTATCAAGCCCCGAGAGGGATCAAATCTCCCGAGGTGCAAACCTCTCCTCGAAAAGCTACTTGAGTGCAATATGTGAGAAGTTATAGTTGAGGAACAAACTTTACTTTTACTTTGTATTATTCTTTTTTGTTTATGGCCGACATAATATTTATTACTTTTCACTTTGTATTATTCTTTTTTGTTTATGGCCGACAATATTGACAAACTCGAGGTTACAAGATCTCCCTCATATTTACATTTTACTTTGTATTAATCTTTTTTGTTTATGGCCGACAATATGGACAAACATGGACAAATGTTACAAGATCTCCCTCATATTTATTTTTTACTTTGTATTATTATTTTTTGTTTATGGTTGACAATAAAGACAAACATGGACAAACGCTACAAGAACTCCCTCATATTTACTTTTTACTTTGTATTATTCTTTTTTGTTTATGGCCGACAATAAGACCGTAGAACGCCTCTCTGGACAATAATTGTTTGTACATTTGATTGAGAAAGATAGAATTCCCACATGGACACATAATACAGTTCCCACATGGACACTTAAAGCGCACTCTTTGCCGACTTTGGGCTTTTGGTGTAATCAATAGTGTATTTCAATAAAATGTGGTGCAACTCTAGGCCGCTCAACACCCTCCGACAAAAATGGCAGAAATTAATAGAAAATTTTGAATTCATATGTGGTGCAGCATAGTCCGCCCAACGCCCTCCGACAAAAATGGCAGAGTACCCCATATAATGTTTCATTCAAACCCTTCGACAGAAAAGTACACAGGGAGCGATGGCTCATTCAAACTCCATGTGTCTGAAGCAGATTAAGCCATACTCATGCGAGCTATGCAGAGACTTCTTAATGCATGTGCGGCAAATAAATAGTAAATTTGTACGTTTGATTGAGAAAGAGTTGCGTATACATCTCGGGCTGACAGCTTATAATGAATAATCATTTATCGCAGTAAAAATTGGATGATAGTAAAGTTGCCCTGCAAATAAATAGTAAAGTTGTACATTTGATTGAGAAAGAGTTGCGTATACATCTCGGGAGATAATTCATAATGAATGAATTTGTTATCACAGTAAAAAATGGATGTTGTCGGTTTGCTCAGTGGGACACTGAAATAATTGATAAAGTCGGTATGCAGATAAATAGTAAAGCTGTACATTTGATTGAGAAAGAGTTGGGTATACATCTCGGGAGATAACTGGTAATTAATGAATGATTAATCATGCCAAGCAATATGCACATGCACACTGTAGAGATTCATTAACACTGCTTCAGGGCGTTGCAGAGATTCATTAAGACTGCGGTAAGGTATACAAAGATTCATAAATATTGCTGCAGGGTGTTGTAGATGTTGAATGCCATCCATTTATGCCTAAGTATATGATTAGTTAGCACAGCAACTTAAATTGTGGTTGGTGAACATTGATAAGTCACAAGTTAAGTGTAACTAACAAGTTAAGTGTTACTAACAAATTATCTATTACTTGTTCTCCATGCATAGTTGTAATCACTCATTGTGTCATAAACGGCCTGTTACACATACATCCGCTACCAGTTTCTCTTGATATTATTATTATTATTATTATTTTATAATTATTTATTTCAAATTTAGAAAAAGTGCCACACTTGTCTCATCCGCATTACAATACTTACCTACATTGTTTTGTGTTAAATAAAGTCAAAACAAACTAGAGTGGTAATCTGGCCGGGTGTAAAATGAACTTAGGCTTCATTTTACAATATAGAGTACCAGATCTGCAAGTTCATGGTGGATAAAAGTTGAAAGCCGTCCAAATACAAAATTGTAAGTGATCTCAAACCACCAGCAAAAATTCAACAGAGTACAAAACTGTCACATGCAAATATATGTAACAAAAAAAAATTATGGAGTTCTAACAAGATGTGAAACACGCGAAGTTCCAACAGAAGAAATATATCATACAGTCTTTTTTTTCAAATTTCTTTGTGTTAAATGTTTAATACGCGTGTATAATTAATATCAAGAGTATTTTTCAATAAAATGTGGTGCAGCATAACGCCCTCCGACAAAAATGGCAGAAAGTAAAGATAATGTTTCATTCATAGAAAATTTTGAACTCATATGTGGTGCAGCATAGTCCGCCCTCCGACAAAAATGGCAGAGTACCCCAAATAATACGTTTCATTCAAAGTTTCAAACCATTCAACATAAAAGTACACAGGGAGCGATGGCTCGTTCAAACTCCATGTGTTTGAAGCAGATTAAGTCATACTCATGCGAGCTATGCAGAGACTTCTTAACGCAAATAAATAATAAATTTGTACATTTGATTGAGAAAGAGTTTCGTACACATTGGATGATTGTAAAGTTGCCCTGCAAATAAATAGTAAAGTTGTACATTTGATTGAGAAAGAGTCGCGTACAAATCTCAGGAGATAACTCATAATGAATGAATAATTTATCACAGTAAAAAGTGCAGGATGATGTGTGTTCGCTCAATGGGACACTGAAATAATAGATAAAGATGCTCTGCGAATAAATAGTAAAGTTGTGCATTTGATTGAGGAAGAGTTGCGTATACATCTCGGGAGATAACTCATAAATTATAATGAATGAATTTGTTATCACAGTGAAAAAAAGGATGTTGTCTGTTTGCTAAGTGGGACACTGAAATAATTGATAAAGTTGGTATGCAAATAAATAGTAAAGCTGTACATTTGATTGAGAAAGAGTTGGGTCGTTTGAATTTGACGGGCAACTCATAGGTTATTTTGACAGTCAAATACTGGTAAAATTTTTCATAAAGCGTTTCATCCGATGGATAAACAAATAACATGCACTTATTTTTTACGATGAATTATTTTTTAAAACCGTCATAAATAATTTGCTTTTTATATGGATATATAATATTTTAAATCATCAAAATTAATATAACATCTGAAAAGCCACCCACTCTAATTACTATAAAGCATAATGGCTTATATGTATTCATACATTTATGTGTATATTGCATATCTAAAACAATATTCAGGTTTAGTGACTTAAAAGTTTTATATAATTAGTTAATTTCAAATAAATGAAATTATTATTTCAAAAAATATTTCAATTCAATTAATATTCATGAAATTACAACGAATAAATTTAACAAAACTACCATTCAGAAAATACTTCAATTCAACTAAAAACTAAGGAAGAAACAACCTTAAATATTCAAGACCGAAGAAATACTTCTTGAAATGATAATTTCATTTTTTTGAAATTAATTAATATTGAATATTTACTCGTCCACCTATTTTCGTGTTTATATGAAACTTTTAAATCACTAAACCTGAATATTGTTTTAGATATGCACTATACACAAAATATAGCAACATAGCAAGTAAAATTTGCTATAGTTCACACTGTAAAATTTGGTAATTTGGTGTTTGATATATTGCATGTTCTAATATTTGGTATACTGCATGAAAAATTTGGAGTTTGGTATATTGTATGTTCTAAAATTTGGTATTTGCATAATGCTTGTGGGTGTTATTTTTAGTAGTTTGTATCATAGTTTGTGTAACTCTTGGTAGGAAAATTTGTTAAATTTCTATTTTTCAAATTATATCATAAAAAAATACAATAAATATTTTCATAGCTACTTATTTTTATTAGTAGTTAAATTCTTTGATGAATTTTGTTAATGAAAAAATTTTAACTTCATGATTGAAGGGTAACTTTTTCAATAAAACTTTATATGACGAGGAAGATAAAAAATCAAAACCTCAAAAAAAACAATCTGAAGGGCAAAGATGAAATGAAATTCCAACTGCGGTACTACTATACATCTCGGGATATAACTCATAATAAATGAATGATTTATCATGCCAAACAATATGCACATGCACACTATAGAGATTCATTAAGAGTGTTGTAGGGTGTTGCACACATTCATTAAGGCTACTGTAGGGTGTTGCAGAGATTCATTAGGATTGTTGTACCTATTGTAGATGTTGAATGATGTTGAATGTCATCCATCCATGCCCATGCATATGACTAGAACAACCACTTAAATTGTGGTAGGCTTCCACTAATCCCTTTGGCCCACATGTTCAACCTTTTCAAATCAACGAGGAAACCACATGTCCACAACATGGGGGCATGGCCAAAACCTTGCCTACTCATCATCATCATCATTCTTGTCGGTGATACTGGGGGCAAGGGGAATCCCCACGTGGGCTTCACTCAATGACTGCCTACCATAGCACGTCCATTCGTGGCATATGAAACAATACCCCTAATTTCAGTCAATATTGGAAAATACCTCCCAAAATTGTTTTTTTTTTACACCCTCCCAATATGCCTTCCCAATTTAAAAAAACCCCTATTTTCCCTATATATTGTATGTATCCATTTTTTCATTTACATTTTTTATACCCCTTTATATATCTACCGATTATATCGGCATGATACCGTGGGCTTAACTAAACCTTCCAAGGGCTGTAATGGGTACGAGTGGTTGGGTATTCAAGCCCCCAAGGCCTATCGAGGGCCTTTAACAGGCCCTGGAGGCTTAGAGCCTCCCAAGGCACCCTAGGGGATTGGATACCTTCATGGTATACAAAACCCAAGGAATCTTTGCATAGCACCCTCACCTAGGAGGTTTCCCTAATCAACATGATAATTAACCCATTAGGTGTACACAATGGGGGACTCAGATGCTTGATTAAGAGAGGTACCTACCTAGTACAAGTATGAGCACTGGGCACTTGGAGGAGAGCAATTAGCACTTGAAGCTTGGGACTATGTGATAAATACCTTATAGCTTGGACACTTGACTTGGAAAATTAGGTTGAGGAGCATACATCATTGAGTTTGGTGATGGACTTGGACACATATGTTCAAAAGGATTCGAACTTAGTGACCACATCGACACACATGTTGAGGAGTGTTGGGCACAAGAAGACATGTGGCACACAATTAGACGAGGAGTGCCTCACATGAGGACACTTGGATAGCAAAGCACCATGGAAGAGGAAGTGTTTGACCAATAACTTGTTTGATAGTGCACTGCCTTGAAAGGGGGCATTGAGACCAAAGAGCATCATGCATTAAGGGCGTTTGATCTTGAGGGTTGGATAAAGCCTTATGTGACACTTATATATTCTTATATTGTAGAATGCTCCATGCGGGGTTCCATTGTTGGTTACTTGTATGAACATAAATCCTTGTTTTATGGTAGCAACTCTCACCTACTGTAGATATAAAGCAAGGAGAGAGTTCTTGTTATCCATCATCGACATTGTACTCTATTTTATCTCTGTATTTTCTTGGAGATGTCTTGTATGGAGCAAGATGCTAGGGATTATAAGGAAATCCTAGGAGAAGACAAGAAGAGAGAGAGAGAGAGAGAGAGAGAGAGAGAGAGAGAGAGCTTGGACATTCTTGGAGAGAGTTCCCTTGTGTCATGTTAAGGTTTTCTCTTGTGAGATGTTAGGGTTTATGCTATGCAAGTAAACCCTAGAGAAGAACATGATGTTGGAAGTGGTGATGGTTTCCTTGTGGCTCTTGTTGTAGTGCTATGGTTTCTACCTAAGTAGAAGACTTGATGAGTGGAGCAACATGGATAGGGTTTGTAAACCCTAAGGAAGACGAGAACTAGTATGGTGAGATTGTGTGATACAAGCTTGGACTATGTGGCAAAGAGGACTTGTCGGTGTTGATGCTATCAAGTTGAGGATCTTTGGTGGAGTCACCAACTTTGGTTGGGAGTGATTCCTACCTAGGAGAAGTTGGTTACTAGTATTTTCTTGTGGTTTCACTGGCTAAGGTTTGGAGAGCTTGACTTGTACCAGATTTGTCATAAATTTTTGGTATGCATTTGTAATTCATTATATATATATATATATATATATGAAGTTTCCATCTGTCCAAATTTTGTGTAATTGCATATTTGATTTTCAGCTTATGTTATCTTCATGATTGAGTAGACTTCAACATTGTTTAGGCATGTTGATTTGACATAACATGCAGCTGAATTGGATAAGTAATTTAACACATATTTGTAAGATAAAGGAGCATTTTTTCTGCTGCAATAGTATGATGTAATTAAGTATTTTCAGATCTGTAATTTGCATGGGAATTGTTCCCTAAGGGATGTAACTTGTTGGCATTGAAGTACAATTGTTCGGTATTTATTTTCTTAGGATCCATCGTGAAATAGATTGGATAGAAATAAAATATTAGCTACTATAATTTAATATTTCAGTTTCAGACCTAACGCTGAAATTTCACAAGAGATAGATCTGGGAAACCTTGAGTAAATGAAGTGAAATTTCCAAAATTGCATTAAAATCCAAATTTCCAAAATTTAAACACTCACTGCCAACACTCGCACTAGCTTGGCCAACCCACTATCGAACATCTTACTACATGGGGGACCTTTTCATAACCAAGCTACAATTCAGGCAAGGAGATCCCTGCCAAGCTACAAATCTAGTAACGGCCATGCTCAGTTACCTCTGCTCATCAAGGAATCCCAATGTCATACCTCCTAATGGGCAGGTTCGAATAGTATAACAACTCACGATGATCAAGACTCAACACAGGGTAGTAATATATGTTGAAAACATCCCTCTCAAATGTCACACTCGCAACGATCAACTTCATCTATGCAAACAAGGCACATAGAACATGTAGATGGAATAGTAGCCATAGCATTCTAGTATAGCAACAAAGAAAAATGATAAATACAAGAGAAAGACAGTGAAAGAACAATGGAAGAGGAAAGTTCCCAAAGGATAAAGACTGGAATATATATGTGGTTGTGCATGGAAAGATATCTGACAACATATTCTAAATGTAATTTTTGGTCTAGCCACCTTACAAATATCAAGAAGTTTTGATGAACCTGCAATAATTAATTAATGCAAATACACGAGATATCAGAAATAATAGAACTCAGAATCACTTTTATATTGATCACGGGCCACTTCGAGGGGGCAACCTCCTTTGAGCAAGCTCAATACAATTAACTTCACGGTGCCTTCATAGGCGTCAACACACACTTATATACTAAGTCTAGGCATCAATACCATGGGTCAATAATATGTGTCAATACAAACCATGGGCTAAGTCTAGGCGCCAATATTATGAGTCAAAACCATGGGACATATAATACTATGGGACGACTTACAAAGCATATGCATCCAATACTATGGGTCAATACTATGGGCTAATATAAACTATGGATCAACAAATACTACGGGATGACTTACAAAGCATATGCGTCCAACAACAATATACTAACACAGTAAAGACATGGGTTCCTAACATCCCCTCTCCCTTAGAAAAAGCTTTGTCCTCAAAGCTTTAAATGTGGAAATTGATGCAGAATTTGAAGGAGTGGGTCCCCTGTAGAATCCTCGGGTTACATTC
Organism: Larix kaempferi; assembly: GCA_027924585.1. NCBI lineage: Eukaryota > Viridiplantae > Streptophyta > Pinopsida > Pinales > Pinaceae > Larix > Larix kaempferi. Next base: position 2,174,023 of record BSBM01000293.1, read on the forward strand.
CGATCCACTGGCGCCTTTGGAGTTTCAGGGAGTATTGCATAGAAGGCTGTAGACGAAGAAGAACCATATCAGAGATGTGAAAAGTGTGCTCAGAACAATGTTGATCGGCTTGTTGTTTCAGTCGAATTCTTGCCATGTGAAAATTGTCCTGCAGAATGAGAAGAAGCTGATCACGATTTCGAAGAATTGAGTCAATTGCCTGAACTGGGGAGCTGTTGAAGGTGTATGGAAGAATAACTGGTGGTGCCTATCCAGAGACTGCTTCATATGGTGTCCTTTGAGATGTGGTACTATACCATTGGAGCGCTTCTAGGAAATCCATAGAAATAGCTGTCCAAATCTGTGGAGGGATGGGCAAGGGTTCAAGTAGTCCCGAAAGGAGGGTTGTTTCACCCTTGTTGACATGGAAAGTATCATAGTCAACCACCATCCGTTGAATTGTCCTGTTGAGTCCGTGCCAAAAGAAGTTACATTGTTCTTGGTCATACGTTTTGAGGAACCCAGAGTGCCCTACTGATGAAGAAGCATGGAGTTTATAGAAGAGATAGCCCCGTTGAATAGATTGCAACCAATTTGGAATAAGCAGAGAAATAGCTGTAAGAGAAACTGGGTCATCGAATGTGCAAGGAGGAGCATCTTCCACCATATTTTCCTTACCCTTCTGGTAAGTGGTTGCATAGTCATAACCCATGAGTTGGATAACCCATTTCATGTGTGTTGGAGAGGAGACCCGTTGTTCCAGGAAAGTTTCTAGACGCTCGAGATCAGTCTTGATGTAGAAATAATTCCCCAATAGGGATGGCTGCCACTTCTTTACTGTATGCAAAATAGTCATCATTTCCTGCTGAGAGGTAGATGTAGCTAAATTCTTACCGGAAAGGTCTCTTGAAGGAAACAAGCTCATTGGTTCAGCAAAGAAACCTGCATATCTATCCAAGTAGTGGAGACTATTGATGGGTGCATCTGAATGGAATGGAGCTGAGTGATGACACCATGTGAATTCTTCTTAAGTATTTTTTCCAGGCATTGTGAACTGATGATGCAGAGAGACCCTGGTTGTAAGCCCATAAATTTGTGTTGTGCCCCATTGACTGTAAACCGCATCCAAAGTTCAGCAAAATCCCATAAGATGGGGCCAAGTGTGCGTAACCATTGAACGCCCAAAACGACATCACATCCGCCTAAGGACAAAGCAAACATGTGAGAGCATAGGTTATAATCTTCCATAGAGATACGCACATTGTGACACTTCCCCTTGCAAGGTAAGGTGCCCCCATTGGAAACCATGACTTCAAAGTTGGAGCAAGGATGGACAAAACAATCAGCCTGTTTGGCAATCCGAGGATCAATGAAGTTATGAGTGCTACCAGAATCAATGAGTATGGTAAGAAGGAGATTCTTGAAGTATCCTCTAACTCGCATTGTTTGTGGGGTGGTTACGCCAGTTACAGCATGGAGAGAGATCTCGGGTGGGTTGTCCTGAGATGGGGTGTCAAGAGGCGGGTGTTGAATGTCGACCTGATCATCTACTGTATCTGGATCTTCTTCATCAAGTTCTGAGGCAGGCGGAGAATCCACATCCAAGAGATAGAGCTTTTGTTGAACACATCTATGTCCCCGAGTGAATTTCTCATCACAATTATAACAAAGCCCTTTTTCTCGGCGTGCCTACATCTCTGTTTCAGACAAGTGCTTGATAGGAGTTGGTTGAGGTGCAGGCGTGATGGGAGGTCGTTGGGAACCCATATTTATGAAGGGAACAAAGGTGGGTTTGGAGCGTTGTTGAGCTGCGATATTGTCCTCAGCTAGCTTAGCCAACCCTAGGAATTCCATCATTGTGTTGGGACAAAATATTTTGACCTCTGAGCGGATTTCATCCTTGAGACCATTGTTAAAACAACTACTATAGAATTCATCAAACAATCCTTCTGTGTGATTGGCTAGTTTCTCAAATTCCGTCTGATACTCTCTCACTCTGCCAGTTTGGTGAAGTTTAGTGAGTGCTCCTATGAAGTTGTCAAAAGCACTAGGACCAAATCATGGCAAAAGGAGTTGGCAAAAATATGTCAAGTTTGGCTCGAGATGAGATTTGATGTACCAACGGTACCATTGAAGGGATTCCTGTTCCAAATGAAAGGATGCAAGTGGAACTTTTTGAACATCAAAAGTATTATGCAGACTGAAATATTGTTCTACTCAGTATATCCATTCAGTCAGATCAATACCATTGAAGTGAGGAAAATCAAGCTTCGGCCCACGAAAATTGCTGGAAGAAGAGAACCCGGTGGTTGCAAAAGATTCTGGCTGTCGGTTATTGTTCATGGCTGAATGCTGAAGATGGAGGCTGTGAAATTTTTCATTTAGATCTTGGAGTTTGGTTTGGATGGCTGCAAGTGCTTCCTCCATGGTGTTTTCTCATGTGCGAGTGACAACCATAACCATTAATAATTTTTTTTTTTGGGGGGGGAATGGATAGAAAAACACAAACACAAGCTTATTTAGTAAGGGAAAATTTGGATTTGGAAAAAACTCAGAGGGGTAATTGGGGTTTGACTAGGTTTTCGACACTTTCTGAGGGACATGGAAGCAAAAAATGGGGATTTCAAAAGTGGGAACTCTATGGTAAAATTTGAAGGCAATCGGGTGAAAATTGAAGAAGTTATGGCAAACCCTAAAAATAGACAAATGTGGGATTTTCTGGTCTTGGGAAGTGGAATTTGGGATAGGGTCTTCAGGAATGAAATATGTAGAATGGGATTGCAGAGATGTCAGTGAAGTTTCAGGGAAAACAGATATGGCTGAAAAACTCTTTTTTTTTTCTTTTCAGAAATGGATCGGCAACAGCAGCGCAGAAGGGATCTGCAACAGATGGATCTGCAATGGCGCGGAAGGGATCGAAAACGGCTGGATCTGAAACGGCGACTGGATCTAGAAGGTCTTTCAGAATAGATTTGAAATGGTTGGATCTGGAACGTCTTTCAGAATATATTTGAAATGGCTAGATCTGGAGCGGAAGTGATCGGCAACAGTTCAACTAAAAATAGATATGGACCCCAGGTATGTATGGCTTCCTAACAGTTCAGGTGTTTCACTCGGCCACCAATGCTTTCTGACGGCTTGCGTATTGGGGCAGTACCCCTCACTCCATGGCTCATGTAAAACTGATAACCGCTTTGCCACAAATGACAACTCTTGGTTTACCTCATGGGTGGGAACTAGTCAATCAGGTAGGGGTCATTACCCTTTTCGCTGGTAGGTACTCTCAATGGGCCATCTACTTTGGGTTTCCTGTGGTACTCCTCACAATGAGTTTTAGGGATTATGCCCAAGTACTTCCCATAGTTAAGAGGATAGGGATTATTCTCAAATCCGAAGCTGCAACAGATGCGAAAAACAATTTGGTAGAAATTCCACCCAACGAGCCCAAGAAAGTGCTTTGATACCAGATGTGATGAACCTGCAATAATTAATTAATGCAAATACACAAGATATCAGAAATAATAGAACTCATAATCACTTTTATATTGATCACAGGCCACTTCGAGGGGGCAACCTCCTTTGAGCAAGCTCAATACACTTAACTTCACGGTGCCTTCATAGGCCTCAACACACACTTATATACTAAGTCTAGGCGCCAATACCATGGGTCAATACTATGTGTCAATACAAACCATGGGCTAAGTCTAGGCACCAATACTATGAGTCAAAACCATGGTACATATAATACTATGGGACGAATTACAAAGCATATGCATCCAATAATATGGGGCAATACTATGGGCTAATATAAACTATGGATCAACAAATACTACGGGATGACTTACAAAGCATATGCGTCCAACAACAATATACTAACAAAGTAAAGACATGGGTTCCTAACAGAAGTTCACGAGTTGACAAGTGTTCTAGTTCTTTTTCCCACTTTTTCACCCCTTCTGCATCTTGGCATATCATAAGCCCCACTTGCCCTTAGCAAGCCATTCCAAGATGTGTTTTTACATTACTATGACTTTACATGCTTACATCACAGTGATGCCATCATTTTCATGTTCAAACTCAGTAGATATCAAAATGCCTAAGAATGTAATTATTCTCAAGTGGTGCCTTGGCCTTGGGCTTCACACTAAGAATCTACACAAGTACAACATATGTACACAGGCTTTTTACAAAGCCCACATGGTTTGACATCTATGCAAAATTTCCACTTATGTATAATATCTACATGCCAAATTATATATAGCATGTATTACAAAGGGACACTTATCTGTAACACCCCAATTTCAACAATATCATTTCTAGAAAAGCATCATCGCCCAATTCACAATCCCAAAGGTTGGTCTAATCACATGTCCAAATATCTCCATGGGTACTTTCGGAGCAACATCACTGAGATATTGTATATTTCTTATTATGATCACATAATTTTTCATCATTTTAGATGATGATGCAGTCTCCAAGGGATGTTTAAAAGTAACCTTCTTTCCAGCAATGGAATATTGTTGTGTATCACCAATGGGTGTTCATTAACCAACTATGCCTCCTCACACTATAAAATTAATTGTGACTAAATTTCTCTTCATTCTTCATCCTTGGTTGCCTCATTGAGGACATCTTGTTACATTGTTGTTGTGTTCCTTAAAACTACAATGTACTATGGGTATGATGCATATCATTTCACAAATGGAATCCAGCATCTTTGGCATTGCAACTAGACCATCACAAACAACATTCTCCAATTTGGAACATTTGTGCTAGTATCAAGATCTAAAATATACAAAAAAGACTTTGTCCAGTCTAGAATTGTAAAGCTTCAACTATCTTCTCAACTATTTCACTTCATCAATCACCACTACCATTGTCCTAGTTGGAATTAGTGTCATTTCTTAATCAATAATTGATCTTCGAGCTTCATCAGCAACAACGAATCCTATTTATAACCACAGATAGGATGCATCATCACTCTATTTTGCACCTCTGTGAGTAAACCCTACAAAATGATTTTAATGACATGTGTCCAAAGATTGCATTGGTTGGATCCATTTTAGTCAACAAAATCTGCATTCTTCTATCAAAATGCTTAACAAGGTCTCTAAGTAACTATCGAATAGCCTCCAAAGATCTCACACCAACAAGGGATGCCTAAACTTCAAGAACCTATCCAAAATTTCTTCCATTGAACCCAAGAGGGTTTTGCCAATCTAGCATACCAATACCATGGGATTGCTACCCCTCTAAAAGTTGAAAACATGTGCTTTAAAATTAATTTCATAAGTAATTTTTCTCAACCCAATCCAATTTTTTTGTATGGAAAAACGAATATAATGGCCACAAACTTGTGAAAACTAATATTCAATCCTTTAGAGTGATAAATTGCATGATTAGTAGATGCCATGCTTGCTAGTTTGGTTGAAGATATTGAAAATCTTCCCCTCTCCTCCCAAAAGTAGTATTATTCATGTTTAGGTTCTATAAATGAAACTCAAGAATTGTTGGTCACTCTATATGCCAGTTAATTAAAGCTAACACATAGAATGGTCAATATAAATTGTCAAACCCAGGAATGTCTTTTATTTCAAAGGAAATAAGCACAGTCTATGCATAAACAGATCAAGCAGTTGATTTGTAAATAATTTTCCTACCTATGTGTCTAGCCAACTCATTCTCTAAGAACACTAATCTAATTCACACATCTAAGAATCCAAAGTGAAACAACTTCCCTACAGAAATCAACCTAGCAAGTTAATGATCGAATGATGAAATGAAACTAGATTACTTTTGCAAGAAGTTGAATCCTATAATTATCAAACTACAACATTCAATCTTTACCAAAATGATCTATCCAATAGCTACTGTAATTCCACCATTAATTGTCTAATCTATGAATGTAATTGAAGATACAACAACAACCATAATTAAAACACAAGCTTGAACTCAACTGATAATTACTGGAAATCCTAGAAAGCATAAACAACTAGAAGATAATTGGAATTGAGTTTGACTATCACGGCTGATTAAAACACACATGCAATTAAGTAAATTATCCTACATAATCGACTGTCACACCACTCTGTTACAGCTATTCAAGATGCAATTATAAACTACCAGAAAGGAAAGCTAAACTCTGTTACAGCTACCAATAATGTCTGCAATCATTCCACACCACACAACTGAAGTAAAACTAAACTACTCTACCTACTTAAAACATCTATCTCTGTGAGAAGGTGGGCCCTGGCCTTCTAACAGAGACGTCGAGAGTCACAACAAATTAAGACACAGAAATGAAGAACTCTGCTCTCGTATTACTGATGGAAGATTGTGAGTCTCAGTGCTCTATTATAGCTTACACAAGTAATGATTGTCCAACCCCAGGCTACGAGAGCCTTCTGGAATTTATACAAAGGAAATATAGTTTTAGATCCACTAAAGTCACGTAGCAATGAATATCTATGATCTTCATGCTGCGGAGTTACAACTAACTGATACAGCGTATTAAACAAGGTTTTTAATTCTGAAAGATGTTGTTGCTTTGATAGTTAATGAATCAATAGACTCAGCAGCTGGAACGCCACCTGTCTGTCGCAGCTAGGCTTTGCTTCAATGGAATCTGTTACAGTGGGGATCTGATACAGCTTGCGTGAAGGATGTGCTGTCCCTTAGAGTACGAAGAATTAGGCTTGAAGAGTAATAGCTGGCACTGCTGGGTTGATACACCTACGCTTTAGATTTGAACTAAATAAACTCACAAGTGTTAGCATAAACCAAAGGTCAGGATTCGAATCTTCACAATCTTAGGCAGAAAAATAAATAAGGAAATAACAAATTATACCTATCAATATCATTGATTGATCTAGGAAAGACATGGATATAGCTCATGAAAGTAGGATGGAATCAGGGTAAAATGATGTAATAAAGGTGGCCAAAAAGGGGCATTTTCTGAACCCAACATCTCCCCCAACTATCCAATTGCATGTCCTCATGCAACAACGTCCCTTAATCTTAATCTGAGTTTGAGTGGAATCTATGGAGATTTGTAAGACTGTAAGCAAGTTCTGGTGCCTCCCCTTGAGGAACAAACCCATAGCAGGATACCCAATGCCCCCACCACAGCTCTTCTTATTCTAATGTTAGAGCATAGTTGGTTCTGTAAGAATTGCTTATAGGCAACCAAATGAGAGGGAATTTGAATCTCAAACCAAGCCACCAAGACCCACACCTTTCCATGCACCGCACATATCTAGGAATCCTTGTCAAAGCTTGCCTAAACTTTTCAAATCCGTATGGATCCATTTCCTTGAGAGATTAGGAAGAGTACAACCATCTGTATTCACTACCTTCCATGGCATCCTGCTGCATATTGAGAATCATTGGGACACATGTGGTAAGGAGTCTATCTCGCAGTATTTCAAAATATCGGGCAATTGAGGGAACCCTAAGAGTTTTAGCATGATTTTCCATGAATGCTGATGGATTTTGAGGTTCCCCCCAATCCAAAGAGTAGAATTCTCCTCATTCTTAAGGATGGTTTGGAAGGAATCTCGCCATCTTACATGGTTAATGACAAAGGAGGAAAATGCCCTCAGTTGAATATCCCCTAGAATAGGTAAAGGATTAGATGGAAAGTCAATGTAGCAAGCCCTGTCATGTAAATACAATTCACATAAAAAATGTTGGTCCTCAAAGTCACTCTTCATAAAAGTCTCCAAAAACTAAGTAGCTATTGCCAAATCAAATGATCTCCCATCCTTGAGAGCTCTTAATTGGAATAATGTCGTCTGCTCATGGAAAAAAAAAAGGTAAGAGGGGGATGGAGCCCTGCAACTCAACAATTCTATGGAGAGAGTGTACATTTTATGTTTTTCTTGTTGCAAGGACTTAAGTTTCTTTAACCCTTCCAATTTTTCTTGAAGTTTCTCCCAGCGGAGTTTCTAGAAGAATAACTCCTCAGCCCACTTTTCTCTCAATCCCTTAATGACATTCCTATGTTCCTGGAGATAGATCATACCCGTTCTGAACTGTTCAGTCCACTTGAGCCATTTATCCAACTCGAGATTTAACCAAAGAACCTTATTTTGCAACCATTGAATCTTTCTGTATTCTACCTCCTTCTCATCATCAGAATCTAGATAAATGACTTCCTTATCTTGCCTTGGCACTGTGACAATTTCATCCTCTAGTGGGGTTGCGATGGTCTGTGCATGTAGTGCAGTCTCAGCCATGGGTTTTAGGGATGCTGGTTCTTGTCTAACAGCATTCTCTATTTCCATATTCTCCTTAGCTTCCTCAATCTGTGTTACAGTCTCATTCAATATTCTTAGGACTGTTGGTTCTTGTGTAGCAGCATCCTCCTTTTCCATTTCAATCTCAGCCATCTCAGTTTGTGTTGCCACTATAGAAAATGATTTTGGGAACACTGGTTCTTATGTAACCGTGTTTTTCTCCTGGTCCTTGATATTAGACATTGCTATCTGAATTGCAGCTTCACTAAACATTTTCAAGGGTACTGGTTCTTGTGTAGCAATCCCCTGTTCCTTAATTTCTTTGAGCTACTGAGATTGTTTATGGTTTATATCAGATTTTTCTGACTGATTAGACTGGTCCTAATGAAGTTCAGTCTCCCCTGATAGTTGGGACTAAAGAAGTTCAGTATCCCTTGATGATTGGGACTGAAGAAGCTCAGTACCCCCTAATGGTTGGGACTGCACTGTTTCTTCTCCTAAACTCAAATCAGGGATCTCTTCAACTTCTGGCTCATTTCCCCCCACCCATTCAATTTTTGGCACTCCTTCTTCAATCTCCTCTATCTGTACATGCCTTTTTGATACATCCACCAACACAACAACCCTGTGTCCTGCTGCAGCAAATATGTCTCCACACTCAGGACAAACAGTCTCTCCATACTTTTAATTTTCAAATGCAAAAGATGAATTTTCAAATAAATTTGCAGCATTTGCTAATGTATCCAAATTCATTTCTTCTTGCTTTCCAACTAATCCCTTCCATCTTTCCAACTCATTTCGCAATATATGCACCTCTTCTTTTAATAGTTCATTTTCAATTTGGGGTTCTTCTCTAGGAGGTTCTTGCATAACAGTACATGACTTAGGGTTCAAAATGGGAATCTCTAAATCTATTCCTTTCATAGGTATTTCCTCCACCCAAGATGGTTCCCTATTCTCTCTAATTGCTCCCGCTGTCTCTGCTACTTCTGCTGTCTCTGCTAGGTGTGATTCAATATTACCCCCTATTGCATCCATTGTATCCACTTATTCTATTGTTTTTGGTATCACAACTGCTTCTTTTGCTGCTGTTGATCGAGTCCTTCTTCTCACCATTCCCACTAGGTTTTCCTCCATGCCTACTGCTATTGGTGCTTTAATAGTTCTAATTTTCCTTTTCTTTGTTGCAGTAGGTGTCTGGCTTCTGTTCCTTGATCCTATTCCTCGTTTCTTTGACACAGGGGTACCCGTTTTAGTCTTTTCTTCTTCAATCAAGGTACCCCTTATCTCTGAAGAGGATTCAAGTTCCAACACTTCCACAGTGCCTTCTTCTACTATTCCTATCCGATATCCTTCTTTCTAAATTCCTGCTTCTGCAACTGTAGCTTCTACTATCGCAGCTCCAATAGCTGCTCTAGTTTCAGCTTCCTTTATCTGAGTAACTTCTTCTGCAGTTACAGTTTCCATCACAGTTTCTTCAGCTACAGGGTTTTCTGTTACTGCTGCCTCTCCCTTGTTTACTTCCTCTTCATCATTGGCATGGTTTCCTGTTGTTCCAGCCTCCCCCCCAACTGGGTTTGAGGAACGTCGGTCCTCAATACCTTCACCAACACCCTCCATTTCCAAAACAGGTTGTATAATTGGCGCATCTCCAGCCAAAAATTGTTCCCAAGTTAAATTACGATTTACAATGGCTCTTAAAACTAGTAATTTAAGTAGGCCATGATTAGTAAGGGAGGAAACTGGGTGTTGGGTGGTTTTTGCATAACCAACCATGGTTTATAGGGCTTTGAGCAGATAGAATGGTATATTCACCAAATTACCATGGCGTAAATGAGAAACTAAGGGGAGTTTAGAGAAAGAAACAGTTTGGTACCTAACTCCACAGGAGATGTATCTTTTTACAAAGATTGACACTTGATTCCAGGGTGGTGGTAAAGATGCCAATTCCATCCCACGATGCTTCAGACGAACATGTTCCCCAACTGCTACGAGTTCTCTAATAGCATTTGCATTACGCACCTTTCATCCAAATAATTTCTTCACAACATGGGGTAAACCAGTAACCTCTGATATAATCTCTTTTGTAACATCCACACGTAGCCCTCTAACCTCAGAATGAGTATCAGTTAGGTCAAGGGCAAATTGCAATGCGGTTTCTATATGGAAACCGTTCAATCGTTCAAAATATTCCATCCAACCTGTTGTTGTAAAAATATTAAGGACTTCTACATTAGCACGCACAACTTCTGTGTCTACTGGTTCATGTCGGACCGGGTTACCCATCTCAATCTCTTCTCAAAATTTGGAACCAATACAATAGTCACTAGTCTCGACGTGGGAGGGGCAACATACGAACATGCAAGCGATAGTTGGAGTTCGAAAATACGGTGTTTTAGGAAAGTCGGCGTAGGCATAAAATTCCGGTAAGATGAGACGGTTATGGAAAATTGGCATATTTGGAGTGTTATGGTACGATTCAGGTATGGTGTCAGGGAATAAATACAGACATGGTTCTGACATACCCTCCAGTAATTAAACATTATAGGTTCATTCAATCAAGGGTTAAGACATCATATAATTATTATTACCATATTTAATTCCTTGCCAAATCATGTAAAAGTTCCGAACCATACCTTTCATTTATGTGTTCAGCCACGAGGTAATTATTATGGTGCGCTAACTATTATAGCCCACCTTCATCATCATCTCCATTTTTAAGACAAACATAAATGCACATGTGTTAAAGTGATGTGGCCACGCCATGCGAACTGAGAGGTACCATGACATCCGAATGGTTTTCTTCATGGAGGACTGCAATTGGACTAATGAAACAGGTAACTGAGATTGACGCCCGATCAAACTATTATTGACAACACCGATTGGAGAGCAGGAAAACTGGAGGAGTATCAGCTGCGAAATTTAGCAAAATAAGCGAAAATGGCGGAATCGTAGCTGTACGGAAGGAGCAAGGATGAAGTGGAAAAGAACGGAGTCATGACTACTAGATTTAGCAGAATCAATAAAGAATAGCGGAGTCGCAGATGCCATGTTTAGCGGAATGGACAAAGGTAGCGGAGTCACAGCTATGAAATTTGAAAGGTAAATAGAAATAGCGGAGTCGTAGCTGCGAAATTTGGCAGAATGGGAACAGGTGGCAGAGTCATAGCTACGAAATTTGAAAGCTAAACAGAAATAGCGGAGTCGCAGCTGCGAAATTTGACAGAATGGGCAAATGTGACAGAGTCGGAGCTACGAAATTTGAAAGGTAAATAGAAATAGCAGAGTCGCAGCTATGGAATTGGGCAGAATGGGAAAATGTGGCGGAGTTGCAGCTGCGAAATTTGAAAGGTAAACAGAAATAGTGGAGTCGCAGTTGTGGAATTTGGCAGAGTGAGCAAATGTGGCGGAGTCGCAGTTGCGTTAGACTATAGTATAAGAAAATTTTATCTGTGAATGACCATGACTTATCCATCTTCTTCAATGAGCTTTATTAGATTAGGAACAAATATGGGGTGTCTGCAGTCGTCTGGCCCAGTCATGGCTGCTGCTCCTCCAATAAGTTCCTGCACACAGTTCTTCAAAACAAACCTATCAAGTGCAAGAAAAATTAAAAATAGATAAAATACCGGATGAAAGAAAAACCAATTATTTATGTACAAAAATATGTGTGGAAACTGCAACTTTTAGGAATTCACAGGGTTTAAAAATCCCTACCCTGACGTTAACTGATACTCTGGATCAGCTGCAACTTGTGAAATAAAATCCTCCCTTGAGATCAGCCTGTGATACAGTCACAGCCGATGACCATTTGCGAATAATTGTACTTTGTTCTCGTCAATGGTGATCAACCAGACTGTTCCATTATCAAATATGCGATCTATCTGATAAGGTCCCAACCAACGGGTGTGCAATTTTCCTTTAAAGTCCCTCTTAAATCGTGAATCATACAACAGGGCCCAGTCTCCTTCTTGGAAGACTCTTTTTTTTATAAATCTTTCATGCCATCTAGAGCGCTGTTGTTGGATTAAGGCTGTATGACGCACTGTAGCTGTGCGCTTCTCATCCAATTCATTGAGATGATTCAATCGATTCCTTTGTGCTTCTGATAAATCTAGGTTTACTTCAACAACTGTTTTTAAAGTTCTGATTTCAAATTCGATTGGAAAAGCAACATTCTTGCCATACACTAGCTCATATGGGGAAAAACCAGTGGTGTTATGCCAAACGGTACGATAGGCCCACAGTGCCTCTGGAAGTCTTTCAACCCAATCTTTATGGTGGCTCTTCATTGTTTTTGTCAGAATAACCTCAATAACCTTGTTCGTGCTTTCCACCTACCCATTGGCTTGTGGATGGTATGGTGAGGTTATTCTGTGTTGAATATGAAATTTCTGCAACAGTGCCTTCAGTTTGTGAGATACAAACTGTGGTCCACCGTCTGTAATGATCTCCTTAGGTATTCCAAACCAAGTAAAAATCTCTTCATATAGGAAATCAATCATAGAACACATATTTCATTAAATTTGGAATTAAACAGTGGATCTAGAATTCCAAAATAACTTAAAAACTCAATTTTTACATTGTTCTTGTAATAAAATATTTCCAATTTTAATGAAATATGTGTTATAGCCTAATCATTGGCCTTGACCAAGGCTACAGCTTCTACCCATTTAGTCGTCATGTAGTCTGTGCAAACCAAGATATGAACTTTCTTCTTTGAGGGAGGGTTGATAGGCCCTACAAAATCTAGAACCCACCTATCAAACAGATCAACCACAAGTTATGGCTGTAAAGGCATCTCATCTAATCTATTGGGTTGGCCCATCCTTTTGCAGCTATCACATGCTTGAACATAGTTCTTTGCATCTCTGAACAATGTAGGCCAGAAATAGCCCATTCTCAAAACTTTATGACCTGTCCTCTTGTCAACAAAATGTCCCACATAGGGCTCATCATGGCAATCTTTAAGAATGCTAATGATTCATCTTCTCTAACACATATTCTGATTTCTAAATCAAGCCCTGTGTAGAAAACATGGCCATTAATCCAATAGTACCTAGCACTTGTATGATCTTCCTTTTTTCTCTCTTTGACAGATGTGCTGGAAGCTTACTTGCAGCCAAAAAGTTAGCAATATCTGCATACCACGGGGAATGAGCTGATACTGCAAACATGTTAAGATTTAATATGCTAAGACAAAAAATAGCAGCATTGCATTCCATTTCACAATAATAGCATATACAGGATCACTAAGGAAACAACAAGCATAGCATAAACACAAGAGACACAAATTTATCCTGGGAAACTCTCATGGGGTAGAAAACCCAGTAAAGCTTCCTCAATATAGATGACCAGCAATATACAAAGATGTAACCCTGAGCATAAGCTCCTCCTTCTCCATAGCAGACCTCTCCTCCACAAGTGTGCCACTCTCAAGTGAGTGAGTGTGTGTGTAAAATGAGGAATACACCTCCTCTATTTATACACTACTCCGACTTGTCTTTTACAAAAAACATGTAGGCTCGTATTTAACCAATGGGTTAAATACCCCACTACAACTGACTGGGCCGACCCCTCTAGGGTGGTCTAATAACCCTTTGACCCACATAACACATACAGGGCCGACCCCCACTAGGGAATTCTAATAACCCAAGTTACCACATTCCGACGGAGGAATAAACATCTCCGGATATACAATAAGATCTTCATGGAGGAATGAAACATCTCTGGAATAATAAAGTACAAATATAATATTCTTTGAAGTTACAATATCTCAACACTCCCCCTTAACGAAAAGGATATTATAACAGCATCTGCACGAGCAAGGAGTCATCAACATCATACATGATACAACTATAAATAATTGGAAGCTTTCTCAACATCATCAGTAACTCAACCAGTTACTGGAACATCTTCAATACTGGAACATCAACATCTTCAGTACTGAGTCTTTATCTTCTGCAGCACTCAAACAGCTACATCAACATCAATATCTGAATCCTCACGATCGTCATCATCGTCATCACACGATCATTAGCATTGTCATCACACGATCAACATCATCGTCTAGATCAACACGATCAACATCGTCACATCATCTCGATCTACAACATCCGGTTCATCATGATCTACAGCATCTGGATCATCACGATCTACAACATCTGGATCATCTCGATCTACAGCATTTGGATCATTACGATCTATAGCATCTGGATCATCTCGATTTACAGCATCTAGATCATCTCGATCTACAGCATCTGGATCATCTCGATCTACAGCATCTGGATCATCACGATCTATAGCATCTGGATCATCTCGATCTACATCTTCTGGATCATCTCGATCTACAGCATCTGGATCATCACAATCTACAGCATCTGGATCATCTCGATCTACAACATATGGATCATCTCGATCTACAGCATCTGGATCATCTCGATCTATAGCATCTAAATCATCTATATTAGTATCCACACCAATACATCTATCATCAAAAGCATGTATTCTCACTAATACATCTATTATCAAAAGCATGTATTCTCACTAATACATCTATCATCAAAAGCATGTATTCTCACTAATACATCTATCATCAAAAGCATGTATTCTCACTTAATACATCTATCATCAAAATCATGTATTCTCACTAATACATCTATCATCAAAAGCATGTATTCTCACTAATACATCTATCATCAATAGCATGTATTCTCACTAATACATCTATCATGAAAAGCATGTATTCTCACTAATACATCTATCATCAATAGCATGTATTCTCACTAATCCATCTATCATCAATAGCATGTATTCTCACTAATACATCTATCATCAAAACATAACAGCATACCCTGCAACACACACGATCATATTACAGGATGATCAATCCCACTCTCTTTAGGACATAGGTCCATGGATGATACAATCTAGATCAAGTTCCAGGATGATCAATCCTTATCACTTTAAGACAGGTCTCATGTCTAGGGACGATGCAATCCCATCACGTACATTTTGAACCCAGTTCATGGATGATGCAGTCCTAACACGTACATTTTGAACCAAGGTCCAGGGACGATGCAGTCCTATCTTCAATTCTCGGAGACATCAGTCTACGGATCAATTTTGGGACCAAAGTTCAGGGAAGATACAATTCCCTACCTGTTCATTTAGGACTTCATTAGCAGAGACATCATGTCTACGGCTCAATTCTGGGACCGAAGTCCAGGGAAGATACAATCCCCTACCTGTTCATTCAGGACTTCATTATCGGAGACCCAGTCTACGGCTCAATTCTGGGACCGAAGTCCGGGGAAGATACAATCCCCTACCTGTTCATTCAGGACTTCATTATCAAAGACCCAGTCTACGGCTCAATTCTGGGACCGAAGTCCGGGGACGATACAATCCCCCACCTGTTCAGTCAGAACTTCATTATAGGAGACCCAGTCTACGGCTCAATTCTGGGACCGAAGTCCGAGGAAGATACAATCCCCTACCTATTCATCCAGGACTTCATCATCGGAGACCTATTCTACGGCTCAATTCTAGGACCGAAGTCCGGGAACGATACAATCCCCCACCTGTTCATTCAGGACTTCATTATTGGAGACATCATGTCTACGGCTCAATTCTGGGACCGAAGTCCGGGGACGATACAATCCCCCACCTGTTCATTCAGGACTTTATTCTTGGAGACATCATGTCTATGGCTCTCTTTAGGACTGAAGTCCAGGGATGATCCAATCCTCACATGTCCACCAAGGAATTTATTCTCGAAGACATACATCTACGGCTCTCTTTAGAACATGTGTTCAAGGATGATACAATCCCTCTTCTTTCTCAGAGACATCTTTCTATGGCTCACTTTAAGACTGAAATCCAAGGATGATTCAATCCTCACATGTCCACCAAGGACTTCATTCTCGAAGACATACATCTACGGCTCACTTTAGAACATGTGTTCAAGGATGATGCAATCCCTCTTCTTTCTCGGAGACACCTGTCTACAGCTCACTTTAGAACATGTGTTCAAGGATGATGCAATCCCTTTGTCACCTTAGACCCTGTCTAACGATCATCCACCAACCTCTCTGTCGGCATCACCAATATAGGTATCCACATCATCGACCTCACTGTCGATGTAGGCAATCTCATCATAAGTGATCACATCACTCCCCCTTTCGAGGAGGGTTCTTTTGAACTATTTTAAGTTTGTCTCGGAAAAATTTACTTGAGGTAGAGGTTTGGTTAGTACATCGGATCGATATAGGTTTGGTTAGTACATTGTCAACTTGTTACAAATTCGAACTTTAATTATTTTCTACACCATATCTTGTATATAGAAATGTCGGATCTTTATGTGCTTTGACTTATCATGGAATACTGGATTCTCTACCATTTTGGTACAACTCTGTTTGTCACATAGGATCACAGTTGGGTCCATTCTAAAGCCATACCACTTCACCGCTTCACAACTAGTAGAGCAAGCAGCCATATATTCTGCTTATGCTGAGAGCCACACTAGATTGCTTCCTTCTAAACCATGAGATCATGGATGATCCCAGACAGTAACATCCTCTTGATGTGCTCTTCCTGTCTGATACAATTTCTGCCCAATCAACATCTATGTAGATAAACCATATTCAACCTTGTAGCAAAGGTTGAGATCCACATCACCCATGGTGATCATTAAGCTCATCAATTGATTATCGATCCTGGGAACCCATACAGAACCTGATTCACACTTCTTCTTTAATTACACCATCAAGAGAATGGTCTTATCTGGCCACTTGGAGCAAACATCTCATCATGATTCTCTTCCTCTTTCGAAGAGAATCTTCTAGCCACAAGCCTTCTATAGTGTGTTTGATTTGTAAATCTTTTGTTGAACATCCATCACTTGTTCAGTGTTTATCATTCATCATGATCTTTCCCACAATTCAAAATTAAGTACATGATTAGTAATACTTCATAATCATCAAATCATATTGACATGATAACCTATTTTGCATACAGTGGCTATCTAGATGCCTTCCATCTCTACCAGAACATACTATTGAGAGTGTGCACAACTCTCAGCATGTCAGCAAAGAGGTTTCATTCTAGACAACAATGGAATGTTTGTCCAACTTACCAATCATATGCATATTAGTAGTATACTATTCAATGCTCTATGAATGTTTACACTCAGCATGATATATTCTAGGAATACAAATATGCATACAAGCAATATCATTTACTATTTCAAATCACAACTCAAATACTTATCTTTTATGTTTGTGTGGTTGCCTCCCGCTTGATCTTCTATATGTCTTTTGAACTTCTATTCATTCTGTACCACTGTGCATGCTCAAGTGTGCACTAGTGTCATCCTCATGATCTCATACACAAACATACATTCATTAGTATATTCTCAAAACATTCTAATTCTAAATAATCTTGAATATGTATAGTCATGATCATTAGTATTCAGGGTTTCAAGGAAGTCTTTTTTTACTCATGCATATTCTTGTTTGATCATAGTACTCTTCTGGTTAATTAAATCATCAAGACAAGAGACATAATATGCATAAACCCTTGATTACTAACTTTATGAATAAGCATAACCAATCATACCAAGTATACTTATATAAGGGATCCTAACACAAGGTAAGATTCTAACTTGACATAAGAAAACATACCTAGATTAGTATACCTGCTTAGTTATGTACAACATACCTAAACAATCTCTTCAATGATTTAGAGATCCTGAGCTAGAACTTGCATGTCTCATAGGTTAATCATAATATAACAAATTCATACATACCTTGTAAGTAGAACAAAGATTATGGATGAGTCTTTGCCTTCATGTTGTCATGGTCATGGAACTTGATTTGTCTTTTGTGATGTACATGTATCTTGTTAGCAGACAACATCAACCTCACACAACACCATAATGCATTAGTACAATCATATAGCCCTAATCAATGAATGTCTTCGATCATTCACATGCATTCATACTGTTACTAGGGTGATAAGACAATTCTAACATTAATCAAGATTGTACTAATAAATAATATGAAGACAAACACATCATGAACTTAATCAAGAATCAGATTTCAAGACATACCTGAACCTCCTTAAGTCATACCTGTCGAGACTTATTGTAGTCTTCTTATGTAAGGCCTTAGCCTCAACTCCCCCTGAGACTTGATCTGGAGCTTGATTAGGGTTTGCTAGAGAAACCCTAAAAATTCAATATTTGACTTTCACACTTCTAAATGGATGGAAGGATGTGTCTTGCTAGCATACTTCAATTTTGAAATCTCCAAAATTTGACCCCTCAAAATTGCCTTCGAAACTTCTGGATCTTCTGGACAGGAACCCGAACTAGGGTTTGATGAAGCCCACCCTTCTTTCCAATGAAAAGGTTCGATCCAAGGCTCTAAACTCTTTTTTTTCTAAGAAGCTTCCAGCCGTGGTTACAGACTTCAAAAATTCCAACTTTTGTTGAAGCCCTAATTTTCCATCTTTCTGATCAAAATCCCGAACTGGGGTTTGATCAAGCCCGGTCTTCTACCCAACCAAAAAATTTGATCTTGGTCTCTAAATTTCGATTTTCCTGAGTAGCATTCAGCCGTGGATTCTGATTCCAAAAATTCTAACTTTCTCCGAAACCCTAAATTCCGAAAGCCATGAATTAAGGTGCTCCAAAAATAATTATGTTTTGACATAAATATGTACCTGATTGTTTCTATTGTAACTCCAAACTTTTCGCTCCACAGGCTCTGAAATTTTTTTCTGTGGTATCCTGACCTGTCATCTTTCCATCCTGACAAGTCTGACCTCAATTGGATTTTCTGAGAGAGATTTATGCCAAGTGTCACAACGTGACCTGTTTATGGGATAAAACAGGAGAGCGAACTTGTACAACGTGCCACGTGTCACTAGTTCAACATAGGCCTTTGAAAACGTTTCTTGAGATATTGCAGTCTATGTACTACCTATCACTTTTTACGAAATTTTATTTGGAGCTTCCTAGCCCAAGTTATGCCAAGTGTCGCAACGTGACCTGTTTATGGGATAAAACAGGAGAGAGAACTTGTACGGCGTTCCACGTGTCACTGGTTCAACTTCGGCCTCTGAAAATGTTTTCTGAGATAGTATAGTCTGTGTAATACCTGTCACTTTTTACGAAATTGCATTTGGAGCTTCCTAGCCCAAGTTATGACCTTTTTTCCTAGGTCACCTAATTTTGACTGAGATCTGGAAGAGGCAGAAACCCTAACTTGTACTGATCATAAATTACAAAGTACAACGCATCTGAGGGTGCTCTTTGGACACAAGATACCTGGAAATGTTATATACGACCTGTAAAGGTTTTAGATCCTGAACCTTTGCCAAAATAGATTTATGGCGAAAGTTCCACGATGACTGGTGTTTTCTATATAAAACCCTAACCTTCAAATTGTCGTAAGTAAAGCAAGTGTCGTAAGTGCCATACATTGCCTTCCTTTAGGTTATCTCTGATACCATGTTAATATTTAATATGCTAAGACAGAAAATAGCAGCATTTCATTCCATTTCACAATAATAGCATATACAGGATCACTGAAGAAACAACAAGCACAACATAAACACAAGAGACACAAATTTATCCTGGGAAACCCTCATGGGGTAGAAAACCTAGTAAAGCTTCCTCAATATAGATGACCATCAATATACAAATATGTAACCCTGACATAAGCTCCTCCTTCTCCATAGCAGACCTCTCCTCCACAAGTGTGCCACTCTCAAGTGAGTGAGTGTGTGTGTAAAATGAGGAATACACCTCCTCTATTTATACACTACTCCGACTTGTCTTTTACACAAAACATGTAGGCTCGTATTTAACCAATGGGTTAAATACCCCACTACAACTGACTGGGCCGACCCCTCTAGGGTGGTCTAATAACCCTTTGACCCACATAACACATACAGGGCCGACCCCCACTAGGGAAGTCTAATAACCCAAGTTACCACATTCCAACGGAGGAATAAACATCTCCGGATATACAATAAGATCTTCACGGAGGAATGAAACATCTCCGGAATAATAAAGTAAAAATATAATATTCTTTGAAGTTACAATATCTCAACAAAACAAATGTTCGTCAGGGAAGGAATCTTCGACTGGTAAATTGTCATCACTGTTAGTAAGCTGAGATAAGAAATCTGCAACAATGTTTTCCTTTCCTGGTCTATCAATAATTGTAATATCAAATTCCTATAACAGTAACATCCATCTAGTAACTCTAGGATTCATGATTGGTTTATTCATTAAATACTTGATAGCAGAATGATCAGTGTGCACAAAAGTAGAATATCCAGTAATATAATGTCTAAATTTGTTGATGGCATAAATAATGGCAAGAAGGTCGTTTTCTGTGACAGTATAATTTAGTTCAGCAGGAGACAGATTTTTACTAATGTAGTAAATAGCATAAGGAGCATTACCTTCCTGTTGTCCCAAAACTGCTCCAATGGCGGTGTTTGAGGCATCTGAAGAAATGTGAAAAGGCAGAGCTCAATTGGATCCTCTTAAGATGGGTGTTGTAGACAACCTTTTCTTTAGCTCAGTAAATGTTGTTTGGCATGCATCATTCCAGACAAACTGTGCTTCCTTCATCAATATAGTGAACAAAGGAGAAGCTAGTTTGGAAAAAATTTCTATGAACCTTCTGTAATAGCCAGCATGCCCCAAGAAGCTACGTACATCCTTCTGTGTTCCAGGAGTTGGTAAATTTTCAATTACCTTTATTTTAGATGGGTCTACCTGGATACCATCATAAGAGATGAAGTGCCCCAGCACTATGCCTTCACTCATCATCATGTGGCACTTTTCAGTGCTCAAAGAGAGCTGGCTTTGTTCACAGTGTTTTAGGACCTTTTCTAAGTTCTTCAGTGCTTCTTCATAACTGTCACCATATGGAGTAAAGTGATCCATAAAAATTTCCATGCAATCATTCACCATTTCTGAAAAGATTCCAATCATTGCTCTCTGAAATGTAGTTGGTGCATTGCACAACCCAAAAGGAAGTACTCGGTATGCAAATGTCCCCTAGGGGCAGGTGAAAGTGGTTTTGTCCTGATCTTCTGGAGCAATCTGAATATGGTTATAGCCACTAAAGCCATCTAGAAAAGAGAAATACTTCTTCCCAGACAAGGTATCAAGGACCTGATCGATGAAAGGAAAGAGGAAATGATCCTTCTGCGTTGCCTTGTTCAGTTCTCTATAATCCACGCAGACCCTCCATTTACCATTCTTCTTCATCACAATCACAAGTGGAGAAACCCACTCACTGTCTGAAATTGGGTATATAAATCCTACTTCCAAAAGTTTTTGGATTTCCTCCTTAACTATGTCCCTTAGTTTCAGGTTCATCCTTCTTTGAGGTTGACATACAGGCCTGGAGTCGCTCTTAATATAGATGTGATGAGTGCACATATAAGAAGGAATTCCTTTCATGTTTGTGTACTCCCAAGAAAAAGCTCCCTTACGCTATTTCAACAGAGTGACTAGTTGTTCCAGCTCATTAGGTGCCAGATTAGGATTGATATTCAATTTTTTCTTGGCCCAATTTCTACTGGAACTCTCTTCGAATTCTTAAGTACTAGAATTACACTGTCATCACCAATCAGAGTTTCTTCTGTAAGATATTTTTGTTCTGTTACAGCTAGAGTACTGTCCAAGATCTAATAGACATTCTTATTGACTGACATGGGCTCACTGATGAAACTATTAATGGCATCATCCTCTATTTCATCTTTAAATGTTAAGGCTCTCCCTATGGTTAATAGTGGCTGCACGCCCTCTTCTTCCTCCAAATCTGCCCATAATGGAGTATCATCTTCTGTGCTTGGTTGAGCTAGAGGGTACATGGTTAGATTCTTGATCTCATTTCCATCTGAAATAGTCATAGAACCTAACCGACAGCTGATATAGGCATCAGCTGTGGCCAACCACGATCTTCCCAGGATCAGTGGGTGTCCCCCCAACTGGGATTTTGGCTGTAACACTAAAAATTCCACAGGGTATTCCCACGAGTCAATTGAGATTATGAGGTCATCTATGATTCCTTCAGGCTTGATCGTTGATCTATCATCAAGTTCCAAAACAATAGGGGTTGGCCGAAGATTAGTGAGTCCCAATTTCTTCATAGTTTCTATGGTCATAACATTAATAGCTGTGCCCAAATCCACCAATACATTTGGAATTTGTGTGTTCCCTATGTGCACTGTAATAGTCGGGTTCCCAGGGTCATTTTCCATGGGGGCCTTTCCCATTTTTAATTCTAAAGTTTTCCTAGCATGTGGATAGTGGGAGGATCCCTAGGCCTTCTCCTTGGTTTCTTGACACACAAATCTTTAACTGTCTTAGCATAAATGGGCACATCATGGAGGGCCTGTAACATTGGAATTTTAACATACAAATTTTTCAACTC
Source organism: Larix kaempferi (assembly GCA_027924585.1). Taxonomy (NCBI): domain Eukaryota; kingdom Viridiplantae; phylum Streptophyta; class Pinopsida; order Pinales; family Pinaceae; genus Larix; species Larix kaempferi. The sequence goes on from BSBM01000293.1 coordinate 2,196,704, forward strand.
TCCCACGAGATCAAATTGGGGTTGTTCCACTGTTTTCTGTAGCTGCAATCGTTCAGGATATGGTGGTTCTCTATTCAACTCTGTAGGCTGTGACAGATCGTATGTTGCTTCCTGAGTTCTAGCTACTGCTTCAGTAGGAGTAACAACATCCTCAATAATGGGGCTTACTGAATAGTGTTGATTTACTCCAGTTTCAATCACTCGGGATTAAACATCCTCAGTGATAATAGGCTCCACTACCCTCCCTGATCGTAATTGTATATCATTGCAGGGAATCTGAGTAATGGAATACACAGGCATGTTGGCAGTCTCAAATTGATGGACTGCTTTATTATTTGGGTTCGGGTTAGGTTGTGCAGATAGCTGTGGTCAAAGTGGTGCATTCATAGGTGTGGATTTGTTCTGAAAAGGGAGCTATGGCTGTTGATACTGCTGATGTTGATACTGTTGAGGAGGGTACTGTTGATATTGATTCTGGTGATGGGGAAAGTTATTTCCTTGGTAAGAGTTTCTCCAGTTGGAACTCCAAGGAGTTTGGTTTGACTGTTGTGGCCATGGTGTCCATGAATTAGGATTTTGCATTGGGTTATGAGATGGAGGCCACTCGCTGTTGGAATAATGTGAAGGGAATTGTGTATTCATATTATGCATGTTGTTCATTCCATTCATATTATGCAGGAAAAATGCTGGATCTGGATTCATACCTTTGTTTCTAGGCTACCATGGTTTCTTCTGTGCCATAAAGTATGTTGGATCTACATCCAGAATAGATGCCTGCATGAATGCTTTAACCTTAGGTAATGAAGGACACTCCTTAGTATCATGCTCAAGTTCACATATCCTACATATATCTGCTTTGTCCAATGGGCACTCCTTCAGTGGATGCTTCTTTCTACATTTAAGACAGAACACCCCAAGTGTAAGATCTTCTACTACGTGTTTCTGTTTTTCCCTCATGGAATCCAACTCTAAGGAAATGGATCTCATCACGTCTGTTTTAAAGTTCTCCAGTAGGTTTCCTATTTCTGCTCAAGTGGCACCTCCATTAGCTGACTTCTAAGTCCTAGTAAAGACATCCTGGTCTTCGTCTCTGTCTCGTTTGCTAGTTCTGGAAGATCCCCTGGAGTACCTTTGACATAATTCAATAATCTTTTCAAAAGGTTCCTTTGAGATATCCCCTTTCCCCAGCAGATTCAACATATCAAGGAAATATTCTCTAATTCCTCTTAGCAAGATAATCTTGAGCACATCCTTGCCGATCTCAGCATGACCAGATCTTTGCAAATTGTACAGCAATCTCTCCAAAAATTCTTCCAAACTCTCTTCATCCTTATGAACCAGTTTAAACAACTCTTCCTTTCTATCTCTAGTTCTGCAATATTCTTGATATTTAGAAAGGAAGGTGTTCTTCATTTGGTCCCAAGTAGTAATGGTCTCACAACCCAAACTCATGAACCAGCGCAGAGCATTTCCTTTCAAGGTGGTTGGGAATAGCTTCAGCTTTTGAGCACTAGAGGTGTAATCATAACTGTGACAGAGGATATCAAACTCAAAAAGAAACTCATCAGGATCCTCAGAGGACTTACCATGAAAATTAGGGAGCACTGATGGTGAGATATTCTTCATAGGAGTTGCTCCAGGTGTCTAAAGGATAGGGAATTCTAATGTAGCCACAATATTACCAGGCTGATTATTTTATCCTTCTTCCTCTCGGTGATCCTCATGCTCATTCTCACCCCCTTGTTCTCTACCAGCCATGGTTCTAGTCCAAAATTCAACAGTCTCTTTTATGCATTCTTCCTCTGCTTTAGCTTCTTCTTCTTTTCTCCTCTCTTCTCTTTACCTTCTTTCTTCCTCTACTATTCTACGAGTCTCCAACCACACCTCTTTAGTAACTCTAGTTCCATCAATATGATAAATCTCCTCTCTATCTGGTACACCTATAGCACTTCCCTTATCTTCAGGAGGTTTACTTTCTGCAACAGGAGTTGAAAGTCCTATTGTATTCTCCACTATGGATGCTAAATGTTCAATATTGGGAGGTACATAATTTCCCCTGCCTGTAGAGTTCCGTGGTGGTCTAGTGGAAGAATCAACTCTAGCAATTATCTCATCAATATATGTGTGTCTCCCCTGACCTGCATTACGACCTCGACCTCTTCCACCTGTAATGTTAGTATTCAAAGGGGGTTCCCGATTTGTTTTTCTTGTATTCATGCATGCTGTAAAAAATTGAACTAAAATAAAATAAAATGAAACCAACTACTAACTTTGTCTATCTATTACCATCCCCGGCAACGATGCCAAAATGTTGGTTAATTAAAGCTAACACACAGAATGGTCAATATAAATTGTCAAACCCAGGAAAGTCTTTTATTTCAAAGGCAATAAGCACAGTCTATGCATAAACAGATCAAGCAGTTGATTTGTAAATAATGTTCCTACCTATGTGTACAGCCAACTCATTCCCTAAGAACACTAATCTAATTCACACATCTAAGAATCCAAAGTGAAACAACTTCCCTACAGAAATCAACCTAGCAAGTTAATGATCTAATGATGAAATGAAACTAGATTACTTTTGCAAGAAGTTAAATCCTATAATTATCAAACTACAGCATTCAATCTTTAAGAAAATGATCTATCTAGTAGCTACTATAATTCCACCATTAATTGTCTAATCTATGAATGTAATTGAAGATACAACAACAACCATAATTAAAACACAAGCTTGAGCTCTAACTGATAATTACTCGAAATCCTAGAAAGCATAAACAACTAGAAGATAATTGGAATTGAGTTTGACTGTCATGGCTGATTAAAACACACATGCAATTAAGTAAATTATCCTACACAGTCGACTGTCACACGACTCTGTTACAGCTATTCAAGATGCAATTATAAACTACCAGAAAGGAAAGCTAAACTCTGTTACAGCTACCAATAATGTATGCAATCATTCCACACCACACAACCGAAGTAAAACTAAACTACTCTACCTACTTAAACCAACTATCTCTGTGAGAAGGCGGGCCCTGGCCTTCTAACAGAGACGCCGAGAGTCGCAGCAAATTAAGACACAGAAATGAAGAACTCTGCTCTCATATTAGTGATGGAAGATCGTGAGTCTCAGTGCTCTGTTACATCTTACACAAGTAATGATTGTCCAACCCCAGGCTACGAGATCATTCTAGAATTTATACAAAGGAAATACAGCTTCAGATCCACTTAAGTCACGCAGCAATGAAGATCTATGATCTTCATGCTACGGAGTTACAACTAACTGATACAGCATATTAAAGAGGGTTGTTAATTCTAAAAGATGCTATTGCTTTGATAGTTAATGAATCAAAAGACTCAACAGCTGGAACGCCACCTATCTGTCGCAGCTAGGCTTTGCTTCAATGGAATCTGTTACAGTGGGGATCTGATACAACTTGCGTGGAGGATGCGCTATCCCTTGGAGCATGAAGAATCAGGCTTGAAGAGTAACAGCTGGAACTGTTAGGCTGATACACTTGCGCTTTAGATTTGAACGAAATAAACTCACAAGTATTAGCATAAACCAAAGGTCAGGATTCGAATCTTCACAATCTTAGGCATAAAAATAAATAAGGAAATAACAAATTATACCTGTCAATATCATTGATTGATCTGGGAAAGACATGGATATAGCTCATGAAAGTAGGATGGAATCAGGGCAAAATGATGTAATAAAGGTGGCCAAAAAGGGGCATTTCCTGAACCCAACAGGAACTATTCTTCTAGGTTTCTTATCTCCTAAAAAGCTTTTGCTGAACTAACACACCTTATTCCAGTACTAATTTCTGAACCAAGCCTGTTTTCATCCACAAATTTTTAGTTTAAAAAATTCCCAACCACATGCTCCTCACCCAAAGAAAATTTTGATATAGAATACAAAGGATTTTTAGAAGAAATCAAAGTATTGATCACTTTATCTAACTTTGCTGGTATTAAAGGTGTTATTACTCATGGAATTGATCTCTCTTGACTACAAGAACAAAAACATTTGTCTTCCTTCCTTGGTAATCATTCTTTTATACCAAGGGCCTGGGGTTTCCAAACAACATATTCACCTAATGCTTTGGGTTGATTTCAATGCACATTAATATCACAGTAATATGATAATCCAACCCTCACCCTAATGTCACATTCAGTCAGTTAAGGCTTCGCCAAATTCACTTCTCCCCAAAACCGACTAGCCTTGCATATCGCCTAATCAGATGGATCTGTTTGCATACTGGTTCCCACTTTCTTACTGATTTTGGGAGGAATCTGAGATTGCTATCTCCCATGTCTCCATTTTCAATGCCTGTTGCAAAGCATGTTCTGCACAAGTTCTAAGGATGGTTATTCCTTCTTCAATGTCATGGAGACACCCTATGCAAACCCATTTAGCAAATAATTTCCATAAGGTTTCCCAGAAAGGTTACTCAATTTACCAACACAATTTTTCTTATGATTTTCTACTGTTAACTATTAACAGAGAAATATTCTCTATATTCCTCTCAGTCTTTCATTACAGGAAACCCTGGAATCTCATTCAGACAATAAAATAATATAATAACATAACACATCAATATCCTCACAGAAGAACTAGAATTGGATAAATTGTCTTCTTAAATGCAGGAAAGTTGGATGTCTAATAGGACACCAGGAAACCATTGTTCATAATTGCATGTTTGACACCCTAAAAATCACATAATTTATTTCTTTGTAATTATTTCAGGCTATCAATATATGATTGTTCAATTCTAACTATCAACCAAACATTGTTCGTTATTTGTATATTTTGTTTCAAGGGAAACCTGGCTAGGAAACCCAAGGGATGCTTCCCCACATTCATGGATGGCATCCCCAGTAAAACCATCAACATAGACTAGTGTGCCTCATGCAGGGGGATTTGAATAGGGCACCTGCTAGCATAAAACTAGCCAAATGCCCAATAACATTGGTGATAACCAGTTGAGATAACCCCTTGGGATACTGTTGGTTAGTGTTATAGCAGAATGAAAATAATTGATTACAAGTAGTTATATTAACACGTTGTAAGTTAACTAATCCCAAAACAAAACATGCCACAATGGAATGGTCGGTAAAATCATTAGGGAACCTGCGAATAGAATATTCAGTGAAATCATCAGTAGAACCATCAATGGAGTCATCAATAGAACCGTAGGTGGAGTCATTTGCATAGTTATTCAACAAGTTAAGCCCAGTGGGATAGCTCAAGTGGTTTAGAGCTGTGAATAGCAAGCAAGAGGTCTTAGGATCAAGTCCCCAGGTTGGTTTCCTTTGCGTATGTGGGACTCACTTGATGTCCCTGCCAGGTCAGGGTACAATAGTCCATGTAGCTCACTTTAAACTGGGTGCCATCCTCAGAATGAGGGGAAGTGCCCAGGGGTTTCGTGGGGATGTATTTTCCAAGGAAAATATGATGTTCAACAGGTTAGTGGAGTTAATCAACACAATGCTTTATTCAACACAAATTCCCATGAAAACTTAAACCTCATACATAGTAAAAGATTGAGAGGATTCCTGAGTATTTATGATTTTAATCATTCCCATATTTTTCATGATCAACCTAAATGCATTCTTCATCACAGCATGAAAATTGCCATAAAAGGAAGAAGAACAAGATATAGTATATCCTTTTACTCATGAAACATGCTCATAAACATCATTTATATTGAAAATGATTCAATTAGTGCATAAAATATGCTTTGTTCATATACGATTTTAATCTCAGTTAACAAATCCAACACACGGTCAGAACATAATACGATTCATTCTCTAAAAAACAAAGAAACTGAAATAGAGCATACACGAATGAGCTTCTTTTGAAGTTCTATATTTTGAGCTCAGATATTTATCTCCTCAATTCCAAACATGACTCTACACACAAACCATAATCGTATCCCAAACCCTAGAAATCGGTCTGTATTCCTAAACAATCCAACAAATCAGTTAGAAATGATATTGCATCCCAATTGCAGAATGTCCATTACTGAAAAAGAAATTTGTGATTTCTCAAATTTTATAAGTATAATAGTGCTAAATGGTATCAAAAGAAAGGAACAAAGTTACAAAAAAATATTGACGGAATTTGGATGTTATGTGAAGGTCTGAGACACACAGCCAAATATGACAAATAATGTTGGCTCTCTTCAACACCTCTAGCCCACATTTTCAATTGGCAATATTATAACTCAGTAATGCTTCAAACATCAAATGACTTGTAGCAAACAAGGATAGGCATTCAAAGTGGGATATTTACACAAAATAAATAGGTCATATAAAACTTAGTTATCATAGTTAACGATGTGATATTAGGACTGATTGTTTCATGAATGATCACTCAAAATTAACACATAACCAATCGCTAGATAAATAATAAAATATAAATATGCCATAGTTACTTGATGAGTCCAAATACAACAAAGGAACTATGAGAATCTCACTTACATCTGATGAGTCCAAATACAACAAAGGAACTATGAGAATCTCACTTACATGTGATGAGTCCAAATACAACAAAGGAACTATGAGAAGCCCACTTACATGTTGCGGGCATTTCCAACATATATAGATAAGATAATTTCATTAATGTACAACAAATGACATGCAACTAAAAGAAGTACATCCAGTGTAGGTACATAGTGGGACTGCAAAAGCAACTCCTATAGACATGCTATGAAAAGCAAATAAATATAAAGATCTAAGTATTTAGCTAAAAGAAGCTACAAGAAAATGGTACAAAAGGAGGTAAATATCTAATTATCTAGCTAAAAGAAGCTATGAGAAAAGGTACAAGTGCATGATAAATGCTAAGAAACTAAGCTAGGTGCAGTACAAAAGAGAGGATATCAAGCCATGGTGGAGCTAGCTGTCAAGACCAAGTGAGGGGACCAAGAAGCAGCTTCTCATTGGAGTCATGAATCACTATGAATGGCCCTGTGCACTATCGGATGATGTCCTCTAGATGGTATCCAGGGCTCTGCTGTGTGGGAGCACCCCAACCCCTTTGCTCCCGCTCCTGAAGCTTGCTTCCTTCCGAAGCTCGCTCCCAAAATGATCCCATTTTTGGGAGGACACTCACGAGGTGCTCCCGACGCACTCCCTACCTCTCTTATACTAAAAGCTCCTATACTAGGTTGATCATTTGGTGGCAATCTTATGGTACCTCCCTTCATTGCCAAGCTCATATAAAAGTAGTTATGGTTGATCATTTGATGATAATGTTATAAGTTATACTTATAACTACTAGATGATTGATGTTATATAGTTGTTCATAATTACCCACAGTTGTATAGTTAGTGAAGGAAGGAAGACTGTGGAAGAAGTTTTTAAACTCGACTGATGTTATATAGTTTAATCCATGTTTTCTATAGCTAATTCAACATCTTACATGTTTTTTAGATATAAATCCATCAAAATATATACTATATAAAAAAACACTCCTGGAACGCTCCCAAAATGGGAGCTTTTGAAAATTTCAATTTTTGCTCCTCTCCTGCTTCTCGCTCCCAACAACATATATCTAGGTCCAAGGGGGGGATGAATGCATGATTGTAAGGGAAGCTTAAGAACGAGGAGGTCCAACTATCCTAACATTAAGTGGCAGCAGATCAAGCTAGGAAGTTTGTTCTGGAAGACTAACATTAGGTGATCTACTAAAATCGATGATTTTAATTTTTGATCGATCCAAAACTAATAATGTTTACAGCATTATAGAGAATTATATTCTGATAGAGTATGCCACTATATGCACTATATCTAGGCTGAAAGGTTTTCTCCAAATTCCTTCTCAAAGTAGGATACGTACTCTTTCAATTCATTGCCATATAGTATTGATCAAAGTGACCACCAAAGGCCCATGGATTTGCAAATGTAATCCCACTGTTTTCTTACAGTATGATGTTTGATACGTTAAGCCTTATGATACACTTTAATGCCCTAAAGGGTTTAGTTCACCTTTCCATACCCATGTGAGGTGGCATGGAATAGGTTGCAAATCCTTTGGGTGATTTTCTCTGTCAAGCCACCCGGTGCTTTGTTTGCAATAGAATAGGTAAATCTGCATTACTGTCAACCTATCTCCATATCTTGTTGAATCTAATTAAGTTTATTGAGAAATCCATTTAGTAGAAGTCTATGTACATCATACTACCAAAAGCATGATTTCAATGCTAAAAAACAACCCATGCGGATAAAGATTGCCAAAACCTGTTTCCAAAAGCTAGAGCTATGTGTTCCGGGAACAAACCTGCTGAAATGTCTGTAAAACATAAAAAAAAACATAAGTCTCCAAAATTTGAGATAGAAGAAAGGAATGATTTGTACAAGTAGAGATAATATTTGTAACTATCGAATTTCAATTCCATACCCATGTTTCTTCTCATACAATGCAGCTTTCTCAACCTTGAAGACTGTCCAACCACATTGTTTATAGAAAGTGCTTAATATAGAATCTGCACAAAAGTGCTAAAGATCATTCCTACTAAACACAACTTAAACCTTAGACTCTTGGATCATTAGTAATATCAGCATTTGCTTATAGATGCTGAGCAAAAGTACCGTATACACCTTCTCATGAAGAAAAATAATGCAAGGGAATCAAATCATTGGTGGCGTTAGCTTATTTGCAGCCACCCACAATTTTCATTTGCAATAAAAATAGATGATCAAGAAATTCGAGGTAATCGAACATACCTATGGTCTGGGCACACACAACACAATTTCTTTTTAACATGAAATTCCAGTTTTTTATTTGATCACATTCTAAACCCTAACAAGCCATCTTGGATATCAAGCTTAGCCTATACATAGCTATGAATAAGGTTTATAAGGTTAATCTATGACCAAGCTTAACCTATCCATAGTTGTGACTAAGGTTTATAATGTTTCATAACCTCTTCCATTTTTCCAAAAGATCAAAAAACTTTTGTGGCAGTATCCAACAATATTTCATAAAAATCCAGCAATATTTCAATGTCTGACACGAAAATGTACCTTATAAATAATATCTTCCTTGACTTCGCACTGGATTCCACTAGCTAGTTTGTGTGCTTCGAAGTTCCATAACACTAAAAACATAAATGATATAAATGTAGAAAAGCGACTCTTTCAGAGATCTCCTCCTGTCCTCGATGTTCGTTTCTCTCCCTCAACGTGATTTCCCTGCAAGCCCTTGCCTCTTCATTCCCTCGCCTCGACGCGATTTCCCTGAAAATCTCATTTCCATTTTGGGGATATTTGGAAACCCGCCCATATAAAATATACCCCAAAGTATTTGGGTATTGTTGTATTAAATAAAAAACCGTAATTCCCCTTAATATATAAGCAATATAATATTTGGGTTTTCATGTTTATTTAATACCCCCAATATGAGCGAACATGATATTATATTGGCCCTCTAGTGAAGCCCCCATCATCATATCATCACTTCATTATGCCACCACAACCCACAGCCTCATGGTACACCCCCTTGCCAGCAGTTGGTCAATGCCCTGTTGATCCCTCTCTGAGACAGCATCTGCAATGCATTGACACCTATGAGTTCGGGGGCATAATCGGTTACCTCGAACCTGGGATAGAGGGCATGATCAATAATTTTGACCCCACCCCATGACATCTATCGCAGCACTTCAATGAGCCCATCATTCAAATGAACACATGTGTGATCCACAATCACAAACCCCATGCACATAGCATGGGGGTAGGTCATTAACACTGCTCCCTTTTTCACATCCGTGATCTCAACCATTTTTGAGGTCATGTGTCACTTGTAAATTTGATTTGATTTGATATTCTTAGTATTTCACCCCCATGGGTCATCATTTCTCCCCACCACAACATCCTTGGCTTGGTGGACTCACCTTTATTTATAGCCATTTTTTAATCTCGTTTTTCTTTTGACCATTCCGGAGTCATTTGACCTCCGTTTCACACCCTTTGCATTGCTAGATTCAAATTTCCCTACCCATGATGATGCTTGAGATCATTTATCTCTCCCACTAAAAAAAAGGTTATTTTTTCTATGCCCCTCACCACCTCGATTTGCGTGCCACACTAGCCACCGTCGTTTTTTGACATGTTGTATACCTCCGGATTCATATTTTCGCGATCATGATGATGCCTAAGATCATTTCTCGCTCTCACTGACACTTTCTTCGGCCATGTTCTCCACGCCCCTAACCACCTCGATTTGCTTGCCACATCTGTCGCCATTGTCTTTTGCCATTTTTTGCATCGCAACCCATCCATGTGCCCTCTGCTCCGTCCTTACTACATTCATTGCATTATTTTGCTTCCATTCATCAATCCGCAAGGAGGTCCCATCAATGTTCTCCCTAGACTTCAATCTTGGTTCTCATAATTGTCCCTCTAATTGAACACTTCCTCCTTGCTTGGCAATCTCTTTGTTCGATATAATTTTATCCCTTTTTCTGGCTGAGCAATTCCTTTACAAAAAAGGCACTAAGGGAGTTTCTATTAATCTCTTTTCTAAATCCTAAAAGAATAAAAATATTGTTAAGCAATCTTGCTTCCTTTCATGTTCGCTAAAAGTAACTGAAAGGGCGTCTACCTGGTAAAATTTTAACCATTTTCCGGACCTTATAGACTAATCACGAAAAAATGAATACTCTAGTCACATCGGCTAGAAGAGTTCTTCAGTGCATCCTTTTATGCTTTTTCGGGCCTTGGAGACTAACACACGAAAAAGAACCCCCTTGGAGTCTTCTTACTGCTTTTGGACTCTCTAAAATTGAAATCAACTATGAGCACTCATCGTCTTGGGCTCATATAAATCCACATGATGGTACCTCTCCACCATTTCAAATTCTTCTTATTGCTTTCAGAATCCTTAAAATTGAAAGCACTCATGAGCATGAACTATCCTAGGCTCATACCAATCCACAGGATAGTACCGTTTCGAGCACCCTTTTATCCCTTCTTTGAGCTCCTTAAACCAAAAGGAAGGACCCAACGGTGCCTCTTGGCACCATGATAGATCATATCTAGTCCCCACATTATGGCAACACCCCCAGTATGGTCGCCTTTGTTCAGAGTATTCTGCGATATGCCACCCTTAGAGTTTCCTGATATCATTCATCGGTTTGTCCCCCCGAGTCTCTCCCATTGCAGTCACAGCCCCTAGTCCCTTAAGCTATGATCCCCATACCCGAATTTAGTTTCATATGCTACCAGGTCAGCGGTGCCATCTTAATCTAAACAAAGGAAGTTTGATCCCCCCCCCCACTCTACAACCTCAGTTGCTCCCCACCCCCAAAGTATGTCAGTCCCACCTTCAGTACTATCACCCTTTGGTTGTACACCACGCGCTCCTATCAAGGAAACATCATTGCCTTGGTAGTTGTAGGTCTCCCTCTATCAATGCCAGCCAATCTATTCTAGAGGATAGACCCAGAGGTCCTTGTTCCTTGGAATCATCACCATTAGTTGAGTGCCTACGTGTTAGCCTTATGGCTTACATTAGCAATCACATAGTTTAAATGTCACCATTATTGTAATTATTATTTAGGATAATAGTCATTTATCCTAGATAATCTATGAAAGATATGGAGAATATTTCCTAGCCTAGTCACCATAGGATCTAGAGAATATCTCTCAATGAGGTGGCATATTTGAGAGTACTATATATTGGTACTCTTTGAATGAATAAAGTGTTAGAGTTTTACCATTCTATGTGTGTCTATGTGTGTTTATTCTTTCATTTGGTATCAGAGCACCTTTAGTTCTTAAGGGCCTGGTAGTTTTGATAAGCTCATGGTAGTCATCCATAAGATTAATGAGTGAGAGAGTCTTGTGAGTCGACAGTCCATGTTACTGTGGATGATGATGAGCTACCGTACAGTCCATGCTAAAGTCGTGATGAAAGAAGCTGTGTGACTTTCTAAATTCTGGACTCTGCAATTGTGGGATCGATTCAGATTTGGATGTTTCGTTGGTCGTGCTCCACTTTGGATTTGCTCCACTTACATGTTCAGATAGACTGTGGTACACCTTGTGGCTGCGAAAAAATTTCTCCTCTGATGCAAGTGCATCTCGTATGCTTTTGTTTGCGATAATGTCCTCTTGACTTTGATTAACAACCCCAACTTAACCAAGGCGATGTTGGATCAGATTTCCAAGAAGTAAATTACAACCATCAGTTCCGCTGTCCATAATATCCAGCTTTGTAATCACGCCTATTGTGAGAAATCCATCGACGTCAGCTGTTCTTGCAATCTGAAGGGCATCTGAATTGGCCAAATCAGAGTTAGCTAGAGAGACTGCTAGGATAATACAAGAAGGATTTGTAATGTATGACATGACCATTGTTCTAATGCGAGCCTCAATGTATGCTGGCTGATCACCAACCGGAACCTTTGTTATACCAGGCAAGTCCACCAGAGTAATGTTCAATACATATGGAGAAAATATTTTCAATCGAATGGGCTTATCCGAGATGCCCGTGTTGGCTCCAACGTCCCATCTGTCAACATGCATAAAGATTGCCATTTCTTGAAGCTACGGAACTGTTCCAACAAAGAGTAGTAGTCTTTTAATTTATCTTCTTCCTCAATCACAATCGAGTCTCTCTGTTCCTCCAGATCCTTCACACATTTCTAAATACTGGGAAGTGCATGATTAGACTGAAACTAGTAGAAAGATTGTCTCAGCAGAGTCTCTGGATCACAATCCTCGCAACGCATCTGATTCAATACCATATTGTAGCTCAGATGGAAGGCATTATTCAAAGGATCAGCACTGCCTTTGACCATTAATTTTGCAGTGGATGGATCCATCTTTTCAGCAACGATCAAAATTAAAATGCCACGTGCATCCAGGCCTCACCTTCCATCACGTCCACTCATCTGAATATAATCTCCACTAGATATCCAGCGGAACTTGTCACCGTCAAATTTGCAGACATTTGTAAACACAACCATCTTTGGAGGCATGTTTAGACCTATGTTGAATGATTTTGTTCCAAATAAACACCTAGCTCTCAGTACTTCCAGTTCCAACACCAAAGACAGCAAATTTACAGTAAAAAAGAAGCCCACGCGAACAGTCAAACATTGAACTGTGGCGATCACGGTGGAGGCATGTCGATGAAGCATGTAGGTGGATTCATGGGAGATCTAGTGTAGATCAATCTGTTCCAACACCCAGCGCTACAGCTGACAAAAGCTTCAGAACTGATGCAAGTGTGCGATCCGATTTTGCAGTTTTAGATCCACTTTTTTGTAGTGCATTTTCATCACAATGAAAATATCTCATACTAAGAAAAAAACTTCATGATCTGCTGCAATCTGCATTTTGGTGATATTGTTCACATTCGGTGGTCAACCCGATATCTAGTCCATGCATACAGCCAACTATATATTTGCTACAAAACAACGTTTTAAATGACACATGGTCTATACAATTGTTTATGATGCTTCGCACAACATATAAATCTTTTTTTTTGAAATTATTAAAAAAGGTGACATTCATTTGTAATAGTTTTGAAAAAAAAACACTTTCTTTAAGAAGTAATTTCATTCAAAACTTAAAAAGGTTATATTCAGGGAAGTTATTTTTGAGCTTGTAAAAGGAGGTGTGAAGATAAGTTTGAACTCTCGAGTGTAAAAAAAAAAGAGTATCAAAGCTTTTAATAAAAAAATCAATTTTTAGTGGTGGATGTGTTCTTGATCCATCCCGAAATTGGAATAGGGGGATCAAAGACAATTTTTTGCTTGTGTATGGTGCATGTATTTTTGGATACTTGAAACTTAACCATCATCACATTTGATATGCAATTCAAGTCAATCAAAGTACTTGTTAAAGTCTTGCAAACAAAAACATTAAGTTTCATCATTCAAGCATATGTGATTAAGCACCTGCAATGCACAATCAAATAATCAAGCGAGCGTGACAATGGGTAAAGGAAGAAAGCAATCAATCAACATTCAAACATTCATGTTATAGATCACATTAGCATTCATCAACAAATCAATCAAGGCACTAATCCAAGCAAAGTATATTGATGCAAGCCAACAAATCTTCAAGGAGTCTAAACATCAAACAACAAATTCAAATTTGAAGATCAAGTTCAACTTTAGAGTCACAATCAAATGTAACTTACAAATAGTCCTTTTTTGTAAGTTTACTTGTCCTTTTGAAATCAAGAATGCTTCAATTTATAATTGAGTGCATTTTCGGTTGAAACCGACACTCTTGAAATCTTTAAAAATCATATTTTGGGTGCATTTTCAATTGAACCCGACACCCTAAAATTGTCATAAAATCTGAAGAGAATGTGTCATATATGCAAGTGTGAAAGTGTCAAGTACAAGAAAGCGAGAAAACAAATCAATTCAAGCGAATGAGTTCAAGCGAGCGTGAAAACAAGCAAGTGAGTGTGAAGCTCAAGTGTTTTTCAAATGGAGCGAAGTCGAGAATTGTTAGAGTTATTGAATACTCCAATAATCACTACCGAAGACAATACAGTGATACTCAACAAATCAATTCTTCAATCAGTGGTAACTTGTTTGCAAGTGTCGCAAACAAAAGTTCAACTTCTTCAAGCACAATCACAACTACTCAATGATGAAATATGCAATCTCAAAAATGACGAGTCAGTAAAGCAATCTGAACAAGTCCTTCGTCATCACAACCCTCTATTTGATGATGAAGATGATGATTGTGATCAACATTCAGTGAAGAATCAATTCAGTGAGTCAACTTCAGAGAAAAAATGAAGATGAAGAAGAAGGCATTCATGAACCTACAATTCATGCATTTTTTTTGAGTTCAATGAAGAAAACATTTCAAAGATTCAACAACATGCAAAAAATCAACCTCAAATGATGTCAAAGCAACAACTTCTAAATGATATTTCCAAGCCCATCATCATACCTTTGGAAGAAATTAGATACAACAGGAAAAGAAAAGGACTTGGATATGAAAAATATGTGACTTTTCATATACCAGACTACTCCAAACCAATTTAGTTTGTGAGTGCAGGATTCATAAATGAAAAATCCAATCAAAGAGTCCATGAAGAAGCTAATCAAAAAGTTGATGAAAATCAAATGGAAGAAATTTCTGAATGCCAACATTGTCATCAATTTGTTCATTTGGAGAGAAATTGTTTTGATCTCCATCCTTTTCAACATTGTGGCAAGAAGAATCATTCATCAGAAAAATGTTCCAAGAGAAACAAGCCTACAAGATTAAAGATTCACTAGGGGTGGATCAATCCTTGGCAATGGACATCAACAACCAAGAAATTACACCAGTCTTACCAAAGAGTGCAATCTCAAGTAAAGACTCATCTTGTAGCACATAGTCTTTTTTGTACCCGATAGAATATAACTCCAGTGGTCCCCTTATGGTGTAGCTTTTGAGCATAGCCCTCACAGGATGAGATAACATGTGGATGTTTCCACATGCCCACTTTGAGTTGAAATCTAAATGGTACTCTCTTGCATCTTAAAAGGGGGCGATACATTTACAAAATACTCTTTCTTTTTAAAGGGGAAGTAGATATGGTACAATGATGAAATGGTTAAGGGTAAACCAAATGAAAACCCATAGATTCTTACCTTTCAGCTGACAAAGGGGGGAATATTGATGATGGTTGTCAAACTTCATGTTTGAATAACAAAACAAAAGTCTGTAGATGGCAGACTCCAAATATCAAAATGGGAAACAACAATACTCTGTAGATGGAAGACTCCAAATATCAAAAAAGGAAACAAAAATACTTTGTAGATGGAAGACTTCAAATGTCAAAAGGAAACAACAGTTTGCAGGTGGCAAACTCCAAAAGGAAACAATAGTTTGCAGGTGGCAAGCTCCAAAATTGCAGATGAAGAACTATAGTTTGCATATGGAAAACTCAAAATAGTTTGTAGATGGAATACTAATGAAAACAACAGTCTATGGATGGTAGACTCATGATGAATTGAGATGTTAATCGATGCATAACAATGTTGATGACTCATTTTAGAGAGCACTTCATTGATTGTAGCATGGTGATCTTCACCAATTAGCAGAAGACGCTAGCCTCTTCTAGCTAAATCACTTGGCAAATGATGAAATAGTCAAGCATACAAGGATTGTTCAGACATGGCAACTGTTCACTCCAGGATTTCAATTCATTTCTAATGAACCATTTAGATTGATGGTTTTACATGCATATTTTTCAATGAAGCACAAAGGAAGGCTTCTGAAAGATCCATCATATCAGCTTCAACATTAGTGTTTATTTCTTAGTTGATACAGATACATAAACTTGTGATTGAGAGGGGGAATGTTAGCCTTATGGCTTACATTAGCAATCAAATAGTTTAAATGTCACCATTATTGTAATTATTATTTAGGATAATAGTCATTTATCCTAGATAATCTATGAAAGATATGGAGATGATTTCCTAGCCTAGTCACCATGCAAGGTGTTAGGATCTAGAGAATATCTCTCAATGAGGTGGCATATTTGAGAGTACTATATATTGGTACTCTTTGAATGAATAAACTGTTAGAGTTTTACCATTCTATGTGTGTCTATGTGTGTTTATTCTTTCACTACGGACCATTTTGAGGGGAGTCCTTAGTACCTCTCCGAATGGTTGTTTCTCATGTGCTTGACTTCAACACCTTGATAGCACCATTGAGATTCGTGCAGGGTATTGGTCCCTTCATTTATTCGTCAAAGACCCTGGATGTCCCCTGACTCTAGCACATTGGTGAGTCTACTTTGGAACCCCAAGTTGTATGTTCCCACGGATATTTGGGCTGCGTGTGGCGACAATATTTAGAAGCACCTAAGCTATATGCTTCCATGAGTACCTGATTCAGATGCAGTTCAACATACCTCCGATATTCTGACTCTCAATCATTGAGTCTATGCATTTTTTGGACACCTTCCGCTCCAGCAGAACATCAGTTGTTCTGGTACCACATTCAGTATGGATGCCATTATTTCCATGCATCAGTTATGTAGCTCCGTCATGGTCAGACCATGAGTATGCCCCAGATTTGTGTCCCCTCTGGACCATTATGATATACACAACAGTTCTCCATGTATTGTTCAGGTCCACTTTTGGGCCTTATTATTATTTGTATATCTTGATACGAGCATGGGTATGCCTTCCTCATCCATATATTGAGATTCTTCCTCATTCATTATGCAGGCCATGTATTTTCAATTTTTGAAGTTTGTATGGAGCATGTGTTCCAGTCTCCAACCAGTTTCTTCTCTCCTCCGTCACAATGCTCATACCCCTAGAAAATGACAGAACCTATGATGTCTATCGTCCATACGATGAGCGCCTGCCCTCACACATCAGAGGGCAATCTGTTAACACCCAAAAATTGTTCACTAGCTCATATCCCTATTCACATAACCAGTTTGTCCACTTTTCCCACATTTTTGGCCTCCAAAACCATAAAAAAACCATCCAATGGTAACCAAAAGGGGAAAAAATCATTATCTCCCTCCGCAATTAATGAAAATCCCTCAAAATAGGTCAAAACCCTCCAAAAATGGCCTAAAATCCTCAAAATAAAATATAAAGAGGAAAAGAGTAAAAAATACATTAAAAAATAGGGAAAATCCCAAATACCATTTGTCAATACCATTAGTTTCCCAAAACCATGGGTCAATACTCCATTACCCAAAATCACTATAAAGAGGTGATGAAAGCCACCCATTTCTCTTACATTATTCATCATATCGGTATGCTATCAAAATCACTCCAGAACCTTAGCCCAACCATTTGAACTTGAGTTCTCCATTTAGAGTGAACCTT
Source organism: Larix kaempferi (assembly GCA_027924585.1). Lineage (NCBI taxonomy): Eukaryota > Viridiplantae > Streptophyta > Pinopsida > Pinales > Pinaceae > Larix > Larix kaempferi. The sequence continues at coordinate 2,214,532 of BSBM01000293.1, forward strand.
TGGCCCAACCTTGGAGCATCTTGGAGAAGAGAGAGAACATTGGAGCACTGATGCACTACCCCTGTACTACTTCAAGGACTCCACCAACCTCACCATTGAGGTAAAATATTTGCAAACCCTAGTTTTCCCAATTAATAAAAAATTATAAATCGCATTTATTGTGTTCTCATGGATATTTATTGTTTACTGTTATAGCTTATATTTCTTTTCATGCACATGTTAATGTTTAATTTTACTTGTTTTAAATCTTGTCCTTTACCCATTATTGAACTGCCAGTAAGGATTCTTGAATCCTTAGTAGATGCTCTTTAGCATGAGCTAGGGTGAAAACCCTAGTTACAACAAGGATAAGATTCAATATGATATGCCAAAGACCCTTAAAGAAGTAATCTGGAAGGAAAAAAAATTGTATAAGTTGGATAAGAATAAGGAACATAAGAGGTTGAAAGATAAGAAGAGTGTTAAACAAGACCAGAGAAAGAAGGGAACCAAGTTTCTTGTCAATAGAAGTGGTAATTTTCATAACCAACCAGATTCAGATAAGAGACCCCCTGTTAGATGTTGGAATTGTAATTAGAATCACTATGAAAGGGATTGTCCACATAAGAAAGAAGACAACATTCACAACATTGAGGAAGAAAAAGTAGGTGATGTTGGTAGGACTCAAAGGATTTATGCAACTTTGGAAGGTAGGAAGGAAGATCATCAGTCTCACATGATAGAAGTGGCGGGTAAGATTGGTAATAGAACTGTGTCTATTTTAATTGATTCAGGAGCTAGTAATAGTTATGTTGCACCTAGTGTAGTTTTGAATTGCTCTCTTAAGAAAAGTAACCTTGAGGTAGCAGGCCTTGTACAGTTAGAATTTGGAACTAAAAGAAAAGTCACAGAAATAGTAAGACAGTATCCTTACAGGAATTTCTGGGTATTACATGAATTCGCAGATGTATTTCAAGAGATACATAGAATGCCTCCTAGAGGAGATATAGAATTTACTGTTTATCTAGTGCTTGGTACAGTTCCTTCATCTAACGTCCCTTATAGGATGAGTACACTTGATTTGAATTAGTTACAGATGCGGTTAGAGGAGTTATTAAAGAAGGATTATATCAGACCTAGTGTATCACCTTGGGGAGCACCGGTTTTGTTTGTAAGAAAGAAAGATGGTACCTTGAGACTTTCAATAGATTATAGGAAGTTAAATAAAGAAACTATCAATAACAAGCATACTTTACCGAGAATTGATGACTTATTTGATCAGTTAAGGGGTGCCATAGTGTTTTCAAAGATAGATCATTGGTTGGGTTATCATCAAGTCGGAATTAGGGAAGGGGGAATCAGGAAGACATCTTTAAGAACAAGATATGGTCACTATGAGTTTGTTTTTGTTCCATTTGGTTTGATGAATGCACCAGCTACCTTTATGTGCTTAATGAACGGAAAAATTTTGGAAAATATTTGGACAAGTTTGTGATTGTTTTCTTGGATGAGATACTAGTTTACTCTAGGACAAATAAAGAACATGAAGAACACTTGAGAATAGTAATGCAGGTACTCAGAGAGAATCAACTTTATGTTAATTTAAGTAAGTGTTATTTTTATCAGAACAAGATTCACTACTTAGGACACCTTGTATCATAAGAAGGAATTTGAGTTGACCCCAAAAATATAGAAGCAATTATGAATTATCCAACACCTAAGAATGTGTCAGAGCTTAAATATTTATGGCATTAGTAGGTTAATATCGTAGGTTTATAAAAGGATTTTCAAATATTGCACATTCGATAACTTCTTTACAAAAGAAAGGTATATAGTTTGATTGGACATCTAAATGTGAAACAAGTTTTCAGAAGCTTGAAGAGATGCTTACTAGTGCACTGCTTTTGAAAATTGTGAATCCAGATGAAACTTTTGTGGCATGTACAAATGCATGTCATCAAGGTATAGGTGGTGTGTTAACTTATAATGGATAGGTTATCTGTTATGAGTCTAGGAAGTTAAAGGAAGATGAACAAAATTATGCTACACATGACTTGGAATTAGCAGTAGTAGTACATGCTTTAAAGATATGAAGACACTACATAATGGAAAAGAAATGTTAATTAAGAACTGATCGCCATGGACTAAAATACTTGTTCAAACAACCTAATATAAATGCAAGACAAAGAATATGGATGTAACTACTATGTGAATACAATTTTGACATTAAACATATAAAAGGAAAAGAAATTAAAGTGGCATATGCACTCAGTAGAAAAATGCATGTGATGCATGTAGCTATTAGTAAGTTGATGCCTGGAAAATCCTAGCATCGACAATAGGGATTCTCCCCAATGAATAATCTCAATTAGATCATTCACTATTTGAAATAGGAAATCCAACCGGTTAACGGTCTGGCTGCTGTAGATGTGTTTTATGAATTTACCGATTGCGGCCCGGCCCACCGTCTATATTTTATATTTAATTATGAGTATGCAAGTGCCCTAATCTAAATGGTGTGTAACCTATAATTGATAGGCAGAAACCTCACAATTTATTACCTCTCCTCTTATCACTTCTACCTTATCAATCAGCTAACACTATTCTAACCTAACTAATTTATCATTGCAAGGAGCAAGTTTTAATAAGAGTAATATCTGAGAATGTTTGTACAAATCCAACAGATAACTATTTAGATAAAGTACATACATTCACAACATAAATATACAAAGATAGCTTTGATGAAATTTATATCCATTTATTACTCTTAAATTACACAGACATTTGCACAAGCAAGTAAAATCATTCATTACCATCAAAATAATTAAATAAAGTAAGAAAGATCTCACAACATGAAGATGACCACAAGAAGAAATAATTTTGATCTGTTATCCAAGACATTCAACCCAAATTCCATGTAAGCTTTATCCAACAAATAGGTCCTTCTCATTAGCAAAAAATAGTTTTCTTACAAAATGTCTCCAGCTTCTATTACACCAAAACAATCCCCTTTCTAATCCCTTCTCCCCTATATTTATCTTACAAGAGAATTTTTCCTTACATGACCATTCGTTTCACCTACCCTCCAACTCTTGGATTGCTAAAATTTTGTCTTTTGTGCTTGCTCAGCCAAAATTAGATAATTATTTACAAATTACATTATTCTATCGGTGAGACCTCTAAACTAGAAATATAACTATCCCACAAATCAGTTTCATAAAATATTACGTTACATTGTTGAGGCTCTAATAATTTTAAAGAGACCTCATGAATAGATAATTATTTCCTAACATTTACTAATCCTTTAGTAGCTGCTTTATAACTTTCTTCCAGAAAATAAGCATTCACAGATGCTTGTCCTATATGTTGTTTCATATCTTCTTCATTAAGCACGTCCAATTTCCTCATGTACTCCAGGTCTTCCTTTAAGTTGTCTTTTAATTTTGTTAGACGTTGGTCTTTGGTAGGGAACTCATACATATCTTGAGCAATTGAGATATGGCATTTCTCATGCACCTGACATATATCTTTGTAAATTCCTTCACACTTCGAGATAGTCTTTGGTACTTCCACTTATATTTTCTTGGCAGATTTGCTGCAAATATCTAGGAGAGATATATCCAACTTGAGTTCAGCAACTATATTATTCGGCAAGTGATCTAGAAAGTTTGTATTTTTTTTTCCTTTTTTTAGATAATCGAATTCTTTACCTTGTTAAATGTACTGATTAATTTCTATTTTACAGTGAGAGTGCCTGCAAAAATTTCCTTCATTATGTCTATCATCTTTCTCATTTTATAAATTTCCTCAGCCAACAATTCTTGTGAATGACAAATTTGTTCCTGTACTTTACAGGAATGTTCATAGAATGGCACCATGTATTGCTTCTGATTTTGAGCAACTTTGACTTGCTCCATCAGAGATTCCTTTTCATTCATTAACTCATCAACTTGGGATTGTAAAGCTCCCTTCTCCATCATCATTTCATCTACCTGTGATTGTAAAAATCTCTTTTCGTTGATCAAGGATTCCACCTGCTGATTTAATTTAATTTCATTCTCTTCCAAGTCATTAATTCAAGAATGGAAATCACTCCGTTCTGCTTCCATGATCACAAGATGCTGATTTAAGGAATCCTTTTCATTCTCCAACTCCTGATAATCTAGCAGTAACGTTTCCTTTTCATATTCCAGGGCATCTCATTTTCTCTTCATTTCAATTCCTTCACTTCTGGTTTGCACCAAATTATCCTTTAATTTCAACATTTTCACTTTGCTTCGCTCCAGATCATTCATCAACTTGTCGACATTATCAACATTGACTTGGTAAGCTACTATATTCATTGATGTTGTAAACTTGGGATCTTTGTGGGTACCTTCTACTAAGGTAATTTCTTGTATAGTTACTATATATGGATGAGTACCGATTTTCAACCTCTTTTTGGTTCTTCTCAAGATTTTCTTTTGCTTCGGGTCAAAAAATATAGTGTCCAATTTTGATACAGAGTGCTAATTAGAAGGAGTGAATGGTGTGAACCTGAGCTCAACGAATGGAAGATGTCCTCTTGTAAGTGGAATTCCAAAATCATCAGGTGGATCTATGTCAATGTATTGTAAACTATGATCTTCATTTTGGATCCTTTTATCTTCCACAACTTTCTTTATCCTAGCTTCCTCCTCTTTTTCTTTCTCTAATTCAGTTGTTTTATTTGTTGCTTCTTCTTCTTCTTTTCTCTTATTTTCCCACTAGGATTCAACTTCTGCTGCCTTTTGTTCTTATTCTTTTTTTTGTGCTTCTTCTTTTGCTTCCTTTGCTTCTTCTTCTTTATTTTGAGCTTCTTCCTCTTTTTTCTTTCTTTATGCTTCATGTTTCTATTTTATTTCTTCCTCTTGTTTTCTTCTTGCTTCTTCAGCTTCTACAACCTCCTCTTTGGCCTTCTGCTGATCCACTTCTTTTGCAGTATCTTTAGTTTGGCTATAACCTACTCTGTCTTTTCGTCCAAATATTTTATTCAAATCTATCATATGATTTTCCCTTCGATATACTTCATCATCCTTTAAGAAGTGGTCTGTGTATTCAAAATGAATCTTACATGATGTCCAATGTTTGGTGGCTTTCTGTAATTTGTCATTTCTAATGAACACCTTCTCTCCAAAATGGAATTCCTCCAAGTACTTTATGAAAACATATGCTCCTTTAACATTAGTGAATTTATATGCTCCAATGGTGAAGGGGCGCAGAGGGTAAGATCCCTTCTTATTTTCATTCAGAAAGTGTCTAACTCCGTTGATAAAAACTTGTCTCACAGCCTATTTATTCACTACATAATCTGTGGCATACTTTGGCATCAGATAAGGATATTTAGTTCCTCCATACATTCGGATAGATGTGCCTTCTAGGGTAAATTAGTCATCCCCATATTCATTGATTACGGTCATTGCATTATCTGAAAAACAATTAGGTTCCTCATTAGATATTAGCCTATATAGAGGAATTATGAACTCCTCACATACAAGCTTATAGAAGCTTGTATATTTGTGAGCCCACATTATTTGGTAGGAAACATAGAGAGGGGTCTCAGCTGGGACCCAATCACACCCCAACTTGTAGAATGAGTACCTTATCAATATACAGTCAATGACATAAGAGGACATGAAGAATTCTTCCCTTTTCAGAGTCATGCCTCCTTGGGTGGATGCTACTACTGATGACATACTCTCTGAAATAATGTCTTCCCAATTGAATATAGTACCATGGGAAGCAATATGATACAGAAGAGGAACCCAGCTAAGTTTGTCAATATTTTCGTTTTCCCTTCCAAATATTGTACTTAACATCATTGCTATAACTCTAAAGGGTGTTTCCAGATTCTGTGCATCGTGCTCTCCACTCGCTCTTTGCCTTAATTATTTTCCAGGTATCAACATCTTATTGGCATATTCAAAATGGTCTATGTTGACCCCTTTTATCCAATCTTCTGTCGTCATGACTTTCGAAGGCGGTAATTTATAGGTTGTGCTAATATGAGCTAGTTGAAATGAAGTGAATCCTTCTCCATTCTCCCCAGCAATGATTCTTGAGTTGACATCTGTGTGGGGTAAAATCCATCCAATTACCTCCGAACATGGGAATAGCTCTGGTTGAGTGGTGGCATTATGAAGACTTGATTTCTTAATGTTTTGGTATACCATCATCTCTTCAGTAGAGGCATCTGGCATGTTCTGGTCTCGGATAAGGTAATATAATTCACCCCATTTATACTCAAGAACTACTCTAGTTGCAGCCATGGTGTCTTCATATTGGGTCTCCATCATGGTTTCCGAGACAATTTCAATATCGGAATCGGATTCTGCAATCTTTCCTTTGCACTTAGAAGCTCTCATTTGCATTTTTGAATGCTAGGTGTTGGCACGGGATAAGTCCGCGGGAAGTGCAAAAGCCGACAGGTGCGAAAGGGTCATTCCGCAAAAGAAGGACCATTCGCGGAGTTCACGGAAGCACAAGAATTGTTAAATTAGTTAATTTGGTCATGTGGACTGTTTTGTAATGAAATAGAAGCATATAAATAAAGTAGGATTGTAAGGCCGAAGGGCATCCAGTTTCGGGGAGTTGATTCCATCTTTTGATATGTTTTGTATCTGCAACATGGTGTATTGACTACTTCTGCGAGGTTCATTTCGCAGGGTCTAACGAATGAATGAAGATGTTCGATTATGGTGTAATCTCTATCTCTATCATTGTGCGATGATGAATGTGAATGTTTTCTGCAAGTTTAGTATGTTGTAGAATATCCATGATGTGAATATGCTATGGGTTAAGAATTACTCTTTATGTGAATTGATAAATTGAATATGTTGTTATCTGATGAAATTTGCGAATGATTTAATGTGTGAATGGTGAATTGATAATATGATGCGGAAGTTATAATCTCTATTTTCTACAAGGGTAATGTGTTTTGAATGCATATCCTCAATTCCACTGTGGAAACTTGGTTCCTGCAGCCCCCTTATCCATCTCGGGTGAGATTGCACTTGCTCCGTAAGTGTTGCTGGAAAGGGTTACACCTTTCTGGGCCAGTGTGTAAGGGAGTTTGGGTTGGTAGTTTGCTGGCGATAGTGCGAACTAAACCCTGTCGACAAATGCTACCTCAAAAAATGGTTCCATTGCCGGCACCTTGAGGAAGAAAAGAAGAGGACATGCTGTGGCATCCGAAAAAACAAGAGATCCAAGAGTCATTTGACAAGAAGGTGGAGGAATTTACAGAAAATGAGAAGAGAGACCCTAAACAGACAACAACCAGTTGACTGCAGAAATACATTTATTCAGATATCCACAAGATATTCTTCTATGAATTTCCAATGTTGTTGCACGAGTGGCTAGCGCAGTTGACATTCCGAAAGAATCACTGGCAGAAGACTAAACATGAGTGTTGGACCTCGGAGTTGATCTGAAAGCTGAAGCAAGTTGATAACAAGGTATCGCGGGCTGTTGATTTTTGGGTGGATAGTATCCTCGAGGGATACGTGACTGTGTTCGCATTAGACACTATCAAGTCGTATAGTGACGCTGAGAGGAAATTCTTCAAGGGACTGAGAGGAAGGTTCTTATCATCATTAAAAATGTGGATTAAGATGCTTGTCTGCAAAAAGGGAATATTGAGGATGTCTGTTGACGAGTAGAAAAATCAGTGTGCGGAGGTTGAGGGTATCGCATGAATGCGGATCTGACAGAAATATTTGGGGTAGATGGACATGAGCGATGACGAATTTATAAGGGAAGCTGACGAAGAGTGCGGTACCTTGAGGAGTGGAGCGATATTTTGACAGCCTGAGAAGAAGAGGAGGACTGAGAGAGTCTCCTAAGAGGACGGGAACGGAGAACTGTAAAATAGGACCACAAGGGAGGAAGAGACCTTTTTGTGAAGGAAACATTGACCAGGCTACCCCAGAAACAGAAGGAGGAGAGATCGTAAGTTACAACATACCTTCAACCCCACGCACTACTCCAGATTTTATATGAAGAAATCCAAACTACTCACAGAGTTTCCCTACATGCAGCGACAAGAGTAGCACTTCAGTAAACAATAATAGTAGAAACGTTAGGATGGCAGACTAGGAGAAGATGCCTACCTTTCATGAGAATGGGACCGAGGATCCCGAACAATATTGGTTCATATGTGAAGCAGTCTGGACTATAAAGCAGGTCCAGAATGAAGCCATAAAGATGGGACAGCTAGCGAAGACCCTTAGGGGCCGGGCGTTAGACTGGTACATGAAGTTTGTAAAGGTTTCAACGGGAACACCAACCAAGATGTTGGCACAGGTCAGAATGACGATGATTGATGAATTTAAAAATCCAAAATATGAGTCGCAGTATGTTACTGAGCTTAAGGAAACTAAGCAATTCCTGAATGAGCCAGTGTGGGAATTCGATCAGTTGTACAAGACGTTGATAGAAAAAGTGAGCTTTCTGATAAATGAGCCGCAACACAAAGAGTGGTTCATCGTAGGACTAGTACCACATATACAGGGACCACTGATGCAACAAAAATTAGCGAAACAAGTGGAAGCATTAAAGATTGTGATGAAGCTGGAGGCTTCACCAATCAATGAAGTAGGGATAGGAATGGACAGATTCTAGGTGCAGTTGGCCAATTTAACACTTCAATTGGAGGATATCAACAAGGGAAAGGACACTCACGGAGACATATGGTGCACCAATTGCAGAGCTGAGGGAAACCATAAGGACAATTGCCCAGAATTCCATGAGTATTTGCAGTTAGGGGCACCAAACCCCCTTTTTCAAGGAGGCATGCCGTGGTGTCCTATCTGTCAGATCAGAGGACATCGACCAAAGGAATGTGTATATCTGCAAAAGATGGTGTCGAAGCCTACAAACCTGTACTGCAAATTCTGTTGATCGGTTGGCCATGATGAGAAGGACTGTAGGGCCTATGATCTACTACAAGATCAAACAACAAACACATATTCCATTAAGGGAGAAGAGCAACCGACGGTGTAGCATTAACCGAAGTACATCCATCCACAGCCGCAGTTTAATCAACCGCAGCAATATGACCAGGGGCACTATGGGCAGCCACAGTACGAACACCCGCAGTATCCACCACCTCTATATGGCCAACTGCAGTATGGGAAGCAGCAGTATCAGCAACCGCAGTATGGGAAACCATAGTATCAACCATATAGGCCACCATGCAGAGGTTTTAGGGGAGGCCGAGGAACTGGTGTGGGACATGGCGGAGCTACCAGATGGGGAGGATGGTCGATCATCTGTTACAATTGTGGACAACAGGGGAACTACCAGAGGGATTGTCCAAACCCATCATCACAGTGTAGTTATTGCAGTGCTGCAGATCAGAGTGTAGAGGACTGCCCTCAACTCATTGCGAAATGACATACTAAGAATCCACCCCAGAACTAGAACCAAAATAATTAGAACGTGTCATTGGCCATGTAGATGATATCGACAGAAGCTAGAAGTAGCCATGCGATGGTTGAAATAGTGACACGAGGAGGAGCAGTGACAGAGGCAACAAGTCACACACCAATGTTAGACCAACATAAACACAGTGGAAGCAAGTCACCTTTGATGTGGAGGCATAAAGGGATGTCTTCTTGAAGGCACAAGAGGAAATGAGGAATAGGAGGCAGCTACCTCTTCAGGAATAAATCTATGACATACCACTAATGTTCCACCCGATGAAGTCGCGGATGAAGGAAAAAATTCTAAAAACCTTCTTGGAAAGTTTCCTGGAATTGGAAAAGGACCCAGACGCAATAGAAGAAATAGCTGGTCTACTGCATCAACGGGAAGGTGCACATCAGGAACAGAGAGTTAATATCATACATAAGAAGAAGATAGGCAGGGAAATGCGGATGTCAGCACAAATTGGAGCATTTGATTTCGACTCCATCATTCTAGATTTGGGTTCGGATGTGAATATTCTGACCAAGCAAATGTGGAAGACAATGGGGAAGTCGTGGATGACCTTGTCACCAGTACAATTGTGACTGGCAAATTAGAGTAAGGTCACTCCGCTTGGTCGGGTATGTCAACTTCCAGTTGAAATTGAAGGGCTCAGTACGTATGTTGATTTCAACGTCATTGAAATCGTGGATAACACCAGTCCCTATATGGTACTTCTAGGGATAGACTGGGCCATGGAAAATCAAACGATTATCAATTTTAAGAAAAGGATAATGTCATTTGAGAATCATGAGATGAGAGTCATCGCACCACCGGATCCTGCGGAAGGACTGTGCTATACGGAACTAGCTAGAGACAAGTTTGTGAAAGGGTGGGATAGCTTGTATAACATATCTGAGGATTATGTTAATCCCACTGCGGATGGAGAATTAGGATAGTGCGGCGCCAGCTTGGCATCATCAGATTCAGATGAGGCCCTCGAAAATTGGCAAAACCAGTTACATGAAGTATCCTTTAGAAGATGTGCATGGGTAACGTAGTCACTGTGAAGGGTAGCCACAGAGGAATACGTGCTACCTACATATGAGGGATTTCCAAAATTGGGTAAGTTTCTCAAAGATTTTGAGGAAAAAGCGGCAGAACCGCATCGTTTACTGGCCCTAGAGGAAGCCTTGAAGGCCACTCCTGCACAATGGTGAGTAGCGCACAAATCAAATATCACAGGTAGGCCACTATGTCGATGCCTCATGGAGGTTCGGTTCAGTGAAGCTGCGGGGTACGACCAAACGCGATATGATGGACGAAGTGACCCAAAGGAGAATCTGAATTCTTGTCAACACCAATGGGGATCGAGAGCAAAGCAAGAGTTGGTACATGCGTTTGTACACACGTTGGATGAAGTGCAGTGGAGCCGGTATATCGCAGCAGAACTGCGACGTGGAACAACTTCGTGGGAATAGCTTAACATTGGCTTCAACCAATCATTTTCTTTCTCAAATGAAAACCTTTTGATACACACCATGCTATAGGTGATCCACGGAAATATATTTGAGGCAGTATCGACAAGACAATTGATGGAACTTCAATGGACTGTGACACCAGAAATGTTGATGGAGTGTTACAACATCACTGGAGAACTCAACGATGAGGATGATCCCAGGGCTATATACATGCCAGAATCAGAGGGTAGTCGCAGTGTTGAGGAACCATAAATACTATCGGAAAAATTTCATCAACCATTGAATATCAAGAAGGTGAACATTGGGTCAGAGGAGAACCCAAAGTTTGCAAGCATTGGTGACTACTAGGACGAGTCAACCATTGCGAAGATGACTGACTTGCTGCATGAGTTTCAGGATTTGTTTCCAATGAATTTCTCAAAGATGAAGGGAATCTCCAGCGACTTAGGGGAGATGAAGATCCCCTTGAAACCCAATGCGAATTCGGTTAAGCAACGGCCTTATCAATTTAATCCGCGATACAAGGAACATGTGCAAGCTGAAATTGAAAGAATGCTAGAGGACGAAATTATAGAACCAGTGAAAGAATTAGAATGGATCAGTCCAATGGTCGTCTAGGACAAGAAAATCGACGAAGTACAAATATGCGTCGACTTGAGGAAACTGAATGATGCCTTCCTACATTATCTGTTCCCAACCCCATTCACGCATTAGGTGCTCAAAGGAATAGGAGTTCAGGAGATATATTCCTTTACGGATGGATTTTTGGGCTACCACCAGATCAAGATCGCAAAAGAAGATTGACACAAGACTACATTCGTCATGAAGTGGGGATGCTTTAAGTACATGATGATGCCGTTTGGATGGAAGAATGCGATAGAGATTTTTTCTAGATTAGTGGTTGTGATGTTCAAAGACTATATTCATAGGTTTCTTTCCGTCTACATGGACGACTGGACGGTATATGGATTAGTCAAGGATCATGTTGTGAACTTAAGACTAATGCTAAAGCGATGTCGACAACAACAAATTTCCCTGAAACTCAAGAAGTGTATCTTTTGTGCTGCTTTCAAAATATTGTTAGGACACATTGTCCACAGAGAAGGAATGTTGGTAGATCTGGCGAATATTTCCATCATCGTTGACCTCCCACCACCAACAATGGCCAAGAAACTACGAGCGACGTTGGGACACATGGGTTACTATAGGAAATTCATTAGATGATATGTATCCATCACGAAACCCATGGAGAAGTTACTAAAGAATGATGCTTGTTAATGCGATGCCAGTCGATAGGGGTCCCACTCACTATCGACACATACCGCAGTCTTCTTGAGCACCGCCCTGAATAGGCTTTATCCCGCCCAGCAACACTTGCAGAGCAGATGAGGTCTCACCTGAGGCGTCCAGGATGAGAAGATGGAACCATGTTTCCGCTAAATGAAGGAGGATGGTTGCGGCTATGATACTTAAACTTATTGCAATACAGTGATAGAGATCTTTAAGCATTCAACATAGTATTAAAGCAACATTCAACCAATACATTCATCATTGCAACAGTAGTAATTGTAAAGCAAAATCGCATCAAAGAAGCATGACATTATTTGTATAGTGCAACATTGCATTACCATAACTGAACATATCAAACACAAAGATTGTAGCAAAATAGATTTATCATATTATCATTGTCGACCCAGATACAATGTCTCTGCAACAACTAGATCTCTGCAATGACTCTTGGCCTCAAAACATACCCGAAAATCACACAACCAACATCAAAGATTTTTCATTCTTCTCCCATGAATTATATCTTCAACACTTACAATTCTTATCTATATATAAGATTCTGCATTACAACTCTTGTCCACTTAGTACCGACTTTCTAACTGACACTATGGACAAATGACCCAATATCTAACTAACTTATCCAAAAATGACCAAAAACCCGCATTCTGCGGTATAGCTGACTCAACATTACATAATATGTGGTCCAAATGACCCAAAACCTGCATTCTACAGTACAATTGACCCAAAATAAATAACTAATCTTCCGTTGATCGCCATTCGTGTCATCTTCTCGCCATTCGCGCCATCTTTTTCCTTGTCACAGCATCGGAGATGCTGCGATAGCACTCTACCAAACCACCTGCCAACAAGCCCCCAACACAATCTTGTGGCTCGCCCTCGAGCCACGTCAACAGGATACAGTGTACTTCATCGTTTTGACTTTGAAGTCCTCATACAGCTATTCAACTGTCCGCACCACTTCCTTGGCTTCCGTAGCCGTTGCCTGACTGTCGACGACGTCTTTTGCAGATGGGTGATCTGTAAGCTTTTCCACGACATGTTGTCGACACTTCTGCACTGCCTGCAGAGCTTCACTAGCTTGCATCATAAATTTGCTGCTAGTGTCCTGGAACTTTTCTAACTGGGTCGCGCGTGTCTTCTATCGCTCGTCTGCCTTGGCGACACAATATTGTAAGTCTTTTAGCTCCTGAGACTTAGAAACTTGCTCCAGTGGTGGAATTGTGCGCACTGCGGCTTTCAATGTGGCCAACTGTCCCTTCGCTTCCTGTCGATACTTAGTCCGCTACTCAACCTGCTCGTCCTAAACAATACGGCCCCAAAATTGTATAGTTTCAGCCATGAGCCTACTTTCCTGCATCTCCAGCTCCTCCATTTGAGCGGAAACTTCCTCAATTTCCCTCCTTCGTTCATCCACTTCAGCCTGAGGCATACCTGGTTTCATCTGGGCCTTCAACTCATGGTTCTCCTGTCGCAACTGAATAATGTCAGCCCCCAGTTGCTGCACCCGGTGGAGCACATCTATCTCTTCAGTGGGCTCCGGTACATGTTGATAAGCTTCCGTGATCGCTTGGTCAACCCATACACAGTCATCCCACATACGAGCCTTCTCCACAATAAGGAAATCATGTTCCTTTTTCAGGCCTTCGATTTTGCGTGCCTTCTCAGTGCGTTCTTCCTTGATGTGTGCTTCAAGGTCATCCACGGCCTGCTGTGTGAAAGTAGCCCTGGCAGTCAATTCTTTGATAGTGTGCTGCACATCGGCCTCACTCACTTGTAGTCATACACACATACCACTAATCTTTCGCCGTCGGTCTGTTGTTTCCTTGCTGGTAGTAGCCTGAAGAGTAGTCAATCCTTCCCCGAGCAAGGCATTCACATTAATGGTCACCATTTTTAGCTGCTACAGCAACGTGTTTACTGCCGCATCCTTGGTCACAATCACAGTCGGGGAAATCTCCACATTCTTGACCCGCGGCTCAGTGCTGATTGTGTCAAAGGTTGATGTTGTTTCTTTCTCAAGTGCCTTGCAAGAAACCATGTCATACAGAGATTCTAACTGAGCAGTGATCACATGGAATCCTTCATTTGCTTTCCTTGCCATCTTGTCTGTTGCCACAGAAGATGCAGTATTGATCGCTGTGACCAGGCGGCCCAACTGTGCCTTGGCGAGCAAAGACAACCCACTGGTCATTGCATGCTCCTGATACCTTTTCGAGCAGTTCTCTTCAAGCTCCTAGTCGCTATCATCTGACAGCATTTTGGTCAATTGGTGCCCTGATTCATGGTGACTCTGCTCGTCCTGTGCTGATACCCGATCATCTACGCCCAACGCCGCGCCACTGGCTTCTATCTCTGCTAAACTCATGGGTTATTGCCATACCTCTGGCCACTCATTCACAGTAGCCTCCAAATATTTGAACATCACCTTATACGAGGTCTGCAACCATTGCCGATCAGGATCACAGCGGGCTTGGATATGTATGGTATGTGGCCGAATTGCAAATTCCATGACAGGTTGGAACCGTGCCGCAGTTTCTTCATATATTCGTGGGACCTGTGTTACTGTAGCACAAAGAATCTCCCAATACAGCCAAAGCTACAATTGGCAATCCCAGAGTCTCTTTGGCTCCTGTACATACCATAAATTTTGATATTGCGCTCCCTGTCGTTCTTTTGCAGCTGGACAGTCCATGCCCTGGTACGTGCCGGGCTCTTTCCATGCGATGAAGGCGATCAATAGCAACAACCAACTATATGTGAAGGCACCCTTTCCCGATTGGACCACCACAACATCCTCCATCAATTGATTCAATAGATACAGGGACCAGTTCATTTGGACCCCTTCCGCACATTGCTCTGCACATGCAATGATCCCCGAGTTGCATTGGTTAGGTCAAACACCCCTAACCACCTTGCAGGATAGGATCTTAATGCCCGTAAGTACTGCCTGATCATTGTAGCTACTGGTGCAATACCCACGCCCATCCATTTTTAAGTCGTATTTATGTGCCAACTGCAGCGCCCTCTTTTTGTCATTTTCCTTTCCTTAGATGAACTGCGATGGATCAAATCCATTCTTAGGCAAGCCAGTTATGTACAAAATTAATTCGACGGTGACCAGGACTTCTCTGTTCAGCCACAACGAACCACCATGAAAACATGTGAGGAGCTGCTATACACATGCATTGACTTCTGCCAGTCGCCCGAAATGTGGCATGTTAAGAAGCCCTAACAAGCCAGACTGCTTCAATCCTCGTGCCTAGTCTTGTACCTCAGGTGTCGGGGATGTCTTGGGTTTATCTTGCGTGGGGTGGCATTAGGACGAACGAGAGGGATATACCCAAGGATGTCACCAGCTGACAGTCCCGCCCATGGGGAAGACTCATGAATGGGGTGACTGGACTACCTCACCTGTTCCTGAGCTTCGCCTGCCGTAGCGGCGGAGGTCCGAAGTACCCTCTTACTCTACGGGGACTCAGAGTGCTAACCTCCCCGTCGCTTCTTAACGACGAATGATGATTCCACCGGCATATTGGCAAATTTGGCTCCAAGATCAACGGCTCCAGATGACACAACTTCTTGCTCAACAACCACCGGGATGAAGGGAGACTCCAGTTCATTGCTAATCTCGATTGTCTCCAGTTCACCTAACATACCTCACAGCACCTCGTTATATGCTTATCAGCACCTTGCTCAATTCACGACTGCACTCTGCAACAACACTTCTCAACTGATTTCTCAGTGTCTTCCGACCAACTGTAATTCGGTTTTATAGCATCCAACCAAATCTACCATAATCATCACGAAATCATGCATTAACTCAACCAAAATCCTGTATTAATGACGCAAATCCGTCATCGATCCTATCCACCGATCGGCCAGATCCACCATTAATGCCCATCATGCGTACATGCACCGTTAATTAACTGTTGAACTTTTGGCATTTATTGCTGATTTGATCCAGTCGCAATGCTGCCACGTGTCACTGACTGCTCCAAACTTGCGGCAGAAGCCTTCCTACTTCAACATTTCATCATTGTTGGTGCGTCATCCTGCCACCAATCGATCTACTTCTCTTTTTTTTTTTCTTTCTCGATGCAACTCAGGCATCGCGTTGTTCCAAGCCCGACTGATAGGGCTTCAACCTATGACCATTCACCAGTTTTGGGAGCATCACTCCGTCCAGCTGCTGCAGCTGAACCGCACCCCTTGAAGTAATACTACTGATGCGATACGGACCAAGCCAATGCATCTGCAACTTTTCTGGATGTTTCATAAACTTGGTGTCGTACAACAACACCAAGTCGCCCTATTGAAACTATTTTTTTTTATGTGTCGATCATGCCATGCTTTCTGGCGATCCTTTTCTACCCCTGGTGGAACCTAGCGATGAAACGATCTTCCTCCAACTGCACCAACTTCTCTAGACGTTCATCTAGTGCCGCTGCATCATCCAGGCCTGCTGCGGCCACAATGTGCAGACTCAGAACAATATACTCCATGGGCATAATTGCTGCTTGTCCATACACCAACTTAAATGGTGTATTCCCTGTTAGTTGTTTACATGTGGTGCGATAGGCCCACAATACTGTTGGGATTTTGAGCTCCCAGTCATCGCAGTTCACATTACACACCTTTGTCAGTGCATGCTCCAATATCTTATTGAAAGCCTCCACCATGCCATTATCCTACGGATGATAGGGTGTAGTCTTCTTATGTTGTATCTGCAACTCCTCCATCAATGCACTGATGGTGCGATTAAGAAAGTGGCTGCCTTGATCGCTCAATAATATCTTGGGGCAGCCGAAGCGAGTGACAATGTGGTCAAAGAGGAACTGTGTGGCTGTGGCCGCAGAGCAATCAATGACTGGTGTAGCTTCTGCCCATCAAGTCAAATACTCTATCTAGTGATAATATAGCGTGCACCCATGTGCTTTCCTAGTGGATTGATCGGTCCTACAAAATCCACCGCCCATTTTTCAAACATCTGCAATGTCAACTGGGGCATCAACGACATCTCATCGCGTCAGGATGGTTTTCCAGTTCGCTGACAGACATCACAGCACTGCGCATAGTCTGTCGCATCATTATGTAGTGTGGGCCACCATAGCCCAGCACATAACACTTTCCTAGCAGTCGCCCTACTGCCATAGTGTCCTCTGACTACTCCTCCATGCACTTCTGCTAATATCTGCAATTGCTCATCCGACAAGACACATCTACGCAATACCTCATCGGCACCCATTTTGTATAAATCTCTTGCAATTAGCTGGAAGTCTGCAGCTTTGACTACCAACTGCTTCTTTTGACTAGTGGTGAGCTCGTTTGGTGCAGTACCCATTGTCAAAAACTAGATGATTTCCGCAAAGTAGCCACCTGCAACCTCAATCCGAAACAGTTGAGCATCTAGTAAACCATCTTCAATGTTGGTCAGCTCCTCGCCTGTATCGATCCACGAGAGATGATCAGGACCGGCGTTCAATCGACCTGGCTTCACAATGACTTCAAAATTGAATTCCTGAAAAAGAAGTAGCCAGTGGCATATCATCCCCCCCAACACATGATTATTGACCAGGTATTTCGACGCGGAATGGTAGGTGAACATTTTAAAGTTCCCACCCAACAAATAGTGCCTAAACTTCTGCAGCGCGTAAACCATTGCCATACCTTCCCTCTCAGTGGTAGTGTAATTTCTTTCTGCAGATGACAACTTCTGACTTGCAAAAGGAATAGGATGATCAAGGTCGCCTTCTCTTGGTTGATCCAATATGATGCCCAACGCAAACGATGAGGCATCAACATGGACATGGAATTCCTTACTCCAGTCCGGAAATACCAATAATGGTGCTGACACCATCTTCGCCTTCAGTGTTTCAAAGCTAGCCTGACATTGCGAGCTCCACTGGAATGTCCCATCCTTCTTCAACAACTTCTCCATAGGGGCAATAATCACAGCATAACCCCTGATGAACTTGCGATAATACCCCGTGTGTCCCAAAGTCTCCCGCAACTGCTTAACAGTGGTCGATGGTTGCAAACTCAAAATGAGCGCAATCTTAGCCAGATCGACCAATAACCCTTGCTTACACATAATATGGCCGAGCAATATCCCAAACGGTGCACAAAAGATGCATTTATTTAGATTCAATGATATCTGGTGCTGTCGACATCGCTCAAGCATCAACCGCAGATTCACCAGATGATCATGGACCAAACCATAGACTGTCCAATCGTCTATGTATAACTATAAAAATTTCTGAATGAAGTATTTAAATGCAGCAATGACAACCTGTGAAAATATTGCAGGTGCGTTCTTCAGACCAAACGGCATTACAGTGTATTGAATGCAGCCCCATTCAGTAACGAAAGTTGTCTTGTGGTGATCTTCTTTCGCAATGCGGATCTGATGATAGCCAAAGAACCCATCTA
Source organism: Larix kaempferi (assembly GCA_027924585.1). Lineage (NCBI taxonomy): Eukaryota > Viridiplantae > Streptophyta > Pinopsida > Pinales > Pinaceae > Larix > Larix kaempferi. Next base: position 2,233,155 of record BSBM01000293.1, read on the forward strand.
TGAAGGAGTGAATCTCTTGGCCACCCACACCTTCAAGCACTTCATCAGTAAATGGAGTGGGGAAAGGATCATGCAAACATGCATCATTTAGCTTCCTGACGTCAACGCAAATGTGTGTCTTCTTATCCTGTACCACCATAGGACTAATCCATTCCGACTCCTCAACTGGTTCAATAATACCAGCGCCCAACATGTAATCCAGTTCATCCTTGACCCGCTCCTAATGTCATGGATTCAATCGATAGGGTCGCTGCCAGATCGGCTTAGCATCTAGTTTTAATGGAATATTCATTTCTCCTAAGTCACCCAGAATCCCCTTCATGTCGAAAAACTTAGTAGGAAATATGTCCTGAAACTCATGGAGCAATTCAGTGACCTTTCTTATTATCTCATCATCCTAGTAATCCCCGACATTCGCGAACTTCAGAGTGTCCTCTGTCCCAATGTTAATCTTGTGGATCTTTAGTGGCTGACTGATCGGGTCGCTTGGCGCATCAGGTGGTACCACATCATGACTTCCTTCTGAATCCGGGATATTCACATTCTGTGGATCATCACCATCTTCTGTCCCACCACTGATAGTGAAACACTCCATGAGAGACTGCATCTGGCAATGCATGTGCAGATCCGCAGGATATGCTACCAGGACAACTTGCAGAATTACATCACGTATGAGCTATAATGCATTATTAACCTTTGGATGGGCATCCGCAAAACTGAATGTATGGGTAAAACACACTATGAGCTCCATCCAAGTAGAAACTTCCCCTCATAACTTAGCTGCAGTATACCATGAACGTGGCATCTCATCCAAAGTATGGATAAAAGCATGGACCCACTCATCTTTTGGTCGTGATACCCATAGTTGCTGACATTCTGTGAGGCACCTGCAACAATTAATTAATACGAATATGCGAAATAGCAGAAATGAAAAAACTCAGAATCACTTTTATACTAATCACAGGCCACTTTGAGGGGGCAACCTCCTATGAGCAAGCTCAATACAAATAACTTCACGGTGCCTTCATAGGTCTCAACACACACTTATATACTAATTCTAGGCTCCAATACTATGGGTCGAAACCATGGGCCGTTACAAACTATGGATCAACAATACTACGGGCGACTTACAAAGCATATGCACCAACAACAATAACACAAACTATTGATCAACAAATACTACAGGACGACTTACAAAGCATATGCGTCCAACAACAACATACTAACAAAGTAAAGACATGGGTTCCTAACATCCCCTCCCCCTTAAAAAAAGTTTTGTCCTCAAAGCTTTAGATGTGGAAATTGTTGTTGAATATGAAGGAGTGGTTCCCATGTAGCATCCTCTGGTTGCATGCCGTGCCACTGAATTAAGACCTCTGTGATAGAGCGAGAGTGTTGGTACCAACATCATTTGTCCGTTGATGTCGGTGCCAAGAACTTTATTCAGACAATAGACATGGAAGACTGGATGAATGCAGGAAGAAGGAGGAAGTTCCAATTTATAAGCAACGGACCCAATCTTCTGAAGAATCCAATATGGCCCATAGAACTTTGGAGCGAGCTTATGATACCCTTTGAGTTTCAAGGAGGATTGTTTGTACGGCTGGAGATGAAGAAAAACCATATTGCCGACTTGAAAAGTGCACTCCGAATGGTGCTGATCAGCTTGTTGCTTCATGCGATTTCTTTCCGTGTGAAGATTGTCCCGCAAAATGCGAAGAATCTGATCGCGGTTTCGAAGGTCCGTGTCAACTTCCTGAACTTGTGAACTGCTGGGGGTGTATGGAAGAAGAGCTGGAGGTGCCTTACCATAGACTACTTCATATGGTGTCATTTTAGAGGCAGTGTGGTAAGAGGTATTGTACCACCATTCAGACAGAGAGAGCCACTTTGCCCACTGATGTTGTTGTTCCGAGGTGAAGCAACGAAGATAAGTTTCCAAGCATTTATTGACAATTTCAGTCTGACCATCTGTTTGTGGGTGATACCCTGAACTCATCTTCAGTTTGGTGCCAGTGTGGCGAAATAGTTCTGTCCAAAAATGACTGGTGAAAGTCACATCATGATTTGAGACAATGGAAGAAGGGATGCCATGAAGACAAAAGATCTGGTCCAGAAAAATTTGAACGACGGAGGAGGTTGTATAGGGATGGATGAGAGCACAAAAATGACTATATTTGGAGAGGCGATCAACCACAACAAGAATCACTGTCTTCCCGCCAGATTTAGGGAGCCCTTCAATGAAATTTATATAAATATCTGTCCAAATTCGTGTAGGTATGGGAAAGGGTTCAAGCAATCTTGGAAGGAGTGTTGTTTCACCCTTATTGCGCTGGCAGGTATCACATTCGGCCACCATCTATTGAATTGTCCTTTTCATGCCATGCCAAAAGAAGTTACGCCGCGCTCATTCATATGTTTTGAGGAACCCATAGTGCCCTGTCAATGGAGAAGCATGGAGTTCATAGAAGATAGCCTGTTGAAGATCTGTGCTCTGGGGAAGCACCAGACGATCCTTGTATCGCAGAGAAGCACCATCCCAAGAGTAATGTGGTACAGCAGAAGGGTTGTTGGTCAAGCATTGGATGATTTGAGATAAGGAAGAGTCATTGACATAAACCTGTTGAACAGATTGCAACCAATTTGGAACAGGCATAGAAATAGCTGAAAGAGAACCTTGGGCATCAAATGTGCGAGAAAGAGCATCTGCCACAATATTGTCTTTACCCTTCTTGTAAGTGATCTCATAGTCATAACCCATGAGTTTGCTAACCACTTTCTGTTGTGCCAGGGAGGAGACATGTTGTTCCAAGAAATATTTCAGACTCTGGTGATTACTCTTGATGCAGAAATGATTCCCTAATAGGTATGGTCGCCACTTCTGTACTTCATGCAAAATAGCCATCATTTCCTTCTCATAGGTAGAGGCAGCTAAATTATTACCTGAAAGGGCTTTGCTGGTGAACGCAATGGGGTGTTCATCTTGAAGGCGAACTGCACCAAGTCCATTGCCGCAAGCATCACTCTCAATAGTGAAGGGCTTGGAAAAATCGGGCATAGCTAGCACAGGTGTAGTACACATAGCTTGTTTTAGTTTGACAAATGCACATTGAGCAGCAGGTGTCCATGTAAAAGCATCCTTTTTCAATAGAGCAGTTAATGGAGCTGCAATCTTCCCATAATACTTGACAAACTTGCAGTAGTATCCAGCCAACCCTAAAAAACCACGAAGGCTCTTGAGTGTCTGAGGATGCGGCCAATTGTTCATGGCATCGATTTTGGCAAGATCCACGCAAACCCCTTGTGTTGAGATAATGTGCCCGAGATACTCAACTTCCTTCTGTCCAAAAACACATTTAGATTGCTTGGCATGGAGATGAGGGTCAGAGAAAAGTTGCATGACAAGATCCAGATGCTGGAGATGTTCATCCCATGTTTTACTGTAGATGAGGATATCATCAAAGAATACCAGAATGAATTTCCGCCAGTAGGGTCGAAATATTTTATTCATTAAGGCCTGGAATGTGGAAGGAGCATTAGTGAGGCCAAAGGGCATGACTAAAAACTCATAATGGTTATCATGTGTACGGAAAGTTGTTTTAGGAATATCATCCTCATGAACCCGAATTTGATGATACCCAGAACAAAGATCCAACTTGGAGAAAAAGTGAGCCCCATTAAGCTCATCAAGAAGCTCATCAACAACAGGAATTGGAAACTTATCCTTGATGGTGAGGTGATTAAGTGCTCGGAATTCAATGCAGAGGCGCCATGACCCATCTTTTTTGCAGACAAGAATAACTGGAGAAGAAAAGTAACTAGTGCTTGGGCGAATAATACGTTGCTTCAATAAGTCCTGAACGAGCATTTCAATCTCCGTTTTTTGGTGAAATGGGTAGCGATAGGGCCTGATGTTGGGAGGAACGCTGCTAGGAAGGAACTGAATATGATGGTCTTCTGGCCTGGAAGGTGGAAATCCCACTGGTTCAGCAAAGACACCTGTATATCGATCCAGAATTTGTTGTAGATCCAAAGGAGTAGTGGAGACCACTGATGGTTGCATCTAGATGGAATGGATCTGAGCGATGACACCATGTGAATTCTTCTTGAGGATTTTTTCCATGCGATGTGAACTGATGATGCTGAGAGAACCTGGTTGTAATCCTGTCAATGTGTGTTTTTTTCCATTGAGGGAAAACTGCATCCAAAGTTCAGCAAAATCCCATAAGATAGGGCCAAGTGTGCGTAGCCATTGAGCGCCCAAAACCACATCACATCCGCCTAAGGGAAAGGAAAACATGTCAGAGCGCAAGTTATAATCTCCCATAGAGATACGCACATTTCGAAACTTCCCTTTGCAAGGTAAGGTGCCCCCATTGGAAACCATGACTTCAAAGTTGGAGCAAGGATGGATAAAACAATCAGCTTGTTTGGCGATCCAAGGGTCAATGAAATTATGAGTGCTGCTAGAATCAATGAGTATTGTAAGAGGAAGCTTCTTGAAGTAACCCCTGACCCGCATTGTTTGGGGGGTGGTGATTCCAGCTAAAGCATGGAGAGATATCTCTGGCTGGTCATCCTGAGACGGAGGGTCAATAGGCGGTTCCTGAATGTCGATCAGAGCATCCATTGTTTCAGGATCTTCGTCACCAATTTCAGAGGCAGGCGGAGACTCCACATCCAAGAGATAGAGCTTTTGTTGAACACATCTATGTCCCCGAGTGAATTTCTCATCACAATTATAGCAAAGCCCCTTTTCTCTGCGTGCTTGCATCTCTGTTTTAGACAAACGCTTGATAGGAGTCGGTCGAGGAGCCTGCAGTATAGGTGGTCGCTGAGAACCCATATTTCGGAAGGGAACAAAAGTGGGCTTGGAGCGTTGTTGGGCTGCAATCTTGTCTTCTGCCAACTTAGCCAACCCTAGGGCTTCCATCATTGTGTTGGGACAAAACATTTTGACCTCAGAGCAGATGGCATCCTTTAGACCACTGATAAAACAACTCCGGTAAAAGTCATCAGACAATCCTTCGGTGTGGTTGGCTAGATTCTCAAATTCGGTTTGATACTCACTCACCGTGCCAATTTGGAGAAGTTTATTGAGGGCTCCTGTGAAGTCATCAAAATCACTAGGACCAAATCGTTGCAAAAGGAGCTGGCAAAAGTCTGGCCATTTGGGATCTGGATGAGCCTTGATGTACCAACGGTACCATTGAAGAGCTTCCTGTTCCAAGTGAAAGGATCCCAGCGGAACTTTGTTGAACTTTTTTTTTTTTTCGGATGACTGGGTAGGAAAACAAAAACAGAAACTACTTCAGTAAGGGAAAATCTGGACTAGGGACAAAATCTGAAGGGTAATTGGGGTTTGACTAGGTTTTGGACACTGTTGAATAGACAGGGAAACAAAAATGAGGATTCCAAAAGCGGGGTGAAAGAATGGGAAAACTTGGCAGAGGGGAACAAAGAAGCAGAATTCAGAAATGAACTCTGTGGTAAAATTTGAGGGTGATTGGGTGAAATCTGAGGAAGTTATGGCAAACCCTAAAAAGAGACAAATGTGGGATTTCAGGATTTGGGAAGGGGAATTGTGGATAGGGTCCTCAGGAATGAAATATGCAGAATGGGGTGACAGGGATTCCTCGAAAATTTCAAGGGAAACAGAGTGAAAACAAGGGAGATATGGAGAAAAAATTGAATTTTATACGATCGACGACAGTTCAGCTGAAATTAGATATGGACCTCAGGTATGTGCAGCTTCCTAACAGTTCAAGGGTTTCACTCGGCCACCAATGCTATCTGACGGCTTGCATATTGGGGTAGTACCCCTCACTCCACGGCTCAGGTAAAACTGATAACCGCTTTGCCACAAACGATAGCTCTTGGTTTACCTCACAAGTGGGAACTAGGCAATCAGGTAGGGGTCGTTGCCCTTTTCGCTGGCAGGTCCTCTCAATGGGCCAACTACTTCGGGGTTCTTGTGGTACTCCTCACAATGAATTTTAGGGCTTATGCCCAAGTACTTCCCACAGTTAAGCGGATAGGGATTATTCCCAAATCCGAACCTGCAACAGATGTGAAAAAAAAAATTTGGCAGAAATTTCACCCAACGAACCCAAGAAAGTGCTCTGATACCAGATGTGAGGCACCTGCAACAATTAATTAATACAAATATGTGAAATAGCAGAAATGACAGAACTTAGAATCACTTTTATATTGATCACATGCCACTTCGAGGGGGCAACCTCCTATGAGCAAGCTTAATACAAATAACTTCACGGTGCCTTCATAGGTCTCAACACACACTTATATACTAATTCTAGGCGCCAATACTATGGGTCGAAACCATGGGCCGTTACAAACTATGGATCAACAATACTACGGGTGACTTACAAAGTATATGCGCCAACAACAATGACACAAACTATTGATCATCAAATACTACGGGATGACTTACAAAGCATATGCGTCCAACAACAACATACTAACAAAGTAAAGACATGGGTTCCTAACACATTCCATCAAGTGACCACCCGGATCAGTCCAACCATCATACTTTCCAGTGTGGTAAACCTTAGTATCACCAAAACTTACCATCATCAATCTTCGACATTTCGACCATCCATCAATCGATGCCTTGTGCATCGCCCACCATCGTGCTGGAGTAGCCTTCAATGCTTCATTCAATGCCAGCAAGCGCTGTGGTTCAGAAACTCTTTCTTCGAACTCCATCAGAAAGTTGGATAAGCCAGGTAGTCCTTCATACATTGGTAGTGTAACCGTTTCAGTCGCGACACGGCATAATGACTGTATGACCAACCCACACTTACGGAGCGATACTTCGTGCAAGTGGTTCTACCAGTATTCCAGTGCATCATTAGAGTCGGAAGACACAGAACTGTCACTGTGCCATCCCAGCTCACCGTTGGTAGTCAGATGTATATAATTTTCAGAAATATTAAATGCATGGTCACATCTACTGGGATCGTCGTCCTTCACTATCTCTATGTAGCGGCATCCTTCTGCGGGATCCAAAGGGGCAATAACTCTGAGATCGCGATTTTCAAAAGTCATCATCCATTGCTTGAAGTTGATTATAGCTCCATTATCATTAACCCATTCAATCCCCAATAGCGATAAGCGTTGCTGCCTTCGACAACTTCTATGACATCAAAGTCGGCATAGATTTTCATACCCTCGATATCTACCACTAGCTGCAGAACTCGGCCAATAGGAGTTACTTTCACATGGTTAGCCAATCAGAGCTGTACATGAGACCAGCTCAATGGGGGGCTCTCCATCTTCTGCCAAGCCTGCTTGGTCAAGATGTTGACATTCGAACCAATATCCAGAATAACTAAATCAACATCATAGTCACCAATTTGAATATTCATCCGCATCTCCTTACTCGTCTTTCATCATTGCAAGGAATTAACTGCGAGCTCTTGTCGATCCTGGATCGGTCGTCGCAATAAGACTTCAATCGCAGCAAGAGAGTCGGTATATTTTTCCAGGGACAAACAATGTTCCAAAAATGCTCGAAGTGTGTTGGATCGCTGTGACGGGCTAACCTCCGAAGTAGCATCAAAAGTAGAGGGCATTTCATACATGGCGGCTTTACCTCGGTCGTTTCCTAATGCCCGTCGTGCCTGAAGAAATGTCTCCCATTCCACATCAATGTCAAATGATACCTTCTTTTTTCCAGCTAACTGGATCATTGAGCTGTCTTCTCCAGTTTTCTTTCCTCCTCGAGTGACCACAGCAACAGAAGCATCTTGCGGTCTTGCGACTACAGAAATTGTCGCAATGTTTGCACCCTGTAGATGATTCGGTGGTACATTCCCCGGTTGATTTACATTTGGATTTATGTTCTGATTCGGTCACAGATTCTGATTCTGCACTTGTTGCTGTACTTGGTTCTGTGCGGGTTGCTGTTCCTAGGGCTGTGTCTGCAAATGGGGAGTGTTCCCTACCTGCCATCGTGTAATCAACTGTGGACAATTCTCAACTGTATGATCGTTAACAAAATAGAACATACACTGGTTCTGCAGCAGTGGGCAGTCTCACTGATAGTGTCCCCATACCGCATAGTGATAACATTGAATAGGTCCACAAACACCTTGTCCTCCTCCGTGAGCAAATCCTCCACCACATCCTCCCCAGTATCCTCCCCGAAAGCCTCCCTACTACTGGTACTATGGTTGGTTAAACTATTGCTGTATTGATTCTGGTTCCATCCCTTGACCTTGTTGTGCATATTGCAATTGCTGTACATATTGTGGTTGTTGTGGAAGCATCTGCATTGGAGCATATTGTGGCATGAACTGCGGCGGTTGTTGTTGCTGTGGTACAATTTGCATCTATGGTTGAGGTAGCGACTAGGCTACCTGCGGCTGTGGTTGCAATTATTGTATGACATGCTGATTGTCCTTGACATAGAATGCATCATACATTCTTTCTTGTAGCAACCCATATGCATGACAATATTTTTCATCATGACCCACCGACCTTTAAAACATACAATAAAGATTTCTTGGGGTTGTGACCATTTTCTACATATATGGGCAATTGTCATGATTGTGCCCATACACCTAGCAAACATGACACCATGGCATGCTGCCACCATTCAATGGGTTTGGTGCACCTAACACCAAATAATTGCGTAAATTCGGGCAATTGTCCTTCGTATGCCCTTCTCCTCGGCATCGTGTACACCATACTTCATCATGTTCTTCCTTGCCTTTCTTCAAATCTTGCAGCTGTATAGTCAAGTTAGTGAGCTGTGTCTGTATCTGCGGAATCCCAACTGCATTATCTCCAATCGGCGATGCCTCCAATTGCATTTGCAATCTCTAGAGCTTCACTGGGCGTCGAGATGTTTTATTGCATCAACGGAAGCCGAATGTGTGGTAGTAGTGCCACGATGAACCACTCTTTATGTTGGACGACACTCATATCGAAAATAACCTTTTCCATCAGCGTCTTGAATCGCTGGTCGAAATCCCATACCGTCTCATTTGGATACTGCTTAATTTCCTTCAATTCTATAATATATTGAGCCTTAGACTTGGGCCTTCTAAATTCGGCAATCAACCCATCCCGAATCTCATCCAGTGACTTCTCTTGGGCTCTTGTAGGGACTAGAGACAAACTTCATAAACCAATCTAATGCACGACCTCAAAAATTCATCTCTAACTGTCGTTTCTTAGCAGCATCATCGGTGATATATTTTATGGTCTAGACCACTTCACACAAAAATAAATACTGTTCTGGGTTGTTTGTTGCACTCCCGTGGAACAACGATAACTTAGCATCATTGCCCACCATTCTAGGCTTCCTTCCTCCTTTTGCTGTACTACTACCAATTAACTTCTGTGGAATTGATGAACTTGGCAGTGTCGAAGTGGTATTTCTTGCTATCTAAGAGATAGTGAGTGGAGGTGTGGGTATGTTGTGCTGGGATTTGGTCCTGCATCTATCCTGGGCGTAGCTTGGTTGTCCTTATCAAGACTGTGAGGTCGCTTCGTCCCATGTGGTCTTCATTCACGGTCTTGCGGTTCGACTGCAGTAGAACCTTCTCTTGTCCTCTGCCTCTTTCTTGTCGGAACCTCACTCCTCCCCTCATAAGACCACTTTCTTCCTCGGATTCACTTACAGTCTCATCGTGACCTGCACCCATATACCCCTTACCATTCCATGTACCGCCCCCCAACAATCGTGGTACCCGCGGCATCCACCCACTAGGCTGTCTACTGATCAAGATGCATCTTCAATACACCCTTTTCGCAAATAAGCATCTTGATCGACAGTTGAAGTGACAGTAAAAACCTGCCCCGAGGTTTGCAGAAAAATATCTTTCAGATTCACTATAGGACTTTTGAGTATCAACCACGAACTCTATGATATATCCTTCTAGGATGCTATCGAACCACACTTCGATAGCTCGTGATGCTTTATTATCAACTTCTTGTAGTTCCTGAATCAATTCAGGGGTCCAGGTCGTCGGTTCACCACCTTGGAAGTTCCTCTTTTGGAAGGTCAACTTTACCAACCATTCGAACAATAGGACCGGGAATTCACAGAAGAACCATTCATGTGGTCCTTCATGAATATATCTACCCACCCACTGATCTACTGTCAATCCAGTGTTCCTTCTTTCCTCTTCAGCGAATTCCTGCAACTTCTGATCAAACCATTCTTGGATCTCCATTTTCGTCGGGTGCCACAACATGTCCTCCTTTCACTCCATACATGGACCCGGCAATGGAACCATTTGTTAATGCGACGCCAGTCGACAGGGGTCCCACTCACTGTCGACACATACCGCAATCTTCCTGAGCACCGACTCGGACAGGGTTTATCCCACCCAACAACACCTATAGAGAAGATGAGGTCTCACCCAAGGCGTCCAGGAAGAGCAGACGAAACCATGTTTCCACCGAATGAAGGAGGATGGTTGTGGCTATGATACTTAAACTTATTGCAATACAACGACATAGATATTTAATCATTCAACATAGTATTAAAGCAACATTCAACCAATACATTCATCTTTGCAACAACAATAATTGTAAAGCAAATATTGCATCAAAGAAGCATGACATTATTTGTATAGTGCAACATTGCATTACCATAACTGAACAGATTAAACACAGAGATTGTACCAAAATAGCTTCATCATATTATCATTGTTGACCCAGATACAATGTCTTTGCAACAACTAGATCTCCGCAATGACTCTTGGCCTCAGAACATACCTGGAAATCACACAACCAACATCAAAGCTTTTTCATTCTTCTCCCGCAAATTATATCTTCAACACTTACAATTCTTATCTATATATAGGATTCCGCCTTACAACTCTTGTCCACTTACTACCGAATTCCTAACTGACACTATGGACAAATGACCCAATATCTAACTGAATTATCCAAAAACGACCAAAAACCCACATTCCGCGGTATAACCAACTCAACATTACATAATATGTGGTCCAAATGACCCAAAACCCGCATTCCACGATACAATTGACCCAAAATGCATAACTAATCTTCCGTTGATCGCCATTTGCGTCATCTTCTCGCCATTCGCGCCATCTTCTACCTTGTTGCAGCATCGGAGATGCTGCGATAGCACTCTGCCAAACCGCCTGCCAATAATGCTAAGTTCGAATGGACCAAGGAATGTCAGAAAATCCTGGACATATTGAAAGAGAAGATGGTCACAGCACCAATCCTCACATTTCTGGATTGGACAAAGGAATTTCATGTACACGTTAATGCGTCATCAATCACACTAGGTGTTATCTTTTCCCAGCAAGAAACCAGCCACATCGACCACCCGATAGCCTTCACAAGTAGAAAGTTGTCTACTACGGAGAAGAACTATATGAACAACGAGTGAGAGGGGTTGGCGATTGTCTATGCTTTGCATAAATTCCAACATTACCTCTTAGGGGGCCACATCAAGATGTTCACAGATCATTTTGCACTGAAATACTTGGTAAACAAGCCTGTGTTTGGGCGAAATATTTTTCGTTGGTTGTTTCTATTTCAGGACTTTGATTTTGATATTATCATAAAGCCGGGATGATTGAACACGGGAGCTGATCACCTTTCATGGATAGAGTCAAGGGAAGAACCAAGGAGCATCGATGAATAATTGTTGGATGCTCGGTTTTTCAAGATTGGCATGCTCGACAACCACTATGAACAAATCATTCAATTTTTAGCAATAGGGAAGGCACCGGCTGAGTTCACTACCAATCAAAAGAAGCAGCTAGTTGTCCAAGCTGCAGAATTCTAGTTAATTACAGGGGAATTGTACAAAATGGGCCTAGATGGATTCTGCAATGGTATGTCCTTCTAGATGAACAGGAGAAGATTATGTCGAAAGATCATGACGAGATTGTTGGGGAACATTATGGCAAACGAGCAACTGCTAGGAAGATCCTTTGAGTAGGGATATGGTGGAAAACCTTGCATGGAGATGCTACGGACTATGCCAAGAGCTGCAACATATGTCAACGAACCACAAAACCCTCACGACAGGACAAAATGCCACTAGTACCGCAAGTGACGCTGCAGGCCTTTGACAAATGGGCAGTTGATTTTGTGGGTCCCATCAACCCACCTGGGAAAAGAACATGGTCACGCTACATTATCACTGTGATAGACTACCTAACACATTGGGCGGAAGCTGCACTAGTAAGAGATTGCTCTGCCGCAACTGCAGCATGGTTCCTATTCGACAATGTGGTCACTAGGTTTGGGTTCCCAAAAGTGTTTTTAAGTGACCAAGGGATGCACTTTTTTAACCAGATGGTTGCAGTAATGAGAAAAGAATTTTAGATCCAGCACAAGAAGAGTACTCCATACCACCCTTAGGAAAATGGGACAGTTGAGTTGTTTAACAAGGTATTGGAGCATGCACTCACTAAGGTGTGCAACATGAACCGCGACAACTGGGACTTAAAAATTCCGGTAGTATTGTGGGCGTATCTCACTACATGCAAACAACTGAATGGACAGATTCCATTTAAGCTCATTTACAACCAGGAAGCAGTTATGCTGATGGAATACATTGTACCAAACTTGTGCATTCCAACAGCAACAGAGATGAGCGATGATGACGTGATGGAGGAACGGTTGACATAACTAATACAACTTGACGAAGATCGATTCATCGCAGGGTTCCATCAAAAAGTGGAAAAAGACCAACATAAGGCATGGCATGACCACCATGTCAATTCAAAGTGCTTTTAGAACAGCGATACAGTTCTATTGTACGACAATAAGTTTGCGAAACACCCAAGTAAGTTGCAAATGCACTGGTTAGGACCATATGTCATAACTTTCATCACCGACATAGGCGCAGTGTAGTTACAAAGTTTGAATGGAGTGTTGCTACCTAAATTAGTCAATGGGAGTAGGTTGAAGCCCTATCACCATGATCCAACACAGAGCGACTGAGAACCAGAAGTGCAAAGAAGAAAGATGGTCATAATGACAAATAGTGGAAGCACGCTAAATGCTTCGCATGATTGGCACGCAGAAAGAGAAGCATGGCCACCCAGGCTGGGGTCGATGCTTCACACGATTGGCACATGAGGATTCAAGTCCGACCATCAACGATACACACCAGCCTCACTAGAAGACTACGAAAAGATATAATGATGGGATCAGAAGATAATGAGGAAGGATTTTTCAATGATTACAGAGTCAGGTGTCAAGGACACAATGACCAAGCATAAAAGCAAGCACAGGAGCCTAGCTGAGCAAGGAGGTATCTATTGGTTGAGAGGAACCCATGCTACAAGTAGGTGAGGGAAAGAGTTAAGTAAGGAATTCCAAGGAACCTATGGAAATGATCCATTTCATTTCATGCGGTAGCACCCCAGGGGCGTTGAGGGATAGAATAATGAGTGTGCATGAACCACATAAGGAAGCAACGCGGAAACTCGAGGGGAACAAAGATGAGGTCTCAATTGATATGTCTAGATGCATGGTGGTAGTTAGAATATTTGTGGTCCCTGTGACCACCAGAATGCTAGGGGCGATGACCCCCTCGCCCCGGTAGGAGGAAATCCAAGGTGTGAAATAGATGCACCAGAGTAGTCGGCTTGTTTCCCGCCTTGGCGATGTCAATAAACTTCTCCCTAGTCTGGAACGAGTGTGGAGTTAGCTAGCAGAGGCCAAGGAGGTAGATGATGAAGGTTTCCAGAGACTGGAGGATGAGTTCAAGAAGTACATGACAGTGAACCAGAGATTGATGGGTGAAGTTGAGAAGTACACAACAGCGAGCTCCAGATGGCAAGAATAGTTTCAGAAGCAGAGCACATCGAAGGATGAAAACACACTAGTAGTGTCTAGCTGAGGTGGCTCGGGATGAGCCACAAGTTTGTCTTGGAGGCCTGTTGCCACAGGATAAGTCCGTAGGAAGTGCGGAAGTCGACGGGTGTAAAAGGGTCATTCCGCAAAAGAAGGACCATTTGTGGAGTTCACGGAAGCGCAACAATTGTTAAATTAGTTAATTTGGTCACGTGGACCATTTTGTAACAAATTAGAAGCATATAAATAAAGTATAATTGTAATCCTAAGGGCATCTAGTTTCGAGGAGTTGATTCCATCTTTTGATATGTTTTGTATCTGCAACATGGTGTATTGACTGTTTCTGTGAGGTTCATTCTGCAGGGTCTAATGAATGCATGAAGATGTTCGATTATCGTGTAATCTATGTCTCTATGATTGTGCGATGATGAATGTGAATGTTTGTCGCAAGTTTAGTATGTTGTAGAATATCTATGATGCGAATATGCTATGGGTTAAGAATTACTCTTGATGCGAATAGATAAATTGAATATCTTGTTATTTGTTGAAATTTGCGAATGATTTAATGTGCGAATGGTGAATTGATAATATGCTGTGGAAGTTATAATCTCTAGTTTCTACAAGGGTAATGTGTGTTGAAAGCATATCCTCAATTCCACTGCAGAAAATTGGTTCTTGCATCCCCCTTATCCATCTCAGGTGAGACTACACTTGCTCCACAAGTGTTGCTGGAAAGGTTTACACCTTTCTGGGCCGGTGTGTAAGGGAGTTTGGGTTGGTAGTTTGTTGCCAACAATGCCAAGTGAACCTTGTCGACAGAGGCTACGTCAACACTAGGATGAAAACACATTAATGTATAAACAATATATCAAATAATACAATGTTAAGGAAACACACTTTAAGAAAAAATGATAACGAATATATACCTTTTAACCATACTAATGCAAACAATAAACTACAAATGTATAACCTGTCAATATTCATTATTTGCAACTAAAAGAAATATCATGTTTTAAGTTCTTATTGCTTATTTTGATGCACTTGTAAGGTAGGTTTCTTCGTTTTATCATTTATAGTTGATACTAGTATTAATGGTTTGGATATTAATTAAAAGATTGAGAGTTCACATATAAGATATAATATATCAACGAGTTACATGTGGATCACTCATCATCCTACCCAAGGTATCATACCATTTTTCCAAACTTGTTGTATCTAGTAATATTAAAAATTTCAAATTCACAACATTTAGGATTTCAAACTAGAGCAAAATGGTTTCATGCTTTGCCGAGTGATGTTCCATTTGAACAATATTTTCACATTATACCCTGACCAGTGAGAATTGAAAACAACTCGGAGATTAAAAATAGAGTAGGAGTGCATTGTAATGTAAAAACTACAATTGCACCAAAAAACCCTACTCGTTATCCATTCGTGGTCATAAGTTACAGGATCTAAAAAATTTATTCTCATGAGAGGCCCCCTAGAAAATTCCAATGACAATCGGTCAAGAAATGGCAGAAAAACAATCCCTGGATTCGGGTCAAAAATCTTAACACAACCGGACTTGGAAATGGTTCAAGTCATTCTTACTAGGAAAATGCATCAAACTATGCCACGTTGAAACTCCTACCAACCATAAGATTTTCAATGCATAGAAAATGTACTACAGACCACACCCATCATCGTCCATTTATGAAAACTGTGATTACTACAGAGATTAAAAAACCACGCAGTCCTACACTAAAAAAATACCTTCCATTCCTACCCAAAACTGGAAATAGCATTTCTAGGATTTTTAAATCACATATACAAATATTTCCGCTTCATGCCCTACCGAGTTTCAGGGTTTCAAAAGCAAATATGGGCGCTAAAAATATGTTTAAATCTTTCTTTTATACTTAAAAGGATGCCATTTTCTTAAAACACGTGCAACAAGATAAATGGACATAATAGACCTCCCTTGTCGTGCACAAATGGTGTAGACGTTGTGCTCAAACAAGATTATCAACCTGTCATCCAAAGATTCGCTCCCAATATAAAACGGCATTGCAATTTCTTAATAAAAAAGCATTGAAGCACTTTTCGTATAAATAAAAAAGAAACCGTAGCAATAAATGCATCTGGGTATTCGAGCAAATGGGTTCAAAAGGATCCTTTTCAGTGATTATAACATTTGTCAAAAATGTTTCAGACCAAAAGTTCATTTTATGTTGAAAATGTTTCGCCTATGCAACTCTTTTCCCACCAATCCATTCCGAGTTAGAACCCAATTCGGCACCGAGCCAAGTTCTCTTTTGTTATTGGGCTGTTTCGAGCGATTTTTTTTAAAGAAAATCAAATCTCCTTTTATATTTTGGACAGAGCACCCTATCGCATTATTGGCGGAAGAAACATCATAAATAAATGACATTTTGCACCGAAACATTTAAGAGGAAAAAGTGGTTTTGCTCCGACCATTTCGGCGCAAAAGCCAATTTTTCTCTAATCATGAAACTTTATTTTGATTTCTTCGGTGAGCAAAAAATTGAACTTCCTTCTGAAATAAGATACTTCGGTGACAAACAAAAAACACTCCGAATGTTTCGGCGTGAAACATAGTTTTCCTCCAATTGGATTCAGACTCATTTTCCCCTCGTTGGAACAAATGGACCTTAGGAAATAAAAATTAAAGGAGGGGCCCTACAATTTTTACAAAAATTTGGGGAAACAATTGCAACTGCAACATAGTACTAGCACTTCAAATTTAAAGGATAGAATAAAAGAAGCAAACGATACAGATGAATTATTTCAACAGGTAAAGGAAGGTTTGCAACAATTGGGAATAGCACATAGGTTTGAACACTATAAACTAGAAGATGGAATACTTAAGTATAAGAACAGGGTCTGCATTCCTAACTCATAAAACGTAACGAAATTGGTTTTAAAATAAATGCATGATGCACCATATGCAAGTCTGTATGGTTATCAAAAGACAGTAGCGGCAATTAAGAAGGATTATTACTGGCTAGGAATGGAAAAGGAAATTGTATATTACATAGCTAGATCCTTAGAATGTCAAAAAGTAAAATTTGAAGATAGACACCATGCAGGTTTGTTACAACCTTTACAAATACCAGAATGGAAATGGGATGTAGTCAGTATGGATTTTACCATGAAAATTACTAAAAACAAGGTCGCAACATGATGTTATTATGGTAGTGGTAGACAAATTAACTAAAGAAGCTCACTTTATACTAATTAATACTACACATAAAGGAAATGAAATAGAATATATTTATATGAAAGAGGTAGCTAGATTGCATGATATTCTGAAAGCAATTGTGTCAGACAATGATTCAAAATTCACAGGTGATTTTTGGGAAGGTTTGTTTAAATATTTTCAAACAGATTTGAATATGAGTACTTCAAATAATCCTCAGATAGATGGACAGATAGAAAGGGTTAATCAGGTTATTGAAGTCATGTTAAGAATGTATGTAATGGATCAACCTACTAAATGGGAAAATTATTTGCATAGTGGAATTTGCTTATAACAATGGTTATCACTCTTCTTTGAAAGTAAGTCCTTCTGAAGCAATGTATGGAAGAAAATGAAACACACCTATTATTTGGGACAATCAGATAGAGAAATTTATCATTGGGCCATAATTATTAAAAGAAATGGAAGATCATATGGTCAAGATTAAACATAATTTGAAAACAGCACAAGATAGACAAAAACGTTATGCAAATTAGAATAGGATTGACACACAATTTCACATTGGGTATCATGTCTTTTTGAAAGTGAAACCGAAAAGGAGTACTTTAAACTTGGGGAATCATTCTAAACTTGGAGCTAGATATTGTGGTCCCTTTGAGATTTTGGAAAATATAGGACCAGTTGCTTATGAATTAGTTTTTCCTCCTAACATAAAACTGCATAATGTGTTTCATGTCTCATTGTTGAAAACGTATGTGCATGATCCTAGGCATATAATTGATTGGAATATGATACAGGTAAATTGTAGAGTAGATGCTTTTGTTTTACATTAGAGGATGATGCATATGATGTGATATATTGTTGGTTAGATTATTTTAATATGGAAATATGATATGTGTTAGAATGTTTGTATATTTATGATTTCATGTCGATTGGTATACATGATGGTGATTATGTTTTGTATATATATTTGATATGACTAGGTGGAGTAGGAAGGAGACTTTCTAGTATATCCTATTTCCATTGTAGGAAAGAAGACCAAGCTACTCAGGAACAGAGAAATCCGTCAGGTTAAGGTTTAGTGGAGCCACTATACTCCTTGGGATGCGACATGGGAATTGGAAGATGTGATGATGGAGGCATACCCTATCTTTTTTGATATTTTGTGGGATGTATGTGTATGCATCGAGGACGATGCATAGTTTAAGGGGGGTGGGCTGTAAAAACCTATGGTTTATCCCCTCAAGATATTATTATTGTTCTAATGTTGGACATAGTGGAACAAGGTGACTGGACTATGGTTTGCACATTATTATTATTTTTATTATGTTGAACTTATAAACTAATTAGTAAAATAAAAACAACCAGACGACTGATGCCATGAAAGAGAGTATGAGGAACCATGTTATGAGAAAGGGGTTATGGAAAAGTGTATACATATGTGTGTTGAGCCTATGTTGATGTTGTACACCCTTCTTATGTACTTGATGCACCCTCTTGGTTATGCACCCTAATGTGTTATGTCACTCCTTGGTTTTATTTACCCTGAGATTAATTTTTTTATTTGAGGATTGAAGTCCCTCTCTCACCTAGTGTTCCCTCATGAATTGGATTAGTGTGTCTCTTGGTATAACCACCTGATGTGTAACTCCATTTTACTATTATGGGAATGTAACTCTCATTCTTGTTTCCCTCTCTCTCCCAATTCGAATTTCTCATGAAGGAATTCAATTTGCTTGTGTTGGCTAGTCACATTTGTGTGTTGGTTCATGTTTTTTCTCTTGTGATTGTGTGTCATGTCCCCTCATTGATGTTCATTGGATTGAGTTACTAACCCAATAAATCCATTGGGTTGAGGATCAAATTTCATACACTTAGGGTTAATTTTGAAAGATAAAGCATTAATTAATTAGGAGGTGTTAAATTTATTTCCTTAAGTTTGAGATGCAATTAATAAAAGTTATTTTCCATTAATAAATATTTATTTTAATGAAATAAAGTTGATAATGATCCACTGTTAATTTTTCGATAATTTCATTCAAACATTATTTAGTATTCTACTAAGAGAATAACATGCATGACATAACAATCATAAACACAAGAGACACAGAGTTTCCTCGGGGAAAACCAAGAAGGTGAAAAACCCCACAACTTCCTCAGAGATAGAATAAGCCCCAATACAAAGATCACAAATATCAATCCCCAAAGATAGATGACTCCAGCAACTACTCCTCCTCCACTTGTGTGCACTCCTTTCTCTCAACTATGCGAGTTGGATGAGTGAGTGAATGAATAGAATGAGAGACACTCACTTTCTATTTATACACAACTTAACCTACCTTTAACTCTAACGGGGATGACTTCCTAAGGAAGCCTAATAACCCAACCACATGACTCATACAAGTCTGACCCCACACTGGTGGTCTAATAACCCATTAAATATAAGTTGTGACACTTACAATAATACATGCGACACTTGCAAATACAAATGAAGACACTTCTGATTGGAGGAATAATACATCTCCATCAGGAATATAATAAAGTACAAGTGTAATACATAGAAGAATATATTCCGAAGTTACAAATACATCAACACTCCCTCTTAACTAGGAAGGTATTCTCTTGACATAGGTCATCAATAAATATCGGCACAAGTATTGAATTCCGGAGCTGGATCATCGTCACTGGATCATGGAGCATCATGATCACTGTTGTTGTACTCATCATCTCGATCACTAGGCTATCTCTCAATTCTTCTCGTCATTGGAATTTCTACAAAGCCATCCCTATTTCATGCTAGATGTAGGCCTAGCCTCCTGTAGATCTTCATCGTCTCTACGAGATAGCCATCCTGTGGAATCCTCAGGACTGATTATGTGCGTCAACAAAATATCGAAAGAGAATCCCAGGACTGATTACGAGCTTACTGCTCAACCTATCGGATCTCCTAGCGAGCTATTATATGTAACCACCACAAAACCTTGGAAGAGTGTCCTAGGAACATTTATGTGCATAGAACGACTGGCAAGAACTCTAAAGAGCATCCCAGGACTTTTGTGTGCCTAGCACAACCGATCGGATCTACAAGACTGATTACATGTGGTATGGAAAAACCTCGAAAGAGCATCCTAGGACTGATTATGAGCTTATTGCTCAACCTATTAGATATCCAAGGGAAATATTATATGCCAAGGACAAAACCTCGAAAGAGAATTTCCCAGATCTCTCAGGGAGAAATTATATGCCATAGGAAAAACCTCGCAAGAGTATCTGCAAATCTCCAAGGGAAAGATTATATGTCCTCCCAAGAAAAACCTCGAAAGAGGATTTGCCAGATCTCCCAGGGAGCTATTATATGCCATAGGAAAAACCTCGCAAGAGTATCTTCAAATCTCCCAGGGAAAGATTATATGCTTATCGCACAACCTGTCCACGGCTATGGAGTATCATCCTGATACTCATGATCAACCTGATCATCCTCGCACGAAGCATCATTCTGATGATCATGATCATACTGATCATCATCATACAGTACATCATCCTGATGCACATCATCATCACATTATCATCCTGATCATCGTCATAGCATCGTCCTGATGCATATCACCATCGCATGATCATCCTGATCATCGTCACAGCATCGTCCTAATGCATATCATCACACATGATCACCCTGATCATCATCATGTAGAACATCATCCGAAGCATCGTCCTGATGCTCATAACATAGCGGTTACATCCACAGGCATGGGAAGGATCCTCCTACCACCATTCTTGGAATGGCTCTTCCAAATGTGTCTCATCACTTCCTCCTCGAAGTATCTTCTATCTGAAGAACACCAAGCCTCTCTTTGAAGTATTCGAACTTCACTCTGGCTAGTGATTTGGTCAACACATCTGCAGTCTACTCATCCGTTGCAAAATACTGGAGCTTCACTGATCCTCTCTGCAGCATATCCCTGATATAGTGATATTTGATCTTGATGTGCTCTGACCTTTCAGGGAACACTGGGTTCTTTGAAAACCTCACACAACTTTGGTTGTCACAATAGATATAGGTAGCATCCAATTGGAGATCAAATAAATCAGACAATAGCTTCCTTATCCATACTTCCTCACAACTAGTCGAACAAGCTGTGACCTACTCTGCTTCGGTTGTACTCAGTGATACGCAGGATTGCTTCCTGCTAAATCAGGAGATCACACCTGATCCCATACTGAAGCAACACCCCGAAGTGCAATTCCTATCTGTAGCACTGCCTTCCCAATCTGAATCAACATAACCCTCCAGTTTAAACTTTTGATTCGCATCATACTTGAGCCCATAATAAATTGTACCTTTTAGCTACCTCAGAATATGCTTTACAGCAATCAGGTGAACATGTCTAGGATCTGCCAGAAACTAGCTCAAGGTGTTCACCACAAAGCAAATATCTAGTCTCATGTTTGTCAAGTACATCAAGGACCCAATCATCTGACGATACATCGTGGAATCAACTGAATCTGATGAAGCATCTCTCAATACCTTCAGGTTTGATGCCATAGGTGTCGCCATGGCCTTGCAGTCCATCATCCTAAACTGCTTCATGATCTCTACTACATACTTCCCTTGTCCAAGGAAGATTCTGTCCGCACTCTACCACACCTCCATACCTATAAAATAATGCATCATACCCAATTCCTTCATCTCGAACTCGGCAAGAAGCTTCATCTTTGTGTCGACAATCAACCTATCCTCTCCTGTCACAAACAGGTCATCCACATACAATAGGAGTATCACTGGATTGCCTTCCTCAACCTTATAGTAAAGGTTGGAATCTTCTTTACTCTTGGTAAATCCCAAACTGGACAGGAAGTTGTCTATCCTACCATACCATGTCCTAGGTGCTTGCTTCAAGCCATACAAGGCTTTCCTCAATATGCACACATGTGAATCCCTATCATGTGTCTCAAAACTGAGTGGCTACTCCACACACACATCCTCTTCGAATACACCATTCAAGAAAGTTGTCTTGACATCCATCTGATGTATCTTCCACTTCATCACTGCAGCCAGAGCAAGTATTGTTTTGATGGAAGTGTATCTGGCTACATGTGAAAAATTCTCTTCATAATCTATCCCCTCTTTTTGGGAGAATCCATGAGCTACAAAACTTTCCTTCTATTTCTCTATGCTACCATCTGCAACATACCTGATCTTGTAGATCCACTTGGAAGTCACAGCAAACTTCCCTTCTGGTCTTGGGACCACATCCCAAACATCATTATTCATGATCGACTGGTTTTCCTCGACCATGGAATCCTTCCATTCTTTTTTCTCCGCTGCTTATTCATAGCTGGAAGGTTCTTTGTTCATAATTTCACAGAGTAAGGCAACATAGTTGGTGTGTGATCTTGTCCTTTTTCTTTCTCTGTGTTCCTCCTCTAGAATAACTTACCTTTCTACATCTTGTATGAGCTCTCTAGCCCATGCAGGTTTCCTCTTGTGAGATTTCTTCTCATGGGGTGGATCTACAGGTTCTTGTGCATCGTAGGGAGTGATCAAATCCCTCTTAATCCCTGAATCACTGCCTAACTTCTTGAAGCCCCCTGAAGTGAATTCTCCACCATTCTTGGATCTAACGGTCTTGATCTTCTTATCAGTTCAATTTTCTATCAAGGCTTTGATTTCCTTGAACTTATCAAATACTTCGTCTTTGTTCTTCAAGAAATAAACCCAAGTCTTCCTAGAGAAATCATCAATGAAAGAAACATAATATACATACCCACTCAAAGAACTAGATGACATTGGTCCGCATACATCGGAGTGGACAATCTCCAAGATTCCTTTTGCTTTGCTTTCACTGCTTGGAAATTCCTTCTTTCTGTTCTTTCCTTTTGCACATCCTTTGCAAACACCTTCATGCTTTGACTGGATTTCAGGAAGGCCTTATACTGCTTTGATTGCAATTGGTAGTTCCCTATAGTGCAAATGAGTAAGCCTTCTATGCCAAAGTTCACTTGGTTCCATGGATTCATGTACCATGGCATGTTCAGGTTGTCCCTTCAATTTGTACAATCCTCCCTCTTACTCTCCAATCACTACTGCATCATCTATGGTCTTACCTTTTGGCCACATAAGTAATTGGCCATCCACAAATGCAACTCTCATCCCTTTTTGCATCCAAAGATTATATGGAGAGAATATTCTTATTGAGTCCAAGTACATATAGAACATCTTGCATCTTTAAAGACTTCCTAGAGTCTAACTTGTAGGAGGCTTCACCACTTCCTTTTATAGGGTATTGATAGTGATCCCCAAGTTTCACCTTGTGAGGTGACTCGTGTTCAGATAGGTCCATTAGAGATTCTTTGTTCTTTGAATCCCATCATATGTTTAGAAGCCCCACTATCAATAAGCCAATCATTACACCCATGTGTAACAGTACTTGTGAGAGCAGATATTAGAACATATTCATCGTCACTTGAAGAGTCTTCACTTTCTACCTTGGTCTTCTTTCTAGGAGGTTCATCATCCTCAGCAACATGAGCATGAGATCTCTTCTTGTTGCTCTTCTTCTTCTTCTTCTTGGAGTTCCTTTTGTTCTTGGGACATTCTAAGGCAAAGTGTCCCTTCTCATTACAAGTGAAGCATCTTAGATCTTTCTTCTCTCTTTGATGATGGTGTTGTGAAGATCTCTTGTGAAAAGGTTGCTCCCTCTTGGGCTTACTTTTCTTGGTGTGTGTTGTGAGAGCTTGATCTTCATTTCCCATCTTTTCTTCTCGGGCCAGAAGCATAGCCTCTTCTTGTGAACATTCCTTCCATATTCTACTAAAGGAGATCAACTTCTTTCTTGCGCAAATAGATTCAAGTAGTCCCATGACCTAGGCAGGCCATTCAATGTGACAATTTCTCCATTCTCCACTACTTTATCCATAGCTTCAAGTTGTTCTTTGATTTGAGAGACCTGAGTAAAGTAGGATTGGATGGTCTCTCCATCCTAGAACTTAAACCCTTTCAATTGATTCTACAAAGTCATCTTCCGATTTATATTCTTTCCTTCAAACAACTTGGTCAATGAGTCAAACATCTCCTTATGTGTCTTTAGAGAATACACATGGGGTATGAGATGGTCTTTTATAGAATCAACAATGATACCCTTGGAATTGACCAAGTTCTTAATATGTAAGGCCTTAGCCTCATCTCCCTCTGGAACTAGAACCTCTTGACTTATGTAGGTGTCCAACTCATTCTCTTCTAGGATTAACCCAATCCTATACGTCCATGCTCGGAAGTTGTCAGCTCCTTCAAGTTTATCCTCAAGCTTTGTGTGGTGAGACATCTTAATGAGAAACTCAAATGGAAATAAAATATTTAGGTCTTACCACTTGATTTACTGAAACTGGATCTCGAGTTGGATTAGGGTTTGTTAGAGAAACCCTAAAAATTAAAACTTTGAATTCCAAACTTCTGAATGGATGGAAAGATGCGCCTTGCTGAGTTGATCAAGATGGTATACTTCAATTTTGAAATCTGAAAATTTGACCCCTCAAAATTGCCTTTGAAACTTTCGGATCTGCAATTTCTGGTTTTCTGGTTTTCTGGTCAAAATCCAGAACTAGGGTTTGATAATTCCCAGGGTTCTTCCTAGCCAAAAAGTTTGATCTTGTACTCTAAACTTTGATTTTTCTGAGGAGCATCCAGTCGTGGTATCAAATTCCAAAAATTCCACCTTTTGCAGAAACCCTAATTTTCCACCTTTCCGATCAAAATCCCAAACTAGGGTTCGATGGAGCCTGGGGTTCTTCCCAACCAAAAATTTTGATATTTGTCTCTAAAATTCGATTTTCTTGAGGAGCATCCAACCATGGTCTCAGATTCCAAAAATTCCAACTTTCTCTGAAACCCTAATTTCCCGCAGCAGTGACAGGCCAAAAACTGAAAGTGCTAAGAATTGAATTTTATCTCGACAGAAAGATGTGCCCTTGCAAGGAGAGTCATCCTAGCCTCCTGCCTTTGATGATTTGTGGAGGGAAACCCAAATATCAAGAAGCCCTAGCTTCTGCAACTGCAAAGTGTCTTCTTCTTAGCACCACTCTGATACCATGTTAATTTTTCGATAATTTCATTCAAACACTATCTAGGATCCTACTAAGAGAATAACATGCACAACATAACAATCATAAACACAATAGACACAAAGTTTCCTCGGGGAAAACCAAGAAGGTGAAAAACCCTGCAACTTCCTCAGAGATAGAATAAGCCCCAATACAAATATCACAAAGATCAATCCCCAAAAGATAGATGACTCCAGCACCTACTCCTCCTACACTTGTGTGCACTCCTCTCTCTCAACTATGCGAGTTGAATGAGTGAGTGAATGAATAGAATGAGAGACACTCCCTCTCTATTATGCACAACTTAACCTGCCTTTAACTCTAATAGGGCTGACTTCCTAAGGAAGCCTAATAACCCAACCACATGACTCATGCAAGGCCGACCCCACACTGGTGGTCTAATAACCCATCAAATATAAGTTGCGACACTTACAATAATAATTGTGGCACTTACAAATACAAATGACAACACTTCTGATTGGAGGAATAATACATCTTCATCAGGAATATAATAAAGTACAAGTGCAATACATAGAAGAATATCTTCCGAAGTTACAAATACATCAAAATCCACAAGGGTGCAATAGAGGATAAGATTTGACCAAGAGATAGCTTGCAAAAGAAAGAAATATGAAAGTAATTAAAGCTAGGAAAGTAGGAAAAAGAAAGGAAAAGTAGGCACATGGCAGAAAAGCAGTAAATATCACTAAAAGAAAAATAAAGCAAAAAAGAAGATAAAAGCAAAAAGCAAGATAAGGCACAAAATCAATAAAAAGCAACATAAGGAAAAAAAGAAGGATAAGGAAAAAATGTAGGAAAAAACATGATAAGGAAGAAAAGAAGGATAAGGCAAAAAAGTAGGAAAAGCAGTCAAAAGCAAAAAGCATGATAGAAAAGCAAAAGCAGGATAAAACAAAGGCGGAAAGCAAAGAAAACAGAAAAGCTTGAAAGCAAGATATCCTTATCCACTCCATGAGGACGCATTAGCTTAGATGAATTTCTCAACAAGTCACCCCAAGTATATAAAAGAAGGAGTGTGCACCACTTTTCCATCTTTCGATAATCTGAGAATTGAATTGAGAGTTATTTTTCCTCTTTGACTTGGGTGATGTGCCCCTAGTCCAAGATGGGATATGTGCCCTGCTTCTTTTGAGAGGATGATGACATCTAGTTTTCATCACTAATTTTATTGTTGGTTATAAATTCTGATACAGTGAAGTTTGAGTTTGTTTGCAGAGATTGGGAAGCCTCCCATTTGAAATCCTGATGATTTCTAGTCTCTCTGTGATGAATATTTTTTGTATCTTATGTATTTATTTAATAAGACTTCTATGAGATGTACTTCATCTTTTGTTGGATTTAATTAATGTAATTTTTAACCTATGAATTCCATTATGTATATTTAATAAAGATAATTCTTATTTTCATATCAATTTCTTGCATCTAGTCTAGATTGCCATGGAAAATAGCGAGTTTTCATTGTTTGGTCAATAAATGAACCTCTACAACTCCAATTTTATTTATTTTAGTTGATTCTATCATTTAAAATGTGAATAAACTCATTCCATGTCTAAAACCAAGAATCTGTATCCTTATCCCCATGTTTGGTAAATCTTGAAGTTGAACTAGTTGTGTAGTCCCGAGAGACAATTTTTCTTTCTTTCTTTTGAAACCTTACAAAAATTTCCTCAAACTTTATAGTGTGAACCCAAACTAATATTTGACATTCAATTAATTTTTTTAATCCTTCCTAAGTAAAAATTCTTCACCATTGGTTCTCGGGAAGTGCCAAGTTGAAGATTCAATTTGCATATGTTGGGGTGCCCAGGATCCCTGGAGTAGACTTCGTTTGTTAGGAACCCATGTCAACCCTTCTATTTACTTTGTTAGTATATTGTTGTTGGACGCATATGCTTTGTAAGTCATCCCGTAGTAATTGTTGATCCATAGTTTGTATTGTCCCATGGTTTGTATTGACACATGGTATTGACCCATGGTATTGGTGCCTAGACTTAGTATTTAAGTTTGTGTTGAGACCAATGAAGGTACCATGAAGTTATTTGTATTGAGCTTGCTCAAAGGAGGTTTCCCCCTCGAAGTGGCCTGCGATCAATAAAAGTGATTTTGAGTTCTATTATTTATGCTATCTCGTGTATTTTCATTAATTAATTGTTGCAGGTTCTTCACATCTGGTATCAGAGCACTTTCTTGGGCTCGCTGAGTGAAATTTCTGCCAAATATTTTTTCGCATCTGTTGCAGCTTCAGATCTGGGAATAATCCCTATCCACTTAACTGTGGGAAGTAATTTGGAATAATCCCTAAAACTCATTGTGAGGAGTACCACAGGAACCCCAAAGTAGTTTTCCCATTGAGAGGACCTACCAGCGAAAAAGGGCAACAACCCCTACCTGATTGACTAGTTCCCACCCATGAGGTAAACCAAGAGCTGTCGTTTGTGGAAAAGCGGTTATTAGTTTTACCTGAGATGTGGAGTGAGGGGTACTGCCCTGATATGCAAGTCGTCATACATCATTGATAGCCGAGTGAATACCTTGAATCGATAGGAATCCAAACATGCCTGGGGTCCATATCAATTTTCAGCTAAACTGTTGCCGATCACTTTCGCGCCATTGTAGATCCATCTGTTGTCAATCAGTTCTGCACCATTGCAGATCCATTCTGAAAGCTGGTTCAGATCCATTCTAAAAGGTGTTTCAAATCCAGCCGTTTCTGATCCATTCTGAGTCGTTCTAGATCCCGTTGTTTCCGCTCCATTCTGAAATCCGTTTCAGATCCATTTTGGAAAAAAAAATTGTTTTTTCGCCATATCTCCCTTAATTTAACTCTGTTTTCCCTGAAACTTCACTGACACCCCTGCAATCCCATTCTTCATATTTCATTCCTGAGGACCCTATCCCAAATTCCACTTCCCAAAGCCAGAAATCTCACATTTGTCTATTTTTAGGGTTTGCCATAACCTCTTCAATTTTCACCCACTCACCTCCAAATTTTGCCACCTTGTTCATTCCCTATTTCTACTTCTTTGTCCCTCTTTGAAAAATTTTCTCATTCTTTCACCTTGCTTCTAAAATCCCCATTTTTTGCTTCTCTGTCCATCAGAAAGTGTCCAAAACCTAGTCAAACCCCAATTACCCCTCCGAGTTTTTACCAAATCCAAATTTCCCTTTACTAAATAATCTTTTGTTTGTGTTTTTCTATCCATTCCCCCCCCCCCAAAAAAAAAAAAACGGCTGGTTATGGTTGTCACCTACGCAGGAGCAAAAACCATGGAGGAAGCACTTGCAGCCATCCAAACCAAACTCCAAGATCTGGATGAAAAATTTCTCAGCCTCCACCTTCAGCATTCAACCATGAACAATAACCGACAACAAGAATCTTCTGCAGCCAATGGGTTCTCTTCTGCCAGCAATTTTTGTGGTCCGAAGCTTGAATTTCCTTGCTTCAATGGTACTGATCCAACTAGATGGATCTATCATGCAGAACAGTATTTCAGTCTGCATAATAGTTTTAATGTCCAAAAACTTCCACTTGCATCCTTTCATTTGGAACAGGAATCGCTTTAATGGTACCGTTGGTACATCAAGGCTCATGACGAGTGAAAATGGACAGATTTTTTCGAACTCATTTTGCAACGATTTGGTCTTAGTGCTTTTGATGAATTCACCAGAGCACTCACTAAACTTCGTCAAAGTGGCACTGTGAGAGAGTATCAGACAGAATTTGAGAAACTAGCCAATCACACAAAAGGATTGTCTGATGAATTCTACAGGAGTTGTTTTATCAGTGATCTTAAGGATGAAATCTGATCAGAGGTTAAAATGTTTTGTCCCAACACAATGATGGAAGTCCTAGGGTTGCCTAAGGTTGTAGAAGACAATATTGCATCCCAACAACGCTCCAAATTGTTCCCTTTCGAAATATGGGTTCTCAACGACCTCCCATCCCGCCAGCTCCTCGACCAACTCCTATCAAGCATTTGTCTGAAACAGAGATGCAGGCACACAAAGAAGAAGGGCTTTGTTATAATTGTAAGGAGAAATTCACTCGGGGACATAGATGTGTTCAACAAAAGCTCTATCTCTTGGATATGGATTCTCCACCTTCTTCTACAATTGGTGAAGAAACTCTCGATACAATGGATGATCAGGTCGACATTCAGGAGCCGCCTATTGACCCCCCATCTCAGGATGATCAACCAGAGATATCTCTCGATGCTTTATCCCGCGTCACCACCCCCAAACAATGCGGGTCAAGGGTTACTTCAAGAAGCTTCCTCTTACAATACTCATTGATTATGGTAGCAATCATAACTTCATTGACCCTCAAATTGCCAAACATTCTGATTGTTTTGTCCATCCTTGCTCCAACTTTGAAGTCATGGTTGCCAATTGGGGCACCTTATCTTGCAATGGGAAGTGTCACAATGTGCGTATATCTTTGGAATATTATAAACTACGCTCTGACATGTTTTCCTTGTCCCTAGGCGGATGTGATGTGGTTGGGTGTTCAATGGTTACGCACACTTGGCCCCATATTATGGGATTTTGCTGAACTTTGGATGCAGTTTTCAGTCAATGGGAAACAACAAAAATTTAAGGGCTTACAACATGGGTCTCTCTGCATCATCAGTTCACATCACCTGGAAAATCTCCTTAAGAAGAATTCACATGGTGTCATCGCTCAACGCCATTCCATTCAGATGCACCCATCAACAGTCTCCCCTACTTCCTTGGATAGATATGTAGGTGTCCTTGCTGAATTAGTGGGTTTGTCGCCTTCAAGAGACCTTTTCGGTAAGAATTTAGCCGCATCTACATCTCAGCAGGAAATGATGGCTATTTTGCATGTAGTACAAAAGTGACATCCATACCTATTAGGGAATTATTTTTGCATCAAGATTGATCTCCAAAGTCTAGAAAATTTCCTGGAACAATGGGTCTCCTCCCCAACACACCTAAAATGGGTTATCCAACTCATGGGTTATGCCTATGCGATCACTTACAAGAAGGGTAAGGAAAATATGGTGGCAGATGCTCCTTCTCGCACATTGATGACCTAGTTTCTCTTACAACTATTTCTCTGCTTGTTCCAAATTGGGTGCAATTTGTTCAACAGGGCTATCTCTTCTCTGAACTCCATGCTTCTTCCTTAGCAAGGCACTCTGGGTTCCTCAAAATGTATGACTGGGAACAATGTTACTTCTTTTCGCAGGGACTGGAAATGACATTTCAACAGATGGTGGTTGACTATGATACTTTCCAAGCCAACAAGGGTGACACGACACTCCTTTCGGGACTGCTCGAACCCTTTCCCATCCTTACACAAATTTGGACAACTATTTCTATGGATTTCCTAGAAGTGATCCAATGGTACAATACCACATCTAAAAGGACACCATATGAAGTATTCTATGGACAGGAAACGCCGATTCTTCTTCCATACACCCTTAGCAGCTCCCCAGTTCAGGAAATTGACTCGGTTCTTCAAATTCTGCATCAATTTCCACATCTAAAGCTTTGAGGACAAAGTTTTTTCTAAGGGAGAGGGGATGTTAGGAACCCATTTCAACCCTTCTATTTACTTTGTTAGTATATTGTTGTTGGATGCATATGCTTTGTAAGTCATCCCATAATATTTGTTGATCCATAGTTTGTCTTATTGTTGTTGGACACATATGCTTTGTAAGTCGTCCCATAGTAATTGTTGATCCATAGTTTGTATTGGCCCATGGTTTGTATTGACACATGGTATTGACCCATGGTATTGGTGCCTAGAATTAGTATATAAGTTTGTGTTGAGACCAATGAAGGTACCATGAAGTTATTTGTATTGAGCTTGCTCAAAAGAGGTTTCCCCCTCGAAGTGGCCTTTGATCAATAAAAGTGATTCTGAGTTCTATTATTTCTGCTATCTCGTGTATTTTCATTAATTAATTGTTGTAGGTTCTTCACATCATCCTAGATGATGTTCAAAAAATTAATGATCCCTGTAAATTGTGCAAATGATCTCTTATCTATAATGATCATAATTCCTTCCAGAGTTGTTTGAAATTTCCTTCCCACAGCCAGTCCAGTCATTAGTTTTCATGGTTTTTCCTTAACTCTTGTAGGAGGGTCATTTAATGTTTAATCAAAGATGATTGGTACATTACATTGTGTTTGTCACTTGTGGTTCTATTTTTCTTCTGTTGGTATGATATCCTTGATGATCATTGTGCCCTTTTGGAGCTATTCCCAAGCTGAGTTACTCTAGAGCCACTGGTGTATGTCCCGGAATTGCCTCTCAAGATCTTGGATTGGTAGCAGGGGTGATGTCCATTCTCGTTGTATTTTATATTGGACATAGTTGTGTATTTCCTATGGAGATCATGTTTTTATGGCAGAGGTGAGTTCAAGTTCCTTGGATTTGAGGTTGTCCTGGAGCCACTTGTTGGCTTGGTTTTGAAACCAAGCTTTGTGCAATGGGCACCTATCAACAATGTGATAGCAGTTTCAATATTAAAAGCAAAAACAATTATAAATTAAATCTAAATCTAAACTAGCATGTGCATATAACAAATAATTTTTTTTTTAAACGATTCAAGAACAAGAAATAAAAGAATAGGTGTTTTGTATTAAGATACCTCAAATGGTGAGGATTTGTGTTAAGCAACTCCCAAGGTGAGTAGCTCCAAGCTCCAAAGGTCTCTTCTCCAAGGTGCTGAAAATGGCCAAAAGTCTCATGACAGATTTTGACAACGTGAGGATAGGATGATGGATGGATGGAAAGTGAGGAGCCCCAAAAACACCTACATAAGAATTTCCCTGGATTGGAAGTGCTACTTTCTATTGGTTTTTGGGTTGACTGTTGTCATGGAGCACATGGAATTGCTCTGGAGTGGAAGTAGAGGCCACACTTGCCATTGGGTTGTGTATGGACTGATTTATTGAGAGAATTTTTGGTTTAGTGCGCTCTTTCTTGTGGCATCATGGTTCCGGCTTTGGGGTGACCATTGCAAAGTGATTTTTGTCTTGCATTGTGTCTATGGCTGGGTGGAACATTCCATGGTTGATTTTGTTTATGCATTTGGAAACGATAAGTGTTTGATCAAATGTTTATTTAATTTAATTGGATCTAATATGATTTATTTATGGATGCACATGAAATTTTTGATGAAATGTATGAGTTATTTGTGGAAGAAATTTCTGATGGAATTCAATCTATTTATGCAAGTAAAGTTTTTTAAGGACTTGGAAACTAGTTTTTGGGATTTTGTGCACAAATTTTTTGAGGAAATGATTCTCTGGACCTCTGATATAGAACTGATATTTCTTCCCATTTTTATTAAATAATGTGTATTTTTATGGTGCAGTAGCCTTCAAATCATTTAAGACTTTTATGGTGCAGTATCCTTCAAATCATTTAAGACACTTCTCTTTGATGCTTCTACCTTTTATTTGAAAACTAGTTCTTTGATTAGATTGTTTTGCATAGTTTGGAGACTTGGCACATGAAGTGTTTGTAAAAATGCCCGAATTTTATTTTTATGCTTATGTATAATAAATACACTTTAAATGTGTGTGATAATTTGATGGTAAATCTTCTTGATAGTTTTTGGAAAATGTCCACCGAAATTCTAGATCAATTTTCAAGTTCTAGCTCCTTCAATGGAACTGTTTTGAGTAGATTTGTGACTTTGCATATGAAGTGGTTGATGAACTGTTCGAATTAGATATAACTGTATCATGACTGATAAAACATGTTATTTATATTTGGAATTAGATTTTAATGATTCTAGGAGCTATGGATTTAATTATTCTAGTGATTCTTAGAATTACTAGTCAATTTCAATGAGTAGATTTAGCTAGTTTTGTGAATGATTTAATGGAATTTATATGGGAGGAAATATAGAGACGTATCAATGTAGGTGACCCCTAATATGTTTTCAATGGATACAGCAGTAGTATATTTCTCTTTATTTCCCATTTTTAAAGTTAAATTGAAAACTAGGTACATTGCGCTGAAAATTGATAATTGGTTGTGGATTGAAATCTATGTTTTGGTAAAAATGGAATGCTACAGCCATGTGTTCTTTTCATAACTTGTTATTATTCTGTAGGTGGCTATTTATCAGGTTTTATCCTTTACATATGGATTCATTTCATTTTGGTTTAGTTATTTAGACTCAATTCCTTGCTGTGAATGTTAAATTGTTTCATTGGAATTGATGGAAAAGATCACCTTATGTGCAATTGGAATGATCTGGAAATAAAAATTTAATTGGATGTAGGTGCACGCTTAAATACTTTTTTAATGGTTGTAGGATTTATTTTGGTTTTAATGGCATGGTTACAAGTTGATTTTGTGCAATACTAGCTGCTTATATTGGAAAATTATTTAACTAGTCTTTTGGACTCTCTTTTGTAATTACCATGATTAATTATTGTAATTTTAGTAATTAGTCCATATGCACATGTAATTAGATGTTATTAATCCATTGGGATTTATATATTAAAAAAATAGATTTTTGATAAGTGTCGTCATTTTCGCATTAAGTGTCGTAATTAACACCTTAAGTACTAGTTAACTGTGATTAAAAATAATTAGCCTTTAGAAGTGGTTATCATCTATGATATGGATTGGATTGAAGGTTTGATGATTTTATCTGATGTTAAGAATCCTTCCCATCCCTTAGATAAGATGTTGGATTTGTTAATGAATTTAAATTAAATTATCGTTAATTATTGGATTTTGTGTCGCAAATATTTTTGGAAAAATAGAAATTAAATATTTATGGTTTATCCGCAACACTAAAAATCAATTAATTAGCCTTGGAGAGATAATGATATATCCCTTAAACACTATGATAAACACGAGGTAAATTAGAGTCTATACAGTTGTATCTGCAAGACTTTTATAATATAATATCATTTTTTATTTGTGTTATACAGCATATTCCTTAACCTTTTGTTCTCTGATTTTGATTATGGATTGCAATTTCACTTTGCTGCATCTTGCAAATTGCATCAAATTTGTGGATAGCTAGATTCCCTCATAGACTCATTTTTTTATGTTATGATTTATTATTTCCCTCATGTTTGAAAAAATCATTTTAAATACATGGCAGCATCTTTTCTCCGAGCCTTGTCGATATATAGCATAGCTTTCAATGTTATAGACCTTTGTACCTATGGCAGTTCCCTTGTTTGCAAAATTGTGTAAACTAAAGACCACTATGTACGTTTATGCATCACATGTTTTAAATTGTAAATTTGTTTATAGAAATATGGGATTGATAGTTTCTTGAAAAATAATAAATAGTAAGTGGCATTTGCAAAATGGTGACAAGGTTGTTCAACATTGTTGTTGTGTCAAGTGCTTTGCACTATGCTTTTATCACATGGGCAATGTGCATCTTAACGATGCAATTGGTTTTTGTTCTTGTCTATATAAAAAAAATCATTCTTTAGTACCAGACATTAACTATTTTCCTCTCAAAATCTGGTTCAGAAAGGATCTCATCCAAATGATGGCAATAGCTCTATTGGAATTTACAAAGATTTTGCAAATTTATAGAAAACAAAGCTAGGAAAAGACATTTCTACTTGGACTATAGTAATAGTAGTTCTTATGTGGTTATAGATATTTATATGTGAAAAACTATTGTGTATTAGACTGTCTTATTTTTATTTCCATTATATATTCTAGGACTTATGTTATCTAATTTTTATTATGGATTTTGATATGTCTTTCTTGCAAGTTGCAAATTACATTTCACCATGAATGACTTGATTGTAGATATTGATAGTATTAACTTTTATACAATTATAAACTTGTGTGTTTCTGTTGCAATTTATGGGTTTACTCATATTTGCAATAGTCATTGTAAATAAGTGGTATCATTTTCCATTGTAGATTTCTAAATACACTCCAAAGTATAGATCATCGTATGTGCAACACTGTTCTCTTTGCAAAATGCATAAACTAAAACACTGGTTTGCATGTGCGCACATGGCCAATTGCAATTTCTACTATCATGGGTACAACAATGTCCCTTTAGCAATCTACCTTTGTTTCCATGGAAAATTAACATTGGTATGCAACATTGTTATTTGTATTAGCACATATGGAAAATTGCAAATTGCAATTTCATTTGCAAACATCTTAGTTTTATAGTTCCCTGACAAATAATCGAGAATGGATCATGTGTGGAAAATGGTAACTAGTTTATTGAATGATGCTACTTTGCATAGTACATTGCATGTTGCTTCTGTGAAACAGTATGACCAAACAATCATTGGCAAGTAAGAAAATGTGGAAACTCTTCATTGTTTTTGTGTCTTAATCTACTTTGAAATATAGAAAATAGATAATAATAAAAACAAGCTCTAGATAGATTGGAACATTTTTGTTTTGAAGTTGATTTAATCTTTATGTGTTTTTCCAACTTCGATGATTCTTTTTTTGTTACATCCATGAGAAGAACATTGCTTATATCCATATGATTCTTACTAGACCTTTCCAAATGCATATTTCCTATTTACATAATGTACTAGCAATGGTGTAATTGCCTTGATAGAAAAAAAAATGTATATCAATTTATGTTGTGTAGCAAATGCAAAATGGAAAACTTTGATTGGAAAAATCAAATCCATACAAAAGCATCTACACTACGGAGATGTGTTTGTATCAAGTTCAGTTAATTTTCCCTCCTTTTACTAAATTCATTCTTTCCTTCTTTTTTTACATATATTTGTTCAAAATCTGCTATAGATTAAAAAGTTTTCCCAAAAACATAGTTATAGTCTGTTAAATTTTCATCAAAAAAACAAACTTCAAAACCAGGATACTATTGCTTTTATAGACTTGTTCTACACAAAAAGTATGGATATTTTGTATCCCTCTTTTTCTACAAAAAGTTGAGCTTGCTTGCTATTTGTCAAATGTATTTGAGAGATCTCCACTTTTGCTCTTGGTCTTTGGTAACAATACTTTTGAAACAAAAAAAATCCATCTACTTCAATTTTTCCAAATGGTATGTTGTGTTAAATATTGTTATGTAATATCTAATAGCTAAAATTTGCTACAATATTGTTGTTGTAGTTTATATTGCTATATTCAATATAATTGTATACAATACTATTCCCATTGGATTATTACCAAATTTGAATCGATTTTGACACATTGAAATAAGTTCTATTTGACTCATTACTTGTTATTTCTACAACATAGCAGTTAAAGCTAAAAAGGAGACAAGATTTAAGCCCATGTTGATTTTATTGCCGCAACATATATAGCACCTTACCAAATACTGTGTTTAACATTGTTCCACGATGCAAGTCTGGTAAATGATAAAGGCCTTTGTTTATTCCTAGAATTAGTTGGGATATTTTAAGGGTAACAAGAATCTGATACAAAATACCTTTTTGTCTGAATAAAAATAGGTGCAACAAACAAATTAGGGAAATAAATGCTTTCTGAGCCCAGAACCAAGTTTGCTAATCACAAATGTTCATCTACTATTTACATAATGTGCCAACAATGGTACGGTTGCACTAATAAGGGAAACACACATTGACTTATGGTCTATGATAAAAAGCAAATAGTTTTTGTTATGCCAACCAGTGACATGCAGATTGTGGTGAATACAGAGGTGTCTAATATCTAGTCATGTGCTTGTATCAAGGTAATTTTTTCTTTCCTTTTCTACTGCATAGATTTGTTTCTCATTTTGTTTATTTTTAAATATATTTATTCAAAACCATGTATATCATAAATGCTTTTCCAGAAACATTGCTAAAGCATGTTGCTTCTCAATCAGTAATCAAAATTCAGAATCTAGATTCTATTGACTTCGTAACTTTCTTTCGCCAAACACTTATGGATATTTTGTATATTTATATCTCCGGAAGAGATTGAAAGTCTTCCCAATCTTCCAACTACTTCTAGGATATTTGCAATCATACCATTCGTTTTTGGTAAGAATACCTTGACAAAAAAACCATGTGTCAGTGTTTATTTCCAAACAAAAAGCATCAACTGCATGCAAGATTACAACTCGTAAATCTTCTTTATTTTAGCAACATTTCAGTCTTTTATGCGGTTATTCTCTATGCAAAGCTATTGAAATGCAGATGTCCTTTTTATGGCAAAAAAAACAGGATTTATATTCCAGATATAGGAAAATCAAGTTGCTTCGATGTAGTTTCCCTATAGTCAATCCACTTGAATTTTTCCAAATGGTATGTAAATTCAAAACGTCAATGTCGATTGCAATATTCATTGTTATGGTTTTCTTATGTGTTTTGCAAATAAATATAAACAATGTTTTTTGCACTTGATTTTTTCCACTTCTCTGTTGATTTTTGACATAGCGTCAAGTTGCTTCAATGCAGTCTCTCTATAGTCGATCCACTTCAACTTTTCCAAATGGTACGTAACCTTCGATCATAATATGTTAATATCAATAAAATACTCGAGGTCCATTGCAATATTCATTGCTAGGTTTTTGTTCATTCATTGCAAATAAATATAAACAATGTTTATTACAATTGACTTAAAGCTTTTTTTTTCCTACTATTTTGATGTAGGGAAATAAGATCTCTCTTACCCACCACTTTCTACTCCTACAAAATCACAGGTAGACCTAGAAAAGGAACAAGATTTACATCTATGTTGTTGTTACTACCTTAGCATATGTTGCGCCTTAGCAAATATTGTTTCTCCAAGTGTTCCAAGAGGCAATTTTGGCAGTTAATACCGGTCCTAGTTTATGCTTAAAGATAGTTAGCATATGTTGTAGGGACACATAGAATTTGACACAAAAATATCTATTTATTTATAAAAAATAGGTGGAAGCTTAGCATGTGCAAAAGGCGGAGCGAAAGAAACAGCCACACTTGAAGTTCATTTAGAAAGAAAGCAAATTGTATTTCGATTTGAGGTAATTTAGCAAACCTGGAATGAACAACGCACATGTTTTGAAAACACCTTCTTATACAATATACATTTGATAAAGTTTATGAATCTTGCTTTTATTTTTCCAAAGTTTGATATATAATTTCCCCATTTTTTCATTTTTCTTATTGATCTAAACGTAATAATAATAGCTTCCATGCTATAAGCTCCATAATATTTTGTGTGGAAAAGCAGAAAGATTTGATTTCTACAGTACAAACTTGCAAAGAGTTCCCAATTTGAATACTCGCTCTGTGATTCTCCATGCCTTGGTAACAAATTATAGGTTGGTCTATTACAAAGCTCTTAGAACTCTGCTTACAATATCAATTTGCTATGAATCATAAATTCTCATGGTTGATTTCATTTATTTGCAGCTTGGTTTCCACTTCTCTTATGCTTTCTTAGGAACTCTTTGTATTTGCAAGAAACACCTGAAAATATTTTATTAAAGGTGATTGTTATTATGTCCCTGAAATAGCACGGGTACATTTAGCAAACAGGTTGTTTGTTGGTTTTTTTCCTACTTGCTTCAGGAATCGCATGATGGCAATTTGTAAACTTTTGCCAATGTTTTGTCATGTGTATGATTTCTAGCCCATTGGATGTCATCAGCCTCAAGCCTTGGAACCAAGGCCTAAGTGGCATGCTGACAAAGGGTGCTTTAACTGCAGGGTGGTGGTAGTGAACGCTTCCGGGCTAGAGTAAATGCAATGTTCAATGCAGAGGGAATATGCGTTTTATTAAAGTCTTTTACTAAAGGTGATTGTTATTAAATAAAAAAATTTGTTAGATTTCCCTAGGGAAAAATCTAATGATGCTAGTGCTTGTTTAATTGGGGAAGTTATTTTTTTAGAGATATATTGAATTAATTTATCTCTTTGGGTCCAATGCAGAACATGAAAATAATGTGCTAGAGCACAGTCTTTAGCACCAATGCATATGCGAATTTTTTTTCAATAGAAGCAAGGCTTCCATCTTTAGCCACAGTCCAAACCCATTGAAGCATATTTTAGGATGAAACGTGGAAGAAGATGATCAAGATCAAATTGCTTCTCTATAGTTCCTTTCTATTTACCAATTTGATATAGTGATTTTCCTCAGGGATCTTTAAGCAAGCAAAAACATGTGTTAGCCTCCTCATCCGATAAAATATGCAAAAGGTAATTTTTAATACTAATATACCTATCCAATAAATGACATAGGATTTGAGCTCTTGACTCCTTCTTATAGACTGATTGTATGCATGGTCGATGCTTTCTGCATGTATAAGCAATAATTATCAATAAACAAGGGCCAATTTTCAAGAATAGCATAAAAATGAGATGTTTTCCATGGTTTTTGTAAAATCCTAATGTCTTTTAGACCTACCTACAACCATGGCATTGGAACAGACAGCTATGCCACAAGTGCTAATGTATTGTTCTCTAAATTACAATGATCGTTGATGCTTACTCTTCCATAAAATAAACTTTGGATTAAGATGTTTGGGACATGGCACTAAAATAAAATTTACATAATCCCAACTTGAATTCAAAGTTTAAAACATCGTTTCAACTTTAACTAATAGATCCAACTTGCTTAGAAGTCTTGATAGTAGATGAATTTGATCGCAAGTGACATCTCAACTTAGTATTCTATATTAGAACAACCATCTTCAACTATTGCTTTCTATTTTATATTTTGAAAGATTTAATTCCATGTGTTTAAAGGTTTAACAACATCTGATTTTAAGTACAAAATTGAGCAACTTCCCATTTTATTTCCCTATTGCAGAGTCCAGTGATAACTAGATGACAAGTCAATTGTAACTGAACTAATCACCCAACATATCCATTCAGGCTAGTAATGCCAACTTGCTAATCGCACATATGTATTTGAGTATGGACTCTTAATCACATAAATATTGACTTCATTTGCTTCAAAGTCTCTACTCCAATTGAATCTTATGAGATTTTACATTTTCCCATAGTGTTTAAATGTTTGAGTGCATATGCATTTGAACTGACAGTCGCACAAATGCATTTCACCATGTTGCTACTCTGTATTTGCAATACTTTTAATGCTTTATTTACATATTTAAATAAAACCAAATGAACTATAGAATCAAATATTTTGGACTTTTCTTAATAACTTTAGAAATTTATGCATGTTATTCTTCTCTTAACTATATATGCTAATGAAATTTGGTCTTTACAATATGTCTATTCCAACTGCTCGACAGTTTTCATCATGGATCAAAAATAGGTGTTGTCCGAGGGCAATGAGCATAGCTAGGCATTCATTGCAACTCAGACGTAAGTAACTCTATTACAAGCTCCTCTCAAATATTATGAAATTTGTTTACATAATTTACTAACTTAGCCTTCTGAAATATGGCATGGCCAATTGTCAACAGAAGATTTCCCAAAGACACAGACCAAATATTTTTGTTTCTGCATGTATGTTATTGCTTTATGTGTTTTATCATCTACACCATGTCTTACTTTCCATTGCTCACCAGAATAATTTTCCAAACACATAGGAGGTAATAAAAACCTTTAAATCAGAAACCCTGACCCAAAATCAAATTTGCAAACATTGTCTTCTTGCATAGTTGCTTAAATTCTGGAATTGCGTTTGCAAAGAGCTATTGGAGAACAATTTCCAAATTGGTTTTTGCTTTCGATTGACTCCTTGTTCTTAATACAATTTAAATTGATTCTATAATTAGAGGTTCTGAAGAAATGAGTCTATTGCAGTAATTCTTTTCAAAATACCATCCTAGACATTCAAAAACTCCTTTTGTTGTTAACAACAAGCACAACATGCCATTTCCATTTATAGTTGTATTTTTTTTTGATGACTTTTTGATAGTGCCAACTATAAACATGTTTTCATGTAATTGCAATCATGGAAATGCAATGCTATATTTTTAATTTCCATTAATAATAGAAACAATATGCCACTTGTATATATAGTTATATTTTAAAAAAATGTTGGCTTTTTGACAATGCCAATTATAAACATGTTTTTATGTAATTGCAACAATAAAAATGAAATGCTATAGTTTTTATTTGCATTGGTGCCATATTCCAATGACAATTGTAACTCTTTTCAAAAAAGGAAAAAAATGGCTTATTCCAATCACAATTGCACTATTGTCATCTTTTTTTTTTTAATCATATCCAAATAGAGCAATTACGAGTGTCCCTTTTTTTCTATTTTTCTATGTCGCAAGGACTTTTCCACCACCTAGCTCTTATATGAATAATATAAGATACACAACCTCATATGTTTTACAAACTTTATGAAACCAATGACATTGTAATCATGAACTTATTACATAGGTATTCAACCAAAGCATTTAATGAAAAACAAAACATAGATTTCCTAAAGATGACTTGTTTATTATATTATATAATACTTCATTTATCCGTTAATATAGGTAGAAATGTATATTTTGAAAAATATTTTTAAGTCTAACAAAACCAAAAAATAATAAAAATATTCGTTTAATTCTAATCAAATTATATATATATATATATATAACATAACATAACATAACATGCATATCCAAATTAACTTTACCATTTCTATGTTTTTTACTTTAAGTTATCTTTAAAATATTTTATTAATCATTTTTCATGTATAATGTTGATAGTATAAATGATTTAAATTTAATCAAACATATTAACAAAATAATATATATTTTAAATTAATCTAAACAATCTAAAAACACACATATTAAAACAATTTTACCACTAATTAATCATACTTACAATGGTGACATTGTAAAACAATTTTATTATTTATTTGCATAGCATCTTTATCAATTATTTCATTCTCTCATGAAGCAGACACAATTATTTCATTGTCCTATCAAGCAAACACACATCATCCACATGTTACTATGATGAATGAGGGCGAGCGCACAAAGTTTCTCCACAAAACCGTTGCAACGGGGATGCGCTAGCGGGATTAAAACAACCACGCGCACACACCTAAGGCAGCATGCACGCGCTGCTAGGTTTGGTACCGAACCGAGGCGTGTGCGTGTGCTTGGCGCATGCACATTTAGGGACGCGCACGTGCTCTTGTTAAAAAAAAACAGAGCAGAATGTTCCCATTCTACTCATTGGAGCCGAGCACGACTTCCTCTCTGCATGCGCGTGACTACAGCCACCAAAAGAGACCATTTCCACTCCAAAACCCACCAAATCGATCCACCAACTCATCAACATGTTAATTCGATAGGTAAATTCCAATTTTTTTGTCATTTTATTGGTTTTTTTTGTTTATTAAATTGTTAATAATTCCTGAATTATTAAAACAATGGAGAAATTTTCAATTGCAGATTGTAAATCGAGATAATGAGTGAACAAAATGTTAACCCGGATTCTAGTGGAGCACAAGAAAACTCAAACATTGGACCCAATGCCGAAGAAACCCGTCAACAAAATCCAAATGCCGAAGAAAATCAAAACCCCCAACCAAATGTTGAACAAGATGACCTTAACCATTATGTAAATGAAATGAGAGTGCACACTCGAGAACTAAGAAACATGGGGGAACCATCTCGAGTGTCTCTTGCCATGTCAATTGAGATCTCAATTGACTCCCTCATACATGCACATCGCCAATTGACCGACATGACTGAATATAGAGCTAGGATGCGGGAGTATTACTCCACGGGCATTTCCAAGGAAGCAATAAAATATTTTAATATTACATAGGCCCAATTATACAGTATGTTCACCGATCCAAGAACACAACAACCACCGAACACTAGAAATCCACATGTCTATATGGATTGGTGTCATTACCAACCATGGAGGGACAATTGGATGCAGAGGTGGTTCATGGTGTACAATAAACCTCCTTGCAATAATAGGGAAGTTCCACAGTACTTCCTTCGGCAACTATGGGCTAAGTTTATGCTCGATTTACCTGTCAACTATTTTGACATAACTGAGTTCTAGGGTGTTGGGCGTGGCTCTGCCCAAGATCGACCTGCTGCAAGGAGGAACCCACTGAGAGGGCCACCGACTTCTAGGAGCGACCCCAATCCCTCTCCCCAGCCACCTCAGTTACCCCACAAACTTGATCAGATCGAGGAGGCAATGAGGAATGTTGCATGTGGACTCCTCAGACACACCACCTTTGTAGCAGCGACTACAGTGGAGAGTTCAGTTGACCTTGATAGATATTCAGGTGCAAGGCCTTCACAATAGGTTCAGTATAGACCTATGACTGGTGGTATCCATGCTAGGCATTCCAGTTCGATGGGGACAATGCCACATCTTTGTCCCCATTGCGGGCACACTTGCCCTAGCCCAATCGAGGGCTATTATATGGAGCAGGTCAACAATTTTTTAAATGTGTTTTCAATCATCACTTGATAATTTGTAAAGTATTTTTTTTAACTTAAACTATTATTTCAATGTACAATTATTTAGAGCTGAGACACCAACATGGGAGAATGTAGGATCTCCCAACCTAGATGCAACAATGGAAGCTGCAACTGAAATTGCGGCACCTCACACGGAGGTATTTTTAGTACCTCACACAATATTGTTATTACTTATGGCATTTATATTACTTGAGTATTTATATTTATGGCATACACGTTGATAGTTCATACAATGTTTTTGAATATCTTGATTGCCTAAATAATGACATGTTTAATATGTTCATAACATGCATGCATTTTGGTGTCCACAGGTGTTCCCTGACTACGGTAATCAACCATCCCCGCTAGGGATTGGCAGATCACCATATACACAAGTACAATGTGTAGTTAAAAGCATGCTTTTAATTTGAATTGTTA
The DNA here is from genome assembly GCA_027924585.1 of Larix kaempferi. NCBI lineage: Eukaryota > Viridiplantae > Streptophyta > Pinopsida > Pinales > Pinaceae > Larix > Larix kaempferi. Next base: position 2,277,045 of record BSBM01000293.1, read on the forward strand.
CGACTTACTATGGTTTAATTTATTATTTGTTTACTAAATTGTGATATTACAAATGTATATGTAGGTGCCACCAACAGTTGCAGGTCCTCATTTTAGTCCTATGTTTCCACCCTCTCCCATGAGTCCCCACCCTTGCTTCCATCTAGACACCCCCCTCCGTCCACCCCCTCCCTTCCATCCAACCTCCTCTCTCCAGCCATACTCCTCCCTCCATCCATCCTCCCCACTTGTCCACATCCCCCCGTCTATACATCCTCCCCAATTTATCCACTCCATCCTCCCCCATTCGTCCATGCCCCCCCTTCCTTCCAACTTCCCCTCTTCATCCACAACCTCCCTTCTGTCCATCCTCCTCCCTCTATCGAGGACTTCCCTCCCATTCACCATCCCTCACGATTCCCCCTATCCCTTTTTGTTCGATACCTTTTATCATACAACCGACAGGGGTTCATCATCCACTACGTCCTCCTCCACCCCATACCACCATATCTTCCCCACTTCACGCCACTATTGTGGCATCTACTCTTCCAGTATCCTCATCTGTATCTCCAGTGGTTGCACCTGTAGTGGCTGCAACTACATCTGCACCCCCCCATGACTGCATCGGAGTTGGTTGTCCATCCATCTGCTCCACCTAGTAGCCCAGAAGCCCATCCATGTCCATCGTCGGAGGTGTTCACGGTGAGAATCAAGATAGTTTATGAAAATATTTTGATGCATTAACAAAAATTAATTTAAACAATTATTACTTTTCAATGAAATGATTGTTGTAAATGTTGTAGGCTAGAATTGCTGAGAGGCTTCACAGATCCAGGACACCTGCCTCATGTTTCCCATGCGCATAAGAGGTGATTTATTTAAGATTCAAATTCTACATTTGTTTTATAAATGTGGTAAATGTTGCAAATTCTTGAAAATGACAGTATGTTATATCATTTGTTCTAGATCCCGGAGAGACGGTCTACTCCTAGACGGAACAAGACCCGAGGTACCAGTAGCTCGAAGAGTAGAAAGATCGACTTTGGAGATGCACCTGGGAGTGACGGGGTTGGTCACAATTCTTCACACACCATGTTATGTACATTAGCCATGATGTGGCACTTTTGTGCACCAGTTTCCATGTACTTTGTATCTACGGCATGAGTTTCCATGTATTTTGGATCTACGACATGAGTTGTCGCATTTTCTATAGGGCACAAGTTGCCATTGTATGTACATTGGGAACCATGTTGCACTATTTGCCAGAAATTGTATATGTTTGGATGAGTTTTGTAGCCTTGATGTACATGGATTTTCACTTATGTGATTTATATCGATGTTGTCTATATTAGCATCTTGTTATCTAATGTTGTTGTCTCATGTTGTTTGTATCATGATGTGATGTTGTCTAAATTTGGTTTTTACTTCTATCCGTCCATGGCATGCGGTCTTAAGTTTTGGTAACAATGATGTCCATGCATTAGTTGATAATGTGAATCAACCTGAAGCTTACCTAGATCTTAGAAGAGAAGTTGGATATCATAGTTCAACTTGGTTTATCTTTCCACATGTAAAAGCTTGTAATGGTATCTATGTTAAGAAAACATTATAAACATAGGATAACTCAAACAAAATCATGTATGAGAATTAATCTAAAAACAAACGGAATAAATGGATGGACAAATCACACCTCACGACACATAAGATATATATTGGGAACTTGAGTACTAGGAAAAGAATACTTAAAAATAGAAAATGTCCATTGTTGTCAAAAGGTTAAAATGAGATCCAACATGATTTTTAATAGCTCTACATAATGAGATCTAAAATGTCCATACTCTACGTAATGAAATGTCGTCACTAGTATTTATATTGACCATTTTGTCTACTTAAGATCATGCAACAAATTAATAACCAAGTTATGGAATCATTTCTTAATCAATTGTCACCATACAAATAAGGAAACCTTGAGCACAATCTATATCTAGCTCATTAATTCTCACTCATGGATATAGCCACCTTTGATTTGATGACCATCACATCCACTACCATTTACAATTAGGACTTCCTTAATTTATCATTATGTGATAGCGATCTAATATTATGTAGACACATTGACTTAAACACATATAGTTGACATTACAATAAATTACTACTTGTTGGCCCAATTTTGTGACTGAGGCCAATGAAGGAGAGATAGCCCACACAGGTCGCTTACAGCAACTTCCGATGTGTTTGAAATAGCTAACTCTCACAAGATTTAAGGCCCTACTGCCTATGTTTTGTGCTCTCAATGATAGAGAGTCTCCCAAGGTGAATAAATCCCTAAAGGTAACTATCCATTAACAACTATCGAAAGAACTTAAACTACTTATGATCTAATCCTAAAAAAACTATCTAGAAACTAAATAACAAAGTTAGTAATTCCTAATATTACTCTATGATAAGCTAAGTGATACTAATCTATCTAAAGTTAGCATTCCTATCTCGGCCAAGAGCAAAGATTGATTTATTTAACTAAAGTCTGAAGCAGAGAAAATATTCACTAACTAAAGCTTAGTAAGAAACATACCAAACAATAAAAAATGAATTTAAATTACTTCACAACAAATAAAACAGAACTATTATAAAATAATGTATATATATATGAGAACTTCAAACTAAAGCCAAAATTTACTAACAGGATATGTCATTCTGAAACATGAAAAATATAATTAAAACTAACTTGCAATTGGAACAAATTAGATAATTACAAAATTTTATTAACAACTATTGACATCATGAAAAAGTTCTTCAACATTAATACGAAGTCAAATCAATTTATGATTCAGGTGAACATAAACATTCAAATTTCTCATTAAACATTCCAATATAATATGAAGATCTTTATATATGAAAAACAAGACAACAAGGGAGAGATAAATCACACAGTATTGATATCCAAAACTTAGCTAAGGTTTCATTATCCTGGCACATTTGACAGTCATCAGAAGAAATTCATGAGACAATCAAAGTAAACCGAATAGAATGATGCTGTATAATAAAGGCTCTCCAATGTCTTAGAAAATCGAACCCTGAGGAGAAAGAGAGTAGAACTTCTGGGAAACAACTCCCATCTTTCTTTACAGAGCTTCCCCCTCTTCACGGCAGTGTCTCCTCCCTCTTTGCAAACAGAAAGATTACAAAATAGATGACAGAATCAAGAAAACAAGGTTTCTTTCTTCTGTCGAGACCCTCTCTTGGACAATCGATTCACTGCTCATTTTATAGGATAGATGATTTCTATTTCAAGCATATAACTACACTCCAGAAACGTCTCCACACAATCAGCCGACTGTTACAGAAATCTCCGTTAATCTTCCTTGTCTTCTCAGCTCTTTGACTGTTGTCATGCTTCTCGAACTTCTGCCAGATGATCCGCCTCAGAATGATCGCATTATTTCTCAGCATCTTAACTTTAAATCCTTTTTCTGGTATTTCTTGTTGACCTGGTAACTCAACTCCTTTTATCTCCTGCCAACGATTCTGCCTTTTGAGAAACAACGACCTGGTAAATTGTTTATAATTGGATGCCATCGTAAAGTCTCACGATACCTGCATTACAAACATATATTAGACAACAACAGCAAATAATATTAGAGTTTTCGCAAATATGGATTTGTCATAAAAAGTAAAGCGAGAATGGAGGATAAAGAATTTTAAGGAATTGACCATTGGTTTGCACTTCTTTGCTATCAATTTTGTAAAATATCAAACTTCCTTAATGCTGTAATTTTATGAAATGCAGTAACCATTTCGATAATGGGTGAATTTATCCTCCGAAGAAGTAATCAAGCGAATCGACGGGAAGCATCTGGATGTTTGCATACGCGTTCTTATTTGCTACCAATCTTTATTTTCTCCATTGACCTGGTGTCGTATTTTTATTCTTGATTTCTGGCAGGCCATTCTCATATATTCTCTGCTTAAAATGTGGACGCCATAATGTGAAGTTCCTTAACGTATGGGCGGATATAGCAACAAAACTATTTGAGCGAAATCATTAATTCCTTCAACCAGATCGAGAGGCGTGGAAGCAATCTGTAAAAACTTGAGCAGAAAACGAATTTAACAGAACGCACACAAAATATTGAACGCAGAAGACGAACTCTGTAGTTTGCATTAGATGTATTTAAATATTACAGAATTGACGGTTCAACCAAGAAACGGTTAACCGATAACTATCTAACAACTAACAATTACGTAAACAAAGACTGAAGAGATTATTATTTTTAACACTCCCTCTTAATCTCGAGGGTTACATCTTTTTATATCCACGATGCCAAGATTTTGTCTTTGAAACTCAAAAGGAATTCTTCCCAAAGGTTTGGTGAAGATATCTGCCAATTGTTCTTTTGACCCACAAAACTGAAGTAAAACATCACCATTCTGTACAAGTTCACGAATGAAATGAAACCGAGTGTCAATGTGTTTGCTTCTCTGATGAAATACACTATTCTTTGACAAGGAAATGGCAGATTTGTTATCACAGAAAATTGTAGTAGGTTCCTTCTCCATATATCCAAAATCTAACAAAAGTCTTTTAAGCCAAACAGCATGACAAGTTGCTGTAGTTGCTGCTACGTACTCTGCTTCTGCAGAAGATATCGAAACTATGGGCTGCTTCTTAGATGCCCATGAAATCAAATTTTTGCCAAATAAGAAAGCGTATCCAGATGTGCTTTTCCTATCATCAATACTGCCTGCAAAATCACTGTCTGTGTAACCTTTGAGCTTATTGTCTTCTGAAGCTGTGTACCATAAACCATAAGTTGTTGTACCTGCAATATACCTTAAAATCCTCTTTCCAACTTTCCAATGTGAATCTTTAGGACATTCCATGAACCTTGAAATAAAACTTGATGCATATGCTATATCAGGCCTAGTAGCAGTAAGATATATAAGACTTCCAACAAGTTGTTTATACAATGTAGAATTAACTGCTGACCCAACATCTTCTTTGCTTAACTTAGTACCAAATGCAATGGGAGTATCTGCTGGTTTACACTTTTCCATCTTAAATTTCTTTAAAACATCTGTAGCATACTTATGTTGACTGACAAAAATACCATGATCAGATTGTTCCACTTCAATGCCTAAGAAATACTTCATTAAACCAAGATCTGTCATTTCAAACTCCTTTTTCATTGCTTCTTTAAATTCATCTAAAAGCATGTTCCCTGTATAGATCATGTCATCAACATAAAGACATAAGATGAGTATTTTACCTTGTGGATTTGTCTTCATATACAGAGTAGGCTCATTTTTGCTTCGCTTGAAACCATCATCGAGTAAATAACGATCAATTCTGCTGTACCAAGCTCTTGGAGCTTGCTTCAAACCATACAATGCTTTCTTTAATTTATATACTTTGTGTTCTTGTCCTTTGATTTCAAAACCATATGGTTGATGCACATATACTTCTTCATTTAGTATACCATTTAGGAAAGCAGACTTTACATCCATTTGATAAATAGGCCACTTGTTCTGTGCTGCAATGGCCAAAACAAAACGAACAGTATCTAATCTTGCAACTGGTGCAAAAGTTTCATCATAATCTATGCCAGGTTGTTGTAAGAAACCTTTGGCAACTAACCTTGCTTTGTACTTATCAATCTCTCCTTTTTCATTCAATTTAATTTTATAAACCCACTTAACACCAATAACATTTTTATCTGCTGGAAGATCAACCAAATCCCATGTTTTGTTTCGTTCAATAGCATCAATTTCATTATTCATTGCATCTACCCATTCTTTTTGCTTTGTGGCTTCTTCAAAACAAGTAGGTTGAGATGAAATCAAAGCAAATTGTGCTACACTATTATCATCTTGTTCATAAATATCTTTCAAACTTTTCATTTTTTTATGTCTACTATCAGAATCAGAATCACTGCTAGATGAAGAACTGTTTTCATCTTGAACCTGCAATCTTGGAATATGTTCTGAAGATGCTTGATGTTCATCAAATACAACAAATGGATTGTGACAAGTATCTTTTTGCACTTCATTCCATGAGGAATCTTCCAAAAATTTAACATCTCTACTTATCAGAAATTTCTTGGTGATAGGATTATACAAACGATATGCTTTGGATTGTTCACTATAGCCTACAAAAATTGACTTCTCACTTCTATCATCAAGCTTCTTTCTAAGTTCTTCAGGTACATGAGCGAAAGCAATGCATCCAAAAACTCTGAAATGAGAGACATTTACCTTCGTTTTACTCCATGTTTCTTCTGGTACTTTACCTTGAACACTGGAAGTTGGTGATCTATTTAATATGTATACAGAACATGCAACTGCTTCAGCCCAAAAATCTTTGGACAAATTTCTTGCTGTAAGTAAACTTCTGGCCATGTTCATGATAGTTTGATTTTTTCTTTCTGCTACTCCATTCTGCTGTGGAGTATATCTGGTAGTTGTTTGCTTCTTAATACCTTGTTGTTTACAAAAATCAACAAAATCTCTGGAATCATACTCTCCTCCTCCGTCTGACCGCAATATTTTGACAAATTTGCCACTTTGTTTTTCTGCTAAAGCTTTAAATTCCTTGAACTTAGTAAAAGTCTCAGACTTGTGTTTGAGAAAATAAATCCAAACTTTCCTGCTAAAATCATCAATAAATGTCAAGAAATAAAAACTTCCACCAAGTGACTCTGTTTGCATAGGTCCACATAAGTCTGTGTGTACTAACTCTAAGCGATCTTTAGCTCTATAAGAGGCCATTGGAAAACTATCACGCTGATGTTTTCCTTTAATGCAACTTTCACAAGAGGAGATTTGACCAATCAAAGAAGGCAATCCATGCACCATAGATTGTTTTTGTAACAAACTCATACTTTTGTATGGTAAATGGCCATAGCGACAATGCCACAAATTAGATTCATTGGAACATGAAACATTATATGCAAACATCTTCCCACTTCTCATCTCTAAAGGAAACAATCTGTTCTTCGTCATATAAATTTTTGCAACAAATTTTCTAGTTGGATCAAAGATCATGCAATAACCATCATGAAAATTAACATCATAACCATGTGCCAATAACTGTCCCAAACTCAACAAATTATGCTTGAGATTGTCTACACGATAAACATCATAAATATTTAGCACAGAATTCTGCTTGGTTAATACTGGCACAACACCTTTTCCTGAAGCTTTAATTTGATGATCATCTCCCAAACTAATTGTAGAAGTGATGGATGTATCAAGTTTAGAAAACAAATCAGTTTGACTTGTCATATGATTACTACACCCACTATCAAGCAACCAAATGTGCTTATCATAAATTTGCTCAGTAACTTGACAAGAAAGAAATAAAGCTTCAGATGTTTCACCTTCAGTGTTAGAGATATTAGCTCTATTCTTATATTGCAGCTTTCTACATTCACTCTTAATATGACCATACTTCTTGCAATAACGACATTGGATTGCTGACTTATCTATCCATTTTGGACCATGTTCTTGTTGAGGTGGCTCTGGTGGCAACAGTTCTGGTTTGTCTCTTGACTGAAAATGTCCTCTACCTCTTCCTTTTCTTCCTCGAAAACCTCTACCTCTGCCTCTATCCATGAAAACTTTAGACTGAAATGCATGTTCTAAATTACCAACTTCCAAATTAAACCTTTCCTCATGTGACAACAAAGAACCAGTTAATTCTTCTACAGCAAATTTAGTCAAATCTTTAGATTCAAGAAGAGCAGTCACAACCATTTCAAACTTCTTTGGTAAGCTTCTAAGAACTTTCTCAACAATCCTCTGATCTTTTATCTTTTCACCATTAATCCTAAGCTGATTTACAATATGCATAACTTTTGTCATAAACTTATCAACACTATCTGATTCAATCATTTTGAGAGTTTCAAACTGAGTCCTTAGGGTTTGCAATCTCACAATTTTTACCTTTTCATTACCCTGATATGCCAAGCGAAGAATATCCCAAATTTCTTTAGCATTCTTTGCACCAACAACTTTTGGAAATATAGAATCATCTATTGTATTTAAAAGACATGATTTTGCTTTTCCTTCTTTTTGTTTCTGTTCATCTAATTTATGTTTTTGTGTAGCAGTCATAGCAGCAATAGCTGCTGCATCAGGTTGAGTAAACTCAGATTCAATACAATCAGAACATCCTTGACCTTGCAAAACAGCTTGTATTCTCACACTCCAAGCATCATAATTTGATCCAACTAATGTAGGCGTTTGGACAGAAAAATTAGATGAAGCCATTCTTCAGAAAACTATAAACAACCAAGATTTTTACCTCAAAAACAAATTTTGATTTCTGGTTCTGCTGACTGTCTACTTCTGCAATTTGATTTCTGGTTTCTCTGCTTTTCTGATTCTGCTGATTTCTGTCTAATTCTGCGTGCACAGGCTTCAAGTCTTTGCTCAACGAACAGCCTTCAACGAATTGGTTATTTCAGAAATTTTTAACAGCAGACTTGCTTCTGCCTTCAACACCAATTCCAAACATGAAGAGGCTCCTCCAAACCGTCACCAACGGCTCTGATACCATGTAAAAACTTGAGCAGAAAACGAATTTAACAGAACGCACACAAAATATTGAACGCAGAAGACGAACTCTGTAGTTTGCATTAGATGTATTTAAATATTACAGAATTGACGGTTCAACCAAGAAACGGTTAACCGATAACTATCTAACAACTAACAATTACGTAAACAAAGACCGAAGAGATTATTATTTTTAACACAATCTCTATCTTTAGTGGGATCATAGTAATTTCAAGAATTTTGCTGGAAACTTCGTGGAGCTTTTAGTTAATGTTTCCTTCCTGCTGTCAGTACATACAACAATAAAAGAAAAGGCGTAGCAATTTAACATGGCAACCTCCACTTTACGTGAAAGAACAATTAAATAGATAGTGAGCCTATCCCATTACGTGGCAGATGTGAACATTGTTTAGCTCTTAAGAAAATATTTATTTGCATGGTTGTCATGATCCATTCCCCGGAAAGCGATAAGTGTTTATTTTTAAAAATGATGAACAACCGAGAAATTTGTGTGTTTGATTATGACTCATGCAATGTAGTACTTAATTTAAATCTTTCAATGAAAATCATCAAACTCAATATACTTTATATTAATTCTTTTTAAATTAGTTAAAGTTTTGAGCAAGATAATAATAAAAAGAAATAATATAAGAAACTAAGCACACAAGCCAAAATAGTGAACTTTTCGAATCCCTATGTTAACCTTTTCATTTCTTAAATTATTCAACCCATAATAAAATTCATTGAAAGATTGAATATGCTCACGTGGAACAAGTAAAGAACATTTCACCTCCTCAATATGGTTTATAACTTTGGCAAACATGGAAGTATAATATTTTTGAAAATATTTCAACTCATCCTAAAAGTTTTTTATATTTTGTCTTTTATGATTCTTTAGGACTTGGTTAAAAGATAAAAATTATTTACTTATTTTCCATATTTGTTTATATTGATGCATCATAAAATCTCTTCACCCATTTATTAAAAGTTAAAGCTTGCAAAATTGAAGGGCTCATTAGAATTCGATGCCAAGAGTTCTAACCAATTTTTAGTGTAAAATCTTTCATGTCGTGGATGGAAGTCTTAATATTAAGGTTCCAAATAAATGATTGTGATTCGCTAAAATGCCCAAAAATTCATTAATGCATTAAGACCGAAAATTTGGCCAAAATGTCGAAAAGTCAAAATAATCCACTTCTTTCAAATTGAGGTATGCAATCAACTATGCAAGTTTCAATTAGAAATCAGAAAGCCAAGAGAATCAAAAAACAAAAATCACCAAATCCTCATGTAATGAAATCCAAGCCAAATAACAAGCAATGCGAAGAGTGGTGATCCAAAGAAGGAAATCCACAAAGTCATCCTCTCAAAAACCAAGTAAGAAAAACTAAAGGAAACTAGAGACTAAATATTTACAAAAATTCTAATGGGGGGCCCTTTATTTCGAAAAATCAAGGGGAGTTGTTGGGGTGCCAACACTACTATGAGGTGTATTTTTGAGGCTATATCCACCTCAACACACCAACTTCTTACCCCAATACCCCAAATTCTTTCGAATGCTGTCTGGAAGGGATTGATGGGTATTAGGACATCCTAATTCATCTATTGGACACTCAGACACTTGTTAAAGACATTTAGGACTTGCATTACATCAATGGAGTCACAAATACACCCTCATCAAGTTGCATGCATCCATTAATGCACCATCAACACTAGAAAATGTAAGCATTACTACATGTTGGACTAAGCTTTACTAATGTTATGATAATATTAGGTTTTCCATCCATTGAGAAGGTTTCCATAGGTGTGCATATCCACCATATAAAAATATTCATGGTACAACCAATTTCAAATCATTAGGTTTCTAAATTAGGTATCCAGTGCTAGGTACAATGGTTTTCTAGTTGTATGCACCCTTGCTATATAGATGAGAAACTATGCATATATGTGTAAGGTGATTTGGATTCAAATGTATGCACATGGATATATATGTACAATGAAAATGATTTAATTTTTATATGTATTATAATTTAGGGATATATTTTAGGCTACATAATAAGGTTTCATTGTGATTAGAATACAAACTAGTGTTTACGCTACCAACTAGGGTTTTTAGGCTAGGCTCTCGTGTTTCTAGGCTATGATCCAAGCTCTAGGGTCACCATATTAATGTTTAATTCCACTATCATCACATCATTCTCACCAATACCATGCCCACTACTACAATCACCATCAAGCCTCTCAATTCCACTTTATACATTTCCAATACTTCCAAGTTAAAATTTATAGGTCTTATTGGTAAAATATTTTCACTTATATATTCACATAGACAAATCCACTTCCGTGAAATATTTATTGTAGCTTGGTATGTGCAAGTTCACATGCAATAATAGTTGAGAAATACAAAACATCCTATACCTTAGAAAAACAACCTTATTAATCTTCTTTTGACAAAGGAAGGGGAGAACATCATAGTACAGTCTCAATAGCAATGTGTTTTTAATGAATAGCCTCTATAAAGGGCATACTATATTTATCTGGTCTTTAAAGCCAAGTCATTTGGAATAAAATGTCACAATTTCAATTACACCATTAATGCAACGTATTAAAATTGAAAGTTTTGTTGTGTTTCATTACATGTGGCCAAACATTAACTTCCACAAATTATTCTTTAATAAAAAAAAATATTAAATTATATTTTTTTAAGTCTAACTTCATTGCTGAAGGGTTATTTTGTCACTAAAACTTCGTGCCAAGGGCAATGTAAAAATTCAAAACGTAAAAAAAAAAATAGTTTGAAGGGAGGAGATGAAATGAAATTCCAATGTGAAATTCCATTGCCAATAATTGAAATCTTCACATGATCAATGCTCTGTGCATGTTGGCTTGCATGAGTATTTCATGTTGACCAACTTTTATCTACACATTGCTACAAATACGTGCCAGGTCCAATTGATGCAAACGATCTTCCCATGCCTTTCTAAAAAGAAGAATGTCAACTAGATAGATGATCACAAATGAGTCAAAATACAATCTTAGCACTCCGTTCATTATCGTCATAAATGTCACAAAGCCAACAATAAGATTAGATGACATCAACACCATTCAAACAATCGTAAGTTGGCACATTTTAAAATGTTTCCCTCCACATATCCTCTTACTTGATATGGCTCTATTTATAATAAAAATTCAAGTTAATTTTACATCTTCATCATCATTGTCATCTCTAGGTTCCTCATCAACATATCCATCATCATCATCTTCTCCATCATCATCATCATCATCTTCATAACCATCACCATCATCATGAACGTATTCATCATCATCACCATCATCATCACCATCATCATCATCATCAACATCTTCATCATCATTGTCACCTCTAGGTTCCTCATCATCATCTCCATCATCATCATCTTCTCCATCATCATCATCATCATCTTCATCACCCTCACCATCATCATCCACGTCTTCATCATCATCATCACCATCATCATCAACAACAACAACATCTTCATCATCATTGTCATCTCTAGGTTTCTCATCAACATCATCTTCTCCATCATCATCATCATCATCTTCATCACCATCACCATCATCATCAACGTCTTCATCATCATTAGCATCATCATCATCATCATCATCAACATCGTCATCATCATTGTCATCTCTAGGTTCCTCATCAACATCTCCATCATCATCATCATCATCTTCATCACCATCACCATCATCATCAACATCTTCATCACCATCACCATCATCATAATCATGATCAACATCTTCATCATCATTGTCATCTCTAGGTTCCTCATCAACATCTAGCCATAAGTGCCTAGTGGATGATTTTGCAAAGTTGAAACCGTGTGCAAAAATTGCACACTCCCTTACTGAGCAAAACCCTAGTTTCCAAAATGGACCTACAAGGTGACACCCGGACCATGGGACCGGAGGAGAGGGGCACCCCTAGCACTATCCCAATGTCCTGAATCCAACAGAGTTGATGCTTTGTCGATCAGAGGCACGGTCATCATTCTATGCCTTGTTCTATCTCGCATCTAAAAGGTCTTCAGGGACACCTGTTGGATACCTACCAGGGGCATTGAACTCCAACCGTGCAACAAAATCAGGTTCTGGGGAGTACTGCAAGCATGTCTAGGAAGGTTCCAGCTGGGAATGCTAGCCATAAGTGCTCGGTGGATGATTTTGCAAAGTTGACCTCGTGTGCAAACATTGCACACTCCCTTACTGAGCAAAACCCTAGTTTCCAAAATGGACCTACAAGGTGACACTTGGGCCATGGGACCGGAAAAGAGGGGCGCCCCTAGCACTATCCCAACATCTTGAATCCAATGGATTCGATGGTTTGTCGATCGGAGCCATGATCGTCATTCTATGGCTCGTTCCATCTCGCATCCAAAAGGCCTTCATAGACACCTGTTGGATACCTACCGGGGGCATAGAACTCCAATCGTGCAACAAAATAGGGTTCCGGGGAGTCCTGCAAGTGTGTCTAGGAAGGTTTTGGCAAGGAACACTAGCCATAACTACCCGGTGGATGATTTTGTAAAGTTGACCCCGTGTGCAAAAATTGCACACTCCCTTATTGAGCAAAACCCTAGTTTACAAAATGGACCTACAAGGTGACATATGGGCCATGGGACTAGAGGCGAGGGGCACCCCTAGCACTATATTGATGTCTTGAATCCAACGGAGTTGATAGTTTGTCGATCTGAGCCACGGTTGTGATTCTATGGCTCGTTCTATCTCGCATCCAAAAGGCCTTCAGGGACACCTGCTTGATACCTACTGGGGGCACAAAACTCCACCCGTGCAACAAAATCGGGTTTCGGGGAGTCTTGCAAGTGTGTCTAGGAAGGTTCCAGCTGGGAACACTAGCCATAAGTGCCCGGTGGATGATTTTTCAAAGTTGACTCCCGTGTGCAAAAATTGCACACTCCCTTACTGAGCAAAACCCTAGTTTCCAAAATGGACCTACAAGGTGACACCCTGGCCATGGGACTGGAGGAAATGGGAACCCCTAGCACTATCCCGATGTCCTAAATCCAACAGAGTCGATGGTTTGTTGATCCGAGCCACAGTCGTCATTCTATGGCTCATTCCGTCTCGCATACAAAAGGCCTTTAGGAACACCTGTTGGATACCTACCGGTTGCATAGAACTCCAACCGTGGAACAAAACATGGTTTTGGGGAGTCCTACAAGTGTGTCTAGGAAGGTTCCAGCTAGGAACACTAGCCATAAGTTCTCGGTCGATGATTTTTCAAAGTTGACCCCCGTGTGGAAAAATTGCACACTCCCTTACTGAGCAAAACCCTAGTTTTCAAAATGGACCTACAAGGTGACACCCAAGCCATGGGACCAGAGGAGAGGGGCACCCCTAGCACTATCCTAACATCCTGAACCCAACAAAGTTGATAGCTTTTCGATCCCAGCCACGGTCGTCATTCTATGGCTCGTTCCGTCTCGCATCCAAAAGGCCTTCAAGGACACCTGTTGGATGCCTACTTGGGGCATAGAACTCCAACCACGCAACAAAACTGGGTTTTGACGAGTCCTGCAAGTGTGTATAGGAAGGTTCCAGCTTGGAATGCTAGCCATAAGTTCCCGGTGGATGATTTGCAAAGTTGACCCCCGTGTGCAAAAATTACACACTCCCTTACTAAGCAAAACCCTAGTTTCCAAAATGGACCTGCAAGGTGACACCTGGGCCATGGGACCGGAGGAGAGGAATGTTAAAATTTAATATGCTAAGACAGAAAATAGCAGCATTACATTCCATTTCACAATAATAGCATATACAGGATCACTGAAGAAACAACAAGCATAGCATAAACACAAGAGACACAGATTTATCCTGGGAAACCCTCATGGGGTAGAAAACCCAGTAAAGCTTCCTCAATATAGATGACCAACAATATACAAAGATGCAAACCAAAGACATGATCTCCTTCTCCACCATAGCAGACCTCTCCTCCACAAGTGCGCCTCTCTCAAGTGTGTGTGTGTGTCAAATGAGGAACATACCTCCTCTATTTATACACTACACTGACATGTATTTTACACAAGTACATGTAGGCTCGTATTTAACCATTAGGTTAAATACCCTATTATAACTGACTGGGCCGACCCCCACATGGTGGGTCTAATAACCCTAGTTACCACAACCAATTCGGAGGAATAAACATCTCCGGATTCATAGTATAATCACATCGGAGGTATGGAACATCTCCAGAATAAATAATATACAAATATAATATTCTTAGAAGTTACAATATTCAACACTCCCCCTTAACGAGAAGGATATTATAACAACATCTGCAGGAGCAACGAGTCATACATCATACATGATACATCTATAAGTCATTGGAAGCTTTCTTAACATCATCAGTAACTCAACCAGTTACTGGAACATCAACATCTTCAGTACTGAGTCTTTATCTTCTGCAGCACTCGAACAACTATAGCAACATCAACGTCTGGATCCTCACGATCATCAACATCATCATCTAGACCATCACGATCAGCATCATCGTTATCATACGATCATCAGCATCATCATTACACGATCAGCAGCATCGTCATCTCACGATCATCAACATCGTCATCGCACGATCATCAGTATCGTCATCTCACGATCATCAACATCATCATCGCACGATCAGCATCTTCATCACACGATCAACAGCATCGTCATCACACGATCATTAGCATCGTCATCACACGATCATCAACATCATCATCACACGATCATCGGCATCGTCATATCACGATCAGCAGCATCGTCATCACACGATCAGCAGCATCGTCATCACACGATCATCAGCATCGTCATCTATATACATGATCCTTCCTTTCAGAATTACTGGATCAATCTCATCACCATCATATTTAAGACTATCCTTCCTTTCGAAATTACTGGATTTACTGTCTAAGGATGATTAGTTCAACCACAATGATATTTAAGACTATCCTTCCTTTCGGAATTACTCGATTTACTGTCTAAGGATGATTAGTCCAACCACAATCATATTTAAGACTATCCTTCCTTTCGGAATTACTGGATTTACTGTCTAAGGATGATTAATCCAACCATAATCGCATTTAAGACTATCCTTCCTGGATTTACTGTCTAAGGATGATTAATCCAATCACAATCGTATTTAAGACTATCCTTCCTGGATTTACTGTCTAAGGATGATTAATCCAACCACAATCGCATTTAAGACTATCCTTCCTAGATTTACTGTCTAAGGATGATTAATCCAACCACAATCGCATTTAAGACTATCCTTCCTGGATTTACTGTCTAAGGATGATTAATCCAATCACAATCACATTTAAGACTATCCTTCCTGGATTTACTGTCTAAGGATGATTAATCCAATCACGTGCATTTTGAACCAAGGTCCAGGGACGATGCAGTCCTATCCTCTATTCTCGGAGACACCTGTCTACGGCTCACTTTAGAACTTGAGTTCAAGGATGATCCAATCCTCTCAAGTCCACCAAGGACTTCATTCTCGGAGACCTTACGTCTACGGCTCTCTTTAGGACTGAAAGTCCAGGGATGATCCAATCCCCTCAAGTCCACCAAGGACTTCATTCTCGGAGACCTCACGTCTACGGCTCTCTTTAGGACTGAAAGTCTAGGGATGATCCAATCCCCTCAAGTCCACCAAGGACTTCATTCTCGGAGACCTCACGTCTACGGCTCTCTTTAGGACTGAAAGTCCAGGGATGATCCAATCCCCTCAAGTCCACCAAGGACTTCATTCTCGGAGACCTCACGTTTACGGCTCTCTTTAGGACTGAAAGTCCAGGGATGATCCAATCCCCTCAAGTCCACCAAGGACTTCATTCTCGGAGACCTCACGTCTACGACTCTCTTTAGGACTGAAAGTCCAGGGATGATCTAATCCCCTCAACTGTCCACTAAGGACTTCATTTTCGGAGACCTCACGTCTATGGCTCTCTTTAGGACTAAAAGTCCATGGATGATCCAATCCCCTCAAGTCCACCAAGGACTTCATTCTCGGAGACCTCACGTCTACGGCTCTATTTAGGACTGAAAGTCCAGGGATGATCCAATCCCCTCAACTATCCACTAAGGACTTCATTTTCGGAGACCTCACGTCTACGGCTCTCTTTAGGACTGAAAGTCCAGGGATGATCCAATCCCCTCAAGTCCACCAAGGACTTCATTCTCGGAGACCTCACATCTACGGATCTCTTTAGGACTGAAAGTCCAGGGATGATCCAATCCCCTCAACTGTCCACTAAGGACTTCATTTTCGGAGACCTCACGTCTACGGCTCTCTTTAGGACTGAAAGTCCAGGGATGATCCAATCCCCTCAAGTCCACCAAGGACTTCATTCTCGGAGACCTCACGTCTACGGCTCTCTTTAGGACTGAAAGTCCAGGGATGATCCAATCCCCTCAACTGTCCACTAAGGACTTCATTTTCGGAGACCTCACGTCTACGGCTCACTTTAGAACTTAAGTTCAAGGATGATTCAATCCTCATCTGTATTCTCATCTATACAGGTACAAATATCCAAGAGCATGTATCACATCAAAACATGTATACATCACTAATCAAAACATGTATACATCTATCATGTATTCTCACTAATACATCTAACATCAAAACATGTATACATCACATCAAAACATGTATACATCTAGCATGTATTCTCACTAATACATCTAACATCAAAACATGTATACATCACATCAAAAACATGTATACATCTAAAAATAAAAGATATATAGGAGTTCTAAATCTAAATAATTCTAAGTAACTAAGTGCAACAAAACAAAATTTAAGGGACAGACTTGTTATCAAGTACTATACTACTCCCCCTTTCGAGGAGGGTCATTCTGGACTATACCAAGCTTGTCTCGGAAGTATTCAAACTTTACTTGAGACAAAGGTTTAGTCAGGATATCGGCAATCTGATACTCAGTGCTTATATACTCGAGCTTGATAGCTCCTCTCTGCACCATGTCTCGTATATAGAAGTATCGGATCTCAATGTGTTTTGACTTATCGTGGAACACAGGATATTCAGACATCTTAATGCAGCTTTGATTATCACACATAATCACAGTGGGATCCATTTCTAAGTCAAACACTCCATATAAAAGCTTCTAAAGCCATACTGCTTCACAGCTGGCAGAGCAGAAAACCATATATTCTACTTCAGCAGTACTGAGAGCCACACTAGAATGTTTCTTGCTGAACCATGAGATCATGGCAGATTCAAGACTATAACATCCACCTGATGTACTCTTTCTGTCTGAGACACTTCCTGCCCAATCAGAATCTGAGTAACCATGTAAACGGAGTTCATGACCTCCAAGATAATATAGACCAAAAATCTAATGTACCTTTTAGGTACCTCAATACATGCTTTGTAGCTATTAAGTGAACCTTTCTAGGTTCTACTAGATACTGACTTAGGGTATTTACAGCAAAGCATATATCTGGCCTAGTATTTGTTAAATACATCAATGACCCAATGATTTGTCTATATAGGGTTAGGTCCACTAAATACGATGAGTCATTAACTAACAACTTCAAGTTGCAGTCCATGGGAGTGGCCATGGCTTTATACTCCAACATATCAAATCTTTTTAGAAACTTCACAGCATAGTTACCTTGATTTAAAAGATTCCTTTTGGATCTTGCCATACTTCTAGACCTAAGAAGTAGTGCATTAATCCGAGATCTTTCATTTTCATTTCTGCAGCCATTTTCATGACCTATTTCTCATTCCTTGTCAGAAAGAGATCATCGTCATACAATAATGGTATGATAGGTTCATCATCCACAACCTTAAGGTAAAGGTTAGGAACAGTTTTATTTCTGGTAAATCCCAAGCTTTGTCATGAAGCTGTCAATTGTCCATTATTCACACTCAGCATTGAGTGATCTTCTGCATATCTATCTGTGCCATCTCTCGTCAGATGGGTCTACTAATATGAGCCTCAAAATCATTCGAACTCTGTGGTGAGTTCCTTCTTGCACCCATGTCATATGTGTATAGAACCCATATTCAACCTTGTAGAAAAGGTTGAGATCCACATCACCCATGATGATCATTAAGCTCATCAATTGACTACCGATCCTGGGAACCCATACAGAACCTGATTACATTATTAAGAGAATGGTCTTATCTAGTCCCTTGGAGCAAAACATCTCATCATGATTCTCTTCCTCTTTCTAAGAGAATCTCTTAACCACAAGATTTCTATAGTGTGTTTGATTTGTAAAACTTTTGTTGAACATCCATCGCTTGTTCAGAGTTCATAATTCATCATGATCTTTCCTACAAATCAAAATTAAGTACATGATTAGTAATACTTCATAATCATCAAATCATATTGACATGATAACCTACTATGCATACAGATATCATTTACATAGTTATGCAACTATCTTGACCAATACTTTGGCACAACACTTTCCCATATCCTGTATGCATACAGTGGCTATCTAGATGCCTTCCATCTCTACCAGAACATACTATCGAGAGTGTGCACAGCTCTCAGTATGTCAGCAAAAAGGTTTCATTCTAGATAAGCAACAATGGAATGTTTGTCCAATTTACCAATCATATGCATATTAGTAGTATACTGTTCAATGCTTTATGAATGTTTACACTCAACATGATATATCCTAGGAATACAAATATGCATACAAGCAATATCATTTACTATTTCTAATAACAACTCAAATACTTGTCTTTTATGTTTGTGTGGTTGTCTCCCGCTTGATCTTCTGTATGTCTTCTGAACTTCTATTCATTCTGTACCACTGTGCATGCTCAAGTGTACACTAGTGTCATCCTCATGATCTCATACACAAACATACATTCATTAGTATATTCTCAATATTATCAAAACATTCTAATTCTAAATAATCTTGAATATGTACAGTCATGATTATTAGTATTCAGGGTTTCAAGGAAGTCTTCTTTTACTCATGCATATTCTTGTTTGATCTAGTATGCATAAACCCTTGATTACTAACCAATCATACCAAGTATACTTACACAAGGTAAGATTCTAACATGACATAGGAAAACATACCTGGATTAGTATACCTGCTTAGTTATGTACAACATACCTAAACAATCTCTTCAATGATTTAAAGATCCTGAGCTAGAACCTGCATGTCTCGTAGGTTAAACATAATATAACAAAGTCATACATACCTCGTGAGTCTTTGTCTTCATGTTTTCATGGTCATGGAACTTGATTTGTCTTTTGTGATGTACCTGAACCTCCTTAAGTCATACCTGTCGAGACCTTTTGTAGTCTTCTTATGTAAGGCCTTAGCCTCAACTCCCCATGAAACTTGATCTGGAGCTTGATTAGGGTTTGCTAGAGAAACCCTAAAAATTCAATCTTTGACTTTCACACTTCTGAATGGATGGAAGAATGTGTCTTGCTGAGCTGATCAACCTAGCACTCTTCAATTTTGAAATCTCCAAAATTTGACCCCTCAAAATTGCCTTCGAAACTTCTGGATCTTTTGGACAAGAACCCGAACTAGGGTTTGATGAAGCCCGGTATTCTACCCAACCAAAAATTCGATCTTGGTATCTAAATTTCAATTTTCCTGAGTAGCATTCAGCCGTGGACTCCGATTCCAAAAATTCTAACTTTCTCCGAAACCCTAAATTACGGAAGCCATGAATAAAGGTGCTCCAAAAATAATTCTGTTTTGACAGAAAATGCACCTGATTGTTTCTGCTATAACTCTGAAATTTATTTTCCACAGGGTCTGAAAACGTTTTTTGCAGTATCCTGACCTGTCATATTTCCATCTTGACAGGTCTGACCTCAATTGGATTTTCTGAGAGAGAGTTATGCCAAGTGTCGCAACGTGACCTGTTTATGGGATAAAACAGGAGAGCGAACTTGTACGGCGTGCCACGTGTCACTTTTTGAACTTCGGCCTCTGAAAAATTTTCCTAAGATAGATCGCCCTGTTTTATTTCCATATTGACAGGTCTGACCTCAATTGGACTCTCTTAGAGAGAGTTATGCCAAGTGTCGCAACGTGACCTGTTTATGGGATAAAACAGGAGAGCGAACTTGTACGGCATGCCACGTGTCACTGGCTCACCTTAGGCCTCTGAAAACGTTTCCTGAGATAGTACAGTCTGTGTACTACCTGTCACTTTTTAATAAATTGCATTTGGAGCTTCCTAGCCCAAGTTATGACCTTTTTACCAAGGTGACCTGATTTTGACTGAGATCTGGAAGAGGCAGAAACCCTAACTTGTACTGATCATAACTTATAAAGTACAACGAATCTGAGGGTTCCCTTTGGACACAAGGTACCTGGGGATGTTATCTTCGACCTGTAAACTTTTCAGACCCTGAACCTTTGCAGAAATGGATTTATAGCAAAAGTTCCACGATGACTGGTTTTTTCTATGTAAAACCCTAACCTTCAAATTGTCGTAAGTAAAGCAAGTGTCGTAAGTGCCATACCTTGTATTCCTTCAAGTTAGCTCTGATACCATGTTAAAATTTAATATGATAAGACAGAAAATAGCAGCATTACATTCCATTTCACAATAATAGCATATACAGGATCACTGAAGAAACAACAAGCATAGCATAAACACAAGAGACACAGATTTATCCTGGGAAACCCTCATGGGGTAGAAAACCCAGTAAAGCTTCCTCAATATAGATGACCAACAATATACAAAGATGCAAACCAAAGACATGATCTCCTTCTCCACCATAGCAGACCTCTCCTCCACAAGTGCGCCTCTCTCAAGTGTGTGTGTGTGTCAAATGAGGAACATACCTCCTCTATTTATACACTACACTGACATGTATTTTACACAAGTACATGTAGGCTCGTATTTAACCATTAGGTTAAATACCCTATTATAACTGACTGGACCGACCCCCACATGGTGGGTCTAATAACCCTAGTTACCACAACCAATTCGAAGGAATAAACATCTCCGGATTCATAGTATAATCACATCGGAGGTATGGAACATCTCCGGAATAAATAATATACAAATATAATATTCTTAGAAGTTACAATATTCAACAAGGAACACCCCTAGCACTATCCCAGTGTCCTGAATCCAACGGATTCAACGATTTTTCGATCCAATCCATGGTCATCATTCTATGGCTCGTTTTATAGCTTTTTATCCAATATAACCACCTTCCCTACTATTCTTTTTGGTGGATCATCCCACGCTGCATATAGAATCAATATTTTGTTTCTGAAATCCCTTCTCACTGTTAAAAGCTATCAAGGTTGTAGGAGAGCCTACGCCAGCAACATCTTCAGTTGTAATGATAGATTCCAATGAAGGTTCCACATGTGGTTCATAGTCATTGTCCTCTCCATTTTGCACCCAAAACAAAACACTAATCTTACCATGGAAACAGATAAAACATATAAGATAATAAAATGACTACTAAAATTGTAACTCAATAATTACCTGAATTGGATCCATCAAAAAATGCACATCCCTGGTGTATAATTCAACAAATAATTGTTTAACTACTTGATGTAAATCTTCTGTAAGTGGATTTTCTTTTTCCCCAACATAGAACTTGTCTTTCCTGATCTTTTCAATATGTTCCTTGGGGGTTGCCATAAATGTCACCAAACACAATCCACAGTAAAATCCTTTATCACCAAACACAATTCACAGAGGAATCCTGTCGGTAAAACCTCTCATTAAAAAGATAAAAATAAAAATCCAGTTCAGTATAAGCAGACATGAAAATAAAGAATAGAGTCACTTGCAAGATGCAAGAGCCTCTGAACCACTTTTGAAAAACGAATGCTTACCAGATCCTTTTTGGCCTCAAATGCCTCAGCAATGGAGAAACAGCTCAGGTTTCTCCTTTGTTGTTACGTTTGGCCTCAAATTCTTGAAAGGACTAAGGATAAGGCCATACTTATCACACTACAAGATACTCTTGGTCACTTACAAGATGCAAGAGCCTCTGAACCAATTTTGAAAAACGAATACTTACCAGATCCTTTTCGGCCTCAAATGCCTCGGTAATAGAGAAATAGCTTAGGTTTCTCCTATGTTGTTACGTTTGGCCTCAAATTCATGAAAGGACTAAGCATAAGGCCATACTTATCACGCTGAAAGATACTCTTGGTCACTTCCAAGATGCAAGAGCCTCTGAACCACTTTTGAAAAACGAATGCTTACCAGATCCTTTTCATCCTCAAATGCCTCGGCAATGGAGAAATGCTCGTAGCACCCAAACCATGGCTTCAATCGCAAATCCGTCGATTCCGATGGATCCAGGATGCCAAGTTTCAGCTATGGGACCCCCCACAGCATGCCTTGAAGTCTTGGAAATGGTGCCAATGTGCCATCTCCGGAGCTAGGTTTTTGCTCAGTGAAGGCCTTTCAAATATTGCTCAAGGGGGGCATTTCTTTTCTGAAGGCTCCTGGGCATGCATGACCACCATGGACATGTCCACAATGGGAATACGCACATGTGGGAGCCGATAGAATCCAAGTCTGCTCATTGGTTTGGGTTTTGTGGACCCAAAGAAATTCCTCAAAGTGTCCTTGAATGGCCCCAGGGTGCCCGACGAAAATGCCCGCAGCACCCAAACCATGGCTCCGATCTTGAATCCGTCGATTCCAATGGATCCGGGACGTTGGGTTTCAGCTAGGGCCCCCCCCGCAATGTGCCTCAAAGTCCAAGAAACAGTGCCAATGTGCCATCTCCAGAGATAGGGTTTTTCTCAGTGAAGGCCTTTCGAATATTGCTCAAGGGAGCCATTTCTTGTCTGAAGGCTCCTAAGCGTGCATGGCCACCATGGACACATCCACAATAGAAATACACACATGTGGGATCTGACAGAATCCATTTCCGCTTGATGGTTTGGGTTCTGTGCCCCGGAGCAAATCCTCAAAGTGTCCGTGAATATCCCCAGGGTGCCGGACAAAAATGCCCACAACACCCAAACCGTGCCTCCGATCGTGCATCCGTCAATTCTGATGGATCCAGGACATCGGGATTTATCTAGGGGACCCCCCACAGCGTGCCTCAAAGTCCAAGAAATGGTGCGAATGTGCCATCTCCGAAGCTAGCGTTTTGCTCAGTGAAGGCCTTTCGAATATTTCTCAAGGGGCCTGTTATCACCTAAACTGTAGTTACCCCTATGGATGGATCCAGTCATGGATGGCAATAGGGAAGGGCAACTCAAAAGGTGCAAACACGATCACCTCGACCTCCAATATATGGTTGTCATGCCAGTCGAGGCAACCTTCGCTTTATGTTATCTAGCCCAGATAACAAAGGGGGAGACCCGATCTACTCCCGACAGGAGAGATCAAAACCAAGACACCAAATCAGGGTATTTCTAGTTGAAGTTAGGTGTATGGTTTATCCTAGACCTAAGGATGAAGTCACAAGCCAAGTGAGGGGTTTAATAGGTATAGCTTTGGTTCATAGTTGAAGTGAAAGTGACTTACAATGTTTAAAGTGAGATCTAGGGCTAGTGTACTAGGTCAATGTCAAAAGATTCACTGCCTCGGGAATCGTGTCCAATGTAGGATAGTCATAAGGTTGTATTGGGGCTAACTAGTACATGAGACAAGATTGACCATGGCTCATGATGTCTTCAAGGGTATAGTTTACCATGCCTAAGTCAAACCACAAGTCAATCCAACAATCTAGGAAAGTTGAATTACCTTGTAGAGAAACCAGTGCCTTGGGAATTGGGAAGTGAAGTCAAAGTGGGGTTGACTTATGGTTAGGACTCCTACAACATGAGATAAGTGGACAGTATAGGCCTTGATGGTTAAATGTGTCTAGATCTAGGTTTAACCCAAGTGGACCACAATCCCTTAAAACAAGGAATGATGTCCCCAAGGCAAGATTTGACAAAGTGACAGTCTAGACCTAGGTTTTGAATTATTCCGGTTTCAGATCTGCAATAATCTCAAGTACCCAGTTCCTCGAAGTGAGTGAACTCACTTCTCCAAGGTGGTGCGACTTTGCCCAAGGAGGCTTCAATCGGGGTTTAGGTGGGTCAAATCATTTCGGATGGCATCCAAACTTTAGATCCGGGTATATCAGTCAAGTAGGGGTATGGATCTATAATTTCGTGGCAATCCACCGGTTAGATCTTAGTAGATCTAAGTTTAAGTGTTCCAAGTGGTCCAAAATGGGGATTAAATCCCTTAAAATGTGGAATGGGGCCCACAAGGTAAATTTCAAGAAAGGGACAACCTGGGTGTATGTTATTTGATGTGTAGATGTCAAATCAAGTGGAATCTCAAACACCCATCAACTAGATCTAGGTCAACTAGCTCAAATGGTGAAGTGCGCCTTCCTTGGGAGAAGCTAAGTTGGCTTGGGAGAGGGGTCAAACGGAAGCCAATCCTCACCAAACTATAGATCCGGGATGCCGTGGATGCTATAGAGGTGGGTTTTCAATATCATGCCCAACAACCCACTAGATCTAAGTAGATCTGAGAAAATGTAAAATGAGGGTTTTGAAATATTTAGGGTTTTAACAATTTATGAGTTATGTCAATGGATTGGATAAAGGAAAGAGAAACAAACCTGTGGATCTTACCTAGATAACCTTGTAGATGCCTTGATGATGATGATCTATGCAATCCCGATCAATTTGGAAGCTTTGAGGTAGTTTCTATGCAAATCGATTTAGTCCAAGAAGCCAATGCGCCCTCTCTCCTGCACAACAAACGTCAACCATATCAGATTTGATGCATCAAGAGATAAGACTAATGCCACAAAAGAAGTAACAGAAAGATAGCATAGATCACAATGATACTAATGATAACCCCCTGATACAAGCGAATGCCAAAAAAGTCGATTTGAAGAAGCCTTGCAAAATCGCCCTTGTTGAAGTCGCCCTCCTGTAGACAAACAATGATTTCCAAACAAAGATAGATCTTACCACAATTTCCAAATGCTAGGTTGCAATAGACTTTCCAATCACCATCTAAGAACACCAGATGCAAAGGAGACCACAAGAATTTCCACAAGAATATTTTTCTATACCAATAATCCAAGAGCCAAAGACCCTTTACAATGAGAGGCTCTCTCCTTTAAATAGGAAGGAGAGGCACCAAAACCCTAACCACTTTTTGAATGAGTGGCTAAGATTATAAGATACAAAAGTCTAATCAATGGTTGATATGAGCTCAACAATATAATACATGAATCACACATAAAATATAACATAAGTGGACAAAGTCGCCCTAGGAGAGGGGAATCCCACCAAATCATAATGACAAAATATCATAGGAGGCTCATGGTGGGTCCAAGGGGTAATTTTATCCCTCCTTGGTCAATCCCCATGGCACAATAACCAATAAATAATCATGAATGTACCAAATCGTGCCTCCAAGGTGAAGTCGTGGTCCTCAAAAGACCTCAAAAATCCACAGAAAGTGCCATAAGTGATGGATGCGGGCCCCGATGAAGCTAAAACTGCAGGAGGAGGTGTGGAAGGTCCCGATCTATCATCACTGATCATCCCATGCCATAACTTTGCCTCAGTAGTCCAAATCGATTTCCTCAATAGCCATTTCTACCAATCCTGAAGTGCCTCGGGAAACGTGAAACTGCCCAAACAGCCTCCTGGAGTGATGGCGCTGTCAAGGTGAGGGCACCAATGTGTCCGGGAGGGGGGTAATATGGTAAAAACAAGTGGCTGGACCACCCCCTCCATCATCAGCGCCCTAGGTCAACCGGATAAAAGTCATCTCTGCTCCGACATGGCCTCCAATAGACCAAAACTGCACTAGGACAGCCTACTGAGGCTAAATCATCACTGTAAGTGCCCGGAACTGAAATCAAACTGTCCCATTGGACTCAGAAGGTCCAAATCCATCCAAGATGTGTACTCATACACCATATGAATCTCTGCATGATCAAAATAAATATCCAATGTACCGGAACAAGGCCAATAATAATGATCTGTAAATGACCAAACACTGTTGTATCCCAAGAATCATCATCATAACCCTGTAGCTGCTGCATAGAATCATCCTGTATGTGTACATGGACCATATATCATCTATCCATATCATCATAAGGTCCAACATCTCATGTCCCATGGTCCTCCATGGTCAAACTAGGTCTAACCAAGACCAAATACAACTCAGACTATCATCCATAGCTGCTGCAAGGTGTTAAGGTTAATACATGCTTTACAATTTATTCAAATAGCTACTATAACACAGAGTAATCATGACTGGCGATCTAAATCCAAATATATAGTGTCGTTAGTTATTATTATTACTCAGACTAGACTTTCAGGACCATACTCACTTCATAGTTGTGATCAATTTGCTAGTGAAGGGTGAAGGCTGAAATAAATGGCTAGGCTCAGGGATGACTAGACTGACTTGACTTTGTGACACTTTGGCAAGGGAAAGGGAATACACACCATAGTATATACTGAATGAGCAATAACACAGGGAATGGCGGTGTCTCACAAATGGATGAGTTGTTTAAAGAGGGTTTATTCACCTTCACAGATGCGCACAATCCATAATACAAACAAGGCCAGCAATTGTTTAGATATAACATTTAAGTTCCATTGCTTTTTGGGCCTGAGGTTTCCATAGCCTTGATCTATGTGTGTTTACAAACACATTGCATAGATTTACATTTATTTTTTAGGCTTTCTGCTGCAGGTGTGTTTTTAAGGCACTTGTTTACCTGAGCACTTCTAGGTGTGTCATGGACAACTTGTTTACCTAGGTATTCATTTTTCCAAAAGATATAACATTTTATTTTTCATGGCCATTTTCAATTGGCATTTCTTTCACATACAAGATATAGCATTTCATTTTTCAGCTTTTGTATTCATGGCAGCACTAAAAGTTTCGGGTTTAGCCAACACAACTTTAGTGACTAGGGGGAATTCTCAAGGAACTCCAACTCACCATAGGTAAGTTTTGTCACCAACTCAGAGCCGAGACACAATAAACAGGGAAGCTCATCCAATACAGAGGCTACAGTGGGGAAAGGTCCTCCATGCCACTAGTCAAGTAGTAAGTCAGGGTGATAATCTAAAAGGTAGGCCATGGATGGATGAAGACAATGAAAAGATGAGGCCAACACTAGCAAGCCAAGGCATGTTTGAATGATCACCTCTATTCTCCCTAAGGAGGGTATATACCAATGAGTATGAATAGTGAACTTCTAAGTCTGAGTAGGGACAGTAATATATATATAATAGGTCAACCAGGTCCAAATATCTATATGATCGCCAGATCATGACACTAAGTGCTAAGACATGCTATAAGAATAAGTATAAAAGCAATCTAACCATAATACCATGATATACCTGCTGAGTCATATACCTGAAAGCTCATCAACCTGTACCATCATCTGTCCTCTGAGACTGCTGCTGTAACTCTGGGCACTACTGTCTGCTCTGTACCAATGGCATAATGGCTATATCGGGCATCTCTCTGAGTGTCCTGAAACTCATTCATGGCATGGGGAATATAACTGCTGTCCACAATCTGATAGTGATCCAATATAGATGCTCATCTCAGCATCTCAAATGCAAGGGAACTGGCTGAATAGTGTACTGGAATGAGAAAAATAATGTATGGTAGCCCGGCTACTATATATGTGATAACAGGGCCATTTCTCGTCCAAAGGCTCCTAGGTGTGCGTGGACACGTCCAAAATGGCAATACACACATGTCGAAGCCGACAGAATCCAAGTCCGCTCGTCGGTTTGGGTTCTGTGGCCTTGGAGCAATTCCTCAAAGTGTCCCCTGAATGGCCTCGGGGTGCCCGACAAAAATTCCCGCAACACCCAAACCATGGATCTGATTGTGAATCCATCAATTCCAATGGATCCGGGACACCGGGTTTCAGCTAGGGGACCCCCTACAGCGTGCCTCGAATTCCAAGAAACGGTTCCAATGTGCCATCTCCGGAGCTAGGATTTTGTTGAGTGAAGGCCTTTTGAATATTGCTCAAGGGGGCCATTTCTCGTCCGAAGGCTCCTGGGCATGCGTGGCCACCATGGACACATCTACAATGGCAATATGCACATGTGGGAACTGACAGAATCCAATTCCGCTCGTTGGTTTGGGTTCTGTGGCCCTCGGATAAATTCGTCAAAGTGTCCCTGAATGGCCCCGGGGTGCCCAACGAAAATGTTCACAGCACCAAAACCATGGCTCCGATCGTGAATCCGTCAATTATGATGGATCTGGGGCACCGGGTTTCATCTAGGGGACCCCTCACATCGTGCCTCGAAGTTCAAGAAACAGTGACAATGTGCCATCTCCGAAGCTAGGGTTTTGCTCAGTGAAGGCCTTTCAAATATCGCTCAAGGGGGCCATTTATCATCCGAAGGCTCTTCGGCATGCATGGCCACCATGGACACTTCCACAATGGAAATACACACATGTGGGAGCCAACAAAATCCATGTCCGCTGGTCAGTTTGGGTTCCGTGGCCCTGGAGAAATTCGTTAAAGTGTCCCTGAATGGCCCCGGGGTGCCCGACGAAAATGCCCGCAGCACCAAAACCGTGGCTTCGATCGAGAATCAGTTAATTCCAATGGATCTGGGACATCGGTTTTCAGCTAGGGGACCCCCCACAGCATGCCTCGAAGTCCAATAAACGGTGCCAATGTGCCATTTCGGGAGCTAGGGTTTTGCTCAGTGAAGGCCTTTCGAATATTGCTCAAGGGGGCCATTTCTCATTCAAAGGATCCTGGGCATGCATGGCCACTGTGGACATGTCCACAATGGAGATACGCACATGTGGGAGCTGACATAATCCAAGTCCGCTTGTCAGTTTGGGTTCCGTGGCCCTGGAGCAATTCCTTAAAGTGTCCTTGAATGGCACCGGGGTGCCCGACGAAATTTCCCACAGCACCCAAACCGTGGCTCCGATCGTGAATCCATCAATTCCTATGGGTCCGGGGCACCGGGTTTCTTCTAGGTCACCCCCCACATCGCACCTCAAAATCCAAGAACGGTGCCAATGTGCCATCTCCGGAGCTAGGGTTTTGCTTAGTGAAGGCCTTTCGAATATTGCTCAAGGGGGATATTTCTCGTCCGAAGGATCCCGTGCATGTGTGGCCACCATGGACATATCCACAATGGAAATATGCACATGTGGGAGCAGACAGAATCCAAGTCTGCTCTTCAGTTTGGGTTCCGTGGCCCCGGAGCAATTCCTCAAAGTGTCCCTGAATGGCCCTGGGGTGCCTAACGAAAATTCCTGAAACACCCAAACCGTGGCTCTGATCATGAATCCATCGATTTCGATGGATCCAGGATGTCGGGTTTCATTTAGGGGCACCCCCCGCAGCGTGCCTCAAAGTCCAAGAAACGGTGTCAATGTGCCATCTCCGGAGCTAGGGTTTTGCTCAGTGAAGGCCTTTCAAATATTGCTCAAGGGGGCCATTTATAGTCCGAAGGATCCTGGGCATGCGTGGCCACCATGGACGCGTCCATAATGCAAATATGCACATCTAGGAGCAGACAGAATCCAAGTACGCTACCCAGTTTGGGTTCCATGGCCTTGAAGAAATTCGTCAAAGTGTCCCTGAATGGCCCCGGGGTGCCCGACGAAAATGCCTGCAGCACCCAAACCGTGGCTTTGATCATGAATTCATTAATTCCGATGGATTTGAGATGCCAGTTTTTAGCTAGGGGACCCCCCACAGCATGCCTCAAAGTCCAAGAAATGGTGCTAGTGTGCCATCTCCGGAGCTAGGTTTTTGCTCAATGAATGCCTTTCGAATATTGCTCAAGGGGGCGATTTCTTTTCTGAAGGGTCCCGGGCGTGCGTGGCCATCGTGGACATGACCACAATGGAAATATACACATGTGATAGCCAATAGAATCCAATTCTGCTTGTTGGTTTGGGTTTCGTGGCCCCGGAGCAATTCCTCATAGTGTCCCTGAATGGCCTCGGGGTGCCCAATGAAAATTTCCGTAACACCCAAACCGTGGCTCCAATCGTGAATCCATCAATTCCAATGGGTCCGGGACATTGGGTTTCAGCTAGGGGACCCTGCACAATGTGCCTCGAAGTCCAAGAAACAATGCCAATGTGCCATCTCCGGAGCTAGGGTTTTGCTTAGTGAAGGCCTTTCGAATATTGCTCAAGGGGGGGCATTTCTCGCCTGAAGGCTCCCAGGCCTGCATGGCCACCATGGACACCTCCATAATGGCAATATGTACATGTGGGAGCCGAAATAATCCAAGTCCGCTCGTCAGTTTGGGTTCCATGGCTCTGGAGCAATTCCTCAAAGTGTCCCTAAATGGCCTCGAGGTGCCGGACGAAAATGCACGCATCACCCAAACCGTGGCTCTGATTGCAAATTCATTGATTCCGATAGATCCAGGATGCCATATTTCATATAGGGGACTCCCCATAGCATGCCTCAAAGTCCAAGAAACGATTCCAATGTTCCATCTCTGGAGCTAGGTTTTTGATCAGTGAAGGCCTTTCGAATATTGCTTAAGGGGGGCATTTCTCGTCTGAAGGCTCCCAGGCATGCGTTGCCATGATGGCCATGTCCACAATGGTAATACACACATGTGGTAGCTGACAGAATCCAAGTCCGCTCGCCGGTTTGAGTTCCGTGGCCCCGGAGCAATTCCTCAAAGTGTCCCTGAATGGCCCCGAGGTGCCCGACGAAAATGCCTACAACACCCAAACCGTGGCTTTGATTGCGAATCCGTCAATTCTGATGGATTCGGTACGCCAGGTTTTAGCTAGGGGACCCCCCACAGCATGCCTTGAATTCCATGAAATGGTGCCAATGTGCCATCTCCAGAGCTAGGGGTTTGCTCAATGAAGGAGCTAGGGTTGAGTGAGCAAA
This sequence comes from Larix kaempferi, assembly GCA_027924585.1. NCBI lineage: Eukaryota > Viridiplantae > Streptophyta > Pinopsida > Pinales > Pinaceae > Larix > Larix kaempferi. Next base: position 2,308,476 of record BSBM01000293.1, read on the forward strand.
ACCCTAGCTTCGGAGATGACACAATAACACCATTTTCAAGGGTTGGAGGCATGCTGTGGGTGGTCCCCTAGATGAATCCCGGCATCTCAGATCCACCGGAATTGACAAATTCACGACCTGAGCCATGGTTTGGGTGCTGCGGGCATCTTTGTCCAGCACCTCGGGGCCATTTGAGGACACTTTGAGGAATTTCTCTAGGGCCATTGAACCCAAACCGGTGAGCGAACTTGGATTTTGTCAGCTCCCACATGTGCGTATTTCCATTGTGGACATGTCCATGGTGCCCACGCACACCCAGGAGCCTTCGGATGAGAAATGGCCCCCTTGAGTGAATTTGGAATGGCCCTCACTAAGCAAAACCCTAGCTCTGGAGATGGCACATTGGCACCATTTTCAAGACTTTGAGGCACACTGTGGGGGGTCCCCTTTCTGAAACCCGGTGTCTTGAATCCACCAGAATCGATGGATTCACGATCGGGTCCACAGTTTGGGTGCTATGGGCATCTTGGTCTGGCACCCCGGGGTCATTCGGGTACACATTGAGGATTTTCTCTGGGGGCACAGAACCTAAACCGCCAAGTAGACTTTGGTTCTGTCCACTCCTAGAGGTGAGTATGGCCATTGAGGATGTGTCCACGTTGGCCATGCATGCCCGGGATCCTTCGGATGAGAAATGGCCCCCCTTGAGCAATATTTGAAAGGCCTTCACTGAGCAAAACCCTAGCTTCGGAGATGGCACATTGGCACCGTTTCTGGGGGTTGGATGCACTCTATGGGGGGGGGCCCTATCTGAAACTCAGCATCCCAGATCCACCGGAATCTACAGATTCATGACCGGAGCTATGGTTTGGGTGCTCTTTGAATCTTGGTGCGGCACCCCGGGGCCATTCGGGGACACTTTGAGGAATTGCTCCGGGGCCACGAAACCCAAACCAGCAAGCGGAATTGGGTTCTGTCTGCTCCCAGAGGTGAGTATGGCCATTGCAGATGTGTCCACGTTGGCCATGCATGCCCGGGAGCCTTCGGACAAGAAGTGGCCCCATTGAGTGGAATTGGCATGGCCTTTACTGAGCAAAACCCTAGCTCCGGAGATGGCATAATAGCATTGTTTTCAAGGGTTGGCGTCACAGTATGGGGGTCCCCTAGCTGAAACCGGGCACCCCGGATCCACCAGAATCGACGGATTCATGACTAGAGCCATAGTTTGGGTGCTGTGGGCATCTTGGTCTGGAACATCGGAGCCATTCAGGGACACTTTGAGGAATTGCTCTGGGGCAACGGAACCCAAACCAGTGAGTGTGCTTAGGTTTTGTCCGCTCCCAGAGGTGAGTATGGCCATTGCAGACATGTCCACATTGGCCATGCACATCCCTTGGATTCATGCATGTTATAGGAAGGACAACTTGGCTTGAGCTTGATCCTCCTGAGATTATAGGGTTATGGGTGAAAACGTGAAGGTGGGTAACACTTTCGTGAGAAATCAGTGCAAAATCGTCTTAGCGGAAGTTATTCGGCCGAATAAAAATATTATTCGGCCGAATAAAAATAATTATTCGGCCGAATAACTTACATTATTCGGCCGAATAATTTTAAGGTTATTCGGCCGAATAACCACAAACAGTTCTCCGTCCCGTTTAACGGAGACTCTTGAAATTTGTGCAAACGGTTGCCGGACGGAAAAAAATTTCGGGCAATAGTTTATTCGGCCGAATAATTATTCGGCCGAGTAATTATTCGGCCGAACAAGTTTTCGGCCGAATAATTATTCGGCCGAATAATTATGCGGCCGAATAATTACTCGGCCGAATAAATTTTCTGCATAAAAAGACAGCATCGGCTGCCATTTGGCATTCCCTGTTGGATTTCTTTGGACCCCGCATGGGCCCGCAGTAGACATTTGCCACCCTGCCGACGCCCCACCCCGCTGCTCGCCACCCCCGCTGCTCGCCACCCCGCTGCTCTCCGCGCTGCTTGCGTTCCACTGCTCGCTCTTTCTCGGCGAGTCGCGTCTGCTCTATTTCCCCTGTCGCTCCTCGGCTCTGTTTGTTCTAAGCAGCGTATTCGTTGGGTTGTTGTTAGTTTTGCTGTTGATCGTGGGCTTTAACGTTTCGTCGGGGTATGATTTGCGTCAGCTGCTGCTCGTTGGAGGTACCGTGTCGGTTGGTCTGTTGTCGTTGGCAGGTGTGTACTGGTGGGTTGCTGCTTTGACGGTGCTGCTGTTTTAGCTGAACGGTTGAAGGTGTGTTTTCGTTTTGCTTATGACGTAATGATTTTTCGTTTTGCTTATGAAGTAATGATTTAGTTTGTGTATGTTACATGGCTTATCTGATTACGTTAGTTGTTGTTTGTGAAGGAAATAGGTGTTGTTTTGAGCGTTGCTGGGGTGAATAGAGGTGGCGTTGGGATCGACGATTCTTCACTGCATTTTTTTATACAGGTATGCATCGTTATGTTAAATTTGTTTTTATGTTGTTGGCAGTCTTAAAATTAAAAAAATCTGTAATGGGTCTTAAATGGAAGGTTAAATGTTTTAAATGCAATTTTTATTTTAGAGAATCAGTTTTATGTTCATGAACTCTGTTCATGAACAGTTCATTAACAGAGTTCTGTTCGTGAACTCTGTTCATGAACAGAGTTCTGTTCGTGAACTCTGTTCATGAACATAGTTCTGTTCGTGAACTCTGTTCATGAACAGAGTTCTGTTCGTGAACTCTGTTCATGAACAGAGTTCTGTTCATGAACAGAATACCATTATTTATAGGTTAGATGTGAACTGTTATAGTGATTGCAGTTTAATCCTAAGATGCAGAGAAAATATAAGGATAGCTTTACAATTATTAAAGCTTGGTTAGCTTTACTAAGAATAGTATAATGCTTTTTTTAGGCTTTATATGTGATTTCAGATAAGGGTATTAGAACTACATGATTATTCATGCTTATGAGTGCTTGCACTTCACCTTTAGGATTACATTATGTCTTCAACCCTCATCTTTTGGTTTTTTTTTATGGGGCAGTTCTAAGAATATGATTAATATAATAGTACTAGCTAATACAACAATGAATCTCAACCTCTAGGAGGAATCATTACCCTTTCACAATGATAATGACATGCATTCCAAGTAGGCAGTCCTTTCGATTCAATCTAATGACATGCATTCAACAATGAATCTCAACCTCCTACTTGGAATTGGGTATCTGTATAATATCATGAAAACTATGAACTTACTACTACTCCATCAACCATGAATGTTCATTTGCTATCATAGAAGTTCTGTTCATGAACAGAGTTCTGTTCATGAACAGAGTTCTGTTCATGAACAGAGTTCTGTTCATGAACAGAGTTCTGTTCATGAACAGAGTTCTGTTCATGATATGCTATGATATGCATGAAATTAAACAACTTTATAAATGATCAACATGTGGTGTGACGATGTTAAGTCAGGTACAAGAATATCAATTGAGTTCATGAACTCTGTTCATGAACTTTGTTCATGAGCAGAGTTAACTTAGAAAGTCACTTAAATATTCAATATTGTAAGTTATTAACTATTTTTTTTATAAAAATTAAGGAATGTTTGTTTATCGAGATATAGAATGAAAACATAAGTGATAGTTTAAAAATTAGGAAGGTGATTGAACTATTACAATATGGGATGATTATTGATGTCATGTTTATGCTGCAATATTGTTCTTAGAGTTAGGAGAGTAACTTACAAAAGAAAGTAAGTTATAATATTTTAGGTGGCTCTACATTTTTTACGCAGATCTTAAGAGATGTTTTTAATTTTGTAGAATGAACATGTACAACATCAATGTTTGTAAATTGTTTTATCAAAGATCTTAACTAGAAGTTTCTTAATAAGGGTATATTTATGTTCTACTATTTGAGGAAGCTCTGCATTTTGTATGCAGATTTTTAATAGATATGTTTTGAGTTTGTAGAGTTAACATGTACAACTTCAATGTGTGTAAATTGTATTATCATAAATATAAGTTAGAATTCTTTTAATAAGAATACATATATATGTTTAGTGAGATGTTTGTTTGTTGACATATATAATTCAAACATATTTGTTGGATTAAAAGTTTTTAAGGTTATTATACTATTTCAATTAATTATGTTTTATAATGAAATGATTATTAGATATGTTCTTTATGTTGCAATATTAGGTAGGGTAAGGAATTTTAGTTAATTAATTAGAGTTAGGAGGGGGACTTAAATTTTGTTGGAGTTTTTAATCAAATATTGGCTTGATGCTTGTAGTGGTAGTTATGTACATTTTCAATATGTTAATGTTTGTGTAAATTTAGAAGTTATATCAAATGGAAAGAGAGTCTGCGAAGGGAAAGCGTAGGAGGTCATCACAATCTTCAGGAATTGGTGTTCCAATTGGTAGTCGAAGGTTGTCGAATTCACCGCAGGGTTCAGGTTTATTGCATGGGTCCCAATCGTTTGATCACCAACAAGTTCGAGGGGGTACAAATGATTCTCCTTTGTCTTCTGTGGGAGAGCGTCGATCCCAACGTTCTGTTGGTATGAACATTAATGTTTAATAATGTATAATTTGTATTTTTTGTGTGTTGAATTTATGGAAAAAGTTAATTTTTGACTACGGCTATATTTGAAGCAGAGCGATGTTCAGAAGATGTGCGTAATTCGATGGAGCGAGGGGAAGATCAAGATAGGAATATAGATGATGGAATAGGGTGTGGGTGGAGAGCAGGGTCCTGAAGTTCCTCCTAGAGCTAGGACAACATATGTTCCACTAGCTGAGGGGTGTACACCCATATCAACGTATCCGTCTGATTTACCTGATGAGCTTCCATGGCGAGGTGTTGTGCAACAAACTATTCTTGAAAGTTGTAAATCCCACTATGACAGGTTGAACAATGATCTTTGTTCTTTGGATCTCCCTCCAGAGAGTCGACAAAGTCTAGAGGTTGTTTTGGCATCTTTGCAAAAATTCATTGATGCATACGATGAACTTGGACCAACTACAAATAGTTTTGTTCATTTGATGCGGATGCGAAAGGAGCAAGTTATGGGTCCAGATAAGTGGGAGGTTGTGAAGGAGAGAGTCAGTAGAGAACAAGCCAATTCAATGTTCAATTTCAAAGAAGGCCTTAAGCGAAAAATGTTGAAAGTGCAATATTTCAAGCATCCTCAAATTGCACATTTCATATATGATCGATTTCTTGCAGCTTATGGTCGATTGCCTTGGAACGATGAGGTTCCTAATTATTTTGCTAGATTTTTTTATGCGGAGTTTTTTCTAGGTATGAAGCCTAACTATACTGATGTTCCCTCTGACTTTTATGGAGCTGGAAAGGGTAGAATATATAATCGAAAAGGTGCTCTTAGAGACCCTGCCACTATACAACCTCCACCTGAGATACCTCGTCCACCAAGGGTTGTGGCTTTAAGATCAGAGATGGAGACAACATCTCAACTAGGGACAATTGGAAGGGAATCAGTAGGTGATGGTTTAGCTTCAGCTCTTGCAGGAGTAGAAGTTGGTTTGGGGCGAGAGAAGGCTCGCGCTATTCTTCGTCAGAGTTTTGTCTACAAGACGAATGACGAGGTAGATGCATTGAGCATTGATGATCTCAGGGCTTATGCTAAGTCTTGTCGAGATATAGCTTCAGATGTGTTATCTAATGACACATCGAGCATGGGAGAGGTTTGTTGATTATGCTATGATAATCTATTTGATTTTTTATTAATCATTTTGAATTGAATATTTTGCTACATGGGAATAAGTATATTAAGCAAATGTATTTTGTTTGTAGTTTACGAGAATGTTAAATGCAAATAATTTTCGAGTCTCCAGTAGTCAAAATCAAGAGCATCCTAGTCAAAATGAAGAGCGCTCAGGAGAGGTATTTTAATTATAATATTTATGATTGAACATGATATTTTTTTTTGATTACTTGAATTTTAATAAATATCAATGTATCTTATTGTTAATTTGACTTATCTATGCAGGTTTCATTAGATTCCAACTTTTTAGATGGTTTACCATCTCTTGTGAGCTAATGATTTTAATTTTTTTGTTTTGGTTTTAAGTTAATTTGCTTAATTTATTATTTGTATCTACTATGTTTTATTTACTAACAAAATTTAAATTTTAGGAAAGAGACCACTTGGAAATTGGGGGGCGAAGATGTGGGGTCTTTAATGAATGCCGATATTGGCACTGAGGTAATTTTGTCGAACTAGAAATGAATTTTGACATAAGTTTAATGTTTAAATATATTTTTTTTGATTTATTTGAAAATTGTTTTTGTACATGTTGCAGCTTGGCTCTTTTAGATCTTTTGGAGCCAAAGGAAAGTCTCTAGGGGAAAAAAGTGGTGGATATGCATCCAAAGAATTTGATGTACGATTTTTTTAATAATTGAATTGTTTTGTAGATGAGTTTAATATCTTAATATTTTGAATTTAGTTTAAAATTGTTTAAATAATTTATGATCTAAATTTATAATTTGTTTTTTTTGTGTGTTGTAGGTGGAGTTGAGTCCCAGGGAAGGTCCTAGTGGAAAATAGTGGAAAGATATTGGTCGAGATGGATAGTGGTTCAGACTTTATAGTTTTTGTTGATATCTATATATTGGTGTTGTTTTGAACATGGAGGGTATTTATTTTTTGATTATATATATATGGACATTGAATTCACAAGTTCATCAACTCTTTTTTTGGATTATATACATGAGTACATGTCCATTATTTCTCATTTGGTAAATGTTTAGAATATGTTTTGCATGAGTTTTGATAATATTTATAATATGTTTTGCATGAATGTTTGAAATGTTATGAAGTTAGAAAATGGGAAGTGTTTGAAATGATGACAATGAATGTTATGAAGTTAGAAAATGGGAAGTGTTAGGAATGTTTGAAATGTTATTTCAAGTTGGGAAATGTTGAATGTTGAGAATGAATGTGATGGTAAGAATCAATGTTGGAAAAAAAATGAATAGGAGGTGTTAGAGAAAAAGAAATGTTGGGAAAGAATGAATGGGAGGTGTTATGGAAGAATGAATGTTTTCAATTTGTTATGTTGAGAATAAGTGTTATTATAATATGTTTTGCATGAATGTTTAAAATGTCTTGATAGGTGCAACCCAAGGGTAGGAATGAATTGGAGGTGTTGGAAATGTTTTTAAAATGATAATCTAAGTTAGGAAATATTCAATGTTGAAAATGAATGTTATGGTAAGAATTAATGTTGGGAAAAATTAATGGATTTTTTAATTAATTTAATTTTTATTTTCAATGTTCAGGTACATTTGATGAAGGCTGAAATCATGGCAAATGGGGGTAATGGTTTTTTGTTTTTTAATCATAAGCGAAGATTCCAGGATTGTGAAGTTTGTGCTAAATTAGAGCAATGATTTTAAACAACAATTTGATGAATTTTCATTGATTTGTTGTAAATAATCATTTCTCTAATTTAGCATAAGCTTCACAATCCTGGAATCCTTGCTTGTGATTAAAAATCAAATGATCGTTATCTCCATTTGCCATGATTTCAGTTATGTGAATTTGCACAAGCGATATTTTAAATTAAAGATTTGGGACGGAGAACTTGGTTACAATTTTAAGACATCTATTTAAGATCATATTTATGGTGAAGTATGTATTAAAGAAACATGTTCGATGGATTAATATACTACAAAATTTAATAGGTCTTTTTGTATTTTTTCGTTAGTATTAATCAACCAAAAGTAAAAATTCGGGGCGGAGTGGGCATAGCCACATCCGTTATCTCATCCCTTAGTGGTCTAATAGACATATGGGGACCCGAATAAAGTACTTTTGAATTTTTAAATTATATTTGAATTCATTTTTAAGCATGTTAAAGTACAACCATTTAAGCTTAGTTGTCATTCAAGAAAATATTCATAAAATCTCAATGAAAAAATATATTGGGCACAACAATTTTGATAATTGGACAAAAAATATATTGCACACAACAATTGACATGGACAAAAATATAGATCAATTTATTTTTGATATATAGTTAAAAAACATCGTAATGGAATACCATCTTCAACTATCCGTTCATGGTCACATATGGATAGTTTCCATTTTTTGGTTTTCAATTGTTTTTTTTGATGGAACTTGTATCAATTTTATTCGAGATGCACATACTAAATGACTATATTGACAACATATAACATCAGGCTCATAATCCTGAAAGTATACATAATTTTTAGTCATATGCGTCTGCTGAAAAAAGTAGCCTTTTAAAATGATGGATCCTCTTTCGTATGTAAATCCGTTGTCGTTGTAGTCCTCCAATAATTTCATTTTTCCTTCGGTGCATCGCATCAAATAATATTTGACATTTTCGTTGTTGTCTATAGGTGCAATCACAGCGAAAACATCTCCTGTGCAAGTTATGATTGGTGTTAGCGTATTTAAATGAATTGAATTGACCACTTATGGCGAAGGATTAGAATGAACAATTGATTAAAAAGTCAAAAACAAGTTTATTACCTTCTCTTACGAGATCTGAAATTCTATCGCCATCAGACGATATTGCTATTTCTTCTGATTCTAATTCTTCAACACTTGCCAGTGGCATTTTTCCTTTTGGATTAATCTCTGTGTGTCTCCAAGCTTTTACGTAGTTGTTTGTTATGTTTTCACAAACTTCTGTAGATTCGACATTTTCAATGCAAATATGACAAAAGCATGATTGCTTTCTACTGTCAAATGCAAACACGTTGTGAAATGATTTTGTTTGAATAGAGTGAAGATCTCTAGTTCCATGTATGGTGCTAGCGTCATATGGTATTGATCTATTTATATCTTGGACCCCAACAAGCCAAAAAAAACCTACACAATAAATAGTGTACATGTGTACTTAAATGTTAGTATATACATTTTTTTTAATTTTAAGAAATAATATAAATTAAAAAAATAGTGGACATACCTGCGCACGTCTTTTGATTGTTGATTATAATCATGGCTTAGATTTAATTGACACCATTGGACAACCTCTGCAGCTGAATGAAACCGTGCTGAAGAATAGTTCATTTGCCATCTTCGAAGTGCTCTTTTCACGCATGCTCCTGCACCATCATGCTCACCTTTTCCATGCCCAGTTTCAAAGAAATTCCAGCGATGTTTGATGTTCAGCGCTTTATGAAGTCGACATAACCAAAAAAATGATCGTGAAGATTTAAATTGACCCGCACATCCATCAGACCATATCCAATGCTCTTTGAATTTGACTTCGCGTTTTTTCAGTGAGTCATAGAAAATATTTTCTATACAATGTTGGACAAAATGTGTGTCGTGTGTACGATCATCGCTGATATAGAAGTGATATTCTTTAATCACATCTCGATTGTCACATGTGCTTTCAATGCCATCGATATCCTGTTGAGAATGTCTATATACAACATGGACAAATATCGAAACTTGGTCAGAGTGATAGTATTCACTCTGTATTTCGTTTTGTGCAGCAAATGTATAGTTTTCAGCAAAATCAACCACCGACAAAATTGTTCAGGGTGGAAAAATTTCACGAGACTGTTTGAATTGAAGATCTTGCCATCGTGCTCTATGTGAATGTTGGGTGTATTTATAAATTTCGTTTTCAAATTTTTTGAGAAAATCTGTGACGCATATCTTGTCTTCTAGCAAATCAATTCTTTTGGAACGTGAATCACTAGAACTTGTAGTATAGTTGATGTATTCGTATCTCTTCCAATCAACATTTACATTTGACAACGATTGATCATTATCGATAGGGTATTTATTGTGGAATAACACCAAATTTCCACAATGATGACAATGTTTTCCATTGACACATTTCTTTGAATAAAATACTTCATCGTGATTTCTCTCACATAAAATTTGAGATATGAATTCACGTATCGTCGGCGGAGGTGGTGAATTTGTCCAAAACATTTTACCAAATTCAAGAAACGTGTCATAATATAACTGAAATTGCACATGATAACGGCAACAACATGTATCACGTATAGTTATAGGTCGAACATACCATGGTTTTTGTTGCACAAATGTAGTGATTGATATATTAATTCCACGATGATCTTCCTTGAATTTATTGAACAATTGTACTTGTGTCATGTCCATTATATGTTTTGGTTGGCTTTCATATACATTTCGTGATATTCTTTTGCGTATCACATCTCTTGCATTTGGTGAAACTCGAGCATGTTCCAACCAATATTCTTGTACAATATCTTTAACCCCTGCTCCTAATCTATCTTTGTAAGGTTGTCTACAAATAATTGCCCAACAAGCAAGTTCATTATTTTCATCTATTTGCATTCTGAATTTGCTATGTTTGTATAATGTTTTTCTTGATGTTCCAACTGCTTTTGCTAGTTCTGTTGTCAAACGCTTTTGTTTAGTACTAGCTGAAAGAATTGCTGTATGAATTGCTTTACGTGCAGCACTGATATCTTTCTTCCTGGATTTTCCAAATTTTTTTATTGCATCGCCTATATTTTCCATCACATTTTGTTTCAATTTCGACTCTTTTGTTACTTTGTGAATACCCAATAACGATGTAGCACCTTCTAATTTCTTGGACACTAATAAACATCTCAAAATTTGTGCTTGTCCTGCTATTGAGTAATCTTTGAGAACTTCATCATAAAATTTTGTAGCACGATATCGTGCAACATGTACTGGTAGTTTTTCTCCATATTTGTCGCAATCAATGTCTTCTAACATTTCATCATCAATAGTAAAAGTACCTATACATCAAATTAAATTAAATTTAACATATATCAAAAAATAAAATTCATTATAAAAAAATGAATTTGGAAAATATATGATATATACATACCAGGTTCAATTTCTGGATTTTGAACTTGATCTTCAATATTGATTTCATCGACATTAGCATGTAAATCACTATTTACATCTTCTACAATGTTCTTTTCAACTTCAATTTGTTCTTCTTGTACTCTATTTTCAATTTCCATTTCTTCAACATTGTCATGTAAATCTGTATTTATATCTTCAATAGTTCTCTCTTCCGTTTCAGCAACCCTTTGTTTTTTGGCAATATATCTGAGTTTTTGTTTCTCTCTATTATCATCATCATCACGTTTACGATCAGCTTTTCTTTTACGATTTCTCTTATTGCCCATGGTTGTTTAATCTATAGACGATAAATTAAAGAATCATGTTACTTTATAGTAAAAACAAATAAATTAAGATTTAAAAACATTTACGGAATTTATAAAAACATGAACTGAAAACAACTATTTGAAAAAAACCTCTTTCAATTAAATAAAAAGTGCAAAGCTACTTTGAAAAAAAAACATCCTTGCAAACATGTCTAAGAAAAGAAATATTTTGAAAAAAACTCCTTGCAAATATCCCTTAAAAAAAACACTTTCAATGTGTTTTGGAAAAAAGAAGAAGAAACATACTTTGTAAAAATCTTTTTTTCAAAAAAATGTTTTCTTTGCAAATATACAACAAGAAAATAAATATTTGGAAAAAACTTCTTGCATTTATATGCCTTAGAAAAAAAATTTCTTCAATGTGCCTTTGGAAAAAAGAAGAAACATACCTTGTAAAAACCTCCTTTTGCAAAAAATGTCTTCTTTGTAAAAATGCAATAAAAAAGAGATATGTTGGAAAAACTCCTTCAATGTGCCTTTTGTAAAAAAGAAGAAGACATAGTTTGTAAAAACCTTCTTTTGCAAAAAATGTCTTCTTTGTAAAAATGCAATAAGAAAAAAGATAGTTTGGAAAAACCCCTTGCAAATATGCCTTGGAAAAAAAAAACTCCTTCAATGTGCCTTTTGTAAAGAAGAAGAAGAAACATAGCTTGTAAAAACCTCATTTTGCAAAAAATGTCTTCTTTGTAAAAATGCAACAAGAAAAGAGATAGTTTGGAAAAACTTCTTGTAAATATGCCTTAGAAAAAAAAACTCCTTCAATGTGCCTTTTGTAGAGAAGAAGAAGAAACATACCTTGTAAAAACCTCCTTTTGCAAAAATTATATCCTCCTTCCGAAATTAGTTTGACAAAAAAATGCGAAGTTCAAACATGCGAAAATAATGAATTAACTTTATGTTTATTTATATGAGTATAAATTTTTATTTTTATTTTTTTTCCGGCCGACGAAATTTTTTTTCCGTTTAGTTATTCGGCCGAATAACCTTCGCTATAAGTTACGGCGCCGTTACGGAAAACAGTTATTCGGCCGAATAATTATTCGGCCGAATAATTAATTCGGCCGAATAATTAATTCGGCCGAATAATCTCTGAAACATGACCGATTCAGATCTCTGCAAAATTTTCAGGTTTCTCCATTTTCGGAAGGAGAAAACCACCTCTTACACAACAAAACGAATGTCGGACTTCATACCAGTAGATTCATTATTGAATCTACTTTACGAGGGTATAAATTTTGTTGTATATAGATAAGAACTGATATTTTTTAAGTTTTATATTTGTAACATGTGTCGAGTTATGATTCAGCTCTTTAAAAAAACAGCGAAAAGAAAAATACATAACTTTGTAAATACAACACCAAAAAAATCGAAGAAAATGTGGGTCGATTCATTGACGTGTCTACTTCAAAAGGGTGGTCTTAGATTTTTTGATTTTATAGCGGGTTGAGAGAAAAGTGGTGCAACAAAAAGGTTGTTGAAAATCGACTGAGTTTCCCCATGGATCGACTTTAAAAAAATATAATAATTAGTATAGAGGTCCATTGGATGCAAACTTATAGTCACGCGTTAGTACATTGTGTGTAGATTGTCGTAGCATTTTCAGTTTTTGCAAAACACAAGTCTAACAACGATTTTAGTGGTGCAACAAATCATAACTCTTTTGTAGTCTTTTCATTTTATAAGAACACACTGTCAAACATTTGCGAGATCGACATATCAAATCTTAATAACAAAAATTGAAAAAATTATGAGTAGAAAGCTAACATAATTCTACAAAAGTTTTCTTTTTACGGCAAAGTGAAATTTTAAATAAAAATATCACTTTTGTTCGCCCGAAGTTGGAAGACATGAAAAAAACAGAATTATTTTCTCACGAGACCCCCCAAAATAGACACCCATCTTCATTTTTTCACCCTTATAGGGTTAGTGATTCATGCATGTTATATCCCCTTGGTTTAGCTAGGGCATTCACTATTTTCCCTAGCTAGTGTTTTGGAGAGCTAGTGAATTGTACTAGCCTTGTGATAAGGCTCTCTCATGCATGTTCTTGAATTGTAATTTATAGTTATATATGTATTGCTAATTTATCACAAGTAAACGATAATTTTGTTGAGTGATTTGACATCATCATTGAATAAGTTAAGGGTTGTTTTATTATTGTTATAATTGTTGTAAGAGTGAGTTTTTAGATTTGGTTTATGCATGATAAGTTTTCAATGCAACTAAATATAATATAAGAACTAGGATATTTTTGTGAGGCTCCAAGTAATTTTGAGAAAGTGACAAATAAGGTCAAAAGTTGAGCATCTTCTTCTAACACTTGGATTCTATAAGTTGAGTTCTCTAGTGGTGTACTTGTGTGACGTGACAAACCCTTCTAATAGTGATCCTATCCCACTTGGAGTCCAAATACCCCCTATTGAGGGTACGTGTGGTGGTTCACGGATTCTAGGGCTAGATTAGGTTAATAGGGCTAGATTAGGTTTCGAGGACTCTAGATTAGTTTCCGAGGGTTAGATTAGTGTTTCTAGGGCTATTTTAGGTTTCTAGGACTAGATTAGGTTTATAGTATTCTAGCTTAGTTTTCTAGTGTTAAATTAGTGTTTCTAGGGTTAGTTTAGCTTTCTAAGATTTCTAGGGCTAGATTATGTTTGTAGGGTTATATTAGTGCTTCTAGGGTTAATCATGCATGAATAAACAATCACATGGCTATAAATCATAACTTAATCATAACTCATACATCAAATAAACGATATAAGATAACGATATCAAATTCCTATCTAACATGAATAACATTAATCATGCATGAATAAACAATCACATGGCTATAAATCATAACTTAATCATAACTCAAACATCAAATAAACGATATAAGATAACAATATCAAATAAACTATCTAACATGAATAACATTAATCATGCATGAATAAACAATCACATGGCTATACTATGTATCTCAATCAATTAGGCCTTCTGGATCCTCTCAGTTTTTTATTGTCTCGAACAACCTCTCATGCTCTGCATGAGGTAGTAAGTAGCGTACCTTGTTTGATGTCTTCATTGACATTGTTTGCAGTTAAATGTTTGTACCAATGATCAGGTGCGTAAAGTGATACACCCGTGAACCTGGTCTATAATCTGTGTATGTGTAGCCATTTCTCTTTGGTCCCTTTCCATGTACTGTAAGATATCCCCCCTAAACAACCATTGATCCAGTTGAAAAGGTAATGCCTTCACTACCAGTTAATGATGCGAGGAGGGTTTGCTTCCCCTGGATGCATCGTGCCAACCAATCATTCGTCCCAATTGCACTGTCTGTCGGGGCGACAACTACGTAGATGTGTCCTGTAAAAATGCATTTTATGGTCATATTCCAACAAGTAGTAGTTTGATAACTTGGATAATCACAAAAACAAGGAGGGAACTTGGATATGCATGCAAAAATGTTTACCTGGCTATACAAGATCATATATATGACCATATTCATTCGAAATAGAGGACTGGCCTCCTCTAACTGGATTGTTTCAACAACTGCAATTGGGTCCACTGCAAGTGATACATGATCCCATTCATCAACCCAATCCATTGATTCACACTCATCCCACTCACAACTGCTGCAAGACCCACAAAAGCAAGCAAGTTTTCACATCCATATTTCAAATAAGGGGTTGTTTGAGATTTGAACTGAATGAAATCCATGAGTGCCATGCACAGTACTACAACTATAAGAACGTGATCGATCTATATCAACTACATGCCAGAAATTTCTGACAACATGTTGGTATGTGTTGCTCCGTGGTTCGATATGACATTTTTGCAGAGCACCATTGAACTATGGATTGTCCATTCCATATATGAGGGTCTCTCCTACACCTCATCTCCTCCCTTTGTAGGGAATTTTTGAGACATGCTCCAGCCCTGTCACGCTCTCTTTTTCCATGCTCGGTCTCAAAATAGTTCGATACATGTAGCACATCATAAGTCTTATGGAAAATACTCAACCACTGGAATACACGTGCATTTTTGAACTGGCTTGCACAACCATCTGACCATATCCAATGTTGATCCATCTGTATACCTCTCTCCTTCAACTGATCATAGAACATTTTGAAGCAATGATGCACATAATGCAGGTCGTTGCACCTGTCGTCACTGATGTAGAAGTTGGTCTCTTTCAATATTATCCTCATGTCGTTGCTGCTCTCTGGCGCATGCCTATACATGATATGGACCATTATGCTAACTTGGTATGAATGGTAGTATTGACTTTGAACCTCATTCTGTGGCTGTAGAGTGTATTTTTCATCAAAGTCCAAAACCGACAATATTGTGCCATTGGGAAAGGTGTCCCTGCACTGTCTGTACTGTTCATCATGCCATCGTGCTACATGGACATGTTGTACATACTGCTCGGTCTTTTGGTTGAATTCCTTCAGGAAATCACAAATTTGTACCTGGTGCCACAAAACCAAGGGCATTAATACAATGTGACATTTGCACTCTAAATATATATGTATCAATTCAGCATGTACATTATGAAAGTATGCAAACTTAGATTACCTGTGACTTCACCAATGCAATTTTTTTTCTTTCCTTCGAACTATCTACTTGATATGTTATGTACTTGAAGTTCTGCATTTATACTGACATCCTCCCAAATTCATGTTCCTCGGTTGCGTGGATGCAGTTGCTCAATAATGCAAATCCATTGCAACTGGAACATGTCCCATATAAACATGACCTTTTATAATATTTGTGTCCTTCAGGTCTTGGACACATTATGCTATGTATAAATTCTCTGGATGCATTCAGTGGTTGTAACGATGAGAAATCCTGCACAATGTTAGTATGAAAATCACAAAATATATGTCTATATGTATCATAATAGTACTCAAATTCTACATGGTATCTACAACAACATGTATTGCAATCAATGCAAATTCTAACATACCAAGGTTTGCATTTTTCAAAGGACCTTTGGCCCAAGTTCAATTGTGTGTGCTCATTCTTGAACCTATCATAGAGTTTTGTTTGTGTCGTGTCAAGGAAGTGCTTTGTGATGCACCTGCAACAATTAATTAATAAAAATATGCCAAATAGCAGAAATGACAGAACTCAGAATCACTTTTATATTGATCACAAGCCACTTCAAGGGGGCAACCTCCTATGAGCAAGCTCAATACAAATAACTTCAACGTGCCTTCATAGGTCTCAACACACACTTATATACTAAGTCTAGGCGCCAATACTATGGGTCAAAACCATGGGCCACTACAAACTATGGATCAACAATACTACGAGCGACTTACAAAGCATATGCACCAACAACAATAACATAAACTATTGATCAACAAATACTACGGGACGACTTACAAATCATATGCGTCCAACAACAATATACTAACAAAGGAAAGACATGGGTTCCTAACATCCCCTCCCCCTTAAAAAAAACTTTGTCCTCAAAGCTTTAGATGTGGAAATTGTTGTTGAATCTGAAGGAGTGGTTCCCATGTAGCATCCTCTCGTTGCATGTCGTGCCACTGAATTAAGACCTCTGTGATAGAGCGAGAGTGAAGCTGACGAGTGCGCCGATTGAGGATCGCCTCCAGCTCCAAAAGGATGGATCCTTCATTATCTAGTTCGGGTAAAATCATTTTTCCACTGATGTTGGTGCCAAGAACTTTCTTCAGACAAGAGACATGAAAGACTGGATGAATGCGGGAAGAAGGAGGAAGTTCCAACTTATAAGCAACGGACCCAATCTTCTGAAGAATCCGATATGGCCCATAGAAGTTTTGGAGCAAGCTTATGACGCCCTTTGAGTTTCAGGGAAGACTTCTGGTACGGTTGGAGATGAAGAAAATCCATATCACCGACTTGAAAAGTGCACTCAGAACGGTGCTCATCAGCTTGTTGCTTCATGCGATTTCTTGCCATGTGAATATTGTCCCGCAAAATGTGAAGAATCTGATCACGATTTCGAAGGACCGTGTCAACTTCCTGAACTGGTGAACTGGTGGGGGTGTATGGAAGAAGAACTGGAGGTGCCTGACTATAGACTGCTTCATATCGGGTCATTTTAGAGGCAGTGTGGTAAGAGGTATTGTACCACCATTCAGCGAGAGGGAGCCACTTTTCCCACTCATGTTGTTGTTCAGAGGTGAAGCAACGAAGATAAGTTTCAAAGAATTTATTGATAATTTCAGTATGACCATCTATTTGTGGGTGATACCCTAAACTCATCTTCAGTTTGGTGCCAGTGTGACAAAATAGTTCAGTCCAAAAATGACTGGTGAAAGTCACATCATGATCCGAGACAATGGAAGAAGGGATTCCATGAAGACGAAAGATCTGGTCCAGGAAAATTAGAGCGACTGAAGAGGCTGTATAGGGATGTCTGAGAGCACAAAAATGACTATATTTGGAGAGGCGATCAACCACAACAAGAATCACTATCTTCCTGCTAGATTTAGGGAGCCCTTCAATGAAATCCATAGAAATATCTATCCAAATCCGTGTAGGTATGGGAAAGGGTTTGAGCAATCTTGGAAGGAGTGTTGTTTCACCCTTATTGCGCTGGCAGGTATCACATTCGGCCCACCATCTGTTGAATTGTCCTTTTCATGCCCTGCCAAAAGAAGTTACACCTTGCCCGTTCATATGTTTTGAGGAACCCAGAGTGCCCTGCCGATGGAGAAGCATGGAGTTCATAGAAGACAGCCTGTTGAATATCTGTGCTCTGGGGAAGCACCAGACGACCCTTGTATCTCAGAGAAGCACCATCCCAAGAGTAATGTGGTACAGCAGAAGGGTTTTTGGTCAAGCATTGGATGATTTGAGATAAGGAAGAGTCATTGACATAACCCTGTTGAAGAGATTGCAACCAATTTGGAACAGGCATAGAAATAGCTGAAAGAGAACATTGGGCATCAAATGTGCGAGAAAGAGCATCTTCCACAATATTGTCTTTACCCTTCTTGTAAGTGATCTCATAGTCATAAACCATGAGTTTGCTAAACCATTTCTATTGTGCTGGGGAGGAGACACGCTGTTCCAAGAAATATTTTAGACTCTGGTGATCAGTCTTGATGTAGAAATGATTCCCTAATAGGTATGGGCGCCACTTCTGTACTACATGAAAAATAGCCATCATTTCCTTCTCATAGGTAGAGGGAGCTAAATTCTTACCTGAAAGGGATTTGCTGGTGAATGCAATGGGGTGTTCATCTTGAAGGAGAACAACACCAAGTCCATTGCTGCAAGCATCACTCTCAATAGTGAAGGGCTTGGAAAAATCGGGCATAGCTAGAACAGGTGTAGTACACATAGCTTGTTTTAGTTTGTCAAATGCACACTGAGCAGCATGTGTCCATGTAAAAGCATCCTTTTTCAATAGAGCAGTTAATGGAGCTGCAATCTTCCCATAATCCTTGACAAACTTGGGGTAGTAGCCAGTCAACCCCAAAAAACCACGAAGGCTCTTGAGTGTCTGAGGATGCGGCCAATTGTTCATGGCATCGATTTTGGTAGGATCCATGCAAACCCCTTGTGCTAAGATAATGTGTCTGAGATACTCAACTTCCTTCTGTCCAAAAACACATTTAGACTTCTTGGCATGGAGATGATGGTCAGAGAAAAGTTGTATGACAAGATCCAGATGCTGGAGATGTTCATCCCATGTTTTACTGTAGATGAGGATATCATCAAAGAATACCAGAGTGAATTTCCGCAAGTAGGGTCGAAATATTTTATTCATTAATGCCTGGAATGTGGAAGGAGCATTAGTGAGGCCAAAGGGCATGAACAAAAACTCATAATGGCCATCATGTGTGCAGAAAGCTGTTTTAGGGATATCATCCTCATGAACCCGAATTTGATGATACCCAGAACGAAGATCCAACTTGGAGAAAAAGTGAGCCCCATGAAGCTCATCAAGAAGCTCATCAACAACAGGAATTGGAAACTTATCCTTTATGGTAAGGTGATTAAGTGCTTGGAAGTCAATGCAGAGGCACCATGACCCATCTTTTTTGCGGACAAGAATAACTGGAGAAGAAAAGGAACTAGTGCTTGGGCAAATAATACCTTGCTTTAATAAGTCCCGAACGAGCATTTCAATCTCCATTTTTTGGTGAAATGGGTAGCAATAGGGCCTGATGTTGGGAGGAACACTTCCAGGAAGGAGCTGAATACGATGGTCTTCTAGCCTGGTAGGTGGCAATCCCACTGGTTCAGCAAAAACACCTGTATATCGATCCAGAATTTGTTGTAGATCCAAAGGAGTAGTGGAGACCGCTGAAGGTTGCATCTGAATGGAATGGAGCTGAGCGATGACACCATGTGAATTCTTCTTGAGTTTTTCCATGCGATGTGAACTTATGATGCTGAGAGAACCTGGTTGTAATCCTGTCAAGGTGTGTTTTTGGCCATTGAAGGAAAACTGCATCCAATGTTCAGCAAAATCCCATAAGATAGGGCCAAGTGTGCGTAGCCATTGAGCTCCCAAAACCACATCAAATCCACCTAAGGTCAAGGAAAACATGTCAGAGCACAAGGTATAATACGCACATTTCGAAACTTCCCTTTGCAAGGTAAGGTGCCCCCATTGGAAACCATGACTTCAAAGTTGGAGCAAGGATGGATAAAACAATCAGCTTGTTTGGCGATCCGAGGGTCAATGAAATTATGAGTGCTACCAAAATCAATGAGTATTGCAAGAGGAAGCTTCTTGAAGTAACCTCTGACCCGCATTGTTTGGGGGGTGGTGATTCCAGCTAAAGCATGGAGAGATATCTCTGGTTGGTCATCCTGAGACAGAGGGTCAATAGGCGGTTCTTGAATGTCGATTGGAGGATCCAATGTTTCTGGATCTTCATCACCAATTTCATAGGTAGGCGGAGAATCCACATCCAAGAGATAGATATTTTACTGAACACATCTATGTCCCTGAGTGAATTTCTCATCACAATTATAGAAAATCCCCTTTTCTCTGCGTGCTTGCATCTCTATTTCAAACAAATGCTTGATAGGAGTTGGTCGAGGAGCCTGCAGTATATGTGGTCGTTGAGAACCCATATTTCATAAGGGAACAAAAGTGGGCTTGGAGCGTTGTTGGGATGCAATCTTGTATTCTGCCAACTTAGCCAACCCTAGGGCTTCCATCATTGTGTTGAGACAGAACATTTTGACCTCAGAGCGGATGGCATCCTTTAGACCACTGATAAAACAACTCCGGTAAAAGTCATCAGACAATCCTTCGGTGTGGTTGTCTAGATTCTCAAATTCGGTTTGATACTCTCTCACAGTGCCAATTTGGCGAAGTTTAGTGAGGGCTCCTGTGAAGTCATCAAAATCACTAGGACCAAATCATTGCAAAAGGAGCTGGCAAAAGTCTGGCCATTTGGGCTCTGGATGAGCCTTGATGTACCAACGGTACCATTGAAGAGCTTCCTGTTCCAAATTAAAGGATGCCAGCGGAACTTTGTTGACATCAAAAGTATTATGCATACTGAAATACTGTTCTGCACGATAGATCCATCTAGTTGGATCAGTACCATTGAAGTAAGGAAAATCAAGCTTCGGACCACGAAAATTGCTGGAAGAAGAGAACCCATTGTCTGATGAAGACTTGGACTGTTGTTTGTTGTTCATAGCTGAATGTTCAAGATGGAGGCCGAGAAATTTTTCATCCAAATCTTGGAGTTTGGCTTGGATGGCTGCAAGTGCGTCCTCCATGGTTTTTGCTCCTGCACGGTTGACAACCATAACCAGAATTTTTTTTTTTTTCGACTGAAGTGGCTACATCTCGGAAGGGATCTGAAATGGCTCCGAATGGATTGAAAATGGTTGGATCTGGAACGGCTTGCAAAATGGATCTGAACGACTGGATCTAAAACGGCGTAGCAACGATCGACAACAGTTCAGTTGAAAATAGATATGGACCCCAGGTATATGCGGCTTCCTAACAGTTCAAGGGTTTCACTCGGCCACCAATGCTATATGATGGCTTGCGTATTGGGGCAGTACCCCTCACTCCATGGCTCAAGTAAAACTGATAACCGCTTTGCCACAAACGACAGCTCTTGGTTTACCTCACGGGTGGGAACTAGTCAATCAAGTAGGGGTCGTTGCCCTTTTCGCCGGCAGGTCCTCTCAATGGGCCAGCTACTTCGGGGTTCCTGTGGTACTCCTCATAATGAGTTTTAGGGCTTATGCCCAAGTACTTTCCACAGTTAAGCAGATAGGGATTATTCCCAAATCCGAACCTGCAACAGATGTGAAAAAAAAAATTGGCATAAATTTCACCCAGCGAGCCCAAGAAAGTGCTCTGATACCAGATGTGATGTACCTGCAACAATTAATTAATAAAAATATGCAAAATAGCAGAAATGACAGAACTCAAAATCACTTTTATATTGATCACAGGCCACTTCGAGGGGGCAACCTCCTATGAGAAAGCTCAATACAAATAACTTCACCGTGCCTTCATAGGTCTCAACACACACTTATATACTAAGTCTAGGCGCCAATACTATGGGTCAAAACCATGGGCCACTACAAACTATGGATCAACAATACTATGGGCGACTTACAAAGCATATGCGCCAACAACAATAACATAAACTATTGATCAACAAATACTATGGGACGACTTACATAGCATATGCATCCAACAACAATATACTAACAAAGTAAAGACATGGGTTCCTAACATGCTTGACATGGGGTTCACCCCCCCTAACACCTTTTCTCAACTTTAAAGCATCTCTTTGATTCGATGATGGTCTAGTGTTATCATGCCAAAACTTTTGCACTAGTTCTTTATTAGCATCAATGAGCTTCATGTCTGAATGAGGTAACCTACCAACAAAGGCCCAACAATCTTTTTGGCCTGGGGTCTCAAGTTTTTCTCTAATGGCAGAATAATTTTGAAGATTCTTTCTATCTACTTTAAATGTTTTACATGTGTGTGATAGTAGGCGACGTTACCTTGTGGATTTGTCTACAATCGATTCCGACAGTACACAACGGACTGCATTAAAATCTTTTGTACGAGAAGTTTTTCCAATCAAATTAAATGCATATTGTAAATTTCTAACAACATGATTGTTGGCTTCTAAACTTCTAACTACCTTTATGACCAAAATTCTTCTAACATGAGCTAGACAACGTGGTTTTAAAAAAGCAAGAAACAATTGACATTTTGCTACATCAGTTTTGGATTCAAAAAATTCTTTGATTATCTTGCTACAATGGAAATCAATAGTGTGTTTGGGCATCTTACCTTCAAGTCCTGAAAATGAACTTTCATCCACGTGAATATGTCTAGGATTTCTTCATCACCCGCTTGATAGTCGAGGCAAGGGAGTCAGCAAGGAAGTACGAGTCTCGTCAACGGTTTGTTGTGGCCCTTCATTCACAAATTGGTCCTGCAAGGGAGTGTGTTCGCCATGTGTGTGCTCTTCTTGGGGAGGTTTCTAGTTAAGAACTTGTTCAACATCCATCCCTTCATACTCGACATTAGGCAAGATTTGATTAACTTCAACCACTTCGTCATTGCTTGTTGATGGATCTAAGGCACTAATATTTTGATTTCTACAGTTTTCCATGTACGACCTGGCATTTTCTCTTATCTCATGGGCCTTTTCAGGGGGCATCTCCTTCCTTCTAGACTTTCTTTTATTATTATGTCCGTTGCCCATATTCAATGCGTTTTAAAAAAAACAAAAATATCACCCCTGCAAGAATCAACAACAAATAAGATATTAAAACTCGATGTGCATGATTATTAAAGCTCAATGTAGCAATTGATTATGTACAACAAAATCTAGTGAGAATGTTTTCATATAATCTTAAAAGCTATTGAGAATGCCCTAGATATAACTACAACAACACCTCTAGGAACTTAGTAGGATGGTATTGGATGGTATTAGATGGTGGTATGGGATGTTAGTAGGAGCAAATTCCCTACAAGGGAGAAGCTCCTACTCACTTCAATTTCATGTTATGGATGAGGGAAATATGCCCCAAAAGACTAAGAGTTTTCAATTCTTTAGGTGTTTGTGTGAGTTGTTGTAGTGAAACCATGAGGAATTCAACAAATGTTTGTCTACTAGATGGAGGAATGTGATTATGAAATGTTATTGGTGGTGATGCAAGTAATTTTTTTTTATTATCTTCATGAAAGGTTGAAAGCATTGCTTGGTGCATGTTGTAGTTTTTTTTTGGTAAGATGTTTTTATTGTCTATGTTGAAGATTAAGAATACTAAAATAGATCTATCATACAATTCATGAGTTAAAACCAAAATCGATGCCATTCAAACAAGTGAATGAAGACTAAAATACATTTAACAAGATAAAATTGTCACCATACCTCAAGGATTATGATTGCTCTTTGCTTGAAATGTAAAATGCTCTTTTGATGTGTCCACTATATGTAAGAAGAGTTCATGTGTGTCCAAGTAGCATTAGAATTCAATACAAGGAACCAAATAGAGTCCAACTATTGTGCATTCACTCAAATGATCCAAATAGAGCCCAAGAGGTGTGTATTCAATCTAAAGAGCCAAATAGAGCCCCAAATGTTGTGTATTCTATCCAAATGGTCAAGGAAGAACCAAATGATGTATGAATTCAATCTAAAATGTAAACGCTTGTCGGACTGGGTGTGAAAACAGCGAACAAAACGCAATGAATAAAAGAAAAATTGCAGGAGAATATCGTGAGTGATTTTCTAAATTTCATGTTCAGAAAGGAGTACGTGCACGCCAGGAGCACGTGCGCATTGCTAGTGTGTGTGCGTCCCTGCTGAAAGCTGTATAGTTCGGTGGGTAACTTTCACTTCATTTATTACCCAACAAATCTGAATGTGTCAGTTTATTCCTAGAGCCCATCCCCCATAAAGGTCTTTAGGCCCTATTCTAACCCATAATCCCTAAGCGCATTTGAGTGCTTCTAGGTGTTTAGGGGTTTTGGGGTCAAAGTTATAAGGATTGTAGATTACGAGTTAAAGGTTATAGGGATTATAGGCAAGTTATGGGGTTAAATGTCATCATCATCTTCATCTCCATCTTCATCTTCATCAGCATCATCTAAATAGTCTTCATCATCATATGGAGCATGTATAATTTTGCATATAAGGAGGATATAAGATGATGATGATGATGATGATGATGATGATGATGATGGAGATGTTGATGGATATGTTGATGATGATGATGATGGTGATGGTGATCATGATGAATATGATGATGATGATGATGATGATGGAGAAGATGATGATGATGGAGATGTTGATGAGGAAGGGGAGGATGACAATGATGATGGAGATGTTGTTGATGATGATGATGATGATGGTGATGGTGATGGTGATGGTGATGATGATGATGATGATGATGATGATGAAGATCATGATGATGGAGATGTTGATGAGGAAGGGGGATATGGAAATGATGATGAATATGTTGATGATAATGATGGTGGTGAATTATCACCACCATCATCATCATCAACATCTTCATCATCATTGTCATATCCCCCTTCCTCCTCATCATCATCATCATCATTATCATCCTCCTCCTCTTCATCATGATTACCATCTTTGTCATGTCCCAAATTTGGCATTGGGTCACAATGGCCATATTCATTAGATTTTTTCAAATTGATGTTATAGGTCAAATAATTTCCAAGGAGGAAAATTACTAGTTTCCTAGGTTTGGGGTGGAAGCTTTGGGATTTGGAATAAGGGGGATAAGAAATGATGTTTGAACATTAGAATGGCATAAATATTTAATAAAGGAGATAAATAAATATATACAAGTGAAAATCAAAATGGCATTTGATCATCAAGACACATGGAGGAAGTGGGACCCACATATGGCTAGATTTCCCCACTACACTTGGCATCATTCTCTCACAAATTCGAATTCAAGGTGAATGGTAACATACTTGGTGGATTTCAAAAGGTATTATTCATGGAATGACTCATCCAAGGTCAAAATATAGAGGAAGAGTAACTCCCATGGAAGAGGAAGAGGCAATTTGGAGCTAGTGGGATACTTGGGCTAGATTCCCTAGCTCTATGACAACAATGATGAAGATGTTCTGACACCTATGACACAAATCAGACCTGAAGGATGATATGAAATATATGACATGTCAGGGCTAAACATATCCTCCAAGAGGGAGCTCAAGGGAGTTAGGGCAGCTAAGATGCTTCCATATGTGATTTGGTCGAAGTGGGAAACTAGGAATTGTTGTACGAGTGGTAGTCTTTGGAATCTCTTCCTAACTTGAGTTTGCATGAGTCTCTTGGAAGAAATTCAACCCATGGAGGATATTAGAAGTTTATAAAGTCATGAACAAATAAGAATAGATATTTTTTATCATTTTTAGAATTCGCAATTGCATTTGTGAAGAGGGAGAGCTAGTGGATGACTAGTTTCTTGCCTTAGCCAATTTTCAGGGTGAAAGATTCCCATCCAAGTTGGTAATTGGAAAGGCCATTTAGAACTTTGATTTAGAGCTTTAATGGAGTATTTATTTGCAGGTGTAATCTACATGGAATCTCATGGTTTCTTCTATTGCAACTCACTCCTTCAACCATTTCCAGTTTTGATGGCATATTCTTGATCCTTGAGGGAGGGCGTTTTTGGTGAGCTATTGTACTCTTTGGGGGAGATTCTAATGCCCCATTTATTTTGTAATATGAATTAAATACTCTTTTATTAATATCCAGAAAGTTTCAGGTCTAAATTACAAGTAGAAATGTATAAATCTCATTTTTAATGAAAGAACAGTGCCATTTCCCCACTACCTTGTAGTGAACCAATGTAATGTTCATGGATTCGAATGGATAAGTAAAATACTGATGGTTTATTGATGAATGGAATTTTATTGATGCATTATACAAGTTTCATGTTCAGTGCTCAAGCATTTGAATTCATTTTACTTAGTTTATTTACATTTGGAGAAGATTTGGTTCCATTCCCCCAAGGGTTGAACTAATGACTTTTGTTGTTGTTTGGGAGAGGTTTGGAACAGACTTAATAACTAATGAATGGTGCATTTGGGACCTTAATAATATACTTGATAGATCCCATACCTGTTTTCAGAAATTTGAGTGGATTTGGAGGCATTTGGGAAGCCATTTTCTGTACTTACCCCAGGGGGATTTGAACCCCAAATTACTAGTAAAATTGCATACTTGGTCCAGAATATTAAGAGAGTTTGAAGAGGTATTTTGGTGACCATATATCATACCTGAACATCATATTCAAGTCCTAATATCATGCATACACCTTCCTTGAATATTTGAAGGCATTTGGAGTCAATTTGAGACCTAGATACCAATACTAGTCAAAGGGAAATTACTAGTAAAGTTCCCTACATTGGCCAGATTTGGAAGAGGATTTGAAAAAGTATTTTAAAGGTCCAAAAGCATACCTAAAACAAATTTTTATGTTCTAACATCATCCATATACCTTATTAGAATATTTGGGAGCAATTGGAGCTATTTGGGGACCTAGAGCTCAAAACTAGTCAAAGGTCGAACTAGGGAAAAAGTGAAAAATTGCCATTTCAATAAAATTCCTAACAATGGACATTACATTGGTATCAGAGCATTGTCTTGGCACCTTATGTGGTAGAACATTAATGAATACCAAGAGTCGAATAAATAATCCACCACCCTTAGAAACTGAAACTGGATGTACTTTGGTGAAAGGGAAGATGTAGGAGAAGAAGTGCATTCCTTGGTCACCATGAGTAAGGATGAGAAAGGAACCTTAGAGGAGAAGGAGGAGTTTAGAAAATTACTGAAACCATACTTTGAATATAAGTAGAGGAAATTCATGCAAGAGTTCGAATTGTTGGTTAGTGGACTTGGAAGAAACTTGGAAAAAAGAATGAGCAATGGTTCTCTTTTCAAGTAAAAGAAGGAAATAGATGAAATAATTTATGCCACAAAGGAGAAACCTCATGTAATGGTGGAACATGAGGTACATGATGATATGCAGGTGCTTGAAGATGCTACACTCAAACAAGAATAAGGACAAGCATTTGTCTTTGTTCAGAGGGATTATGAGTTGCCTCATGGAGAGAGTTGCAAAGTCTTGAAGGAGGCACATGATCTCGCAACAGTTGGACCAGCCAATTATGGAGAAGATGAATTAAAGATTTTGATGGGTAAGAGTTGTAAATATTTAAGGTTGGTTCATAATTCCTCACCCCCTACTTATTTTTTAGCCACATCAATTGGGGATGAAAATTGGGTGAAAGGTTTTTTTCTAGTGGTGCCACATAAGGGGTATGAAACTCCTACCTCTCCTTTTGATGATGACATGAATAGAGCACCTCATTATTTACATTTTCAGCAAAATATTTTCTTTCCTTATGATGATACATATTTTCATGGATACACTTATGATGTTTACTTGAGTCACTTGAAGACTCATGATCTTCCTTGCTCCTTGCTTAGTTCAATTGATGTTGGAGGAACTTCATTAACTACTTGGATGAAAGAATACAGGGCTGAATGTTTTGATACATCTTACATATTTTTGGAGCAGCATTATAGTACGTGGGATACTCACCCATGTCATTAGATAAGATTTGATTGTTCACTCAATGCTTGTATGTACCTGGAAAATGGTGGTCTACTTACTTGGGGGTATAAGCACTTTCATGATTCTTTGATGAAGCACCTCCTTGATGTACATTTTCATTATGTTGTTATGTAATTTGATGATATATATTTTGTACTCATGATGTTTGGAAGAATGCATACAAGAAAATGGGATCCAAGAATCCTCTTATCTAATGGTGTGGGTTGGAGAGCACTCTTAATTGTTTGGGTGCAATACAAGCAAGGGACCCTAGAATAATTTTTATCTCATTGGACTCAAATTTTTTGGGGAAACAAGCAGTATGGGAGATGGATTTCCCACTAAATAAAGTGATTTTTATCAGATTAGTGTATCAGCAGGCATGGTGGTTCCTCTCTAAAATCTTCATGGAAACTCAAAGACTCAAGGTTGGGCAATTCAATGGCAACTTCAAAGAATTATACAGAAAGCAGGTTCTTCAACACCCATGTTTGAAATTGCTTGAGGACAAGCAATATTGGGAAGGGAGGATTTGTCATGTCCAAAATTTGGCATTGGGTCACAATGGCCTAATCACATTGGCAGTATTCATTAGAGTTTGTCAAATTGATGTTAAGGGTCAAATAATTGCCAAGGAGGAAAATTAGTAGTTTCCTAGGTTTGGGGTGGAAGCTTTGGGATTTGAAATAAGGGGGATAATAAATGATGTTTGAACATTAGAATGGCATAAATATTTAATAAACGAGATAAATAAATATATACAAGTGAAAATCAAAGTGGCATTTGATCATGAAGACACATGGAGGAAGTGGGACCCACATATGGCTAGATTTCCCCACTACACTTGGCATCATTCTCTCATCAATTCGAATTCAAGGTGAATGGTAACATACTTGGGGGAGTTCAAAAGGTATTATTCATGGCATGAATCATCCAAGGTAGAAATATAGAGGAAGAGTAACTCCCATGGAAGAGGAAGAGGCAATTTGGAGCTAGTGGGACACTTGGGCTAGATTCCCTAGCTTTATGACAACAATGATGAATATGCTATGACACCTATGACACAAATCAGACCTGAAGGCTGACATATGACATATATGACATGTTAGGGCTAAAACTATCCTCCAAGGGGGTGCTCAAGGGAGTTAGGGAAGCTAAGATGCTTGCACATGTGATTTGGTGGAAGTGGGAAACTAGGAATTGTTGTATAAGTGGCATTCTTTGGAATCTCTTCCCAAATTGAGTTGGCATGAGTCTCTTGGAAGGAATTAGACCCATGGAGGACATTAGAAGTTTATAAAAGTCATGAACAAATAAGAAAAGGGATTTTTTATCATTTGTAGAATTTGCAATTGCATTTGTGAAGAGGGAGAGCTAGTGGATGACTAGTTTCTTACCTTAGCAAATTTTCAGGGTGAAAGATTCCCATCCAAATTGGTAATTGGAAAGTCCATTCAGACCTTTCATTTGGAGCTTCAATGGAGTCTTTATTTGTAGGTTTAAGATACAGGGCAGCTCATGGTTTCTTCTATTGCAGCTTACTCCTTCAACCATTTCTAGTTTTGATGGCATATTCTTGATCCTTGAGGGAGGGCGTTTTTGGTGAGCTATTATACTCTTTGGTGGAGCTTATAATGCCCCATTTATTTTGTAATATGAATTAAATACTCTGTTATTCATCTTCAGAAAGTTTTCGATCGAAATTTCAATTAGAAATGTATAAATCTCATTTTTAATGAAAGAACAGTGCCATTTCTCCACTACCTTGTTGTGAACCAATGTAATGTTCATGGATTCGAATGGATAAGTAAAATACTGATGGTTTATTGATGAATGGAATTTAATTGATGTATTATACAAGTTTCATGTTCATTTCTTAAGCATTTGAAGTCATTTTACTTAGTTTATTTACATTTGGAGAAGATTTGGTGCCATTTCCCCAAGGGTCGAACTAGTGATTTTTTTTGTTGTTTGGGAGAGGTTTGGAACAGAATTAATAACTAAGGAATGGTGCATTTGGGACCTTAATAAAATCCTTGATACATACCCTACCTCTTTTAATAAATTTGAGTGGGTTTGGAGGCATTTGGGAAGCCATTCACAGTACTTACCCAGGGGGATTTGAACCCCAAATTACCAGTAAAATTGCATACTTGGTCCAAAATCTTAAGAGAGTTTACAAAGGTATTTTGGTGGCCATATATCATCCCTGAAAATGATATTCAATTCATAATATCATTCATACACCTTCCTTGAATATTTGAAGGCATTTGGAGTCAATTTGAGACCTAGAGACCAATACTAGTCAAAGGGAAATTACTAGTAAAGTTCCCTACATTGGCCAGAATTGAAAGAGGATTTGAAAAAGTATTTTAAAGGTCCAAAATCATCCCTGAAACACATATTTATGTTCTAAAATCATCCATATACCTTCTCAGAATATTTGGGATCAATTGGAGCAATTTGGGGACCTAGAGCTCAAAACTAGTCAAAGGTCGAACTAGGGAAAAAGTGAAAAATTGTCATTTTAATAAAATTCCTAACAAGGGAAATTAGAGTATCCCCCTTCCTCATCAAAATATCCATCATCATAATCATCCTCATCACCATGGTCATCATCATCAACATCTTCATCATCACCACCATCATCATCACCATCATCATCATCATGGTGATGAATTGATGATAATGTCGATGTAATTGTAACTTCGGAATGTATTCCACCTATGTATATTGTATTCCTATAGAGATGTTATTATTCCTCTATACGGAAGTGTTGTCATTTATATTGTAAGTGCCATAACTTATACTTGATGGGTTATTAGACCACCCTATTGGGGGTCAGCCCTATCAACATTATGTTATGTGGTTAAGTTAAGGCCAACCTAGTAAAGGTTATTAGGCAAGTCAAGTCAAGTATAAATAGAGTGTAGGAGGCACTCTATTTAATCATTCACTTTCT
This sequence comes from Larix kaempferi, assembly GCA_027924585.1. Classification (NCBI taxonomy): domain Eukaryota; kingdom Viridiplantae; phylum Streptophyta; class Pinopsida; order Pinales; family Pinaceae; genus Larix; species Larix kaempferi. The sequence continues at coordinate 2,339,221 of BSBM01000293.1, forward strand.
CACTCATACTCTCATTGGAGAGTGGTGCACTAGTGGAGGAGGAGAAGTTGTTGCTAGGAGACTATCTCTTATGCTTGGGTTTTGTATCATTGCTCTATCTATCTCTGAGGAAGTTATTGGGGTTTTTCACCTTTATGGTTTTCCCCAAGAAAACTCTGTGTGTCTATTGTCTCATGTGATTGCTTGTTGTTATTGATATGCTTGATATGTTGTACATGTTATTCTCTCAGTAAAGATCCTAGAGTATGTTGAATTAATGCTAAAAAATTAACATGGTATCAAAGCTAACCTGAGAAGAAGACACTATGTAGTTGTGGAAGCTAAGTATTCTTGTTTTTTGTTTTCTCTCCACACATTTTGGAAAGGAAGTAGGGTAGATTGACTCTCCTCAGCAATGCACATCTTTTTGTCCAATCAGAATTCAATTCTCGGCACTTTCATTTTTGGCCCTAAACATTAGGGTTTCCAAAAAAATAGGAATTTCTGAAATCTGAGACCATGGATAGAAGCTCCTTGGAAAAATCGAAGTTTAGAGATTTGGATCGAAATTTTTGGTTGGGTGAAGCTCCAGAAAAATCAAACCCTAGTTTGGGGTCCTGTCTAGTGAAGCCGAAAATTAGGGCTTCTGCAAAAGTTGGAATTTCTGAAATCTGAGACCATGACTGGATGCTCCTCTGAAAAATCGAAGTTTAGAGCTTTGGATCGAACTTTTTGGTTTGGTGAAGCTCCGAGAAAATCAAACCCTAGTTTGGGGACCTGTCTAGTGAAGCAGGAAATTAGGGCTTCTGCAAAAGTTGGAATTTCTGAAATCTGAGACCATGGCTAGAAGACCCTATGAAAAATCGAAGTTTAGAGATCAAGATCAAACTTTTTAAATGGATGAAGCTCTGGGAAAATCAAACCCTAATTCAAGGTCCTCCCTAGTGAATCCGAAAGTTTGACAATCAAATTTGAGGGGTGAAACTTTGTAGTTTTCAAATTTTGAGTATACCAGCTTGATCAGCTCATCAAGGCACATCTTTCTATCATTTCAGAAGTTTCAAATTCAAAGTTTGAATTTTTAGGGTTTCTCTGACAAACCCTAATCCAGCTCCATATCCATATTTCTGCAAATCAAGTGGTAAGACCTAAATCTTTTCTATTTCATTTGAAGTTCTCACCACACCAAGCTTGAGGATAAGCTTGAAGGGGATGATAACTTCCGAGCATGGAAGTATAGGATTGGGTTAATTCTAGAAGAGAGTGAGTTGGACACCTACATAAGTGAAGGGGTTCCTGTCCCAAAGGGAGAAGAGACTAAAGCCTTACAGAAGAGGAACGTAGTCAAGGCTAAAAGGATCATTGCTGATTCTATCAAAAACCATCTCATGCCACATGTGTCATCTCTGAAGACACCTAAGGAGATGCTTGATTCCTTGAAAAAGCTATTTCAAGGGAAGAATATAAATCGGAAGATGACCTTGAGGAATCAATTGAAGAATATCAAGTTCCAGAATGCAAAGACTATGCAGTCTTATTTCTCAAGGGTCTCCCAGATAAAAGAACAACCTGAAGCTGTGGGAGAATTTATAGAGAATGGAGAAGTGGTAATGACCACTCTTAATGGCCTTCCTAGGTCATAGGATTCCTTCATCCAAGGAATTTGTGCTAGGAAGAAACTTATCTCTTTCACTAAGTTGTGGTAAGAATGTTCATAGGAAGAAGCTCGGATTGTAGCTCGAGAAGAGAAGATGGGGAATGAAGATCAAGCTCTCACAGCACATACCAAGAAGAGGACACTTTTCCTCAGATTGTCCTAAGACCAAAAAGAAACAAAGATTGAGAGGGAGTCCACCCATCAAACAAACAAAGATAAGTATTTGAATTGTCATTTATTGTATATTTGATTGTTTAAATAATACTAATCAAAGATGTATATACTTATGTTCCTAGACTTAGGTTGTGTATTATGCATATTAGAATAATTGCATTAATGAACAATATACTACTAATATGCATGTAATGGGTATGTGGCCTATGGCACTGTACAACATTCCATTTCTACCTATCTAGAATGAAACCTCTTTGTTGACATGTTGGGAGTTGTGCACACTCTTAACAATGTTCTGGTAGAGATTGGAAGGCATCTAGAAAGTTACGGGATATGGATAAATGTTGTATTGAAGCATTGGCTAAATTAAATGCATGACTGTATGACATATTTCTTTATGTGTAAGAATTTGTTCTGAAAACTATGAGATGTTTTCTAATCATGCAATTTAACTTGTATTGTAGGAAAGATCGTATACCATCACCTACAAAAGAAGGACTACAACATTTGTTCCAGCAACAAAGCTATCTATTGAAGATATTGAACAATATGAAGTTCCCAAGATTCGGGAAGAATGCCATGATTGAGGAATACCAGTCAATCATGAAGAATGATGTTTGGGATGTGGTCCCAAGACCTGAAGGCAAGTCTATTGTGACTTCCAAGTGGATCTATAAGATCAAGCATGCTGCAGATGGTAGCATGGAGAAATACAAAGCGAGGTTTGTAGCTCGTGGTTTCTCCCAAAAAGAAAGACTCATGTGTGTAAAATGAAGAAAGCCTTGTATGGATTGAAGCAAGCTCCTATGACTTGGTGAGGATAGATTGATTGCCGACACGAAGAGGAAGCTTGTTTCCGAGTTCGAGATGAAGGACTTGGAGATGATGCACTATTTTCTAGGCATGGAGGTGTTGCAGAGTGCAGATGGGATCTTCCTTGGACAAGGGAAGTATGCAGTAGAGATCCTAAAGTGGTTTGGGATGACGGACTAAAAGGCCATGGCCACACCTATGGCATCAAACCTGAAGCTTCTGTGTGATGCTTCATCTGATCCGGTTGATGTCACGATGTATCATCAGACGATTGGGTCCTTGATGTACCTGACGAACACTAGACCAGATATTTGCTTTGTAGTGAATACATTGAGCCAGTTCCTGATGGATTTGAGAGGTGTAATATCCTTGGGAATATTTAACCAAGATATTAACTCAACTTTAGAAATTTTAATAAAATTCACTGGTTAAATTTCTTAATAATCCTTTTAAACCAAGCAGGAGGTCAATGATGGGGATGGAGACTGAATCTAAGTATGGTGGGATGAACTTTCAGTTCTGGAATTTGTATGGGGAAATGTGTAGCAGCAAATAATAACATCTGAGGGAGAGTCCTAAGCACAAAGCACTGGGGAAATTTATGTTTCGGACATCAGCTACCGCTGAAGCCTACCGCAAAGCTTCCTGGGCGCACCACCATATGTTTACTTGTTTGGGTGGGTACAAAACTGAGTTATGATAGTAAAATAGGTTCAATGGAAACAATGAGAATCTTTCAAAAGTATTTGGGAAGAGTAGGAGTGGTTTGGAAGTTTTACACCCTGTCGGGATGACAGAGATAATCAAATTGAAATATTTACAAACAGGGGTTAAATCCTCCCAAATTATTAAATTAAGGACTGATATGGAAAATATAATGAATTATTAACCTCCTACAATTTATACAATGCAAAACTGACACTCAAAATTAATTTGACAGTCATTTCAGTAAAACTAGTCACAAAATGGTGCTCAATCAGCCAATCTCTCAATCTCGGTTACTAAATGACTTTTATTAACTGAAATACTCTATTCTGAAGCATTATAATATTTTGATATACTGTATTCAACAACATCAGGTCAAAATATAACTCACTGAACAAATATTGCACTCATTTAATTTCTCCTCAACCATATAGTGTCTTATGGACTAGAAAATCCATACATAGAGCCACAGAAGAGTTGTAAAAAGGGATGGAATGATTAAATATATGATATGAAAGTGTACTTTGGTCTAAAACAGGTATGAAATAGAGTATGGAGTTGTAATGGGCGCATTCACTTAACTGGAACTACACACGTGCGCTCCTTAACACATGAAATCTTGGCTCTGGTGAAAATGGTTGTATCTCGGTCATACAGACACCTTTTTCGATGAGACAAAAAGTGTTTCCTACTGGAAACGGACCTCCGAATGTAATGGAATAGGTCTCAAATCACAGAAATGATCAGAAGTTCTGAAATCAAAACCTCCATTTCGGCCCTTCAATGTTGTCTCCTCCAAATGTACCCTGTATGATGATAAATCCTTGTAAGCTTGGGTTCTTCTTAGTATTGGATTATATGGACCTCCATATTAGATCTCCATGGCTGAAAATACTGAGAGAATAATAGAGAAGAGAAGTAGAATAGAATAATGGGGCACATCACCCATTGATTAGCTTGGGCACATCACCAAACCTTGAGAAGCTAAAATGCTTCACTCATAAACTCACAATGACAAAAGTTGTGAAATGGAGTTGGTTGGATTCTTTTATAAACTTCATGATGACCTGTTGAGCAAGTTGAAGAGCTTGGTGACCTGTGAGAATAGGTCATCCATGAGTTGACATACTTTCCTTTATTTTTCCTTACAAGCTTTTCTCCTTTAGAAACTATGCCCCCCTTTGTCTCCATATGTTTCATGCTTTGTAAAAGTTGCTTGATTTGTAAACTGGACTCCTTTTTGGAAACTGCACCCTCCTTTTGCTTTTTCTGGTTGTTTCCATTTTCTTGCTTTTAGAAACTCTTACACCTTTCCTTCTTTTGTTCTTTTCCTAAATCCACAAACTGATTTAGCCATATTTCTATTTTCTTGTCTCTAGATCCAATTTGGAAACCTTATCTCCATGAGGGCACTCTCTTGGCCCACTTGCCCAATTATTTTAGGAATATTAAGTAAAGGAATTAATTTAAATTAATAAAATTAATTCCTCCAACATAACTTAGGCTAAAATTTATTATATAGTTACAGGATTAAATTATCATTTATCTTCCTAGGAAAATAATGTCCCCTTTTACCCATGGTGATTGAATTAGCCCAAAATTGGGGACATGACAGTCCTCCCTTCCCAAAATTGCTTGTCCTCAAGCAAAATATCCCAAGATTCCATCATGCTTTTGTTGCACTACTCTGATCATAATCATCTCTCCAAAGACAAACAATGCCAGGATCCCATTGCTTGTATGACACTTCCATGGATTTGAATACCATCCAACAAAATCCACCAGGAAAAAGAAGGTCTAGATACCACTGCTTGTGGTGCTTTTTCCAAAGCTCAAATGTCATCAAGAACAAACTTTCAACCCAAGGAATTCCAGGATCCTGTGGATTGTGCAACATTCTTCCAAACAGTGTGGTATTCTGAAGGATGTTGGGATCCCAATACCAAGTTGGAATCTCTCCATTTCTTCTGCTCATGAAATTTTTTATTATGAATTTGTACACTCGAGCCTTGTGTGAATGTGTACTGGAGGTATCTAATGGCTGCAAAATATGTCTCTGCCGTTGCTTGCAAATCATAGAAAAATCAGCTAAATTAAAAACAATTTCCTTACAGAAAGACAAGAAACTTTTACCTTCCAGATTCTTCTTTTCAGTGATGCCTCTATCCATCCCTTCAGTGAATGAATAAGAAATATTTCTTGCTGATTTATATGAGTTATAATCGGCCATCTCTTCTACAATAGGATCTATCTCCCATAGGGATAGAACATGATCCTCTTGTTGTACATGTGGCATCAACCAGAAAAAATTCTTCACCTAATGTTCATTCCTCATTGATGTGGCTGAATCTAGATCATGTGGAAAAGAACTGTGAACCTTCTTTGTATGTCTGCAAATTTTAGTAACCAAACTTATGGCCTCATCTTCTTCATTATTGGCTGGTCCAAATGGGGTCATCTCATCCCTCTTCTCCATGGAACAATGACTCTCTTCAAGCAACAACTTAGGTTCCCTCGGGAAAAGATCAACTGGTTGGCTCTCATCAAACTGTTCTAAACACTCCTCCATGTCTCTCACGGAAGAATGCTCCAAAAGAGAGTAAGTTGTATCAAAATAAACCATGTTCATGTTTCTCTCAAATAAAAAGGTATCATGGTATCTATGGAACTCAACGGGTCCTACCCTCTTCATCCAATGGCTCAACTCTCTGCCATTGATCCAAGGGTGCAAAACTCCATCAATTGACCCACACATTGAAGGTAAGTGTAGATCTGATGCCTTCTTGTCAAATGTGGCTACACACACATGCACGGGATTCCTCAACTTCTGCGAGTTAAGGAACATGCCATTGGCCTCAATTTTTGGATCCTCCTGCTCATCATGTGACACAAATAGGAAGAATCCTTTTACCCATTTTTCATTCCCAATATTTGTAGTTGAATGTGAAGTGGGGAATGAAGGATGGTGATCCATGCTTCTGAACATTTCATCCACTGAAGTTGTGGATGTATCCTCTCCATTGATGTCTAACCCATCTATGGTGAACTCATATGCCTCTTCCTTGGAAGAGGGACATTGTTCAATGAACCTCTCAAGTTCATTCTGGAAAAAATCATGTGCTTGTTTTTCATCCATTTTTTCTACACATTCTTCAAGCACATACTGAATAGACTATTGCTCATGATCCACCAACTCATGAGGTTCCTCCCTTGGAACATGAAATAATTCTGCCATGTTGTTGTGACTTTGTGAAATATGAGAGGTAAAAAGTGATTCTGGCAACTTCTCATTAAGCTGCTCAATCTGATTCTCGGATTCTTGACAAGCACCATGAGTACCAATCAGAGAATCCTGGGTAGTTTCCAACATATGAGTGAGCTTGCTGATCTCCTCATCATTCCTTATTGCAGCATTATAGTAGATATTCACAAGCTCTACCAAGTGATCTCTATCAGAAAGCAGTTGACAGAAATTTCCTTTTAGGATTCCTACTACTTCCCGTTGAGCCTAGAATTGGCCCCTTTTAACCATCCTCGATCACCTTTTCTTCCCCTGTCCTACACCATTTAGCATGCTAATCAGACCTGTTGTCCTCACTTTATTCCTCCAAGCTGCCAAGGTATGACTGATCATTGCTTTATCTTATTAATGCTTATGATTGTGATAATTAAGGTTGTGTATCTCTCAATTGTGCTAACATGTTATGATTTATGAAGGTAGTTTGAGATAAGTGGACTGCAGGAAGGTGGGGCTAAACAAGTCTTGAAAGGAGGGATATTCGCCTCTCAAAAGGATCCTCGGTGCTCCGATCATCAATTAAGGCATGTGGTTCTAATTCAACATCCTAGACAGAGCTGTGACAGGGCAACTGTAACAGAATGTGCTATAATTGGAGATCTTTAGTATATTGTTGCTCGAGTATAATTGTGATCTGAAAAGATCACCACTCCTGGGCCAATCAACAGCTTTCTCACATTTTCTATGTCTTTACTATGCCACGTTTGTAACATCTAGTATTATTTAGGGCGCCTGAAGATCAAAGATCTTCATGGCTGCCTGTTAATAGGATCGGATGTTATGATCTGCATGTATAAATATGGGGAGCTGTCTCGACCCAGGGGGTTGAAAAATGGAGGATGCATTCATTGTATTAGCAGTGGAAGCAATTTGTGTAATCATCCTTTCTTTAATATAAAGAGTTACCTCTGAGTTAAAGGAGCTTTACGTTGTTCAGTCGGCATCTCTGTGTGAAGGCTGGGCCCGCCTTCCACAGAGATCGCTGAGTTAAAGTAGGGCTTTTCGAATTCATTGTTGTGTGATGTTTGTTGATGATATTTCCTTTGTACGCAGCAGTAGTAAGTGTGGATTCACAGTATAATTAGGATTACATTTTCTTGAGATTTGTAAGTGGTACAGAGTGACAATCGACTGAGTAGGTAACTTTCTTTATGCAATTCATGTGATAGTTGTACACAGCTTTGTTCATCCTGCAGTTTAAGTTTTTATCCCACGAATCCTTGCAATTTATCTTTCCTGTTACGATTGTTGACTTTCATTCCTATAATTCAATTTCTTAGAGTAGTTGAACTCAATCCTTTGCAATTGAATTTCTAGATTAATATTTAGTTTATGCTTATGGCTTTCAAGAGTGATCAGATTGAATAGGTGAGTTACTTGTTCTGGGATGTGAATAGGATTTCTTTTTTTATCTGCAATTATCGTTTGAATCTTATATCATTTCCTGTTGATACATGGTAGAAATAAATTGAAATTGTAGCATTTAGAAGGTGAATGGGATTACACAGATTCTTGGGATGGACATAGTTGTTAGAGGATAAAAGTGTTCAATTATAGTGATTTGGTGTTTAAGCATAGACTGTGCATTTATCCTTTGAAATAAAAGACTTTATCGGGTTGAGAATAAATCTCGTATGCTCTGTATGTTGGTAATAATCTATCTGCATATTGGGTGCTCGACATTTTGGCGCCATTGTCGGGGAAGGATAAAAATTAAACACTATCATTAGTTGCATCTGGTAATTGTTTCTAGTCAGTCTTTTCTATTCTATTTGCTGAAATGATTCGGGTTGCATGAATACGAGGAGGGTAAAACATGATCACCTCCTAACTCCCAAAACTCCACAAAATACTAACAGTGCATGTGGCTTGGGTCGCAGTCGAGGACCACCATTGGGTAGAAGGACATTCATCGACGATCTTGTTGATAGAACTGATTCATCCACCAGGGCTCATCATCAAGAAACTCCTATCAGAAGAAACCCTGCTGATCCTAGGGCGCCAGCGTCAAGGTCCACGGTGGAGAATACACAGGCAGCAGCGACTTCCTTGAATATCCCTGCTGAGGAAGACACAACTGTTACAACTAGACCTGCTGGTAGAAGTCCGATCTACCACATTTATGGGAAGGTTGTAACTGAAGAAGAGTGGACGCAGTTCCACCAGAAGTTTGTTGATCAGGGGAAAAACAAGGAAAAGAACGAGGAACAAAACAAGGACGAAGAGAAAAACGAGGAAAAGAACGCAGGAACGAACGAAGAGGAGAAAACAGAAGAGGAGATGAGTAACAGACACGAGTCCGACGAGGAAGAGGTGATGGTGGAAAACTATCATCATGAAAATCACTCCCTGCCTGAGGGAACGATGGCTACACTGCAATTTCTGATTCAGTAGCCAGAAGGGACAGCCCCTATGAAAAACATCTCACCATCGGTGTTGCCTCACTTCTATGGAAGGGTGGCAGAAGATCCAGATGAATTCCTTTTTGAATTCGATATCCTCTGTCGCAGCTATGATTATATCACCGATGCCCAAAAGCTAAAACTTTTCCCTGCCACCCTGAAGGACAACGCATTACGCTGGTTCATGAGCCTTGGGGGAGGAACCGTTGCTAATTGGGATAAGATGAAACAGGTGTTCCTGGAGAAATATCAGGAATATTGCAACACCAAGGACAAAAGAGAGGAATTATTCAAAATGGTGTAGAAGGAGGACGAAAGTCTAGAGGATTTTGTAGAAAGGCTGCTGTACAATGTGCAAAGAGCCGGGCAGACGAACATGGGGCTGGACATGCTCAAGATAATCTTTCTTCATGGGATCAGGGATGATTGTTTAGACATGTTAAACCTGCTAGGAAAGGGAGATATCTCCAAAGAACCTTTTGGGAAGATTGTGGAACTATGTAAGACATACTCCAGGGGGTCTTCCAGGAACAATAAGCGGGACAAACGGGATAAGCTAGAACGTGATGTCTTCAACAGAACTCAGAAGTCGTCCAACGGAGGAGCTACCTGTGCAGAGATAGGAAATCTCCTTGAAAATTTTAAAACAGAAATGATGAGCTCCATCTCTTCGGAGATCGATGTCCTGAAGGCAAAACAAAAATAGGCAGTGGAGGATCTCACACTAGGTGTGTTCTGCCCCTGATGTAGAAAGAATCATCTGCTGAGAGAATGCCCGCTTGATAAAGTAGAAGTATGTTAGCTATGTGAGTTGAACCATGACATGAAAGAATGTCCCTCACTTCCCCAAGTGAAGGCTGTTCTGCAGGCATCAACTCCAGAGGTGGAATCAGCCTATTTCATTGCATAGAAGAAACCTTGGCAGCCTCGAAATCAAGGTATGCCTCTGGACTCGTTTCCATTTTTGAATAATATGAGCAATTGGAATAATAACATGCAAAATGTGAATACACAATTCCCTTCAAATTATGCTCAGTGGAATCCTTCCCAACTTGCAATGCAAAATTATAACTCATGGAGTCCCTGGACACAGCCACCACATCAACCTACGTCGTGGTCTCCTGGATGGAGGAATTTCCATCCCGGGAACCAATTTCCTCAACCACCTCCACCTCAACAGTCACCATATTCTCCTCAATACCCTCAATTCCCTCAATATCCTCAATACCCACCTCAGCAGTCACAACTGCAGCTGCAGAATAATTCTGTCCCTAATATACCAATACGGCCTCAGCTACCTGCCCAACCTAATCCTAACCCGAATAATAAAACAGTCCATCAATTGGAAATTGTCAATATGCCAGCCTACTCCCTTTCCCCTGTACCTTGTAATGATATTCGTCTACGATCTGGGAAAATAGTAGAACCCATAATTACAGAAGATGCTCCACCTTCTGTGCATAAAGAAGGAGGGAGTTCACAGCATCCATCCGATACAGTTCCTATCATTGAAGATGTCGAGCATCCCTTAGATGGGACGGCTGAAACATCAAATGATAAATCAGACAATACGCAGCCTACCCAGTTGATAAGGCAACCACCATACCCCGAGAGACTAATGCTACCAAGAATAGGGGGGCCACCTCAGTTTAACCTCCTAGGAGAGTTAAGGAATCTTTATGTCAAAATCCCCCTTCTTCAAGCTCTTCAAGACGTGCCTATTTATGCTAGAACTGTTCGGGACCTGTGCACTAAGAAACCGGGGAGGAAACCCAGAGATCCTCCCACTGTTCACGTCATAGGGAATTTATCTTCCTTGATAATAGGAAAAACCCCTGTGACCAAGTATGACGACCCTGGCAATCCTACTGTCACTGTACATGTAGGACAGATGCAGATACCAAACGTGCTAGTTGATTTAGGAGCAGCGATCAATGTCATAACAATTGAGACTGTAAAGAAGCTTGGACTCACTAATTTTAGACCGACCCCTACCATTTTAGAATTGGCAGACAGATCCACCATTAGACCCGAAGGGATTCTAGACGACCTTGTCATCTCAGTAGATTCATGGGAGTACCCTGCTGACTTTTTGGTATTACAACCAAAATCGTAGCTGGGGGGACACCCATTGATCCTGGGGAGGCCTTGGTTGGCCACAACTGATGCCTGCATCAGCTATCGATTGGGGTCCATGACTATATCTGATGGTACGGAGACTAAAAGCCTCACCCTGTATCCTCCATCTCGGCCAAGTCTAGAGGCTGAAACTTCCCTTTGGATAGAGCAGGAGGAGGAGGAGGATGTTCAACCACTATTAACTATAGGGAAGGCCTTAACTTTTAAAAATGAAACAGAAGATGATACTATTAGTAATTTTATTAGTGAACCCACTTCAGTGGATAGAGAGGTCTATCAAATCCTGAACATTACCCTAGGTAAGGAAGAACAAGAAAATATTACGGAAGAAGCACTAGTTAGTGACACAAACATAATCCTAGTTTTGAAAAGTTCAAAAAGTATTCCTATTGAGGTAGAGCCTAGAAGAACTTTGAATATCAATCCTAGTCTCTCCTTAGAGGAATAGAGGCACCTAATTAGTCTCTTGAAAGAACACAAGGGGGCGTTCGCCTGGGAGTATACAGACATGAGGGGTATTCCCTCTAATCTATGCACCCACCATATTTATATTAAAAGTGACTCCCGGCCTGTGTGTCAACCCCAACGACGCATGAACCCCAATCTGAGGGATATAGTGAAGGAAGAAATCCAGAAACTTTTGGAAGCAGGATTTATATATCCTATTTCAAATAGTGAGTGGGTTTCCCCACTCGTAATTGTGCCTAAGAAAAATGGTAAATGAAGGGTCTGTGTTGATTATAGGGAACTGAACAAAGCCACGCAAAAGGATCATTTCCCTTCTCCCTTTATTGACCAAGTACTTGATACCCTATCAGGGAAGAAGTTCTTCTCCTTCCTAGATGGGTTCAGCGGGTACAACCAAATTCATATTGTTCTCGAGGACCAGGATAAGACCACCTTCACTTGTCCCTGGGGAACGTTTGCCTACAGAGTGCTTCCTTTTGGTTTATGTAACGCACCGGCAACGTTTCAAAGAGCTATAATTGGCATATTCTCTAAATTAGTTAATGATAGTATGGAAGTCTTTATGGACGATTTTACTCCCTATGGCAAGGATTTTGAGGAAGCACTGGAAAATTTAAACAAGGTTTTAATTCGCTGTGAACAGACTCAGCTCTCATTAAGCACTGAGAAGTGCCATATGATGATGAGTGAGCTGGTGGTATTAGGGAATTTCATCTCTGCCAATGGCATTCAAGTGGACCCTTCAAAAATCAAGGTGATAAAAAATATACTGACCCCTTCAACTTAGAAAGAGGTGCGAAGTTTTCTAGGACATGCTGGATATTACCGGAGGTTTACAAAAAACTTCTCCAAACTTGCTTCTCCTTTGTTCTCTCTATTAATGAAGGATGCATAGTTTCTGTAGAGTGAAGCATGCCAGATAGCGTTTGATAAGCTTAAGGAAAAGCTGTCCACAGCGCCTATCCTAAGGGGACCTAATTGGACCCTACCCTTCCACATTTCTTCAGATGCTTTTGATACCGCCATTGGAGCAGTACTAGGACAGCAGGATGGTCAAGTACCTTATGCCATCTATTATGTTAGTAAAAACTTATCCCCTGCTGAACTTAATTATACTGTTACCGAAAAGGAATTCCTAGCTATTGTTTACTCTATTAATAAATTTCGACATTACATTACTTGGTATCCTACATTTGTGCACACTGACCACTCTGCCATTAAGTATTTAATGAACAAACTTGTCACCAATGCCAGAGTGACCAGGTGGCTCTTGTTATTGCAGGAATTTGATATTACCATTATAGATAAACCTGGGAAAGAAAATGTTGTTGCTGACTTTTTACCTCGTTTTACTAATAGTGATGACAGTTTGCCTGTTGAGGACTCTTTTCCAGATGAACATCTATTCGCACTTTCAGCACATTCCCCCTGGTATGCAGACGTCGCTAGTTATTTGGTTGCAGGAAAGCTCCCGCCACACATGTCTAAACGAGAAAAGAGAAAAATCATCCAGCAAAGTGCCAGGTATTGTTGGCTCAACAGTCATCTCTTCTACACAGGGCCCGATCTTGAGATTAGGAGATGTGTAAGGGAAGATGAGATCTTTCACATACTGAAAGCCTGTCATGATGGACCTTGTGGGGGACACTTTGTAGACAAAAGAACAGGGCATAAAGCGCTGCGGATGGGATACTATTGGCCGACTCTGTTTAGGGACGCTAAAAGGTATGTTCAGTCCTGTGACAGCTGCCAAAGGATGGGCCAACCCAATAAAACAGATCAGATGCCTCTACAATATCAAGTAGTAGTTGAACCATTTGATAGATGGGCACTGGATTTTGTTGGCCCTATCAGCCCTCCTTCCGGACAGAAAGGTTACATTCTGGTTTGTACTGATTATTTGACGAAGTGGGTAGAGGCTGTAGCTTTGGCTAAGGCTAACGACCAGGCGGTGATTGATTTTCTGTACAGTGAAATCTTTACCCGCTTTGGGATACCGAAGGAAGTAGTTACCGATGGGGGGCCGCAATTCATGTCACACCAATTTGAATCCTTGCTCTGGAAGTATCATGTGCAGCATAGGGTGGCTTCACCTTACCACCCCCAAGCCAATGGTCAGGTGGAAAGTACTAATAAAGTTATTGAAGCAATCCTTACTAAAACAGTTAAGAGCCATCGAAAGGATTGGGCTGACAGGCTTCCGGAAGCACTGTGGGCATATCACACAACTTGGTGCAACACCACAGGGTTCTCTCCCTATGATTTAGTGTATGGAAAGAGTGCCATCTTTCCAATTGAGTTTGAGATCAAAACCCTGAAGATAGCCACCGAAATGAATCTGGATGTAATAGAATCCCAGAAGAGAAGATTAAATCAACTAAACGAATTGGATGAGAAGCGGTTAGCTGCAGTGGACCAGACTGTGTTGCTTCAGCAACAGAGATCCAGTTGGCATGACCGATTTATTAAAAATAAAATCTTCTGTGAGGGAGACTGGGCATTACTATATGACTCCAGGTTCAAAAGGGATTTTAAAGGTAAATTACGTACAAGGTGGCTAGGTCCATACTTGGTCGACAGGGTATTTGACAACGGCACTGTCCGTCTGGTGACCATTGATGAAAACCGCATACCATTATTTGCTAATGGCCATAGACTGCGACTGTATCGTAAGCCTATTTCAAAAGATGCATTCATTTCGCAAATTGCCTCCGATCCAAATTATCAGTTGGCACCAGGGCAGGAATTTCTCTCTGCCTTTGCCAATCCTTGAACTATAAATTGCATTTTAAATCATTGTACATAAATAAATAAATAAAATTCTGCTGTAGCGTATAATTGTTTTTTTTCCCTTTGCATTTGATCTTCTCGTTTGCTGTTGTTTTTCAAAAATTTGCAGGGAAGCACTAGGGGAATGACCAGATTGGGCCTGTCAAACAAGAGTCGTCTTCCTATGCCTTCCTGTGCTGCATTTCCCTTTTCCTTAAAATAAATTTTCCGGCGGCTGCGACACATTTCCCTGCGTTTGCAACATCTTTTCCGGCGGCTACGACATATTTCCCGGCTGCCGTAAAACCCTTTTCCAGGAAGCCGTGAACCATTTTCCGGCGGCTACAACATATTTATCGGCGGCTGTAAAACATTTTTCCCGGCAGCCATGAACCATTTCCCGGCGGCTTCAACATCTTTTTCAGTAGTTGCAACATCTTTTCTGGCGGCTGCGACATATTTCCCGACGCCGTAAAACTTTTCCCTGGCTGCAGTGACTTTTTTTTCGATGACCGTAAAACCTTTTTTTTCTGCATCCGTGAACCATTTCCCGGTGGCTGTAACATATTTTCCGACAGTTGCGACATATTTCCCGGCGGCCGTAAAACTTTTCCCTGACAACCGTGATTTTTCCCGATCCCGTAAATCCTTTTCCCGGTGGCCGTGAATCTTTCCTGGTAGCTGCAACATCTTTTCCGTCGGCCGCGATATCATTCCTGGCAACTGCAATTCCACTCTATTTGGTGGATGTCTCCAGCATTAAAGATCGTTTTTTAGAACTTGCACTGGTAACTCCCGTGTTAATGGAAAAATTGCTTCAAACCTTCTAAGCTATGGCTCTGATTCATCCTATTCGTGTCGGCGAACTGGGCCATACGATGACTGCCTTGTTCATAATTCTGACCCCGGGGACACGATGGTTTGTGTTTCACTGGCGAAAGGAATTATTCCATTATCCTGGTCATCATGATCATATTAATGACTGTGCACGAGTTCGGCTCTGCAATGTCACCAACCGCACGTTCCACCATTCTCCGCAGGATATCTGACGCACAGTCTCATGAGGTATGGCTTTGATTTATCATGTGATTAAGTGTTGATATGATTTAACAATATCAGCCGTACCTTTATTCATATCACCATTATGGCCTAATTAACCCTTTCCCTTGTACGACGTAAACACTAATAACCGCCACCTTCCCCAATTCGAAATAAAATTTCGAACGTTTTTCTATGCTGAACTTTCCAAATTTGCCCATTTCCTCAACATTTCCGCTCAACGATTCGTGCATCCTCTGCGCTGCAACCTCCATTCTCGGATTCTGTAATCTGCAGGATAGCAACCTCAGTCTGCAGCCAGGACCATGGGGATTCCAGCTTGTCATGAACCTTTGAATACACAGGAACTCAGGAAAAATCCTGCAGTTTTTGCCATCTTTCAAGCCGCCGGCTGGATCGAATTTTTTGAGCGACTAGATGGATTCAATCGGGAAGCAGCCTTGCAATTTGATTTAAATCTCATAGAAACTCACTCCGAGGTGTGGGGGCTGCGCATAGAAGTCTCCGAGGCCATTATATCCGAGGTTACTGCCATCCCGCAGGTGGGAATGGCATGGTTTGGACAACGAGTCCCCACGACAACCACACAGGAAGCATTTTTACTAGAGGGGGAGCAAGTTCAATCATCAAGAAGAGGGATCGCACTGCACTCATTATCGTAGCCATGGGACCAGGTTTCTTTCTTTCTCAAGAAGTACATCACTTGTGAAGGTAGGTACCAAACTGTTTATAATTCTGAACTCCCTTTACTTTCTCATCTCCGCCATGGCACTTTATTGAACATTCCATACTATCTTCTTCATGACTTGCATCATATGGCGGCATTTGTCCAAGCTGCTAAGTACCCACTTGCCTCCCTGACCCACCATGGCCTTATCAAATTAATAATTTTAAGAACCCTTGCCCAGCATAATATAACCTGGGAGCAATTCCCAGCTTGAGCTCAGGAACCCTCTCCTTTGCCGGGTGTCCCAATAGAACAGGCACAAGTTCAACCACAACAGGAGGACCAGAGTCCCTCCAATGAAGTTGGGGGGGGGGATGAAACTGCATCAGAAGAAGAGCAACCGGGGGCACAAGCAGAGCCATTGGGGGAGGGTGTAGATAAAAACCTTGTGGAAAACCCAGACAACAGGGCAGCTCTGACAGCAGAAGGTGAAATTGGAGCAGCACTAAATGCTGTGACAATTGAACTTGAAGGTGACAGAGCTAGGGCAATAGAAGAAAATATTGAGCTGGTAACCATTGAATCCTCACCTGAGTCGGGAGGAGGAACTTTAATTGAGGAAGAACAGCCTGAGGAGCAAGAAAACATTCCTTCGACCTCAGCTGTGAATCCCGATATACGAACTCCACAAAAGAAAACACCACAAAGGAGAAGAAAGATATCAATCAATGAATTTAACATAACCTCACCAATAAGAAGAAAAAGAACTAAATCAGCTGCAGCAGCAGAGGCAGCTAGAAAAATATGGGCAACCTTAGAGGCACAGGTTGAGCTCCCGATCCTTGTACCGAGACCAATGGATGCTCCACAAAGGCCAGTTGAGGAAGAACCCAGAATTGAAGGACTTCTGGCTGAGAACACACTATTAAAAGAGGACATCCAAATACTTCGAAGGGAATTGGAAACCTAGAAGGAAACCTGCAGAAAACAAGGTGAAAGGAAATTGTATACATTGGTGGAGGCTACAGACCAACTGGAGGAATCGAACTCTACCGAGCCTGGCAAGGAAGATGAACGAGTGATCTATCCCACCTGTGGAGAAATCTTCAAGGAGGCAGACCACAAGATTATAATTCGTACCTGTACAGCACAACAACCCGTTCCCACAATAGAGGAAGCTTCAGAAAAAGAAGATGTTGTCACACAAGAACCAGCATCTTTAACCATCCTTGTTGAAGCTACCACCGATCCTGTGACAGAGGAGCTAAAGGATGAAATCATGTATGATGACGGGGAAAAAGAATACACTGTAACCCCAGAATTCTCCCACGACATAGAGATTATAGAAGTTGAGCCACAAAGGCAAGACATTGATGAACTTGAACAGGGTGCTGTAACACAAGAACCAGCAAACCTGAGTATACATGTCCAATCGGCCGAGCAGATGGGAGAATAACCTGGGACGGAGGACACTCTGGAGATTAATGAATAACTCTGTACTAAAACCTTAGAATGCTCCCACGACATAGAGATTATAGAAGTTGAGCCACAAAGGCAGGACATTGATGAACTTGAATAGGGTGTTGTAACACAAGAACCAACAAACCTGAGTATACGTGTCCAATCGGCTGAGCAGATGGGAGAAGAACCTGGGATGGAGGACACTCTGGAGCTTAATGAAGAACTTTGTACTGTAACCCCAGAATGTTTCCATGACACAGAGCTCATAGGAGAAGAATTGCGACAACAGGAGGATGAAGAGGCAATCCAGGATGTTGCTACACAAGAACCAACATCCTTGGAGGCTACAGCAGGGACACCTGAATTTCAATTAGAAGATAACCCTGGAATGGATATCATTCCCAATACACAGTGGAGCAAGGATGAACAGGTACAGACACAATCCTCAGGTGACACCGAAATCCTTGAGGAGGAGCTACACAATGAGGAAGATATCCAATCTCATCCGTAGAAGGACAAAGAAGACACTGTTACACAAGAACCAGTGTCTCTAGAAGTAACGGATGTAGCTGCTGAAGAGAATTCAGGGGATGTTGCTGTTACACAAGAACCAGCAACTCTTGAACCAAATTCAGAAATGCAGGTTATCCAAGAAGAAGACATTGTTACACAAGAACTAGTGTCTCTAAAAGCAATGAATGTAGCTGCTGAAGAGAGTCTAAAGGATGTTGCTGTTACACAAGAACCAGCAACTCTCATAGTAAACTCAGATGTGCTAGAAGACAGTGTCCCACAAGAACCAGTGCTTCTACCTCTTAGAAATTTCATTGATTTGGACTCAGATTAAGAAGAGCATCATAAAAAGGAAATTTTGAACCTCACAATGGGAATCTCAACCCTGAGGCTGGAGGTGACCAAATGGAAAAGCCAGGTGGAGGAACACCAGAGAGGCGTGATTGCTTTGAGTAAGCATAGAAAAATTATTAAGGCACTAGAAGAGAATTGGGCCGAGGAATGTATGGCCCACAGAGTTCGGGAAGAAGAGCTGCAGAACAAGTTGAGAAAATTGAAAAAGTTTCAATCCATGCAGCAGGAGAAAGAGCAGATGTACACCCCCTCTCAAGAACTCATGGGCACCAGGAAGCCCTCTTCCTCTTATCCGGTATTCCTATTTGAGCAATTTGTCTAGTTTAAATTGAAGGTTGTACAGGAAGGGAGGTCATTCGAAATCACAACCTCAGCAAAATTCATGGAGACATTCTTTGGAAGCAATATTGAGGAGCAGAATTTGCTGTGTGAATTATATTTGCACGAGATGGCTTGCCCTCTGGACCGCCACTCAAACCCTATTCCATTTGCGGGGTATGTTCATCCAAGAGATTTTGCCTCTTTTGTGAGCAATCACGCTCAGTGGGAAAGGTCTTTTCAGACCTTTTCTCGTAATGAAGCTCACACAAACTTGTGGATTCAGAATCCTGGCATTCTTTTGGCACGATACAGAAATTTCCTTTCAAGTCCTCCCCAAACACAGCATATAATGAGACTGCAAAAAGAAGTGATATCCACTTGCATCAACTACATTTCCAGACACCAGCAGGTAGCATTGGAAGGGAGTAAGCACAGATGGCAGGCTGCCTCCTCTGCACTTAGAAGCGGAGATCCTTACTGTTTCAAGAATTTCAAGCAGGCACTTTCCAGAGTCAAGGGCTATGTGGGAAGTATGAGGGAGAGTGGAGTTAATTGGTTGGGTTTGAAATTCAAATTCCCCCTCATTTGGTGGCCAGCAAAACCGTATAATATGGATTTTTCCTTGAATAGGGCAGAGGAGCAGCGATGCTGGAAAGTATTGGGTTACTCACAGAGGATTTTTAAAGACAGATGAGGTGCCTGAGTTTCCCTACAACTTTTCCTCCCTCCATGAATAGAGCTCAGTGCAGGACTCAGATTCTGAATGATGCAGGTTGTTGCATGAGGACATGCAATAAGATAGTTGGGGGGAGATGTTGAGCCTAGAATTGGCCCCTTTTAACCATCCTTGATCACCTTTTCTTCCCCCGTCCTACACCATTTAGCATGCTAATCAGACCTGTTGTCCTCACTTTATTCCCCCAAGCTTCCAAGGTATGACTGATCATTGCTTTATCTTATTAATGCTTATGATTTTGATAATTAAGGCTGTGTATCTCTCAATTGTGCTAACATGTTATGATTTATGAAGGTAGTTTGAGATAAGTGGACTACAGGAAGGTGGGGCTGAACAAGTCTTGAAAGGAGGGATATTCTCCGCTCAAAAGGATCCTCGGTGCTCCGATCATCAATTAAGGCACGTGGTTCTAATGCAACATCCTAGATAGAGCTGTGACAGGGCAACTGTAACAGAATGCGCTATAATTGGAGATCTTTAGTATATTGTTGCTCGAGTATAATTGTGATCTGAAAAGATCGCCACTCCTGGGCCAATCAACAGCTTTCTCGCATTTTCTATGTCTTTACTATGCCACGTTTGTAACAGCTAGTATTATTTAGGGCGCCTGAAGATCAAAGATATTCATGGTTTCCTGTTAATAGGATCGGATGTTATGATCTACATGTATAAATATGGGGAGCTGTCTCGACCCAGGGGGTTGAAAAACGGAGGATTCATTCATTGTATCAGTAGTGGAAGCAATTTGTGTAATCATCCTTTCTTTAATATAAAGAGTTACCTCTGAGTTAAAGGATCTTTACGTTGTTCAGCTGGCATCTCTGTGTGAAGGCTGGGCCCGCCTTCCACAGAGATCGCTGAGTTAAAGTAGGACTTTTCGAATTCATTGTTGTGTGATGTTTGTTGATGATATTTCCTTTGTACGCAGCAGTAGTAAGTGTGGATTCATAGTATAATTAGGATTACACTTTCTTGAGATTGGTAAGTGGTACAGAGTGACAGTCTACTGAGTAGGTAACTTGCTTTATGCAATTCATGTGATAGTTGTACACAGCTTTGTTCATCCTGCAGTTTAAGTTGTTATCCCACGAATCCTTGCAATTTATCTTTCCTGTTACGATTGTTGACTTTCATTCCTATAATTCAATTTCTTAGATTAGTTGAACTCAATCCTTTGCAATTGAATTTCTAGATTAATATTCAGTTTATGCTTATGGCTTTCAAGAGTGATCAGATTGAATAGGTGAGTTACTTGTTCTGGGATGTGAATAGGATTTCTTTTTTTATCTGCAATTATTGTTTGAATCTTATATCATTTCCTGTTGATACATGGTAGAAAGAAATTGAAATTGTAGCATTTAGAATGTGGATGGGATTACACAGATTCTTGGGATGGACATAGTTGTTAGAGGATAAAAGTGTTCAATTATAGTGATTTGGTGTTTAAGCATAGACTATGCATTTATCCTTTGAAATAAAAGACTTTCTTGGGTTGACAATAAATCTCGTATGCTCTGTATGTTGGTAATAATCTATCTGCATATTGGGTGCTCGACACTTCCCACATGTGCACAAAATTTTCAACAGAGGGTTGCTCCTCCATTGATGCAGTTCTCCAGCAGTAGTGAGAGATCAAAGCATTAAGTTCATGGAGGTTTTTCAATGCCTCCTTGATTTTTTCCTCACTCATTTCCAATGGTCCAATCAGGGCAAGAAGTTCTAGTGGGTGAACCTCCTCTTCTGCTTCTTGCAATTCATCCTTCTCCCAATTCTGAATTCTGAAACTAGAAGGATCTTCTAATCCATCATTCTCACTAGAAGTGGCTGCCATCTTGGGCTGCAACAAAGGCATGCAAAAATCAGAATTGCAGCCATACCTTTGTGCCCAAATTTCCTCCTCGTGTGGTGTTTTTATGGTAGCATGCTTCTTTCCTTAATTCCTTGGTTCACACCCAGCTGATTTGGGCTTGTCTTCCACTTCAACCTGAAGTTCCAATGATGATTTTAGATCTGATTGATGTTATTCTTTTGGATCTAATCCAAAATATGTCATACCATCATCAATATTCCCCATATCTTCTGCATTTATCTTGAAATCACCCACGAAGAAATTGGGAGTGATTTCACCTTCCACATTGCCAGCAATCGAATGTTTGACTAATGGATCTTTAGTGGTGCATGGATCTTTTTCCTCTCCTTCTGACAAAGGATTTGGTGACTCATCATCCTCATGGCTGTTGCAAATATGCTGATATCTAACCATGGTATTCCCTCTTTCTTCCAAACTTTGAGGGTCTCCTGATGTTCCCACAGTCATTGGTTTCTGAGGAGCTAAGCATTGAGAATTAAATGCTTCATTACGGGGAACTAGTTTCTCCACATCATGGCACACATTATTGACAATGTATTCTATTTTATTCTGATGATTTCCAAGAGGAACGTGGGTACAAAAATCTGATTGAGTTCCATACCTTTTCATCATACTTCTCCCTTCAAACAGTGGAGCTATGGTGCCTTGTTCAGCCACCCATTCTATAGGTTCACATCCAACTGATGTGTGGTCATCTTTTGCTTCACTATGTAGCTCATGTGGTGAATTTGGATCTGATTTAGGTTCTTCTTTTGGATATGATCCAACATATGTCTCACCATCATTAAGCTTACCAATCTCCTCTGAGGTGATCTTGAAATCCTCAACATAGAATCTTGTAGTGGATTCTGCTCCCATTCTGTCAACAATCTCATGATTGGTATTTGGGTCTTGCTTCTCCTTGGTTGTCTTAGGATAAATATTCTTGGAGGCTCTTCTTGAAGATGATCCAAAAATTCTTATGAAGTCACATGCATCCAATGCAACTTTGATATCTTTTATTATCTCTTCCATAGAAGGTTGAATTTTGACTGTAGAACATGCAACTTTTTCCTGAATATGGCTATCAGAATAACCATAGTTTGTTCTGTCAATCATGATCTCATGGGAGATGCTCATGGAATGTACTTCTTGGGAATTCTCTTCCTCATACTCTCTGCAATATTCTTCATACTTCTCATCATAATCTTCATCATACTCCTCATAATAATAATCTTCTTGCTCATACAACTCAAAGTCTAAATCTTCCATAACTGGAACTAATTCCACATCTGCAATCTTGAAGGTAGTGTTGAGACAATTTTCCAATGAGAATTACTTTCCACAGGCTGAGCCAAAGAAAGTGCTCTGATACCACTATAATATCCTTGGTAATATTTAACCAAGATATTAACTCAACTTTAGAAATTTTAATAAAATTCACTGGTTAAATTTCTTAATAATCCTTTTAAACCAAGCAGGAGGTCAGTGATGGGGATGGAGACTGATATGGGGTTAAATCCTCCCAAATTATTAAATTAAGGACTGATATGGAAAATATAATGAATTATTAACCTCCTACAACTTACAAAATGCAAAACTGACACTCAAAATTAATTTGACAGTCATTTCAGTAAAACTAGTCACAAAATGGTGCTCAATCAGCTAGTCTCTCAATCTCGGTTACTAAATGACTTTTATTAACTGAAATACTCTGTTCTAAAGCATTATAATGTTTTGATATACTATATTCAACAATAGCAGGTCAAAATATAACTCACTGAACCAATATTGCACTCATTTAATTTCTCCTCAACCATACAGTGTCTTATGGACTAGAAAATCCATACATAGAGCCATAGAAGAGCTGTAAAAAGGGATGGAATGATTAAATCTCTGATATGAAAGTGTACTTTGGTCTACAACAGGTCTGAAATAGAGTATGGAATTGTACTGGGATTCCTGAGCTGCAATGGGTGAATTCACTTAACTGGAACTACACACGTGAGCTCCTTAATACATGAAATCTTGGCTCCAGTGAAAATGGTTGTAGCTCAGTCATACAGACACCTTTTTCGATGAGACAAAAAGTGTTTCCTACTGGAAATGGACCTCCAAACGCAATGGAATAGGTCTCACATCCCAGAAATGATCAGAAGTGCTGAAATCGAAACCTCCATTTTGGCCCTTCAATGTTGTCTCCTCCGAATGTACCCTGTATGATGATAAATCCTTGTAAGCTTGGGTTCTTCTTAGTATTGGATTATATGGACCTGCATATTAGATCTCCATGG
This sequence comes from Larix kaempferi, assembly GCA_027924585.1. NCBI lineage: Eukaryota > Viridiplantae > Streptophyta > Pinopsida > Pinales > Pinaceae > Larix > Larix kaempferi. Next base: position 2,362,879 of record BSBM01000293.1, read on the forward strand.
CTGCAAATCCTAAGAGAATATTAGAGAAGAGAAGTAGAATAGAATAATGGGGCACATCAACCATTGATTAGCTTGTGCACATCACCAAACCTTGAGAAGCTAAAATGCTTCACTCATAAACTCACAATGACAAAGGTTGTGAAATGGAGTTGGTTGGCTTCTTTTATAAACTTCATGATGACCTGCTGAGCAAGTTGAAGAGCTTGGTGACCTATGAGAATAGGTCACCCATGAGTTGACATACTTTCCTTTATTTTGCCTTACAAGCTTTTATCCTTTAGAAACTGTGCCCCCCTTTGTCTCCATATGTTTCCTACTTTGTAAAAGTTTCTTGATTTGTAAACTGGACTCCTTTTTGGAAACTATGCCATCCTTTTGCTTTTTTCTGGTTGTTTCCATTTTCTTGCTTTTAGAAACTCTTACACATTTCCTTCTTTTGTTCTTTTCTTAAATCCACAAATTGATTTAGCCATATTTCTATTTTCTTGTCTCTAGATCCAATTTGGAAGCCTTATCTCCATGAGGGCACTCTCTTGGCCCACTTGCCCAATTATTTTAGGAATATTAAGTAAAGGAATTAATTTAAATTAATAAAATTAATTCCTCCAACAGAACTTAGGCTAAAATTTATTATATAGTTACAGGATTAAATTATCATTTATCTTCCTAGGAAAATAATGTCCCCTTTTACCCATGGTCACTGAATTAGCCCAAAATTGGGGACATGACAAGAGGTGTTCACCTGGTTGTTGTAAAGCATATTATGAGGTACCTGAAGGGTACAATTGATTATGGGCTCAAGTATGATGCGAATCAAAAGTTTAACCTGCAGGGTTATGTTGATTCGGACTGGGCAAGCAGTGTTGCAGATAGGAAGAGCACTTCTGGGTGCTGCTTCAGTATGGGATCAGGTGTGATCTCTTGGTTTAGCAGGAAGTAGTCCTACATAGCACTAAGTATAGCTGAAGCAGAGTATGTTGCAGCTTGTTCAACTAGTTGTGAGGCAGTATGGCTCCAAAAGCTACTATCTGAGCTATTTGATCTCCCGTTGGAGGCTACTGGTATTTTTTTGTGACAACCAGAGTTGTGTGAAGCTGTCTGAGAACCCGGTATTCTACGACAAGTCGAAGCTCATTAAGATCAAATATCACTATATCAGGGATATGGTGCAAAGAGGAGCAATGAAGCTCCTGTATGTTGCAACGGATGAGCAAGTTGCAGATGTGTTGACGAAACCACTAGCTAGAGTGAAGTTTGAATACTTCAAAGATAGGCTTGGTGTTCTTCAGATTGACGAAACTTTGAGCAAGAAGTGATGGACACATTTGCAAGAGCCATTCCAAGCATGGTGAGAGGAGGATCCTTCCCATGGCTGTGGATGTAAGCGTTGTATGATAAGCATCAGGTCGATGCTCCAGTTATTGCTCTATATATGCATCATGTTGGATGCTTGTTATGATCAATTGGATCATATGTATATGCATCATGTTGGATGCTTATTATGATCAGTTGGATCATGTATTTGTATATGTATCAGGTGGATACATTGTATGATCAGGTGGATCATGTATGTTGATATGTATCAGGTGGATACATTATATGATTAGGTGGATCATGTATTTGTTTATGTATCAGGTGGATACATTGTATGATCAGTTAGATCATGTATGATGATATGTATCAGGTAGATACTATGTATGCATCAGGTGGATGCATTGTATGATCAGTATGATCATGGATAATGAGCTTCAGGATTTTGCTCCAGATGATATGCATAAGGATGATGCTATGATGATGATCAGGACGATCATATGTGATGATATGTATCAGGTGGATACATTACATAATCAGTTGGATTATGTGTGATGAGTTTCAAAGACACAGATGCACATGGGCCATTCGAGCATGGTTGAAGTATGTCTTCCCATGGCTGCGATATAAGTGTTAGGGCCATTCGAACATGGTTGAAGTGTGTCTTCCCATGGTCATTGATGTAAGAGCTGTGCCATTTGAGCATGGTTGAAGTGTGTCTTCCCATGGCTGCGATATAAGTGCTGTGCCATTCCTAGCATGGTTAAAGTGTGTCTTCCCATGGATATGGATATAAGTGCGATGCCATTCTCGCATGGTTGAAGTGTGTCTTCCCATGGCATAGATATAAGTGCTGAGCCTTTCCCGGATGGTTGAAGTGTGTCTTCCCATGCTGGTGAATGTAAGTGATGTGTGATGTGCATCTAGGTTGTGCTTCATGAACGATGTTATGATCAGTACGATCATTAGTATCAGGATAATACTCTGTGGTCATGGATAGGTTATGCTTGGGAGGACATGTAAGACCTGGGAGATCTGATAGCTGGGCTATGTGCCCATAATAAGTCCTTGGGTGCTATTTAAAGGGTTTGTCCTATGGCATGTAATGTAACCTGGGAGATCTGATAGGTTGGGCTGTGTGCCTGTAATAAGTCCTAGAATGCTCTTTTGAGGTTGTGCCATGACCACATGTAAGACCTAGGAGATCCGATAGGTTGGGCTGTGTGCCTATAATAAGTCCTGGAATGCTCTTTTGAGGTTGTGCCATGACCACATGTAAGACCTGGGAGATCCAATAGGTTGGGCTGTGTGCCCGTAATAAGTCCTGGGATGCTCTTGCGAGGGTTTGTGACGCACATAATAAGTCCCGAGGATTCCACAATATGGCCAGTGATGATGAAGACCTGCAGGTGGTGGGCCTACATCCAGTATGAAAAAGGACTGGCTCTGTAGAACTTCCTATGATGAGTATTTCAGAGATTGATTGAGATAGCAGCAGTAGTGACGATGACGATGATTCGATGTCGATGATTCAGTGACGATGATCCAGAGAAAAAGACTTGTGCTAGAAGACCTGTGTCGAGAAATACCTTCCTATTTAAGAGGGAGCGTTGATGTAATTGTAACTTCAGAATGTATTTCACCTATATATATTGTATTCCTATAGAGATGTTATTATTCCTCTACACGGAAGTGTTTGTATTCCTATAGAGATGTTATTATTCCTCTATACGGAAGTGTCGTCATTTATATTGTAAGTGTCGTAACTTATACTTGATGGGTTATTAAACCACCTTGATGAGGTCGGCCCTGTGTGAGTTATGTGGGTAAAAGGGTTATTAGACCACCCTATTGGGGGTCAGCCCTGTCAGCATTATGTTATGTGGTTAAGTTAAGGCCAACCTAGTAAAGGTTATTAGGCAAGTCAAGTCAAGTATAAATAGAGTACGGGAGGCACTCTATTTGATCATTCACTTTCTCACTCATACTCTCATTGGAGAGTGGCGCACTAGTGGAGGAGGAGAAGCTGCTGCTAGGATACTATCTCTTATGCTTGGATTTTGTATCATTGCTCTATCCATCTCTCAGGAAGTTATTGGGGTTTTTCACCTTTATAGTTTTCTGCAAGGAAACTCTATGTGTCTATTGTCTCATGTGATTGCTTGTTGTGATTGATATGCTTGATATGTTGTACATGTTATTCTCTTAGTAAAGATCCTAGAGTATGTTGAATTAATGCTCAAAAATTAACAGATAATGATGATGGTGACGATGATGAAGATGTTGATGATGATGACGATGGTGATGAGGATGATGTTGATGATGATGAAGAAGACGATGATGCTGCAGATGTTGATGGGGAAGGGGGAGATGACGACGATTATGAAGACGAGGACAATGATAATGATGAGGATGAGGATGATGGTGATGATGATGATGATGATGATGGGGGAGATGATGAAGAGGAGAACGATGATGATGATGATGAGGATGATGATGATGATGAGGATGATGATGATGAAGATGTTGATGATGATGAAGATGGTGATGAAGACGATGATGAACACGATGATGATGATGGAGATGTTCATCATCATCACCATAATCATCATCATCATCACCATCATCATTATCATCCTCATCACCATCATCATCGTCATCATCATCACCATCATCATCATCATCATCATCATCCTCATCATTATCATCATCGTCCTACTCTTCATCATCATTGTCATCTCCCCCTTCCTCATCAACATATCCATCATCATCATCTTCTTCGTCATCATCCTCATCACCATCGTCATCATCATCAACATCATCATCATCATCATCATCAATGATGATGATGATGAAGATGATGATGATGATGATGATGATGTTGATGATGATGACGATGGTGATGAGGATGATGACGAAGAAGATGATGATGATGGATATGTTGATGAGGAAGGAGGAGATGACAATGATGATGAAGAGGACGATGATGATGATGAGGATGAGGATGATGATGACGAGATGATGATGATGATGATGGAGATTTTGATGAGGAAGGGGGAGATGACAATGATGATGAAGATGTTGATGATGATGATGATGATGGTGATGATGATGATGATGATGAGATGATGATGATGAAGATGATGATGATGATGAGATGATGATGATGAAGATGATGATGATGAAGATGTTGATGATGATGATGATGGTGATGGTGATGAAGATGATGATAATGATGATGAAGATGATGATGATAATGGAGATGTTGATGAGGAAGGGGGAGATGACAATGATGATGAAGAGGAGGACGATGATGATGATGAGGATGATGGTGATGATGATGAAGATGATGATGATCATCATCATCATCGTGATAATCATCTTCATCATCATCATCATCATCATCATCATATTCATCACCATCATCATCATCTTCATCACCATCATCATCATCATCTTCATCACCATCATCCTCATCACCATCATCATCATCATCATCACCGTCACCATCACGATGGTGATGAGGATCATGATGATGATGATGGTGATGAGGATGATGATGGAGATGTTGATGAGGAAGGGGGATATGACAATGATGATGAAGAGGAGAACGATGATGATGATGGTGGTGAGGATGATGATGATGATGGTGGTGATGATGAAGAGGAGGACGATGATGATGATGATGACGAGGATGATGGTGATGAGGATGATGACAATGATGGTGATGATGATGACATGATGATGATGATGATGATGATGATGATGATGATGGTGATGATGATCATGATCATTATCATCATCGTGATCATCATCTTCATCATCATCATCATCATCTTCATCATTATCATGATCATCATCAAAATCTTCATCATCATCACCATCATCATGTCATCATCATAATCATCATCACCATCATCATCATCATCAACATCTTCATCATCATTGTCATCTCCCCCTTCCTCATTAACATCATCATCATTATCATTATCATCCTCATCCTCATCCTCATCCTCATCCTCATCCTCATCATCATCATCGTCCTCCTCTTCATCATCATTGTCATCTCCCCCTTCCTCATCAACATATCCATCATCATCATCTCCTTCATCATCATTATCATCATCCTCATCACCATCGTCATCATCATCAACATCTTCATCATCATCACCATTATCATGACCATCATCATCATCATGGTGATGAATCGATGATGATGATGGTGGTGGTGATGATGAAGATGTTGATGATGATCGCGATGGTGATGAGGATGATGTTGATGATGATGAAGAAGACGGTGACGTTGGATATGTTGATGGGGAAGGGGGAGATGACCATGATTATGAAGAGGACGACGATGATGATGATGAGGATGAGGATGATGGTGATGAGGATGATGATGAAGAGGAGGACGATGATGATGATGGTGAGGATGATGATGATGATGGTGATGATGAAGAGGAGAACGATGATGATGATAATGAGGACGATGATGATGATGAGGATGATGATGATGACGATGGTGATGAAGATGATGATGATGATGATGATGATGATGATGATGATGAACAAGATGATGATGATGGAGATGTTCATGATCATCATGAACATGTCCATGATGATGGATATGTTCATCATCACCATCATCATCATCCTCCTCATCATCATCATCATCATCACCATTATCATCATGTTGATGCCTCGGATGTCGTAGCATCAATCAGAAAGGGATTCTCCCCGAGAGACGGTCCCAATTAGACTATCTCCCGTTTGGTGTAGGGAATCCGTCCGGTTAGCGGTTCCGGCAACCGTGGTTTTGGACTTTAAATCCGATTCTACCGGTTATGGCCCGATCCACCTTTCTTTTGGGTTTTGTGTGTTTTATATGAGATGCACATGCCTAAAACATACTTAATCTAAATGCAACTGAAACAGATCTAAATCTAGAAATGGGAACACATCTATCTATCCCTGCAGGGGAACACGCTTAAGGGGAGAGCAATCAGCTGTAACAGATATCGTAAGCAACGAACAGATAGCTATTATTTCTCACGGTCAAAGCTACAGCCAGATGAGGATCTTGAGAAGATAGCTTCTCATTCAAACTGGAACGCATCTATTGCTCAGAAAAACAGAGGAAAGCTAAAGGATAAGGAAACAGATCTAAAATGAAACTTACAGAACGTATCTATTGCTTATGGACAGAAGAAATCAAAATTGTTTGATCTAAGTAACAAGAATAAAGAAACAAATCTAGATGCAACGAAACTGGAATTAAACTAAAAGATCCCTGCAAGGAGCAATTTAAAGTCATGAACAATGAGCCACATGGATTACCCGGAAGAAAGAACAGTTAGCTATTCGATCTAGACAAAGAAATTCACTGCAATACATTTCACTGTTCACAAAATAGAGAGAACGCATGCGTAGATGAGAGCAAAATCATTAATGCAAAGAAATAATTCAGAAGTCAAGAATGATCTCACATTGCAGAATTGCAGTCATTAGAATAATCCAACACAAAGCAACCCAACATTCCAAGCAAAACGTCCATCTCCCGTGGCTTCTATTAGAAAATTCAATTTACAGAGCCGATACAAGATAGCTCATATCATTTGCCCCAAAATTTTCATTCCCTGCCAAAAGTCCTTTTCTAATCTTTCCTAGCTCCTATTTATAGTTACAAATTTGCCCTCTGGGCTGACACCTAGCATTCTCCACCTGTCATTTACAGGAATTTCCATTATAATCGACCCCCAACATGGCCACTTCCTTTACAAAAAATATTTTTGACAAAATCAGGGACAGCTGTCCCACGGCTCACGCCTTACATATTCCAATATACATAACAGAAAATTTGCTAAAATCAAAGCGTTCCCTGATGGGCACGTGTCGGGCTGAAGAGAGTGGCTCACTGAATTCATCTCCTTCATTCCTGTGCGTGAGCTTCTGCTGGAAAAGGGTCGCCCAAGTTGATTGTCACTGGTGCTGCCTGGGCAGAGGCTCTCGAATCCCCTGTTGATGCTGCTCCTAATTGGGAAGGGGGAACTGAAATGGCCGGCTTTTCTGTCATTGCTGGGGAAGGGGCTGCTGGGAGAGAGGCTGCCGGCTCCACTGATGTTCCTGCTGCTGCTGCAGCTTTCCTGACCTCCTCCTCTATGTAGCTGTGCCACACACCTGTGTCCCTTATGATTATGTTTGCTGCAGCAGGAAACAGGATCTTCTGAGAAGTTACATTCTTCCCGAGCTCTATTTTAATGCTTTGTACTTCTGCTTCAGCAACTTGATATGTTTCCTTCAACAGATGATTGTGAAGTGTTGATGAACCGATGTAATGTTGGAGATCATCCATGGCCAGGACATCAATGCTTTTCACATAATCCATCTGGACGCCTAGCTCTTCTTTCAGTTGAGACAACCGCTGCTCCTTTTCCGGGAAGCCCTCTAGGGTCTGAGGGAAACTCAATGTGCAGTTGTCATGAACTCCTTTGAGCTTTTGGTATAGGTTGTTGATTCTATCTATTGTCCTCTGCACACTGGCCATTAGCTTATTGGCACAGTTCCTACCAAACTCCAACAAGGCTATATCTTCATTAAAATCTTCCACGGCCTTAAAAGGAAGATGCGGGGGGAAACCTCCTTTTCCTTCCCTCCACGCCATCTGACTTATGACATTTGCTTTGACACGGGTATTCTTAGCTTTGAGCCTGTGGGCTTCCGCATTAACCTCCTTTAGCCTAACCGTCATGGCCTTGAGTTTGCATACCTCATCAGTGATTAGCTCTTGAGAGCCATACACTTGCTGTAGGATATTGCATGACAGCTCGTGGAAGGGGGACATGTCCAAGGTTCTGCTTTCCGCTTGCTCTAAACGCTCAGCTAATGCCTGCTTGTCTGCTTCTAGCTGGGAAGCCTTTTCTTCTGCTCCACTCTTCTCTGCTTCTGCAATCATTATTTGGAGTGCTAGCTGGTCCTTTTCCTCCTCCAGGTAGCTGTACTTGTTTGCCAACTCCTTATGCTCAGCGTACAAGCAATTGTATTTGTTCACTGCCAGGTCTCTTTGGGCTTGCTCATTAGCCACATTTTGTTGCAGGGTACGTGCTCTCTTCTTTGTCAATATATTTTCTTTGACTATAACCCCTACATTGGCAAATGATGCCTGTGCTGTTGCTATAGCCGCGGATGCCATGGCGATGGGATCTGCGTCTGTGTTTTGCATGACAGCGACCTCTCGGCGAGTAACTATGTCATCATGGAAGGGACTTTTAATCCTCTCTTCTGATTGGAGGACCATTGTTTTTCTTTTCTTATCATAGACAAACTCATTCCATTTGGACACCGTACGTTTCCCAGATGGAGTGTACGGTACAATTGGTCGGTTTATGATGTCTATGTCTTCTTCCATAGGTGGGGTCCGGACTTCCTGAGCGGGGTCTGTTCCTTCCTTTTGGGTACCAGAGCCACCTGCTTGAGAGGTGTCTATCTCCATGTCTTGCACACCGGACCCACCTGCCTCGGTATTTTCCCTTGTCTTCAATTCTTCCTCCGCCTTCTTCCTTGCTTCAGCTCGCTCAGTCTCTGCTTCCTTCTGCTTTTGGGCTTCTTCAGCCTCTGCTTCTTTCTGCTTTTGGGCTTCTTCATCCTCCTTCCGCAGTCTTTCATTTTCAGTGTCTTGTTGCTTTCTTGCTTCCTCGGCTTCCTTTTGTAACCTTGCCTCTTCTCTTAATCTGAGCTCTTCCTGAGCTCGGGCATCCTTGGCTTCTCTCTCCTTTTGCTGGATGGTCTTCTGGGCTTTGGTTGAGCTAGAGCTCGCTCCAGTACTTTGGCGACAGATCCGTAGCTCAGTCATGTTGCTGATGCCTCTGAATGCTTCCTCCTCGGCATCGGGGTAGTGGGAGTATTCGAAGTTAGCATAGTTCCCCTTGCAATGCTCGGCCACTTTACCCTTTCTGTCGTTCCTGTGGAAGATGACCTCACCGAAATGGAAGGCCTTCAACTCTTGAACAAATTCGTCGGCAGAGGCCACCCCTGAAAACTTGTAAGTACCTATGCAGAAAGGTAGGGGGGGAAAGGAAGCCTTGTGTAGCTTGTGGAGGAATGCTCCAATCCCATCCAAGAAGAGTTGTCTCACTGCTTCCTTGAGCACCACATAGTCTGTGGCATACTGCGGTAATATGTATGGGGGCTTAGTCCCTCCGAACATTCTCAAGTAGGTGCCTTGTTCTGAAAAGTAGAAGTCCCCATAATCCTCGAGGACTTCCAAAGCGTTTTGTGATAGGCAACTTGGTTCTTCCTTGAACATTTTCTCGTATAGGGGCATGATGAACCCCTCACAGATGAGTTTGTAGCTGGTCTTGTAATTCTGAGCCCACAACATCTTGAATGCGATGTAGACCGGGGCTGTGGCCCTATCCCATGTACACCCCAATCCGGGGAATTCTATCTTGGCCAAGATACAATCTATCAGGTATGACGACATGAAGAATTCAGCCTTCTTCAAGGCCAGCCCGGGCTTAGCAGCACTTATCATTGAGGCCAGACTATCTGACAAGATAGTGTCCCAGTCAAACACTGTCCCCTGAAAAGCCACATAGTGAATGATAGGGACCCACTGAATCTTGTATACTGTGCCATCGGGCATGCCGAATATTCTGCATAGCATTAAAGCAATCAATCTGAAAGGGGCCCTCAGGTTCTGCACGTCATATTCATCATTTCCCTTCTTTCTCAAATGCTTCCCTCCCCTCAATAGCTTCTTGGCCATCTTGACGTTATCCATTTGGCCCAACCACTCGTCAGTCAGAGCTTGTTGGACACGGGGAAATCTGTAGGCCGCCGCAACATACGCGGGTTGAAACGAAGCAATAGCCACCTTCCTGCTGTCATTTATCACTCTCCCATCAGCATCTGCATGTTGGAGTATCCACCCGATCACTTCAGCACAGGGGAATAGCTCAGGGCGGGTAGCGGCTGTAGTTATGCCTGAGGCTCTGATATTTTGATAGATCGGTGCCTCCTCCAGCAACATATCTGGGATCTCTTGGTCCCTGATCATTCTGTATATGTCATCCCATCTGATTTCTGGAGGGACACCAGTGGTGCACTTGGTGTCCTGGAGCGAGGTTTCAATCTTGGGAGGGGCAGGCTTCTTTTCTGTCATCTTCGCCTTCTTCTTACCGGTTTTCGGCATCTTGATTTATTCCTGATAACATCCACATCAAAATCATCATTTGAGCAACAGGCTGCAAGGTTTTAGCAGAGAGCAACATCGTTTTAATATCAATGAGATAAGTCAATGAAGCAAAATATTCAGGAAGTAAAACATTATTTCAACACAAGACACAAATTGAACATTTGAAGCTCTGAGTCTGAAATGCTCCTGAGGGGATAAGCTATGTTGCGGAAGCCATTGGTTGTTTCGGACCGGTAGGTGGTTTGCGGGAGCAATTGGCTTCCGGTTCCGCCTCGCGGAAGGAGATGTCTTTCGTTATAGCTGCGGTTGGAGAGGTCGATGGTGGGGAAGACGCGGGTTGACTCGGTGAGGGCTTTGAATGCTATCGTTACGCGCGGCCACTCGCCGAGTCACTACGGGGTACTTTTAGTGACGGCGCCGGGGATATGCTAACGGGGAGTGCTAGGGCGGCCATGGCTTTAGGTTTCGGCTCTCGTGTAGGGGCTGAGGCTTATGGGAGGGCCCAGGGTTTTGAGTCCGGGTTTACGGCCGGGGACATGGAAAACCCATGGGGCTTCGACAAATTCACCCGCGACGAGGGGCGCGGCCCGGGGTTTAAAAAACGAAATGGGGCATGGTTAACCGCCCGCACCCACCACTATTGAAAATAAAATACAACGTTTTCACGAAGGCCTATGACGATTTTGCATAATGAAAACTCCGTTCACTGTACTCGACGGGCAAAACATAGCCCTTTACGGGTGTTTTGTCCGTCAAAACCCCACTAAAACCGTTGTTTTCCCCAAAAAGACAACTCAGTAGTGAAAATCAAGGTTAAGATCCTACCTGGCACCGTGGGGATTGCTTGAGCGAGGTGAGCTGGAGCGAGTTGCACGGTATCGCACGTCGTTGGCCGATTCAAAAACAATGGTGTATTGGTCGAGCCCCTACCGTATTTTATATAGAATGGGCACGTGTGAGCCTTTAATTCGGTAGGTGGCGTGGTTAAACGGGGTTTAAATTCGCCGCGCGTAGCGGTCATGTCAAACGGTCTCGGTTTTCGTGCAACCGTCATTCGCGGGGACAGTTCGCGAATTGTATCCGCCGTTGCGGAAGGATTCAATGAAAGCTTCCGACGTTTCGGGGCTTACTGCGGAAAGGAAGCTCGAAGCCTTCCGCGAGAGACCGCCGCGTAGCGGACGGGTAACGCCAAAGCTTCCGCCCTTTCGGAACGATATAGCGAATGCTCCCGGTATTTTCGGAAGACTTTTGCGAAAGCTTCCGCGATCCAAAACTTCAAAGTCTCGTTGATTTTTTTCGGGAAGGTTCGGCGAAGGCTCCCGCTAGTTTCGGAAAGCTATTGGGAATGGCTTCCGCCGTTTCGGAAGCAAAACTTATACTTTTCGCATATTCACCCGGGGTCGTTTCGGAGTCCTTTTGCCGAGCGGGTTAAGCGACTGGCTTCCGCTGTTTCGGAAGGGTAGCCCGAAGGCTTCCGCGTTTCGGGAGCAAAGGCTGAAGGCCTCCACGACAGCTTCTTGAGAAAATTCTAAGTCCTTTTCATGGTTTCGGAAGGCAATCGTGAATTCCTCCGCGGGACTTATGGGGATGGCTTCCCCTGTTTCGGAAGGGTTTCATGAAGGTTCCGGCGGTTTCGGGAGCAAAAGGATGAAGGCTTGCGCCGAAGCTCTCCGAAAAAATTCTAAGTTCTTTCAAACTTCGGGAGGAAATCGTGAATTCCTGCGCGGGACTTATCCGAATGGCTTCCGCCGTTTCAGAACGTTTTATTGAATTCCCCCGCCGTTTCGGGAAGGGAACTCCAATTCCTCTGCGGACGGTTGTAAAATGTCCTAAGTGTTTTCCGGGAGACTAAGGCGAATGTGTTCCGCCATTTCGGGAGGAAAGCCGGAACCTTTCCGCGGTTGCGGGAGGCTTGAGTGAAAGGCTCCGCCGTTTCGGGAGCCAAGCCGTTTCGGAGCTTGAACCGCTCCGCGGTTTCGGCAAGGTTTCACCAACGGCTTCCGCAGCTTATGGCCATAATCAGAGTCTCTTTCCGGAGAGGTAAAACATGTTGGCTTCCGCCGTTTCGGGTGGCTTTGTTGAATCGTTCCGCCGTTTCGGGAGAACAACTCGAATTTCTCCGTGGTTGCGGAAGGTTTGGGCGAAAGCTTCCGCCGTTTCGGGTGGTCTTGCCCAATAGCTTCCGCTGCTTTTGGCAAAGAAAATCTAAGTCCTCCTTTCGGAAAGGTTGGACTTTTGACTTCCGCCGCTTCGGGACAATGTCCGAATCATTCCAAAACGTTTGGGAAAAAACTAAGTTATCTTTTGGCTCATTGGGGAAAACATGGAAGGATTGACGGCAAGCTGTTCAGCAGGGAAGCAGAATTTTATGTTGAAAACAGAGCTGACGGCTGGGATGGCTTGTCAAGCAAAATTTCTACAAAAATATAGGAGGGGCCCCAACATGTACAAAATTTTGGGGAGGGGTGTTGCTGCAACAACACATCATCATCACCATCACCATCACCATCACCATCACCATTATCATCATCATCATCATCATCATCATCCTCATCATCATCATCATCGTCCTCCTCTTCATCATCAGCGTCATCTCCCCCTTCCTCATCAACATATCCATCATCATCATCTTCTTCATCATCATCAACATCATCCTCATCACCATCGTCATCATCATCAACATCTTCATCATCATGACCATCATCATCATCATGGTGATGAATTGATGATGATGATGATGGTGATGATGTGAAATTGAAGCACAGCAAATCTAATTGAACAAGTGAATCAATTACAACAGATGCATAAAGAATAATATTTGTAAATTGTGCAAGAGTGTTAGTAACCCATGTCAACCCTTCTATTTATTTTGTTAGTATATTTTTGTGGGACGCATATGCTTTGTTAGTTGTCTCGTAGTATTTGTTGATCCATAGTTTGTATTATTGTTGTTGGACGCATTCGCTTTGTAAGTTGTCCCGTAGTAATTGTTGATACATATTTTGTATTGGCCCATGGTTTGTATTGACACATGGTATTGACCCATGGTATTGACGCCTAGGCTTAGTATATAAGTTTGTGTTGAGACCAATAAAGGTGCCGTGAAGTTATTTGTTTTGAGCTTACTCAAAGTAGGTTGCCCCCTCGAAGTGGCCTGCGATCAATATAAAAGTGATTTTGAGTTCTGTTATTTCTGCTATTTCATGTGTTTTCATTAATTAATTATTGCAGGTTCCTCACATCTGGTATTAGAGCACTTTCTTGGGCTCGCTAGGTGAAATTTCTGCCAATTTGTTTTTTCACATCTGTCGCAGCTTCAGATCTAGGAATAATCCCTATCCGCTTAACTGTGGGAAGTACTTGGGCATAAGCCATAAAACTCATTGTGAGGAGTACCACAGGAACCCCGAAGTAACTGGCCCATTGAGAGGACATGCCAGCGAAAAGGGAAATGACCCCTACCTAATTGACTAGTTTCCACTCGTGAGGTAAACCAAGAGCTGTCGTTTGTGGCAAAACGGTTATCAGTTTTACCTGAGCCGTGGAGTGAGGGGTACTGCCCCAATATGCAAGCCGTCAGAAAACAGTGGTGGCCGAGTGAATCCCCTGAACCGATAGGAAGGCGCACATAATTGGGGTCCATATCTATTTTCAACTGAATTGTTGTTGATCACTTCTGTGTCGTTTTAGATCCAGCAATTTCAGATCCAACTGTTTTGTATCCATTTGGTGTCGTTTCAGATCCATCTGTTGCCGATCCCTTCCGCGCCGTTGCAGATCTATCTATTTTCGATCCCTTCTACGCCGTTGCAGATCCATTCCTGAAAGACAAAAAAATAACTAAATAATAATAATAACAATAATCCGTTTTTTTGCCATATCTCCCTTGTTTTAACTCTGTTTCCCTTGAAACTTCCCAGATACCCCTGCAATCCCATTTTGCATATTTCATTCCTGAAGACCCTATCCCAAATTCTACTTCCCAAAGCTAGAAATCTCACATTTGTCTATTTTTAGGGTTTTCCATAACTTCTTCAATTTTCACCCACTTGCCTCCAAATTTTGCCACCGTGTTCATTCCCTATTTCTGCTTCTTTGTCTCTCTTTGACAAATTTTCTCATTCTTTCACCCTGCTTCTAAAATCCTCATTTTTTGCTTCCCTGTCCATCAGAAAGTGTCCAAAACCTAGTCAAACCCCAATTACCCATCCAAGTTTTTCCCAAATCCAAATTTCCCTTTACTAAATAAATTTTTGTTTGTGTTTTTCTATCCATTCCAAAAAAAAAAAAAAACAATCTATTTTTTCTCCATATCTCCCTTGTTTTAACTCGGTTTCCCTTGAAACTTCCCAGATACCCCTACAATCCCATTCTGCAAATTTCATTTCTGAAGACCCTGTCCCAAATTATACTTCCCAAAGCCAGAAATCTCACATTTGTCTATTTTTAGGGTTTCCCATAACTTCTTCAATCTTCACCCACTCGCCTCCAAATTTTGCCAACGTGTTCATTCCCTATTTTTGCTTCTTTGTCTCTCTTTGACAAATTTTCTCATTCTTTCACCTCGCTTCTGAAATCCTCATTTTTTTCTTCCCTGTCCATCAGAAAGTGTCCAAAACCTAGTCAAACCCCAATTACCCATCCAAGTTTTTCCCAAATCCAAATTTCCCTTTACTAAATAAGCTTTTGTTTGTGTTTTTCTATCCATTCCCAAAAAAAAGAAAAAAAAAAACCTCCTGGTTATGGTTGTCACCCACGCAGGAGCAAAAACCATGGAGGAAGCACTTGCAGATATCCAAACCAAACTCCAAGATCTAGATGAAAAATTTCTTAGCCTCCATCTTCATCATTCAGCCATGAACAATAATGACAACAAGAATCTTCTACAGCCAATTGGTTCTCTTCTTCCAGCACTTTCCGTGGTCCGAAGCTTGAATTTCCTCGCTTCAATGGTATTGATTCGACTGGATGGATCTATCGTGCAGAACAGTATTTCAGTCTGCACAATACTTTTGATGTCCAAAAAGTTCCACTTGCATCCTTTCATTTGGAACAGGAAGCCCTTCAATGGTACCATTGGTACATCAAGGCTCATGACGAGCCAAAATGGACAGATTTTTGCCAACTCCTTTTGCAATGATTTGGTCCTAGTGCTTTTGATGACTTCCTCGGAGCACTCACTAAACTTCATCAAATTGGCACTGTGAGAGAGTCAGACAAAATTTGAGAAACTAGCCAACCACACAGAAGGATTGTCTGATGACTTCTACAGGAGTTGTTTTATTATTGGTCTTAAGGATGAAATCCTCCTAGAGGTCAAAATGTTCTGTCCCAACATAAAGATGGAAGCCCTGGGGTTGGCTAAGTTGGCAGAAGACAAGATTGCTACCCAACAGCGCTCCAAACTCACTTTTGTTCCCTTCCGAAATATGGGTTCTCAATGACCTCCCATTCTGCTAACTCTTCGACTAACTCCTATGAAGCAGTTGTCCGAAACAGAGATGCAGGCACGTAGAGAAAAAGGGCTTTGTTATAATTGTGATGAAAAATTCACTCGGGAACATAGACGTGTTCAACAAAAGCTCTATCGCTTGGATGTGGATTCTCCACCCACCTCTGAAGTTGGTGAAGAAGCTCTAGATACACCGGATGATCAGGTCAACATTCAAGAGCCTCCTATTGAATTCCCATATCAGGATGATCACCTAGAGATATCTATCTATGTTTTATCCGGCGTCACCACCCCCCAAACAATGCGGGTTAGGGGTTACCTCAAGAAGCTTCCTCTTACAATACTCATTGATTCTGGTAGCACTCATAACTTCATTGACCCTCGGATCTCCAAACATGTTGATTGTTTTGTCCATCCTTGCTCCAACTTTGAAGTCATGGTTGCCAATGGGGGAACCTTACCTTGCAAGGAAAAGTGTCACAATGTGCATATCTCTCTAGAAGATTATAACCTATGCTCTGAGATGTTGGCCTTGTCCTTAGGCAGATGTGATGTGGTTTTGGTCATTCAATGGTTACGCACACTTGGCCCCATCTTATGGGATTTTGCTTAACGTTGGATGCAGTTTTCAGTCATTGGGACACAACACAAATTTATGGGCTTACAACAAGGGTCTCTCTGCATCATCAGTTCACATCGCCTGGAAAAGATCCTTAAGAAGAATTCACATGGTGTCATCGCTCAGCTCCATTCCATCATGATGCACCCACCAATGGTCTCCACTACTTCCTTGGATAGATATGCAGGTGTCTTTGTTGCACTAGTGGGCTTGCCGCCTTCAAGAGACCTTTTCGGTAATCATTTAGCCACATCTACATCTCAACAGGAAATGATGGCTATTTTGCCTGTAGTACAGAAGTGGCAGCCATCCCTACTACGAAATTATTTCTGCATCAAGACTGATCTCCAGAGTTTGGAACATTTTCTGGAACAATGGGTCTCCTCATCAGCACACCGGAAATGGGTTATCCAACTCACGGGTTATGACTATGCAATCACTTACAAGAAGGGTAAGGATAATATGGTGGTAGATGCTCCTTCTCGCCAATTTGATGACCCAGTTCCTCTTACAACTATTTATCTGCTTGTTCCAAATTGGTTGCAATCTGTTCAACAGGGCTATCTCTTCTATGAAATCCATGCTTCTTCATCGGCAGGGCACTCTGGGTTCCTCAAAACCTATGATAGGGAAGAATGTAACTTCTTTTGGCAGAGACTGAAAATGAAAATTCGCCAGATGGTGTTGAGTCTAATACTTGTCAGCTCAACAAGGGTGAAACGACACTCCTTTCAGGACTGCTCAAACCCTTTCCCATCCTTACACAGATGTGGATAGCTATTTCTATGGATTTCCTAGAAGTGCTCCAGTGGTAAAATACCACATCTAAAAGGACACCATATGAAGCAGTTTATGGATAGGCACCACCAGTTATTCTTCCATACACGCTCAGCAGCTCCCCAGTTTAGGCAATTGACTCGGTTCTTTGAAACCACAATCAAATTCTTCTCATTCTGTAGGACAATCTTCACATGGCAAGAATTCGACTGAAACAACAAGCCGATCAACACTGTTCTGAGTGCACTTTTCACATAGCTGATATGGTCCTTCTTTGTCTACATCCTTCCAAGCAATCCTTCCTAAAACTCAAAAGGTATCAGTGTGCTGGAATACAACCCAAGGATGCTGCAGGAGAACCACTCCTTCAAATTCTGCATCAATTTCCAATTCTAAAGCTTTGAGGACAAAGATTTTTCTAAGGGAGAGGGGATGTTAGGAACCCATGTCAACCCTTCTATTTATTTTGTTAGTATATTTTCGTTAGATGCATATGATTTGTAATTCGTCCCGTAGTATTTGTTGATCCATAGTTTGTATTATTGTTGTTGGATGCATATGCTTTGTAAGTCGTCCCGTAGTAATTGTTGATCCATATTTTGTATTGGCCCATGGTTTGTATTGACACATGGTATTGACCCATGGTATTGGCGCCTAGACTTAGTATATAAGTTTGTGTTGAGATCAATGAAGGTACCGTGAAGTTATTTGTATTGAGATTGCTCAAAGGAGGTTGCCCCCTCGAAGTGGCATGTGATCAATATAAAAGTGATTCTGAGTTATGTTATTTCTGCTATTTCATGTATTTTCATTAATTAATTATTGCAAGTTCCTCACAAAGAGAATTGCAGCAGTGCTCTATCGAACTCAGAAGTAGAATACAATCCAATGTGCAGTCATAATGACTGAATAGACCAAGCCAAAGAAATTTGAATTAAGTAAGGAGGTCAATCAAATAGCCTACATGGTGTAGCTTGTCTCCACTAGGAGTCCTCATCATCATATTAGTGGATTCATCAATGAACAAGTAACGGTCAACCAGGAGGCTTAGTGGAGGGAGCATGGGGAGCTGACTGGAGTCAAAATAGGAAATCTAGTCTCACTTGGGGCCCAATGGACTGTTTCAGTTAGTTAACAAGTCAATGAATCCCCAAATCAATGAGAGGTCCACTAATCAAGCAACAAACTGAAGTGTAACTGAGTGGTAGGTGAAGAATGGCGCCTTTCACATGTGGTAGGTGAAAGGTGGGTGCATCACTGACTATGAGGGCTAAAAATGAGTGGAAGGAAGCTCTCTGGGCTAGTAAGCTGGGGACTAGGCGCTGGAGGATGACTACATGACTGCATGACAACATCATGAGAATATCCTAACACCCCCCCCACAAGCTATACTATGTGGTATAAAAATAAATGATAGGGCCCTGGTAACTGAGACCAAAGGTCACCCAACTACAATAATAATCCAAATAAAGAACAGTTCATGAACGAAGGAAATGAAGAAAACCTCATGGGAAAAACCCCCCCTCAAAATGGATTGTAACACACCAAAAGATTTAACTGCTCCAAACTCAAGTAGATATGTCTGGAGGTATCTTACTCTTGGGAGTAAATGGATCATGCTCCAAAAGCATGTGCTTGAATTCTCCATCAGTGGATGCAAGCGAATATGGAGACTTTATGAACTTGCTCTTCATACCGAAAATGGTGAGAACAAATCTGAAAATATGAATATGATCTTGGGGCCTGTAATTCAAACCAAGTGAGGTAGGAATAGCTCCAATCGGATCAAATATCTCTTTAAACTTGAACTTCTGATCAATGGAAGTTAAATCAGCTCTAAGAATGGATGGATGGTTCCTTGAGATCTCCTTTGAACCAAAAGGGGTGAGATCAAAACCAAAATCAGCAAAATATGGATGAGACTTGAACTCAAGCGAATGGTAGTGCTCTTCATCTTCATTAAAACACTGAGAACTTGTGCGAATGATCGAAGTGAAGTATGTAGGAAGCATGTGATCAAGGAGAGCGAATGCCTCACCTCCAAAATCATGTTTTACCCTCAAAATATCAAGTAGATCATCATTTTGCATACAGACAAACTCATGTGAAAGAGAGGATTCAAGAACCTCTTTGGATTCTAGAGTATGAGCTAGTTTTTCTTGCTAAGAATTCAAAATAGAGGACAATGAGAAAATGAGTGTTGGATCTATAGTTTCTTCTTCATCTTGAAAAATGGTTGATGCCGAGACATAATCGGAAAGAACAGATAA